>CM062930.1:14790000-16040000 GCA_031878705.1 Tapirus indicus | reverse complement strand
TTGGTTTGGGCCTGGCTCAGGCCTCAGTATTTGGAAATCTCCCCAGGGGTTTCCAATGTGTAGCCAAGCTTGCCAACCACTGCTCTGGGTTCTTGTTCTTCAAAGTGAGGTTCTTAGACCAGGAGCATCAGCATCACTGAACGTCTGTTAGAAATGAAGATCCTCAGGCCCCAGCCAAGACGTGCTGCATCAGAATCGACATCTTAACGAGACCCAGGGGATTTGTAGGTATATCACAGTAGGAGAAGCATGGCTCCACTTGCTTATCTGTTGAAGGAGGTGAATAATATTCACGATGTGTTGAGCTCTGTGCTCCATGTTTTTCCCCATGTAATCTCAAGGAGGGTTAAAGGAGAGATATGGGATATAGGCTCCTCACAAAGCTCTGGTATGTGACCTGGTAGATTTGCCGGGGTGGTGATTGTTCTCTCATGTGATTTTCTTAAGAGGCTGATGGTTAACATTTAATGACCATGCAAAATGGTTCTACAAGTTTAATATCTCCCTTTGATCTCAGAAATTGGACTTCCTCCAAAAAAATTTAATAAAGTTTGCCTCCTTTTTCTATCACATTTTAGTTTGATTTGGGGATTATAAATCAATGCTAGTGGACAGACTGATTTGAGGAACACGATGAAGTGGTTTTTAGGAGGAGATTAATAACGTAGATGAACCGGGAGCTGGATGAGTTGGGCTCAAGCTGGTCAGACAAGTTTGTTTGCAGAGATCAGCAAACTATGGCCTACAGGCCATGCCACCTATTTTTGTAAATAAAGTTTTATTGGAATACAGCCCCGCTCATTCATTTAGTATCATCTATGCTGCTTTCACACTACAGTAGTAGCACTGAGTAGTCGTGAGAGAGACAAAGTGGCCTGCAAAGCCCAAAATAATATTTTATATGTTCCAAAGGCTGATACTAGCCTTTCACAGAAAGTTTGCTGATTCTGGTTTAGAATAACTGCTAACTGAGACCAAGGTTGGGTGTTCACTGGCCATCAGGGCCCATTTTTTTATTTGGTTCCATGGCCCAGTCTGTGCCCCTAATCCCATCCAGACATTGAGCAGCTGTGTGGTCACAGAGGACCAGGCAGAGGCCCCAGTGTGGATCTTTCTGCATTCTGGGAACAAATAGGAACAAAGAGAGCATCATTTTGGTATATGAAGAGCAGTATTTGTCTGTCAAATTGATGGAAGTATTACTTGAGCTTCTATCTAAAACGTCCCCTTTATAAGTAACAGCATTTGGAAATAATATTGGGAAAGAGCCTAGCCAAGAAAACCCGAGTTAAACACGAAGTTGCAAGATTTCCAGTCAAGATGGAATGCAAGGATCATTACTTTGGAAAAGTGGAAGGTAAACTAATTTGTTACCAAGCTATTTCAAGCAAGAGATTCCTTCCTCAGGGAAAGCTTCAAGCACTTGGAACACAGATACTGAGCCAATTTGGGGTGATATCAAAGAGTTCCTAAAATAAAAGCATATGCTCTTATCTTTTTTCTCTTCAGTGGGCTATGGAGAAATCAAGAAGCACATAAGATTTAATCTCTGCTCTCAGTCTGAGAACCAGTCATTGCTAACTATATAGCAGTAATGCTTTGTGTGACAGGAATTGAAAGAAGGGAGAGATGGGTAGTGATAGGCAGAAAGAATCTCCCCAAACTTGTGTTCTTGAAACTGGATGCTCCCTTGACTGTATCTCATATTTCTGAATTTAATGTGTTTTTTGTCTCATAATTCTTTTGGGTCTCTTCTCTCATTCTAATTGGATTTCTGTTTCTTCCAGTAGGTGCTTGTGAGGCCAAGAAGTTGGTCATTAGGGGGCCTAACAAGGTCCATGGATAGCAGCTGGATTGAACTGAAGTATAGCAATTAGCTATTGCCTAATTCCATCCACATGGTGCTTCTAGATCTGCAGTGGTGATAAATAGTGAAAGTTCCAAGTGTTTAAAAAAAGAGCAAAAGAAAGATATTAGCAGTCTTGGGACTAACACATTGTTCAAGTTATATTCTTACTGTTTCATTTTGCAACTTGTTATCAAAATGGAAGATGTGAAGTCTCTGCATAATCTCTCTGTGCATAGTTTTTGTTGCCAATTTATTCTCTCTGGCATGGGGCTAGTTCAGCTGTTGGTCTCTGGCTTAGGGATAGCAAAATGTGGCTGCTTCTGCCTTCAGAGCAGAACTTGAAATGTGTGGTTTACAGATGTATGATGGCTTGATAGAAATGATGATGCCCTTTTGTCAGATCATTGTAAGCAGTAGAGTATTTTCCCAAAGGTTTTTTTTTAATACTCTGGAATTTTTTTATAAACAGAATCAGCTTGGTGGTTCTGACTGAACTGACCAGTAATGAGTTTTGCTGTAGAGTGAATATGATGTCAGGAGACTGCAAGAGAAGTAACAGATGTGAAGATCTCTGTTTACAAGAAAGACACTTTTCTCTTTGGCCACGACATGTGAGTTATGAGAGAGGTTAACATTTTCTTTTCTCTGTATGTTTACATGAAGTTTCTGGAACTCATTGTGAGGATTCTGCACATGACAAGATTTTCTCAGGGGCAATAGATGAAGGATTTAGGGATGAAATTGGTCTGTGCATCAGGGATGGAAAAGGATTCCAAGTTCTTCATATGCTTTATGAATTAATATTGGTATGCATTACCCTCTTGATATAACGCTGAGCCAGGAAGTCTTATGAGCCACTGAAGTTAGCTGTAAACTACTCAGGGCCTCCCTTAATTTTTTGCTCTATCCTTCTTCTACTTTATTGATAACTTTGAAGTTTTAGGTGCTCATAGTTTCGACTCACTTTTTGCTTTTTTCCAGATTTTGCATTAGATGCAGCCATGACCATAAATCTCACTTAAGGCCAATGCTATGCAGCATCTTGTCATCAGCATTCGAGTGTGCAGGCTCTGAGCACTAATCCTGGGATTCTGACTCATTCATAAAATCTGCAGCCTGGGAAGTTTTGGGTTTTCCTTTCCTTGTCAAACTAAGATAAACCCAATTTTAGAGTCTGGACAGTTCCTGTCCCCTCCTGGTGAATCCCCAAAGGAAACCAAGGAATCCAGTTCACTTCTTGTATTGTCCTGAGAATTTTTGGCCAATAATAATAAATGAAATGTGTAAGGTGTTTTGCTGTTTGCAATGCACTTTGATTAATCTTCCTTAATCTTTGCAGTAACCCAGTGAGTGAGGTATTATCATCTGTTTTACCAATTTAGGAAACTGAAATCCACAGAAGTTAACTAAGCTTCCCTGGGATTTCACAGCTAAGTAGCAGGTATGGGGTTCAAATTCAGATCCTCCGACCCCAAATACCATTCCTTTTCCACTGCAACACGCCCCTCTGTGTAGACCATGGAATGAAGATAGCCAGTGAAGCAGAGTCCTAACGTGTGAGTAAGAAACCCATGTGACTGCAGAGAGAGGGGAAGAGCAGGTGTTAGGATGATGGGAAAGGAGAAAGAGTGTACAGGAAACAGAGAAGGAGAGAGAAAAGTCATGTAAAAAAAAAGATGGAATCAGAGCTTTGAGTGAAATCCCTTGTAGAAAAGCTTACGCTCTCTCCTGTTTCATAACACTCCCGACCCTTGATCAACACTTGGAAAGATTTATTGAAAGTAAAGAAGTGTAGGGTATCTTCTATAGTTTCCCCTACTTTGCTTTTATTACTTATGAAAGGCAGGAGAGTAAGTATATTCCACTTTGCTGACCAAGAGTCTCTGTCACAACTACTCAACTCTGTCATTATGGCATGAAAGGGGCCATAGCAACATGTACACAAGTGGGCATGGCTGTGTGCCAATAAAGTTTATTTACAGAAACAGCAACCAGCCAGAGACCTCATCTTGCTGGCCCCTGCCTTAGAACATCAGCTTCCAACCCTTTTTTGGAACATGACTGCACATTACAATCACCTGGGGAACATTCAAAACTACCAATGCCCCCAGGCCCTTCCCTACAGTAACTGAATCATTTGGAAGTAGGGTCCAGGCATTGATATATACTTTTAAAGATTGCCATGAAATTCTGGTGTGAAAACAAGATGGAGGGCCACTATCCCTAGATTCTAAAACAGTGGTTCTCAAAGTACAGTCCCCAGAGGGACAGCAACATCAGCATCACCTGGGAACTTGTTAGGAA
The DNA here is from genome assembly GCA_031878705.1 of Tapirus indicus. Lineage (NCBI taxonomy): Eukaryota > Metazoa > Chordata > Mammalia > Perissodactyla > Tapiridae > Tapirus > Tapirus indicus. The sequence goes on along the minus strand of CM062930.1, from coordinate 16,035,847 downwards.
TCAAATTCTTAAGCCCACTCCAGACCCACTGAATCTGAAACTCAGAGAGTGGGGCCTGGAATTTGAGTGTCAACAAGCCCTCCAGGTGGTTCCAAAGTACAGTCAAGTTTGAGAACTGCAGGTCTAAAGGCTAGAGAAGAAGCATTCAGCCCCATAGCCATCACCTCATGGGTAAATCAGGCATAATGTTCTATAGCCAGCCCTGGACCTGGCTTCCAAAATCCAGCTTCAAGCCCGCCTTCTGCCCTTTACTACACCTCCCCGAGCCTCAGAGTCTTCATCTGTAAAAAGGATCATGTGATGTTTATAGCTACATGGTGCTTAAGTGATTACGTGGCTGTGAAGGCAGTCAAGAAACCATCAAGCACCACACAAAGGTAACCACTGACCACGGTTGTACTGAGGTCGAAGGATGTGCAGTTATTACTCGTAGGTTCAGTCCATGGTTCTTGGTCCAGGAAGCTGCTGTGGCCCAAGGGGTTAACGCTAAGCATAATCACGGTGGTCTGCTTTCTAAACTGCAACAAAGCCATGAGGAGGGGAAAGCAGGAGCAGAGAGAAGTGCCTGGAGATGAAGAAGACAGTATCTTAGGAAAGCAGGGAAAAGCAGCTAGAATTAAGGCTAATAAGATGGGCTCAAGGTGCACAAACCCTTGCATGAAGTACATGAGTGAACGATGAATCCTCCCAGAGATGTTTTCCCAGGAGTCTCAGAGCCACACTGCCTGGTGCACCTTGACATATGTTACCTGTCGAAAAGTAGCACCAGCTACAGTCACAAATGTGTTCAAAATTCTAGACACCTTTAGGAAGAACATATGTCATTTGTTTCTAAGACAATCTGAGATGCTTTAGAGATAAATTTATAGTCCTGTAGGTCTAACATCTAAGAGGATAAAGATTTGGCATAAAATATCCCTCAGAACCTCTTTTAGAATATAATGTACTAAAAGAACGAGGATCTTACACAGTGTGGTGCTTCCTGAGTTCTTATGAGACCAAAACCAAGAAATGTCTCAGGATATCTGCTGTTTTAGAAATGTGTAGATTTGAACTGAATGTTTCTAAAATAAAGGGCCTTCAGGAATCAACCATCTTATAGAGACTCTCAAGTTATTATCTGAACTTTAGGGGAAATATCGATGCCAAGATCAGCACCATCTGTTAATACTCCCTCATCTCATCTTCCTGTCTTACTGCTCTCTCAAATGTTGTGATTTTTTTTTTTCTTCTCCTTTGGTTCATCTGCAGCCTAAAGGGTGAGGAGAGGAGGGTCAGAGAGAGGTCTGTCAATCTTTACTTGGACAGAGGCCCGGGAAGTGTTATTTAGACATTTTCTTATGTAGATTAGATATTAGTTTTTATTGGTAAGATGCCCTGAAAAGAGTTTTGCTGGTAGATGCTGGGAATAGTTGAAGAAGGTTAAAATGAGCCATGGTATACCAGAGCTACAGGTGGACCCTTGGATCTAGTGAGGAGGGATTGCCTACTGTCTCCTTTCTAGCCTTGCTGAAATGTCCTAATCCCAGAGGATACGTCCAGGCTGTTTTTCTCAGGGCAGCATAACTGCCTCGTACATAGATCTGTTGAAATATGAACCAAGCAGGGTGTGAACTAGCTCAAAATATGCTGATTTCCAGATGTTCTTTGATTCTCTCAAACACTGATTGCCCCCAAAGACCATCCTGAGTTAGTGGATGGCAGTGATTACTCATATTTCTTTTCCATGATCAAGGCAATAATTTTAAAGCCCCATAGTCTTTCTCATGAGCCTCTGTCTGGGTCTTGTCTAGGTCATATATTACTTCTCAGTATGAAAATTGCAGAGTCTCACTGGATTGGGCTGTAAAATATCTGCACACTGATGCCAGTTTTTTTGATTTGTTGTTCTTCCCAGGATGGAAAACTTTTCAGAAATCTGAATGAAGGGTTGGTGTTTTATATGGTGACCTTCTATGAAAGAGAGGTCACGGAATATTGTCTTCCTCTGCAGCAAAAATCAGGAAAACAAGGACAGTTGGTGTTAACATGTTTCGGGGAAAGTAAAAAAACCCAAAAGCAGTGATTTTGAGTTTACAAAGGAAAAAAATCATTTGTAAAGCATGCTTAGAACTAATATTATTATTGCATTCTAAAATCTCATTCACTTGAGAATTAAAAGAGAAATCCTGAGTGTGAATATGTTGGGATCACAAATGCTAAAACTCCTGGAAGCTTCTTTTGAACCTGATATCTGGGTTAAATAAAGGCTCAGAGAAACCCATCTGAAGGGCAGTCTCGTGTAGGCTTACGGAAGGGAGTTAAAGGTCTACCACTAAAAAGGTGGTACCATGAGTAGAAAAGAATTTCCACATGTCTTTCTAATTCCACCCTGTTCAGAGACAAATTTGTGGCCACCTACCTCACCATCCTATTAAGCTTTGAACTGACACATTTCCTCCCCATTTCTAATGAGGAGAAATATGACAGAACTCTCCAATTGCACGGTAGAAAGGAAGAAGACTTTGATGTGGGTTCATATGACAGCTCTGACCCATACAGGAAGTGACTCTAATGTCTCAGAGTCTTAGCTTTCCTGTTTGTAAGATGCAGTTAATAATACCTGATGAGGAGGGGTTAAGTGTTTCATCTAGATTCATACCTGGTTAGGGGCAGAGTGGGAACCTGAACCTAGCTAGGCCAGTAACAAAGATAGTGCATTTAATCCATGATATTTATACCTGATGAGGAGTATATGGGCTAAGACACAGAAAACCCTCATGACTGTGCCCAGGGCATAGTGAGCCCTCTGTAAATACCTGTTTCCATTTTCCTTCCTCTTACTGCCTGTGCCACCTGCCATGTTACCTCTCTTCTGAAGCACCTGATGCATTCTGTGACCTTCAATGACACACAATAAGTATGGACAAAGTTGATTCATGTGCCTTTAATGCTGTCTGCCCTATTTATTGTTGCTGTGTCCTTTTATTTATTTACCTATTGTCTCTGCATTGCAATGGATTTCTTTTCATGCCACCATATAGTATTGTCATTGAAGTTCTTAATTAGCAATGACCATTTTAAAAAATAGAAATCATACTTACATGGTTAATTCTCACTTTAGGAGTCAGGGATTTGGAAGACAGTCATAGCCTCTAGAAGGGAAGATGTCACCTAGAGATGGTTAATCTGCCTCTGTGTGTAGCTGACACTGGAGAGTTCAGGAAACCTACAGGCAGCACAAGATGCAAAAGAGGACAGAGAACCCACTGCGCCAGTAGCAGAGTTACCAACCCTGCTTGCTAGCATCATCTTTGCTGAGTGTACACTGCCTGCTCTTCTGCCTGCCTGCTTCCCTCTACCTCAGGTGGTGTCCTTGGATCCACACCGCACACCAGCACAGACTTACTGGATCTACCAGATCCTGTTTTCTGCTAATCTTGGTCCTAGGGTTTTCTGGCCATCTGTGTCCCATAGGCTCCAAGTGCCCCGTGATGATGTCATGGAACCCTCTCTAGGACAACAGTGTGCTCTGAGGAAGCCATAATGGTGATGGCCAGCCTCTATTGAGAACTAACACGTGCCTATATTCATTCATTTAATCCACGTAACAACTGTAAATTTTCACATAAGGAAATGGAGTCACAGAATGGCCAGAAGAAATTTCACCAGTTTCAGAAGTCTGTAGTAAACCCATGTAAAATTCCTCCAGGAGAGCCCAGCCAGGAATCGATTTCCATATCACACACTTGAGGATGATTTAGGGACTGAGTCAACGGTGGGAGATGGCTGATGTTTTGGAGATGTTTTGACCCTAGTCTTTAAGTGGTTAACCATCTGTCTTGTCATTGCCCCTTGCCTAGAAGGGAGTGAGTCCATGATCTCTGTTTTGAAATGAGGCATCACGCTCTAACCATTGACCCAGCCAGGCAAACCCTGCATCAGTTAATTAAATGCTGTAACCATGGGCACAGAGTACAGGAGTATTATTTTAGAAGTGTTCTTTCCTAATCACTCCCTTCCCAACTGTCGTTCATATATCTGCACGATGTAACTTATCTCTTTGACTGCTCACTTGGGGCCCGTGATAGTCTGGGCTACAACCTCAAGAAATTTACTGCTAAGGTAAATGTAAGTTGAATTTGAATATTTTGCAACTTAGGGTCACTGTTTTATTGGAACCCTGAGAACATGAATGCATGAAAAGAGATCAAACGGATGGGAGAGGGACACTGTTTGTAGGTCAAAGTGGTGAAGTAAAAGTGGGCTGACACGGAGTGAAATATTACTACTTTTGCTCGAAACTTTCTAAGAAGAAAGATCTATAGAAATTAAAATCTGCATAATTTCTAAGTTTACTAAAACAAAAGATAGAAATCATGAGAAAATTTTCATTTCTCCAGAAGGTGATGCCAACCCAGTAGCATAAAGATGACATAAGGTTAAGAACTGGTTAAATGGCACCTGGAGGAGGGAGGGTGGAGATGAGAGATAATATGAAAAAAGCTGAAAGTCATGGTAATAGCAGGATTTGGAATTTTGAGGAAATGATTTTAATTGTGAAGTATTCACACACATGCTGCTGGAAAATAATGGGAGGATTTTATTATTATTTTACATATTTTATACTATCAAGAAGAAAACTCTTAAAATTAGATTGTTTTGCTGCTGTAATTCAAATTGATTAATGATCCTACAAGATATATAGGTCAGTCTTCCTGAATTTAAGGAATCATGAATTCTTTTTAATACTTGGTAACGATTACCACAGTCACTTCTTGCTTTGGTTTCTTAGTCTTTAGTCATGTATGTGCCATGATATGGCAAGTTATTGTAACGTGACAAATAATCAGCATTTTATTTTTATACCAATTTTCAAAATATAACAGAAGATCATCTGAGTAGGCAGAGTTTTAAAATAAGTGATGTGTCTGTGTGGATAAAACTCCCACATCATACCTACTGTCGATTTACCTCTTCTGACTTCTCAATTCACAATTTTTTGGATTTTACACCTTAAATAAGGGGAGCAGCGATGCATTAGACACATATCAGGAGGGCTGGAAGGAGCCAGACAAAGCAAAGAATGAGATGGGAAAGTGAGACACAAGAAGAGTCAAAGATGAGTGAATGCTGCTCCTAAGAACATCATGGAAACAAGAATAGAAACATGGATCATGGAAAAAGAAGCAAACTTGGAGTGGAGGTGATAGAGGTGACAACTTCATTAAGAAATAAGAACATGCTGAAGTTGAGATGGGCCAGAAAGCATGATGTTCAGGCCAGGGCTCAGGAGAAATGCTGGGCTCAGATTATAGAGTAGTCTCCAGCAACACACTTATAACGGCATGGGCGACACAGCAGAGGGATTGTGTGTTAATAGGAGGTCCAAGGAGCATCAGCAGTTAGGGCCTGAAGTGAAGGAGAGAAGGCTGAGAAGGGATGATCAGAGAGAAAAGGGGAGATCCAGGAACATGTGTTCACTGAATCCTAAGGAGAAGAGCCTTCCTCAGTGGAGAGTCTTGATAGTCCCATCAAGACGGGGAGGAGGATGAGAACTGAGAGGAAGGGCCAGGAGACCTCCAGGGAAGTTGACCAGCCTCGTGACTCCTTTCTTGGACTCAGTGGTTCCAAGCTAGAATTTTGCTGACTTCTCCAGTGGACTTACAGACTGAATCTAGGCCTTAGAATCTCCCAAATTGTAGGCACGTACAATGTGAGCCTAACATCCAACATGTTAACCTAGGTCAGGATTGCTAATCTACCACTGAGCACAGAGCCTGCTTGTTAGCTGTGCAACTCCTCTGAACAGTATACCAACCGATTAAGAAAAAATATATCCCCTATTACCAATGAATTAAAAATAAAAAACCAAAAGGAAAGTCATGAAACCAAGTCAAGATCATTCCCCTCCCACAGCTATGTTTCCCACAGCAAATTAAAAGATCAAAATTCTAGAGGCATCACACACTTATTTGACCTTTAGGAGTTCTTCTTTCTTTAAAAAGCTATAAAATCATCCTGAACACCTACAAATCACCTATATTGTGATATACACGTGTGTATACATCACATGCTTGTGTAAATCTGTAGATCACTATGTATATAGAGCCAAAGAATGGCTCTGTGTAAATAAAAGACCTCTTTACAGTGCCATTGTACTTAAATTGAACCACTGTATAGGATTTTTCTCTTAAGTTTCAATGACAAATATTAACAGTTTAATAAAATGGAAGAAAGAAAGGCTCTGGTTTCTTTTGGTTCACACTGAAAAAAGGAAAAAAGGATTACCAAGTGTGCAAATATTTGCTACATGGGAACATTTAATACGTGTCTATATGAGGGGTTTCGATATACACCCCTTGCTAACATAACTAAATACTATTTAAAGAGATGTCTCTGGCCTCATATTTATAAATCTTTGGAAGACAATGGAAAAATTGCAACACTGATTTATCTTCTATTATTCCCTCTTGCTTCTTAGGTAATCATTTGTAAAATAGAGAAGGAAATCCTTTCCAAAGTCACAAGTTATTATTATTGAAGGACTAAATAATAGGTAATATTTATTGAATGTTTACTCTCTCTCAGGCCCTTCTGTACTAACAGATTCTGTAGTTAGCTCCACTGTGCAGACGGTAAACTCATCAAAAGTCTCATTCTCAACTCGGGCTAGCAGAAGTTTCCTTTTGTCTATTAGCTTGCTCCCAAGTGATGCTCTAAATATCATGTTACAGGTTGTTACCATGCTAAAGGATATGTCATCAAGATGAATCTTAAGTTTTTATTGGATTCAGTCTGATATCTTCAAACAAAATGGCAGCAGCTTGTTTAAAAATTCAAATGAAAGTATCTTTTATAATTTGAATAGATCTCAAAGCAATTTGGAAGATGAGTAAGGATTACAATGACATATGATTTCCCTGAGTAGGGTCTCAATTCACAGACCTGCGATTAGTGAATGGTATTAATAATGAATTAGGACTGACCACGGAAATCATTTTATGTATCATATTACAAAATGGAGTCAAAGGTAAATAACAATTATCCACTGTAGAAAATATCTGGGAATGAATACCAAGACACTGATCATTTTGAGAGAGTTAAAGTGATAACATAAAACAGTGTTTCTCAAAGTAGGATCCCCAGATTACCTACATCAGAATCACTCAAATATTGTTAAAATGCAGATCATGGCCCCATCAAGTCATTCTGAATCAAAATATGCCTTTCTATATAAATACTCCATGTGCTAATTCTCATTTGAATGTAATAGACACTTGCCTTAAAATGTGAGAGAGCACTTAGAGGAATTTGTATTTATTTCATTCTGGTAGCTGAAAATATACTTTTTTGTTATTTACTATAAGGCACTGTTGTGGGTTGAACTGTGTCCCCTTAAAAGATATGCTGAAGTCTTAACCCCCACTACCTGTGAATGAGACCTTAATTAGAAATAAACTCTTTGCAGACGTAACCAAGTTCAGATGAGGTTAGAGTAGAGTAGGGTGGGCCCCAAATCCAATATGACTGGTGACCTTGTAAGAAGAACGGAATTGGGACAGAGACACAGAGGAGACACACACAGAGGGAGAAGGCCATGTGAAGACAGAGGCAGAGATTGGAGTGACACCACTCCAAAACAAGGGGTGCCAAGGATTGCTGGCAACCACCAGAAGCCAGGAAAGAAGCATGGAGCAGATCCTACCTCAGGGCCTCTAGAAGGAACCAACTTCCGGCCTGCAGGCTACGAGAGAATAAATTGATTTCCTGTGCTTTTCTCTGGAGCTGTGTCTCCAGCAAGGCCATTCTCAGTCTTAGACTCTCTCTATCAACTCCCCTTTCAAAGCCCTAAAGAACAACTGTCCCGGGTTTGGAGTTGGTTTTGCCTGTCACTCTCCCAGCAGAGATTTAAGGGATTTCATAATTCACTGGATGGGCAATGTCACCCGGAAATATGAAGTTTTTAAAAATTAAACTTGAAAACATGTCTGAGAATCCTATGCCCTGCCAGAACTGATTAAAGGTGGGAAAGGCAGAGAATAAAGTAATGCAGAAGTGATCCTTGTCATTTTCGCCAGATTACATTTCCCCCAGTGAAGCAAGACACGTCTGTCACTCTGGGACCATCCACTTATAGGGCAGGCCAAGTGAAGGTCATTTTGGTTTTTATTGATTCTATCACTCTGGCATTACTCACAAGGATTTACAGTATTTAACCCACCAGGGGAAACCGTGAACTATAAACGGCTTCCCGTTTGCCAGGAGAGCCTGCCGTTTTATAAGTGACACCAGCTATGTGGTCTCCTTCACAACTCTCTCTAATGAAAGCCTGCAGCCTCTGCCTCCACACAAAGGAGCATGGCCTCGCGCTTCACGGAGCTGATCCGTCCTTTGGCTCCGAATCAGCACAGGGTTGTTTAGCTTACTAAGTAGGGTAATCCAGATACAGGGTGATAGGAAAAAGTAAGTTAGTGGACTCTTGCTGTTCATTTGATCTGTCAGTATCCTCCATGACCAAAACTGGGAGTAAGAAAATGAAAGTTGAAGAGCATGAAACAGGGAAAATAGAATATTCAGAATAGGATTTGATGACCTGTGAAGTGTTGTCATGTGTGTTATAAGAGGCCCGGGATGCCACAGAGGCTGGAGACATATATCTGTTGAAGAATAAGTGAATGAACGAATTGTAAGGGCTTGTTTTTAAATAAAACACGGTATTATTTTTATTTTGACTGAAAACTTTTCATCCTCAGAGTGGAACTAAGGAAGTTTTAAATACGTGGCTGGAGTTTATTGATGGTGTTCTTGCAAGCACGTGAACGCTGTACCACCGTGGAGCCCAAAGCCAAAGAAAGAAAATTGGCAATCTCAGTCCTGTCTTCATTTAAAATTTTGATATTTTATTCATCACAGAAGTTTTCTGCATTCATTTTGAATTTTCTAAAATATTGCCATGAAATCGTATTTATTTAGAGTGCCGAGTGTTGTTCAGAGCAGAAGGTGCGCACTCATGTTTTCATTCACAGTGAATGTGGAAGGAAAAGTCCCTCTGAACCAGGGGAGCAGTCTCACCGCGTCAGAGCCTGGAAGGAAGCAGGAATCTCCATGAGGCGTCTCAGCTTCACAAGGGGAATGGTTCTCAATACACGGACTCTCCTTTTCCCAGAATCTTTGAATTGAAAAGTTTGCTGTGGTTATTAATGCTGGTTTGCCAGATGGTGCACACAAAATCATGCAAAAACTTCATGGCTCTGATAATTATGCTCTCCATGACTGTTCATGGCCCTAAAATGAGTCAAGGCCATGTCTGCAGAGAATATCAGAGTAATGAGCTAAATCTCCTCCTAGGAATAGTGCAGCCCCTACTGACACAGCGTAGATTTAGTGTGCGGTCCTTTACGCTGTCTAGAACTGTTCCTTAGTCTTTTCTTAGTCTATATGTTCTGGCTCTAGGATGCAATTGTATCTCCATCAGGAGAAGAATTCTGCTTTTGAAAAGCATTCTATGTAGTGGAAGCATATGGTACATACTCAATATATTCTGAATTAATTCATGAGTTAACTGTAAATTCCTCTGCTTACACTTTCTCTTTTGTTGAATTTAATTTGTTCCCATTTTATCCTAAACTCTCAGAACATTCCAAGAAATTTCCTTTTTTGGAAAAGTGTAGTCTCCTAGCAGTCAAGCAGGGCTAGGATATGAAGTTAAAGTATTCTTAAATTAGCACTAGTATTATTACATTTATAAAGAAAATATATTAATTGGTCTATATTTATAGAATCTCAGATGTTTGAAGTAGATAATAGAATTCACCCTGTTTCTCAATTTAGAATCTGCTAGTGAAAAGCACTTAGTAAAATGATTCCAAATCTGTCATCCTTTAATGTCTGAGAAAACACCCTCAGGTCAATTTTTTCATCCTTCTTAGCCTGACACCAAGTAATAAGATTCTTTTTCTTAATAATATCTACTGCAGGGCTGTGCTCCCTATTTTAAGAGAGCTGAGATCAAGAAATCTGATTTTGTGGGGGAAAAGTCATACTTGCTTTGCAAAAGAATTTAATTTAAATAGCAAGCTCCCTCTGAGTACTTAAAATATGATTCAATTTACCAAAACATCACTGGTGCATAGCAGAGAACACCCTGTTCATCTACTTTTATTTAGGGCTCCTCAGTGTCTGTACTTTGAGGGAACATGCCCATTGCAAAGTTATTGTCCTTATCTAAAAGGGAGATAATGCCATCTACATGCTTAATGAGAAGCACACGTGTCTAATTACATTTGCTGTGTCTTTAGACTGACCCAGCTCTGGGGATCAAGAGGGGCCATCTAAGAAAGCTATCCAACTGTCTTGAGAACATCAACCTGTCCGAGCCGCTTCCTGACTGCATGTGACAGGTGGTGGTTGTTATTATTATTTATCATTTTGAAGGGCACTGTATCAGTTTCCTAGGGCTGTCATAACAAACTACCACAAACTGGTGGCTTGAAACAAGAGAAATGTATTGTCTCCCAGTTCTGGGAACTATAAGTAAGTCTGAAATCCAGGTGGTGGCAGGGCCATGCTCCCTCTAAAGGCTCTAGGGGAGAATGTTCCATGCCTTTCTCTTAGCTTCTCGTGTTGCTGGCCATCCTTGGCGTTCCTTGGCTTGCAGCTCCTACGCTTCAATCTCTGCCTCCACTGTCACATGGCATTTTCTCCTGGTGTGTCTGAATGACAGCATTCTCTTCCCTGTGTGTCTGTCTTCTCCTCTTTTTATAAGGACACCAGTCATCTTGGATTAAGGGCCACCCTACTCCAATATGACCCCATCTTACCTAATTACATCTGCAAAGACCCTATTTCCAAACAAGGCCACATGCTGAGGTTCCAAGGGTTAGGATGTCCACCTATCTTTTTGAGGAACATAACTCAGCCCATTCAGCACTTATTAATGTGCCGTCTGTTGAGGGTAGGGGAGTGCTAGCCCTTAATCTCATCACACATTCAGTGCTGCACTGTGCAAGAGTCCTCAGGTAAAAACCAGCATCTAGCTTTGTGATCTCCCACTCATGTGGATGGATGTCCTGAAGCTTCACTTGTAACATGAATAATGCAATAAATACATCAACCATGGGAGTGGACTTCTCAGGATTATATGCTTTGATGGCATACGACATTCTGGACAGAGATTTTTGGTCAGCATAATTTGCTTTCAGGTGGAGAGGGAGGTATGAATCAGAGAGTGTAAAGCAGAGAGGAGGAGACAAAAGATGAAAACAAAAATGAAGAGAGCTTACCTTGCAAGTAGGAAACGGGAAATATCAACTGTTCAGGAAAGAACTATAAACTCTGTGTCTCGCTGCTCAACATCCTACAGTTTCCTCTAGTTCGTTACTTCTCATGTCGGCTTCTTTACCCAGAGCATAACACTGACGGAGGTGAACAAAAAGAATCATAAGTGCTTTTCCTTTTCTCCTCTTGAATACCCAGTTTGTTTACATTTCATTTCATTCATTGTAGTCGAGCTCAAAGAACTGGGGATGATGTTATAAGTGAGCATTTCGGAGGTGCCATTAGAAGAGTTACCAGTCATTACCCTCTGAGCTTTTGCGTGGATCACAGTCTCTTGTCTTCTTCCCATCCATATAATGGCCTTTTGGGAGTCCTACTGTTTTTCCATTGGGAATAAATTAAATGATAAAGGCCAAAGCCTCTGAAACTGCTGTAGGAGAGAACAAAATGAAACCACTGTCCTGAAAGCTCCCCTAGTTTTCAGATATAACTTCTCGGGATTATATGCTTTGATGGCATACGACATTCTGGACAGAGATTTTTGGTCAGCATAATTTGCTTTCGGAAGTTATCCAGCTAAGCATCATGGCTAATAATTTCATACTAAAATAGGAAATTAAATTTTCCTTTGAGGCAATAACCAATCCACTAATATTTTTTAAATCGCCTATAGACACAAATTGACTTGACATAATTTAATAAAAATGTAAGAGTAACTTAGGAATATGAATGAGGCGATTAGAAAGTAAGATTGTTTCTGCATTTCCATTTTATTTTCTTTACTCCATGATTTATTCAGAAGTGATGAAAAAGCATCTTGTTATCAAACTTATGTGAAGATCTTTGGATGGGGGCTGCACGTATAACTAAATGAAATAGATAAAGCTAACTAAAAAATTGCAGTGGAAATATATACTCTAATGTAGCTTTATATTGTAGTTTGATCAAGTTCCCTCCTTGCATAACAGCCATATTGGGCATAGTTTGGCGAAGACCTAAAGAGGCCCATTAAACAGATTCAGCTATTCACCAAAGAGGGAGGGGACCGCACTTATGAGAGGCAGGTGTTAGGAAAAGCATGTGGACATCACCCATCTCCTGTTACCTGCCCAGGCTGTTGTGCTCCTGTGCAGCCATCATCCAATGATGCCCGCCATTGTCAAATGCTGGTGGGAAGTGCATTAACCCATCAGGAAGTATAGCCTAGCATTAGACTTTTTCTTAGTTTATAACTTCCTCTGCCTCACCAGTTGGTTGGCGAGTCTATTTTAGACTGGAAGGCTCTCAGGACTCTCCTACACTTCTATCAAAATGATCTTCCCAAAGGAGAACAGTATGTAGGCCCTTGGCCCTTCTTGCATTCAGCAGTCCCCATTACCTTCCCTACATGACGTACTCCATGACACAAATCCTCCACTACAACTAACATGATCTAGGCCAGCACTTCTCCAACTTTAGAGTTTTTCCACATCACCTAGGGATCTTCTTAAAAAATGCAGGTTTGAGTCCAGGAAACTGGAGCAGGGACTGAGATTTTGCATTTACAACAGGTTGCCAGATGATGGCTATGCTGCTAATTCACTTGCGTAGCAAAGATCTAGAAAATGTCTCATGTATCCCTGCCCCTATTGCTTTGTTCATAGTCTTCTTTCAACCTGGAATTTCTTCCCCCTTCTTTCTTCCTAAGATCTATATAGACATCCTTCAAAACTCTACTTCAGTACCTATTCCTTGAAATGGTCTAGGATGGGACTTAGACATCACAAATGCCTCCTTCTCTGAATTCCTATAGCACACAGTATCTGGACCAGCTGTGTGGCATCCAGCCTGTGCTAATTTTATCTTTGGCTACTTTTTCATGTACACATCTAGAGTCCCCAATTAGATGTCCCTTCGAGGATGATCTCTACATGTCTACTCTTGGCCTTTCTCTTACACCTCAGATCTGCAATTCCAACCACCTGCTGCCTTACTGAGACTCCAATCTCAATGTGGGAAAAACCAAACTCCCCACCTACCCGCTCCGAAAACTTTCTCAGACAACTATACTTCCTCACAGAGAGTTGCATTTATTTATTCAGCAAATACTTGTTCATTCAGCAAATATTTGTGCGTACTATGGGCCGGGCACTAGAAATACAGTGGTGAATGGAGCAGGCGTGGGTCCTCATGACACTTGCCTGAAGCCCTGTGGAACCTCATAGAGCCCTAGCCACCCACAACTTGAAGGGTTTTCTTACTGGAGTCTCAGTCCCCAGGGTAGAAACTATAGGGTCATCTTTGATTCCTCCTTCTAACTCACCACCCACAATCATTCAATTTAATATAAAGTTCTATCTGTTCTGCCACTGAAGCCTGTCTCATACACAAACACTCCTCTCCTTTCTATTCCTCTCATCACTGTCCTAGAAATGTTCTCATCCAAGTGCCACCCTTGATGGCACTTGTCTCTCTACTCCTGACTGATCCTTCTGAATTCAGCCTCTTCATCTCCAACTCATCTTTCACACCAATCCTGGATTTGTCATTGTCCTGAAACATCCATTTGATCATGGCACTTCTGAACTCACAGAGACAGACGAATCCACTTTACCTATGAAATGAAACCCCAGCTTCACAGCATCAAGTTTAGCACCCCTGTGGTTCACTCTCCATATGCTTTTCCAGCTTCCTCTTCCCACACGCTATCCTCGACCTCTACTTGTGCCAGAGCAAATGTGAGCTGGTCTTCAAACAGCCCTTTGACTCCTTGTCCTCCCTCAGCCAAGAATAACTTTCACCTAGTTTTCCTACTGTCAAAACATGGCACTTCTTCAAGATTCAGCTCAAAGGCCACCTCAACCAAGAAACCCTCCTCAGTCATAAGTAACCGCTTCCATGGGACTTGATTTATACTTGCGTCACATACTATTTGTCACACGGTCTTGGATGATTATTACTTGCATATGTTTGTCTTCACCCCCACTAGATTTTAAGACTATATTTATCTAGCCTACCCAGTGCCTAATAAAATTCTCTGATATCCAAGACAAGATGTTTCTCAACAATTTGAGTTTGTTGACTGTAATGGTAGAATAGTACTTTTTTGTGTCCTCAGTATCAAACACCAAGCCCCACTCTTGGAAGATGCACAAGGAAAAAAATTATTGATAAATAGTTCCTCTTCAGCATCTTTGAAATATGCTGTCTTTCCACCTTCTATAACTCGATGATTGAGTCTCATTTGTGTACCTATCAGTAGACATCTTCTCCTTCAGAGTCTGTTGCTGGAGCAGTGTTTGTCAATTTCGGCCACATATTAGAATCACCGGGGGAGTTTTGAAAAATCCCATGTTCGGGCTGCTCCCCAGGTGGACTAATTTCATCAGTCTTTGTGGTCCAGACCCAGGCATCAATATCTTTAAAACTCCCCAGATGATTCTGATATGCAGCCAAAGTGAGAACCACTGTGCTAGGCAATAGCTCAGTTCCAGGCCCAGTCTTAGGAAGAGGCAAAACAGCAGCCACCAGACATGGGGCAATTGGAAGGGGCTTCGTCTGACCCTAAACATCTCTCTTGGTGGGCCATTGTGGTTCCCACTGTGAGCCAACAGAATTCTCCTTTGAATTATACCATTGTCTCCAGAAAGCATTGTTAAAATACACATATATTTATATTTATATAAAATGCCTATATGTTCCCTGGAAGAAGTAATCCATTAACCCTCTAGCTATGTACAGATTGAAAAGCAAATTCCTTTGGTGGAAGATGAGGGCTGGGAAGGAAGGTTAGGGGCACACAGACTGTGTAGGGGCATCATCACAGGCAGTTCTGGGAAGCTAGAAGGCACAGTGGGGACATCTGATTCTCAGCAGAAGGTGAGGGAGGAAGGAGAGGGGCACAGCAGAGGAAGCTGGCAGTGGGGGAGGACCTCCACCCACAAACATGACTGTCTCAGGTTGGCCTGGGCTGACCCAGCCTCAAGTCTCTGAAGTTGGCAGACTTTGATTTTTAAAAATTAATTGCTGGAGGAGAAAGGAAAAATTTTAAATGAATGGGTGAGCAACTGCCCAGGACCTGGGGGGATTAAGTCTCAGCTGTCCTGTACTTCCTGAGCCTTGAAAGCAATAGCAAAAAGATTCCTAAATGAAAAGGTTAGCAGCATCTAGTCAAAGCCGAAAGAAACTAAGGAGAAAGGAACCAGGCAAAAATAAAAAATCATGGGGAAAAGTATATATATGTGGCAACTTTTTCCCAAGCTTACAAAAAGACACCACCTGGAGACAGAGAACCATCTTGCTCCCTCTACATCTCCTGCCTAATGAGAATGTCTGAAAGCAAAATACACCTAGAATGAGTCCCCATGAGGTGGTAGTTTACAAAGCTGCCCCTACTCCATGCTGATACTGAAATAGACTGGTTTCCTGGTGTACCAGAGCCTTTTGTGGAAAAACAAAGCCATAGGAAAGAACCTGAATGATGGAAGGCTCCAGAGAGATAAGACAACACAGCTGGGTCTCTGATTTCACCTCAGATTCACTCAACCACATTCTTCCCTGAGGAACCTAGTTCCTTTTCCTCATAAACTAAGTTGAATAGTAATCATCCTTTGCCTTGAGAGGGAATATCTGCTAAATTACCAAGAACCCTGAAGGAATGCAAATCTGTGGCTATCTCATAGATCTGGTCTCCCTTCTGCGACCCTAACCCACCACGCTAACTCCTTCTGTCTCGGATTTAAACAAATCAACTAGACATGAAACAGAAAGAGGCTATTCCTTAAGGGAATTGGATCCTGGTAGCACATCCTCATGAATTTCCCTTACGGGTTTGAGTCAGCAGTGGATGTCTCAGAAACTTTCCAGATGATTTCAAGGAGGCAAGGGCAGACTGGTAATTAAACCACACGAGTCAGGAAGGCTTAGAAATCGAGAATGAAGGGCAAAGAAAGGAGAGGGGAGAAAACAAAACTTAGAGGCAGGAAACTGGGTCCTACCTTAGCAGTTTGGGGCTCTAGAAAAGCTTTTCCACACATCTTATCCACCCTCTGGCTGCATTACAGAAGCTCCTGAAGCCAGGCGTGCCTTTGCCTCATGCGTAAAGCAGAGAGGCACAGAGAAAATGAAGTGAGCTGAGGTCAACCATGTCCCAGGACTGCTTGAATCTTGCTGAGCTGGATTCGGATAGCAGAGGAAAGGGCAGCATAGGCATGGAGCTAGCAAGAATGGGATCCAGCTTTCCTCCAGGTTCCCAGGCTCACCCTCTTCCACCTCAAATGCTACAACACTGTGGGCTGGATGTCTTCTCAGTGCCCCTGCAGATCCACTCTCCCCTCTTCTCCAGCCTGCTTGGGCCCTGGAAAGCTGATGATATGGGCTTTGTCCATGGGCTCCTTTGTCTTCAGGCTCCAGTTAGGCTTGGCCAATGCGAGACAACTGCCGGAGCTCTGGGAGAAAAGTGAGACTCTGATATTCATTCCCAGGGCTTCCTCCCGGTGGGCTTGCTGCAAGGTCTCAATTCCCCTCAGCTGGCCTTTCTCACAGGTCTGTCCTTCCCCCGCTACTTCAGTCCTTTAGGACTGGAGGTGGTGACTTTGCCCCACTGTTATTGACCTTGGGTTCTGCACTATTTCTTATGGTTGTCCAACACTCTGCTCTCACCTTTATATCTAGTCCCTTACTGAACCATCTTGAAATTACCCAAGTTGAGTTGTGCTGTTTCCCTGCAAGACTCAACTGATACACCCCTCAAGCCCAGGATAGACCAGTTATGAATTGTATCTTCATTGTTCCATGGTGGGGCAGTCCACAAGGTGCTAAGCTACTGAGGCATCAACTTTAACTTAAAATGCCAAAGATGCCAAAAATGGCTACCAGAGAGTCTCAGACACTGGGAGAATCCACTCAGTACTTGGAAGATTGCATGACCCTGAGCTAAGGGAAATGAAAGTTCTTTTCTCTTGGCCTAAAGACAGTTTACAGCTCATGAGGAGTAATAGTGGTGTCTGCAGCACATCAGGAGAGATACTCCATAGTAACATGCGGGGTCAGGGAAGGATCCCCTTCCTTTCTCGGTGATGAGAGAAAAGGATGTGGATATAAGTTACCCGGAAAAAAAGGAGGTAGACACAGATTTGCCTCTGTGAGTCACCTTATGTTGCAAAGTATGACCTTTTCCTGCTGAACCACCCAGCAGTGGGAATGTGCTGTGTGGCATTAAAGCTCAGAAGCCACCAAGAAGCAAAAATGAGTGCAGCTTTCTTTGCATTCATTTCCTGGAAACCCTTTTCATCATTTAAAGCAAAATCTAATTTTTTTGGTTTAACAAATCATGAGTGTTGGTGTAACATGAGATTGCTCTATCCTCCCTCATCCCCAGACCTTCATGAAAATGAGATGCTGCCCCTCATTTGGGAATTTGGGCGAGAAAATAAAATAAAACAATCTAGATCTAGGTCAGCAGAAAGTCGGTTTGTTCAGTGTAAGTAGGCCTCTCCACTAATTAACACTTTCCTGAAAAAGAAAAAAAGTGAAAGGCCTGTGCAAGGAACATACATATCCTTCTTTAAATGGCACCATTTCAAAGTCAGTAAACTAGCACTTAGCCCTTCAAATTGGAATAGTAATCACATGTCCTGAAAATTAAAGTTCTGCGAAGATTCAAAGGCTGAAAATTCAACCAGTCACCTGACAGAACTAATTAAATTTACTGGACTGTTAATTATTATTTACTAAATTATGGAACTAAAGGTTTAACTCTGCCATTTTTGCTTCAAGAATAAGATATTGTGGAAAAAGAGAGGTAACCAAGATGTCAGCTCAGTGACTCTTCCAGAAAGTGATATTCAGACCTTTCCGAAGCTCGTGTAATTGATCCAGTGATCCTGAAAAAAGAATGCCACCTCTAAGAGCAAATCCAAATAGCATAAAATATACTTTCTTTCCTTCTTAATTGCCCAACATTGTGGTCATATAATAATGTACATGAAGAGCAAATGAATTTGCGCCCATGGCCACGTGGACTTTTTAAAGGCAATATAATGGTTTTCTGCAACATCATAACAATGGACATTTTCATTCACAGATGCTTGGCTTCTGAGGATTTTGCACAGAATAACATATTCAAAAGCTGTTCTTCCCCCAACATGATCATATGTTCAAATTTTTGCCCTCCAAGTTCTGATGGACTTCATATCAGTCTTCATGTAAGATCTTTTTTTAAAATTGTGAGACTCTTTCCATAATCCAACAGTCAACTGAAAAAATATATGCACTGAGCATCCACCATGTGTTCAACACTCAGCTGACTGCCAAAAAGTTACAGAAATGTACAAGATACTGTTCTTTACCAGGGGCATAAAGATGTTTTGTAGAGGCAAGCCATCTCCAACTGAAACAATAAACAAACCAAGTGTATGAGATTCTGATGAAATAAAGTGCTCATTTGTGTGACAGGATGATCAAAATAAATTTGACTCTAGAGGGTGTATTCCAGCTCGAAAACTCTTCAGTTCTATGTGCAGCACAAATAATAGCAAAAGAATTTAACTGAAGGTTCTGGAAGGTATGTTTTAATCATGAGCGTGTCTATGTCTCTAGCACAATGCCTGGTTCTCAGTAAGTTCTGGGTGAATGATGAATGAATGAACAAGTAAATGAACACAAAATGTAAAGAAAGTAAAAAGTGGAATGAATTGGTCTTATCCCGGAAGGCTTCAGAGTGGAGTCTACTCTCAAACTAAGTTGTAAAGCAGGGGTTGCAAAACCTCAGCTCTCAAGGTAAATCCAGCATACAGATGTGTTCCATTCAGCCTACACAGTGATGATGATGATAATGATGATGATGGCGATGATGATGACGATGGTGGTGATGATGATGACGAAAAGGAAGGAGGTGGAGAGAGAATTTAAAAATCAAGAGATTCCACATTCAAATCCATATATTTCCGTTGTAAAACAAGATCTGCCTCTCTGAACCCCCACATCCATGTGGCTCGAAGCCTGGGGCTGAGTAGTGGCTCCTCCCTTTCTTGGGGTATTGTCTCCACGCTTTGCCCCATGTTCCATCTTCTCAGCTGTTTTCTCAACCAAGGCCAGGTGTCAATCACCTTTTATTTCCATGCAGGCACTATTGCTTTCTCATGGAAAACAAATACTATCCAAAGTGGAAAAATAAAAGATAGTCCAAGAGAGATTCACATTTCAAGGGAAATGTGAGAGAGTATCTCTCACAAAAAAAAAAAAAAATCTATGCCATTAATATTAATCTAAATGAAAAGTCTATTAGTCTATGGAAAGGACAGAAATTACCTCCTTACGTTATCAGCTACCTCCTTCTCAGCGAGACCTTCATGAGCATCCTATCTAAAACTACAACCCATCTCCTCACCCACCTCCATGCAGACTTCCAGCCCCCTTTCCCACTTTATTTTTCTCCTTAGCACTTACTTCTGTCTAACATATTATCTATGTTACTGGTTTATCTGTTTATTGGTGGAATCCTTTAGTGAAAACGTGGGCTCCATGAAAAGAAGGGATTTTTGTCTTTTTTGGTTCTCTACTTCCTATAGGACAGTGCCAGGAACATAGTAGATGTTCAATGAATGGATGAATCAATGAATGAATGAACTCAGCCACTTATCTAATTCACTTTATTGGCATGATCTCAGCCTTAAAGGATGAAGAGGCTCCAGATAAGCAGAGAGGAAGAGATGTCTCTCCCAGTGAGGGAAGGTCTTTCCTGGAAGTAGCAAGGCTTGAGCTGGCAGGGGGCACATGGAGAGGGAAAGTGGCTCTGTAAGAAGCAGAGTCCAACTAAAATAGAAAACGTGTCATGTAGTTGCCAGCTAAGAATTCATGACAGGTGTGAACAATAAGGCACCGCCCATCTGCCACTTGTCATCAATCCTGACCATGGCCCACTCCGGACTGGCTTTCCCAGCGCCATACCTGGGCGTCCTTCTTGACCCTACCTGGGCTGTTCTACCACCCTTCAACTGATCCTCCGGAATAAAGGTGAAACTGCTCACTGCAGACTGTAAAATCCTGTAGGATCTGCTATCTGCCCACTTCTCTGGCCTCAAATCCTGCCTCTCCAACACCTGCACTCTATCTTCCAGTCACACCAAAGTACCTTTCAAAGCCTGAGTGGGCTTGGTCCACATGAGCCATTGAACATGGAGTTGTTCCATCTGATTGGAGGTCTGGCCTGCCTCATTCTACCATTCTTTAGGGTCCAGCTCCAGTAGCCCCTATATGAACCCCTCTTTATAGCCCCAATGCATCAGGCAGACCCAGGACCCCCTCTCTGTACCTCCTTACCAGCTGATACTTCTCCGGTAATGCTCACCCATCAGAGGCAGCACTCCTCACCTGTAAGACATAGTGTGAACATACATGTGAATATCCTGTAATTAAAGGCACCTGCAGCACTCTCAGCCAACTATACATACCCAGGCTCTTAGCACACCACCCTCACTTCTTGGACCCTCCCTGGAAATTCACTGGTTTTCTACTGAAGTGCTCACCACCTTTGGGTACTAAAATGTGCCTATTTTCACTGATCCTGGTTTAACTGCCCCCTCTCCTTTGCTGTGGTTTAAGGGCTTGTGCCTTTTCCCATTTGCTCAACTTTGGGTCACTGGTCTCTGCTCTTTGCTCTTGAAAAAACCGACAACCATCCCCTCTGCACTCAAGCTTCTGTCCCTTCCCACCCAATTCCTGTCAATGCTGACATCATATTGTCTTACTGTTTTAATGTCTAGACATCCCCAGAAGAGAAAGCTCCTTGGAGGTAGGAACAATGTCCTTTTCATCTTTGTACCCCTGGTGCCTAACAGAGCACCTTACACAAGAGAAGGTGCTTAATACATGTTTGTTGACCGCATGCACAGACGTGTGCAGAGAACAGCCATGCCCTCTGCCCTTTAAGAGGAAGGACTGTGAACTAAGTTATGGCAGTAATACTACATATTCAAAAAATTAAATAAACTCATAAAAATATAAAGAAATATATATATTTTAAAGTACTGCAATAAGAGTCATTGGACCTTGACTTACAGTCTTAGAAGTGAAAAAGTAGATGTGAAAAGCCTAGGTTAAATCTGAAAATGAAAAGATCTTTCACAGAAAGAAAACAAGGTTAAAATCGAGAGGCTAAATGTGCCCTGGACATATCTCACAGTCTAATCCTCAGCGCTGTGGGTCTCAGTTTTCTGGTCTCCTACGTATCAGAATTAGTTGGGGATGGGCAGGAGACACACAGATTCCCAGGCTGTGACTCTAGTGACTGAATCTGTACTTCCAGCACTTCCAGCAGGCACCTGGGTACAGGTGACCCCAGGACCACATATGCCCAAACCATTTTTGATCAGGCAAAAGCTCTGTTCCTTTTAAAGGTCACTAGGGAGTTTCCAGAATTTCCCAGGGTATTCGTTATATTTTTCTAAAATCCTCTTTTTAATCAAGTTTTAAGTGAGCCTGTTTCTATGGCTCTGTCCTTAGAAAAGACTGTTTTAAAAAAGCCTATCAAGCATCAATGAGGAGGCTTCTCAGCTTCTTGTGAAAGGGTCGCCTCTTCAGAGCACTAGAAGTAGCATCAAGTTCTGGGCGTAAGTCCTGACTCCTTTGAAGTTCCGTCTCCTCTCAACTGTACCAATAATGGAGAAGAGGAACTGAGAGACACCCCTCAGTTAGACACTGACAGAAGTAGCACCCCACCTTCAACTGTCTTTGGGGAAACCCTTGAAAAACCCTATCTATGTAAAAAAATAATAAAAATGCCTGAGCCTTTTCTAATGTCTGTAAAGAAGACATTAACATGTCTGTAAAAGACATTCAATTTGACTTGAAGAAGAGAGTTGGTTTTCCACGTAGAAAATAATTTGAAGAAGTAAGGAAATGAAAACGATTTTCAAAAGGCTATTTAATTTTCCCTTTATTGTAGTAAAAAGAATGAAGTGAATGAAGCATGTCGGAATTTGTGATTATGGATCACTGTGGCATACTATAAAAATTCAGAAATAGCTCCTAATGAGAAAAATACAAAAATCAAATCAGCAGATCTTACACTTACTAATTCAGAAAAAAAAAAAAAAAACTTGAAAGGGTAAGGTTCCATCCCTGTTAGCAAAGACTCACACTGCACTCTCAGAAGCCAGAATGACAGTAGTTTGTGACTGTCCACACTCCAGGAATAAAACAGAACTCTTCCAAGAAGGAACAGAAAAGAGACCTAAGACTTAGGCTAACTCAACACAATCACCGTCATAATTATTTACATTCAGAGCTCCGTTGGCTGAGATCTTCTTTTGAAGAGATGAAGGTTATTCTCTAAGTACTATTGCTTAGCGACCAAATCTATTAGCAGACAGCCCCTGGCATTTTATCTTTAAGATTCCAATGTGCCTACAGTACTGTTTTTATACTTATTGCAATAAAGAGGCGATTCCTCCGAGTGCTTTGGATTTGTTTGAATCAGATTGCCGTCTGGCTTCTCAACCTTATTCCCAAGTACAACGTAATAGGAAAAGGCAAAGCTCTTTCAAGTCCCCGTGGATTCCTGTGGCAGGGTGGTAAAAATTTTATTTTCTTTACTACTTTCATTTCATAAGAGAAATCGTCTCAAGAAGAGGATTTCTAATGCAATTTCACTAGATACAGTCCATTAAAAATGTAGGGCTGGATTTCCAACCTCTGTGTAGCCCGATGGGGGAATTCTCCCTTTGTCACAGAAACCCAGGAGACGAGCTGGTCCATGCAGTTTTATGAATAAAAAATCCAGGATGGGAACACATTTCCCGTTTTAAAGCCAGGAAGAGTTTTTAGGACTTTCTTTTTTTCACACTTGCATGTTAGGGAAATGACCTAAATTTTATAGTGTTGTGCATCTAGGACATTCTTAGCACCACTTGAAAATTATTATTTCTGCTGATAGTTAAGATAGATAGATAGATAGATAGATAGATAGATAGATAGATAGATAGAAAGAAAGAAAGATGGATGCACTCAAGGACAATATCCACGGATGTGCATAACCAGAAGAGTAACCAGGCAAACAACACTTGGTTCTTTGGACCTCCTAGGGGAGGATGGATTGATTTAAAATGTTAGACTCAAAAACATGTAGTCTTGTGTTTGTTTGGAAGGTTGTTCTAACCAGGGACATCGTTAGAAAAGGCCTAGGAAATTACTTGCAGGACTGCTCTAACCATGGTGGTGTTAGAAAAGGTTGGCAATTAGGAAACTGTTCAGAGGGCAGCTAAAATCATAGTGGTTTAGAGAAGGTCTAGAAAATTAGGAGGGGCTAATATTTTGGGCGGAGTACAAAGATTTCCAGAGCACTACACCTCCTCCCCCATCCTTTATGAAGTGAGGGAGACCCGCCAACAGGACACACAGCTTTTAGAACGCATCAGAACGTGCCAGCTGGCCGGTTCTGGTGTCACAGTTGATTTAAGACTGTGGGTTGAGGACCCCATGTCTCAAGCTTCAAAACCAGGGCCTGCTACTCGTACTATGGGACGAAGCCCAAGTGATTTAAACCCTCACGGCCTCAGTGTTCGAGCGGGGTTGTGAGGAGGAAACAATCATAGGTTGAACGTGGTGTCCGCCACACAGCGAGCACTTGATGGCATCTCACTAAATGAAAATGTGACGCTAGAGCTGCACCTCCCAGCCATTTCCTCTGTAAACTGGAGGCACCAATAGCCACCTTTCAACATGTTTGTGCAAATTGGGGGTAATATAGGTATTCCTGCTGGGCGTCTGATGGGTATGGCAGCCATCGCTGTTGTTTTCATAATTGTCATCAGCATCTGTCTCATCTCTTGGCTTATGTGTCAGTGAAACTCGACCAGACTGCAGCTTCTCGAGGACAAGCTTCATGGGCATTCAACCTCTGCAGCCGCACGGGGCCCCAAGTTAGAAGGGCCCACGCTTGATTGAACGCTGTGCTGCTGCTGTGTTGAAATTCTTCATAGTTTTTAACGGGGAACTCCACCTCTACATTTTGCATTGTGCTCCACCAATTACACAGCTGGTCTGAACACCGACTGTTCCTGACTGGGTTTTGTAAGCCATGTCTACAAGGCACAGCTCTTTATGCTGAGTAGGTTTGCGTTAGATGTTTGTGGGATTGAATTGATGTTGCCATCAACGAATAACTGAACACGAATTCGTTTCTTTGAGGCCCGCTTTCAGAAATCAAGGCTCTTCCCGAGTTTAAGTCTCTTTGCGGACAGCCCTTTGGACAATCACAAGAGTCACTGATGATAATATTCATTCAAAGTGAATTCTGTAAATGTAGAACTGGATCCAGTATTTGCAGAGCTTATATTTGCAGTATATGCAGATCCGGTATTTGCAGAACTGGATCCTATATTCGCCACTTCAGATAGAAAGATTCATTAAATGTTAAAAGCAGGTAAAAAAGGTGCAAAAATGTTAGCAAAATCACTTGAGAAAAGGTGGTTGCTAATGTTTTTAATATTGGCACAGGTAGCAACTGACTTTAAACATTTCCTTAATCAACATAAAAAGGAATTTCAAGGGAAAGGAAATAAATTATAATGCCATTAACCGTCACACAGTGTAGAAGTACCTATTGTAAAAGAAAATCCTTTCTAACTAAGTTTTCCTGTTCTGGATCTAAGCTTTTTTCACAGAAATAAAGAATCAAATACTACACTTGATTTCATTTTGGAAAATTGATGGGATTAAAATAGCTTTAAGTTTTCCTTTGATTCATTAAGCTAAAAAGTCAAACTGCTAAAAATACATACTTTTGCTTGGGTAAGTTTAGAGAAGTTTTTTTGTTGTTGCAAAATGTAATTTAGAGCAAAAGGGCCTACTGGGAGAAATTTGAACTAATTTTAACGCAGAATTTGTCTATATATATAAACATACATCTATATTTGTCATGTAGCTTTACTTGTCAAAAAATACGTTAAAACTTGTACAGTCAGAGAAAGTATCAATAACATAAAATTTCACAGCCCCCTTTTAGAACTATGGCCTTAACATTTTGTAGGGAAATAAAGCTTTGGTTAACCTTGGCTCTGGCAGACCTCATTAAAATAACAGCCTGTCAGTTTCGAGTTTAAAATAACAGGGTTGTCAGTTTTATATGCAGTGGAACAATCTACAATTTTATTCTCTGGGAAAAGACTGGGAAGTGCCAGAAGGGGTGGAAAGATTGGACAACACTGCCATCTGGTGGCCATGTGAAATGATGTCTGGCTGCCCGAACTTAATTTCTTTTGTATCAACTTTTTGACAGCTGTTTGTCTTTAAAATGCATGCACATGCCCAGAGCCAATATGCAATTTGTAATCTCAAAATTACAGTAAATCAATAAGAAACTCTGCTCCGGTAACCTGTAATCCCTGCATATCAATGACTTGATACAGTTAAGTTTCAAGACAGTGCATCTTGTGAAAAGAATGCAAAATTTTAAGATATTTTCCTTTCTAAAAACTGCCACTTATCTGGTGGCTTGTTACATGAGTATCTTGGTTGAAATTCATCAAACTGCTCATGTATGATCTGTATATTTCCTGGATGATTGTTACACTTCAGTAAAAATAAATAAATGTAAGCCAAAAAATCTCTGCCACATAGGCAAAGTATCAGCAGATGTCACAAGGCTGAATGCAACATATTCCCGTTTATATAAACGGAAGCAATTCTAGAGATAAGCTGGATCCCAACCAGACTTCAAATGTAACCTAACTTCAATTCAATTCTTTCCTGGTGCACTTTGGGCAATTGATTAGGAGGAGGCAGTGGAGGGCAGGAGAATGGCATCAAAGAAAAGGGATGAAAATGAGTTTGTTGAATTGAAGTACAGTCTACCCAAAAAATTCATAAGAACATGCTGTGATGTTAAGCCAATAGCTGCCTTCAACTCATTGAAACGACTCAGCCCCTCTCACACCACCAGCCTCACCCCCGACGTGCTCAGAAAGGACCTTAGATCTAAGTTCTCAGTCTGGCAGCCACCAGCCACACATGGCTACTGAGCACTGGAGATGTCTGTAGACGGAACTGAGATGTGCAGTAAGCATAAAATACACACTGGGTTTTGAAGACTTGGTACAAAAAAAGAATGCAAAATATCTCATTAAAAATTTTTCACATTCATTATGTAACACAATAATATTTTTAACAGAATATATTATTACAGAATATAAAACAGATATATAAAACAGAATATATTATTACAATCAACTTCACTTTACTTTTTTTTTAATGTGCCTACTAGAAAATTTAAAATTACATTTGTGGCTGGCATTGTATTTTTATTCACTATTGCTCTTTAGACTCTCATTGCTTCCTTGACCAGAACGGTCATTCTGCCATTTTACAAGGTTGTTGCTCCCCCACTAGAGCTAAAAAGGGGCATCTCTGACATCTTTCTTGCTTGTAGGAGACTAAAAGAGAATCCATTTGGGTTATTGGATGTTTAAGATGTAAAGGTGAAAGTCAAGTACTGTTATATCTCTGGAGTCTAATCATAAGAGGAGTAAATGGCACCCCTCGTTGGTGCCCCATGGGGTAAATTGGATCTTTAAGGTAACCAGATGGCTCCCAGGAAAAGGTAATTTACCTCACAGGGGTAAGAACTTGATTTCCAAGAAAGAGTACACTTTAGTCACCCTATGCCATCTGTCCCTATGGTGATAGTTCTACGCATTAAGAACTTCCAGCTCTGAGTACCCTAGCAATATATTAACTTGCCAAGCTCTATTAAATCTTTAAGAAGATAGTGGGGAGGGGCCGTATTTTCCCCCATTTTAAAACAATTTTGTAGGGAAATTATGCGACTTTGCCAAAGTCACAGTTAAAGCAAACACATCTCCATGCCCCTGGCACTTCTGCTTCTCTCCCCTGTTGAAGAAGCTTCACATCTATGAGCTTTTGCAGCTCAGGGTCCAACTGCCACCTCTTCCTTGAAACCTCCCTGGATCCCATCTCCTCCTCAATAACAACATTGATTATGCTTCCTGCCCTACAACCCTTAAATGTATAAGCCACTTATTATGCTTGTTTATTTGTAAGTCTCTTTCCCCCGCTGGGTAGTAAGTTCCTTGAAGGCAGGACCATTTTGTACATATCACTGTGCATCCAGTACCTTGTAGACACTAAACAGATGTGTGCTGGGGGGGGGGTGTGAGTTGAACTAACTACCCATAAATAGACCCTAAGCGACCATTTGATCATAAAATAGGGAGGATTACAAGAAAGACAGCCCTCCCTTTGGCAATAAGTTTATTTTACAAGTAAGGGCATCTAGAATTTAAATTTCGTTTACAATTTAACTTGGAGACCCAGAATTTAAATGTACCCGTCTACCTATTCTACTCTATTTGTTCATTCTTTCATTCATTTGCTATCTATTGAGTACTCCTATACACCAGACATTGTGCCAGATGGGACACATCTCCTAGGATGTGGTGAACACAAAGGACAGAGGCCCTGCCCCTGTGTCACCTGCAGTGTGGGAAGAAGATGCACAAGCACAGTGAATGGGTAAATCTTTATGACGGGAGTACCAGAGGGATCTCTGTGGGCACATACTGGGAAGGTCCTAAGTGACTCTGGGTATCAAAGGAGGAGCTCTATAGGAGGGACATTGAAGTGGAACCACAGAAGGAATTATCTACTAAATCGTGCTCTTCCCTTCCTGATGTATTGACTATAGATTTGAGTTAGAGTTCATAGACATTCTTGGGTTTTGTGATTTATGTTCTTGGGTGCACTTACTAGTATCTCATTCTGTTGTTCCTCAAACGCCCTTAGGCCCAAATCACTAGCAGTTAAACTTGAACCAATTTCCAATTAAATCACTGAATGAAAAGACAGAACATTGTGATTTATCATAAATATAGCACAGCAGATGCAAAAATAGCATTTATTATGCACCACACAGTACAAGTCTACATAGTTAAGTATAAATCAAATCATGCGTGCCCAAAAGAGACTTATATGCTTTTTGTTGCCTATTCCATAAGAGATTTAAGGCAACCCATCTCTACCCTAAATGGGTTTAGAATTTAGATAAATATGATTTCCACCTACCACTTGCTGCATGTTTTTCTTTGCTGCACCTAAATTACTTTTCCAACGTGTGTACCTCTTTGTGGCTACTCTCGCTGTTGGATGTAATCGTGTTTGCAATGTCTTACTTAAGAAGGCCCTGCTCAATTACACTGATCTCAACTGAGCAAAAGGATGTTTCTCATTCCCTGGTAAGTTTCAAATATCTGTAGTGGCTTCAGAGAAAGAGGCCAGAATACACATCTATTTCTTGCTTTGGTGAGGAAGAATACAGCCCCAAACATTTGGAATTAAATGATGAATTCTAAAATATTCAGAAATGCCTAAACGAGAGGTTTAATGCTTTGCTATGCCTCCTCTCCTTTATTTTAATTAGCATACATACTTGTAATGTCCTGGGTTTTATTCCTTGAAGATGAAATTTCAATATTTTAAGCATAACTTCAGGTGGTTATGAGCCTAACAGAGCACTGCATTATGTCAATCGCAGGTATAGGGAGAGGCTCTATGGATTTTCTGAGTATCATCAAAGACCTTATGAAAGGCAGCCCATGTGAAGTCATAGTTGGCAAAGAATCAGAAACTTTTTCAGCAAGACTGGATGTTCAGAAAGTCAAATTTTTTTCACATTAGCAAAATTGGGCTATTAAATATATAAACTTTTTCTGGCAGTTTCCTCACTTAGTGCTTATTTCCAGGTTAGTCCCATACAAAGGGATCAGTCCCATGCCACTGCCATGATCGTGTTGGCTACACCAGGAATTGAGGAAAAGTAGGGGAAATCTGCTTTGCAAACCAAAAAGAACTTCCAGAAGTTTCCATTCCAAAGCAAGAGAATAGCTGATGGTGGGAGCAGAGGTCAGTTTTTAAATGTCTGAACTTCTTCAATGTGTCTTATATAACTGCTGGAGATACTGAACTCATTCTCTTCTTTTGAGAATGCATCTGAGATTTTCCCGTGCAGCACTGTGAAGACCGCATATCTAACAACCTAATGTAGAATCTGCACTTGTTACAATTCATGCTGTAGATCAGGGAAAGCTCCTTAGGGATGTCTGCACCTCCACAGCCAAAATAATGCCTGAGAAATGATAGAGACCAAAGTTAGAAACCAAGGAGGATAGAACTGGTGTCAAAGGCAGAGAGCAGAGAGCGGCAGAGCGAAAACTGGATAGACTCAAGGTCAGAAATGAATCAAAAGGAGAATTTACCGGGTGAGGGGCAAAGAAAAAGAGAATCTAGTCTTGGCAACTGAAACTAGCTATAGATGCAAAGGAACCAAACAAAGCAGAAGAAAAAGTTGGGGGCTCGGTCTCAATGCCAGTCGCAGGAGGAGGCACAAGAGTATGCTTATGCTTTGTGGTCAAGCTTTGTCCGTGAAGACTTCCAGAACTGCTCAGAGAGAGGAAGTGACTTGCTTTAGGTCAGGCAGCAAGTCCCAAGTCTTCTGTACATTAGGTATTGATATCTGTCATTGGAAATATTTAAATGGAGTCTAGGTGAGTATCTGTCAAGAATACTCGGGAACCTTTGGACTGTGGGAGCACTGCTGAGCCTCTGAATTCCCCGATTCAATGATAAAACCACTCCTTGAAGTTATTTATATGTTCAGTCTTGAGAAGTCAATAGTACCACAATGTAGGCACCCACTGTGCAAAGTAATACTTTGATTTCATATGCATTTCCACTGATCAGATATCTTCCTATTTTCACCATTGAATTCAATGTTAATTCAATGTCAGACTGTGTCATCTCTCAAGGATGTATAGAATGCTTACTACCCTTACTTGCCTAAAATGTAATACCATGGGGAATGGGGCACAATCAGAACATTAGATATAAACATGATGATTTGAAAGTTTATTGTTATTTTCCTAAAATCTATGGCAAAAATCTGACCTGAACGGCATAGGAAGATATTTTTGATGTTTCCCATATTTATTCCACTTTGAGGACCAGTGTTTTGCCAAAATAGAACCCCATCTGTCTTTTCAGGGTCGTGCCCTTAATAACATGTCATCACGTAGCCAAGAAACTCCAAACCTGAAGTCAGAAGGGATGACGCAGACACTTTAAATTTTTCATCCAATTCCCAATCCCCTGAGAAACTCAACAAAACTAAGGGTTGTCTTTTTAAAACTTCAAACATCCTCTCACTTCCTACTAGTTATTTTCATCCTTCTTAGGTTTTCCTTCAAAACACATGTGTGTTTGTCTCCTTGGGGAGTAATGTGAAAAGTCCCATACCACAGGGGAAAAAAATATGTCACATGGCAGTAGACTAGAACTTACTGAATTTCCTGGGAAGGTCTAAGAAAGCCAAGAATGTGAGGCTGGTTTTAGGCTGTGTAGTGACTTGAGCACTGGGTGCGTTGTGTGGCCAAAGTTGGCTTTGAGTTCACTGACAAAGTGCATGCAACAGGACCCTGCTGTCATCCCCAAGACTTATTTAGAAGTTTCCTGAAAGGAAACAACAACAAGTGATTTCTCCACCCATTCCAGAACCTACACAAACATTACACTGTAAACAGGGACAATCTGAGACATGAAAAATAACACCAAACAGTTTCACAAACTCAAAATAAATGGAAAACTGATGTTCTAATGAAAAGGATGCTGAAAGTTGTATCGGAAGAATGGTCTAGAGTTCAGGCTTTGACAAATCAAGCAAGCAGATTAAGCATGTCGTGTGTTTTCAGCCTCCTGGTTGAGCTGAATGGTGTTTGTAACCTCTACTTCAGAATATCAGGAAGATTGTATTTATAGCTGTTCTGGCATATCAGAAAAATTAGTATTCCCTCTGAGACTTTGGAACTTTAAATACTCTCCTCCAGACTATCTGTGTGTGCTTTCAAGTGAGTGAGAGCAGTTGTGAACGGGTACATTCAGGGTCCTTTGTTTGGTCACTGAAGGAGGATGTACACCTGGAATTCTAATGCAGGTTCACACAGCACATTGAATGACTTGGTGCTGTAAGAAAAGCCACTCTTCTCTAGAGTAAAACTGGATGAGACCACCATCTCCAAAACTGGATTATTAAACTCTCACATTGCAAAAATGTATTCTATATCATGAATTTCCCTTAACTCAACTAAGTCAAGTGGCCTTGTCTATGAGGTAAAATTGAGGCTGCCTTTGTTTCTTTAAATAGATTGTTTTCCAAAGCTAACAAATGACCTTAAGCCTATAAAATATTCACATTGTTTTTTCTCCCCTCAATATGTATTATTTAGTGTATAGCCTTTTAAATATTAACCATCTTTCTTCTAAAGATATGGTATATATTATTTACATCCAGTTACATTATGTTTTCATACAGATGAAATAGGCACATTGGAATCTTTCTGAAGTCATGAGCAAATAGAGCATCCGGCCAGGTGCACACAACAGGTATCCAGTGAAGTGAATTCTGGTCCAGGCATGATTGAGGGAGGACAGCAGGTGGCCTTCTCACAGTTCACTTCTCACACTTCACAGGGAAGATCCAGAGGAAATAAAAGGTCTAGGGTAGATGGAATTAGAGCCTCAGGTAGATAGATAGACAGCCATGGGCAAAGTCTCTTGGAGGAGATCATATATGACCTATCAATGGATCCGCATAGGAGACAAAGGTAATAACAGTGCAAAAACACCCCAGATCAGAATTTAACAGGTCACTTGCCTAGAAAGCCAAAGAGAAGATACTGGAAATGGTGTGTCTTTATAAGGATTGCAAAGACTGTTCAGATGGGATTCATTCCATTTTTAGTTAAATTCTCGTGGTTTTTCCCCAAGCCAAGATTGCTTTTGAGATCTCCGAGGCTCTTCCATCATCTCTGTGTAAATTATACCTGGAATGACATTCAAGATGACAGGAGACTAAAATCCTAATTAGAGTATTGGAGAGGATCATCTGAGATCCCCCTGTCACTAGGGGGATAATCAGGTCAATGGAAAGCACTTTTTTTGGAAGATCTGCAGAACTTGCCCATGTCTTCCTTACTCTCCATGGGAAAGTTCAGAAGGCAGTAGCTGGCAGGTAATCGATCATTTTTGAAATCTTACCTCCCTTAGCAAATAATCAGCAGTGCTGTTCATGTATTTATTCATTCAACAATTGCAATTTCTTAAGCACTTGGGACACACACAGAGCTGCTGTGGAGCAGAAATTCCCTGGGAGTCAGGAAAGCACAGGTGCTCCTTAGCAAAAGGAAGAGTTGAAGACCAGAGTGGTGGCTAAAAGCGATGACACCTGCCTGGATCAAGTTATCCCGTTATTGGAGGTGACAGCTTGGGAGGCCATGATGCATTTTTTGTTTTTAATCCCTCTGGATAGAAATAACTAATTACCCAGCTTCCTAATCGTCCCCATGGCAAAGTTCAGCAGCCACAAAGGAGTAAATATCAGCAAGCCTTATTTGCTTGAGAGGGAAAGTGGTTTTCCCCAGAGAGGAAATTTCCAGGCACATTGATACCAGTGCTCCCATAGCCCTTGGCTTACCCATGACTATCTTATTTGTTCCATGTCTCTTTACCCCTCCAGACAGGGAAGCTGAAACCTTCAAGGGCAGCAAGTATGTACTGGCCATATTTGTTTCCCCAGAGTATAGCATAAAACCTGACTTATAGAAGGCACAGAAGAAGTGTTTAATGAATGAATGCTAACAACAAAAGCCTGTTTTTCTTATTTAGCCAATGTATTGGAACTTTTTCTAAATCATAATATGTTTCCCTATCTCAGTAAATTGATTTCACTGAATGTTTTTGCTTGCTAAGTCACTGATTCAAATGTGTTGTGTCAGTGCCTCTGCTATAGACTAGTGAGCTCCAAATTTTTTTGATCTCACATTTCTATCAGCAAAAAATCAGAATCATAGACACCCCATGTATTTATAAGTATTTACACATAAATTATATGTATGTACTACTGAACTAATATATATTCTGTACTTAGTGAAAGTTATGAAAAAACCAGAAACTTTTGAAGAATGAGATAAACAATTTTTATTATTTTTACTTTATAACATTGCAGATGTATCAAAAGTAAGAGAAATATCATGGCAGGAAATGCCTGCCATTTTATTGTTGTTCACCTGTGTTTGCACTATTTGAAATGAAAGAAATTCAAAGTCTCTTTGCAAAAGTCATTTTAAGTCACTCATCCATTTAATGGGTTAGTTAAAACTACACAATCTAATCCATAAATGCATTTAACCAGCACATATGAACTGTGATCAATTTCAGAACCCCAGGAGCAAGCTAACAAGGGAAGAGGGAGGTGCCACTGTGAGCCCTTTCCACTCTGAAAGTCTTACTTTTTCCACAGGATCTTTGAGAAATAGCCATCACCCTATAAACTGATTAAGAGGCATATCAATCTGTAGATAGATTAAATATTAGGAAAACTTAATTCTTCTCATATTTTTATATTTAAAAAATAGAAATAGGGGCTGGCCCAGTGGTGTAGTGGTTAAGTTCTCGCACTCTGATGTGGTGGCCCAGGGTTAATCGGTTTGGATCCCAGGTGCAGACCTACACACTGCTTATCAAGCCATGCTGTGGCAGGCATCCCACATAAAGTAGAGGAAGATGGGCACAGATGTTAGCTCACGGCCAGTCTTCCACAGCAAAAAGATGGGGATTGGCAGCGAATGTTAGCTAAGGGCTAATCTTCCTCCCCCCCCCCAAAAAAATAGAAATAGAAGTTCTAATGTTTTCATCTTGAATCACACTGAATCATCTTGCACAGCCCAGGGATGTGCACATACCTCCACCACCAACTCAACACACACCGTTTGGAGACCATGGCCATAGGCAATGTCCCTATTAAGCCTAATGGTTAAGAGTAATGATTCTGACGTCTACATTTGAATTTGAATCTCATGT
The DNA here is from genome assembly GCA_031878705.1 of Tapirus indicus. Classification (NCBI taxonomy): domain Eukaryota; kingdom Metazoa; phylum Chordata; class Mammalia; order Perissodactyla; family Tapiridae; genus Tapirus; species Tapirus indicus. Next base: position 16,001,686 of record CM062930.1, on the reverse strand, counting down.
CCACCATTTTCTAGATGCATGGCAAGTATTTTCTCTAAGCTCCCATTTCCTAGTTGCAAAAGGGTATAATGATGATTCTTTAGCACAGAGCTATGAAGAAAGAATGTGAGTGCCTTAGCTCAATGAGAGCTCACAGTTAGCCCCCAATTACTTTGAGTCAGTTACTGCCCTGTGCTGAATCCAACAAAGCTCTTAAATGCCATATGCCCTCACAATAAAGTTTCGTTTCTTTTCTCAACGTTTCATTATTTTTAACTTTTTCAAATAATACTGAAATGGTCGAAAAAATAATAAAATGCATATCCATATACCCCTCATGTAGACTCAATAATGGTTGACGTTTTTGCTATTTTCAAGTAAATAAAAGACAAAATAACACTTTATCCCTAAATATCTCAGCATTATTCTCCTAAAAGCAAGGAGAGTCCTCCTATGCAACCATAATACCGTGATTACACTTAAGAATGTTAACAGTAATTCAATAATATCTACTATCTATGCTATGTTCAAAATTCCCCAGTTATCTCAAAACTCTCCCTTATAGCTGGGTACTCACCTCCAAATCCAGGATTCAGTTAAGGTCCACACATAGCATTTAGTTGTTATGTTTTTAGAGTTTCTTTCATCTGGAGGAGTCTTTCTGCCTTTTTAAATTTTTTACCTCTTTTGAAGAGTCAAGTCCAGTTGTCCTATATAATACCCCACACACTGGATGTGTCTGGTCATTTATTTATGGTGTTACTTAGTTTGTCCCTCTATCCCCAGTACTTCCTACAAACTGGAAGTTGTTAATTCAGAATCTTGATGAGATTCAGGTTAAATATTTGGGACAAGGTTACTTCCTAAATAAAATTTTCAGACAATAGTACGTGGATCATCCTTTTTTTCTGCTCTTTGATTTTGCTAATCCTTTTGTTTTGGGCAGTCACTCCACCTTGTCAGTTTCCTCCTTCTTTTGTCTGATTTTACAGCTCTGTAAGGGTGGGTATGAAAATGATACTACTGTCTTCCTATAGTCAAGTATTCGCAGACCTTTGACAGGTCTTAAACTAAGAGTGTGTGTTTACTGAAGCCAGTAGTTGAAATTGTCAGAAATCAGAACAAACTCAAGATAAGTTCTAAAAGAGAGCTCAGGTTTTCCCTGTGAACCTCAATAGTATATGTTTGGATCAGATTCTTCTGGAATAACAGAAGTTGTATAACTTTCAGGATCTCTCAATAGCTATAGATGAAGAGTATTTAATACTCAGGTATTAGTAATATTATGGCATTACTAATAAAATGCTGGACAAATGGTAAATATAATTGCAAGTATTGGAGAAAGTTAATTTGTCCTAGAATAGCTCATTTAGGAAGCAGAGAAAGGAAATTATAAATTTCATATTTGATCCCAGATCTTTGTTCCCATCAGGTCTGCATTATTAAGGAGTTAGGACTCACTGGTATTGTCAGTAATGTATTTTTACTAAGAGTAGTTGCTAACATAAAGCTTGGCTCACTGTTGTGTGCACTTAAGTTTCCAGGGGAATAAAAGCAACTCAGGTCTGGAGCTACAGCAAAATAGTCACATATATTATTCATAAGTAAAAATAAAAGAAAATGAGAAAATATTTCTGAATTGTGTAAGAATTGAAAAATTTGCTTGATACTGAAAACTAAACTTCAATCATTCAGACACTCTTTAGAATCAAAGGCATGTTTCTCTCTGGTGGCTAATACTGCCCATTTTCTTCAGCTATCCTCATCACCATCCCAGTCTGGAAGTAAATTGGCCAAGGTTTCCGTGCAGAATGTTAAAACAGCATTTACATCTCTCACTGCTCCTTTGCTGTTATTTCCTTCAATTGCACAGAGAAAATGCCTGGCTGCTGAAATGCCAGGGTGAACACGACCTGATTATAGAATGTGCTGTGGTGCATCATCGGACAGGACCCACACATTCCTCACTTAGCCTCATACAACTCCACTGCTCCTCCCAGCCCTTTGGAGATAAGAGTGCACATTGTGTAACTGACCCCCAACTATTTTGTGTTAGTGATATTGTCTATGGCCTTGTAATAGAATGGGACAATTAAACCCATTTTCTCAGTCAATGTTTATTGAGCACCTACTGTGTGCTGAGATCTGTGTGACCAACTGGTCCTGGTTTGCCCAGCACTTTCCAGTTTTAACACTGAACATTCAGCATCCTAGAATCCCCTATGTCCCGGTTAAACTGAGATGGTTGGTCACCCGACCTGTACTAAGCACAGAAGATAAAGACAAATCAGAACACTGTCCCTGCCATCAAGAAGCATGTGGTCTGGGGCTGGCCCACAGTGGCATAGTGGTTAAGTTCACGTGCTCTGCTGCGACAGCCCCGGGTTCTCAGGTTCGGATCCCGGGCATGGACACACACACCGCTTATTGAGCCATGCTGTGGCAGGGTCCCATATAAAGTAGAGGGAGATGGGCATGGATGTTAGCCCAGGGTCACTCTTTCTCAGCAAAAAGAGGAGGATTGACAATGGATGTTAGCCCAGGGCCGGTCTTCCTCAGCAAAAAGAGGAGGATTGACAATGGATGTTAGCTCAGGGCTAGTCTTCCTCACCAAAAAAAAGCAGCAGCATGTGGTCTAAGAGAGAATCATAAAAGTAAGCCAATTATAAGAGTTTGGCGTGATCAGTACTTAGAATCATGACCAGGGCACTGGGGAACACAGAAACTTGAATCTAAATCTGAGTTGGGGGCCAGAGAATGCAGCTTGAAAGAGACATGACTGAGTTTCATTTAAAGAATGAGCAGCACAATATACACTGTTCAATTTTGCAAATACTAGAAGAGGAGATACCTGTGGAACATCGTGCAATTTTATTCTTTCTCTGTGTCTCAAAAAATATATATATGTGGTTCAGATTCCCACAGCATAAAGGTGGGATTTCAGTATGAAATAAGCAGAAAAGAGAATGCTCATTCCTGGTGTACTTTATCACAGGACAGAATAAACCTAAAGGTATTTCAGTCCTGAAGCTGGTGACCGCTTTCTGAACTAGCTGTGAAGATGTAATACCTGCTTCTTTCTTGGGATTTGTGTTTGAGAACAGTCAGAATGCGTGGCCTAATGGGGGGAGCCCAGATTAGAGGCTAGGGACACCAAAGTGGCACCCGGCCAAGCAAATCAAATGTGAGGGATTTTTCTGACATGTTTTAGTTTGAAAAAGTTCAAACTTACTGAAAAATTGCATTTTTTGAAAAAATGTATACCTCCATCTAGATTCACCAGTTATTAAAAATTTGCCACATTTTCTTTCTCTTTCTGTTTCTCTGTAAGTCTGTTTATTATTATTATTTATTATTATTAATCCTGAACCTTTCTAGAGTAAATTGCGGAAATCATCACCCTTTAATTCTAAATACTCCAGCATACATCTCCTAAGAAATGACATTCTCCTTTATTATTGCAGTGTAAGTTCATATTCAGGAAATTGAACACTGATACAACATCATTATCTGAAATAGAGTCAGTGTTCAAATTTTGCCAACTATCTCAATAATATCCTTTATGACGATTATTTTTTGAATCTAGCGCCCAATCCAGAACCGTGGGCTACATTTGGATGCTGTGTCTTTTATGCTCGTTAATCTGGAAGAACTCTTCGGTCTTTCTTTGTCTTCTGTGACTGACATTTTGAGGACAACAGCCCAGTTGTTTTGTAGAATGTCCCTCAGTTAGGGTTTGTCTGATATGTCCTCGTGACTGGATTCAGATTATGAATTTTGGCCACATAAGTGATGTGTCCTTCTGGTGGCATCACATTAAGAGGTATAGAATATGAGTTTGTCCTGTTACTTTGATTGCCTGGTTAAGGTGAGGGTCTGCCAAGTTTCTGCACTGAAATGTGATCCGTTTTCCTTTTGTAATAATAGGTAATCTGGGGAGGATACTTTGAGATTGTGTAAATATCCTCTCCCCCATCAAACTTTCACCCAACGTTTTTTGCATTTGTACTAGTTTCCTACGGCTGCTGTCACAAAGTGCCACCAGCTGGGTGGCTTACAACAACAGAAATTTGTTGTGTCATAATCTGGAGGCTGGAAGTCTAGGATCAAGATGTCAGCGGGGTTGGCTCCTTCTGAGGCTGCGAGGGAAGAATCTATTCCAGGCCTCTCCCCAGCTTCTTGTGGTTTGCCAGCAATCTTTGGTGTTCCTTGGCTTGTAGATGCATCACCTGACCTCTGCCTTCATCTTCACATGGTGTTCTTCCTGCCTGTATCTGTCTCTGTGTCCAAATTTCCCCTTTTTATAAGGACAGTCATATTGGATTAGAACCCACACTAATGACCCCATTTTAACTTGATCCTCTGCAACAACCTTATTTCCAAATAAGGTCACATTCACAAGTACTGTGGTTAGGACTCCAACATCCTTAGGGAGAGACACAATTCAATCCATGATAGCATCTATTGATGATACTTGCTGAGATCAATTATTACTATGATGGTTGGAGAATGGTGAATTTTCTACCTATCATTCTTTCAACATTTATTAGTTGGCTTTTGGGGATTGTGGTTTATTTATAATTGATAAACAGAGAATGTACCTCCATCTATGGCTGGATAGAAATGGCTACATATATTGAAAACAAAAAAATAAAAACCCACAACATGCACACATCTGTACAGAGTAGTGAGCAGAAAAGGACTGGCTTTCATTGCAAACCCCTGACCCAGTCAGATTGGCTGGAAGGAGAGCTAGTGGGGAGCATGTGGATCAAAGTCAGCATGAATGGGGGAGTCAGAGAGTGTAGGTTTCAAGCTATCCTAAACATTTGCTGTGTGTAAGCTCCTACTTAGAATGTCATTACTCATGGATTTTTTTCACACTCTAAAACAAAAGTAACATCACACTATTCAAGAATATGTGCCAGGGTCTCGAATTCAGCATTCTGATCACCTTCAGCACATTATGGATGAGCAGATATTTCCCAGTACTGAAGGCTCTGTCAGAATCACAGATAAGCAAGGGCCCAAAGACTGTATAATTCTGAAACTACTGAGAAACATGTCTGGGGACAAAATAAAATGTCAGAGATTTTTTATTTCTTTGTGCTCACTCTTACACCTGACAAAAGATCTTTGGAATTTTTTCTCAAATCTATACTCCATCCACAGTAAACATAGAATACTTTGTTTCCAAAGGCCATTGATCTCAAATGTAGAACAGTGCCAATAAATCTCAGTGGTTCTCCCGTCGAGGATGCTGTATAGGTTTGCTAGGGCTGCTGTAACAAAGCACCACAGATGGGGAGGCTTAAACAACAGAAATTTGTTGCCTCACAGTTCTGAAGGCTAGAAGCCCAAGACCAAGGTGTCCGCAGGCTTGGTTCCTTCTGCAGGCTGTGAGGGAAGGATCTTTTCTAGGTCTGTCTGCTTGACTTGTAGATGGATATCTTCTTCCTATGTCTCTTCACATTGTGTTACCTCTATGCATATCTCTGTGTCCAAATGTCCCCTTTTTATAAGAACACAAGTCATATTGTATTAGGGCCACCCTAAGGACCTCATTTTAACTTTCCTCCCTCTGTAAAAACCCTCTCTCCAAATAAGGTCATATTCTGAGGTACTGGAGGTTAGGGCTTCAGAATATGAATGTGGGGGGACATAATTCAACCTATACCAGACGCATTTCCACCATCCTTAGACTTTCCCAATATTTATGTAAGCAGAATAGGAAATCAGGGTTGTGACTGCATGAACTTAAATGTCAATTGTGGAACAGAAATGGTACTGAATCCCTCTCCCTACCCTTCCCACAGGTGAAAAATCAGTGCTGAGCCTGAAAACACCAAAAATGGTGTTACTAAGCTTCTCCCCATCATCCATCTATGGGGATGTGTGTTTTACAGTTACCTGTATTTAGAACGACATTTCTCTCTCTGGTGCTAGAGATTTTTAAGCAGGTTTGGGTTGCTGCTCACCATCCAAGTGTGTGCTGTATGGGCCCGTTAATTTGTCAAGAGCAGAGGTTACCAACAGCTGAATTAGTGACAATATTTATTTCTTGCAGAAACAAGTAGACCATTTGGAAAAGCATTTATCTCTTGGTACATTGTTTAGGTGCATTTATCTGATATTTAAGCAAATTAATTCTAAAGAATGTATTTAGGGTGGTTGCAATAGGGAACACCTATTTCTCCCAGCCGGAGAGGGATCCCAAGCCAGTGGAGATGCTTCATAAGTTTTTAGTTCAAAGGATGGAGGACAGAAAAGATGGAAAATAAAAAGCCAATGATCTGAGAACTCTCTGCCAGAAGCTAGAGGAAGAATGAGGGAGGAGGGAGGGATGCTGTCCTGGGCAAGGAATCCTTCAGGGTGGTGTCTCTCTCTTAAAACTGTTGAAGAGTTTGTGCTAGTCCTGTCACAGATTCTCTAACCTTCACCTGCACTGTGTCCTTGTGCAGAAATGAACGACGCCTGCCGAGAATAGTCACTCTCTTTCCTTGCTTTCTTGATCAGGTCACAGACATAAAAGAGAAGCTGAAGCTCTCGAAAAAGGTCTGGTCGGCGTTACCTTATACCATCTGCAAAGATGAGAGCGTGACAGCGGGCACGTCCAACGACGAGGAATGCTGGAACGGGCACAGCAAAGCCAGGTGAGGGTGACTCGCTGTTCATATGGACGACGGGGCTTCGCACGTCCAGCGCTGGAAGGCCCTGCTGGCACAACTCTGCAGATCTGTTGATGCAAAATGCAACGGAGGGTGGAGGGACAAGTCGTCACTTAGCGACAGCTGTTCAGAGTGACAGGTTTGATGGGCACCTGGGAGCACTTACTCTCAAGGTGCATTAAGCATGCAATCCTTGTTCTGAATGCCTCGCCTCTGGATGAGAGCGGAGCAATGGTGACAGACGCCAGGTTACGGATATCCTGGGATCGCAAAGAGCCCTTTTATGTTCACTTAATGACTTTAAGATAGCAGAGCTGTTTTTATCCACACTTAAATTTGCACGGCTTGCTTTTTTTATCACAGGTTAAACAGAAAGTGAAAATTCAACTCTAAGTTTTTTTCACCCTTAGAGAAAAAAATTTGGAAGTGCTCATTGGAAGGGTAAGAGAAAAAGAAAATGACTGAAGGACAGCCAGGGAAGCGTTCCCCTAGGTCCCATGCCTTGGAAAGTCACATTGGAATCTCCTGATGAGAGATGGCTCTGTTTTCATCTTTCTCCTCTGATGCCCCAAATTAATGCCACTTGATACGGAATTTCTGAATTTCTTGATTCAGTCCAGAAATGGGCTTGGCCTGGGTGTTTATCGGGTGAAGTTGGATGGGGGAACTGGCTGGGAGTTGGCAAGCAGGGCAGGACACCAGGAGAGGAGTCCACTGGAGCCCTCCTCAGTGGGATGCAGGTGGGTAAAGCAGCTGGTCAATTGGATTCAGGGAATCTTTGGGGATTGACCAGCAGGTGGAGAAGCTAAGAGGGGTGTCTGTTCTGGAGCCTTACTGGTGGTTTCAAGCAGATGAAAAGGGAGCAAGAAGATAGATGGATATTAAGTTCAGAAGAAACTGCAGAAGGTAAGCAGGGGTGCAAGTGTGGTTCTCATTAGGTGTTGTTTCTTACATGCTAGGTTGCATTTTTTAGCATCTATTGGTAATGATATTATTAACCATCCTAGGAAGAGCTTAACAAGGTGAAAACAAGACAGCTATAGAAAGAACTGTAATCATCTCAAGTTGCCCCAAAATATCAATGTCCAAATCTTAGATCTTGAGGGTACAGAAGGAAATTCATGATATCAACAACATGCCCCTCAAAAATGCTTAGCAATTTACTAATGTCCAGTCATTTAGGAAGGAGACCTTTGACCAGCAGATTCAGCTGTGAATTAATAGCTTCTAATGTGTCTTTTCCTGGTGACTGTACAGAAAGACACTGTAAAGGATGACCAGATGGCTTAATGAACAAAGTGGTTGATTTTTTGAGCTGCTCTTTGCCCATCTGTGTTTACCTTTCAGGCTTGGCTAAAATGAAAGCTGTGTTTTGAACTACATTCCCATGGATAGTCACACAGGTTGCTGGATATTAGCACATAGGCAATTTCCTACAAAAGGAAATATAAAGAATGGTTACAGGCAGGGATTGGGGAAGGGACAGCACTCCATCAAGAAGATGAATAGGGGAGATAAAGGTCATTGAAGTTAGAACTAGAGGAGACTGGGATGGTTCAGCCACATTCCTCATCGTGCAGATCAGGAACCCAGACAGGGAAAACAATTAGTCCAAGGTTACCCAACTAACAAGGGTGAAAGCTGGAAGTCTCCCAAATCCTAGCCCACTATTCTTTTCACTTCAGTACCCTGCCTCTAAAACAAATGACAGCTAAATACTGCCCTCCCCAGTGTAGGAGAACAAATGAAACAGATCTTTAGCTCTGTAAGAGATTTAATGGATCTACATTTATTCATTCAGCCTATCAGTCCATCAGCGATATTATTAAGCACTCCCTCTGTCCCAGGCTCTGTGCCAGGTGCTGTGAATTAGGTGCTATAAGATGGCAATGTTATAAACATGAAATGTCAGCATATACAATGGCAATGTCAACACATGAAAAGGCAAATGGCTGGAGAGAGGACAGTGGATTTTAGAACTTCAAGTCTTATACTATTAGACTGTAGGTTTGAGAAAGGACCACATAGGTGGAGAAGCACCTGAATCAGTACCCAAGGACAGATTTGAATGCTATCCTGAGGTCAATGAGAAACCATTGGAGGATTTTATGCAGGTGAGGGAAATCATCAAGTTTAATGCAATAAAATCATTTGCAGGAATATTCCAGAATTTAACCCAATATCTTATTAAAAAGATGAGTCTGTCAAATGTTGACTCAAATTATATTCCCATTGAAAAATTACAATTTCATAGTTTCTTTTTTTTACTCTTTCACTGGAATGGAATCTTAATATTATAACCTCATATTTAATAGCATAGTAAGTAGACAACCAATAAAGACTTGTTGAATTAAATTTGATTGAAGCTGTCTTCTCATCTAAATATTAATTGATCTAGAAACACTTGAAAAAAGTTTTTCATTTAAAGAAATTCCACTGAACTACTTTGTAATTTGAAAAATCCATTTGTAATGCAGATAATAACCTATTTTTCCTCTACTTTTGAAGTATGGATTTTCAGAAAATACCCCTTCTTAAATGTTTAGGAATGCTTTTTAAAAAGAAAGTTATTCTTATCACCCATGTGAAATAAAGGAACCAGAACCTTTGTTTAAGAATAAAATCTATCAACAAAAATCAATGGATATGGAACAGAGCTGCTTATTAGCATTGATCAAGATTGTCACAGTCTGGAGTTTTTAAATTCAAGCCTGTGGGATGAGGCCTCTGATGACCCAAACGTTTCTTCCTCTGTTTCTGTTTTACCCAGCAGACTCCTTCGGCCACGTTCTTTAGTTCACACCCACTCCTGCAGCCCTTTTATCCTATCTAAGTGTTCGATCAGGCTTTTCTTCCATCACCCACATTTCTCCCAATTATTTTCTGAATCCTACCCCATAGCTCTTTACCATACTTCCTTGATTCAAAAACATACCTAGTTCACACTTTAACATTTCTGAAATCAAAACGACTCCTACAGTGGATATGTCCATTTGCTCCAGTGATTATCTTATTTTCCCAGATAGCTGTTGTTAAATGAATGGCATCTGTTGAAATTAGTGATGAGTTGAAATAGAGAACAAGATACACATAGATGTGGCTGCTAATGGCAGCCACAGGTTGAATATGTTGTGTTGAGATAATGGTCAAGGGAGTGTGAGGAGTGGTTCCCCTGGAATATGAGTCCACCTTCGCCCCCTGCTCCCACCCTCACCCATCTCTGGCAGATCTCACTCCTTCAGTAGCTAAGCAGAAGGCACTTAAATCTCCATTCTGACATCAGGACTAGGTGGTTAAGAGAAGCCCTTCCGTGCTTCCCCTTCCCTGCCCAACCTATTGGGGCAATTTGAAGACCAATGCAATAATGTCTATGAAAATAGGCTGTAAACTCTGAAACAATGCTTCTCAAATGTTAATGTGCAGGCTAAACTCTTGGGGATCTTGTTAAAAATTCTGATTCAATAAGTCTGAGTGGGAACTGAGATTCTGCATTTCTAAGACTCCCAGGGGATGCAGCTGTTGCTGGTCCAAGGACCACACTTTGAGTAGCAAGGCTTTAAGGCAGGGTTGCCAGATTTCACACATAAAACACCAGACACCAAATGGAACACACTTATACTGAAAAAAGGATTCATTGTTTATCTGAAACTCAGATGTAACTGGCAGTCCTGTATTTAATCTAGCAGCCCTACTTTAAACTCCTATTAACATGTAAGATATTCCCTTATACAGTTCACTCACGAGCCTCAGGGAGCATGTTACGATTTGTTTTCTCCTTACCTCTGTGGATACCCTTGATGTTTCCTTTAATGGTGCTTTTCTTATATTAAAAACAGCAACAGCAGCTGGGCCAGGGAGGTCACGTGGTTCAGTTGTAACGTCACCCACTAAGGGTAGCCAGGGCACAGGCCAGGTCCAAGTCATCTCAACAATGAATTGCTTAGTCTTCATACATGTGTCAAGAGAGAATTTTAATTTGGAAATGCAGCACAGCCTTCATGCAGCACAGCAGGATATTGTCCACACCAACCTCTGGTCTCAAATGAGATGCACTTGTGAGCCAAGAATGGGTAATTTGAATCCCTGGTCAGTACTTGATTCAAGTAGTGTCTTAGCTCAGGCTGCTATAACAAAAACACCATAGACTGAGTGGCTTAAACAGAAATTAATTTTTCCCAGTCTGCAGGCTAGAAGTCAAAGATCAGGGTGCCAGCAGGGTTGGGTTCTAGTGAAGGCCCTCTTCCTGGCTTGTGGACGGCTGCTTGCTCACTGTGTCCTCACATGGCAGGGGGGGGCAGCTCTGATTTCTCCTCCTCCCCCTCCTCCTCCCCCTCCTCCTCTTCCTCTTCCTCCTCCCCTTCTTCTTCTTCTTCTTCTTTCTTCTTCCACTAATCCCATCATGGGGGCTCCACCTTCACAACCTCGTCTAAACCGAATTACTTCCCAAAGGCCCCCACCTCCTAATACCATCACATGGGGGTTAGAGCTTCAACATATGGATCTTGGGGGGACACAAGCATTCAGTCTGTAGTAGTTAGTACTCAGATTCACATCCTTCTTTATCAGAATAGCTAATAAGAAATTTTCTGCAGAATTCACAACAGTGTCTGTCATTCAAGACAAGCAGCCTAGGACGCATCTTCAGTGACCAGCAGGAAAGTCAGTTTGCAAGTGTAACCTCTGCTCCTCCTATTTCTCACTTACCTAAGCAACTTCTTAGGGAGAAATGAGAGAAGACAAAGCAACACTCTGACTCAACTCAGATAAATAGGCATTGAAAGGAAGCTAGTAAGCAAGGGAGGAAAATCAATAATAATCTAGACAGCCAAAGGGAAAAGAAATTAAAGAGTCATGGTACAGATTACAAATCTAGGCCTCCTCAAGTTCCCAGGGTGAACCAGAGACCCTAGGGGACATTTGCAGTCATCTGTCATCCCTGAGAAGGGCGTTCTGGGCAGCCTGGTGGCCGGAATGAGCTGTCTGTACAGGAGCTAGAGAAGAATGATTCGATGGGTGGTGGAAAAGCATAGGCTCAGAAGGAAATAAAACTTGTATATGGTTAGCATATACAGGTTAGAACTTTGTCAGGCAGCAGCAGAAGAAAGAATAAGTCCCTCTTGGTGTTCATACAGGCTCTTACCTTTTGCTCATATAGAGGCAGATTCTTGCTTTTTGAGGACATAGTAATGTCAAATTACATCATCGATATCTTCCTTGAGGCTTGTTTTCTCTTCATGGGATTCTTTTCCTAAGCTTGTAGGGGTTAAAAAGGAAGGGGGAGTATGGGAGATGATGGGATGGGGCAGGAAGAATGCATATGAAAGCCAGTCTGAAGAGCAAGAGTCAATAGCATGTGGATTTCATGACAGGACACACATAATGTCAGAGTCTTCAGACTTTCTTCAGCCAGTTATTTCCAGACTCCTCTCTCTCCCTCACAAAACTGGCAAAACAACTTTCTGCTTCTGCTCCTTGTAAGCCAGTGTTTAGCTGTCACTGTGTCCTTTCTTTAAAATGCCTTCTGGGAGGAGGCGATCAAGATGCCAGCTGAGGGATGAGGAGTAATTGGATCCGTTGGAAACATAGCTTTTGCAGGGAGCTTCTGCTGTTTTTCAAGGCACCCGATCCTTACAGAAATAACTGTGTCCCCAAGGAAATGCTTCCCAAGGCCAGGAGGTAAATACAGTAAATTGTAAGAAAGAGGAAAAGTAGAAAAATAGATCAGTCACTCTCACCAGCCACTGAGTGCATTGACTAAGCAAAGGAAAAAGCAAGTCATGATTGGGTAAGTTTGAACAGATGGAAGAAGCATGAAATGATGCTTGGTGATGAGAAATCTGTCAAAGATAGTGACTTGGCAGATCTGGCAGGACAATATTGTTTTAGTCTGATTGAGGAATATGTCCTAAAGCATTCAAGCTGCATTTTAAAGAACTGTAAAATATTTGATGTATACCCAGCCAGGCAAACACCTCGGGAAGGTAGGAAGTCTGTCTGGGAAGACAGCTGGTAATTGTCAAATCTGGCATTGCTGGATGCCAGCCCACTTCCCTTCTGTGGCATCCTTGGGAGGGTAGACCCCATGAAGACTGAGTGTCCTGGGAGAGAGGGACGCTTTGTGCATCTGCAAGTGGTGAAAAATGTGCCTACAAATAGGAGAAAGGGAGCATGTTGCTGTCACAACTCGGCAGGCCTGAAACTGGCTCATGGGCCTTCTCTCCTATCCACGCTGTAGTCTGCTGACTCCAATTCTACCAAAAAGGGATGGGGTGGGGAGCTCCTGCCAATGAGTTAAGAGGCCAAGTCAGAGAATTTAGCTGCTGCTCATTGCTGCAACCAACGAGCTCTGTGTCCTCCAAGAGTTCCCAAGCCATCTCACACCACACATTCTCCAGCTGGAGGAAAGCCACAGCAAATCATTCTTCGGTACATGAATCAGGCTTTAAAACTCCAAATTCTGCTGCTGTCAGCCACTCCTAAGAAACAAGTTTGGCATTTGAGGGAGCCGTGTTAACAACTTAATTTTCCTAAGAATGCATTAGAATTGCATAACGTGCTATATCTTCAAAGCATTTTCATATATCTTAGCTCATATGGCAGCTTATGAAACAAATAAGGTGTTCTTCATATAAATACAAAAATAATTATATAAAGTAGCTAAGTGACTTGCCCACGATCACACTGCAGGGTCCCAGAGAGATCTCAAGTGTCCTGGGTCAGTCTTTGTGCCTTTGACCGTATCTCAGTGTCACATCTCATTGAAGTACCTAATGCCACAGACGACTTTAGCTTAGCAGTCTTCAAGAATTTGTAAAGCCACTTAAAGCATAAAATCACAGTATGCTTTGAGTAATTCCACTTTCCAGTCAGGAAAAATGGAAAGGGAAAAAAGTAATCTAGTATATCAAGAACTTAAGAAAAATTATACTTAAAACAGATTTTTTGTGGTAAAATATACAAACAAAATTTACCATTTTAACCATTTTTAAATGTACAGTTCAGTGGTGTTAAGTGCATTCAAGTTATTAGACACATCATCACCATCCATTTCCAGAACATTTTTATCTTCCTAAACTGAAACTCTGCCCCCACTAAACACTAATTCTCCACTCCTCCCTCCTCCTAGCCTTAGCAACACCATTCTACTTTCTGTCTCTATGAATTTAACTCCTTTAGGTACCTTATATAAGTGAAATTATACAATATTTGTCCTTTTATGACCAGCTTATTTCACTTATCATAATGTCTTTAAGGTTCATCCATGTTGTAGCATGTGTCAGAATTCCCTTCCTTTTTAAAGCTGAATAATATCCTATAGAATATAGATACCACATTTTGTTTATCCATTCATCCATCAATGGACACTTGAGTTGTTTCTGCCTTTTGGCTACAGTGAATAATGCTGCTATGAAGAGAGGTGTACAAATATCTGTTCTAGTCCTTGCTTCCAACTCTTTTGGATACGTACCCAGAAGCAGAATTGCTGAATAATATGGTAATTCTATGCTTAATTTTTTTTTTTTTTTTTTTTGTGGGGAAGACCAGCCCTGAGCTAACATCCGTCGCCAATCCTCCCCTTTTTGTTGAGGAAGACTGGCCCTGGGCTAACATCGTGCCCATCTTCCTCCACTTTATATGGGACGCCGCCACGGCATGGCTGACAGGCAGTGCGTCAGCGGGCGCCCGGGATCCGAACTCGCGAACCCCGGGCTGCCAAGCGCGGACTAAACCGCTGCGCCACCGGGCGGCCCCTATGCTTAATTTTTTGAAGAACTTCCATACTGTTTTCCCCAGTGCTGCTGTTTTCCCCTCTAGCGATGCACAGGATTTCCCATTTGTCCATGATTCATAGGTCCCTGGCCTATTGATGGCAGTGCCCTCAGTTAGGAATGCCAGGGACGCTCACTTGGGCACACATCACTCACAGCGACCTCCGCCAACAGTTCCTGAACCAGGGCTCCTATTTATGGCTGGGTCCACTCTTGTGGTTCTTATTAGGATCACAGGATGAGCTTCAGCAGGAAACCACCAGGGACCTTTGAGGAACAAGATTTATTACTCACAGGTCCTAGAGAGTACACGGCTGTCCAAGGGCCATACAGCTAGGTCTTGGGGAAAGAGAGAGAGCAGACCTGGGGCTCTGTCTTTATTAGGGCCTGAGGGTGGGGTTCATCGGGTTTTGTGGGTTCAATCTTTATTGGATAATGTAAAGCATAGAGGGAGGATTAGGGTATGGAAGGGAGAAGCAGGGTCCCGTAAGCAGTCAGTTATCTGGGTTTCCCAGGGCTTTGGAAAGAAGAACTTCCTTGGTGTGGGTGGCCTACTTCCTTATCTGGTTGTTTTCCTAGTAGCTGTGTCATACAGCTCTCAGTGTGTTTATTCGAGATGGCTGCCTGAAATGGATGCCTTGGCAATCAAAAGCTTAATGTCAGGCATTTATACTCCACTCCACATCCTCACCAACACTTGCTATTTTCTGGTTTTGTTTGTTTGGTTTTTTTTTTAATACTAGCCATCCTAATGGGTGTGAAGTTTAAAATTTAGATTTTTAAGAAAGCTTCTGAAAGAGATTATGGGCACCACAGATTCACAATCTCTTATTTGAGATCCTTGGGACCATATGTGTTTCAGAATTCAGAATTTTTTAGATTTTAGAAAATCATCACAGTGCATATGCTATGCATTATGAAAATATGCCCAGTGGAGTCTGAGGCTGCAACCCATAATCAAACACATTAAATTTCTGCAGCAAAACGTATTGCTATTCGCACTCACTGCAATAAGTGAGGATAAGATCAAGTTTTGCTAATGAATGGATTGCAGAAGAAATCCTTGAAGACTTTTGAATTTTGTAACTGCGGATAAGGAATTTTGGACCTCTATTAATATTGTATCTACTCTTTAAGAGTTAAACTCTTAAACCCACTTACTATAAATGTGTGTAGCTTAAAATTAGATATTGCTGTGGAGACATATATTGAATGGAGCTCATTTGTGGCAACAAACAGGATTGCCACTACTTTCACCTCCCTCTTCCAAGTTGCCTTGAGGCAGGAGCAGTCAGAGGAGGTGTCAGACATCTGAAAACAAACCCAGGCCAGCTCCCAGACCCCCATTTCTCCCCATTCCTGCCCCAGCTTCCACCTGGACTCTTGCCAACCCCACTGGGCACCACAGGCTAATCCTCCTGACATGTGCCTCACTTCTCAGACTTTCACTAGTTTTCAAATCCCATGAAATCTTGAGGGCTGTGTGTCCCTTCCCCTCACTATTCATCCTTACATCACAACAACTTCCAGCACTAACACGGTGATGAGAAATACTGACTACTGATGAGTTAACATGCCTCTCCTCCCAGCAAGCACATTCATATATCAACAGGGTCTTTTCAGAAGCATTGGCTCAACTGAAAGGAGTGATCTTGAATGGTGGCAATGAGAAGCATGTGGCTGGCCAGTGGGAAACTTCTGTGGGGACAAGCCTTTGTCCCTAAGGTTTGAGGTCTCTCAGGTGACAGAGGCTAACTCTGCCAGTGAGGGTCCTGGCACAGAGCCTGCAGCCACTCACAAGACTGACTGTATCAGCCCCCCCACAAATTCCTATGAGACTCTTCCAGACTCATCAGCTATAATGTTTAGATGTAATCAAGGAAGCCTACATCAAAAATACAAAATTTGATGTTGTCTTACTCTGTTTGGGCTGCTATAACCAAAATACTACAGATTGAGTAGCTTTTAAACAACAGAAATTTATTTCTCACAGTTCTGGAGGCTGGAAGTTCAGGATCAGGGTGCCAGCGTGGTCAACTGAGGGCCCTCTTCTGGGTCACAGACTTATCCTTGTATCCTCACAAGGCAGAAGGGGCTAGGAAGCTCTGCAAGGCCTCTTCTATAAGAGCACTAAATCCTAATCACCTCCCAGGGGCCTCGCCTCCTAATACCATCACCTTGGGCGCTAGATTTTCAACATATGAATTTTGGGGTAACACAAATATTCAGACCATAGCAGATGTGAAGAGAAAAAGTTCTGCAAAACTGTCAAAGATTTAGTTCCTAATTCTCTTGCAAAATAAAAGGTAACCAAAATGGGGAAACTATGCTTGTCTGTTCATGGACACCACCCACTTGCCACACCCCAGCATGCAGCATTGGCAAATGACACTCCTCCAACTTGTCCTCGTTTCTGGGTTCTCCCTGCCCCAGATAAATGTGCATCTGGCCTCAGAACATGGGCTATCTGTAGCAAGAGTCTCCTTCCTTTCCATGTCTCCCAGAACTGTGATGGTGCAAAAATAAAATGCTGCCATGCCCAAGAGCTGGTGCAAAATCTAATAAAGGGAAGAATAGTATGGATTCCAAGATGCAACCATTCTTGCAGGGTATGAGCCTTACATAAAGAGATTAAACACAAGAGGCAACAAATAAATGGACTCGGGAATCCTGGTTCTGAACTGGGCTCCCATAGATCCTTCATGCTGCACTCTGGACGTCCATAGATTTGGACTCAGGATGCACCTCTGGGTTGACAAAATGGCCATTTTCCTTTTCAACTGTGTTTTCAGTTTCAGTTTCCACACTGTCTCTAAAGTCACCCTTTGAATGCACCAAAAGGAGAAAAGGTTCTTGAGGACGTGGGTGCGTTGTTACTTGTTTTTATTGTGAGCGGCTGAGCACCAGGAGGCACAGTGAGAGCTGGGTTTATTTGGCAGTCTCTGATTGTTCCTGGATGTGCAGACTCCCAGGGGTAGCATTCCCATGTAAGCTATCGCAGTCAGCGTCTGATAAATGAGTCTCGACTAGCCGTGCGGCGCGCACAGCATCTGAAAGAAACAAAGCCCTTCTCTGCTCCGCATAGGTATGGCTGCAGGAATCATTGTCCAAAATGTAGACAGGGCAACACCAGACGTGACAGTCACCTTTCAGCCCTCTCAACTCCTGTGTCAGCAGAGGCTAACCTGCACTTGCTACTGTTTATTCCAATGGGCTTTAATCATCGTGTGGAGCTCATGGAGCCCAGCACGTGTAATTGAATGTCAATAATAGTCAATCCACTGTCATAGTTTAGAAGTTATATCAGGAAGACTATCTTAGAATCTAACAGGAATTTATTGATATACCAGATATATTAAAAGACAGCACAGAAGTTATGCTTTACTGCAAAATTAAAGGTATATGGTTCCATGACTTTTTAAAAATTTCAATTAGGACATTTTTTTAGGGCAATAAATACTGTGAAACTTTATGCAAAAGAATTTGCAATGCACTCTGTGTGTTTTATTATTCATTATGTAGTGAGCCTTGTGAAGGCGATTTTGTTCAGGATACGGATGAAGACGTGGAACTCGTTCGGGGCACCTCTGATTTAAAATGGGTAAACCAATTCATACACCAATACATCATGCAGAAGATTTCAGTACCGGCAAAGTGGGTTAGATATAAAAGCTTTCCTGTGTGTTTCTATTTCTTCTTTTGGAGGCTGATGGATAAAGCTTTTGGTTTCTAAAACTTGAAAAATGACCTGCAGGAAGGGAGAAGAATTTTAAGCATAAGTATATTGTACAAGAATATGTAAATAATAAGGACAAGATAGAAGAAAGGAAGTTTTTTGAGCTTTTAAGCAACAACAGTAGAGGCAGTAGAAGAATGATGATAATAGCAATTAGGCAGGGCTGCCACCAGCCTGTTGGATGCCTGTGCTGGATATTTTGACTCCGTTTGAGATCCCTCTTCACCCCTCCACCTGGGGCTGTGCCCTGAAGGAGAACCTCCACAGACTGCACCACCTGGGTCCCCTTGCCCACTGGCTTCCAGTTGGGTTCAGCCAATGGGAGGTGGCAGCCGGAAGTCAGAAGGAGAGACTAGAGAGGCCAGGGTATGATTCCCTCAGCTGCCTCCCTGCCGGGCCTGGGTTTGGCAGCTGCTGTGTCATTTGGCCCCTTTCTGTGATTTCAATTCTTGTGCCTTCCGGTAACAGCTCCTTCCCCTCTGGCCCTTCTGCTCTTACCAGCCCCTGGGTTCTTCGCCACTGTGCACTGATTTCCTTTAACCCTGTGCACACCTTGGTAAATAGTCTTTTCTTTCAACTCACTTGACTACCCCCTTTGAGTGTGCCATCTGTTTCTTACCAGGACACAGACAAATATAACACCTTTGTAGGAATCAGAAAAAGGCACCCATGTGGGTCCGTGAGGGTTCATAATACTATTGTCTCTACTCTGCTATATATTGAAATTTTCTAAAATAAAAAGATTCCCAAAAAGAAAAGGAAAGAAAAAAAGCACTTCTTTTGATGAATGATGCCCTGCAAGCGCATAGTTCTGTGGGCACAGAATTCAGGCTGGATTTCAGCCATAACTCACTCCCTCAGCAGGTGACGTTGTGCAGTGCACAAACTGCCCAGCTGTACCCGGCAGCCCTACAAAGCTATGGGCAAACTCCTAAAAGCTGGGAAATATCTTAAGGAAAAAGTGTGGATTGACATGGGTCTTAAAGAATATTTGAGATTTAAATGGGAAAGTGCATTGCAGGTGAGGAAAACCTGTGGGAGAGGCAAGCACCAGATGTATACAGGGAGTAGATCATAAGGCAAGGAGGGTCCCCTGAAGGGAGTATTGCAGCATAAGAAAGTAGAGACAGGGTGGAGATGGGCTTTGATTGCTGAGCTGCAAAGTGTGAACTGTAGTTTGTGATCGACCAGGCAGGATGACGCAGTGTCTGGGGATGTGGATGCTGAAGCTAGGCTGCCTAGGCTTACATCATGGCTTTGCCATCCATTAGCTCTGTGACTTTGCAGTTACTTGTCCTCACTAAACCTCAGTTTTCTATTTTACAAAATGGGGATAAAATGATACCTACCTCCTAGATTTACTGGGGGACTGAATTTAAAAATGCATGTAACGTGCTTGGCACAGTGCCTGGCATTCAGTAAGTCCCCAACGGTCATTAGCTACTGCCATCAAAAGTTCTTAAACAGAAGCGTGACGTGATGAAAGCAATATCTTAAGAAGATTAAGCAGACAGCACGTGCAGGATGCACCAGAAAGGAAAGAGGAGGGCAGGGAAGTCAGTTTGAGGCTGCTGTAGTCATCTGCACTCCAGTGAGGGACCCAGGAGATGGGAGGGAGAAGCAAGGGCAAGAAGCTCTGTGAGAAGAGCAGCAGCACTGAAAATTGAGGTCTGAGATCTTTAGTCTCCACTGGTATAAATACACTTGGGCAGCTTAGGCAGTTGGCATTGAAGGACTGACACTTTCGACATTTTAGTACAAGTAAAAGAAATATTAATTTGACATTTTAGTCCAAATAAGAGAATTAAAAACCTATTAGATTTTACTCTTCTGTTTTACCCAATATTGAATTAGACCCAGGATTCTATTACAAAATAAAACCCTAATGGACACCTCAAACATGCCAGTACTCACTGGTTACTCCTTGAACTTTCTAAAGATGGTTTTTTATATCTGGAAGTTTCTCTTCATTAAAATCTGAGGTAGAGCCTCCTTAGCTGAGAAAGAGCATCTTCATACAAGAGAATGCGCTAATATCATATGTAATTTACAAGTTCAGTTCTTATCAGCAAAATGAAGAGGAGAGCTGAGGAAGCTATCCAGGCCTTGATGTAATATCTAACATTTGGGATGGAGGGAGAAGGAGTAGTTAATTTTAAGTAACAATTTCTATAAGTCCCCAATTGAGCATTCATTTTTAGGCAAGCCTACCTAAGAATTCAGTGCCGTTTTAGCCATATCTCCCTCTGAAAAAATACGTTCCTTGTTTTCACTGTTTGGCCTTTTTTCCAGGAACTGAGCCCCATTTTTGCCGATGTTCTGGCTCACTGTTAGAGACAGCATGGCAGATTCTGGTTTCAAGGTCCCTCCTGCCTCACCCTAATCTATTCTCTCCATCTCTGCCCTGCAGATACTTGCCTGAGATCATGAATGATGGGCTGACCAACCAGATCAACAATCCTGAGGTAGACGTGGACATCACGCGGCCTGACACTTTCATTAGGCAGCAGATCATGGCTCTCCGTGTGATGACCAACAAACTGAAGAATGCATACAATGGCAATGACGTCAACTTCCAGGACGCAAGTAAGAAAGTCTTTACCAGTACCAGTAGCCTCCAGAGTGAAAAATGGTTACAGAAGATTACACTATAATTTTTCTTCAAGAGCAGTATGCACCTTTACTCTTGTGTCACGCTTGCCCGATCTGCAAAGCTGTTTATAGTCCTTTGGAGAGAGAGCTCTGATCCACAAGACTTAAGATGCTACTAAAGTCATAACTGTTCCTAAGGAAGAGTTTCGGCAGATGACGTTCAGCTATACCAAAGCTGAAATTGAGTTTCATCTGCTAGTTGAGCCATTAATGATAAAGCAACAAAGTAATGTTTTCACTTTCTCCTTTCTCCATCAGCATTTATGTCTCTGCTCCAAACTCCTGTCCTTCCTCCCAACTACCAAAAGAAGAATGTTCTGAAGATTGCTCACTCAGACAAAGCTGGGCTGGAATCCCTGTTTTATCTCTTATGACAGTTCAAGAGGTCTTGAACAAATTACTTCTTAAGTCCCAGGCTCCTCTTCTACAGAATGGGAAGCATCCTTGCCAAAGGGGTTGTTGAGAGGCTCATTTGAGGCCATATGTAAAGGAGCTAAGATAATATCTGGCATGCCGTGGATTCAACTGCATTAGTTATCTATCAGTCATTTACATACACCAACCATTAACATTTGTATCCGAAATATTGAGAGATAGTAAAATGCTGATGCAATATTACACATGCCTATTTTATTAAATATCCCAAAAGCATCAGAAGTGATTTGAAAGACTACCAAATGAACATTGACATGAAACTAACTATATATGGGTTTTATCTAAATGGTTTCAAGATGCATAACTATTAAGACAAGTTTTTTTGTTTTGTTGGGGGTTGTTTGCTTTTTTTTAAGTATGTACCCTTACAGAGAGAGTTATCGGGAAAAGATTTCTTGAACAGAAGATGTGGAGTTGCCAGTGATTCTGTAATTTGGTCACTGAAGCAAAAGATGATGCTTGTGTGCTTGAATTAATGAGATAGAAAGAAACAAGTTACAGATGGGAGACATTAAGTCATCTAAGTCTTAGCCATCATCCTACTGAGTTGTCCCCTGCAGAAAATTTTTAGTGCTTCATTCCATTTTAAGTAACTCAAAAATTAATTTTCTAAACACAGGATAATTGCCAACCCAATAGACTTCATTGCTGTAAAATTTCTCAGAATCCTTCCATTATTTCTCTTCCTCTTTCCTTCTCTTCAGAAGAGAACATTACACGGGTTTCCGTCTTTTCTGTTTCTCTCCTGATCATTCCTTTGCCTCCCTCCTCTCAATTTATCCATTCTGTCTTCTTTATCTAATAAAATGCTCTATCATCTGGAGGATGACTACCAGAATAAATAATTCAAGATATGTAGGAATCAGTTGATGTTGGCCTTGCTTCTCTCTCCTCTCTGACCTAATGAGGTTACATACATGTCAATCTGCAAAGCTTAGGGAAATGTCTTCAAGGAGAGATCTTACAGTAACACTGAAGAGCATCACTTAGCTGTAACCCAAGTACCAAATCTGGCCCTTTATTTTAGGATAATGTCTGTCCTACAAACCATTATCACATCTTATAGCCATCATCACCCTTATTGCTTTTGACATTTTTTAAAACCACTCCTTAAATACCCTTTTAGAAAGTGATGGGGCCATTATTTTTCTCAGCTGGAATCTCCTGTCGTTATTTGCTTACCACATTTCTAATATTCTAAATCGCTCTAATAATATCTTTGTAAAGGTTATATTGCTTCTTGTTCATGATACCAGTGTTTAGAACAACTCCCTGAGCAATTCTGATATCTCCGAATTTAATTAATGGGCATTTTCCCCTTTGTAAAGGCCACTAAAGATAAATGCGAGAAAAATGTTAAGAACCTGGTATAGTGTATTCAGTGATCTTACCTGGTATTTAGATATCCCATTTAAAAAGAAAAAGAAAGGTACTGACTTGTACTTTTCTCATTCAGGGGACGTCAGAAGAGTCCCTACCTTACCTTGGCTTTACTTCAGAAGCATTGAGCGGCTGAGATGCCGCCAGCCTTGCAGGAGCAGCTCAACCAGTGCATTACCATTTTAGGCCAGCAGGGAGGAGTTTAGGCCCATTGGGTGGAATCATTGAGCAAGTGGGGGAAATAGCAAATGTCATTACCAGGTTTACAGTTTCCTGAGTCCTCGCAGGAACATTATCTCACTTACACCCCATAACAATTCTGTGAAATAGACACGATTATTCTCATTTTTCCAGGTGAGGAAGCAGAGCCTCGGCAAGGTGTAGGGGAGGAAGAAATATTTCTCTACGCTTCTAGGTTTTTCTGGCTGGTCTAAGAATTAAATTGACATGAAATAGAATAACAGGAGAAAAATCAAACAAAGTTTAATAACATGTATACATGGGAGAAACCCAGTAAAACTGGGTAACTCGCCAAAATGGCTGAAGCCACCACCTTAAATACCATCTTCAGCTAAAGACAAAGGAGGATGTTGTGGGTAGTGGTTTAGGACTTCAAAGGGGAGGAATACAATTCACATGGAGATGGAAAAGCAAATGTTTAGTAAACAAATGTTCACTATACCTTGCAAAGACAATGGGACATAGGGAGGACTTGGATCAAATGGGCCTTGCTAGGTTCCTGCCAGTCTACCACACCTAGGTCATATTAGACTATAGTTATCTGTGGTGATAGCTCCTTCCTGGAACAGCCCCTCTATCTTAAATTCTTTTAGGCAGTCAGGGAGAAAGTCAAAGTTTCTTCCTGAGTCTTTTGTTCTTAAAAATAATCAAGCCAAAGAGACCCATTTTAGGGTAGCAAATCCTGATCCCCTATAATGGCTAACTGGCTTGCCCTAACTCACTTAAATAAAAAACAACAGGTTAAAATCCAGGTCACCTTTGCTGTAGGAACCATGTTTTTTCCATCAGGCGTCATCGCAAGAACTGGGTTTGGTGCCCTTACACATCTTATCAGGGTGTCTTCATACATACTTGGCAAGGTAAATGTTACTGTCTATATTTGTTGAGATAAAGAAACTGACAGAAGTTGAGGAAACTGCCCAAGGCACATTTAGTTATTCAACAAGTATGTATTGAGCACCTGCTGTATGCCAGGGACCATTAAAGGCAATGGGGATACAGAAGTGAACAGTATACATAGGTCTCTGCCCTCAACAAGTTTACATTTTCATGGAGGAGGCTAACAGGAAACAAGAAAACAAGCAAGTCAATAATACAATCACAAACGGCGATCAGTCGATAAGTACTTTCACCCATCTAGTGACTGTTGGGGACTGATCTGGGACCTGAGTCTGAGACACACGGTTTGTGAAACAAGGAGGGACCAAGCAGTGAGAAGTGGGAATAGAGCAGGCCCAAAAGGCATGTTGGCAAGCAGGGAAGATGCCACCCTAAGCGACATATGGGGTGGGGACCTGGGCATTAGTTTCAAACAGGGAATAACAAACTTTTTCTGTAAAGAGCCCAATATTAAATATGTTCAGCTTTGAGGGCCACATGTGAATGCAGAGTTTGACAATGCATAAGTGAATGGATGTGCTTGTGTTCCATTATAACTTTATATGGGGACACTCAGGTTTGGATTTCACAGATACACTTTTTACATGTCACAAGATATTATTCTTCATTTTATTTTCTTCCCAAGCACTTGAAGGTATAAAAACCATTCTTGGGTTATGGGCCATACAAAAACAAGCAGCAGGTTCGTCAAGCCCTGGCTTAAAGGCAGAGGCTGGTTGACATGGAGTCCATCTTTGCTCTTAGAAGGAGAACAAAGGTGGAATAGAGCAGCCAAAAGTAGTAATAATGAGCACCTTCCACAGCCACCTGCTCCTTACCTCTGACATCCTCGTGGCCATGATTGTTTTCCTTTTCAGTGTTTTACTTTGACATCCTTTCAAAATCCTTTATAAAAGCATGATATCTGCTGAGAACAATGGCTCTGAGGTGCAAAAAGAGCAAAGAATGCAATTTCTTAAAGTAATTTAAATATTGGCCAGAATGAGAAACACCTTTCAAATGCCAACATGGTAGGTATGGCCACCCGTTGGGTCTGGGATTCACGGGTTCGTTAGTTGGGTGACTGTGGATATCAGTTAACACTGTGTTTCAGGTATCTATTTCGATACAGTCCACCTGCCCATCACAAAGCTGCCCGTTAAAAACAAACCTGTTGAGTTGGGGTGGAGGACCTTTGGGTGGGGGGATGTCCCCTTCCATCACCATGTATGTGTCCCCACTCTCTCCTGGTTCTGATCCAACACTCTTTTTCTGTCTGTCCATACCAGGTGATGAATCCAGTGGCTCAGGGAGTGGCAGTGGGTGCATGGATGACGTGTGTCCCACGGAGTTTGAGTTTGTCACCACAGAGGCCCCTGCAGTTGATCCGGACCGGAGAGAAGTAGACTCTTCTGCAGCCCAGCTCGGCCACTCCCTGCTCTCAGGGTCTCTTGTCTGCATTGTCCTGGCACTGCAGAGACTGTGCAGATAATCCTGGGTTTTTGGTCCAATGAAACTGCATTTTAGCTATCTGAACAGCCAACTCACTCCCTTCCCTCCACTCTTGGACAATGGACCATGCCACAAAAACTGACCGTTTTCTATGAGAAGAGAGCAGTACTGCACTCTGCTTCCCTTTTTGTTTTCCCAAAGAGTACCGGGTGCCAGACTGGACTGCTTCCTCTTTCCTTCAGCTCTCTGTGGGGACCTTGTTTATTCTAGAGAATTCTTACTCAAATCTTTCGTACCAGGAGATTTTCTTACCTTCATTTGCTTTTATGCTGCAGAAGTAAAGGAATCTCACGTTGTGAGTCTTTTATTCCCATTAAAAAAAAAAGGTAGAAAGAAAATAATTTTCCTTGTAAAATCAGGCCAAACCCCAAGACAACTGCGTTTTCAACAAAAAAAGCAAACAAGAGAAAAAAATAAAAGAGTTTTAACACTATAAGTCCAACATTGCCGGCCAACTCCCACTGTAAGCGACAAATTGTGTTTACAAAATGCTTATGGGGAGAAAGTTTGAAGTTTTTTTCTAATGTAGTGAAAATACACTGTTGTCTTGGAGGTATTGTCTTCACTCTAACCGCACAATATCAAACTGATTTGGAGGTACTGATACTAAATTTAGAATTCCTTCTTTAATATGAGAGCAAAAATTGCTATGACTCAGCACCTCTCTCTTGCCCCGCCCAATTTCAATTTTAGTAATGGCACCATTTTCATTAATACTCTTAATGTCTGTCCACTGTATCCAATTGGCACTGATTCTTCCCTTCATCTTCAGTTACTAGTGGACACTCCCATCAGTTCATCCTCCTCAAGGGTCTGAATTGAAAATAATCCTCAACGATAAAATCACTTTTCTTTAGCCACAAGTTTGACATTAATTAGATGTTTCTGCCCCTGTGCTCATTACCTTCCCAGAAGAAGAGTTCTTTTAATGAACTGACAAACAATTAGATCCATAAGTGAGTTTTCATTTTTAACTATTTGCTTTGTGTCAATTGGTTTCTGCACCACAAGGGCATTCTCTTGCAAAATAACTCACAACAAAAAAAGTCAAGACAAAAAAATATATATAGTATTGACATGGAGATTTCTTTCACTTTTTTAGTCCTAGTATGATCATCTATTTTTATATCTATATATATATAAATCACAGATTTTAACTTCTTAATTCCAAGCTCAGGGTTGACACACCTTTGTAACGAAAATGTTTTGTCAACCAGCTCTTCTTGTTTTGTGCTGCTCAGAGAAGGAATTCCTCAATGATCTGTGAGCACCAAGAATCAAGAAAGAGAACTTTTTACGTATCTAACTGTCCATTTATTAAAAGTTTGCCGGGGCACACCCTTTTCCCATGAGCATGCTTTGTCCTGGGTGCTCCAGACTGTAGCAAGCTCATGGGAAGAGCCATGGGTGTGCAGGACTTCACTGGTCATGGAAATTGTATGTGTAAAGAATGTGTTTTCATGCAAAAACCATTGCTTTCATGTACAACGCCTTCAGCCTAGGATTCCCGCTCGGCACTTGGATAAATGTCCTAACCCCAGAGGCCAGTTTAGAGCCACAGCCTAACTGATCCACCAAGTGTGCCAGAGCTAGGCCCTGTGCTCCCCCTAAGAGAGAGAAGCAAAATAAACCAAACTGGGGCTTTATGAATACAGTTGGCTATCCACATGTTTCTTGATTTTTAATATGTATCTGGGGTTGGGAAAAGTAATGTTTCAGGACAGCATTGTATGCCAGTCACATTTTAATTAACACATTGACAGTAATGACATGTAAATGGTATTTTTCGATCTCCGTTCTCATCAAAATTATAATTAGTTATTGATTAGTCATCACATTTAAGTAGAACACAAGCAACACAATAGTATGAAGTATATTTGAGCACTTTTGCAAAGTTGAAAGTATTTAGAAGCATCTATTGCTATTTTATGCCTAATGAAATATGAAACATAGGACTCCGAGAGACTTTGTGGCATCTTTTCATTTAAATCTTTATGAAATTAACACTTAATCTAATTCAGCATTACGTACTTGTAGAAAACCATCCATTTCACTGCCAAACTTTCGGCTTCCTATCACCAATCACACATAAAACATCTCTAGGAACGACGAATCATTGTGTTGCTCATTTCATTGTGTGTTCAGAAATCAGTATTGTCTTTCTCCAATAATTAAGGTGCAATACAAGTTAAATCAACCTTGATTTTTCCAGAATATTTAAGTAGTAATTTGTTTTTATGGCTTCAAACTCCAAGTCTTTGGGTTTTTTTTTTAGATATTTCTGCATTGTCTTCTATAAAATAGATCAGAATGCCTTGTTTTCCTTGTGCTTTCACCCCCGAAAGGTTTTGTGCATGTGTATGAGTACACATTATATTCATGAATGTGAACCCATGTTCTGTACCCACTAAACACACGGATAATATATAAATGCCTGCTTCGTTTGTTTCAACACTTCATTTTCAATATTATTCATGTTGGTGAAATATAGTGATCCATATGAGCCAGGCAGAGAGCTGAAATGACTATCAGTTAATGATGCCACAATATTAGTCACCTGCATGGATGTGGTCAAAATATTATTCAAATTGTACTTCCTGGTTTTTATCATCATCCTTCTATGTCGTATGATTTTCAGACTAATTTAACATGAGAATTTTTTTCTGCCCTAAGGGAATTAGTTTGATCTAGTTACCCCATTTCAGTAAGTATTTTGGGATCCCCCCCTTCCCATGCCAAATTAATTTCTCTCATTTCAGCATAGTGATAGGGGATTCAATGATGCTCCATTATTTTTCCTGACCTGACCTCATTTGCTTTGATGTCCCCTAAGTTCTGTAATCACATCATAACCTCTGTTATGAGAAGAGAGGAATTGGGCTCACTGAAATCAGACACGAGAAATTGTTGGGTGATGCTCATAACTGCAAACACTTAGCTTATTGAAGTGCCTCTATTTACATGTTCTTTAGTTATAATATGTATTTTTCTAACAGAAATACACGTCTGTAATTGGTGTATATTATACTTTGTATATGTTATAACAAAAGCTAAACAGAGGCTAAAGTCTTTAGCAGAGAAGAATGAATTGCAAATTTACAAATTAGCTCTGCTTATGGTTCTGACTGAAGGACAGCCATGACAACCTTTGGTCATTTTAATGAAGCCATCATAGACGAACGTTAGCACTAGCAATCTGACTCCCTTGCAGTTACTTACCCAGATAAGTAACTCGTGTTACCTGCTTGAAATGTAAGGGATAGAAAATACTACTTTGTCTACACTGAAAAACACTATTATTCATTGACAAGCAGTAGTAATTATAAAAGTAACATTCTATAAATCAAACACATTGAAAATATTGGGCACAGAACCCTGATATTTAATTTATATTCCCTGCTGCAGACATTAGCCTACTTTAATTCTTTAGCCATTACATACATGTTTTGGCTACACACTGAACACCAACTAAGTCCCCAAGGAGGAATAAAAACTTAGCAAATTCCTGAGTTGTGATTCTTTTATTACTTCTCTTTGCAAGATTAATTATCAGGTGGTTTGATTAAAGGTGGAAATGTTAGCAAATGCAAGTTTTGACTTATCCAAAACTTGCAGAAACTCAAATTCATTTTCATTCACTTACAGTCACTAACAGATTTGACTTTTAACTTAAAGGGGAGGGGGGACAGTTTAGCTTTGCCAACAAAAGAGTAAAGGAGACCATAACTTATAAATTTGCAATGTGTTCCTCCTTGGTGGAGACATTAGCCAGTGTTGAGTTTTAGGCCAAGTAATACAAATAGAGTATTGATTTGTATGCATTCTGGAGCCTTGCTATCTCATGGTTTGCAATGGGACTCAGCCTAGCATGGGGCCATTTAAACCTCATTCGAAGTTGAATAGTTACTGGAATCTCTGACATTGCCTTGTAATGAGGTACTTTCATGAAAAGACACCTAAAGATGGCATAATAGTGAGGTCTCTGTGTGCATATGCGTAATATATATATGCAGGAAAAATGTGTGCACCATCAAACCTAAAATTTTATGTGACTGTCAAATGAATATTATTGGGTTAAGATTTTTCATTTCTGATTTGGATAGAAAATTGCTATTAATCTTGTATTAAAATAGTTTTTAAAAATCTATCAGTGCCCTTTCTGCATTTTATTAATTATTGTCATAGTCGAAATTTCAGAGCTGTTGAAGTTTTTTGTTTGAGACCTTTTTAAAAACAGCAATATTTAAAAAATAGAAAGAAAGAAAAGAAAAAGAACCATAGATTAAATCAGCACCACTCACCTAAGTACACTTGGCATTTGAAATTGTGAGTTTTTAGAACTTTAGAGCATTTAGAGCTTTCCACATGTGTAAGGAAGATACTATATCTCTCTTCTTTTGTCTTGGTTTTTTTCTCTAAGATGAAATTTAGTGGCTTGAGAACTGATGTCAATACTTTAAAAATGAGGTCAGAAAAGTAAGATAATATGTGAAAGGACCAACAATTTCCAAATTCAGCAAATTACATTGATTTTTATATTTCTGAAAGTTTCTACGCTCTCAGGAATGCTAAATATTGTATAAAACGCTGAGGATTCATTTAACAAATATTTACTAAACTCTTACTCTGCGCTAAACCTGCCCAAGGTGCCGATCACTGGTTGTCAAAACCACCAGTTGGAAATTATTCATTCTTTTCTGCAGTTAACTATGATTAATACAAATACATTGCTTATTTCAAGAACGCTCTTTTAAATAAAGGAACCCATATAAATAAAGTTATCATGAATGCAATATTTCACTGTAAGCAACATTATTACTATGTTGGTTTGGAACTTCAGGATAAATCCATCTACAAAACCAGAGTATAACTAATTTTATTTGGAAATAAACTGAAACCAATTCCATGGGAAGGAAAAACATCCAAATGGCTTTGGAAAAAAAAAATAATAATAAAACCAAAGACACTTTCATCAAAGTAAAACTATATTTATTTTAATTTGCTCTTTGGATAAATGGAATGAGATATAGTCAAAACATGCACACAAATATGAAAGATAACATTGATTTTTAAAATGCCAATTTGTAAAATAATGGCAATTAGACATTAGATGTTTCACGTCTTCAAAGCTAGAAAGATGTAGACACACGTTTGTCTATTCAAATATACATTCACAATTCATTTAGTGCAGACACAATTTATTTGCTGATATAAACATGTGGCCAAACATATTTTGTCGGTTCATAAATGGGGCACACAGCAAAGCCAGGAAGAATTAGAGGACTGCCTTGGTACTCTGCTTAAGGGGCTCATGCTCTTGCACATCTTGAAACATAAAGCAGAGCAAGAAGATGGAAATCTTAACCCCGTGAGAGCTCAAGTTTGGAGAGAAACAGAAAGAACACTAACAAACTGGATTCAAGGCAAACAGAAGAGTAATTACCCTGAATAAAGTGTCTGCTCTTCCATAAGAACAAGTGTCTGTGGATTTTTAAAATAAAAGAAAAATTGACCTAGGCGATTCTTTCAAAAGATTTGTAATGAGCAAATTAATCATGTACCAGACACAGATCTGGGTGCCAGAGCAAGACAACAAGATTTCTGCTCTCAGACATCTTACATCCTATCAGGGGAGAGACAGACAACACACAAGGAAATAATAAATAAAATGACTTCAGAAAGTGGGAGGTGCCATGAAGGAACTAAAACAGGAAATGGGACAGTGACTAAGGAGGAGACTCTCCTTTCCACTAATGAGCTAGTGATAATCACTAGTGATAATCAAGCTGTGATCTAATGATAGGAAGGAGGACAGCCATGTGCAGACCCAAGTACAGAGATTTCCAGGCAGAGCAAAAACAAATGCAAAGATCTCAGCCCAGGAATGATCTTCGCGTGCTCCGGTGGGGCTGGGGACTAGTAAGTGAGCTGTTGGGTGGTGGGAGATGGTTGAAGAGCTAAGTGGGGAAGGCCATATTAAGCTTTACGGCCAAAGCCACGGTCTTTTACCACCTGGTGAATCCAAAGCCCTTAAAGGACCCATCTCTAAGCAGCAGCCCTGCTGGTGGCACTTACTCATATTTTAAAGCACTAGGAACTATTCTAAGATCTTTATGTACTCCATCTTTATAGAATCTCTATGATGTAGGAATAATAATGCCCGGTTTTATACTGAATAAAATGAAACACAGTGAAATTAATTAACTTGCCCAGTCACACAGGTGAGACCACGATATGAAAAGTGGCAGTATATAAGGATAGTTTTGGTTTCGTATTACAAATGCAATTGAATCATGCAAGAGCGTTCTGAGAACTGGCAACAAGTGTGTGAACAGGAATCCGTAGATATTTACTTTCACAGGATGTTTATTAAAATTTTATTCTGAGATGTAATGCCACTTAGTTGCTTTCTGTTTTAAATTTTTGTCAAAATTAAAATCCTAAGTAAATAAACTACTGATTCTGGATTCTTGCATAGTTTTGAACTCAAAGCCACTGTGAACCAAAGTTTGATGCCTAGGACAGGAACATGTGCATCAAACCTGCTTTCCCCCTTGTTTGTCAGTTTCGCTTAAACATCATATTCACAGAAAGGAAATCACCCACAGGGCTTAGCCCAACTCTCATGGCTCTTCCCATACATTAGCCTTGTCTATAGTTTATCTGTTCAGGTGGTCAAGTTGACCCAAAACATAAATCAAAATAATACAATTGGTCAATTCAAACAGACAACTAGTTTGGCTGCTTTGTTAACTGAACTGACTGTTGCAAGAACTTGCAAAGTCTCTAACATAGAAGACCCAGCAGAATCGAAGTCCTGGTGATGGTTTTCTCAGATAAATTAAAGACCAGGGTGTGAGGCACCCTTGTGCCTTTCGTCTTCATGGAGTTACAGCTCCTTTTACTGCTATATTCCACCTCATGCGTGATTAAAAGGCATGGGCCCTCTCCCTCCTTACCTGAGAGGATCAGGTTATTGATTACAGGTTTTAGCCCTCCTAAAAATGTTCTCTTTAGATATTTCATAATGGTGGGTGAATAGGGAAAGATTTATCTGCAAAACTCTATTTCTTTCTCTTTCCTGATATAAAATGCCTTATATTTACATAAAGCATTTCACCCTAAAGAGAGCTATCAAATTCGTTCATAATCCTCACCACACCTCCATGAAGTAGGCAGGAAGTTACTGTCCCTATTTTACAGATCAGAGAAACTACCTGGTGGAGCCACGGTCTTCTCACTTTGTTTATTCTCTCCTTTTCTTCTTTTTCTCTTCCTTATCCCGAGCCCACTCAAATCTTAAGGATTTTAATCTAAATCATTCTGACTCCTATCAACCCGTCACTAATTTATAGAATCAGCCAAGTGTCTCAGCCACAGAAACTCAGTAACAAATTTTCCAGGCTGAGTCTGGTAAAACAATACCGCAACAGTCTTATTCATCTCTGGTCCTAAAGCACATACTGTGAATTAGCATATTCTGAGTTCCTGCGTGTGAAAAATTAGATGTTCCCAAGTTATATTGAGACAAAGAAGTTTCACCCAAACAGCTTAATTAAAAGCATATTAGTGACATAGTAATTTTTTTATTGGTTTTTGTTTGTTTGAACCATTGCAATATGAATTAGAATGTTAAGCCTATTTTTCTACAGCCAAAGATAAGCCCAGGTTCTACGCATGTGTTTGTTGTTGAGCTTGAGGGTCTTTTTTTAAAATGGAAAATGAAAAACTTTACACTGAGTACTGTACTATTAGACAGAGAGCATGAGCCATGAGAAATGTGCATGCAAAATGGATTTCTCTAGGAAAGAATAAAAAAGACTTCCCCCTATATCCAGCATCTTTCTTTCTCTGAAGCAATCCTGTGATCCTCCCCCTCCTTATGCCTCATTAGCAGGGAGGGTGATGTAGGATGGCAGGGAGGAGGTAAAATGAAAAAAGAGAAAAGAGAAATCCAGTACCATTTGAAACACATGATGTTTCCTACATTTATTTGACCATTGCTGAACCTTCACTGTGAAACTCTCCTCTAAGAGAAGACTCCCTACAGACAATATAAACTAATGGCACTTAATGAAAAATGTAAAAAAAAAAAAATCACAGAGAATGGCCAACAAGCACATGAAAAGGTTGTCAGTATCACTAATCATCAGGGAAATGCAAATCAAAACCACAACGAGCTATCACCTCACACCCAGTAGAACGGCCACTATCAAAAAATGAAAAACAGAAAATACCAGTTGTCAGTGAGGACACAGAGAAATCAGAACCCTTGTTCACTGCGGGTGAGAATGTAAAATGGTGCAGCCATTGTGGAACACAATATGGAAATTTCTCAAAAACCTAAACATAGAAATGCCGTGTGATTAAGTCATATCACTTCTGAGTTTATTTCCAAAAGAATTGAAAACAGGATCTGGAAGAAATATTAGCACTCTCGTATTCACTGCAGCACTATTCACAGTAACCAAGAGGTAGAAGCAACCTAAATGTTCTTCAACAGATGAATGGATAAAGAAAACGTGGTATATACATACAATGAAATACTATTCAGCCTTGAAAAAGGAGGAAGTCCTATCACATGCTAAAACATGGATGAACCTTGGGGATATTATGCTAAGTGATACAAGCCAGTCACAAAAAGACAAACACTGCACGATTCCACTTGTACGAGGTATTTAAAGTTGACAGGCTCTAAGAAACAGAAAGTAGAATAGTGGTTGCCAGGGGCTGGGGGGAGGAGGAAAAAGGGGAGTTGCTGTTCAGTGAGTATAGAATTTCAGTTTTGCAAGATGAAAAAGTTCCAGAGATCTGTTACACAAGGATGTACATACAATTAACACTACTGTACTGTACTTTTAAAATGAGTAAGGTGGTAAATTTTGTTATACGTTTTTTACCACTATATAAATAAATAAGAATGCATGAGCTCTGGTTAAAAACAGAAGGGAAAAGAAATCACAGAGGAGCTATGGTACAATGAGTGAATAAATGCCCTTCTCCATGCATGAGGTATAAATAAGAAGTCCGTATGTCCCAAATTGACCGACAGTCCCAGTTATGTCTGTTGTCCCAGTATAATTATTAACAGCACCACTTTCACTCTCCACAGTGTCTCTGGTTTGAATGATAAATCATATGGCCACCCCAGGTAGGAATAATGGCTACTCACAAGATCAATTTACACTCAAATGTAGATGACACCTTATAATTTTTCAAAATACTCACCCAGCTAAAGAAGTACCAGCTAATGTTATTCACAACTAAACTTCCTGTTTAAATCCACCCCACCAACTTTCTGTATTGAACAATATTTGAAATCAGAATCAAGAATCCAAAAATAACTCTGACATTGTCAAGTACACTATGTAATCCCAACTGACAAATGCCCAGCTCCACTAGCCTGCTTTCGTCTCAAAATGGACCATATTTAGAACTTGATCCCAAGTGATTGACCCCTCCTGCTTTTCAGCAATTTTTGCTAGACGTGTCAGTGAACAAAACCACTGACAATTGGTGCCACCCCAGAAATTTT
The DNA here is from genome assembly GCA_031878705.1 of Tapirus indicus. NCBI lineage: Eukaryota > Metazoa > Chordata > Mammalia > Perissodactyla > Tapiridae > Tapirus > Tapirus indicus. The sequence goes on along the minus strand of CM062930.1, from coordinate 15,966,901 downwards.
ATTTTGGCTTTATTTGCTGCTGGAAAGAGGTGATTTGAGGCGTGTTTTCTACATTTGCCAATCTTAGCAATCTCATAACAACTATGATGATTTTCTTTTGTTTTTTGAGTCACATGTAGGATCAATTTCTTGACCACTGTTGCTAGGTTGGCCATCTATTTCAGAGTTCTCAACCTTTCTCCTGCCCCAGCCTGCAGGACACATAATGGTCACATCCAGTGGCACCAGTAATTTCCTATGCATTCCCTGTAACCCAACCCCTTTCTCTCCCACTCAAGTGAGCAAGCCAGAATGCAAGGAAGAAATGGGTATAAAGTTATCAGAGAGCAAATGATGAATTCACTCAAGTTACAGACAGTCACTCAAAAATTTTACTCATTATTATTTCTAACAAACTACTTGCAATACTCTCCAATTGATTCCTACATTGGATTTCTAAAACTGTGCACTGTTCCACTTCCCATCTGGGAGAATGTGTTCCAAAGAGAACAAAGTGTGATGTAAAAGTGCCACCTGCTGATACCCAGCATAGAAAAAGATATCTCTTAGACTGAAGGCCACTGGAAGAAAGGAGCTTACTCCTTGATTAAGTCACTCAGCCCTTTATGGGTACTTCAGGCTTCCTTTTGCACGAACAACTATTGGTAAAGATATTCTTTAAGGTTGTTGGGCATGAATGTGTAGATTTGCATTGTCTACAGAATAAAGATAAAAGTTTCTATTAGAATTAAAAATATTATGTAAGACTTGCAAAATCTAGCCAGTGATCTAAATACAATTCATATATTTACGCTGTGATATATGTTTGGGAAAATATATAATTGATCAAGACATACTTCTTCTTCTCCAGGAGAAAATTATAAAACCTACTAAAAAATAAGAACAGAAGCAACACCAATAATAACAACATCTAGGAACTGTTCTAAGCCCTTCCCATATAGTAATTCATTTTATTCTAAAAATAAAATATCCTAAAAAAAAATAGGTGCTACTATTGTCCTAATTAGACAGATGAGGAAACTGAGGCACAGACAAGTTGACTTGCCCGAGGTCCCATATAGCTAGAAATTAGTAGATATAGAAAAATGTTGCAATCTTTACTCACAATAGCCAAGACATGGAAACAACCTAAGTGTCCATCAAAGGAAGAATGATAAAGAAGATGTAGTGTGTGTGTGTGTGTGTGTGTGTGTGTGTGTGTATAGTAGAATACTATTCAGCTATGAGAAAGAGGGAAATCCTGTCATTTGCAATAACATGGATGGACCTTGAGGGCATTATGCTAAGTGGAATAAGTCAGGCAGAAAAACACAAATACTATATGATATCACAAACGTGGAACTCACAAAAACAGAGAGTAGAATGGTGGTTGCCAGGGGCTGGAGGAGGGAGGACAAATGGGAAGATGTTAGTCAAAGAATACAAACTTCCAGTTATAAGATGAATAAGTTCTGGGTATCTAATGTACAGCACGGTGATTATAGTCAACAATACTGTATTATATACTTGAAAGTTGCTAAGAGAGTAGATCTTAAATGTTCTCACCACAAAAAAGAAATGGTAATTATGTAACATAATGGAGGTTTTAGCCAAGGCTATGGTGGTAATTATTCTGCAATATATGAGTGTATCAAATCAATACGTTGTACACATTAAACTTACACAATGTCATATGTCAAGTACATCTCAATAAAGCTGAGAAAAAAAGAAAATAAAAATGCTGAAATCACCAGAGCTGGAAACACAGCGTGGTTATTTGAAGAGGTGCACAACTCTGAAAGAATAGAGTCAAAGTTCTCCTCGCTGTGCAGTAGCTTAAAGGAAGGAGAGAGGCTACCTTTTGGAAATAATGATCTACTGTGGGTTCCATTGCAGGCAAAGCACATGAAAAATTGTCAATGATCATCTCATTTCCATATATGCTTTTAGTCTGCCAAGATTTAAAAAATTGTGTTTCCTGTACAAACCCTGGGGTATGGAAAGAATGCATAGCTCTGGGAGGACATACATAAAGCCAAATGTATATGCACATAAATACATATGGGTTAGAGTCATTGATCAAATGGAGACATTAGGAATTTTTCCCCCAACTCCCTATACTCCAAAGAAACAAACAAGGCAAAATACTGACTAGCAAAGTTGTCATTCAGTCTTAAGGTCTTGATGACATCAAGACAAACCACACTGGCTTTGTGCTGTTTATGAGATCATCTAACCTCTTGGCTGAATTACCGCTCTATAATCATACTCTCCTATTTATTATCCTGTGTACAGCAGTCCATTATCTAGAGTGCTGTCAGAAAATACCTTCCCAGCTGCTGAATTACCTAATCACAATTCTTTCCTAATTCAGCCCTGCTCTGGGCTGTGGGGATGGGGGAAGGAGCAGAGGGGAGAGGAGAGTTCTGATGCTTTGTTGACAACTAGAAGAAGGTGCTTGACATCTCCTCCATGCCCTCAGTCAGCACGACTGCCCGTTCAAGCTTCTCTTTGCCCTAAGCCTGTATTAACCCCATGTGATATGGCAATTTCCTAAGCCACGGCCATTAAAGTAAATACCATTTCTCCCCATCAGGCTCCTTTTAGCTGCTGTGCTCCTCGTGCTTGTTCAGCTCATATTTCATTCCAAGTATTTTAGAGACAGTGCTGAGAAATCGCCAAGGAGCGAGACTGTGAGGTACAGTGTCCCCATCCATCAGAGGCAGGAGTAGGCTGCAGCGATGTTGTGTTTTGTATTTGCTTTACATTCATTATGTGTTTCTTGCTGAGCCTGCCTTTTCCACAAACATTGAAGACAGCTGACTGATGACTCTCTATTAACACCAACTCATGTTGGTGATTATGCATCTTTGGAAAGTACTTAACAAATACCATTAAAAGACTTTGCTTTACGGTGAGGGCAATCATGCAGATGTGACACTGTGTTATTAGACAAAGGCAGTCTTGAATATGTTTCAAGGTAACATCTAAAAAGTAATCCTATACTAGGTTGCCCAGCAAGGTGCCCCGTGAGCACTTAAAACACATAAGAGGTTTGAGTTCAGATAAAGATTGTGCTACCAGATGGCGACAGTAATTACCCCGTCCCCAAACTCCAGTTGTATTTACCTGCCTTTTGCCTACAAAGTTGCCAATACAATATCCGGCTTTTCCACTGGAGCATACCATTTCATATTTCCTGTGGTACACATATATTAATGAATGTGTGCTTCTATTAACAGTGGAAGACAAGAATATTTCAGTCACGATGTTTCACCTACTGCCTGATATAGATCATAAAGGATGAGGATAAAATTTAATTTGCAATAACTCTTTGGAGCCAGGGAAATAGTTGCCCAGGAGTTCTTTGTCAGAGCATCTTGGCTTTTCATTAAGTACTCAGCCACTAAATTCTTTTCAACTATGGCAGCAGCAGCTAGGGAACACTTTGGGAGCTCTATAAAAGGCATTCTTCTAATCTTCAAATTGTGGGAAAGACTCTTTAGCATCTGTTAAAATATTTTTTCCTTCTAATCTGCCTGAAACTAATAGGGAGAAAATTCTGAGACGTTTCTTAATTAAGCAATAAGAAATGGTGAGGGTGGTTTGTGCTGAGTTAATCACAGTTGTACAGCACAGAAAAGGGAAAAGTACCCCTAAATCCTCAGCCATCTAATTTCCCTCTGAATGTGCTTTATTGCTATTATTAAGAAGACTTTCTTATTTAAAAATAGGAAGATCCAAATGCAGAAGAGCCCAAATGCAAGGGAAAGTCAAGGCTGTGAGTGATGCAGGAAAAAGCAGCGAATTCCTCCCTTTGGCCTGGAGAGGGGAGGGAGGAGGGAGGCAGGAGGTAGTGTAGGGCAAGGGGGCTCTTGCTTAGGCCCATTATAATTTAGCCCCATGGCTGGATCATATAGCAGTTCTATTCTTATTTTTTGAAGAATCTCCATCCTGTTTTCCATAGTGGCTGCACCGGTTTACAGTCCCACCAATAGTGTGCAAGGGTCCCCTTTTCTCCACATCCTCTCCAACACTTATCTCTTGTCTTCTTAATTATAGCCATTCTGACTGGCATGAGGTGCTTTCTCACTGTGGTTTTGATTTACATTTTCCTAATAATTAGTGATGTTGAACATCTCTTCATGTGCCTGTTGGCCATCTGTATACTGCCTTTGGAAAAATGTCTGTTCAGATCCTCTGCCCATTTTTTAATTGGGTTGCTTGTTTCTTTGTTGTTGAGTTGTATGAGTTCTTTATATATTTTGGATATTAACCCCTATCAGATGTATGGTTTGGAAATATCTTCTCCCAACTGTTAGGTTGTCTTTTCTTTTTGTTGATGGTTTCCTTTGCTGTGCAGAAGCTTTTAGAACTACCATATAATCCAGCTATTTTTCTTCTGGCTATTTATCCAAAGGACACAAAAACACGAATGCATAAAATATTTGCACTCCTATGTTCACTGCAGCATTATTCACAATAGCCAAGAATTGGAAGCAACCTATGTGCCCATCAATGGATGAATGGATAAAGGAGATGTGGTATATATACACAATGGAATACTACTCAACCATAAAAAAGAAGAGATCTTGCCATTTGCAACAACATGGATGGACCTTGAGGATACTATGCTAAGCGAAATAAGTGAGATGGAGAAAGTCAAATACTGTATGATTTCACTCATAAGTAGAAGATAAAAACAACAACAAACAAACACATAGATGCAGAGATTAGATTGGTGGTTACCAGAGGGGAAGGGAGGAGGGAAGAAGGAGAAAAGGGTAATAGGGCACATGTGTATGGTGATGGATGGTAATTAGTCTTTGGTTGGTGAACATGAGGCAATCTACACAGTAATTGAAATATAATGATGTACTCCTGAAATTTATATAACATTATAAACCAATGTTACCTCAATTTAAAAAAAAGAAAATTCAATTCATTTTATTTACAATTTTTAGAAATTTAGTAGAGAATCATTTCTTAATATAGAATCTTGCATATAGTATTTTTAAAGTATTTGCTATATTTTGAATGCCTAAGCTATGTAAACTATGCTAATGCAAAAATGTACAGAATGGCTAAAATCAAAAATAGTGATAATACCAAAAAAATAAAAAATAATTTAGCCCCATGGCTTCTGGGAGTGGCCTGCAAACTGCCTCCTTACCCAAGCAGGAAATAGAATTGTAAGAACTCTGAGATCTAAGGCACCCGGGGAGGTGGAGGCTGTAACTAAGGAGAGGCTTCACCTAAAGGAATTCCTTGTGTGTCTCCGAGGTATTCCTTCAGCACACATCCTGTAAAGAAAACAGATCTCAGAGCAGAAATCTCCTTCGCAAAAACCAGTCTGTGACCCCCTCTTTAAAATCACCAAAAAGGTGAGCCCCTAAACCCTCACACCTGCTTTCACATCCCTAGTTTCAAACAAGGACTCAGAATCACTATGAACTCCTTACTAACAAATCTGGAGCTTCTGGACAAGCATTGCAATTCAGACGTGCTAACTCTCCAGGCCATTGACCCGGGAGTTCTTCCTATCACGTTTATTCAACCCTGAGACGAACACTAGGAATTAACTCTGGAACAGTCTTCAATACTGTTGTATACATTTCTCACTTCTGTGAAAAATTTATTTATGCCTTAGTTGACCTAATTTTATGGAATGACTTGTTAACAATAGCTACCCTAGCAAGAACAACAAAAACCTTTATCTGCTCTGTCATTATAATTGTGATTTTCATCCTCCTAAGAATTGAATGGAATAGGTGCACCATGCCACCCACACACTTCATGTGGTTTATATTTTCACTTTCATTTGACATTTTATTCCATGAGGAGAACAAAATCTGTTGGTTTGAAACTCTACGTTAAATACTAGAATTAGGTACATAACCGGTGTTTTTGTACTTTCTCCTCAGTACAGTCAATCCTCGTGATTCGCAGATTCCATCTTTGCAAATTTGCCTACCTGCTAAAATTTACTTGTAACTCCAAAATCAATGCCCAGGCACTTCTGTGGTCGTTCACAGACACACAGATGCGCAGAGCAGTGAAAAATTTGAGTCGCTTGATGCACACTTCCCAGCTGAGTTCGAACAAAATGAGTGTCCTTTTCACAGTCTATTTAGTGCCATGTTTTTCACATTTTTGTGCTTTTTGTTGGTGACTCTGCTGTTCAAATGGCCCACAAGCATAGCGCTGAAGCTCTGTGTAGCATTCGTAAACTCAAGAAGTCTGTGATGTGTCTTACGGAGAAAATGCATGTGTTAGATAAGCTTCATTCAGGCATTCTTGGCTGAGTTCAATGTTAATAAACTGACAATATATATTAAATAAGATGTTTTTAAACAGAAGCACACGTAAAACAAAGTATTGATCTGTTGATGAAAATGTTGTGGCCAGGTGCATTCAGGAACCTAACCCAAGGGCAATGATTCGGTATTCGCTAATTCAGGGTTTGCTGGGAATTCACAGAACATAACTGCTGTGAATAACAAGAATCAACTGTATCATCAAAATTGTTTACTTCGTGTTCTTCCCTACCCAGCTGGCTCGAACCAAAACTGATAGCATTTGACATGGTCTTGAGGTTAAGTCACAGCTATTTAAAAGGAGCTGTTTTCTTGTAGTCTCCTCTTCAGCATCTTAGATTATAGATTTTTTTAAAGTCTTTTGATCTCAGCCACAACTGGACTTCTCTAAGGCAATGTTTCCCAACATTCCCCTCCATTTATGTGGTGTTCTGATGTCAAAGGATGAGGCTACTTGAGTCCAGGGGAGGCCTGCCTGAGGGTGTTGACCACATTTGTCCCTGTCCATGGTCCTGAGGGTTGAGAAAATCAATATCTTGGGCTGCCTACAACTCGGCTCTAAGGAATAAGAGAGACTGAAAAGAGCTATCACAAGGAATGTTTGGAAGCCTTCTTTTAAAATTTTGCTGGCCTGGAGACTCCACTGATGCCTTATATGTCTCCATAGAACAGAGGGAATTGCTCTCCTAGCTCAGTCAGTACCCCCAGCACACAGAGCTACATAATTTTCCAGGCCCACTGCAAAATGAAAATGTTGAGGTGTCTTGTGCAGAAAAAAGTCCAGTTACAGGTACTAAAATATAGTACTAAACCTTTTTCCTTTCTTCCATGATCTCTCTCCCAACTTGTCACAGTGTTTTTAAATTTGCTATTTAATGTTCTAAGTGAAAAAAAATTAAAATATAGCATGAATTTTATCGATCATCTTTTGATTGTGCACTGACAGTTTTAAATGAAAATTTAAGCATATTCAACTTGTATGCAGAAATCACAGAAATTGCACAATCTCTATTCCATAGCTTGTACACGCATTTGTATTTTGCTTTCACCAGAACAGTGAAAACACTACATCAGACTAGTTCAACTGTTTTCATTTCACTTCTTGATAGTCACACATTCTACCAACACTCTCTACCTTCAGAGAGGAAAAGGAAATACGAGTTGCTATATTTTTCCCTTTCTTTCTGTGTTGTGATTTTCAGGGTGAGTGGTTGACTAACAGGGAAGTAACATGAGTAAGAAAAGATATGACAAGGTTCCTTAGTCATTTCATTACTTAGAATACCGTCACCTTCTTTCTGCATTCGAAGCAAGTTCTCACTCAAATGGAAGCACTGCCCCTCAGAGCTGTCAGCACCCCCTTACCAGTCGTAGGTGCAACATGCTTACTGGTACTCGCTTTGTGTCTTGCTGAACTTGGTCGCACATCATGGGACCACCAGAATTTTGTGCTGAAGGGGCATCACAAGTGCTATATGTGAAAGGAGTGGGGAAGAACAGTAGACATGTATGTTATGCATATCTCCTCTGCTTCTTATGCATATCACATCTGCCAACACATGTTGCATTGTCCCATCAGACTTTATAGACAAAGCACAAGTTCAAAGATAAAATCATTAAGAATTTCAAATGATGACAATAGAACATTAAAGTAAGCACTGGCCCTTTTGAGCATGGGACCCTGTGCAACTGTACAGGTCACACACTCATGAAGCTGGCCCTGGCACCCACCTTGGCAGGGCAATACAGCTGGAACCCATGTCTGGCTTCTAGAGTTTCTCATGGAAAACATTCACTAACCTAGACAGTGCAGTCTTGAAAATAAGGACCTACTTCCTGGAGAATAATGAACCCTTCACATAGTGAATGTGGTCATTCAGTCTGGGTGGGTGCTGGTTATCAAGCAGGAAGCTCTGGGCCTTCACTTAAAGCTCACTGAGCAAATTGCAGGAAGTCACTTTAAAAGGCACTGAGATGATCTCATCTACCAAAAAAAAAAAAAACCTCTGAGATCTGGATCTGAGTGAGATGCCACGCAGATGAACTCAGCTCTGGAAAATATGTACATCTTTAGAAAGAAATGAGTATTAGCAAGTTTTTCAAAACCAATGGTGCCTATAGGGAAGAATTTGAAGAAAAGAGGGGTTCTCCAGTGTATAAAGTGGAAAACTGTTCAAAACAGGAAGATTGAAGTTGGGGCAGGGTGGTATATAGAAGAAGAGAAGAAAGAAGGAAAAGATTTTGTTTTAGAAGTAGCCGCATGAGTACCTTCGAGAATGAGGGAAGATAGAAGATTTCATGTGAGGTGGTGCTATTTGAACTCTAGGGGTGAGAATCAGAGTTTAAACTTCGGAAAATGAGAGGAAGCAGTCCCAGCAACTGTGAATGCAGGTAGTGAGGGGAGAAGAGCAGAAAGGGAGGCTAGTGCTGGCAGGAGGCTCTGCAGTGTGGATGAAAGGGAGAGAGGGGAGGCAGAGACCACAAATAGTTACTATTGATTGTTTGGCTTTGCAGATTCGCTTGTCAGTCCAAAATCATTTGTGTGTCTTTTATTTGAAAATGATTGCAACACACATTATGCATTTTGTGTTTGTGGTGAACAGACTCTAAGGTGGTCCCCGTGGTACCCCCTCCTGATTTCATGCTGCTGTGCCTTCTCCTCCAGTTGAGTGTGAGTGGCACCTGCAACTTGCTTCTAACTAATAGAAATCAGCAAAGGTAACAGGAAATACATGACTACTCATATGAGATTACATTACTTAAGATTGAAATGCCTGTCTTGCTGAAAGTGTCCCTCATTTGCTGGCTTTAGGAAGCAAACAGCCATGTGGGTAAGGTCCCAGGAGCAAAGAACTGAGGACAACAGAAGGAAGCCAACCCTTCCCTGGTCAAGTGTCAGATGAGATCTCACCCCTGGCCAAGACCTTGATTGCAGCCCTGTGAGCCCCTGAGCAGGGGACCCAGCCATGCTGTACCTCAACTCCAGACCCACAGAAACCATGAGATAGTGTGTGTTGTTTTAAGCCTCTAAGTTTGTGTCCATTTGTTATGCAGCAGTAGATAACTGATACATGTATACAGAACTTTATAAAGCTAACATTGACTTTTACAGTTAATATTCCTCCCAATTTTATCTTTTCTTCTAACTCTGCTTTCTTTTCCCTGCAGGGATAATAAAGTCCTAAACCGAGAGTCTAGTAAGAATGCATCGAGACATCTTTCCTTAATGCTTGAAACATAATCATAGTATCTTTCAGAGTTGTTTTTTTTTCTTATTAAATCATAGTGGTTGGAGGGGAAGGGACAGGCTGTATTAAGTCTTTTCAGGGACCAAAATGGAGAAGACAATTCACTTCGGTATAGAAAGTATTCATGTTGTGTAGAGTCATTATTCTTTAAGTTGTTTCTGTTTTCACACGAGGACAAATGAAATTCTCCTAATTTAAAATGAATGGGGGAAAATCTAGTTGGTTTGTTTAAAAATGTAAACTGGGGGGCCGGCCAAGTGGTGTTATCAGTTAAGTTTGCACATTCTGCTTCAGTGGCCCCGGGTTCCCCAGTTCGGATGCTGAGTGTGGACCTACGCACCACTAATCAAGCCATGCTGAGGCAGCGTCCCATATGGAAGAGCTACAACTCTACAACTGTGATACACAACTATGCACTGGGGCTTTGGGGAGAAAAAGAAAAAAGAGAAAGATTGGCAACAGATGTTAGCACAGGGCCAATCTTCCAAAAAAAAAAGAAAAGTTTCAGAGTTTATTTAAAAAAAAAAAGTTAACTGGGTGCTAAACAATAGAGACTGTTCTTTGTTCAAAAGTAATATAAGAGGTAGCCAAAAGCTAAGGAGGTTACTTTTTTTTGCTGAGGAAGATTCGCCCTGAGCTAACATCTGTGCCAAACCTCCTTTATTTTGTATGTGGGTCGCCCCCACAGCATGGCCACCGATGAGTGGTATAGGTCTGCACCCGGGAACCAAACCTTGGCCACTGAAGCAGAGCACACCAAACATCCAGTAGGCCATGGGGCTGGCCCTTAAGGAGATTACTTTCAATTTCATTCTTTTCTCTATATTCCTTGATGCCAATGCTAGTTTATTATCATTCTGTTTTGAAACCAATCTTATTTTCCCATCTTCTGAATACAAAAACAAAACAAACAAGCAAACAAAAAGCTTTACCCCATCTTTGTGTCTTTTAATTCACAATAAATTACCAAGCCATAGATGAAGAAGACACTGCCCAAGGTTATCAGTGTCCCTCTGCAGTGATGTAGTGACTGGCATGATAAACTATGTCACAAACGAAACTTCTCTACAAGCGAGTGTGCACGCTTTCCCAGAGGTTCAACTGCTAGTTGTAAAAGTCAATGTATTCCTAGGTTTTACTTAGCTTCTGAGAAACAGAGAGAGATTTGGTGTCCCATTCTGTATTTAAATTATGTCAGGAACAGGATATTATCAATTCCTCTGTTCGTTTGCTTCATTTTTGTCCTTTCAACATTTTTAATTGCCCTCCATTTTACATTTAATTTACTTTTGTCAGCCAGAGTTTCTGAGGATAAGTAAGGCAAAAGTCCCATGGAAATGAAATGGTCCTCCAGTCTTTTTTATAATCATGAGACATGAACTTCAGGTTCGTTAGATGAGGTTCAGTGAATGATTAATGAACACCTTCTATGTGCCAGCACCGTCACTATTACTTGGAGGCTTAATACATGTGTCTTCACACATGTTACCTAACTTAGTAGAATCTTGAGGATCACTTACTGTCAACCCCCCCCCTCCCATTTTACAGATGGGCAAAATGAAGCTGGGAGAGGCCAGGTTGGTTACCCAAGCTCACTCTGCCAGCAAGTGGAGGACTTGAGATTAGAGGCCCCAGACTCCTGTTCAGGGTCCTCAGTCTTGGCTCTCCCCATGCTCGTTTTCTTTAGCGCCCTCTGGTGGTTTAATCCTTCCCATCCTCCTGACCTCTAGGGCCATGTTGCGTATCTCATCACCATGAATGGTTTGATGATCACTTCCTGCAGATGAATTCCTAAACCCATCATTCCAGCTCTGAACTTCCTCCTGAGTGCCAATCTGCATCTTTAATTTCCTAAAGGTCACTAATTCAAATAGTTGAAACTGTTATTTATTCATTCAATTATTTAACCAATATTTACTAAGTGACTTGTAAGTGCAAGGCACAATTCTGGACACTGGAAATGAACAAAATCCCTGCCTTTATGGCACTTACTTTCTAGTGTAGGGACAGACAATAAACAAGATGAATAAGAAAGTGACAGTATGTTAGATAATGGTGAGCACTAAAAAGAAAAAATAAATCAGAGAAAGGTATACAAAGTGCCATGGTGGGAAGTTGAAATTTTTTAGAGGATGGTCAGGGAAGGCCCCAACAAGACTTTGGGGTAAAAACATGTAAGTAAGAGAACAAGCCATGCATGTGTCAGGGAAGAAAGTACTCTAGAGAGAGGAAACAGCAAGTGCAAAGGCCCTGAAGCAGAATATGCTATTTGATGAACAGCCTGGAAACTAGTGTGACTTGCACAGAATGAGCAAGACAGGGAGAGTGATAGGAAATGAATTCAGAGAGGGAATGAAAGGGGTAGATTTTACAGGTCTTTTAAGTTGTTGTAAGTTTTTGACCCTGAGTGAGATGGGACAGGATTGGAGGATTTTGAGTGAGGAGGGACATGATGATTATGCCAATGTGATTGACAGTATGAGGACAGACTGAAAGGGGACAAGGGCAGGAACAGGACTTGCTTATGCACTTCTAGAAGAGTGTCTGACACCTGATCAGTGCTCAAAAAATAAATTTTTAACACTTGAACGTTGTCAAATCTTTTAATCTTTTACTTTACAATTTTCTAAATTAATGCTGTCTAAATCTAAAAAATACTTTCTAAATTTGGTGTAATAATTACAAATGGCCTTTCCTACCATTACATTATAAAGATATTAACTTATATTTTCTTCTGTTACTCTCATAACTTCATTTCTTAAATTTGAATTTTAATCCATCTGCAATCTATTTTGGTGAAAGGAATAAAGTTAGTAAGCCAGCTTTATAATTTTCCAAATGGCTAGCCGTTCATCCAAGCTCCATATATTATATAATCCTACTCCCTCCTACTGAAAACCTGGTGAGATTTAGTTCTTATTCTGATATAATTATGAGCTATTAATAAAAACCATTCCTTATGCCTACTTTGCATTGACAGCTATACCTAAAAGCAGAGGCATCTATGTACCATATATGGTGATTGATTAAAGATCACTAACTAAATTACCCTAATGCAGTGATTAACCATTATGTCCTTTAGTTTTCACAATCAACAATACTCCTTTCTGATTAAAACATTGGGAGAAAGGAACAGGAACAGATAGAACAGAAAGAGTCACAAAATTTCCTACAGTCTACTTGGGGACAGACTTAAAGGATTAGTCTCACTTCTGCCTCTACTCCACAGAATGAAAAAGCAAACAAGACATTAGGAACAAGGAAAAACTTTTTCTTTCCCTCCACCTTCCAACCCTGGAAACATTTCCATTTCAATTAAAAATGGAAGATGGAAAAAATGATGAATATAACTCATCGGGAAAGAAAGCCTATTGCAGTTGTCAAAGAAATTTTGCTAGAAAGTTCAACATCAGTATCTACAAAGTTCAGAAGGCTGTGACAATCCTGGAAGAGGGTCAGGATCCAGAATTTGGGTTGAGTTATATAACCAGATGTTCCACGAGAGGTTGAAATTGTCTTACTGCGTTAGGTTGATTTCTTTTTCTCTCCTCCAAAGAGAGGGATGCCTGAATGTCACCTGAGGTGTCCTAGAGAAGGTGAGCCACTGAATGTGGGCCTCTACAGGAGTAAGTGTGGGGCCCTATGAAAGGCCCTAGGTTTAGTTTCTCTTGGAAATAAAAACAGGTAGGGCCACTGTCCCAGGAAAGAAATGTAATCAGACACTGGGCGGTCTAAGGTTTGTAAAGGAAAAGCTGCCGGGCCCCGAGGGGAAATGCTCTCCTTCCTCCATAGGGAAAGGGACAGTGAGTTCAGAAACAAGACTGGTCCAATGCCAAACCCTGTGTTCCTAGGGCAACTCATATCCTGAGAGACGGCTGTGTGTGGGACTGAAAGAGCTGTGCCCCACCGCTGCAGCCTCAGGAGGGTGTGCCCCACACAATGGGAAAGAAACAGTTCTTCCAAGGACAGCACTGGACAGCTGTGCACAGATCCTTTCAGTGAAGAGTGGACCAGGCTGATCTGCCGACCTGTTTACAACCAGTTTTCAAAACCCACACCGTGGGATCACGAGAAGTCACAGCAAGAATAATTAACCAATTACCAGGGCCTTTTTCTTCAGGGATAACGTCAGACTGAAGACCACATGAACCCCGGAAATTTTGAGTGTTTCAAGAAGGAGAAGACCCTGAGATGGAAATCCTAGATTTCTTGATAGTGAGTCATACATTATTTAACTGGAAAAAAAAGAAACGTGATTATATCTAGCCCCCAAGGTCACAATCTCATAGTAACTCTAAGGTTACTTTTGGAAAAGGACTTTTTAATTAGAATTAAGAATACAATTTCTATGTGTTAATTGAATGAGTAACAGTGATGAATGATAAAAGGGCCAAGTTATATTTGCCTTTGTTTCTTTAAATTTTGTTCAATAAGTATAGTCTCCAGGGTGGGGGAGGGGGAAAGCAGTCCATTTTGCTTAAGTTTAACAGTTTAAATAAATAGACTTGTGTGTGTGTGTGTGTGTGTGTGTGAGGAAGACCAGCCCTGAGCTAACATCCGTTGCTAATCTTCCTCTCTTTTTGCTGAGGAAGACTGGCCCTGGGCTAATATCCGTGCCCATCTTCCTCTACTTTACATGGGACGCCGCCACAGCATGGCTTGACAAGTGGTGTGTCGGCAGGCGCCCGGGATCCGAACCCGTGAACCCCGGGCTGCCAAGCGTGGACTAAACCGCTGCGCCACTGGGCCGGCCCCGAATAGACATTATTTTGATATGTTTAGTGGCTGACTGAAAAAGTATAGTTCAGATTGGGATTGCAGATTAAAATTAGCCTCAGCCAAATACCATTACCTGACAGCAGCCAATTCTAATCCTAATGACAGTAAATATTCAAAGATGATTTGAAGCAAATATATATATATAGCAAATATATATAGCAAATATATGTTCCCAGAGAGTGAAAAAATATTCTGAAATTTTTCATTATACCTCACCATTTCCACGTAATCTCTGATGCTATGTGTTCAGGATTTTTATTATGCTTTCTATTCTTTTCCTTTGCAATGAAACCCACAGTTAACCAGCTTACATTCCGTTGAGGCTGAATCTACTCCCTCTTGACTTCCATCTATGTCCCAAATGTATTAAATTTGTGAAACTTCTCACTATTATTAATCTTTCTTCTTTTGCTTCATTTTCCACTCACTTTTCTAAAATATTAAGGAGTAAACATGAAATTAAATGCTCAAATAAGTATGCAAATGTTGCAGGGAGAAAAACCTAACAACTCTGGAAGCCAAGCCATTGCCTGGCAGGCAGCAGCCTGTGCAGTGTGGCTCATGATTTCCATTGGTTCGATGATATGTGCAAAGCCAATGTGCAATTTATAAGGCAGGCAAAGGGGATCAATGCAGAATTTTTGGAAGAATACTTTCTACAATGGTCAAGTATGTGAAAGATGGGGCTAGCTTTGTAGCATGGTGGTTAATTTTGAGCGCACCGCTACGGCAGCCTGGGGTTCTCAGGTTTGGATCCCAAGTGTGGAGATACACACCGCTCATTAAGCCATGTCGTGGCAGTGTCCCACATACAAAATGGAGGAAGATTGTTACATATTTTAGCTCAGGAACAATCTTCCTTGAGCAAAAAGAGGAGGATTGGCAAAGGATGTTAGCTCAGGGCCAATCTTCCTCACCACCACCCCCCCCCAAAAATATGTGAAAGACAACAGACAAAATATGCAAAGACCAAAAACGACCTTTGAAAGGTTAAAATATGAATCGAAACCTTCGAGTATCTAGGCTTGCACTAAGCAGCAGGGCACGTGGCTAAGCAGGTGGAGACTCTCTCCACTTCTCTCGCCTGTTCTGTAAGGCAGTAAATAGCTCCAGCTCCAGACTGAGGGAGGTGGAGAGTTAGCCAACGCTTTCCCTCCCGATTACCCAGTCCCTTTCTGTTTCTCTCACACCTCAAAGCCAAACCAGGGGACGCAAACTAAGGAAAGGGCAGGCTATCAGGATCCATCGTCTCTCTGTGGTGAATCCAACCTGAGCCTGCCTTTAAAGTTCTTCACGTATTAGAAAGAACTAGAAACTGAGAACATTTTCTCTGGCTTCACTAGCAGAAAAAACGAAATAGGTAATGAAGCAGAAGCACCATGTCAATTGCTTAAAGTTCACTCACATTTAACATTTCACACACCATTTGCATTCCAGTTCTCTCTCCACCAAGTGGAAAAGGCAGTGGTGCCCTTCGGGACTGAGCAGGATGGCTGGCTCTTGCTCCCCTCCCCTTTTTCCCTCACTCTGTGGTGAGAGATCTTCATGCCAACTGAAACCATCTGCGGCTCAGTGACACTCCCACCCCGACCTGAGCACCGAGAAATCACACAGGTTCTTCCATCGTGAATAAAAGAGCAGTGATCCTACAGCATAGCCCTGCTTGGTTTCTCTGGCACCGTCGCATACTCTGCAAAACCTGCTTCTAAGTTTGGAGCTGCAATTTCCTGTCCCAATCATTGAGACTTAACCTGCAGCATTGGTTCCACACACCAGGCATTCCAAAGAGATTTGACAAA
Source organism: Tapirus indicus (assembly GCA_031878705.1). NCBI lineage: Eukaryota > Metazoa > Chordata > Mammalia > Perissodactyla > Tapiridae > Tapirus > Tapirus indicus. The sequence goes on along the minus strand of CM062930.1, from coordinate 15,950,779 downwards.
TAGTATCAACGTTTATTGAGCGACTTCTCTGTTCCAGGCTGCTGTTATAGGCTAAATTATGTCCACCCCCTCAATTTCATATGTCGAAATCCCAACCCCCAGTACCTCAGAATGTAACCATATTTGGAGATAGGGCCTTTAAAGAGGTAGTTAAGTTAAAACGAGGCCATTAGAGTGGGCACTAATCCAATCTGACTGGTGTCCTTATAAGAAGCGGAAATTTGGGCACACAGAGAAACAGCAGGGGTGGCTGTGCACAGAGGAAAGGCCATGCGAAGAGGCAGCAAGAGAGAGTTTGTCTGCAGGCCAAGGAAAGAGGCCTCAGAGGAAACCAGCTCTGTCGGCACTTTGATCTTAAATGTCCAGTCTCCAGAACTGTGAGGAAATAGATTTCTCTTGTTTAAACCACCCAGTCTAACACACAGGTAGTGTTCTGAAGAAGTTACATACAGTAGTCCCCCCCTTATCTGCTCATCCACAGGGGATATGTTCCAGGATGCCCAGTGGATGCCTGAAACCAGGAATAGTACCGAACCCTACATACACTATGTTTTTTCCTATACATACATACATATGATAAAGTTTAATTGATAAATTAGGCATAGTAAGAGATTAACAATGATAACTAATAATAAAATAGAACAATTATAACAACATACTGTAATAAAAGTTACCGTAGATCTTAGCAACCTCAGCATACCATTTTTTTCTTGACTTACTAAGTGGACAACTTTCACTTTTTCAATTAAAGGAAGCACTTTTCGGCTTCTCTTTGGCATATCCAAATTGCCAGGGTCACTACTCTTGAGCTTTGGGGTCATTATTAAGTAAAGTAAGGGTCACTTGAACACAAGCACTGGGATACTGAGACAGTCGATCTGATAACCCAGATGGCTACTAAGTGACTAACGGGCGGGTAGCGTGTACTGCGTGGTTACTCTGGACAAAGGGATGATTCACGTCCTGTTCGAGATGGAACAGGATGGCATGAGATTTCATCACACAACTCAGAACAGCACACAATTTAAAACTTATATATTGTTTATTTCGGGAATTTTCCATTTAATATTTTCAGACTGCGGTTGACAGAGGGTAACTGAAACCAAGGAAAACGAAACCACAAATAAAGGGGACTACTGTATGTGAACTCAGTTCATTCTTCCACAGAGCGGGAAGAACATTATTAATATCCTTTTGCAGACAGGGAAACTAAAGCCCAGAGCTGTTAAAAAATAAAAGTTAGAAAAAAAGATTAGGTGGCAAATAAATGATTGAGCTGGAATTTAAATGCCTGTACTCTGCCTCAGAGACCGCACCCTGAACCTCTACACTGTATTGTCCCTCGACATTTGGAGGAGTGCTTCCTTATGCACCAGTATGTTTCTCTTGCTACCTTTAAGGAACAAACAAAAATTTTACTCAATGAAGGTATGGATTATGGTGTCTGGAAATAAATTAAATAAATCAGTTCCTCTGTTTCCTCACTCTATTTTTAAATTCCCTGAAGATGAGTTTGTCAGTGAGGATTCTTCATATTGTAAAAGAAACCCCAACTCAAACTGGCCTAAATTAAAAAAAAAAAAAAGAGGCGAGGTATCTCCTGGCTGCTTCAAAGTCTCCCTCAAGGAGACAAAATGTCTGCTATGATTGCAGACCTCACATCTTCACACCATACCCCTTGGGGGTGAGACCATGTCTTTTGGCTTTATTTCTGAGAATCCTCAGCAAAGATCCTTTTCCAATGTTTTGGTTTTCAGTTTTACATTCATGGCTGATCCAGTGCAACCAGGAGTATTGTGGGGGTTCAGAATCAGCCACCTCAAGATGTGTCTCTTTACCTTGCTCAGAAGGAGACTTTGACCTTCACCCCTGCCCCCTCAACTCTCTAAATAGAGATTTGGGATGGAAGACCTGTCCCTGGGATGGGCCTTCACCTTGGATGACTCCGAGTATTGACAGACTGGGAGGGTCTTTGCTACACCCATTCCTATCAAAGTTCTGTGTACCAAACAGAACATTTGTAAGGGAAATCTCCATTTGTAAAGGTATTTCCTTCTCTGTACTGGGAAGAGGGGTGGATGACCTCATCTCTAAAACTTGTCAGTGTGGAAGGTGAGGCCTTAAATCTGCATAAGAACTTTACTGTGCTTTTCTTGTAATCCCTCATGGCTGACACTCCCAACTCCCCCAAAAATCCTCATTTGTCTATATAAGAGGAGAATCTCCACCATTTTGTCAAGAGACACTCCCTGGTCTCTCCCACGTATACATGTTTTATAAAGCTTTGTTTGATTTTCTCCTGCTATTCGGCCTCTTGTCAATTTAATTTGTAGCCCAGCCAGAAAGGACCCAGAGGGGGTAGAGAATGCTCTTTCTCCCCATCAGTATGAAACTGAGTAATTGGTTTAGGACAATTAGGTTCCCACTTAAAACACAGAGCTGAGGGTCTTGGGATGGGCTGTCCCAAAGCCTTGTTAGAGGTCTCCAGGGGCTAGGGGGAGGAGGGGATGGGGAATTATTTTTAATGGGCACAGAGTTTCTGTTTGGGATGATCAAAAAGTTCTGAAAATAGGTGGTGGTGATGGTATACAACATTGTGAATGTACTTAATGCCACTGAATTGTACACTTAAAAATGATTAAAACGGGAAACTTTATATTACATGTATTTTACCATCAAAAAACAATTTAAAAAGTAAAATAAATAAAACTTTCTCAACGCATTTCACTTCCACGCCAGCCAAGGCCAGTTCATATTTCATCCCCTAAGTGCTCCTTTGCCATTGAAAATAGCCCTTGGGAGCCTTCCCTAACCACTGAACCAGTGCCGGGGCCGACGGGCATGAAAAGAAACCTGCCAAATGTCAACAGAGAGAATTATGCTCAGATTGTACTGAACACTGACTTGCGACCAGGCTCAGGAAAGACAGAGCTATTCATGGGAGCCAGAATCCTTATCTTAGACTGCCAGAGATCTCACACAGGGAGATAATTAGGTCAAATCAGTTACTGGTGGTTTGAATGTGAAAAAATAGTGGGCTTCTTAACAAATATTTTCTAGTGGCATTTTTAGTGTACAGAGGAAGGGAACAAGTTCTAGCGGGGGAAAGCTGACAGATAGAGAGGGGAAATGAGCTGCGGCACCTTTGTTTTCTCCTATGACTGTGTATAGTTGGGTGCATACCCAGAAGTCTCAGAAAAACCTTCCAGAGAGCAGAGTTCTTACCTTCTGACAGCTATAACAAAGGTGAGCAGATTGCTTTGTGATAAAAGCCACTCTATTGCATCATCTCTCCAACAAGCAGAAAACCAAGTCCAAGGCAGCCGTCTAGCTCCAGGTGAGTTCACGGTAATTTGATGTTCAGAGTAGCTGTTGTTGAAAAACAATGAATTTACACCCATTACGCCCAGCGTCAACCTCAGAATGATTTTATCAAGCCTGCTTTTGTGCTGCTAAGCTGGAAAATGTGGGCTGTGACAGACTGAAGCAGAAAAGGAACAAATTTGCATGTTACTGGGTCTGAAGAGCCCTTTGATTGTTGGCGAGGCCCGATGATGCTGTCAACGCCGGCAGACAGCAGCACGGAGACGCACCAGATCTCTGCTCTGGGCCGCTGACAGCGAACGATTTAAGAGTCAGCATGGGATCAAAGAGCTGGGACTATCTCAAGCATGAGTGTTAAAAACACAAAGAAGCCTGCATCTTGATAAGAGGACAGCGCAGAGGAGAGAAATGCACAGAAAGAAAGAAAACGACCTTGAGTCTGTAAAATGTTACAAGCCTCAGAATTGTAAAATGCCTGAAATGAAAAGAAAAGGTGCAGCTCAAACAACAGCTTCAGAGCTGAAACGGTTGGAAGTTGTATCCCAGCCACAATTGAAGAAGAGAAAGGGGAGCGACAGATAAACGCACGGATTGCGACTGCAATTGCATTTCTGTTTTCAAGACTGATCATTTGCTGCATAAGGAGGTCTGTGACTTAAACCATCAACACGTGCGTTTTAGCTGCGCGTGCCTCCTTGGTGTGAAATGCAAGAGTTTTGAAATACAAATATTCTTTTAAGAAGAAAAAGACTAAGCATCAATAGTCAAGTCAAAACTTGCTATTTAAAGAAGCAAAATATTGAAAATGAGACTTTAAGTAGAAACATAAATAATAAATTTGCTGCTTTGGAAATTAAGTTTTCAGCAAGGTGTGCCACATAATAACATACTCATCAACAGGGAGTAAATTAATCATTCTCCTCAAGGGTGGACTGCATCTTCTGGCAGCATTCTAAGTGTTTTCGAATCTGACTCCCCAATTTCTGTATTTTGGGTTTGGGGCTTTTTTGCCTTTTCCCTACTCTTCATGAAAACAGCTACTGTCACCATGTCTGGAATCCCCATTCAGAGAACCACCAGAGAAGATGAGTAACAGGTAGAGTCAGTTGGAAAATTTGAGCCCCAATTTTTTCACTCAAACAAAACTTCTCAGAATACACAAATGATGCCCTGCCCCTCTCTCCCCACTTTAATCTTTACCTGTACTAGAAGGAAAAGTCTTACAAAAACTGGATAGAGAGCACATTTTCTTTACTATTTGAGTCCCTTTTTCAATTAGCTAATATAAGCCACTGTGGGCACCCGAATAAATATTTGCTTTTGGCACCATCGTGCAAATAGTCCAGTCTTGAAAAGTGAATTTTCCACTGTGAAAGATGTTTTCTAATGAAGGGGAGGAGAAGGATCCTCTACCCACTCTGGGTCCTTTCTGGCTGGGCTACAAATTAAATTGACGTGAAGCCGAATAGCAGGAGAAAATCAAACAAAGCTTTATGACATGTATACACGGGAGAGACCAAGGAAACTGAGTTTCTCTTGACAAAATGGCAGAGGTTCCCCTCTTAAATAGACAAAGGGGGATATTGAGTGTTGGGGGTGTCAGCTATGGGGGATTACAGGAAAAGCACAGTAAACAAGAGTATGCAGATTTAAGTCCTTGCCTTCCGCACTGATAAGAGTTTCTAGAGATAAAGCCATCCCCCCTTCTTCCTGGTACAGAGAGGGAGATATCTTTACAAATGGAGATTTCCCTGACAAATGTAAATGTCTCTTACAAAGGGTAACTTCTGCTTGGTTTTCAGAGTTTCTCCCATATGCAGTTTTTTTAAAAGTAACTAGTCCAAAATAATCTTTAGCCCAAATAATCTTCACATTTTGGGGTAGCCAATTCTGATCTCCCACACTGACAACACTTGCCTCACATCCAAATTCAGATATTTATATCTGGTTTCAATTCACTGATCTAGTATTTTTTCTAAAAACTTTTCCAAAATTTACCAGTTTCTCAGTAACAGTTTTTAATTGAGAAAGAAATTTCCCCAAATCTCCGGCTGCAGGATGATCATATAAATAATATTTAACTAAATTATACCCTGTGTGTATTTGACAAGCATTAAAGAGTTTTGCCCAGTGGCCTGAAATGTTCCCCCAATTTGTTATGGCTTGCTGGTGAACAGTTAACATTTCAAAATATATTTAAAAAGAAATTCTAAGAGCCTTAATTATGTGATTACTTTGCTTGCACAGGAAATCATTTCCTTCTAAATATTGTGCTTCATCTGTTCTGATTTCTGAATTCATGGCAAAATTTCCAGCATTTGTTTTTTTCTCTGACCCAGGCAATTCACCACAATAGAGGAAAATAGCTACAACTTCACCACATTGTGCAATGTTCTAATAAAACACAAGAGGGCAGGTTTTGCTTTATTGTAAGCCTAATTCCTCTCAGCTGTTAATCAAGATGGTCATCGTGCTCATTACAAATTCAGAAACGCTCAATAACACACAAAGTGAATGAGTAATCAGAGTGTGTTCTCTGGCAGGAAATCTCTGGTATTTTAATAAAGGAGGACAAGTTTAAGCCTTTCCATGAGGTGTTATTTACAACACAGAGAACTATTACATTTGGGAGACACTGCAATAGTTTTTGCTTATGTTTATAAACCATGAAAGGAGCAGAGAATGGCCAAAGAAAGGACCAAGTTCAGTCATATTACATCCAAGAAGTCTGACTTGAGTCAATGTGGCAAATAACACAAGTGGGTTAATGATTTCTGCCAAATAGATATAGTTTTGGTGAAAATAGAGCATACAGGCCTTGAATAGGTACCTTGTGTTTTTGTGGTTTTGTTTAGTTTTAGAAAACTTTAACTTATCCTATTGCTCACAATTTTCTTGTGTGTTATTTTCAAGATTTCCTTAAACTACCTCCCAAAGCATAATTAAATTAACAGGGGTTATTTTCAGCTTGAACTGCCGTTAAAGACAAAGTTAAGTATCCTGTCATCTTTGGAGAGTTTCTAAAGAAACTCTCGGGGGGGCCAGCCCGGTGGCGCAGCGGTTTCGTCCGCGCTTGGCAGCCCAGGGTTCGCGGGTTCGGATCCCGGGCGCCCGCCAACGCACTGCTTGTCAGTCATGCCGTGGCGGCGTCCCATATAAAGTGGAGGAAGATGGGCACGATGTTAGCCCAGGGCCAGTCTTCCTCAGCAAAAAGAGGAGGATTAGCAATGGATGTTAGCTCAGGGCTGGTCTTCCTCACCAAAAAAATAAAATAAAATAAAATAAAATAAAGAAACTCTCGGGTCCATCCATGTAAGAAAGGCCCTGGTTTGCCTGGCTGAATAATTTGCCCATAACTCCTTCCACTGAAACAAGGCTTTTAAGACATCCCACAGTGGAGGGCCCTAAAATGATACTATGAGGCCTTGACTTTCTATCTTTGTCCCTATAAATGGTAAAATTAAGGCCTACCAACAGTGGGGAGAAGATACGCCCAAGAAGAAAATATGGCTGAAAAGTGTCCCCTTATATTAGGTCGCATGGAGCAAAATTCCACCTGGTATATGTACAACTCAGAATCTGAAAGATAGGTCGTTACTAATTTCAGAGTTCAAGTTCTACTCTGAGATTAGTTTATTCATTCAGAAGTATTTATAGAGAACTCAGGATGAGCAAGGCACTATAGAAATGGGAAGAGTTCAGCCTTGGGTTTTGCCATTGCTTCAGGAGAGTCATCATCTCCCAGTCGGGGAGCAGGGCGGTGAATTGGCTCTTCTATGTCCCTGTATCAATTAACCATCAAGAGTTTCTGAGTACTTAAAGTGCTTTGAAAGGATGGCATTAGAGCTGTACAGAAAGGTGTAAAATCTGACCTCTTCAAGCTTCAAGAAGCTTCAGGTCTAGATGTGGATGCGAACATGACGTAACCACCACCTCAGTGGCTCTGACTTCCTTCTTCTGGGGGTCTCCAACAAGCTAACTGACCTGGAAGGCTTTGCAGGAGGATCAGCCGGGTAGCTGCTGCGGGACCTCTTCTCCCTTGTCAGTGACTTGAAGTAGCCACCCTACCCCACTCCTACCCCAAGATCAGTCTTTATACTGTGGGGATATCAAAACTCTTCACCTGAAAAAAGGCTCGTGTCTGGTTTTCCTACCCGTATAATAGACACAGGAAGTAGCAATGGCTTAGAGACTCAAAAAAAAAGTAGAAACATCAGTTTATTTAAGAACTTATTTTCAAAAGTGAAGTAGTTATTATGTATTTCATACCTATACATGTATTTCAATATATGTATATCGAGTGCCAAAATGATGAGAATTGATGTTCACAAATTAAAAAACAATAGTTCCCAACAGACAAACGATAATGTGCAGAACAAGGTTTATTTTTATTTTCTTCTTTAATAAGTTTTCTACTTCTTGTTAACGTGAGATTAAAATTATTCCTTAGGATTATTATAATTAACAATGTTAAATCCTAAGCAAGACACAAATTAATGTCAAAGAATTTTAGAATTAAAGAGAATTTAATTCACAAAGGAAGGTCATTGGATTTCATTTCACTTCTGAATGTTAGCTTTATAAAAGCATTTCTTTTGAAGTCATAATTCATATACATACAATTTTTCTAATACTGCAGATAGAAGCACATAAAGTGATCTATTCATTTTCCTCAAGGTTGAATTTTTTTCTCCCTACCAATGAGAAGTATAGCCCTACAATGCTTAGTGATAGTTTCTGAGTTTATTTGCATAATATTCAATGTAAGTAAATACCAGCTTTTTTATTCTACAAGTTTATTCTACCCTTAGATTTGTTAAAAGGTTTATCGATCATTGATTTATTGTAATGTCAGAAAATTTTATTTCTCTTATATGAACTACAAAATTAGGAAATTATTTCTCTTAGGAAGATGTTATAAAAACATAATATTTATAAAAAGTAGCATGTGCTGTATATAAAAGTAGCTAAGTATAAATGATTACTCTTTTTTTCTATCCCAGATAGATCTTGCTTTAAACAAATCTTATGGGAATACGATGTATAAAAATTCTGATATACCTGAAACATAAGCTAGAAGTGGTTATGTGGTATATAGAATTATTTGTAATAGTTCATCTATAAAAAGTAATTTCCCGTGATGCTTTTAACTTCTAATTGATTTCAGGAACATATCTACCATGCACAATTATATCTTCATTTTAATATGTTTCTCTTTCGGTTTAAAAACAGGATGTAAAAATGTGTTCCTCAAGCACCCTGAGTTCAGAGCATAAACCTTCCAGAGTGGAGCATGTTAATGAAACGCTGCTGAATTTTCCATGAACACTGTTAAAGGCAGGAGCCGAGATCTCTGTATGTGGCTGTGGTAAAAAGGCCCAAGCAGGGCTTCACCCCATGAAGGACTCTGGGCTCTCTTGATTCTCATCCACTGAGCCTACTCGTAGATATACTCGTGGCTTCATGAGACTCACTCAGACTCAAATTCAGTTCACATTGGACTTTTTGGTTTTCATTTTACTGGCTTTCAAAGTCTTATTCCAGGAGATAACACTGTCTTGATAAACCTTGCACATTCTAGGCCCTCCCACATGTAGAAGGCAGCTCCAGGATCCTGTCGACACTCATTCATTCCAGTAGGGAGGGGCTGAAATGAGCGGACAGATGGGCCATCTCCTAGAAATTTGGCCTCACCCTTGATGCACAGGTACCAGATATGAGCAGATGATAAGTGCCTTGAAATCTCAATAACCACTAAGTTCTCAGTAGGGATCATCTTAATAAGTCTCAACATCTTAGTAAAGACTGCTTCATTCTTATCTTGCCTGATCTGATGATTGCCTAGCAGAACATAACCATTTAATTCTGTATTGTTATATTTTGTATGGTTGGTTTGCTTTTAAATGATAACACAATTGATTAGCATTCATAATTAACCATCATCACAATGCAGCGTTAATGAATCTAAACTCAACTCTTAAAAATAAGCCAAATGCATTATACATGAATAATTTTTCATCTGAGGCTACCTGGTAAAGGAATTGGTTCAGGATCAGCCAAAAAAGACCTCAGAGCAATGGAACACTAATCAAATTATCTCATATTCAGGATTATAGCCTCACCAGCCTTCTCCAGTCAGCCTTTCCTGGAAAGAGTGATTCTATACTTGTTAATAGGTTTAAAACAGTATATTAATCAACTAGAAAGCTCTATAATTTAATCCCTCATCTATTTATTTATCACTAGAGGATCAATGTTTATCTAGCTATTGAATCTTATAATATGCCTACTGCCAAGAACTGCAGACTTCTGATAAATTCTGTAAAGTCTAACTTACAAAAAAGAACTGAATTGATCCTTTATTCATTCATTTATTCTCCATCCTCTTTGGAAAATGAGGCCTATTTTCGTCTTCGAGGCCATTTTCAAGGTTGGAGAAGAAAACACAGAGAAAAGAAGAAAAACAAGCCTCAGGAAAATTATCAGGAAGGCACCTAAAAGTATAGATGTTTCTAACTAAAAGGCATCTTGGAGACTTACGTAGCACCTGCCACCCCCTACCCCCACCCCATTACAGATGAAGACACTTGGACTAAGAAAGACAGAACCATGATGCTGTCCGGGTATCAAATTACACTAACGTGCAAGTTAAAATGAATCCACTCTATCATTTTTTTTTTTTTTTTTGGTGCTATCAGAACACAAGGAGGCTTATTCAACATGGGGAATTATGACGGGAGACCACAAATCGTCTGCTCTACCTTTGTTTGGCGGTAGAGACGGCCTCAAGCACTTCAGCTTGAGTTTGTTAAACAAGCAAACCAGACTTCAGCGAAGTATCTTCTGTGTTTGGGATCATCACCACGAAAGGAAAACTACGCCTAAGACCTTCAACTAAAGGGAGAACAGTGAGGTTTGTTCACTGTCAGTGTCTTAACCACAACTTGGCCGGCCTCTCCTCTAGAGTAAGGCGTGAGCACCCTAGGCTTCTTCTGTGTATCTCTTGCTCAGATGTGTCTCCATGAGGGGTGTATATCCTCTTCGAAGTCTTCTATACTGAAGGAAAACCAGCAGCGTGAAAACACCAACCGAAGCCACCAGCATTCCCATAACTACTGAGAGAGTTGTGGTCCAACCTGGAGTTTCTTCAACTGAAATTAAAGCAGAAGAGAAGAGTCTACAATTGGGATTTTCATCAGCTGGCTACTCTTAGAAAAGGAAAGAATAAACCAATTTGCCTTTCACCTGCATTTTTGTTGATAAAGCAAAACTACATTGGCTAGAATAAAATTTATCTTCTCCTTCCTCACCAACTATTTTTCATATCCACAGTTGTTTTTCTTGAAGAAGTGGAAAATGGCATTCCATTATTTAAATACAGTTTATTGTATTTTAAAATTTTCTTACAACAAATACTTAGAATAAACCTTCCAAGGAGGTAGATAACTACTTTTATGAGTTAGAAACTCATTTGTAAAAGCACATGCTAAAATGGTGTCTATGGAACTGCAAAATATACAACCCTCAGGTGGAGAAATTCTGCTGTTGTCTCTACCTTTTTATAGGATGATAAATAGGTAAGACAGATCAGATTGGCTATTGTAACAGGAGACATTCGATAACAGGAGCAGATGAAATTTGTACCCATTGAAACAGTTGTGAATAAAATCCAAATCTTCCCCATGATAAATCCAGTCCTCTACTCAACTATATTTTATAACCATGCTTCCACAAAATTAACGGATTTCGTTTTAGTATATTTATGCCTGTTTGTCATTTCTTTCAAAATTCTCTTATCCTTGGCCAGCTGTTCTTAAATTATGTTTTTCTCTGACCTGGGTTCTTATTCTATACCCTACACTTATCTAAATGTAAAATTCTACCTCTAGTTCTTTTCCTCCAGTCCCACAGAGGGCCCTGACCCAACCTGAGGAGATTTCTCCAAGAAGATTTTAATTTTTCTCCTCCTGTTATAATCCAGCAACATCTGTTGACCATCTCATCTTCTTCTTCTTCCTCTTTTTTTTTTGACAGTTTCATCTTCTTACAATACAGATTTTTATTCTGCCATTTCTTTGTTCAGGAACCAAAATGATGTTTTTTTTAATTGTGGTAACATACATATAACATATATTTTACCATCTTAACCATTTTTAAGTGTTCAGTTTTGTGGCATTAAGTACATTCACATTGTTGTGCAATCATCACCACCATCTACTCACAGAACTTTTTTTCATCAAAACTGAAATGGTAACTCCCCAATCCCCTATTCCCCAGCCCCTGGCAACCATCATTCTGCTTCCTGTCTCTATGAATTTGACTACTCTAGATACCTCATATAAGTGGAATTATACAGTTTTTGTCCTTTTGTATCTATCTGGCTTATTTCACTTAGCATAATGTCTTTAAGGTTCATCCCTGTTGTAGCATGTAACAGGATTTCCTTCCTTTTCTAGGCTGAATAATATCCCATTGTACGTAAATACCACAGTTTGTTTATCCATTCATCCATTGATGGACACTTGGGTTGTTTCCACCTTTTGCCTGTTGTGAATAATGCTGCTATGAACAGAGGTGTACAAATATTTGAGTCGTTGCTTTCATTTCTTTGAGGCCTATGCCCAGAAGCAGGATTGCTGAATCATACGGTCATTCTATGTCTAATTTTTTGAGGAACTTCCAGACTTTTTCACAGCAGATGCACCATTTTACATTCCCACCAGCAGGGCACAAGGGTTCCAATTTCTCCACATCCCTGCCAATACTTGTTACTTTCTGCTTTTTTGGTAGTAGCCATCCTAATGGGGGTAAAGTGGTATCTCATTGTGGTTTCTGCCAGCTGTTAAGGCCCTCGGTAATCAGGCCCTTCTCATAGATCCAACCTTAATTCACGGTAATCTACCCACGTCTTTCAATATAACCAGGCTTTCCTCTCTGAGTCCTCTGTGTAGACTACATGCACCTTTCACAGTTCTGTTCCCAGCCCTTCTTCAGTCTAAAATGCTCCCTTCTTTCCCCCTCACCTACCTAAGATCTATAATCTCTTTTTTGTGTGTGAGGAAGACTAGCCCTGAGCTAACATCTGTTGCCAATCCTCCTCTTTTTTCTGAGGAAGAGTGGCCCTGGGCTAACATCCGTGCCCATCTTCCTCTATTTAATATGGGACACTGCCATGGCATGGCTGACAAGCAGTGCGTCAGCAGGCACCCGGGATCCAAACCCACGAACCCAGGGCTGCCAAAGCGCAGACTAAACCGCTGCAACTAAACCCTACAATCTCTTTGAATCTAGTTCAAGACCCACCTCCTTTCCCAAATCTCTCACCCACTTTTCCAACCTCCAGTTATAGTTATGTCTCCCCAGACAGGATTGTAAATGTCTTCATCGAACCAATAAATGAACGTGAATTTGTATCTTCTAATGAATTAACACATTCTGAACATATTTAGACTCTCTGTTTATATCTGTTAATTGACTGATGTCAGAGGAGATGCAAGCATGTCAAAATGCACATTTCAAACTTTTTGATTTTATTATGTTCGATCCCAGAGAAAAGAGAAAGAAGTTTCAAAGAGGTATCCTCAGCTGCCCAAAGAAAGGAAACTTCAAATCGGTAAGGAGAACAAGTGGTAGTCGATGCAGAACTAGAAGAAAAAGCAGAGGACAGGTTCCAGAGCCTGAAAGAATGAAGTCAGAGAGAGAGAGAGATGTGAGCTCAGAAACTGTTGTGATTACTTTGTAACCTGAGATGAAGGGAATACGAAATAGACACAAATGAGGAAAAGCCACCACCATGTAGGCTGTGCGTTTTTCGGCTTCTTGACAAATTAAGATATTTTTTATTGTTTTACCTTTCCTTTGTCAACCTGTCCCAAGACTCCCTAAGTGGCACATGGAGCTACAATGGGGCCTAGGCAAATAGAAAAGTGAGTGCCCATATACACTTATCAAAATATCCTCCCATATATTGAACCAAGTGGGAAAAGATAATAAAAAAACTACCATTTAAAAACATGACTTAAAAAACTTCAATTAAAGAATACACACATGAAGCCCCATGTAGCCCAAACTGTTGGTGAGCCAACATCAACCTCACAAACCCACCCAGCTGGGGCAGTATGGGCTAACTGGAAATAATTGGTCTTGTTACAAAATATGCAAGAGTATAAAACAAACAACAGCCTGTCTTTATCTAAAAATTTGATAGTGTATTCATCATGGATTTTCTGCATTAATTTTGATTTTTTTTAAATAGTGCATTACATTTTTACTTATCTTGATTACTGCGATTTTTGGCCTCCTCTTGACCTTTGTGCTCAAGGCAAATGCTGCCCCACCTTAAACCCAGACCTGCCTTCAAGTAATGACCCCAAAGTCCAGCTGATCCCTGTCCATGTGTGGCTAGTGCACTTTGATTTTATTGGTTAGACATTTCAAATCATGGCTGGTTTTTGATTAATTCAGATAGAATCATCAAATCAGGTGTAGGGTAGATTACTTCCCCTGTGGAAAAAGGTCTCTTAACAACAGTCATCCAACCAGTCCCTTTTCTGATGTTTAATTAGTAGTTTAAAGGCTCAGTTTGCTAAATATATATATTCCAGAAAATTGCCAGTAAACTTAACTAGACCTGGGCACCTCAGTTTGAGGTCTTGGTTTGCATGAAAGAAAGAAAGAGAGAGTGAGAGAAAGAGAAAGCAAGAGAAAAGAAAAGAAAGGAAGGAAGGAAAGAAGAAAGGAAAGAAGGAAAGGAATGAAGAAAGAAAGGAAAGAAGGAAAGGAAGGAAGAAAGAAAGAAAGGAAGGAAGGAAAAAGAAAGAAAGGAAGGAAGGAAGGAGGGAGGGAGGGAAGAAAGGAAAGAAAGAGAGCAAGCAAGCAAGCTCCTTTAGAAGATGAATGAATCACTCCTTTAGAAGTTGTATTAGTTACCTGGCAGATCAATGGCGTAGCTGTAGCCAAGTTGGTCTGCGGTTAAAAAGAGCTCCTCATTAGTCACCGGAGGGAAGAAAGGAACCATGTTGTACATCCGATTGTGACCAATGGGCGCCAGCTCCTGAGGCCAGGCATCCACAGGAGGATTGAATCTTTTCATCCACTCATCAAAAATGGCATCGGTAAAGGAATGAAGGACCTGAAAGAGAGTTGAACATGGCATTTAATATTGATCGGTCTCTTCAATCAGACGAATCTGATTGGAGCTTTCCCTAAAATGTAATGCGGTTCCTCTTGAAGGAGGAACTTCTACATACCCAATCTAATCTTAGTGACATACCCACTGGCATTTCTAGTTAAGTTTTCAAGGATGGATGGTGTATCCCTCCAAACAGGACTATAAACACTGTTGTTAAATGAACAAACGAAATTTCATGTTGTAGACTTAACGTTGGTTTGGGGACATTTGAGACCTTCAGCAAGAGCATTGAACTCAACTATTGAGTTCAGAAAAAAGGCAAGTATGATGAGATACATATTCTAGTCAATATTCAGATGCTTTGGTTTTTTTGTTTTTTGGTGATGAAGATTAGCCCTGAACTAACATCCGTTGACACTCGTCCTCTTTTGGCCAAGGAAGACTGGCCCTGGGCTAATATCCATGCCCAACTTCCTCTACTTTATATGTGGGACAGCTGCCACAGCATGGCTTAATAAGCAGTGTGTAGGTCCGAACCCAGCATCCAAACCTGCGAACCCCAGGCAGCCAAAGCAGAATGCACGAACTTAACCACTACACCACCAGCCGGCCCCCAGAAGCTTTGGTTTTAACAGAAGAGAAAGAAGAGGTTGTGTTTACAAGTATTGTAATACAAATGGACAGTTAAAAAAAAAAAAAAAAGAGAGAGAGAACCTCCAAAATGGGTTTTTAATTTTCCTTACCAGAAACACCCTTCCAAGTACTCATTTTGCAACCCTCTCATTTGAATTCTCAGTGTCATGCCAGCAAAAGAAAGTTTAAAAATGTAATGTGCATAGTGCTCATTTTAATTTTCTCAAGGAAGATTTTGAAGTTCTCTTCAAATACAGCAATTATTACATGTTTTAAAATATTAACAGCAAAATTTCCACATGCACAGCCCTGAATTTGCAACAGGATGTAAATGTGAGAGTTCAGCCCAGGCTCTATGCCTGACCATTAGAGTTCCTCTTTCATTCCAAGCTTATAAATTCAAGGAGCTCAGGGACAGTGTCTGCTTTTTCTTTCCCCTTGTGTCCCCAGCGCCTATCACCCCATAGCCTGGAACATGGGGGAAGGGAGGTTCTTATTTCAATAAATACTTGTTAAGTGAATTCATTCATCCATTTACCAGTTATACCTCAGTGATAGCACTGGTCAAATTATACTATAACTTATCTATTTCCCCTAACAAGACCCCTAACTCCTAAAGGTCAGAGATAAGATCTTTTCACCTTTGAAGCCTCAGGCTTAGCAGGTAACCTGGACAGAGTCGATACTTAATCAGTATTTGTTGGCTGATGATAGTGCTGTGCAAAGTAGTTTTCTTTTTTGTACATTTCAATCAAACAGGCCCCTTTCTAGCTGGTGCTGTTTCCTCGGTCTGCAGATTTTTAAAGTTCTTGGCAGAGACAATCATCTTGTAAACCAAAACATCTCAAATTATAAGACCTGGGCTTTTACAGAGATAAAAAAACTTTTTGGATTCCAAAGTCTGAGCTTCGAGTAACAAAATTTAAGCCCCGAAGAAATAAATGCATAGAGTTTATTGCATAAGCAACAACTTTGGAAGAAGACATGATAATGCAAGTGATCAACATTTCCCACAAGTAGAGTTCAGAAAAAGTCATCTTTGAGAAGGAGCATCAGCCCTGAAAAGGAGCTAAGCATTGGTTCTTGGTATAGGTCTCTGATGCCCTAAATCCTGGGAACTCCAGATAAGGTTAGAAGGTTCCCAGAAAGGGGAGTTCTGCTTCATCTTCCAGGTGTGGCCTAGGGAGCCTGCCAGCCTCAAATAGAAGTTTTGCCTCAAGCATGGAGGCCAAGCAATAGAGGTAGAACGTCTAAGGGTGGCAAGCACTATTGGATGCTAACCCAATATCCATTCTCCTCTTCCTCAGTAACTTACTTTTTATTTGGGGTGAAGCAATGTGCCAAACTATCCCTGAGATTTAACTGGAGTCATTGGATGGGACTTCCAGGGAAGCTCTTTAAAGGTGATTGTTTCAGCTGAAAAGTGTCCCTTTTTCCCTTTCCATTTCTCCTTGCTGCTTCCTAGAAGATAGATGTGATGGCTGGAGCTGCAGCAGCTATCTTAACAGCCAACAAGCAAAGTTAAGACAAGAAGCCACTCACCAAGGATGATAGAGGAAAAAGACAGAAGGTGTCCATGATGACTATGGAGATACTATACCATCCCTGGACTGCCTGCCACAGGAGCTCTTTTACATAAAGAGAAAAATAAACCTCTTTTTTATTTAGGCTTCTATAGTTTGGGTTTTCTGTTTTAAGTAGCTGAACCAAATCTTAAGTGATACACAGAAAAAGTATCTAGGGGTGTGCCAGAATATATTTTCCAAGGAAGTCCACACAATACCTCTTGAATTTTTAGATATTGTCTGAGTTCAAGTCAGAGATCAAGTTGTGATTAGAAAAAGAGATGAGAGACTCTCAGGACACAGAAAGATCCAGATTCAGTGCTGCAAGAGGCAAACAACTTTTGGAAAGCACCAGTATTCTCCTGGGGCAAAGTGTAAAATTAAGGAGGGGACAAGACTCTAAAGCAATTCATAATTTGGAGAGATAAAAGGACAGGGAAGAATAATAAGAAGAAATTATAGGTCTCAGAGGGCTATAAAACATTATACAATGAATAGTCTAGTAGGGACTCTGTCCAAAGCCCCCAGTTTATAGGCTGTAGTAAAAAAGGCTAGTGTGTGCCAAGGAGATTTGCACACAGAATGCATAACAAAATGCTATGAGCAATAGCATATCCACAGGCTAGAAAGAGAAGTGGTGCAACCTGTAGAATGGGTATTTTTATTAAAGTTGTGGACACTGTTCCTAAACGAGATAACTTGAATCGCTCTTGAGAAACTAATGGTATCTTTGTTGGACATGAGTTGAAAATGAGTCCCGTTAATATCTTTGTAAAGGCCAAATGTAATTTGAGGGTAATAAATAAAAGTAAAAATGTACTCTTCTTGCCTTACATCTGATGTAGAGATACATAGCTATATTTCGGTATTAAAAATTGAGGGCTTTAGATATGAGGTTACAAATGTTGGTATACAAACCTAGTCTAGATTGTTCCAACAAAATAAAGATAGGTACAGAAAGGAAAAAAACACTAAATTTCAACTTGGAGGCATTATTGAAGAAAATGTGATTACATGGGCTCTCGAGTTTTTAAACGTAACCCTTGCAGAAGAAAGCAAGTAATCAACAAATATTGTGCTTCCAGGCATAAAGAAACTTCATAAAATATGGGGAAAGTACGCACATCTTTCTCAAGATCAGTGGGGGATAAAGTCACCATCAAACTTAACCTTAACTTAGATGGCTGCAAATTCAGATTCCCGCCACACCAGTGATACGAGAAGTGTATTTGCGCCTGGGGGAGAAGTGCCATGGGAAGCTGAGGCTGGCCACAAAGACATTTGTATGTTACCAAAGACCAGCACACTGTGGTTTTCACCATCTGAGTTCATGTGTTACTATCCAGGAGACATCAATCATAATCAAAGAGGATCTTATTGTGGTGACATGGTAATGCTCTGCTCCCCGGAGAATTTGTATGTGATGGCTTAAAAGTCACACAATAGACACATGGTTCCATATGGGAAGTTCCAATTTAAAATGTAAGGTAGAAGGCATAACTAAAAAGTTGGGTCAGAATTTCTAAATGAGAGAATTCCTAAAAAACATATTTAATCATGCTTGTTATTTGATGGTACTATTTATTTATTCTTTTATCCTTGTTCTACCAAGGATTTGAAGCAATGTGTAATCAAGATGTTGGTTTTACATTTCCCTAAATGAGCCAGATGTAATGGGCATGAAAGAGTTAACAATACGCAAGCTTCTACTTAGCTGACTAAGCTCTGCCATAGGGCGGTGGTTACTCCATGCACAACACATTTAGCGAGAGACAAGAAACAATCATAAAAAAGGGACATTTGAACAATAATAGAGTCTTCTGGGTAGTGCTCAGACAGGATGGTGTGTGTTTCTTATTTTGCTATAATTTTCTCTCCCTATCCTTCCCTATTTACTCTCTCATTGCATCCTGAGCAGACAGAATCAAAGATATTTTTCAGGCATTTTGGAGGAGTTAGACAGGGAAAGCACCCCTTCTGTGTAGATTTGTATAATAGCATTATTAGTATTAAAATATACATATATACACATAAAATGTATACAATATACATTGTATATAAGATATAATAGCATGTATACAGAAAGAAATATCAAGAGCATTAGAAATTCAGTTGCTAAATCCTTGAGGAAGAAAGCTTGCAGTTTAAGGATTAAACTTTGAATAGATGCAAACAGGTTCTGCTATTAGTATGTTAGCTTTAAAAGAAGTGACTGATTCAGCATACATCATAAGCAGACAATAAAAGGTTGAAGAGAGAACCAGGGAGACGTTAGAAGAGATTATAGGTAAGAACCGAGATACTCTCAGGCCATTTGTGGTTAAGGAATCACCGAAGCTCTAGGAGAGAGTAACTCAAATCAATGCCAGAACCATCTTAGATTTGTATATAAATTGTAGTTTACCATTAAACTACTTAATTTCATCAACAATGAAGTGTATATAGTTCATCTCTTAGTATAGATTTAGTTCTCAGTAGAGTATGTCTTTATCCTGATAAAGTCTAAACTTGAAAAGAACTCCTTCAGGTGCCATTTAGCACCTGCCAAGTAAAAAATCCAAACCATCCACCAGGCTGACCCTATAGAAATCCTGCCACCCTGGGAGACCCTGCCCAAGCAGGTGGTCAGCCACTCCCTCTCACACCTCAGCTCTTATAAAACTCACCAAGATTTATGTTACTTAGGAGTTAGTGAACATGTATCTCAGCTGTTTAAAAATATATATGTTAGATAAGTAAATGTGGCATTTAAAAAACACGAATACTTACGCATGATAAAACCAATGCCCTATCTTTTCAAAAGCCAAGCAAAATTATTCAGACCTGCCCTTCACCAATTAGAATTAATTCCTGTTAACATGATCTAACAGGACTACATTTCCTAAGCTATAATGAAAGTAATTGTGAAGGGAGCAAATTAAGAATTGTCTAAACTGATAACAGGCAAAATTGTAGCTGGAAGACTTGTTATGGGGAAATTTTTGAGTAGGAAAGTTTTCTTATAATCTCTGCTCGGCCACTTACTGGTTTATATCACCTTACGTTAACCACATTTCTTAGCCTCTCTGAACTTCATTTTTCCCATATTTAAAACAAGGAGAGTAGTTTATCATACACAGTTTTGTGAAGTTAGAAGATTATGTTTGCATGACATGTAGTTCAGAGACTGGCACAGAAATAGATGCTCAATAATGGAACACTCTCCTAACAAAAATTCATTGAGCATCCACTAAGTCCTAGGACTGTTCTAGAGGTTGGATATGGTGTCAGTGATCACATTAGCTTCCCATAAGCTAGTGAAATCTAGAAAACAAATTTTTATATGAACAGAGTATTAGGTTTTCAAGAAAAACAAAACATCGAAAGAAGGACGCTGTATTTTGTTACTGATTACATAGAGAACGGATCCCTTTCACTAATTCTCCTAAGAACTTTTAGTTTTTTTCTCTTTCCAGAAGTTATTATCCTACATGAAAAGACAGATCACAGAAAAGAAAATGCAAATCATTCTCTAAATGCATAAAAAGATGCTGAACTTCATTTATAAGAAGAGAAATACAAATTAAAACTCAATGAAATATCATTTTCACCTATCAGATTGGCAAAGATGAACAAGTGTAATACACTGTATTACCGAGAGATGGGGGGGGAATTGTCACTCTGCTACATAGCTGGTAAGAGGGAAGATCATTCAGCCTTCTGGAAGGCAATTTGGCAAATCTATCAAAATTTCAAATGCATTTATTTAACCTTTGACCCAATGATTCTTTTCTCTCAACTTACCCTACATGTTCATTTATTGCAACATTGTGTAAAAAGCAAAAGATTAGAAACCACTTAAATGCACATCAGTGGGAGACTGGTTAAAAATTTCAGGATAAATCCATACTATCGAATACCATAATCCATAAAAAAGGAATGAGAAAGACCTTTAAGAACTGATATGGAGTGATTTAGAATAAGTTTAAAAAAAAGGCTCAGAATTGTCTACAGTATGCTACCATCTGGATAAAAAAGTGGGGATAAATAAATAAACATATTTGCTTGCATATTTATAAAATATATCTGGAAGAATAGGGAAAAATGATAACGGAGAGCTGGAGATGGTTTGACACAGGTACTTCATTTTGTGCCTTTTACATTTGAACGTCTTATGTGCATTATGCATTTAAAAAAATTTTAATTAAATAATTTAGGAAACTATGTAACAACCTGAAAATTAAATAAATTAAGTGAAAGTGGGATATCATGCATAATGTGTGCATTATAATTGCAACTATATAAAACATAGAAGAATATGAAAGGAAATAAGCAGAAGCAAATTGAGATGGAACTATGGACATTTTAACACTTTTTGGCCAATATTTCTGTAATTATAAGTCATTAAAAACCATTAAACCATTAAAAATTAACATAAAACGATGCTATTTTAATTACTAAAAGTATTAGTCTAATTATGACTTTTCTTTTTTAAGAAAGATAAATAAAATGGATCTGTTTTTAAGTGCTTCACTCTTGGGGAGAAAAAAGCAATGTCCTATATACTTCTTTTTAAAAATTTCAATTAAACACATACTAACTCAGAAGTATTTTATACTTGTTATTGTGACCCATTAATTTTACTAATTGTATTGCAGCCTAGAACAGTAGAGTCAGAACAGGTCTTACAGGATTGACTTAGTGTAGTCCACTAGATCTTTGCTTTTAGAAACTC
Source organism: Tapirus indicus (assembly GCA_031878705.1). Classification (NCBI taxonomy): domain Eukaryota; kingdom Metazoa; phylum Chordata; class Mammalia; order Perissodactyla; family Tapiridae; genus Tapirus; species Tapirus indicus. The sequence continues at coordinate 15,929,412 of CM062930.1, read as the reverse complement.
ATTTTCTTTTTTCTTGCTTTATATGCCTAAATTAATGGAGCCATCTAATCCAATTAACTGTCATTGTTAAGAAATACAAATGGTAATAAGGTTACTTGTACGTCTTACTCCATTTAGAGTTTCAGCGTAAAGCTGGAGAACACACACATGAGCTGTTCAGGGAGCATTAACCATGCATCCTACGAATCCCCCGGCCACTGAGGAATGAAATAATTGGAACTTGTCAAATGTACCTTTCCAAAAGGATAACATCCAAATACACCCTAAGAATAATATCTTTAGTAATTGGGAAGAATTACTAGTCTCTAATACGTTTCTTTCTTGGCAGTTAACTCAACTACTTAACTTTACAATCTATTATTTTCCCTATTTTTTCTTTCCTAGATCATATCTAAATTTAATATTGAAGACATACTACTTAGCATTCCTGTGACCTGATCTTATTTTCCATGATAAATGTGTGCATTTCCTTCAGTTACCTCAGGAATTATTAGAGTTTCAGAGATTGGTTCAGTTTTTTCTGTATCTTAATGTTAAACCTCCTTTTACTCATTACTGTGATCACACACAACTTTGTGCCTCTCTTGCTTGAAGGGATTTCACAAAAATAATTTTAATAAACGTTGTATGCAATGTATGCAACATATTTGCATGAGTTACCTCATGAATTTGAAATTCCAGAAGCTACGACTCTGTTAATTTAATGCTTTAATCTGGCTCTCAGTATGTAAAAAGTCATTTAAGGCTGAATTGGCCTCAACACGAAACTCTTTGTAAGTAGCCTACAGTATTTGTGAGTTTTGGAACTAATGCCGAAACATTATTCCTTCTGTGACTTCAAAGAAAGATCATGGCTTTTTGTTTATTTATATGTACATGATAACAGATACCAAAGAAAAACAGAATTTTAAATATTAAAGATATTAAAAGTAATGAAGACAAGGATGATTAAACATCTAGTATCTTTGAAACACATGTAAGTCACAGAATTTCTCGTCTATGAGTCATAATACAGACTTCCACCTAGTGCAGGAAAAGAAATATGACTAAAGAATATCCTTACTACAGAGAAAGGACATTGATCTCTTAGAGCAGAGATTGACAAACTAAAGCCTGTGGGCCAAATAGGGCTTCCCACCTGTTTTTATAAATAAAGTTTTATTAGAACACCACCCTCATTTGTTCATGTATTGCCTATGGTCACTTTCATGCTACAGTGGCAATGTTGAGTACCTGCAACAGACATGGTCTGGCCCGCCAAGCCTAAAACACTTGCTATCTGATCATTCAGAGAAAAATGTTGCCAAGCCTGGACACTTAGTGGGCTTCCTCAAAAGTAGGAGATAAGACATAGCAGTCCTTGAAACTTAAGATGCTGAAAATCAAATTAGTAGCATCATCATTATTTTTGTTAGTAGGAGAGAAAGATTTGGAGTATAATCTCAATTTGCCAGGGGATTCCGCTCTTCTATTCATAATATTTTGAAGTACTGGATAAGGAGTACTGTAACATTTTTCCTTATGAATATGGATTGTGCATACAAATTATATAATTGAAAGTGTACGTTTTTTAAAAAACGTGCTTAAAGACATATAGTATAGAAAAATAGACATAGAGATATATAGCAGAGAAGGCAGACACCAGAAATGCTTGGCATAAGCTGATGGCTGAGATGATAGCCAGAAAAATGATGTGACATATCAAGTTAGAACCATCGAGCAAGGCAGGCTTCCTACAGAGGAGCGAAGATGGCTGTGGAGCCCTCACAGGTAAGCCCCCACCTTATTAAAGGTTGGGAGCAATAGTCCACATTTCTGACAACTCCTTCATTTCTTGCTACCACCCAAATATGAGGGGAGAAACATTTTTTAGAAAGAAGGAACAACTCCACCAAATGCTCCCATCTCAGGATTTCATACAGCTCACTCTTACCACGCTTTTATCCATCTGGGAGTCCAGAAAGCTACCTCGACCCTCACACCACCAGACAAGCTTAGAGTCCTTGGGAGCTATGACTCTACCCTCGCTCTTCATATTTCCTTTTTTTGTACCCTGGGTGTAGTAATAACAATAATTATCTTTGAAATACCTCTGACTTTGTACTTGTATCTTAGGGCACAACTGTCTGCTATGGAGAACACCATAAGGAACGTTAACTAAGGTTTGGAAATTCAACCCCAACACAGAGTTCTCTAATTCTTTCCCACCAACTACCATAAAACACACTGCTATTTTTATAACATTTGTATTGTACAGGACAGTTTCTAGAGCATCATCATAATATCCTAGTAATTTATTACGAGTTGCTTTAATGAGCACAACTCTTTTCCCTAACACCAGATCAAGTCCGTGACCTGCACTTTGCAGAATGTGAAACAGAGGTTCCATGTAGTTGAATGAGGCTGAGTCAGGACTGAATAGAACTGATTTGACTGGAATCCAGTGCTCTTCTAACTATGTTGTGTGGCCTCCCAGGAGTCCAGAAAAACAAACTGCTGACGGTTTCAGGATGCACTGTGCTACAGACTGAATTGTGTTCTCCCCTCCCCCAAGTTCATATGTTGAAGCCCTAACCCCTAATGTGACTGCATTTGCAGATGAGGCTTTTAAGGCGGTAAATAAGGTTAAATGAGGTCATAAGGGTAGGGCCCTGAGATGATAGGATTAGTGTCCTATAAGAAGACACACCAGAGAGCTCACTCCCTCTCTCTTTCTGTCATGTAAGGACACAGCAAGAAGGCAGCAGCGGTCCGTAAGCCCAAAGAGTGCTTTTACCAGGAAGCAAATCAGCTGGCACCTTGATCTCGGACTTCCCAGTCTCCAGAACTGTGAGAAATAAATTTCTGTTGTTGAAGCCCCCCAGTCTGTGCTATTTTGTTATGGCAGCCTAAGCAGACTAAGACACACTGTTAAGATTAATATTAAGGTGAGGAAAATTCTGGAAAAAAACCCATAATGTTTGTTTGCTACAGTACAGTCTAAACCAGATAATAATATAAGCTCAAAATACTGGCAAAATAAAAAAGGACTAGCGGTGAAATTTTTTCTTGTAATTTCTTTGAAACCATCTATCCAAGACATCCAACCCTGAAGACAGACCATGTTAAAAGTAGTGGCTGGTGAGTTAAGTGTCAGTAAAGCAGAGACACTATTGGGCTCAGCAGCTGAAACGCAAACATTTATGTCATCTAAGGCTTCTAAGCCAACTTCGGTGAGCTAGCTCTACTTGAGGGGGAAAAAAGCAGCCCCTGACATCCAGGAGGTGGCCTGGCACCATCAGTGAGGTCTTGGTCATCTCCGATGGGGCATAAACACTTCCATGGAATACCAACATCAGACAAGGTCACTCTGTGACCGTGATGTATCAGGACAAAAACAGGACACTCCATAGTCGTGTCTGAGTGCAGACAAAACATGAACATTGTCACAAAATACCCAACATGAACATCAGCCCTTTCCGGCTAATACAAGTGACTGCCACTACTTGACCAATTAGTCTGCCTTCCTTAGAAACAAGAATTATTGAGATACCAACCAGAATTACCTGTTTCCTGACAGCATCTGACCCAGAGCAAAGCCTTGCTTCCTTAATCCTCCCCAAATCACCCAGGACAAGCCCAAATCCTTTGTCATTTCTAACGCCTGAGATACTCCACGGGTCCCCATTCTGTCGCTGCCACGAGCCGTAAACCCCAGGTGTCCCGCTACAGGTGTGTTCCTAGTGGTCTTCGACTGGAGGCCACTGACAAGGGCAGCTGGGATAATGTGGCCCCGACTTGCCCTTCCCCTATCTTGTTTCTCTCAAGAGAGCCCCTTGGCGAACATATTTTTAAAGCTAATAAAGCTTGGAATTCTAACATTTAGAATCCCGTTGTCAAGTTTCCTTCTGTTTTTCCTTTTGTTTTAAAGTGAGACAGAAATCAGACTCAAATGCATCAAGGGAGTTAATCGCACTTTGAATTTTGGAGAACTGTGAGGTTCCTCCACCGTCATAGCAACTCTCCCTACTGACTGTATTACCTCTCCGAGTGCGAAGCCAGTTAACAAATCAAGCAATATCAAATGTGAGTTTTTGTATTAACTGAAGGCATTTGTCGTTTTTTTCTATCCAGCACCCCTTCTCCACTCTCCCCTCCTCTTCTAGCTAACAGAAACTTTCTTTCCTGTGGAGAACTCACTAAGGGTAGTGTGCTCTGGGTTCCTGCTCTTACGACTCCCCTTCCCACAATGGGGCGACCATGTGACCTTGGTCTGGCCAATCAGAAGACCTCATTCATCTTGCCACACTGATTGGTTCAGGGAAGCAGGTAACCTAGACCAGGCCAATCCTGGGGCTGTTCTCCTCCTGCTATGGAAACACAGCTTTTCCTGCCGCTAGTGTGCTAAGGTGGCAGCACGCACATCTGTGGCTGCCAATGGCATCTCAGCTACCACATGGAAAGAGGCTGTTTATGAAGACAGACACAGAGAGCTGACGTCATTTGAGCCTCCAGATTCAGCAACGCCTGAAGCCCGAGCACTCCTGAATTTCCCAGTTATTTAAGCCAACAGATTAATTTTTTTATCCTAAATTAGTTTGAGTGGAATCTCTGTTCATTTACAAACAAAGGAGACATGACCAAATATATCTTCAACTTTGAAAATTGACTGAGCCCAGTTTGTCCATTCAGCACTCTCAGGTTCTATTACATGTCAGTAGCTTCCTGCAATCGGCAAGGGCAGTGGCCGTTTGTCCCCCCATCTCAAATAAATTTGTTACTAGGTGATGTGTCATCAGGAAAGCAAGTATAAGACCAAATTCTGGTAAACCTACAAACATTTAGCAAGTAGACACAGGAGGAGTGAAAGAATCTGTTCTTATACACCCAGGGAAGTCCATACTCTCCTCTGAAAAGTGTCTTGCATGGAAGATTCACTCCAAAGTGGGCACGATGATATTCTGACAGCAGGAGCAGCTGATTTTTAGTCAGAAACCTTTGTGAGGTGAGGGGGGCCAGGACCAAACACCAGAGGTTTGGACTTCATGTGCTGCTCCAAAGGTGCCAGGTTGCTGGGCTTTATGCAAGAGTCATAGTGCCTGGAAAGTCCTTCTAGCCCACCACTTATCTTCAACACCACTCACTTCACCAATGAAAAGTCATTTATCATTATGCAAATTTATGACATAAATTATGCTAAATTATGATGTAATTTATAATATCATTATGCTAATTTATGAATCTGCCTCTGGACTGTAAACCCCCGTCTGGGGTCATTCCAAAGCTAACCATCTCTGAAGCATGGGTTTCTGATGAAGGGACTTCAAATGCTATCTAACCACCCCTATGGTGCTGATTAAAATTAATTTACATATGCATACATCCCATTGTTCACACAAAGAATAAAACACATCCCAAACTTTAGTCTTATTGAAAAGCAAATAAATCCAGCATGTTATCTAGAAAATTTTCCATCTATCCTGAGTCTTTGAACATACCACAAAAATGGGATCATTGGCTGCAGAATGTGGCAAAGCGTTTGTCCCGTTCAGGAAAGAATGAACCAAATTATGAAGGCTCATCACTTGAGAGTCCAGGGTCCCATCTGCTTTATCAAACCCTTCCAGGGCATTCCTGAGAGAAAGCAGCATGTCAGCAACAATAGTCACATATTGATAAAGGTCTCTTTTTATTGTTTCCAGCCTAGACGATAGTCTTCTAATTTGAGATTGGGTAGGGAAATGAGCAGCTCTGTCATAACTAATTAACTAACAATTCGCCCCAACCTTTAATGATGATCTTCTATAAGGGAATGGAACTCTTAATCAATGCTACTTCTGCACCTGCTCAGTTGGATTATATCTCTTTTGTATACTGTATAACAATTACTTATCTTCATTTCTGTCCCCCCTGCAAGACTATGAACTCCTAGAGGGCAGAGACAGTGTTTTCTTCAGATTTTTATTGCCAGGGCTCAGTACCATGCCTAGCCCATGCTCCATGATAAATAAGTATTTTTGAATTAACATATACTCCTATATTCATATTTCTCAAATAAATAGACTTGCAGTTTGACTGTAATATATTCAGCGCTCTAAACATATCCCCAAATTCCCCTTATCCTTCTCTTTTTTCCCCTCCCCATTTTTAGGAAATTCTGATTGTCAATTGTCCATACCCTAACTCAGTGAGCCTCAAATTTAAGCATATATTAGAATCAATGTAGAAAAACACATATTTCATGCCCCACTTCCAGAGTTTCTGGTTCAGTAAGTGCGTGTGGGTCCCAACAATTTGTAGTTCTAACCAGCTCCCAGGTGACACCGATTATGATGGTCGAGGCACCGCACATTGAGAACTACTCCCTTAACTCAAATCTATATGGATTGCACTCTGTTTCAATAACATTTTTATCACAGTGAAACACTAATGCATGCTCTGTTTCAAGGCAATCTTAAATGTCACCCTTTACCTCACCTTTGACACTACTCTAAGGGCTGTGTCCAACTCCAGCACAAACTCTGAGCCCTGCTACACTGAGCACAACCTCTGCATTGAAGTTGTCTTCCCCACCTCTGGCCCCAAATAACCCGTCTTTTGTATAATTTACACACAGTTATGAGAGAGAGAATCTAATCTGGAAGAAGACTGTGAATCCATCCATCCACCATTCTTTTTTGGAGCCCCATCCATCTTTGTTTAAAATCATTTACATCCATACCTGTTTCTCATCATTCTTAAGGTCTTTTTAAGGAACAAAATTATTAGCTGACTTTTAAATTTCAAATATTGTAATGTCACTGCTGTGCTGTAATTTGAGCAAAATTTAGTGTGTCCCACTCCTCTGAGATCTCAGACCCCAATATTAAGGTCTATGGCTGATAAAAAAAAAATTTTAAAGACAGAAAAGAAAAAGAAAGAGCATGAGCAAATATTTTTAAAATACTATGTTTAATGAGGTTGTCTAGTTCTGAAGACTGTACCTCTATATGTACAGAAATTAGAAATACAAAAGATGGTTTTGAGTAGCTAAGTTAGAAGACATTAAATCTACACTATTAATTATAGTGGGTGGATGATGACGTTCCTAACACTGACCTCCTGTTATCCTCTCTTATCAAGTACTTCTCCATTACTGAGCTTTGTACACATCTCCCAACACCTGGATTTCCTTCCAGTTCATTACAACAACAGGCATGAAAATCTAAAACTGTTGAAAAATGCCAGTGTAGCAGAACTCAGAGCACCAACCTGAAGCTGAAGGTAGAGTTCTGGAAGAAAGGAGGATTGTCAAACTTCTCGAGAGACAGACAATCTTGTATGTCTTTTAAGGTTGGCAATTTCTCACTGTTTCTTCCCACTTGGTTTCTTCTCAACAAACCTTCATAGGTCCCGTTACACAGGGTGACCCGGCGGTTGTAGTCATCTAAGCTAAGATTTGTAAGAAGATTAAAGATAATATGTCAATTCATGGATAGTATCATAACTTTGGGCCAAGCAAACCAATATGGGTCATAGTCATGATAAAATTTTATTATTGTTACCTTACCAGGGTCAAAACCATGTGGTAAAAGTACTACCTCCAAAAGTAATTATGGATTAAGGAGTTTCAAAAACATAGATCCATAAAATATCAATGCATAAATATGAAGAATAATTACCATTCCATTGGAAAGACAGTAAGAATAATTACCATTGCAAGGCAAGGCAGTGACTCCTATTATGTGCATTTGAATCTTCAGCAACTAGAGAGAGACTAGGGTGGCCCATGTTATACTGAGCTAAGCCAGTTTTGTCATAAATGTCTGTGCAAAGCTGGGAAAGCATTTTAGGCAAACTGAAGGCAGATGGAGGTGGTCAGAGTAAAAACAGGTGAAACTATACAGAGGGGAGGTATTAGGAAAAATGCTGTCTTAGAAAATGCTCCCAGGCAGCAGGGATGGTTATGCAGTAAACATGGAGGCTGAAGAGGTTCCATGCCCATGAAAGATTATATCCTATGTGCCTGTTATGGCCTGGAATTCCACCATCAGAGCATTAGTTCACTGGTAGAGTTAAAAATTTAAAGATATTTCTGCGTGGGTTTTTACAGGTGAGAGGATAGTACCAGGGATGTGAGAATGGAATCGTCACAAGCATATGAGGATGAAAGAGGCCAGTACCTAAAAACTAGGCAAAAAAGGCCTCCAAGTGTGTTCCAGTGAGATGGTCTATATGATAAAGGTGCCGGGTCGGGTAAGTGTAGGCCCCTCTTGAAGAATGGTAATACACTTACATAAGAAAGGCTCCCAGACGTTCCAAAATTAAAAAATCTTTTAAACTCAGCATTCCTTAAATTTATTGGATCATAGAAATCTCTTTTCACACACCACCTATTAATACCCTAAGGCACTGTGAGAAATGGTGCTTTATGGGATTATGCTAAGTCATGTAAAAAGCACTTATCCCATCCCTACATGTTGTGGAGCACTGTCTGGAGTGCCGTAGGAAAAGCTTAGGATGTGGAAGATGGGATTCCTACTAGCTAGGTCTAGACCTCTGAAAACACACACATGCCCAGTCTCAGGGGTGTTGGCAACGAAGCTCTGTGCCAAGGAACAGTCAAAAGACACAGGACGGGGAGCTAGAGTAGTGGGGTTAAAAACAGGAGGATTTTGGAGGAAACAAATGAATAAAGGAAGGCAGAGGAGCCCCTTGGGGAATCTTTTTCTGAGATGTGTCCCAGGAAAGAGAAACAAATTCAAGGAGTCACTGAGGACAGAATTCTTCACGGGCTGCGGGCTGCTCATCTGCTTATGTGTCCTTTGGTACCTCAGAGGTCATTCTCCCCTGCCCCAGGCCTGTCCCTCTCAACTCACCAGCACCCTATGGTCCAGCCCTACCAGACTGCTACAAGAGAATTTTCTGGCTTCATACATGATGTCCCCTCCATCTAGGACACACACTGCCCTCCCCTACATCTGGTTGAGGTCTGTGCCCCCTTAAAGTCTCTGGATAATTGTCCCATCCTCTTAGAGACTTTCCCTGACTCTCTTCTTGGCTTTGCACATGCATCTATTAGGATACTTCTCATGTTGTTTTGTAACTTGTTTACAAGCAATTTGCCTTTGTAAGCATAGCATGATATTCGAAAGGGAAGCATATTTTATTCATCCTTGTATTCCCAGCACTACTACACTGCTTAGAATCTGATCAGTGCTTAAGAAATGTTGGCTGAATGCAGGAACTACTTCTGATTTTGAAATCGTTGATCTCAAAATGATGGCCAAGCATACTTAATTCACAAGTGTGGTTTCCATACTTCTATTTTTTATTAAAGGGCTTAGAATATTTTAAAATCCTACCTCCCTCAGGAAAATCATTTTCAGAAACATGTAAACAGAACCCAACATGCATTTGAAACAGATATATATAGTGACTCTCCATCCCTCAGATGTAAGAAAATATGGTGTCTGGATTCCCATTGCAGGTACATGTGCCATTACCTATCACAGACAATTTCCCAGCTGGAGAATCTTGATTTCTGACTAATCAGGGTCGGATCGTCTTGTCTTGCTGCCCCGAGAAGCTCATCTGTACACACATCACACTCGTTCCTCCCAGTGGCAAAGTTCCAGTAGGGCAAAGCAAAGGATTCATTGCCAGTAAGTCGCTAGAAGCAAAGGGCAGGCCTAGTCATTTAATTCATCCCATCAGATACAACAAGAAAGCATGTAAAGCAAAGACTGACATGGGTCTTCACCAAATGTGTAGCAAAATTAAAAGAACCAAATCTATAGTTTTCGCCAACCTGGAGATCTCTTTCCAGCCACAACAAATGGTACCGGTGCCACGTAACAAAGGCGGGTCCTTGGTGTGAGAAATCGATGGCCTTGTATGGGCGCCCTGGTCCTAAAACAATTGGGAAACTAATTAGCTATCACAGAATAGAGTTTTGTTTAATGTTAAACCTTACCTGAGATGTGTCTGCAGAGCCAATAAGTCCACAGTGTTTTAGTCAGAAAAAAATACTTTTGTTGTTTATCTCTCTGAAAACAACCTCAACAGCAAAACAATTTCAGAAGCAACTAGCACTTTTAGCATAAATTCTCCTTAAAGGCTGATTGTTGACAGAGATCCAGAGAAATTCAGGTCACTTTCAGCTTGAAGAGCCCCTGTTATATATTTAATTTTCAAGCAACATTTCATTAAGATGAAACAAGAGTATCCAAAGGAATAGATCGTTCAGACCTAAATGAAATACATTTTTAAAAGACATTTTCTAACCTGGTCCTTACAAATGCACACGTTTATAAGGGAGGGATTAATTAACAATAAAGTAACTTCAACTGCACTTAGTCCTAATTCAGCATTTATAGAACCAAAAAGAGCTTCCACGGATTTTGCCTCAGCCATCAATCACTTACAACTACTAGCTGACAAGCATGGCTGCTGAGACCATAAGAGAGAAAAATACGTTCAAACCGATTGGCTGGCCACTGGAACTGCCAATTTCAGTGAAAAGCTTTGGGCAGTTTAATGACCTCCTTACTACCTGTTCCATCCTTTTTGCCTCTTTCATAACAGCTTTTGATGGTTATGTAGAAACTTTAGCTAACTTTACTTCTTTTTCAAAGTACCTATAATAACTTCAGAGAGATGAACAGACATGAATATAAATTTAATTCCTGGATACGACCAGAAACTATAGTTTTCTTTTCCTCTTGAGAGACTACCCTCTCATAAAGCAAAAATTCCTCAGAGTGATGACAGGAAAAGTATAAGGTTTATAGCCAGAAGAGCTTCCATATCTGTCGATAAAGGAAGACAGATGCTTACCTGTGGGGCAGGTTTTAAAAAGACTCACACTGAGGAAAGAACTCCTGTTGCCGCTGTTGGCTACACAGTCCTTTTTAAATGTTTTAATGCAGAACAAAGTTTAAAGTTCTCAAAACAAAATGAGGAGGGGGAATCAAGTGATGGGGACTGAGTGACAGACACAAGGACAGACAATTCCCAAAGAGAATCTGACTATTCAAAGTGAGTTCGATATCTTCATTCACCCTGACCCCAACAAGGGGCCCCAAAAGTGGGGAGAATTGCAAATATAGCCCCAAAAGTGGGGTTCAGAACTGCACTGAGAAGAATTGGGAATGGATGCAAGCCCTCCCGGAACTAACAGGTGTCTACGGCTTTCCCCTTTCTGAAAATAACTGAGGACGAAGTTGGACCTACAAGATTAATGAAATTCCCGGCAGACAACTCCCCATTCCAAGTCTGACCCAGGCCTCAGTTTTTAGGATCTGAAAGGGCAGGGTACCATTTTCTCAAGCATCCAACGTAATTGTGGCTCAAAGGGCTAAGCTAAGCTACATTGCTGTGGTTCAGCTTGACAAAACAACGCAGAAAAACCCGGGAATCCCAGCGGTACATGGGCACCATAAATGATGACCTGGAAGTCTAAAGACATGTGAGTTTAAAGAGATATACCTTCCAACACAAACACTTGAGTTCTGCACAAAGAAGCTTCATGTGCTTTAGCACATGTTCAGTTAATTCTTCTAATTTGAAGAAAAGGTCTGAGAGGAATTCTATGGCCAGATTTAGAAATGTTTTCTTCTGGAATCAAAAAGAATTTGCCTCCACTTCACCAACTCTTGCCTTTGAGGATTAATAGCTTTGTAGAGAAGAGTTTAGACCTTGAACCCAAAATACAAACTGCAGGAGAGAACACTTTCAAACGTCTGCAGCCAGTGTATAGGAAGATCCTGCTGGATTCTCATTTCAGGCAGCAGTGGACAATTCTATGACTCTCATAAACCTGCCCTTCCTTGAGGTTGTTTTCTTGTTAATTAACTTGCCTAAAATTACTTCCCACCCCCTTACCCCCAATCTCAAACCTATAATAAATATACCTCAAGCTAAGGAAAAAACTTACCTAATAATGTATCTCTAACAGAATAATAATGGAGCCACACGAAGAAATCATAAATGCTGCAGTTGGCAATCTGTGGCTGGGTCCCATTTGGCCCAAGCAGGCCAAGCCAGTGTTGTGTGGTGATCACATAGTCGGGGTGTACGGTGTTCTTCGCGAGGTCTAAGACGCCCAAGAACTGCTCCCTCTCCTGAGGAGTCAAGGAATGGATATTCTGCCGAACAACTGGTGGTTTCTTCTGATCGCAGTTGGGGCCGGTCCAGCCAAACTTGCACTCTCCACAGCTATACCCAGCAAAGTTTCCTAGTTTATTTAAAAGAAAGAGAGAGAGAGAGAGATGGAAGAGGAAATAAGTTTATATAGTTTGGAAGAAATTTCTGAATTTGGACTCTGGGGTAGAACGGAAGAGAAGATGAAGGTGCTTACAAGAGGGCAAAGAAAGCCAGTTTGCTTTCCTTACTGTCCTCCTGAAATGTTTCTATCTCCAAGTGGACTGAACACTGAAGAGTTCCCTAGAAATATTCACAGCAAAGAAACAGGATATGAAATGCATTGCATGCTGTTATGGGCTGAACTGTGTCCCCCTAAAATTCATATGTTGCAACAGTCCCAAGCCCCAGGACCTCGGTATATGACTGAATTTGGAGATAGGATATTTAAAGGGGTAATTAAGTTTAAATGAGGTCACTAGAGTGGGCCCTAATCCAATATGACTAGTATCTGTATAAGAAGAGAAAATCTGGACACAGATAGTTACAGAGGGAAGACGATATGAAGGAAGACACAGGGAGAAGACAGCCAAACCTCCCGACCCCCTTATCTGGGACTTCAGGCCTCCAGAGCTGGGAGAGAGGGAGCTTGTGTGTGTCTCCCAGTCTGCGGTACTTTGTAATGGAAGCCCTAGCAAACTAATGCAGGCACTGCCTTCCACACTCTCCTTCCTCTCACGGGTCATACTGAAGGGGGTCCACGTCCCAACCTGGGGCTGAGCAGCAGCCTTGGATGTCACTGCTAAGCCCCCTCTATCCTGTGGCACATACAGAAGGGCTGACACAAAACAGTTCATTGATTTAGAGAAAGAAGAGAATATACACCAAGCTCAAGGTGGAACCAAAATAAATAAGCTGATTTCTAAGAATTTAGGTGAACTCTAACATTAAAAAAGCTGGTTTATTTCACAAAGAAGACAGAGTTAAGACAAAATCAATGGTGGCTGGCAGGTCATAAAGGTGAATTAGCTGCCATGCTGTCAGGAAGTGTAGATCACTGCAGGGGTCCCTGTCGGTTGCACAAATGTCTCTCCCTTATCAACCCGGGGACTGAGACTGGTCATCTCAAGCTCTAAGCATCTTTCTGATTAGTATCTAAGGTTTAAATTATTTTAGCTGCCCCTTGATTTTTCTCATCTTAGGCCATATTGTTGCTTTTCATATTACCAGCACCTCATTCCTCAGGCGATAAGTTAAGAGCAAACATTTAAATATTATTGGAGTGAAATGTTGAAACAAAAGGGGATGATGACGTTTATTTCCCAAGGGATTAGAGAGTTATGTAAAACATTTAACGTGGGTGACCCGCTCCCTTGCTCTCCCCCTCCACTTCATGCTCCCGGACTTTTTACTTGATCTTCCTTCTATCTACAGTACTTTTCCCTTTTCATAATCTCCTCTTTGCCTGGGTTACCTACTCTTCCCTTAAGCTTCACGATGGGTCCTCTGCAAGGTCCTCCTTGATTCTGCACTTCAGGGTCAGATGCTGCCACACTGTGCTCCCCGCATAGGTACCCCATATTCCCCTTTTGTTGCCTTGATCACGCCAACTGGAATCATCTACTTGTCTCAGCTACAGGCAACAGAAAGGCGGTTAACCTGCTGCCTAGGCCTGTGCTCGACCTTGTACAAGATGAGTATGTGTTGAGTGAATGAAAGAAGCCAAATCACCACAACATACACTTGAAATATCTTACAATTTCATCTGTCAATCATACCTCAGTGAAGCTGAAATTTGAAAAAAATTTAATGAACATAAATTTTCTTCTTTCTTTCTCTCCCTGTCCTTGTGGATTAGAAGGAAAAGCAGGCCCTGTAAATAATTTTGATAAACTAAAAATACCCAAATAGGGGTAAGTAAAACATATGATGACCATAGTAGAGAGAAGGTTATTTGGATCACTAAAGGAAAAGAAAATTTTCCGATAGCATGAAAACAAATGATTAGCACTTGTACTATGCAAAGAAAATTCACAGGCATCCTTTTCTATTAACCCAATGGATTTTTTGATGATTAAAGAAAATGTCCTTAAAAATATCATAAGTAGGAGGAATTTTTTTCAAAAAGTAATTGGTTACTTGGGTTCTATGCTCTTTGTCACATACAAAATATTCTATCTACCCTTAAGTAGCTCAGTCATCTGTATTTTCCTGTATTTCAACACCATACGAAAACTTCAGCAAAAAAAAGAATTAAAAGAAAAGAATTCTGCTAGTCTCAAGACTGAAAATCATGTTTTTGAATAGTTTGAGTTAAACATTAAATTTTATATTGATTACTGGAGTGAAGCTACTAAATACCAATTATTTAACCAATATTTATTGAGCAGCTACTATAAGATTAGATCCTGTGCAAGGTGCTTTAGACTCCATGGAGCTTGGAGTCTGTTTTCCCTCAGGGAACCTACTAAAATTGTATAGTATCTATTTTTAAAACATCTTTGATTAAAACGTATCACCTACTCTGGCAGCTTTTACAGGAAGAGAGTATTTTTTGAGGAGTGAGTGAACAAAATGCACCTGAAGAATACCAACCACCCAAACTTCCAACTGTTCACGTATAGCCACAGCTCTATAATAGGATAGTAATTGCTTCCTTACAAAGGCTATGAAAAAGCACACCTAAATTTTGTAATAATAAATTCAGTACATTTCTACATTTAAAGGCATAAAACTTGTCTTTGAATTTTAGGGTCTCATTGTTGAAATCAAGTCATTCATAACTTAGGCTGTGAGTTTTAAGATTCCTGCACTTTCTTGATCACAATTCTTTTTGGTTGCTAGAAACAAAATTACCAATAACGAATGATCTCTCTTATTCATTTATTAAACAAATAATTTATTAACATCTACTAGCTAGGGGCAGTCAAAACTAAGCACGCACGCCTCCCTCTGCTACTGCAGCTTTATTTTCATTCATGCAAGTTGCCACACTTGGTAACTTTGGACTTACCGTCTCAGAGCCTGCCATGTTGGGATAAGTGTTCTACTTCATAGGGTTCTTATGGAAAACAAGCATGTTAATATATTAGAACAGTGTCTGGTACATAGTAAGTTCTACATTAAGTGTTATTCTTACTAGTATTACTAGATACCACTTATGAAGTAATATCTTATTAGCATTTGTTTCATATCTGTCTGACTCATCCCCTACACTTTGGACACATTAAAGATTATGTCGGGTCTTTTCCTTTTTGTACCTGAAGGGCCAAACATAATTGATGCTAAATAAACACTGGTTGGGTAGGTGATGAAGGAATCCATGAAAAGTTGAATAAAATGCATTAGGCACTAGAGGATACAATATAAATATGGCACAATGCCTTCATCCAGTGGAGTTGAAGGGCACGCACACGATTAAATACAGACACAGCTCTAACGATGGGAACATGAAAGAAGGAATAAACCAAGTGCCATGGACAACAAAAGACAAAATGATCAATTCTAACTCAGAAGACCAGAGATGCTTCAATCTCTTCTCACAATACCAGAGTTGCCCCCGAAAAGCAATGTAGACATACTAATAAGAAAGCATTTGTCTGCATTTGAGCTCACCTAGGACCCAGAAATGTAGTCAGTAAAAAAGTTCCTTTTCCAGCATGTCTCAGAGAAAATACACCAAAACTCTGCAGTCAGGTCCCTCTCATTTCCGAGCTTCTAAACCTGGTCTAAAGAATTTGTTATTTTGCTGAAGACAACTGAAAAGTGCAGCAATGTGAAAGCCTAGCACACAAAACATGTATTTCTTTAATTTGGATTTCTTAGTAGTTCCTTGCATCAAATTTAACATGAGTTCATTTTTTCCGTTAATCCACTAATAACAGCAGCAAAAAACTTGAGGGGCCTTTTAGAAGAGATTGCGTTATCTTACTAGGAAATGGAGATAGAAAAAGTAAAGGATTCCTAGATGATATCAGTTGATCTATTACTGAGTATGTCCTTGAGCAAAACTTAAATTTAAAAAGTCAAAGTCCTTTACGTACTTAGGACTGGGATAAAAATGGGAAGAGGGAACAACAAACAGTGCACGTTCCTACAGGAACTGCATCGGCTCCAGCTCAGAAGGCTATTAGACTAAATAAGCTTAAAGACCACCGATTAGGGAATTTACAAGGAGCCCTAAATAGCCTATTCCTTTTAATTAGAGATTCTATTATTTTAATAACAATACTTCATACTCACATAAAGCCTTTGATCTACAGAGCTCAAAAGGATTTTACAAGTGTGGTTTCATCATCATCCCCATTTGAGAGATTGGAAAATGGAGGCACTTAGTCACTTGTACAAACAAGAAGTTCTCAGACAACTGTTCAAAAACTGTTTGGTGTGCACGTTTTTCAAAAGCCCGAAGACACAGCTGCAACTGGTGTATTCTCAGAAATGCCAGCTGGCTGGTAAGACTTGTAAGGCAAATGGCTAATGCCAAAGTCTCCTGAAATGTGGCTCTTTCTGACAATTAAGTTCAGTAATTTTTTTGTTTCTGTTTATTCCTACAAAGAATAAAAAAGTTCTCTCTAGAGAATTTGAGCACATAATTTAGGGTTTTTCCCCTTCAGAGTTTGTGTTTATTTCTGTGTGAGGCTAAAATCTTTTACCAGCTTCAAAATCATGGAGACTATAATGTGTTTATTTTAAAATTTTTAAAAATTTTATCTTATTGTGGTAAGAACATTTAACATGAGATCTAGCCTCTTAACATATCTTTAAGTGTACAATACATTATTTTTGACTCTACTTACAATGTTGTACGGATCTATAGAACTTATTCATCTTGCTTAACTGAAACTTTATGCCCATTTATTAGTAAATCCCATTTCTCCCTCCCCCAGCCCCTGGTAACCAGTATTCCACTCTTTGATTCTATGAATTTGACTATTTTAGATACCTCAAATAAGTGGAATTGTGCAGTATTTGTCTTTCTGTGACTGGCTTATTTCACATAGTGTAATGTCCTCCAGATTCACCCATGTTGTCACATATTGCAGGATTTTCTTCTTTTTTAAGGCTGAATAGTATTCAGTTGTACATATATACCACTTGGCTAAGATGTGGAGAAATTGGAACTCTCATGCACTATTGGTGGGAATGCAAAATGGTGCAGCTGCTATGGAAAACAGTATGGAGGTGCCTCAAAAAATTAAAGATAGAACTATCATATGATCCCGTAATCCCACTTCTGGATATTTATTCAAAACAATTAAAATCAGGATCTCAAAGAGATATTAGCATTTCTCTGTTCACTGCAACACTATTCACAATAGCCAAGATGTGGAAACAACCTAAATGCCCACTGACAGATAAATGGTGTGTTTATTTTTCCAGTGAATTAACAAAGCTCAGGGTCATCAATAGTCTGACTGCCAGAAGCTAATCTACATTTCTTCCTTAATAAATTTTGGGTGACCTCAGAAGAATCCCAGTGATCCTATTTGCAAAAGATTTATGAAGCTACCAGAGAAGAGGGCTTTGGGGCATTCAAGATCAGGTTTAAATTCTGAAGACTGCCTCCCAAACCATGAAAAAGCTACCCTAGGAAGGCAAGCAGCTCACTCTTTGAAGAATAAATGGAAGGATACGTGCCTTGCTTTGGGACATATGACACATCACGGTGATTACTGTGTACATTAAATAACTTTCCAGCTCAGCCACTAAGGACTAAGTCTGGTGCCCTGAGAATCAAGGAAAAAAAACATCTAGCCAGCATAAGTGGAGCCATCCAAAGTTAGGATAGAAAGAGCTATGGTCCTGAAGGAGTCCAGACAGATCAAATCATGGAGGAGAGGAGGAGAGCCACAGCTCAGGAGTGGGTTTTGGGGGAAGTCATGGCCTTGACAACGGTTGGAGATGGAGATTATACACCCTGAGGAAGCCCTGCTTCCTTGGACTGGCCTATGGACATGTGATGCCTTTACAGCCTAGACTTACAGGACAGGCCCTGTTTCTGGCCCACTGCCTCTTAGGTATATTTATCCTCCTCAGAGCGGGGGATCCCTTTATATGTTTTGAACATAGGTCACTGTGACCCTAAATTCCTGTCATTCTGGAGGAATATTTATAAGCATTCCCTCAGGAAAGAGAGATTGCAATTATCTCTTCTATTCTGCCATTTTCTATTATTTTCCATCCCCACCTGTTTTAAAAAAACTTACTAGCCAGGTCAAACAACTAAAATAGATGATGATGAGAAGAGTTAAACAGTTATATCTGATTTCCTGATACCTTCTGCCCCAGGATTCTATAAAATGGAGATTCCCAACCATTGTAAGTTGTGTCACTCTATCATTGATTGACCTGGAAATAAGTGTCTTAGAAGAATTTCTGAGTCATGGACAAAGAAGTTACTGTGTTGTGTGGTTTCCAATCGCACAGATAATACGAGACCTGCTGCTTCTGAGACTGAAAAGCCGCGAGGATCTAAGAGACAATGTCTATGGAAGCAAATGCTTGATTGGCTTAGAAAAAATGGATAGTATACATTCAATATGCTATTTAAAACTTTTGTCACAATGAATATTCAAAGCAAAACTAACAGTTCCTTTGAATCACAGAATTAACAACATGACTACAAAATGATTATAAAGCCAGAATTTTTTAAAAGTTAAAAAAATCTAGCGTGTTTCCTCCATCAACATCACAGGCCTTTTACATTCCCTTAGTTTACCTTTTTATACCCTTACGTGGCTCAAACATCTCTATTTTCCTCTGTTCCAGCATCCTATGAGAACATAAGTCAAAAACAATAATTTAAAAAGGAAAAATTCTTATGCAGCTGACATTGTAGAACAGTGTCTCTGGGCTTTGCTAAAGTTGCTGGTGATGCTTTCTGTGTTTCAAATGCCCTGCCAGCCTTTGCGTGTTTATCCCCGCTGTGCATGGCTGCTGAACGCTGGAGGGAGCACTAGTGAGGAGGATTTGAGAGGGCTCAGAAGATCCAGAGGAATAAGAAATGCACAGAGATTTCAAAGAAATGGGTGATAAGAGAGACCAAGGTCTAAAAGAGGGACACTGAGCAAATTTTGAAATGCCCACATCAAACCCAGAAAAGGTGAAAAAAAGCATTGCTACACCTCCCTTCCCCAGCCCACTGAGAAACTCTGTCCCGCCACATCTTTCCAACTTTGGCAAAATTACAACCCAGTCATAACCTTAACAAACAAGATGCACCCTGCTTGAGACCTGTTCAAATCATTAGAAATGGTGAGACCAGGACTACAGAACACCTACCCTCGATGCCTGTCTTCCAGATGCCAAGCTTCACCCACCCCCTTAGAACCCTTTAGAACACCCACCCCTTAGAACAAGTGCAAACCCATTCCAGAAGGAGAGGGCACCGAATTGATCTTGAAAGGACTTGCTCTGAGTTTCAAAGCTGACTCTTGAGCTCTATAGCTTCCTCTTCCAACAAACAAGCCAGTGGTATGTTGGCATGAGTTCATATAACCAGACTTGGCCCATGTAATATTTGTTTATTCTCCATAACTAGATGTATAGAGGGTGCAAAGAATATACCAAGACATAAGCCTGACTCAATTCACTGCCTATGGAAAACAAACTCGGTTCGCCTTTCAAAGCCTAGTCTAACAGTCACAAGAGTCTCATCTCTTCCTTAGAAGGGGCTCTTTTCCCTGCTGGGCCCTCCTCACTGAGCTTGGAGCATGCAGGGTCTGCTCACAGGGGTCTCCCTCACCTGTGCACTTGCAGGTCCGGTCGAAGAACTTCCTTGGCCACCGTTCTCGGTCATCCTGGTTTCGCAGGATGTAAGGACCACTCCAGGGCCTGGTGTCAGCTTGCATCTCTGTGCACTGGCCCCGGCCCTCCTGAGAGCCACAGACATTGGCCATCTCCACACCCAGTGGCGGGCAGCACTCCTTGGACAGCAGGCTGTCCACCGTCATGCAGACCCGGGGGAACTGCGCCCAGGCTCCAGGCAGGATTCCACAGCCCAGGCAGCCGAGCAGAAGCCTCCCCCAAAGGGCGCTCATGGCTTTATAGTTGAGAGAACTCTCTCTCTCACTTTCCACTCCTTGCTTCTATCCTGCCTTTCTCCTTGTCTTCCACTCTTGAGTTGTTGAGCATTCACTCAGTTTTGATTTTGCTGGGTTTTTTTCTATGGTATATTTTTGCTTTTTGTTCTTTTCTTCTCTTTAAAAAGTACCCACAGAAATCACAGAAGCCACGTGTGTGCACGTGTGTACATGCACATGCACAGACTATTTTATGTGATTCAAACAACTAAAACAAATTTAATTCCATTAGAAGTGCCTCTTAACAGCCAGATTTAATGAGGATAGTGCTTCTCACCATCTTCCCCCGTTAAATCAGGCTTTGTCTAATTGAGTTAATTTACGGAGAGCTCCAGTCATAGGACTTATTATGCTGGTATTTCTAAACCCCTCCTTTTCTCCCTAGCCCATGACTTTAATTGCCTTGAACTCAGTTCAAAAGCCAAACGCCTTGCTGCCTTTATTCTGTAGGCTTGCCAAGCCACGGGGTCTTGTGGGTTTGTGTAAGGGCTGGGAGAAGCCATCATTAGGGGGATTAGTATTACAGAAATCCTCATTGTTAGCACATGACCCAAAGTGCACAGTGAAGTAGATAAAGTTTCTGGCTTTGTTTCAGGAGGGCAAAACCATCTTCATTATCTGGGCTCATGTGCTCCAGCCAAGCTTGTGACCTCAGACTTCCCAGGGAGTCAATAGAAGCAGTGAGCTGGTTGTCAAAGGCCCTTTATAGACAAGTGTGCATTGCTAACTACATATCACTCCTGACTGCTCCCTGACGTGCTGGAAAGACCACTACAGGAGGTCACACAACTTCAGAAATAAAGAAACATTTATTTAGGACTGACGTACCAGCAATTGCTTTGTTCCACAATTAGGGACCCTCTTCCCTCCAAATAATTACGTACTATTCTCCTATTCAGCACATTGATGCAGCAGATTTTTTTTTAATTACACAAAGTACCATGCCACAAGAAATTTAAAATTGTCATTATCTGATTGTGAGGAAGGCAGTGGGACAATTTGGAGCAAGGGCTCGCAAATGACATCTTTTGACTTATGTTAAAGTTAAGCTTTGTCAAAGTTCAATCTAGAAGGCAAAACCTCCCCCAGTGCTTCTGGGGCCAGTGAGGGGAGCATCCAGAATAGCAATCGTTGCCATTGTCCAAGCAACCTTTTACCCCTTCATGGTGGAAACAGGACTGTCTTAATGCCAAAAGGGTCAGCAGACAGCTGATGTGAAACTAGTTCAGTTTCTAAGAAGACATTGGGGAATAAAGACAAAGAATGTTATGTTCCAAAGCAAAATCCTAAGGTTAAAAATATTTTTATATAGCTGTTCCTGCCACATGTACTTCTGTGTCACCCCCATGATATTAAGTTGCGACTAATTAAATGGCAGTTCTCAACTCTGGCTATGCACCAATGCCAGCCTGTACCCCAAGCCCATTGAAACAGAATTTCTGAGGTTGTGGCCCAGACTTCAGCATTTTTTATAAGTTCTCCAGGTCATTCTAATGTGCAGTCAGAGTTGAGAATCACTGGGTCAGAATAAAGCACAACTCCAAAGGATATGTTGGAATAGAGTCAGCTAGAAGATTCCATGTGTATTAGTTTTCCCAGGCTGCCTTAACAAATTACCACAAACTGGGTGGCTTAAGATAGCAGAAATTTATTCTCTCACAGTTCTGAAGGCCAGAAGTTCAAAATCAATGTGTCGGCAAGGCTGTGCTCCCTCTGAAGACTCCAGAGGAAAATCCTTCTTGCCTCTTCTAGCTTCTGGTGGCTGCTGCCATTCCTTGGTTTCCTTGGTTTTCAGGCCACATTGTTCCAATCTCTGCATAGTCACATGGTCTCCTCCTCTTGTGTCTGTGTCTCTCCTCTATGTGTCTTTTATGGAGACACTTGTCATTGGACTTAGGGCCCACCTGGATAATCCAGGATGATCTTATCTTGAGATTCTTTTTTTTTTTAATTGATGTCTTAATAGTTTATAACGTTGTCATCTTGAGATTTTTAAGTTCATTACATCTGCAAAGACCCTTTTACCAAATAAGGTCACATTCACAGGTTCTGGGGTGTGGACATATCTTCTTGGAGGCCACGTTCGACCCACTACATCATGGCTGTGAATCTTGAATTGCAGTATCTCAGAACTGGAAGGTGTTTTGGAGCTCATTCATTCATTCCATGTATATTTATCTACTCGCTTCATGCCAACATTGTGACACTTTGGGATTTCATTCTATGTTTTGTGAAACCCTGGGGTTCCATAAACATTGGATTCAAATTTCTTGGGTACTGACACTGATGGGGTCAACAACTCTCATGTCAGACTGCCCTCAGGTCTAGGTCCTGGGATCTCTTTTCTTTCATAACAACTCTTGCTACATAAATCACCTAGTCTGGGGCTTTATATACAGGCTATCATGATGCCCCAAAATTACAGCCCTCAGCTGTGAGGTCCAACTTCCTACTTGACCTCTCTACTTAGAGGTCTAGATGTCTCTCCCTTAACATGTTCAAAATAGAACTTTGGTCTCCCCTCCCAGATTTGTTCCACTGTTAATATTCTCCATCTTAATAAAGAGCACCACCACTCTCCTATAAGTGGTCCTTGGCTTCTTCTCCTTCCGACCTTCCTCGTATATGCTTCCCACTGCATTTAGAGTAAAATCCAAGGTCCTTTCCATGCACTACTCAAAATGCAGTCCATGGATCTGTGAAGTGTATTCCTGGTCTGTGTCAAGACAAGTACAATAAGGAGAGAAATTGAGAGTCAGCACCTAGAAACTGTTATAGCAATTTGACATTGCTACAAGGTTCAAGCACATGATCAGTGGACTCGTCTCATGGAAGAGCCTGGCAGTCACTCTGTTACTCAGACATTTCCTGTTCATTTCCGCCTTGGCCTTTGTACTGTCATTTCCTCTGCCTGGAATGTTCTTGCTCAGAATCCTCCTTGTTGTTCAGGTTGTTCAGGTTTCAACTCACACCCAGCCACCTATTCTCTACCACATTGCATTATTTTTTTCTTCATAGCATTTATCACTATCTAATATTATCCCACTTATTGTTTTAATTGCTGATAGTCTGTCTCCACCACTCGAGTTTAAATTCCAGGAAAGCAAGAAACTTAACCGTGTTGTATTTCCCTGATGCCAAGAACAGTACTTGGCAGAGAGACACACTTGATAACTGTCAATGAGTAAATATCTCCAATTCAATTTTTTATTTTCTTCAGAAAAGCCTCACCATTATAGTGATTAGCCAATTAAATGTTATTAATTTGACTATGTAAAATAAGTTTAGACTAATAAACACCACTATTATGTTGGAGGTTCCATGTAATATTTTGTAATACTGCTAAAAATGTTTGAAAACCACTGGCCCAGTCCAACACTCCACCTCTGGACCCCCATCACCACCAACAACAAATTCCCTCCTCACTGTTTCTGATGAGATATCACCAGGGTCCGGTTAAACACCTATAGTAAGGATGTTTCTTTAAGGAATAGTTCTAAGGGTTAGGAAATTCTTTCTTTTTAATTAATATTTAATATAATTTGAATGTAAATTTAAATATAAATATTTAGTGAAAATTTCCTCCACCAAAAGTCCTTGGGAACCCCTTCAGACTCCTTAGAATGGGTACAGGCTGTTATCCATAGAATTTTCTTTCCTATGTTCACTTTTTTCAGACTAAATTGTCTCAGTTCCTTTCATTTTTCCTTCACATGACCTAGTTTTAAATTCTCCCATCAGCCTGGTCTCTCTTTTTCTGGAAAATTCAATTTGCTATTTGACCCCTTGATGCATGTTTCCCATAACTTAATTCAACATTCCTGACATGATCTAAGTAAAGATGACTAAAAATTAGCTCATGAGCTTTGCTTAGCAGCCACATCACCCCATCAATTTTGTATCCGTTAGCTCAGGCTAAGTCATGCTGCAGTTAAAACCTCAAAGTCTCATTGGCTTATGAAACGAATGTCCCTATGCTCCACATTGTCATCATCCCAAGACTCCGGGGGAAGGAGCATTTTTTCATTCCTTTCCTGATATTGCTCATCTTGTGGCAAAGAAGGCCGTCATGGGCTCCTCTTGAAAGTGGTCCACCTCATTCACTTCTGCTCACATTGCATTAGCAACAGGAAGTCCGTGGCCAAGACTGCTGCTCTCAAAGACAGAGGGTCTGTAAGGAGGACCCCTACAGGGAAGGCCAGCAAGTATTTTATTTTTACTGCATTTAACGTCAATTTAAATCCCTATGTTTCTTTCATATGGCTACTTTAAAGTCAAATACCCCTCCTAGATCCATCTCTCGTTCTTTTTTTTATGAATTGACTTTTGGAGTCTGTATTAGTTTGCTATGGTTGCCATAGCAAAATACCACAATGAACAGAAATTTATTTTCTCACAATTCTGGAGACTGGAAGTCTAAGACCAATGTGCTGGAAGGTTTGGTTTTGTCTGAAACCTCTCTCCTTGGCTTGCAGATGGCTATCCTCTTGCTGCCTCTTCACACGGTCTTTCCTTTGTGCATGCGCACTCATGGTGTCCCCTTGTATGTCCAAATTTTCTCTTCTTTTAAGGACACCAGTCAGATTGGATTAGGGCTCACCCTAACAGCCTGATTTTAAATTAATCGCCTCCTTAAAAGCCCTGTCTCTACATGCAGTCATACTCTGAGTTACTGAGGGTTAGGGTACCCTCAACATATTAGTTTTGGGAGAACACAGTTCAGCCCACGACAGCGTCTACAAGCAAGCGGGTACTTTTGCCTCTATTAAATGTTGTCATATTAAATTGGTGTGCCAAACAATGTGATTTCTCTCATTCTGGCATTTGTCTTAACCACACATTTGGTTGACATGTCATCATTGTCTTCATAACCGAATTCACTGATGAAAATGATAGAGGTCTCTTGCAGGAATCTGGAAGCATGCCACTCAAACAGAGGCTTCTAACTCTGGGGGTTACAGGATGAACTTCTGGGGGTCCTTGAACATCCTGGAATTGTATAGAGAAGGTAACGTGGGCTTTTTATTCTGAAGAAGATTCATAGATTTTGTTAGCTTCTCAAATGATCCATGACCCAGACTTTGAGACTTCAGCACAGATAAAATCTTAGCGTTTCCTAAGAGAGAACTAAGAGAGAGACTGTGGGTACCATTGGTGCTGCCAAAGGATCCACAGCCGTTAACCACCAGTCTGCTTGTCCACAGTGGAGGAATTTATACAGTTTGCCGCCCTTTTCCTAGAATGACAGAGACCCAGAGCTTTTTCCTACTCACCTGGGCTTGGGTGAAAAGGCTTAAATGGTTAAAGGAAAAGGCTTAAATGAGGCTGCAACCCCATCAATCTTGCACAAATACAGTCTTGCACATCATAAGGACTTTAAAAATATTTGTTGAATGAAGGACTTCATCTGGGGTGTTCTCCCCAAGTTCACAATCGTACCCCATAAAAGCAGAACACTCTTTTTATCCCATGGAAACGTCAAGTTTGAGGTTCCATACCTTGAAAGAGAGAAGAAGAAACAAAATGCACCAGGTCATAATAACAGTAATGCTTGATAGTTGAGAAAGGGTTGGAAGAGTACAGATTATTTGACCTGGAGCAAAATTGCTAGGGAGTAAGCAAATGATTTTCAAAAAGATAAAGAGATTTATTTTGGATTTGGCAGGATCTGGCTACAGGTTATGTAGATGTTGTGATTCCTTCAATGTCATTGGATTTTGTGGTATTTTTAGTTCCTATGTATTACTTGATTTTAGGAGTTAGAAAGAAGCCTAATGTATTCAGTCTCTGCTATGCTCCAGGCACTGGGCTAGGAGCTGGTATGTTATTTATTCACTGGGTCTTGTCCCCATTTTACAGGAGAGGAAGTGGAGGCTTCAAGACCTGTGACAGAGCTGTGTTTTCCTGACTCCAAGGTCATGCTCTTTTCACTATGCTGCATTGCCAAGTTTATCACCTTCTCCAGGAAGTCACCACATGCTAAGCTCCATACTAAGGGACTGATGAAAACACATTTCTTTATCTCCTGCTCTGTGCCAGGTACTGTGCTAAGCTTGGTGTCCTTACCTGTTATCCCACCTAAATTACAATGAACCACCACTTATAATTTAAATACTTCTCATTTAAATAAATTGTTTTAATATTGCTACCCTAGATGGAAGTCCTAAGTAGGTCGGATGAGAATTAAGAAATTCTCATCCTGACAGAGGAAACTGGCTGAAGTAGAGAATGTCTGGTCCCTCATAGCCTTATGTGCACTGAATTACCTTTTGTTATCAAGCCATCCGCCCACATTAAGGCATGTTATGGGAACATGTCATATAAAACTTCTAAGGCATTTTTTTTAATCATCTAATACACTGCCCAGTGTCATTTTTATGAGGATCCAGGGGACAGATTTCTCTCAGGGCTCAGGATCCAGAAAAGCTGTGCTTCCTCATAGCAACTAACTTGTTCTGAACGTTTAGAACTTGTGCATCTTAGGATGATGTTTCTTGCTTTGCCTTGGCCCGTTGTGAAGCTTAGAGCCAAATTTGCAGCCTCCATGTCAAGCAACCAATTCACACAGTATCTAGTTTGATATTTTCCTTACCTTATGTTTCTGGATTCTGGAATTCCTATTTTACCCTTTTGCAAAGTTATGTGTTTCTCCAGCCTATCGCAAATCTTTTGGGGAAGGAGGCAGAGAGATATATACATGCACACATATATCTCTGCGTGAGTCTGAAGGTAGTAAACACCCAGCCATGTTGTTGTTTGTAAGCAAGCCAGGACTTAGAGAAGAATTCAAGAATACCTAAGAAGTTGGTGTAAGTAATCAGAGATCTAAGGATATAAGCCAAGAAGATCTCAGATCACGAACATGGCTGTAATTAAATATTGTCTTATTTATGAAAGGAAAATCTTTACTAGAAACTGAAGAGCAGAATCCGGGAGGAGATATCTCCTGAGTGTATCAAAACCATTCGTTGCCAATGGAAGCCATAAAATCAAGGACTATTCTAAGGAATGTTCTGAAACCCAGTAAAGAGAGGCACCTGTGTATCATAGAGCTAAATAATCTGAGAGTAGAAAAGTGCCTTATTAAAAGCAGTTCATTTTACTCTGTCCTTTTACAATCGAGGCGGAATCTTAATGAGAAGAGATGTTCTGCATACATTCCTTTTGCATTTCAGCACCTAGCACCATCTTGCACGTAAGAAGGACTCACTGCGTGTTCACAGGAGTGGATTGAATTAAATATTTTAGAGAATTTGTGAGTGGATGATGCAGGGTGGGCATGCAAAATTTTGGAGACAGGATGCCAGCTCGTGCCTTCCCTACATTCAAAGGAGGAAGAAATGGCTCAAAGCCTGGTAAAGCAATCCAATGGGGTGGTAAACATTTTAGAGCTGTTGCTAAGATTAATACAGAGAAATCATCTGCATCTTTCCTCTGCATGTCAGTGAGTTGCCTGCTCTTTTCTCCAGGCCTCTGAATGTGAAAAATCCTCCCCGTGTTTAGGCCCTGCTGGACTCTTCTGTCTGATGCTTTTTGATCTATTCTCTGCTGCCACATCATGGAGAAAAGAGATTATTTTTTTTCCCCTGTGTCCAAATTGTTTCCTAAATGCTGGGTGTCTGTCCTGATAAGGGTTTTGCTTTCTACATCTAAGAGCTTTTCTTTTCTTGGTGGTGTGAATTGTTCTTCAGAGGAATTAGGGGTTAGGAATTTTTTGTGATGTCTGGTATTTCAATTGGATGCCTTTTTTCCCCTCCTGCGTGCATTTTTTTTCATAGTCTACCCTTAAGGCTGTGTTTATACATCAAATACATTTTTCGATTTCAGATTTTGCATCACCCTTATATTCAGCTCAATTCCTTATTATGCACACTTATGCCTCTAATCCTTATTTTATCATTTTGGTTTTTATCCATCATCCTGGTAACAGGTATTTAATTTGGGTTTTTTTTATGGGCACCCCTATAGTTTAATGACTGAGTTGGGTAAGTAAGATAGCTACTCCTCCTTTGAAATACGGATCTGGGGAAGGAGGGGAATCACTCTTCTTTCTGCTCACTTCTAATCAAACCCAGCAAATACCACCTAGACATTTATAAGAGGTTGTATTGGCTAAAAATGTAATCTTTTTTAGACAACTTTAGTACTAACAGATCCACCCGAGCTTATAAATGTGCAATTAAGAGTGTTCAGGGTCTGGAAGGATCACCAAAATATATTGTCAAATGAAAAACACAAAGTACATAACTGTGAATTCACTATGCTAACATTTACATGAGTGGGGGGGAGAGAGAGACAGACAGTGTGTGTGTGTGTGTGTGTGTGTGTGTGTGTGTGTGTGTGATGTGTGCACCTGTCTGTCTCTGTGTGTAAATGTATACAATATACACAAGAAACTGGTTGAGTGGCCTCTCTGGGAAGGGGACTGGAGAACCAGAGAGAAAAACAGGCTTATTTTCATTCTATAATTTTGTACATTTTGAATTTTGAACCATGCACTTATTTTTTTAAATCATAAATTAAAATTTTTAAATTAAAAAAATTTAGAATGATGGCTTCTTGTGAGGATGACATTATATAGAGGAACTTCCTGTAAGTGGTAGAGAGAGTATGGCTTTCACACAGCACAGATTTGTTTTCTTGATCTTGGCCCTGCTACTTACTAGTTCAATGACCTTGGACAATGTGGTTATTCTCTTTCAGCCTCAGTATCCTCACCTATAAATCCGAGATGATAATATCTACTAAGTTTAATTGTAAGAGTTAAACATGGCACCATATGTAAATTGCCTAGCAGAACTTGGCACACAGTAGCATTCAGCAAACAATGACTATTATTATTTCCATAAAATAATCCATTGATGCCACTGTCGGCCTTTCAAATTTCTGCACTGCATTAGTCTTTGCCAGTGTATCATTTTTTTATCCATTTGGAGAACTGTTACCTTCTTAATCAATAGCCCCTACCGTCTCTATTTCAATGGACAACCAGGAAGGGGAAAAAAATCTTGCCAGGATGCTGAAGAATCTTCCCCACTGAATCTTTATTCCAGGACTTATCATTTAATACACACACACATTCATACTTATACACATACACACATCTAATCCAAGAATCTAATTATAAGTACTTTTTATAATATTTTTCCTTCTGGAAACTAAATCAGTACTGTACTTCTAACTTCAGCATATGGAAAACATTCTTACCTAAAATGCAATATTATTACCCAGAAATGAAGGAAACTGTTCTTTCTTAGATTCTGCCAAATTAATTAAATGATATGCTGTATTTACATGTAAACTACTCTTTCAGCCTTGGAACTTCGGAATCTCATCATTAATTATAACAAATATATGTATGGACAAAGCTTAAATAAGCCACAGAGACTGTAGGTAAACCAAATTTGAGACCACTCATTATTTCTAGAGTGTAAAAGGGAAATCTATCATTAAAAAAAAGAAAAAGAAAAGAAGTTTTATTTTATTCTTCAAAAAATACTTGACCTGAATCTGATGCTTTATACCAAGCTCATTATTTTATAACTGCTGTCAAAAAGCATCTAACCATGGTGTCTGTCTGACACTCCCTTTGAAAATGACTCCTTCTCATTTAATCTTAGGTTCACTAATTCAGTTATTTTTAATAGGCCAAGTACAAACCTAAAAGAATAAATTTAAACTTCCAATTCATCTTATAAACTATAGAAAAGAAATATGTTCCTACAAATCAAGACAGACAGCTGCCTACTAAATGTAAATTTTGTTATTCTGAATTTTTCATTTCTAAAAAGTGTTCTGGTATAAGAAGAAAAACAGACTGAAAGGTAGCACAAAACAAGTTTATTTCTTGGAGGTTTTGGTTTAGCTTCCATTATCAGGGAAGCTTACAATAGCTTAATATTTTTCTAGTCACAAAATCAATTGAATTTGTGAACACCAATTGTCTATTTATGCCATGGAAATGGATTTCATCTAGAGCAGGATGATCTGAAGGTCAGGTCAGAACTCAGCAGGAGATGCAGAAATGATGGAGGGGTGAGCAGTCTTCTTGGTGGAAACACATTTGTGCTCACTGAAGACCCAAAGAAATATACAGTTTTAAGTGAACAAGCAAAGTCAAGGTGCATATGGGGACTGGGAATTATGGAGGGTGAAGAGTTAAAGACTAAAGCACGTTTCAAAAAAATACCTACATTAAAAAAAACAAAAAACCTCCCTGCACGTCTTCAATTTCCACTCATAGAATTTGTCTGAGTTGCCCAAGATTGCACAGTTTATTAGTTTGCCATGGCTGCCAAAAGGAACTGTTAAAAGATAAACTAAAGCATATTAAAATTTTTAAGAGTTTATTTGAGCAAACATAGATTCCAATCCACTAGCACCAAACCAGAAGCGGTTAGGAGCACTCCACCACCAGGAGCTATAAGCAAGGTTTTTCCAGAGAAGATGCGGAAGCAAAGCAAGGAAATTATTGACTAGCTTAAGTGGTTGCGTTATTTGGGAAATCCTAGTTGGCTGTTTGTGATTGGTTGTTCTTTACCTGAGGTATTTACAAGAATTGACTCTGGCTTAGGTTTCAGTACGCTTACATAGACTAGCAAAGCATTAGAGCCAGCTCTGCCTAATGGCCTCCTTGTTGGTTGCTTTAACACAAAGTACCACAAACTGAGGAGCCCAAGCAGCAGAAATTTATTGTTTCACAGTTCTGGAGGCTAGAAGTCTGAGATCAGGGTGTCGGCAGGGCCATGCTATCTCTGAAGGTGCTAGGAAATGATCTGTTCCAGGACTCTCCCAGCTTCTGGTAGTTCCTCAGCTTGTAGCAGGATAACTCCAGTCTTCACATGGCGTTCTCCCTGTGTGTGTGTCTCTGTCCATATTCCCCCACCCCCGCCTTTTTTTTTTTTTTTTGGTGAGGAAGATTAGCCCTGAGCTAACATCTGTGGCCAATCCTCCTGTTATTTCTGAGGAACATTGGCCCTGGGCTAACATCTGTGTTCATCTTCCTCTACTTATTTTATATGTGGGATGCCTGCCACAGCATGGCTTGAGAAGCAATGTGTAGATCCGCACCCAGAATCTGAACTCATGAACCCAGGCCACTGAAGCAGAGCACACTAACTTAACCACTACAACACCAGGCCGGCCCACAAATGTCCCCTTTTTATAAAGATATTAGTAGATTGGTTTAGGGGCTAACCCTACTCCAGCATGACCTCATCTTTTATCTAATTAGGCCTGCAACAACCCTATTTCCAAATAGGGTTGCATTCTGAGGTACTGGGGTTAAGACTTCAACATATAAATTTGATGGGAGGGGGACACAATTCAACTCATAACAGATGGTAAATGGTGAAATTGGGCATCAAAACTCACAAGCTCAATCTCTTTTCACAACTAGGTCACCCTCCACACATCCTCCAACTTTAGGGTTTAGAAGGAGAGTTGGTTTGGGTCACTTAGGTGGGGAAGAGACACTGAAGAGAAGGTGGGGAGACACCATCATAAACCTTAGCTGCTTTCTAGTGACGTGAAGAATTCTGCTTAGTCTCATCAGAAATTCCAAATTGGGTGGAGGGGAGCCTACTTCTGTCAAGGGGAGCATTTGTCAGTCAGTAGCAGGAGCCCCTATTACTCTACAGTTAGTGGTATCCATGGTCTCTTTGAACCACATCATCTAGTAAATTATAGATCTGGATGAGAAGTTAAAAATCATTTGACAAATAGTCTGAGTTGAGAAAATCAAAGCCCAGACAGAGTCAAAAGTAACTTACCCAAGACCGTAAAACTAGTCAGCAACAGAGCCTCAGTCTCCTGCTTCATAGTCAGTGCTCCTTCCTGATACAAGGCAACAAGGGACCAGTAAAATAGATGTCTCTTCCTGGTGTGGGCAATTTTCTCCCTCTCATCTTTGTCTCAAGCATCTCATATTTAAAAGTCACTCAATTCTCATCTTTCTACCAACTCAACAGTTAGGGATGGACAGGTAGAAAGTGCTCAACAATAATTATTAAATAAATTCATGAATGAGAACAGGGAAGCACTGTGCCTTTAAAGATAAACTCTTCAGCTAAACAGCCAAGTGGCCTCCTGACTTACTTTCTCCTCCACCTCTATGGAAAGATCCAGGGAGCTCCCTTGCTTCCTTCTGAATTGGGAGGTGGGTTGGGCTCTTCCTAGGAAAACTTTCCCTCTCTTCCCCTCTTAGATTTTTTCCTTGAACTGTACTCTTTACAGTCTCCGTGTGTGGCTGTTCCTCTTCTTGCAGGAGAAGTAGAAGCCTCCTTGTGTGTGACACCATGTCTGGTTGTGGCTGGAGACTGCATTGACTTCTGGCTACCCTTGTCAAGGCCCCTTTGAGGCCTTGTGCACTGTGCACTGCTGAATGATCTCCTTCAGGAATATTCCTCCCACCCCTACATATTTTGTGTTCATAGGTTAAGTTTTTCTGTTCAAAGAGTTCCCACAGCCTGAGAACTAGAAACCATTCCTTCATATTTATATATTAACTTCATCCAAGAAAATAATCTAAATTTAAGGTGATTGCCATGTAACCCTTTAAAGAAATATTTAAATATTTTAAGATGTAAAGAAAAATCTTTCTTGAGGTAGGCCTTTATTAAAGTGTGAAACAGTCAATGTTACAGAATCCTGCCAGGAAAGGGAGAGGTACCTGCTGTATATGAAGTTAGGTGAGGAGACAGATCTGTCTCTTCTCCATTTTTCTAGATATTAAAACCTCTAGAATACACAATTTTGTACTATAGTTTTGCAAGATGTTACCATTAGGAGAAATTGGGTAAAGGGCACACGGAATCTCTCTGTATTATTTCTTACAACTGCACGTGAACTTACAATTACTGCAAAGCAAAAAGTTAACTATAAAAAATCTCTAGAATAACAGATTCAGCAAGGACACTGGTAGAACTGCAGTTGCCACTGCGCTGAAGCACTTAAAGACTCTTCCTTGTTTTTGCATTTCACTGATGGAAGCACCAACGCAGTCATGCAGAATGACATTTGTCATTGGAACCAAGAGCAGCACATTCTTTCTTCTCTTTCAAAGCCTACTGCCTGGTTGAAATCTTAAGCTCCCCCGACTGACCCTTCAATTAGTAAACAGACCCGGATAACTGATCAGCTATAGAGGAGTCTTTCCAAGGGAAGAGGATTGCTATTTTGTTCATCCTTATATCCAACATCTAACACAGAGTCTAGCCCCTAGTAACTGAATAATAAATGTTTGCTGGAGGAATAAGTGAATGAATGAATGATGAATGATAAACAGTGATTATCATTGCCTTAGGGCTCAAGTTAGTTGAGGGTGGGAACTATTCCAAAAAACTTGCTAATTTATTGCAAATTAAAAGCCCAAATTTGGGATTGAACATACATTTTTTCCACACTATTTCTGATAACAATACACACATCCATTTTAGAAAATTTGAAAAATACAAAGTACAGAGAAGAAAATTTAAATCACTCCTAATCTCACCATTGAGAAATAATTCTAATTAATCTTTTGCTGTTTATCATTCCGGATGAATGTAATTACTCATTCTTTCAATAGTCTTTTTAATCAAATTAGAATTATAGTATACACATTTTTATAATCTACCTTTATCCTCCATTTAATTATATACTAAAAATGCTATCCCATGATTTGCAGTTGTCAAACTACAGAGCAAAGAAAGGCTGAGTGCTTCACCCAATCAAAACCATGTCAGTGGTATCAAAACATGGTGGTCATAGAGAGTGGCAGCATCCAGGGGGTCCATTGTGCTTGGAAAGTTCATTGTATCAGATTGTGAAAATGCTTCATGCCTGTGCTAAAGAGAATGGAGACTCTTTTGCAACATGACTCTGAAGGAAAGAACAGTTTGGGCTATTTTCATAACTGATATAGTATACAAGGAGATATTTGGTGAGGGGGTATTTGACATTAGGGCAAATCTCTGGCTCTGTATTATTAGTTACCATCCTCAGGAGACTTGCCAGCTGCTTGAAGTTTAGATTTCTACAGAATCCAGGGGAAATGCTTGTCCCTGCTTGCGCTAAGTGAAAGAATCAAGACAAAAAGAGTCACATGTATGACTCCATTTATAAAAACCTTCAGAAAATGCAAACTAATTTCAAGTGACAGAAAGCAGATGAGTATTTGCCTGGGGACAGGGTGGCAGGTAGGGATTGAGGAAGGGATTACAAAGAGGCATGAGGAGACTTCTGGGGTTGGTAGATACATTCATCATCTCGATATTGGAAATGATTTCACTGGTGTATATGTATGTGAAAACTCATCAGATTTTAGGTTTAAATATGTGCAGTTTATTGTATGTCAATTATACCTCACTAAAGCTATTTTAAAAAAAGGTGCTAGAAGCAACCAAGATGTCCTTCAATAGGTGTATGGATAAGCAAACTATAGTACATCCATAAAATGGAATACTATTCATCAGTAAAAAGAAATAAACTATTAAGCCATGAGAAGACATGTGGGGGGACTAAATGCATATTGCTAAGTGAACAAAGCCATTTGAAAAGGCTACATACTGTATGATTCCGACTATATGACGTTCTGGAAAAGGTAAAACTATGAAGAAAGTGAAAAGGTCAGTGGTTGCCAGGGGATCAGGGAAAGGAAAGAGGGAAAGAATAGGTGGAGTACAGAGGAATTTTAGAGCAGTGAAACTACTCTGCATGGCACTGTAATGGTGGATGCATGTCGTTATACATTTGTCAACACCCACAGAATGTGCAACACCAAGAGTGAACCCTAACGTAAACTGTGGACTTGAGTTCATAATAATGTATCTATATTGGCTCATTGGTTGTAATAAATGTACTACCCTAATGCAAGATGTTAATAATAGAGGACACTGGGGAGCAGGGGTCAGGGAACATATGGGCACTCTCTCTACTTTCTGCTTAATTTTCCTATAAACCTAAAATTGATCTAAAAAATAAAGTCTACTAATTTTTTAAAAAATGTTAAGGTGCCAACAGTTATAAAACTAGCAGATTCCACCTAAAAGTTCAAATCCCAAGCTCATCCTGAAAGACCAGATGCTCCAGCAACTTCGAGTTAAACCCACCTCAACTCCCCAAGCTCTCACGGCCAGTTCTTTGGGCCCCACATACACTGCCCACCTGGCCGCTGTAGGTTTCACGGCTGAAGACATCTCCCTTCCGAGGTAGGCACCCCAGGGTCCTGGCTCCTGGCAGGCCCCAGGAAATGTTTTCTTAGAGATCTATTTTTATTCCTTTGTCACTTCTTCCCCAGTCTCCATCCTTTTGTTGGGGTTCTGTAAGTGTCTTTTAGGTGCAGTCCTGGCTCACTCATTTCACTGGGGGTTCCCTGAGACTAGTTCTTCCTCTTTATCTTTGGAGCTTGCAGGGTCCCCCTCAAGAATGTCTAACTGCTATTGTTCATTGATCTCCCCTTCCTTCCCTCATTCCTTGTGCACACCCACTCTCTCCCCTGTGCCTCATTCCTCATATGTACCCCCTCGCTTCTGTGCAGCAAAATTAGGGCATCCATGTGTGAAATCTTGTTTAACCCTTTGCTGTCTGTCTTCTTGTGGGTCTTCCCTGATATTGACTTAACATTTACCCTCTTAGGAAGAGATGATTCATTTGTTTTTCTTTTTTTGTGTGTGATTGTGAAAGATTTGTGTGTGTGTGTGTGTGTGTGAGGAAGATTACCCTGAGCTAACCTCTGCTGCCAATCTTCCTCTTTTTTTTTTTGCTGAGGAAGATTGGTCCTGGGCTAACATCCGTGCCCATTTTCCTCTACCTTATATGGGACACCACCATAGCATGGCTTCACAAGTGGTGTGTTGGTCCGTGCCCGGGATCAAACCTGAGAACCCCAGGCCGCTGAAGTGGAGCACGTGAACTTAACCACTATGCCACTGGGCCAGCCCCAAGATTTTTTTTTCATTGCAGTAACATTGGTTTATAACATTATATAAATTTCAGGTGTACATCATTATATTTGGATTTCTGTATAGATTACATCACCTTCACCACCCAAAGAGTAATTACAATCCATCACCACACACATGTACATAATCATCCCTTTCACCACCTCCCTCCCCCCTTCTTCCCTGGTAACCACCAATCCAATCTCTGTCTCTATGTGATTGTTGTTATTTTTATCTTCTACTTATGAGTGAGATCATATGGTATTTGACTTTCTCCCTCTGACTTATTTCTTTTAGCATAATACCCTCAAGTTCCATCCACGTTGTCACAAATAGCCAGATTTCGTCATCTCTTATGGCTTAGTAGTATATATACCAAATCTTCTTTATCCATTTGTCCCTTGATGTGCACCTAGGTTGCTTCCAAGTCTTAGCTATTGTGAATAATGAACATAGGGGTGCATGTATCTTTACACATTCACGTTTCCATGTTCTTTGGATAAATACCCAGTAGTTGAATAGCTGGATCGTATAGTACTTCTATTCTTTATTTTTTGAGGAATTTCCATACTGTTTTCCATAATGGCTGCTCCAGTTTGCACTCCCACCAGCAGTGTATGAGAGTTCCCTTCTCTCCACATCGTCTCCAACACTTGTTTCCTGTCTTGTTAATTGTAGCCATTCTGATGGGAGTGAGGTGATAGCTCATCATTTTGATTTGCATTTCCCTGATAGTTAATGATGTTGAACATCTTTTCATGTGCCTGTTGGCCATCTGTATATCTTCTATGGAGAAATGTCTTTTCAGATCTTTGGCCCATTTTTTAATTGGGTTGTTAGGTTTTTTTGTTGTTGAGATGTATGTGTTCTTTATATATTTTGGAGATGAACACCTTATCAGATATATGGTTTGCAAATATCTTCTCCCAATTGTTAGGCTGTCTTCTCATTTTATTGATGGTTTCCTTTGCTGTGCAGAAGATTTCTACTTTGATATAGTCCCATTTGTTGATTTTTTTCTATTGTTTTCCTTGCCTGGTCAGATATGGCACTTGAAAATATATTGCTAAGACCAATGTCGAAGAGCATATGGTCTATGTTTTCTTCTAGAACTTTCATGATTTTAGGTCTTACATTCAAGTCTTTAATCCATTTTGAGTTAATTTTTCTGTATGGTATAAGATAATGGTCTACTTTCATTCCTTTGCATGTGGCTGTCCAGTTTTCCCAACACCATTTATTGAAGAGACTTTCCTTTCTCCATTGTATGTTCTTGGCTCCCTTGTTGAAAATTAGCTGTCCATAGATGTCTGGGTTTATTTCCGGGCTCTCGATTCTATTCCATTGATCTGTGTGTCTGTTTTTGTGCCAGTACCATGCTGTTTTGGTTACTATAGCTTTGCAGTATATTTTGAAATCAGGGCCTATGATACCCCCAGCTTTGTTCTTTTTTTCTCAGGATTCCTTTGGCTATTTGGGGTCTTTTGTTGTTCCATATAAATTTTAGGATTCTTTGTTCTATTTCTATGAAAAATGTTTTTGGAACTTTGATAGGGATTGCATTGAATCTACAGATTGCTTTAGGAAGAATGAACATTTTAACTATGTTAATTCTTCTAAAACAGAATACAGAATATCAGTACACATAACTTTAAACAAGATTGTGATCATATTACATTGTGTATTATAGTTTTTTCCATTGAACTATATGTTATGCATATTTTTCTCATCTGATTTTTAAAGGACTACATAATAACTCACTGCATAATAAATAATTGTGATGTTGCTGTCATTGATTTAATGGGTTCCCCTACTTTTGGACATTTAGTATTATTTATAGTTTTTCACCCATATTAATAATTCTACAACAAATATCTTTGTTGATTAATCTTTGTATTCATCTCTGATCATTCCCATGGGTTAAATTCCTAGAAATATGACTGTTGTGTTAAAGTACATGTTTATTTTTAACGCTTTTGCTGCGTGTTCCCAAGCTGCCTTCCAGAAAGGTTGCACTATCTCCACTCCCAAAAGTAGAATATATAAATGCCTAGGAAATAATTTCATCTTTAAGTCCAAAACTTAAAGAAAAAATGTATTTTGCATATCATCAGAGTTTAAATTTTAGTGGGTTTGGGAGTGCTTGTCAAAATGTTGGATGCAAAAATTCGAAGAGAAAATAAGACTATAACATGAGACCTTATGGAATATGTCACAACACTAATATTATAATATTTCTGTTAAATGTTAATTGTTATGCACTCTCTAACTATGTTAATCACTCCACGAGGGTAGAGGATAGAGGACAGGACAGAGTCTCAAAGGAAGAGGGAAATATGGTTTTACTGTATAAGCCTTTTTGGAGTACTAAGAGGTTTAACATGATCATTTCATATTTTAATTATGAGGAATTGCTTTTAAATCTGGTTATGAATCATTTACTATGGCATCTCTTCAGAATCCATGCAAAATTACTCTGCAAGGCCTAGTGACACCGCATGTTAAATCTGTCGTATACAAGAAGTCTAGGCTTTCCTCAGAAAGGAACAATACGCCTGCATGCCTCTGAGCATTGCCAGTTGCCTCTTCCCTCTGCCTTTCATCATTCTGTCATCAACATACACTTATCTTCAGTGACATGTTACTGTTACCCAGCCCCGTCTTCCGACCTCGTTCTGAACCCTATAAAGTGTAATCCAGATTAATCAACTCAGAGCTTAAGAGGTATGTTCTACACTAGTTGTTTTCTGAATGGATTCTGACATGTCATCAACATTTCCACCCATTTCAGACATCTTACGATGGCGCGTACTGATCTTCTTGATCTTCTTGAAGTATGGGCTGGTGATAAGGTACTTAATTTGGGTGTGTTAAGGGATAAAGACAGGAGAAATGAAGGAGAGAAGATATTTATGTATGGTATACTTTGGACTGGATATGCTGAGCATCCCTTTTTAACTGCTAAATCACTAAGATTGCAACATTGTGTGAAACTTGGTTGGCATTCATTACAATATAGAACCAAAGTCCTATTGCTACCTACTATTGCTCAGAGATGTCCAGAGGTCACCAATTCAGTGTAATGACTGGTTGTTTACCAGCCAAACCATTCCAGTCTGTTTTCCCAACCATCCCAGATCACCATGATTCCAAGGACCCTGGGGCAGCCAGACAGGCTTCAAAACCCCCATGCCAAATGTTGACTTTGTTTGCCACAACACAGGTGGACCCTCTAGATTATAGTTAGAGCTAGATCCCCAAGTTCTACAAATGAAAACTCCCAAGTCTCCTGGGAAGGAAGGATTCAAATTTAAAGAGGTGTTAGAAGATCTGATTGAAGAGAGAATAAAATACCTGGGCCAAGCCAGAGCCCAACAAAATCATCCAGAACCAGAATGGTCTCAAGAATGGAGCCAACAGACTTTCACATTGCTGGCATTTTTTTTTTGTTTGCCTACTTCCTTATGAGTACTCTTCTGACAAAATACTTCCTGAGTAACTTTCTCCCCATCATATCCATCTTCTCCCTTGGTAATTCTTAAAGAGAAACAGCAGACCCTAACATAACTAAAACTCAATTTCACTGCAGCCTACCACAAGATATCAAAACAACCTCAACTGATAAGCCAGGGAATGGTAAGGAATAGCTACCTCCTTTCTTGGGCTCAGCAGAACTTTGTCCTGTATCTTGGTAGCCCTTTAGCTTTCTTCCTGGCTATTTACTCATTGGTTCATTCAGCTAACACACACAGAGAGCCCAGGATGTGCCAGGCACTGTGCCAGATCTGATGACAGAGAAAAACAGATAAATGATCCAAAAGTGAAGTGGAAAGATCCTCAAGTAGAGGCACTTGGGCAGTGCTGTGGGAGCCCAGGGGAGGGGCAACAACCACCCTGGGTTTTGCTATTCCCCCACATCGTGTCTCTGCCTCTTATTAGTGGCATATTTGTTTTTCCTGAAATAGCCAGGCAAAAGCGAATAGTAAATCAGGGGAAAATACTTATTTTCTCCCATTGCCAGCAGACATTTTAAGCTAAATTTAGAATTAAAGCAGCATTTACAAAGTTCTTTATCTTGACTTTCCTTGCCCAGTCAGCTGAACTCCTTGAGCTACTCCCATATGAAATACAATGCATTCTTTTGCAAAGGACTAAGGACTTAGTAGCTTTTGATGCACATCCTGTGGGATATTTCTAAGACCACCAGATATTATAGTAGTAGTTCTGTGGACAATATCCCAATATCACGAGGCATCTAGTTCTCAAAGTCTTTGATCAACAATGCATTTCTCTTTGCCGGGATACACTCCCCACCCCCACCCCATATATCAAGCATTCTGTTTCTATGGAAAAATGGTTTTCTTGGAGTAGATTGGGGTGGCATTTTTAGTCTTTGATTTTATGATATTAAGATTGTTCACTCTTCTTTCCACAGGGAAATAAGCAATCTTTTGGGTATCCCAGTAAAATATTTAACCCCTGGACTGAGGATCACCTTCTATGTCTTTGCTTCCTTCAGCTTGGTGAGATTGTGCAGTTGGTTTCCCTGCAGCAGCTTGAAGCAAATGCAGCTTCCTTCAGACAACAATATCCAGTCCTTTCTATGGCGCACTCCTGCCCTATGAAACTCTGCATTTCATGTAAACATAGGTGAGCCTCAGAAGCAGACTGCACATCCTGTGGGTAGAAAAAGTCACCACGAGAGCGTAACCTGCAAGTTCACTGCAGGAAATCCAGAACAGCAGGCCTCAATGCATTTCTGGATATCAGACTTCAGAGCAACATGGATAGAAGGGTTTCTGCAGGCTCCAAGAAGGGTGGCCTAGTGGACTGTAGATGAGAAACACACATCTCAGTGCCCATCCCTGCCCCCACTCAAGTCCCGGGCCACCTTCGAGACCCACAAGAAACGTGTGGATATGGAACTGGGCTGTGCCCGATAAACATTCTTCAGTCTGTCTCTATGAAACCTGCTGTGATGATTAATTTTATGTGTCAGCGTGACTGGGTGCCCAGATATTTGGTCAAACATTATTCTGGATATTTCTGTGAGGGTGTTTTTTGGATGAGATTAACATTTAAATTGGTGGATTTTACGTAACGCAAATTATCCTCCATAATGTGGGTGGGC
Organism: Tapirus indicus; assembly: GCA_031878705.1. Classification (NCBI taxonomy): domain Eukaryota; kingdom Metazoa; phylum Chordata; class Mammalia; order Perissodactyla; family Tapiridae; genus Tapirus; species Tapirus indicus. Next base: position 15,888,175 of record CM062930.1, on the reverse strand, counting down.
CTCATCTGATCAGTTGAAGGCCTTAATAGAACGAAGATTGACCTCCCCTGAGCAAGAGGGAATTCTGCCAGTAGACAGCCTTTGGACTTGAACTGCAACATCAGCTCTTTCCTGGGCCTCCAGCCTGCTGACCCACCCTGCAGATTTTAGACTTGCCAGCCTCCCTAATCGTGTGAGCCAATTCCTTAAAATAAATATATCTCTCTCTTTCAATATATATATAAAACCCTGACTAATACACCTGCTCTGCACTTTTCAGTGGAGAAGATTGTAAAATTATAAGAACAAGGCTACATTTTGGAGGTCTAAATAAGAGCTGCTGTCCTCAGGAAGCAAACACAGGATGGAAGACAATAGCAAGACAGAATCACAAGTCTCCTTTTCCCCCAAGAAGAGAATAACGTTGGATGAGTCAGGGCCCGAAGGTTGGTGTATCAAGGGCTGCATGTGGATAAAATGTACCCCTCCAGATACCAAGCGCCCTGCTTAACCCCTCAGTGAGAGAAAGCAGGTAGACCCAGCATAGCAGGAGGGACTTGGCTGATTCTCTGTTCAATCCTCCAGTTAAGATTGTCAAAGAAACATAAATAAATAATTCAGAGCTGAACAGAAAACCTTTGGGAGCTGAACATTCACCCTCCTGAATAAAATTTAGTGTAAAGGAAACTAAAAGCATAAAGATATTTATTCCCATTCCAGAAGCACTAAGAGCACTGAGGGAGGATTTTTTTCCCTCTGAAGCACTAAGCAGTGGCTGTTGATGGCAATATAACAGAGAGAATAATATTCTTTTGAGGACATTCAAAAGCAAACTTGGCTGCTTGAATTAGACTGCCCAACATTAAATACACTGAACATCTCTGGTTCTTATTGGACAAATAAGCAAAGGGTACCATCAGTGGCTAAACATTGTTCCAACTATACACCGGGAACAAAAAATGAAGTTAGAAATCATTTGGTTCCCGGATCTAACTTCAAGATCCAAGACATGGAGAATATTAAACTAACCTCCCCCTTACAACCCTGGCTCCTCCCATGTTCCAGACCTTCACCCTTTCCATAGCAGATGATCACACCCCACTGTGCTCCAGCCCAAAACACAGCTGGCCCTCACTTTCTAAATATATTTTCATTTAAAAAATCATTCAGGTAAGCAAGAACAAAAACCAGACAGCACAACCCACCACTCAGAGATAACCCCATTAACATTTGGTGACTATCCTTCCAGGTTTTTCTACCACTGCCACGTTCACACAAGTTATTTTTAGTTTCTTTCTTTCTTAATAATTATTCCAAAAGGCTTTAAAGCAGTTTGGGCACATTCATCTCTCTGAGCCTCTGTTTTTACCATTTATAAAATGAAGATGGTGTTCATAATGTCGATCTGATCAGGTTGTTGGGAAAAATACACATCAGTGCACTTGTAAGTAGAAAATAAATTGACCTTCCTACCCTCCATTTGTTCTTCCTTCCTTCCTTGTTGAGTCATTCATTGACAAAAATGTTTATTAAACACCTGCTGTAAACCAGGCACTGCACTAGGCACCAGGCTCACAAAGATGAGCAAGGAGAGAGCCATGGTTCCCAGATTCACGACACATGCACACACTGAGAGAGAGGAAGTACAGGGCTGTGGGAACACATGGTGAGAACACCAAACCTGGGGGATGAGGAGGGAGGAAGAGTGTCTCAAGCATAAGGAACAGCCTATTACAAAGGCCCTGAGACAAATGGATGGAAGGCAACTGATGCACTGAGTTCAAGAAGGAGAGTTTGTGAAGGACAAGGCTGGAGCCACCCGCTGGAAGAGATGAGGAGGGATTCTCCTCTAGAGCCTCCAAAGGGAGTATAGCCCTGTGACACCTTGACCTTAGACTTCTGGTCTCCACAACTGTAAGGGAAGAAATTTCTGTTATAAGCCACCCAGTGTGTGGTCATTTGCTATGGCAGCCCTAGGAAACTAATACAAGTACATGTCCATGATTATTTTATTATTATTATTGTTATTATTATTATTATTTTGGTGAGGAAGATCGGCCCTGAGCTAACCTCCCTTGCCAATCTTCCTCTTTTTGCTGAGAAAGATTAGCCCTGAGCTAACATCTGTGCCCATCTTCCTCTGTTTTGTATATGGGACACTGCCACAGCATGTCTTGATGAGCAGTGTGTAGGTCCACACCTGGGATTTGAACCTGTGAACCCCGGGCCGCCAAAGTGGAGCACGTGATCTTAACCACTATGCCAACAGGCCAGCCCCCATTATTTTTTTTTAATTGCTCACATAATTATCAAGTGGAGGCCCTGACTTTCATAACTCTTAGAATCATTGAGGAGCTACACCTTTGTTTTTTGCCTATAAAATGAGTGGTGTTGATTGTGCATAAATGAGGTAAACATTTTCTTTCTATCTTGCTTGTTTATGTCTTTGCTTGGTGAGCTCATTTATCAAAGTCAAAGCAAAAATAAACATTAGTCCATCCTAATCCAAAGTCAAATTTGCAAGATGTAGAATTAATAACATGCTACTGTAAAATGATGCAATCTTTGCTATTTTTATAGAATGTGATGGTTGTGTTGGGCTAATGTAATTAATCTTCAGCCCAAATCATCTGTTCCAAATTTATACTCTATTTTCAATGCTTCAAATGGTTTGGAAAGCACCATTCTGCTTCTGTTAGTTTCTCAGGGAGAGCTCAGCAGCTTTATTGCAGGCAGACACTTTTTGTCTGTTAGCTCAAGCAGAGGTTCTCAATCAACACAGCGCACGCCCTTGGCAGCGCTGAGGCATTTGTTTTTGATCCAGGGGGGTGCTTGTTATGGAATTCGATGGGCAGGAGCCAAGACTGTTCCACTCAAAATGCCCATAGGCATCACTGCACACAAAAAGTTTAGGAAAATGTTTATCAGAACGAATTATCCTCTTATTACAGAAACACTCTGTTACCCTATGGGTTCTGGTTTAGCCCTGGGGAAAGAACAGGATTTGGTATCCTGGTCTAGGGTTCTTGACATGTGGGTTCTACTATTATCTTACTAGGTCTTGGCTTCTTTGTCTAAAAAATAAGAGAAGTTGAGATTTTGTTCTGTATTTTTCTAAGCTTCTTTTTCAGCTTCAAAAATTCTGCTTCTTTGTTAAATATGGATAATAGCACGTCAAGATTAGACACCATAGCCCTATTGCCAAGTGCAAACAATTTCCAAATTTTCTACTAATCTTCTAACAGCAGTCATTATCTTATTCAATGTCAGAGTCTAGACTTGGCCAAACAACCATTTGTAGAAGCTGCATTTCAGAAAAACAAATATAGCAAGTTCTAGAATGTAAGCTATGTGGTTAAGTGTCATCTTGGTTTCCATGGCAGGGTATTTTTCTTGTCAGCTCTGGAGGAAGAAAGGGAGGATACTGAAAGATGTTTTGTATAATCAGAGTTGAAAGAGAATGAGTGTGGCACAAAAGTGGAGAGAAGCGAATATGGCAAAAAAGATGGGATGTCACTTCATGATTCAGTTATAAAAGACTGTGCCTTCCATCTTGCTAGCAAACTCTCGCTATTGCCTTCCCAGCATGAACAATTTGATGAAGCAAGCTGCCTTGTTGATGAGGCCCATGTGACAAAAAATTGAGAGTGTCTCCAGCCAACAGCCAGCAAGGAACCAAGGCCCTCAGTCCAACAATCCACAAGGAAACAAATCTTGCCAACATCAACATGAGCTTGGAAGTAAATCCTTCTCTGGTTGAGCCTTCAGATGACTATAGCCCAGTCCACACCTTGGCTGCAGCCTGTTAGAAACCCTGAAAGAGAGGACCCAGCTAAGTGATGCCTGGATTCCTGACCTTCAGAAACGATAAGATAATAACTGTGTGTTGTTTTAAGCTGCTAAGTTGGGGGTAATTTGTTATGCTGCAATAGATAACTAACACACTGGAATCAAGAACTCACTCATAGTTTGTTATCTGGCACCACAGAGCCTAAACACCAGGGACTCTCTTTCACTCTTCCTCTGGTGCTTACTTTGTGGATTAAAACTCAATTTGGTCACCTAGCACCCAGATCTTGGTTTCTAAATACCATTCTCCATTAAAATGAAATAGAGCTCTTAGGGAAACAGTAGATTCCAGGATTGGGACAGAAAAAACAAAAGCAGAGCCTGAAACATTGTGTGGTGCCAGAAAGTAAGGAAGTGCTCAAAAAATGATAGGGGTATGTCAGGACACAGGAACCGACTTGAAGGAGCCCTCAGTGGTCAAACCTGGAACAAGCTGAGCAAGAAAATAAATGATAGTGATGGATTATAGCCGACAGAATAAAATAAACATTCATGAAGTTATGCTGACATAAATAAATAATTGAATAAATAAATAAGCATGGGAGAAAGGACAGTAGAATTTAATTAATAAACATAGAAGGAATGATGCAAATAAAAAATAAATATTAGGCAAATTCCACAGTAATCGTTGTTGTATGAGGAGAGACGATGTATTTTACATAGTCTCAAAATATCTTCTTAGAAGATATTTGTTAATTATAAAGGGGAAAATAGTGTAAAAACAAAAACAAAAACTGGAAAAACCTGTAAGATACCCCTGAACTAAGTGATCAAATTTAACATCACCAGTGATAAGACATAACATATCAGCATCATGTACCTCTTGATATCATGCACTGAGAAGGGTACAGTATCACTTTGGTGGTATTTTTGCCAAAAATGCCTAACTTTAATCTATTTATTAAAAAAGAAATGAGATAGATTCCCATCAAGATTTCTACTATTATTTTATTGTATGGTAATCTCTGGGTCTTGGTTTCTTTATCTGGAAAATAAGGGGATTGGACTGGTCAGCATTCTTCAAAAGTGTCAAAGTCATGGAAGACAAAGACAGACTGAGGATTGTCACAGAACAGAGAAGACTAAAGAGACCCAACAAGTAAATGCCACGTGGAATCAGAAAAGTGACATGAGAGGGAACACTGGTAAAATTCAAATAAGATCTCTAGATTAGCTAATATCATTGTATCAGTATTAATTTCCTGGTTTTGATCATTATACTATGGTTATGTAAGATAGTAACATAAGGGTAAGCTGACGTGAAGGGTATGCAAGAAGACTATCTGCTCTTTTTTGCAACTTTTCTGCAAGTCTAAGCTTATTTCAAAAAAAAGTTTAAAAATAAAAAATTCCACCTAGAATTCTAAGATTGGAGTTCTGATATCTTTTGGCCTCACACCACAACTTAACGGGAGCAAAACCTTTGATCTAAGCTACAAAAGAGTCTCTCCTTGGTAGATATTTATCAACCCATATCAAAGGACACCCTGCTTTTGAGCAGCAGGTGGAGTTAGCATTTCTGCTGTATTGACTATTTTTATTTAAACCCCATAAGACATTAGCTCACTTTTAATTAATCCCTTCTAACTTTATGGAGTCAAGAGTCTACAGGTTTTAGTCTCTGTCCTTCACATCATTAATGATAGAAGGAATTGCTCATCCAAATCATTAGCAAAAGAAAAAATGTACTTATCAAGGCCCTTATATACTGCTCTTTGGACATGTTTTTACATGTTTTTCATGTGACTTACATAGTTAAACCTCAGTTATCCACAAACATGTCCAGAACGTACATGGCGTGTTACATTTCATAATCATATGAGGAAAAAGTGATTACTACTAATCATTATGTATATTATGTTGGTGGTGGAAACTGTCTAACATTGCCCCAATTATTTGTTGTAACAATCAACATCTTATTCTCACTACATATCAGGCACTGAGCAGACCACTTTATAGTTTATGTCTTTTAATCCTTCAATAGCCCTGTGACATACGCACAGACGCAGTGGCAAACATATATTCACTAGTAACATCTAGCTTCAGACAAAATGCTGGGTGGGTATATACTGGACCCTGGGGAAGGTCTGAGCTGGGGAAGTGAGTGAGTTGCCACAGGCCATGCCCATTATTTGATTGATCCCCTTTTATTTATCACTTTTAAATCAGATTACTCTGTTAGCATTGGCCTAAGGGAGGGGGGAGAAGGCGTGGAAGGAAGGAGGGAGAGAAGGAATGAAGAGAGGAAGGAAAGAAGGAAAGAAACATGTCAAAGTGTATGAAGAATCTCAATGTTGTCACAAAAGTGGAACTTTCAGTTTGATGTGTTTTAAATTAGAGAAGTTGCAGACTGGAGGAGAAAGAATCAGGGGGAACATGAAAGCCATCTTCAAATATACGAAGGGCTGTTTTGGGAAAGGGGGATTAGAACTGTGTGCAGTCTAAGAAGGAAGTTTGGGGAGACATATTACAGGTCATTATCAAGAAACTCTTTTTAGCTGGAAAGTCTAATCACGGGCGAGGCTGCCTGAGGACTTGGTGAGCACCTGGCCCCGAGAGGTGCTCCGGATGAGGTTGGGTAACCAACTCAAGGAAGAAGGAAAAAAGCAGGGGATTGGTATTTAAATTAGATGAGCTTGAAAGTCTTTTCTAGCCAAGAAGCTCTGTGAGGGATTCCAAGCTTCTACTTCGCCACTGGATCAGATCCTTCTGGGAGATGGTGATGTCCATCTCCTTATTCCTGGTGTCACAGCTCTACTCTGTTCCCATGTTGAGTGTAGAGAAGCAAACTGAATTAGGTGTTTGGGAATAAGAGGCTGACTTAGACAACCAGTGGATTGATGTCAGAATCTTTCAGAACCAAGAGAGATATATATGAGGTCTGAAATTTGGAAGACTTTTACCTCTGTGAATGCTCTCCCTGCTGGCCCTTGTCAGCCCCCATCTACAAGTGGAAGGCTGTGCAGTGTGGTAACAGATCAACTCTGGGGTTGGCCTGCCTGGGTACAAATCCTGGCTCCCATCTCCTGGCTGTGGCAGTCATTGGTGCTGTTCACCCAAATATTTCCAGACCTTTTCTCCTATATGGTAGGATTAGACATCCCCCCACACACACACTGCTGTGGCCATGTGACTGATCTCAAAATGAGACAGTGTAGAGCAGAGCTCCCAGCCATGTATGACAGGCATGTAGCATGAGTGAGAAGTAAATCCTTGTTGTTTTAAGCCACTTAGATTTTGGGGGTGTTACCTCAGCATAACTTAGCTACCCTGACTGATAAACAGGCTCTGGGCCAGTTACTTAACATCTACAAACCTCAGACTTCCTATCCATAAAATGGAAGAATAACAGCACCCGTCTCATAGAAGTGCTGTGGGAATCAAGTGAGAATTGTGGGACTTGAAAATGAGGTTACCCAGAGAGACTGTAAAGAGAAAAATGAGAAACAATAAGAGCAGTATCTGCAGTGGGCCAAAATACAAACCAAGCCTCTTGATGCTCCCCACCCACTCTCTGACTTTAGGAACTTCATCTTACAGAGCAAGACTCAGGACCAGATTCGGTTGGTCCCAGCAACTCCCCAGCCTCATGTTGTCTAGCGCACTACTGATCAGGCCTGTATATGGAAAAGGAGCTATTGAATGAGTGTGCCCGGCAAGTACTGTGAGCCTTGATTACAAAGAGATGATGGTCAAGTGTGGGTGGGTGGAGAGGAAAACTGACAGAATTATGACTTGAAGTACAAGCTGTGTAGACCACTTTCTACATTAAATTTACACCCTTCTATAACTGCTGCCGAGAAGAGAACTATGTCTGGTGAAAACCACATGATTCAAATTAAGTGAACTAAGCAATGCTTCTTTGTGCTAAAGATTTCATGATTTAATCTCATTTGCAATGACAGAAATAAAAAACTTTTTGAAAGAATAAATTCTTAAAAGCAACGCATGCTTACCAATTAAGTAATTTATAAGATCATTCAAGGAAAGGAAAAGTAAACCAATACCAAAAGTGTGTTCTAAAAAACAAAGTTTGTACAAAGATTTACCATTGCAAATAAGATATCTCAAGGCATACTAATTATGTAGTTTCGAAAATTTCCCCCCAAATGTAATCATTTGCTAAACCAGAAGAGGGTAATTGGTGAAGTAGGGGATTGAGGAGAATGGCTTCCAGACAATTTCTCTTCCACTCTGAGTTTTATTCCACCTGCCAAAAACATCTCTTTTTCTGTCCTTGTCTAACTTCTAATCACTTTTCCTTATTCTCTGAAGACTTTGACTATTGACCACTGCAAATTCTGCCATTGTCCAATCTGACTTCAAGGTCCATGTGAACACCTGTCCAATATCTGGGCTCTCATCTCCTTAACCTCATCTCCGATAAATTCCTTCTTTCCTCTACCTCAGATACCACCCTCATGGTCCTGTTCTTGGCTTTAAAATGACCTGAAACTGTGTCACTTCCAAAAAAAACCGGCAACTCTGTGTAATTTTTGAGGAGAATTAGCAAAAACATGTACAGTAATTATCCAATTCTGTGACCACATCCTCCCATGCTTCCTTGCCCAAGTACTCTGTAGTAGGCTGAACAATGGCCCCCAAAGGAGTGGGTCCTAAGCCCTGGAACCTGGAACTGTTATCTTATTTGTGTTTGTTACCTTTATTTGTTACCTAATGTTAGCTTAGTTTTGTGGGACTGTCGGACCCTTGGCTCATTTGCTTTCTCCCTGCTCTTTTCACTTTCCCCTTTCTCTTCACTTCCCTCCCTATCCATCCTAAATTCCATTGTCCATCATTATAACATTGTAAATACTTATAATTCCCCTGCGCCTCTCTCATTCCATAGCCAGCTGACTTACTCTCCACTTTGGATTGACCTAACCTTTGGCCATCTCTATGCCAGCACCTGAGCAACTAAGCGTTGTTGCAGAAAAATCATACAGCCCAAGTAGATTGATGCAACCAAAAATTGTTGGTCATGAGACTCAACTGGGCCCTCCACACTGCTTGCTCTCAGTCACATTCCAGACCATACACATACAACTGCCAACTCAACTTGGAGGTCATGGAGGCACTTTACATCCAATGTGTCCAAAACCCATCTCAGGATCTCCCCTCCAATCCCACTTCTCCATGTTCCCACAGCCCAGGAAATGGCACTAATACCATCCAGTTACTCAAACCAGAAACCTAGGCATCATCCTCGGTACTTTTCTCCTCTCATCCCCTCAGCCAGTCCATCACCAAATCCTGTTGATTTTACTTTCTAAAGATTTCTCAAAACTCTTCACTTTTCTCTACTTTTCACCAATGCCGTGTTCAACTCACCATTGTCCATTGCCTGAACTTGGACAATAGTCTCTGTACAAATCTCCCACATCCATTCTTGCCCCCTCTGGTTAGTTCATTTTTCATGACCAGAGTTATTGTTTCAAATACAAGTTTGATCACTTTATGTCTCTGCTTAAAAATAAATATCTGAATAGATTCCAGTTCCTTATAGGAAAAAGTCCCAAGTCCTATGCATGGACTCAACGCCCCCTCATGATTTGGCCTCTTTCTCTCTCTGCAGTTTCATCTTGCTTCCTGCTTCTCCTTAATCCCTCAGCTTCAGTCTTGCTGGCCTTATGTCAATTACTAGACTGCACCAAATTCTTTCCAGCTTCAGAGTCTTTGTCTACACTCTTCTGTTTGGGTGGAATGTCCTTTCTCCTTTATTCTATCATCACTCCCCCTCCCCCAGCCTGGTTATCTCTTATTTATCTTTTAAGTTCCATCATAAATGTCGTCTATTCAAGAAAAGCTTCCCTGACCCTGTCTCAGTCAGATTTGCTAATTACATACTCCTGAAGCCCCCCATATTTCACCTTCACAGCACATACCCAGGTGAAATTTATTAACTACTCACGTAGTTATTTGTTTAATGCATTTTACTAGGTTGTAATTTCTATAAGATCTGGAGAATTATTTATGTTATTTCTGGTGAACCGCCAGCACCTAGAATAGTTCCTGGGCCCTAGTAGGTGGCTTATTCAACTTTGGATGAAAGGGAAAAAAATCAGGAGCTTGAGAATATAAAAGATGAGCAAGGTCGGAATTTGTACCCAAAGAGTTGGACACTTGTTCAAAACTCATCTAACCTAATCCCATCTCTGAAAGAAGAAATTTTCTTCTATCAAGAAACATATTGAGACTCACGTCTAAGAAGATTAAGATGGAAAGAGTTGCTTGAGTCACGGCCACTGTAATCTGTTGTGTGGGCTGCTCGCTGCTCAAGGGAACACAGTCAGGAGGTGGGGAGGAGTTAAAATCCATCCTGCTTGACTTTCCAAAGTACATGTCTGTGGGGACTGCATCAGCTGAAGACGTGTCTTTTTTCTAATTTGCTCAAAGTAGGGTAGGGGCTAGTTGTTCCCTTCAGTCACATCCCAAAGACGTGGGCCCCTGCTCACTGATGACAGTGACATCCAAAGAAATGGAATAGTCTGAAAGTCAACCAGGTAGCAAAGGAACCAAGAAAAAGCACAATGCTGTGGCAGGTCCATTAATCTACTATGGAGCAACTCAAACAGTTAACTGTGAGGGAGAGCAGAAGAGAAGATCTAAATACGCACTGAACTCTGAGATGGCAATTAAGGACATCTAATAGAATCTGTAAATGGTTCCTATCTGACTTTAAGATGTCTCTCAGATGTCAAGAAGGGTCAAATGGGGCCTCCAAAAACAAATCTTCCTATTTAACGTTCCCAGTAATCTCAGTGTTAACCCCTCAAGAGCTTTCAGATATTGCAGCACTTGCTGCAAAATTAAAATTAGAATCAATACAATGAATACTCAGTATGTAAAACGATTCAAGGCTCTATTTCAGCATGAAGTTTCATTTAAGCTGTAGGAATAAAAGGAAAAGACAACCCTTTGTTCTCTTCATTTCACAGTCCTGCAAATGGCCTCTTAGCCAAAATAGCTCTTCTAATCTTTAAGTTTTAATTAGCTGCCCACAATTCACAAAATATCAGGAATTAAAATGCTGATACCTCATTCTCCTGAGGAATGGCACACAATTAACCTCTTTTTTCTGGTCAAAGACAGAAACTGAGAAAGGGTAATGACAAAATTAATCTATTCTGGTGGCAAGGCCTGCCACAGTCCTGGAAAACAGCCTCCGACCCTGCGTCAAAGGGGGAAGCCATCCAGAGCGTGTCGAGAAACTGCAGCGGATAGCCTTTTGTATTTGTCACAAGTCATATCACAAAACCATATTGGGCCCTCAAAATCTTACAAAAATGTTAAATGATTCCCAAGAATTAATCAACCTAACGCACCTTCCTTTTTCCTCTGAAAACAGATATATACATAGGCTTTTAATAATGTCTGAAGCTCTGGCTTTCTAGAGAGGTGGGCAGAAGAAAAGGCTGAGAAACACACACTTTCCTGGCTTGATCTCAACATCAAAACACACGTCTGGCGGTAAAGTCAGAGGGAGTTGCTGGTACTGAGCTTATGCCTTTCTAGAATAATCATTCTCCCCAAAAGGTAGATTCTGCTTTTTTATTTCCTGATGGCAAATTAAATGGTAAATATTTAATAGGATTAGCCACATCCATTTAAACTTAGTCAAAAGCTCACAGAGTCAGAATACAGTCCAAGACATTTCAACATATGCTCTCAATGAAGACAGGAAGAGACAATGGGTAGGATAGAAGCAGTAGAGTCAATCTGCCTGCTTTCAAACTCCAACTTGGCGATGCAGTAGCTCTGTGGTCTAGAGCAAGTTGCTTAACCTCTCTGAGCTTTTGTTACATATCTCTAAAACAGGGACAAAAATCTGTGTTATAAGGACGAAACAGAGAATGCTTATAACATGCTTAGCACAGAAACTGGCACTTCACAAGTGCTCACTAAAGTTAGCTACTACTACTCTCAATAGAGGAACCCAAATAATGAGTACAGAGAGAGATACTTTGGTAATTCCAATTGCTGCTGTTAGTTTTTCAGGTGACAGTTTTACTGAGATATACTTCACGTGCTATACAATTGACCCATTTAAAGTGTACGATTTAATGGTTGTTAGTATATTCACAGAGTTGTGCAATCATCACCACAATCAATTTTAGAACTTTTTCACTACTGCAAAAAGAAACCCCATACCCATTAGCTATCGTTCCCCAGTCTCGACATTCCTCCCAGCCCTAACCAACCACTCATCTACTTTCTGTATCTATAGATATGCCTATTTTGGACAATTCCTATGAATTGACTTATATAATATGGGTCTTTTTTTGAATGGCTTTTTTCACTTAGTGTAATGTTTTCAAGGTTCATCCATGTTGTAGCATATATCAGAACTTCATTCCTTTTTATGATTGAGTAATATTCTATTATATGAATATACTACATTTTGCTTCTTCATTGCTATTTTCCTTTGACAGAGTAATTGTAAATTCAGTGCTAAATAATAAAAGCATAACACATAATACCAACCTTCATCCATATAGAGGTGTTTTCTAGCTTACAGGGTGTGTTGACATGTGATTTCACTTGAACACGAGCCATTCTACTGGCAGCTCACAATAATCCCGGGCGTCAGGCACTGTTTTTCATTTTATAGATGAGCTCAGGGAAGTTACAGGTCTTAGCAGAGATTACACAGCCATGCACTTACCAGCAGAGCTAAGACTTAAACCTTCTGAGTCAAGTCCCATGTTTCTCCTGATACAGTTGATGGGTGTGTGAAAGTCCATAGCGTCCACTTTTTGTGTCTTGGAGGGAGCTGAGAGGAGATAAAAGCTCTTTTCTGTGACTTCCATTTGCCCCCAAAATGCAATCACCAGCAATTATATAGCCAGGGATGGGGAATCTTGGCTCTCCAACCTCAAAGCAAAGGTATCACAGCTTCTACCAGGGTTGACCTACTTCAAGATGAAGCAAAACAACTGTTCCTTTGTCAAACATTCTATCTCCCTGGTTAAATCCCTATTTGAGGTTTTACAACTACACCATTTCTAAGCAGCACCATTGTGATCAGAGACACATTTGCCCTGGCCTCATGGGACGGAGGGGGGCAGGGGATCAGTTCTTTTTCTGCATTTAAACCCCAGTTGCTTTGCTGCAAACACGTACAATAGCCTGCTACCTCCTATTACTTAAATTGTTTTGCTCTCTGGGCTATGAGAAATGACCCCAAAGTACTCTACCTTTCAGAAGATGTTCTGAGAACTTCATGTTTTTAAAATCATTTTTCATTTCCCCCAAGCTCAAATCAAAGTGATTTGTTAACAGTAACCATTCATGAACCCGAGTGTACAGGTTTGAATATGAAATCTGGAACCCACTTCAGCGGGGAGGGAAGGAATAAAGGTTTTAGAGTCCATTTGTGGATTTAAATTCAGTAAAGTGGACTCATAACTCCCCTTTTATACCAGGATAAGATGATCTCCTTCCAGACTGTGCCATCCAGGAAAGATCCTCGGCTGCAAAACTCTAAACCGGCTATGACCAGGACGTAGAAGGTTGGAACATATAATGAAGGACTATCAATTGCTTCACTTCTCTCAGAAGCTGTGGTCAACCCAGCAAAGCTCTTTGCAAGTCCTGGGGAGCTGTAGCATCTTCTGAATGTCTCAATAATCAAAAGCAACAGTGCACAAAGCATGGCAGAAATGCCAGTCAGCCGCCACATGCATGACCTTCTGTCTGCTCAGGATGAGAAGGATCTGTGACCAAAGAGACCCTGGGCCAGCCTGTGACCTTCCCCATGGCATACCAGCTCTCAACCATCCTTGCTCAGCCCAGACCCTCACTGGAGCCATTTGCCAGTGCCCTTGGGACCCTTCGGACAGGTGGGCCCAGAGCCCTGTGCATTGAGGTGGGAGATTGCAAGCTGAGCCTGCATTACTGTGCTGGCTACTTTGTGACCTTTTCCTTCCATAAAAAGGGGGGGAATTTGTTCCATTTTAAGCTCCTGTGCAGAATCGGTTGCTTTCTCCCCCCAAGAAATAATAGAGACTTCTCTTGGTTCACCCTCAGTGGCTGTTTCTGGAGAATGCCAGCAGGGCTTTGTTATTGAATTGTGTCCCCGCAAAGTTCATCTGTTGATACTATTACCAGATACAAATACAGGTTCTTTTACCTACCTTATAGTAGGGCCAATAAAGAAAAAACTGAAACACCAGGCTTGTGTCAAGGAAAGAGGTTTACTATTATTGAAAGGCAGCCAGATGAGGAGATGGGAGTTTGAACTCAGATCCACTTCCTTGAAGGAAAAAAGGTAGGGATTCTTATCCAGGATTTTAGGTAGGGGAGGGAGAGCATGTGCTGGGGTTTTAGGTAAGGGAGAGGGAGCATGTGGCCATGCTGATTGGCACCTTCCCACAAGCCTGTGTTTGGCCTTGAAGACTGAATTTCTTTTCCTTGACTGTCTGGACTTTTTCTGGTTAGTTTTCATCGTCAGCATGCATTTGGCCTTGGGAGGCTAAATCTTGATGTCTGGACCTTGACTTCCTGGGAAAGACAGTTCATTCATATACTAAGGAGGGACAGAAAGACCTCGTTAGTTTTAAACAACAGTTGATTACACTGAATATGCACAGCCACAGTTAGCAAAGCTTATCTCAAAGTTTTGTTCTCTTCTAGCCCAGGGAAGATTTTTTTTTTTTTTTTGGTGAGGAAGACTGGCCCTGAGCTAACATCCATTGCCAATCTTCCTCTTTTTGCTTGAGGAAGATTATCCCTGAGCTAACATCTGTGCCTATCTTCCTCTATTTTGTAGGTGGAACACCTCCACACCACGGCTTTATGAGCAAAATGTAGGTCCGCGCCTAGGATTTAAACCAGCAAACCCCAGGCTGCCAAAGCAGAGCACACGAACTTAACCATTATGCCACTGGGCTAGCCCCAAGCCCAGGAAAGATTTTTTAACCTCTTCATCCTTGATTTCAATACCCCCAGTATCTCAGAATGTGACCCTGTTTGGAAATAGAGTAGTCGCAGATGTAATTAGTTAAGTTAAAATGAGGTCATTAGATTGGGCCCTAACGCAATATGACCAGTGTCCTTAGAAAAAGGAGGAATTTGGACACAGACACACATACACAGGGAGAACATCATGTGAAGACAGAGGCAGAAATCAGAGTAATGCTTCTACACACCAAGAAACACCAAAGATTGCCCACAAACCACGAGAAGCTAAGCAAAAGGCACAGAACAGATTCTCCCTCAGAACCTTCAGAAGGAGCCAACCCTGCCAACACCTTGATCTTGGACTTCCAGCCTCTAGAACTGAGATAGCGGCCACCAAGTTTGTGGTATGTTGTTACAGCGGCCCTAGCCAACTAATCCAGGCTCCTTCCCTCGACTTCTGGAACTACGTCTCATCTCATTTTACATCCTTCCCTCATGTCACAGGGAGACATACCTCCTTCATTCCAGCCTCATTCCGGGGGGCATGGGGGAGCTCCCTTTGCCTATGCAGGAGTTTGTGCCCAGGTGGAGTGTACGTTAAATGCAACTCTAGAGGCCTGTGCAAAACTTAAAATACTGAAAAGATGTTTCCTTTTGATAAATTCATTCCATTCATCTCTTTGTGCTAAATTTTCAAGAAGATGAGAATATTTTCATCTGAAAAGTAATTGACATAGTAATAGAGCAAATCTCTTTTTAGAGCTTAGTATGTTCCAGCCTCCATTTTGGTTGCATATATTAGCAATTTAATAATCACAACAATCCCACGAGGGAGATGGTATTATTTTCACCCTCATTTTACAGGTGAGGAAACTGAGGCAAGGAGCAAGTGAATGACTTCTACCAGGTCAGTAGTAGAGCCAGGGTTCAAAGCCAGGCTGCTGTCTGGCACCAGAATCTGTGCTCTGAACCACTAGACTAAACTGCATCTCACAAGCAGAATGAATAGCATTAGTGTGGGTTTTTGAATATGGTCCATCATGCCAGGTGTCATTAATCTCTGCCACCTAGGGGTCCAGCCTAGTGTCCTAAATATGGGATGAGGACGTGCTTCCATTCCACTCCCAGTGGGTTATTTTATGCCACAGGACTAGCAGAAATAGGAGCCACCAGCAGCTTTCCTATGCAGAGCACAGCAACACTCAGCACCCCGAGGGCACTAGAGTGTCCGTGGCAGTGCCCAGCAGAACTATGGCAGGGCCCATGAGGCCAAGCAGGAGAGGAAAGAACCCTGATAGACCAGAGTTCTGATGGTAGTGCCCAGCAATCTGAGATTTTTTGTGAAAATACATGAAACACCCCTGGGCAGGTAGGCAAGATTCTTGCTGATTGCTGAGGTCTTCAATAAATAGTTAGGGCAAAAGCCAGAAAACTCTGAGTTATTACCAATACCGTGACCCCCTCTATATCTTCAGGTTAGGAGAGTATGGTGAACTGCAAATAAGCGCTAATAATATATCAGGGCTTTTAAATGGCATAGCCCAGCCTAGGTTGTCCTTTCAAGGGAAAACGCCTTCTGCCACCCCACAGAGGCTCTGTGGGAAACCGAAGTCAGTTCAGCTCCTCATCAGGCCTCCCAAAGAGGTGTTTGCCAGAAGTATAAGCCTGAACTCCAGGGAAGAGTTGGGCTGTGCTTCCAAAATGCTGTCAAGAACCAGCTCAGAAGCCAGCAAATGACACAAAACCATTCTACATCTAGAGAAAATGAGCTCTTTATTTAAGGCCATGTGGACCAAAGTATGCGCACAGAAATGTGGCAGCTACCAAAGGCCGGTGGCAGATACAGAGTACGATCCAGGGCTACAGGTCCAACCTCAAGCATGCCATGTACTGAAAGGTCTGGACCCTATGATATAACACTGACATTGGACAGAATGATGTTCTGGGAGCTGCCAGGGCCTGTGATGTCCAGCAGCTGCTCTTCAGAAGGCACCTCCCAAGCTCAACTACTGAAGACCAACACTTGCACACCCTCGTACCCCTCACGAATGAATGAACTTATAATCGATGGATTAAGTAAGACATTTCCATTACAGTAGTCCCCTCTTATCCCTGGTTTCACTTTCCATGGTTTCAGTTACCTGCAATCAACCGTGGTGAGAAAATATTAAATGGAAAACTCTGGAAATAAACAATTCGCAAGTTTTAAATTTAAATGAAATCTCTTGCCATCCAGCTCTGTCCTGCTCAGGACGTGAATCATCCCTTTGTCCAGTGGATCCACGATATATACATACCTGCTCATTAGTCACTAAGTAGCCCACTCGGTTATCAGATTGACTTTGTGGTATCACAGTGCTTGTGTTCAAGTAATCCTTATGTTACTTAATAATGGCCCCAAAGTGCAAGAGTAGTGGTGCTGGCAATTCAGATATGCCAAAGAGAAGCCATAAAATGCCTCCTTTAAGTGAAAAGGTGAAAGTTCTCCACTTAATAAGGAAAGAAAAAAATCATATGCTGACGTAGCTAAGATGTATGGTAACTTTTATTACAGTATATTGTAATAATTGTTCTATTTTATTTTTAGTTGTTGTTAATCTCTTACCATGCCTAATTTATAAATTAAACTTTATCATAAGTATGTACGTATAGGAAAAAACATAGTACATACGGGGTTCAGTACTATCTGTGCTTTTAGGCAACCTGGGGTACCTGAACTTGCCCCCACAGATAAGGGGGAACTACTGTGTTAAGACATGTTTCCATTGGTGTTGAACAGCTTGGTTTCTTTATAGCTCTCTGAACACACAACCTTGATTTAGCTCTTAATCTCTCAG
This sequence comes from Tapirus indicus, assembly GCA_031878705.1. Lineage (NCBI taxonomy): Eukaryota > Metazoa > Chordata > Mammalia > Perissodactyla > Tapiridae > Tapirus > Tapirus indicus. Next base: position 15,870,608 of record CM062930.1, on the reverse strand, counting down.
TTACATCTGAAAGGTTTTCTAAAACCTGTTTATCTAGAAAGTTATTTAAATCTTACATTTAAAAATAACAGTCAGAAGATCTTAAGTAACTTGAAAGACACAGAGAATGCTGCTGTTGTTAAGACATGTACTGAATGTCAACTGTGTAACGCGTGACTATGATCCTAGCTCGTGGTTTATGACCTAAATTGACCTGGGTTAGTGCCCTGGTAGATCCTGGTCCCCCAAATGCCTCAACTTGTCTCTGTCAGACTAAGATAAACCCATGCTCTTTCTGGAGCACTAACAAATAGATGTGCCTTCTTGCTCTCCTGTTCTGCTATGTTGAAGTAGGTTTAGGGCCTTTTTTTCTCTCCTCTTTTTTAATTATGCAAGTGAGAAATTTTTAAAAATACAGATGAACAAAAAAGAAAACACTGAAAATCATCCATAATCTTAAATTAACCACATAACCTTTTTAGTCCTTCTGAAAGTGTTGCTTCTTGTCAAATCAATAGGAATAAGATGTGCAATAAACATGCCTCTGATTATATTTTTCTCTGAGCAATTCACCAACTTGACATAAGCAAGTGCTTATAAGGGAAGTGTTTCTATGCTGCTGTACACCTGTATTTCATTCCTGCCAACTCAATAGCTGAACCTACTCAACAAGTCAGCCGTTCATTTTGTAAAAGAAATAAAACCAAATTTTTCTATAATTTTTCCTAGAATAAGAGATCAGACCATTCAAATTTAGATGTTTATGTATTTAATATTAAAGTCTTTTGCAATCATATCTTTAGAATTGGATTCAATTAGAAAATGTAAACATCATTGCTATCAGGTGAGATTATCCCTGAATACTTTACAGGATACTAAATATTGTTTAAAAGTTCAGCTCAGGTTTACAATCAGTTAAGAAAAAAAAAGAAGAAGAAAGTGTGGTGCTGTGTAAAAAGGAGAAGCAATGTGCATCTTTAGAAAAAAGCTTTATGACTGTAGACATAATAATGACACTGCGTAAAATGAGGTATATAGACATATGTGCTTGTATGTACAAAAATTATAGGATACTCTAGGAGCTACTAACAATGTTGGCCTCTACAGAGGGGAACTAGGCACAGAGCTAAAACAGAGATGTACTTTTCATTGTATATGTCCTTTTCTGTTTGAATTTCTCACCATGTGCTTCAATTATTAAGTCTAAAAAATAAATTAAACTTTTAAAAATATTTTTTCAAATCCCCAACCTTTAAATGTGAAAATAGACTCTGAGTTGGGAGAGAGCAATTGAAAAAGATGGGATGGGAAGGAAGAAAGAAAGAAGCTGTGGAATAGTGGCTGTGCTCGGGGAACTAAGCGATACAGAAAGAGAAAAAACCTCTGTCCACACTGTCCTCCTGTCCAAAAGACATTTTCCTTGGGGGTGGGCTCCCCAGTTAAGAGACCCCTAGAAAAATAGCATCAACAACTACATAGACTTTGTGAAGATGAGAGAGACAGATTTCAAAGAGAACCACACCAGTGTGCAGAGAAGGGGGTTCTGCCCTGTCTCCACACATGGGCCACTGCAGCTGGAAAGTATTCCAAGGGCAGAACTCTGGATTTTAGGAAATCACCTGCCTTCACACAAGTAAATGTTTGTAACTATACATATATTCATTTCTTAGATAATTAATTTCATGGAATACTGCTTACCTATCCAATCTCCATCTAGACAATCATGAAACTTACCTGCAACAGACTGGCAGGATTCACACCTCCCTTTTAACAGGACACATCAATGTCATTTAAGTGTGTGCATTACTAAGGAAACATTAAGTCAGTTCTTCCCACTCACCAAGAATTCTTGGGCATTCCATCTTTACATGCCTATTCCCTTTATTCAAGGCCATCAAGAATGGAATGGCAATTTTCTTTACTGAATTCTCACCACATACAGCTTTGTGCTTCACGCATTCATGCATTCACCTCCGTGCATTTCAATTTGCCTGAAACTCTATTGAAGGACCCAGATTTTTAGTTTTCTAACACTAAGTCCATCTTTAAGCAGATATTTTCTCGGAAAAAAAATAGTTTACTTGCAAAGAAGTTAATAAGGGAGTCCAAGTTTTAAAAAGACTAGCTTAAAAACAATACAAAAACAAACAAGAAACTCTGAAAAAAAAAAAACCCCCAAATCAAACACATCTACATCTATACACGAGATGAGCGATGTTACCAAGTGCACAGTTAGTCTGTTCGTGATGGGAAAACAGCAATTTTGTCACAGTGTTTTATTTACAAAGGTCACCACATTTCTTTAGATATCAACATTGAAATTGTCATGGATAAAATTATCTTTGATGCAGAGTCGATAACTTTCAGAAAAGGCTCATGGCTTCATTTATTATGGGGACTCGAACCAGACAAGGGGGATCCTCTGGGAGGCTGTCTTGATTTATCTCAGGATGCAGAGTGCTTTTTAACATTTTTTCTGAGTAGAGTACATGACTGTAACATACACACTAAGTCATCACAAACGCAGGGACAGATGCTGGTATTGCTTCTAGACATAATTAGTGTTAAGCAATAATAGGATCCATCCCAACCATCCTTTTGATAGCCTCTGCCAGCAATGTCCACACCCCACACTACCCCACCCCCTTCCTTCCTGAACTATCAGCAACAACAACCACAAAGAAATCACAACTCAGTAGATTTTTTGAAAGTTTCTGAAGGGTGGCAGAATATGCCACACCCAAACATGCCATTTTGCCATCAGGATTATTTTGAGCTGAAGGCAACTGAGAAGAAGCAGTTACAAGAAAAGCTCTCTGCCATCCCTCTATTTGCCTAAAAGCAGGACATAAATTTGTAAAGGTGTCCCTCCTCCCCTCTCTACCAGGAAGGACAGAAGTTAATCACTGGAGACAACTTTGGACCCTAATCAGCCCAGAGACGGCACCAGAGGAAGCTACATAACAAACTTCCCTAACTAGCCCCCTTATCTCCCATTAGTTCCCCCATATATCTGCCTTCCCACAATTTGCTCCCCAGAAGCTCAAAGACCTTTTCCTTTGTCTTGTCACTTCTATACAAATTTCTTTTCTTCTGTTATGATGCTACGTAAGCCTAAGTTCTAACCACCCCTTTGAGTTACTCATCACTGCGTACTCCCATGTGTATGCACACTGCACATGTTAATAAATTCCTGTTTATTTTTTTCATGTTAATCTGTCTTTTGTCAGTCTAGTTTACATGGCCCCAGTGGAGAACCTAGGAGGGTACTAGGGAAAAGTTTTTTTCCTCCCCTACATACCAAAGCTTGCTAGCAGTCTTCTTAAACTCAGACAAATCTATTCAACAGGAATTCTTTAGTTTACCCAATCTTGTCAGATACTTTTCTATCACAAAACTAGGTCAAATATCTCATCACAATTTCTCTTTTTTCTAACATGAATCTCTCCTGCCATCATCTAAACCTATTTCTTCTTATGGCACCTCCCTGGAAATTATATACTCCTGAGAAACAGTAATTTGAAGACAATAATCAAGTTATCCTTAGCTTTCTTTTATGTTGGCAATGTTATTTCATATCCTTTTGTTGTTTTTAAAATAAATCTCCTCTTCCTTAATCATGTTTTTGTTCTTTGTTAACCTTTTCCTCTTAAGTTGAGTTAATCAAAACTGAACAAAATGCTGAACAATACCACAACATATAAAAGAACTACTACTTTATTTTTATGGCTCATGTTCCATTTTAATACATTTCAGAATTATGCTGGCTTTTCACCACAGCACTCCTATGTAGTTGTTTTTTTTTTTCCATTTATATTCAACTATGCCTCCTACCTCAAAGGGTTATTCACAAGTTTAATGGGATTATGTATGAAAAGTGCTCATCAGAATGCCTGGCATCTAGAGAACACTTCAGAAATGGTGACTCTGGTTGTTCTTGAAATTTTGGACTAGAAAGTCAATGAAGTATGGAGGGGGAGAGGTTGCTCAAAATGCTCTGTAGAATATATTTAGGCAATAAATGGTCAAATATTTGTGCATCCTAATTTAAGACAACTCATTATATGAAAATTGGAATTTAGAGAACTAATATGTGAGTTGGTGTCTGTTATGAAGAAGACCTTTGCCTTTGCTCTATAGGGGAGGAAGACATATCCTCTACCCACTCTGGGTCCTTCTGGATGGGGTATGAATTAAATTGACATGAGACAGAATAACAGGAGAAAGTCAAACAAAGCTTTACCACATGTATACATGGGAGAGACCCACGAAAAATTGGGTAACTCACCAAAATGGCGGAGGTTCTCATCTTAAATAGCATCATCAGGTAAAGACAAAGGAGGATATTGGGAGTAGGGGGAGTCAGTTATGGGAGATTACCAGAAAGGCACAGTAAACAAGAGTAAGGTTACTATGCAGATTTAAGTCTTTGGCGTTTGCATTGATAAGGGTTTCTAGAGATAAGGTCATCCCCCCTTCTTCCTGGTACAGAGGAGGGAGATACCTTTAAAAATGGAGATTTTCCTTACAAATGTAAATGTCTCTTACAAAGGATAACTTCTACTTTTACTTGATTTTCAGAGCTTTGATAAGAATGGGCTTAGCAAGGACCCTCCCAGTCTATCCATATCCAGAGTTATCTATCGTGATGGCCTATCCTGGGGACAGGCCATCTACCTTAAATTTCTTTTAGGCATTTGGGGGTGGGGGGAGGTCAAAATTTCTTTCAGAGTCTTTCATTCTTGAAAATAATCAACGTAAAGAGACATATTTTGAGGTGGCCAAATCTGATCCTCCCCCCCAGATGGCTCAAACCATCCTGCTTCATTCTTGGGCTATCTGCTGGCCTTCTCCCAACATTACTTTCCAACAGTTCGAACCTGCAAACAATCCTTCAAGATTTTCAGTTAGATAAGTGAGCTACTTTTAAACATAGTAATCCATTCTGACACCATATATATTAAGGATGATTGTGTAGAATCTATATATTCCTGGAATCTGAGGCAAATCCAAACAGGAGTTGTATTTCTGACCAAGGTTCAAAAAGAGACAAATCTGAGATATGACAAATGATCTCACATGAAACTAAGCAACTATAAACCAGCATACATTTAAAAGACTGGATGCATGACCCAAGACTAATGAAATAGGTATTAACATATGTACACATTGATTACACAAAAGGTCCCAATGAATTATTAAATGTTCATCTAGTTTTATTTGTATATAGCAATTATACAGCTTCACTATATCATAGTTCTCGCCTAAAATGTATATTGTGTCCAGAATAATTAAGAAATAAACAGTCATTTAGCAACATGCTTGCACGTCACCTTAGAAATTTGTTAGATGAGCCAGATGTCCAAGGCTCCTTTCTAAAAGCTCTCCAAGGAAATTTGAGAAGATGCCTTCCCCCTCCCACCCTGGATAGACGGCCTAAAACAAGAGGAGACATTCACAACCCTTCTGCTGACAGTAGAGAGCTGGGCTGGGCGTTAACTCTTATAAATGTTTAATGATGATAGTGTTCTTTCCCTTGAAAGCATTTCTTTTCTAAAGTAAGGGCTGACTCCACACTTCCACCCTTCACCTTCTCCTCAGTTATGAAGAGCTATCCCGGAGCTGCCTGGCATCATGGGGGGTTCCTAGAAGACAACTCACGTTCAGTCTTTCTCAGCCTTTACTCCTGGGAAGTGACAGTGTTTGACATCTATCAGAGCACTTCACGTGTCAATGAAAAGCAATAGAAATAACCAGATTACATCTTTAGACTTTCCTTCTTAAGGTAAAAAATATGTATATACATATTATATATAATTATTTTTTAAATTACATATGTATATAATTTTTTATAATGCTGACTACCTTCTACCTGATTATTCCTTCCTCCCACAAGGCCAGCCAAATCCTTCTCAACCACACCTCCAGTGGAGGCCTACCCAAACTATCCCCTTTCATTTTCCCCCCTTCAGACTTCCGACCAGGCGTGCGCTTCTAATCTCCTGGATACCAAATGTCCCTACTCCAGTAGCAGATACAAGGTCTTATTATGGCTGCTTCACAGGGTAGTCAGACCTCAGGTTGTCTGAAATGAAGTCACTCTCACTTTCAGCACCCACATCATTCCCCTCCCATTTAAACAAGTGGATAGTTGGTTGGGCTCCAGTTGGGTCTATTCCTATCCAAGAAATCTTCCTCTGAGGGCCCAGTCAAGACCTACTTCCCCATAGAGGCTTTTCTAACTAACCGGCAAAAGCTTTTAGTTTCCTCCTACAGCCACGCTCATTTTTAAGCACAAGCTTAACCAAACTTCCCAACAACTACTCGCACATAGCAACATTGAGGAGCTGGCAGATGTTAGACGCCTGACATACATTAAGTTTAATCCTTGCAATCCTACAAGGACTGTTATGTGTAAAATGAAGATAATAATATCTACTTCACAAGGTAGTTATGATGATCAAATAATGCCTGGCACATAATGGGAGGTCAATGATTAATGTCCAATTGATGAATTAATTAATAACCTGAGAGCACACAGTAGTTCCTGTGAGTTACCTTTCCCTCTCAAACCAATAGAACTAGAAGACATGCAAGACCTAATGCATAAATCCCACAAGTGACTCAACTGCAGACCAGCAACTCACCACGTGGCTAAACTGCATATTCTATTTTCTAGTGACTCCAGTAGATTGAAATTTCTTCCTCCATCAATTCAAATCTACATCCCTGCAACTTCTACCCCTTAGTCCTGGCTCAGCACCCAGGAGCCACACAATATAGAATCAGGCGCCTGGGCCTCCACTTTCTGTACTCCACACCACCAGCCTTGGGGTGGGTCCCACAGGGGGCTAGGAAAGTTGATGCCTGTGCACATCCCACCCCCAACACACACACTATGAAACCAAAAATTCTCAGAAAAATTAATTTTGAGGACGTGTCTAAGTTTTATTTCAGACTTCAGGACAAAAGACAGCAAAAGGAAAAAGCTTGTTCACAAAAAGCCTTAGTAAAGGGCTCTTTTAGAAATAGAATGTCTAGATAAGTGGATCTCAAACTTTACCTGCTTCAGAATCTCCTGGAGGGTTTATTAGAACACCTGGTGCTGGACCCACCCCAGAGTTTCAGACTCCTGGCGTCTGAGGTGGGAATTGGCATTTCTAACTAGTTCCCAGGAGATGAGGCTGCTGGTCCGGGGACCACAGTTTGCGAACCAAAGGTCTAGACTCTAAATAAAGTTTAGGTGCAATACAGATCAATTTTAGAGAGCTGTAAAACTGCCACGCCTTTACCCATCGGGCAAGTAATCCTGGTTACGACCTTGAGCCGCCTTGCGTGCGCCTCCAACCAGAGCTACCGAGCTGCCGGGTTCCGTCCGCCGGCAAGTCTAGATGGGGGCCATTTCATTAAACAGCAGGGTTTTGCTTTCCAAAGTGGGATGCTTTGGGGAATGAAATTTGGGATAGAGTTATCCTTCTCGTCTCCTGAGACACATCGCCTCCTCTCTCACACCAGCGCCCGGCACCGTCTCACTGCCGTAGGCGCGCCCGGGGCCTGGGACGGGGGGGCGCGAGCGCCCTTACCACTCGGGGGCGCGCCCGGGGCGTGGGCGCGGCCTCCGCAGCCAGACTTCCGCGTCTGGGAGGGGCGAGAGCAGGATTCCTCCTGCCCCCAGGCTCCGCACTGCGCACGCGCAGAAGCCGTCTCAGAGGGGTTAGGCGCCCCGGAAGTGGCGGTTCCAAGTGGTCCCCGTCCTAGGGGTGACTGAGAAAGACCATTTCCGTTTTTCGCTGGCCCTTCAAGTCCCGGGTTTTACTTGGGGTGGCATCAATGAGCCGGGTTACTCTAGACAGGGGGCTCTTTGGAAAGTTGAATCGCTTTGAATTAAAAAGCGAAAGCTCTGCCGAAACCCGGGATCGAACCAGGGACCTTTAGATCTTCAGTCTAACGCTCTCCCAACTGAGCTATTTCGGCGCCCGTTTGGCTGCGTTTGGTGTAAACTATTATTGAAGTCTTCCTGTCCGTCTTCTCCCAACAATCAACACTGTTCCTTTCTTGACATATAAAATGGTTACTTGAGAATTCTGCCTCGCTTCTTACAAGCCATGATTAGGTGCGCTGTAAACGTTACTTTCTTCAGTATAATTCGAATTTCTGACGTAATTACAACAACAGGCATCGCGAACGAGCCCGGTGTCGGCCGCTGGGTTGGGCGGTCGGGTGGGCTGGGCCGGCCGCCGGGGCCCCGCGGCCCCTCCGCTCCTCGGGAGACGGCCTCCATCCTCCCAGGGCTGGTCCCCGCGATCCCGGAGCTCGGTGGTCCTCTTGAGGAGCCCCCTGCCCAGGCGGGGCAGGCCCCTCCCGCTGTGACCGCACACATCTGTCACGAAGGGGATGAAGGAGTGGACAAGGGCATGGAGGCGGGACTACAGCCTCCTTGGGATCCTGGGGCCAGCCCCCTTCACCTACCACCGCTTTGCACGGAGCCAGCCTGGCACACCGCAGGCGCTCCATGTAAGCTCGGCGAGCTCATCAAGCACGATTATCCGATGTCAGTACCACTTCATACTCCAGTAGACAAATGTTTCTGAAGCATCCGCTGCGTGCCAGGCATAGACATTCTGCAATGCCCAAATATCCTATTGATATATTTTTTTTTTCTCTAATTAAATTGTAATTCTCTGAAGGCAGGGTGATTTTCGTACCGCCCTTTTAGCCTGCTCCTTAGTGCTTTGCGTTTAAGTGGAATCTTCACAGACGGTTTTGAGGGATGGATGCATGCATTCAAATGTGAAAGGAAAAATAAAAGATTGACTATTGGTAGTGTTTGCAATATCTAAGCTAGAGAGTCGCTTTCTGAGTTCCTTTGTTGTGTGAAATCCACATAACGGAAGAGCTTGAGATTTAAAAGAGGTCTTTGGCTAAGGAGGGGAAAGAGAACCAAAGAGAGCTTGGGGATGGACATTGATCTGTGAAGGCTTTGCGGGGCTTGGAGGGGAAGAAGGAGAAATTTGGAGCACAGGCCTCCTGCAGGACATATATAAAGGATGGGAAAAGAGAACTTTTAGAAGTTTCTCATGTGTCATGAATGTAGCTACCTTTCACTTTCTCCTCAAAACACTGAGGGAAAGAGTTGAACCTGGGTGACTAGGAAAGTGGCATAGTTTTGATGGGATTTGGGGTGGGGGTAAGGGAAGAAGAAAAGGTCCAGGGTCTGAGGGGAAGCGGAGGAAAAAGGAGATGAGAGAGAAGAAAGAGCATAACCAATCAACTTCAGGTTTCACAATTTAATGTGGTAAGATCCTTTGGCAAATTACAAGATAATAGAAACTAATTGTAATAGTGATCATTTGTTGAATAAAGACGGGTTTCAGAATGTAAATGTTGTGATGTACGTCATGGATTCACTAGGTGGTCCCACAGTCTGGGTGACCACACAGACTGGTTTGCCCAGGACAGTGCTTGTTTACATCTGTTGTCTCAGAATCCTGTCATGGTAGTACCCTTTTCACTCTTGAAAGTATGCTAGAATAACTGGAAAATAAATGATGTGATCACCCGATTTATAAACTGTGAAAAAGAGCCACAGCTTGATGCTACATAATGAACTCTACTAGTTTCACCATGAGTGAAAAGATTTTTAACATCAACTCCATATTTGTTGTTGATGTTTTGCAAAGGAGACTGAAAGTTTCCAGAACTTAGTGTGTCATAGTTCCCAAACCGTGCAGCAAAGTGCGCTGGGGCACTGCAGTGCAGAATATTTTACATTTTTGAGGGAAACAAGTGATACTGGACATCTGTGGGACACTGCACAAATCACTAGGTAGTTCATAGTTTCAGCAATAGATCACTCCTCATGACTGTCAGTGACATCATCTCTTTGCGAAGCTAGGTTTTCGACAGTTGTGATAGAAAGCAACTGCCCGTGAAAATAAATGTGTAACAGGATATAGGAGTGGCAGTGTCTAATCTGCTTCCAAAGCAGGAGAAATTGTGCCCTACCCAACAGGTGCACACATCTCCTTGGAAAATAATGATGGTTGTTTAAGAATGAAAAAAATATATAACTTTCCTTTCAATTTATGTGTATAATTTTTTCCCAGTTAGAAAGTTGTTGGACATAAATACTTAATAAGTTGTTTGGGCTCGAGTAGTTAATAAAAGGAAGGAACTGTTCAATATTTCTTTTGTCTTGAGGGCTGTGAAAAAATTAAGACTAAGACACTAAGAGCATTAAGAACAGAGGAAGTTTGGAAACCTCTAGTTTAGTGCCTTAGAGTTGATAGCAGGAATGAAAATTATTACTGAGTTTGGGAAAAAAATCTGGCCTTACTCAGCAAGATTGCAGAGGCAAGAAGAACCATCAGAACTTCTTTAGAGACCAAGTGCCAAGGGCTAATGTGAAACGAAAATCTGGGCACACACATCACAGCAAGGGATAGATGATAAAGAAGTTGGCATTCAAACAAGGATAAAATGTTGAAGAAGACTCCATGTTGAAAAGAAGCTTTGCATAGGCTGCAGGCCTGTCTTCCAAATTAGCCCAAGGATTTTGGCCAACTCCAGTGTAATTACCTGTGAAAACTAATTATGAGAACTAACTAGAAGACCTAAGAATAATACAACCAAAGAGATTATGTTATATACAGTTATAGTATCTGATAGATTTTTGAACTGGTGTCAATTGATAATCTGTCCTTAACTTTGCACCTGGGACCCCACAGCACAAAAAAAATAGTACTTATTTTGATTTGCCTCTGATTTTAATCAATGTTTCTCAAAAGTGTTAAAAAGATGGGAATATAGCAAAAGGACATAGGAGCCAGTTTGAAGAGGCTCCTACTGACCAAATCTGGGACAATTTGAGCATCAACATAAATAAGGAGAGTAATAGATTATTTATTGTTTGAATAAAATAAAAATCCATGAGTACAATATTGGGGGGAGAAGATTGAGGGTTCTGGCTTACAGCTGAATGAATTGTGCCAACTGATAAATGTGGAGGGAGTGGTGGCATTGGAAATCACCGTTTTCTAAGCATCATAGTAAAGACTGGTTCAGTCAAGAATCATCAATGGGTGCTAAGTCTGGGGGAAAGTCACATGTTGAGCAGGATCATTGCATGTGTCTCTCCACAGCTTGCTCAATAGCTGCAAGGGGAAAAATAGAATCCACACAGGGGAGAAACTGGACAGTGCCTGGATCTAGTCAACAAGATCAACATCACCGATGAAGGGCATTCAGACACCATGTGCCTCCTACGGTGATTCCTGGAAACGACACAATGTCACTCAAATAGTAGTCCAGCCAGGGATGTATAACCTGAATTTAATCATGAGGCAACATTAAACAAATCCAAAATAAAGGTCATTCGAGTAAATAACTGGCCTGTATTCTTCAAAACTGTTAAAGTCATGAAAGCAAAGAAAAACTGAGGAACTGCTCCAGATGTAAGGAGGATAAGCGACATGCAAACTCAATGCATTCTGTGACCCTGGACTGGGTCCGGTTCTGGAGGGGAAAATGCTTTAAAGGATATTATTGGGACAGTTGAAGAAATTGGAAGATGGGCTGTAGATTATGTAAAAGTGTCATATCAGTGTTAAATTTCCTGAAGTTGGCCACCATAGTTAGATAAGAAAATATCCTTGTTTTTAGGAAATACCTACTGAAGTATTAAGGGATAAAAAGATGTCATATCTGCAATCTACTCTCACATGGTTCAGAAAAATAAATAAATAATAATATGTGTGCAAATACACACAGAGAGAGAATATAAAAAATTATATGGAGAAAAATATTAAAAGTCGGTCAACCTGGGTAAAAGATACATGGGACTACTCTGTACCACTTTATAACTTTTCTGAAAATTGGAAGCTCAGAATTTTTTAAAAATAAAAAAAATGCTGGTGCTCTTCTGGAGCCAGACAATTTCGGGTGGAATCACAGTAATACTAGAGTTGGAAGAGAACTTATGGTTTATTTAGCCTGATCACAAATCTTACATATCAGGAAACTCAGGCACAGAGACATTATACGTAACTTGCTTAAGGTTATTATGTCAGCTTGGGCTGCCAGAACAAAGTTCAATAGACGGGGAGGCTTAAACAACAGAAATCTATTCTCTCCTAGTTTGGAGGCTGAGAAGTCCAAGATCAAGGTGCCAGCTGATTAGGTTCCTGGAAAGAGCTGTCTTCCTGGCTTACAGATGGCCATCTTCTCTCTGTGTGCTCATATGGCCTTTCTCTGGTGCATGTGCATGGAGAGAGAGAGAGAGCTCTCTCTCTTCTTCTTCTTCTTAAAATGTCACTAATCCCTTTGGATTAGGATTAGGACCCCACCATTATGACCTTTCTAACCTTAATTACCTCCTAAAAGCCCCATCTCCAAATTCATTCACAATGTGGGTTGGGGCTTCAACATATGAATCTGGTGGGTGGGGTTGTGGACACAATTCAGTCCATAACAGTTACACAATTTATTTGGTGTAGAACTGACTGCTGACCCTTAGAGCATTTTTATTAGAATTTTTTTTAGAAAGACCCTATTTCAATAAAAAAATGACATAAGCATCTAAATCTGAAATCTGGAATCTGGGGTTAAGGCTCAGCTTTTTCCTGTAGATGCTTTTATATGGGCATGTCTACACATTATGAAGTTCTCTGTGTATAGAAAATAATACCTTTGCTTGATGATATAAAGTGATTTCTCCAAAGTTATATATTAAAGTTGTAACTTAGGGGAGAAGTATAAAAAAGTTAATAGATTGCAAATATCATCAGTGTGCTGAATTGATCCAAAAGAAGTTAATTTATTTAAAGCCATTAAACCACAAATCAATAAAGACCTTACTGTGTTTTGTTTTTGTTGAATCACATACATCAATATAAAGCCTCTGGGTATACTTACTAGGCCAGAAACAATTAAGTAAATTATACTCAAGAACAACCTACCAAGCTTTTCGTATGTTCTGATCCAATACTCCCACTTCCATCAAACAAACGCCTAACTAACCACGTGGGTTTGCACAATGCCCTAAAGGCCAGAAAACTTGGATTCCAGAGCTTGAGTTTCAGAGGCTTGGGCACTCATTAAACACTTGTCAGCTTAATTGCTTGTCTCTCTTTCTTGATGAAGTGGGCCAGCCTCCCAGCTGCATCCCTGCCCCATCTCCCCACCCCACGCCTATCTAGCAATTAAGGGATAAGGTCTGATTATTCACCGAAAGAAATAGAATGAAATAAACTTAACACAGGAGTTTCCTAAATCCCTTGATAATTCAAAAAAGAAAAGTGCCAGAAACAAGAAATAAATCAGTCTGTTCCTTTGCCCCACTGAAGACTCACAAGACGGTGTTAAATGACCAGAGGCTCAGAAAAGGAGGCCAGAACACAGAAGCACCTGTGCTATTTGGCCCTAATTGGCCCTATATTGGTCCCTTCGATCTCTCAGGTACCTCGTATTCTTGCCTTTCTGCTGCTTTCAGCCGCTTCTGTAGTCCTATTTTTGTATCCTTACACCCCCAACTCCATGTCCCACCATTGGCCAATTCCTGACCCACCTCACTTTTACTCAGGAGCCTTGGTAACAAGTCAGCTCTTCTCCACTCTTCCTTCCTGTCCTCCTGGAACACACAGGCCAGAGTTTTTCTAGAGGACTTTTGTGGGTGGGTGGGATGGAGGGAGAGGAAGAGATAGTGAAGCTTTGCTGCTTCCTGTGGTCAGGACTCAGGCAAGATGACTCTGCAATGTGAGGCAGAAGCCTTGGCAGACACAGTCTCCTCTATCCTTCTGCAGCTGGAGCTGTCAGGGCACATTTCCAAGGGTCTCCTAAATTAGGAGGACAGAAAGCAGGGCCCTGATCCCAGATTCCACCACTCAGCTATCCAGGCCATTCCCATCATTCACAATGGGAAAAGTTGACTACACCCAGTTTTCCCCGACCACATGAGCCTGCACAGGATTCAGGAGGGGCCACAGCTCCATACCATCATTCCGTGCATTTTCCCATTGACCATCCAGTGTCCAATTCTTCCCTGGTGGGCAGGAAGGAAGCCATCACACCACAGACAGAAGCACCCTATTCAGACTGCATATATTGCCCTCTTAATAATGATTGTCTGAATGACTGGATAAGGAGGAATGCTTTGATTTGGGAATTACTGATTCTTCCCTGCGTGCCCCATAAGGAATGCAAGAAGTAAAACCAAAGTGTTGTTCCTTGTCCCAACAAGAAGTAAACACTTATATTCGATCACATCGGTGCTTATGTAATATATGCAAAATGACCTCACATCAGTTGAGACAACAGCCTGTACCCCATGTGTGAGTCAGTGAAGGCCCAGAGAGGTTAATGATTTCCAGAGTTACACCATTATTTGGTGACAGAGATGGGACTAGGACTCAGGTCTTAGCTCCCAGGCCAGAGCTGTCACACTGCACCATCCTTGTCCCTGTATCAGACCAGCCTTATCAAAATACAGCAGTTCATTTAAATCTATGATCTACATGCACTTCGGGGACATTAGATTTTTGAGGCAAATGGCTTTCTTGACCTTATTCAGAGCCTAATCTTGTGGCTTGTGCTAACCTGGCTCATTCCCCCAGCACATGAAGAAACTTTATGCCAATGTAGCTCTGAGAATCTTGAGGTTTAATTGCTTTCAATTCGCTCTTTCCTAATAAAAACCTGGGTTCAGGAAAGGACCCACTAGGAATCATCTATACTTCAGTGTAAGTATAAGTCCTTCAACCCATTTTTATGGGCCTCCTGGTGTGCTGTAATATAACGTGCATAACATCGCCTATGAAGTCTTCTTGCCAAAAAATGTTTGACCTGAAACTACTCAAGCATCTAGGTAGACCTAACTTCCAGTTTATATGAAATTCAGAAAATAGAGAAATAAATTAAATGACACCATGAAGAAATAACTAGACAAATCCAGAATATGAGACAGTCTCTAAGAATCTGGCCTGCTGTCTTCAAAATATCAATGCCATGGGAAAAAAATAAAAACATCAAAAAGGTGAGGAGACAGCTCTATATTTAAGAGACTAAAAAGATATAACCAATAGTAATGTGTGGACCTTATTGGATCCTGGTTAAAAAAAAAAAAAAGCTATGAGAGACTTTTTTGGGTAGGGGAGGGAAAATTGTTTTCCCTCTACCCATCTTAGGTTCATTGGCTGGGGTCCTATAAATTAGACTGACAAAAGACAGATTAATAAGAGAAAAACAAACAGAAGTTTATCATCCTGTGTATTGTGCATACATGTGGAAGTACCCAGTGATAAGTAACTCAAAGGGGTGGTTAGAACTTGGGCTTATATAGCATCTTAACAAAAGAACAATAAATGTGTAGAGAAGTGACAAGACAAAGAAAAAGACGAAGTTTCTAGGGCGGCAAACTGTGGGAAGATAAATACATGGGGAAATTAACAGTAGATAAGGCTAGTTAGTAAAGTTTGTTATATAGGTTCCTCTGGTACCATTTGTGGGCTGATCAGGGTTTGGAGTTGTCTCGTGACTAACTTCTGTCCTTGCTGGTAGAGTGAAGAGGGGAGACACCGTTACAAGTTTATATCCTGCTTTTAGGCAAATGGGGGAAGGCAGAGAGCTTCTCTTGTATCTGCTTCTTTTCAATTGCCTTCAGCTCAAAATAATCCTCATGGCAAAGTGGCATGTTTGGGGGTGGCATGTTCTGCTATCCTTTGGGGAAATATGGAGAAATTTAAATATGTATATTAGGAAATTACTATTATCTTAAGTATGAAAGTGGTACTGTTATTACATAGGAGAATGCTATTTTTTAGGAGATTTATGCTGAAGCATTTAGGTTGAAGTGTCATGATGTCTACACCTACTTTCAAATGTCTCAAACACACACACATACACACATACGGATAAAATCAATATGTATAGCAAAGTGTTAACAATTGTTGAATCCGGGTAGAGAAATTTATCTTTCAATTTTTCTGAGTGTTAAACTTTTCACAATAAAAATTTGAAAAAGATAAATATTAGTTTTATCTTATAGATGCTAGAAATTTCTGGATTGTAATGCTATTTTTCACTAAAGATTGAAGAACTTAATTCCTTATTAATTGGATTTTAGGTATCAGAATGTGATTAGGGGTATATTTTGTAAGAATAGAGAGGCCCTCCCTAGAATCCATAATCAGTTTAAGTAGCCCCTTTGTCTTTCTGTTGCTAAGATTTGTCCCGTATGTACCAGGACCATATTTTTGGAATCACCAAATCAGCACATGTGGTCTGACAAAGGATTTTTTTTCCTTACTTCTGCTTTTAATCACCTGAAAGCCTTACAAAGGCATAAAAATCAAAGCATGTGTAGATAAGATTTTTTGTTTAATATATAATGAATCACCTTTCTTGAAAAATAACACAACTAAATGAAATTATGCTGCTTCAAGAAGATTTGGAACACAATTTCCATACCTTGTAGTCAACTCCAATGTGATTTATAGCAAAATCTTTCTTTAACTTCTTCCAAGGTCAACTTAATAATCTATCATGACATATGTTGGGGATAAAAATGTCTTCCTTGTCTTTTATTCTTAACTTTTAATTTCCTTTTTGAATCAAGCTTTCAGTTTTGACCTTCACAATTACTAAGGAAAATCAGATTGCAGTAATTAGAATATTGCAGAAACATCATCTAAAACTATGGTTTGATTAGTCTATTAAGCACCCACAATGTCAACTCCTGAGAATTTTAAACTGATTTAATTTTAACTATGTAGTACACTATTCTTTTTTTATGACAGCTGAAATATTTGCTGAGTAAGTCAGAGGCAGCATACTTATTTAGAATGTTATAAGGGAAAAAGGAAAACCCACAGAATGGCAGATTAATTTAAGAGAAATACGTATTTTCTAAACATTAACACAAGGAATTTTCATTTGATGTGTAACATCCAAATAGCAAAAATGAACATTTTACTTTGGAAGCTTTTGTTAAGCAAAGAAAAATAGCTTTATATTTTAACCTAAGCTTATTCCATTTAAAAAAAAACATGAAAGGCAGAACTTCAGAACCATTAAACAAAATTTTAAAATTTGCTGGAAATAGAAAGACATTTTTCAAGGGCTTATTTGGCCTATTTTATTTAATATTTCTCATCTGTGTAAATTTTATTTAGCATTTTAACCTGAAAACATGTTTTCCCTCCTCTCCTACCCCTGTAGTTAATTCTCGCAACTTATCTTCATTAAGTGAGCAATGTTTTCATTCCAAATCAATAGATGAGGGACTAAGCAAAGTATAGAACTGTTATCAGACACTCGATTGGAGAGCTTCTCAACTGCTTAGAGCCAAGGGAGGGAGACCACAAATTAGAATGGCTTTTTTTGCTCCTCAAAATTGACCCAATCAAATCAGGATGATAAAAAGAGGGCTTCCCACTTTCTGCATTTAGGATAGAAATATTACATTGGTAAAATAGACTATTTTCCAGCATTGGGTAAAACTCGTCTTCTTAAGAGTGTGTCAATTAGAACATGAGTTTAGCTATAAACACAATGGTATTAGAAATACTGACTATTAAAGCTAAGAAAAGATCAAAGAACAATTATTCAAAGGTAGAAGTTTCTATAATGAAGCATCAAGGTGAGGATTAAAGATCAGTCCTTCTAAACAACAAAACTTCAGTGAAATCAGGAGCAAGCACAAGATTTGCAAAACTGATTTACTTCTTTCTTAAGGTGTGAGGTTCAAGGAAGAAAGTGAGATTTATGTGATCAGTGGTGTGTGAAAAAGCAAGGGGTTTGGGCTGGAGTGGGGATGGAGAGCAGATGTGTGTGTGTGGAGAGGCAGAGAGAAACCGAGAGAGACAAAGAGACAGCAACAGAGAACCTGCTCCTTTAAAACCTCGCAAACGAATAGAGATGCTGAGTGTCCAGGTCCGGGAGGACAGAGATGGTTACACTCCCAGGAGCGACACACTCCTCTAAACAGACAAATCATATGAGTAAATTGTGATGGTAATATAGACGGCGGAACCTCAACATCTGCTGGCAAGGCCACCTTTGGTGAAGGGTGGCATTCAGGTGGGGTTTTGAAGGTTGACCAGGAGTTCTTTAGGCAAAAAGGAAGGTGCATTTCTGGCAGGACAGACAGCTGTGCAGAGGCACAGAGTCTTCAAAGGGCCTGGAGAAGACTGGCGTGGCCGTGTGTGAGGGGCTGTGGATGGAGCTGAAAGGAAGGAGGGAGGCTGGATATGGGTCAAGCTTTGGAGTTTGAAGCCTAGGCAGCAGGGAACTAGAGTACATTTTCTACGTCAGGGAGTGGTTTGATTTATAAAAATACGAGTCTGGGGAAGTATGAAGGAAAGGTCTGAGTGGAGAGGGTCTGGAGGCAGGGAACCCAGCGGGGAGGGTGCCCCAGTAAGTGCTAAGGCAGTGGTGGTAAGAGCTGAAGAAGAGACGCCAGATTCAGAGATGGTTAAGGAGGAACCTGGAGGATTTAGTGACTAGACATGGCGGCGAGAGAAAGAAGAGTCAGCTTGGCATCAAAGTTGCTGGCTTTGGAAAGGATGGATAATGACATCTTTTTTCAAGATTGAAATACAGGAAGCATAACAATTTGAGGCTGTGGAGGAAATAAGTTCTGTTATGTATCTGTGAAGGTTGAGGTATCTTCTGGAATCTAGATGGGTGGATCCTGGATGCAACAGGTGCTGTGAGCCTAGAACCCAGAAAAAAAGGTAGGTGCTGGGAAAATGAAATGTGGATATCATGGTCATCATGAGGATTCCAGTTGAGGAAACAGGAATGAATGAGATCCCCAAGAGGGCATGTGACTGAGGAGGCCGAGGAAGGAATGCTGGGAACATCATCACTTAGGGTGGTGGTTTTTCAACCGGGGACAATTTTGCTCCCCAGGGGACATTTGGCAAAGTCTAGAGGCATTTTTGGTTGTCACAACTGGGGGAGGGGGTAGAGGCCAGGATCTTTTTAAACCCCTACAATGCACAGGACAGCCCCCCACAGAACGATTCAGCCCAAAATGTCAATTTAGGGAATGGGCAAAAGAATAAGAAGCCAGCAAGAAAGAGAGGGGGGAAGTGGTGAGTGAGATGGGAGGGAGTGGTGCTGCTGAAGGCAAAGGAGGAAAGCGTTTTAACAACTGGGGCATGAGCAGGGCCACATGCTGCCTCCAGGGAGTGAGGAAGAAAATTGCCTTTGGCTTTCACATTTAGGGTGTTATGAATAATGATTGTGAAAACAGACTTGGTA
This sequence comes from Tapirus indicus, assembly GCA_031878705.1. Taxonomy (NCBI): domain Eukaryota; kingdom Metazoa; phylum Chordata; class Mammalia; order Perissodactyla; family Tapiridae; genus Tapirus; species Tapirus indicus. Next base: position 15,851,369 of record CM062930.1, on the reverse strand, counting down.
AAGTAATAGGGGCAGAAATCAGACTATAACCAGGTGCTGAGCCATCTGGAGGTGAGGACACGAGATGCTGAGTGGGGACACTCTCTCAAGAGTTTGTTGGTATGTAGAGGAGGAAGATGAAACAGGAGGCAGGGAACAATTTTGTGTTCAAGGCGAGAAGACTCCTGTTTCTCTATTTTTCCCTGTGAAATAAAAATAAAAACTAACATTTACTGAGCACGTACTATTAATATACATACTCTGTCTGAGTGTGTTACATGCATTGCCTTATTTTAAACTCACAATAACTATTATTCCATTTTGCAGAGGAGGATATCAACACCCAGTTGAAGAAATGTGCTAAAGTTCACAGAGGCCAGAAGTGGTGAACCTTGAACTTGAAAGTGTTGGGAGGCTCTCCTAAGCTTGGGGGGGGTTTCATGGTCACCCTGTCCAGATGCTGCTGCTGCTACCTTTCAGCTGCCCAGGCTGAAGGCTCAAAGGCAGCCTCCAAAGTCAGAGAAACTGGTCACAATATTCCAGTGCCAACTAACCCTGGTGCTTACTTCATTTATTCATTCCTAGCAGGAGGGCTAATGAAATAATACTAGGATGCTGTCACTCGCCATCCCAGGTTTAGCAAGGTGGGATTACACCCTCCAGGAACTCACCAGCTGTGGGATTCCATATGACTAATCCTCATTCAGTCCCTCCAAGCAGGAGACAGCCTGGCAGGAAGTCTGTCTGGACATGGTTGTCATGGTACTCACCTTGGTTGATCCTCTTCCAGAATCTCCTCAGTCAGGGAATGGTGGAAATCCATGGGACTGAGAGATCTAGGTATCTAGGATTTCGTGAGCTCGAGCACATCTGTTCAAGAGGTTAGTCAAGAACTTTCAAAGGTGAGCACCAGTTTTCACATTTGCTCTGGCCCAGCAAACATGATTCTAGCACTCATGTTTTTGATCAAGTCATCATTTCACCCCATACAGTAGTAGCAGGAGAATGGTCTGAGAATCAGTGAGACAAGAATGGGGTCAGGAACTTAACACTATGATGAAAATTGGAAGCTCCTTTCCTGTGGCATATAAAAGGGCACAAAACAGGAACAGATGAAAGCATTGCCCAGTTTTGAGGGCCCGTCTGTTGATGTTGGTAGTACTGACACTGTATGTAAAACTTCGACATTTTCTTCAGCAATATCCTATAATACAGGTGCAGAATTAGAGAAGGAGAAAGGTCAGGTTCATTCAAGGTTGGACTAGGTACGGATAATGCTTGGAACACAGTAGGAATTCAGTAACATAGAAGGAGTGAAGGAAGTAAGGAGGCAGCAAGAGAGCAGGTAGCAGAATTAAGAGTGCTGGGAATGAGTTTATACCAGTTTGGACCACTGGAGTCCACACTGAGTAGGGAGAGTAGTGAAACCAAGTCAAGGATGATGAGATGGACAGTTGAGGCTGATCTGATTGGGATCCTAAGTGGAAGTAGGGTTGGATGGACCCTGAAGCTCATGTCAGGGGAGGTGATATCAAAGAGGATGCTCCAATTAATGTTAATTCATGTCATTAAAAAAAACTCTTCAGAGACAGCCCTGAGGGCCTAGTGGTTGAAGTTCAGTGCTCTCACCACTTCAGCTGCTTGGGTTTGTTTCCTGGTCTTGGAATCACACCACCAGTCTGTCAGTTGCCATGCTGTGGTGGCAGCTCACATAGAAGAACTAGAAGGACTTACAACTAGGATATACAACCATGCATTGTGGCTTTGGGGAGGGGAAAAAAAAGAGGAAGATTGGCAACAGATGTTAGCTCAGGGTGAACCTTTCCCTAAAAAAAAAAAGAAAAGAAAATATATGGGGCTGGACCAAGATCAATCTCTTGTCCTCCCCACTCCCTTAAAAAAAAGAGAGATCTGCTTCAAACACTCCAGTTGAAAAATCAGCAAAAATATAAACAAGCAGTTCAGAGAAAAAGAAACACAAGTGGCCAATAAAGATACATAAAGCTAGCTAAAGGTTATAGAAGTGCAATAAAACAATAGAATTTTTGCATCTTTTAAATTGGCACAGATTAAAGGGTCTATTAATATCCACAACTGGCTACAGTGCAGGCTGTTTCATCTATAACTTTCCAACGTTAATTGCATGTGCCTTTGGACCCAGAAACAGCATTTCCAGGCATTGATCCTTCAGAAGGACCCTCACCTGTGTACAGGTAGATGCATACAGGGATTTCAGTGCAGCATTTTTTCCATAGTTGTAACAGGTGCCACTGTAAATTCATGGCCTTCATACCCGGCTGCGCCTTCACCTTGGCAGTGGTAGGATTCTGCTTTCATATTACTCTGTGAATATTCAAAACTCACTTCTCTCCTCAGTTGCCTCCCCCTTCACTCTCAAGATGAAAATGAGGCCATGATGAATTTCCTCTTGTTCCTTCCCCAAAATGTCTATACCCAAACTCATCTCAACTCCTGCCTTTACTGGTCCAGGAGCATGAGGTGAACCCCACCCATCCCACTCCACTTCAAGCCAGTACTTCCCCATGGAGCCCATCTCTTCAGACATTGTACCCTATTAATTACTCACCCCTGACTACCATCAATCTTTCCTTCTCTATTGCCCAGTCTTCAGTTTAGAATAGTATACAAGTCCATTCCATGCTAAAAACAAAACAAAGCAGCTTCTGAAAACACTTCTGAAAAGAAAAAACTCAATTTCCTCCTCTACTATCTACTATTACCACACTCACAATTCTGGCCACTGAATGTGTGGTTTTTTCCACACCAAGCAATTCTCCAATTCTCTGTGGACCCCAACTGGGTGTCATACAATTCAATTCAATTCTGACACTATCTACTTTGAGGTCACCATGAGACCCCACAGGTTAAGGGCTCAGTCCCACAATACTGCCCCTACTTCAGATGCCAATCCTAAGTCCAGGTTATCACCTCTGCCTCTGACACCTCTGACTATAAATCTCAGGTTCCCATGACCCCCTCCTCGGGCTCAATAATTTGCTAGAATGGCTCACAAAACTCAGGGAAACACTTTACTTAGGTTTACCAGTTTATTATAAAGGATGCAACTCAGGAACAGCCAGATGGAAGAGATGCATAGGGGATACAGGGGAAGGGGCACAGAGCTTCCATATCCTCTCCAGGTGTACCCCCTCCCAGCACCTGCACGTGTTCACTGACCTGGAAGCTCATTTTTCAAGTTTTCATAGAGCTTAATCTCCAGGCCCCCTCTCCTCTTCCCAGAGGTCGATGGATGAGGCTGAAAGATCCCATTCTCTAATCACTTGGCCTTTCTGGTGACCAGCGCCATCGTGAGACTATCTAGGTGCCCCACTGTAAGTCACTTCATTAGCATAAACTCAAGTGTGATCTAAAGGGGCTCCTTATGCATAACAAAGACACTCCTATCATTCAGGAAATTCCAAGGATTTTAGGAGCTCAGTGCCAGGAATCTGGGACAAAGACCAAATATATTTCTTATTATTTCACATCCTCCTTACACTTCCTTGACCCTGCACCTTCCATAGGGCTGGGCCTATCTTGACTTTTCTCAGCTCCTTTCAAGACTTGTCTAAATTCCATTTCTCCATTCCTCTCTCCCTAATCACTGCTCAATCTTTATTATCCAGATGCTCCCCACCACCCCCACACTCCACTAAAATGACCCTAGAAAATTTGCCTACACATTGCCAAAATCAGTGGATGCTTTTTAAGTCTTTGCCTTACCAAACTTCAGCTAGTCACCTGCTTGTTATTGAATGTCTATACCTTTGACTTCTGTGGTGTTATTTCCTCCTATTCTCATCCATTCCTCTTTTTTTTTTTTTTTACCATTCCTTATTAATCTTCTCTCTGGCTTCTCTGCTTGCAACAAAGACTTTGGTATTTCTCATGGCTTGTCTATGAATCATGCTGCCCACCATCAACCTTGTCATTTTTTTTCCAGAATGAAAATATTTTTATTTTTCTCACTTAATTTTTTTATTGATATCATAATAGTTTATAACATCGTGAAATTTTAGTTGTACATTATTGTTTGTCAGTCACCATATAAATGTGTCCCTTCACCCCTGGTGTCCACCCCACAACCCCTTTCCCTCTGGTAACCACCAAAATGCTTTCTCTGTCCATGTGTTAGTTTATTTTCCACATACGAGTAAAATCATGGAGTGTTTGTCTTTCTCTCTCTGGCTTATTTCGTTTAACATAATACTCTCCAGATCCATCCATGTTGTTGCAAATGGGACGGTTTTGTCTTTTTTTTTTTTTATGGCTAAGTATTATTCCATTGTATAGATATACCACACCTTCTTTATCCAATCATCAGTCAAGGGACACTTGGGTTGCTTCCATTTCTTGGCTATAGTGAATAATGCCACAATGAACATAGGGGTGCATAAGCCTTTTGGGTTGTTGATTTCAGGATCTTTGGACAAATACCCAGTAGTGGAACAGCTGGATTGTATGGTAGTTCTATTCTTAATTTTTTGAGGAATCTTCATATTGTTTTCCATAGTGGCTGCACCAGTTTGCACTCCTACAAGCAGGAAATTAGGGTTCCGGTTTCTCCACAACCTCTCCAACATTTGTTATTTTTTGTCTTGGTGAATATAGCCATTCTAATGAGTGTAAGGTGCTATCTCAGTGTAGTTTTGATCTGCATTTCCCTGATGATTAGTGATATTGAACATCTTTTTGTGTGCCTATTGGCCATCTGTATATCTTCCTTGGAAAAATGTCTGTTCATATCCTCTGCCCATTTTTTTATTGGGTTGTTTGTTTTTTTGTTGTTCAGTTGTGTGAGTTCTTTATATATTACGAAGATTAATCCCTTGTCAGATATACCATTTGTGAATATCTTCTCCCAGCTAGTGGGTTGTCTTTTCATTTTGATCCTAGTTTCATTTTCCTTGCAGAAGCTCTAGAGTCTGATGAAGTTCCACTTGTTTATTTTTCTTTTGTTTCCCTTGCCCAAGTAGACATGGAATTAGAAAAGATCCCTCTATGACTGATGTTAAAACATACTGCCTATGTTTTCTTCTAGGAGTTTTATAGTTTCAGGTCTTACCTTCAAGTCTTTGATCCGTTTTGAGTTTTTCACATGGTGAAAGAAAATTGTCTGCTTTCATTCTTTTTCATATCACTGTCCAGTTTCCCCAGCACCATTTATTGAAGAGACTTCCCTTTCTCCATTGTATGTTCTTAGCTCCTTTGTTGAAGATTAGCTGTCTGTAGATGTGTGGTTTTATTTCTGGGGTTTCAATTCTGTTCCATTGATCTGTGTGTCTGTTTTTGTACCAGTACCATGCTGTTTTAATTATTTGAGATTTGTTGTAAATTTTGAAGTCAGGAATTGTGATGCCTCCAGCTTTGTTCTTTTTTCTCAGGATTGCTTTGCCTATTTGGGATCTTTTGTTGCCCCATATGAGTTTTAGTATTCTTTGTTCTATTTCCATGAAGAATGTCATTGGGATCCTGATTGGGATTACATTGAATCTGTAGATTTCTTTAGGTAGTATGGACATTTTAACTATGTTTATTCTTCCAATCCATGTGCATGGGATATCTTTCCCTTTCTTTATGTCATCATTGATTTCTATCAGTAATGTCTTATAGTTTTCATTGTATAGCTCTTTCACCTCCTTGGTTAAATTTATTCCTAGATATTTTATTCTTTTTGTTGTGATTGTAAATAGGATTATCTTCTTGGGTTCTCTTTCTGTTAGTTCATTGTTAGAGTATAGAAATGCAACCGATTTTTGTAAGTTGATTTTGTACCCTGCTACTTTGCTGTAGAGCTTGATTATTTCTAATAGTTTTCCAATGGATTCTTTAGGGTTTTCTATATATAAAATCATTTTGTCTGCAAACAGCGAGAGTTTCACTTCTTCATTGCCTATTTGGATTCCTTTTTCCTGCCTAATTGCTCTGGCCAAAACCTCCAGTACTATGTTGAATAAGAGTGGCAAGAGTGGGCACCCTTGTCTTATTCCTGTTCTCAGAGGAATGGTTTCAGTTTTTCCCCCATTGAGTATGATGTTGGCTGTGGGTTCGTCATATGTAGCTCTTATCATGTTGAGGTACTTTCCTGCACATTTTTTAAATTGGGTTGTTAGTATTTTTGTTGTTGTGATGTATGAGTTCTTTATATATTTTGGAGATTAACCCCTTATCAGATATATCAAATAGAAGAAATACCTTCTTCCAATTGTTAGGTTGTCTTTTTGTTTTTCTGATGGTTTCCTTTGTTGTTCAGAAGCTTTTTAGTTTGATGTAGTCCCATTTGTTTATTTTTTCTATTGTTTCCCTTGCCTGGTCAGACACAGTACTTGAAAGTATGTTGCTAAGACTGATGTCGAAGAGTGTACTGCCAATGTTTTCTTCTAGAACTTTTATGGTTTCAGGTCTTATATTCAAGTCTTTAATCCATTTTGAGTTAATTTTTGTGGATGGTGTAAGATAATGGTCTACTTTAGCTTTGTTGCATGTGGCTGTCCAATTTTCCCAATACCATTTGTTGAAGAGACTTTCCTTTCTCTGTTGTGTGTTTTTGACTCCCTTGTTGAAAATTAGCTGTCCATAGATGTGTGGGTTTGTTTCTGGGCTCTTGACTCTATTCCATTGATCTATGTGTCTGTTTTTGTGCCAGTACCATGCTGTTTTGGTTACTATAGGTTTGTAGTATATTTTGAAATCAGGAAGTGTGATTCCTCCAGCTCTGTTCTTTTTTCTCACAATTCCTTCAGCTATTCAGGGTCTTTTGTTGTTCCACACAAATTTTAGGATTCTGTGAAAAATGTTGGAACTTTGATAGGGATTGCATTGAATCTATAGATTGCTTTAGGAAGTATGGACATTTTAACTATACTAATTCCTCCAATCCAAGAGCACAGAATATCTTTCCATTTCTTTCTGTCGTCTTCAATTTCTTTCAACAATGTTTTATAGTTTTCAGTGTACAGATCTTTCACCTCTTTGGTTAAGTTCATTCCTCAGTATTTTATTCTTTTTGTTGCAATTGTAAATGGGGCTGGAGTCTTAATTTCTCTGTTACTTCATTGTTACTGTACAGAAATGCAACTGATTTTTGTATGTTGATTTTCTATCCTGCAACTTTGCCATATTCGTTTCTTATTTCTAGAAGATTTTTGGTGGATTCTTTAGGGTGTTTTATATATAAAATTATGTCATTTGCAAATAGTGACAGTTTCACTTCATCCTTTCCATTTGGATCCCTTTTATTTCTTTTTCTTGACTGATTGCTCTGCCAAGACTTCCAATACTACGTTAAATAGGAGTGGTGAAAGTGGGCATCCTTCTCTGGTTTCTGTTCTTAGAGAGATAGTTTTCAGTTTTTCACCATTGAGAATGATATTAGCTGTGGGTTTGTCATATATGGACTTTACTATGTTGAGGCACTTTCCTTCAATACCCATTTTATTCAGAGTTTTCATCATAAATGGATGCTGTATCTTGTCAAATGATTTCTCTGCATCTATTGAGATGATCATGTAGTTTTTATTCTTCATTTTATTAATGTGGTGTATCACATTGATTGGTTTGCAGATGTTGAACCATCCCTGGAATGAATCCCACTTGATCATGGTATATGATCTTTTAAAAGTACTGTAGTATTTGATTTGCTAGTATTTTGTTGAGGATTTTTGCATTGATGTTCATCAGTGATATTGGCCTGTAATTTTCTTTTTTTGTGTTGTCTTTGTCTGGTTTTGGTATCAGGGTAATGTTGGCTTCGTAGAATGAGTTAGGAAGCTTCCCCTCCTCTTCAGTTTTTTGGAAGAGTTTGAGAAGGATAGGTATTAAGTCTTCTTTGAACATTTGGTAGAATTCACCAGAAAAGCCATCTGGTCCTGGACTTCTATTTCGGGGGAGGTTTTTTATTACTTTTTTGATCTCCTTACTGGTGATTGGTCTAATTAAATTCTCTATTTCTTCTTGATTCAGTTTTGGAAGGTTGTATGATTCCAAGAATTTATCCATTTTGTCTAGTTTGTCCAATTTGTTAGCATATAGCTTTTCATAGTGTTCTGTTATAATCTTTTGTATTTCTGAGGTGTCCATTGTGATTTCTTCTCTTTCATTTCTGATTTTACTTGTTTGATCCTTCTCTCTTTTTTTCTTGGTGAGTTTAGCTAAAGGTTTCTCAAGTTTGTTTATCTTTTCAAAGAACCAGCTCTTGGTTTTATTGATGTTTTTTCTAATTTTTTTTAGTCTCTATTTCATTGATTTCTGATTGGATTTTTATTATTTCGCTCCTTCTACTGATTTGGGGCTTTGTTTGTTCTTCTTTTTCCACTTTCTTTATGTACACTGTTAGATATTTTTATTTCAGATTTTTCTTGTTTGTTGAGATAGTCTTGTATTGCTATAAACTTCCCTCTTAGAACTGCTTTTGCTGTATCCCATAAATTCTGGCATGTTGTTTTCATTTTCATTTGTCTCCAGGTATTTTTTGATTTCTCCTTTGATTTCTTCATTGATCCAATCATTGTTCAGTAGCATTTTGTTTAATTTCCACATATTTGTGGCTTTTCTGATTTTCTTCCTATAGTTGATTTCTGGTTTCATACTGTTGTGGTGAGAAAAGATGCTTGGTATTACTTCAGTCTTCTTAAATTTATGGAGACTTGTTTTGTGGCCTAGTATGTGGCCTATACCCTGGAAAGTGTTCCATGTGCATTTGAAAAGAATGTGTATTCTTTGGTTTTTGGATGGAACACTGTGCATATATCTACTAAGTCCATCTGGTCTCATGTGTTGTTTAAGGCCAGTGTTTCCTTGTTGATCTTCTGTTTGGATGATCTATCCATTGGGGTAAGTGGAGTGTTAAAGTCCCCTACTATTATTGTGTTACTGTCTATTTCTTCTTTTATGTCTGTTAATAATTGCTTTATATGTTTAGGTACTCCTATGTTGGATGCATAGATATTTATGAGTGTTATATCATCTTGCTGGATTGTTCCTTTGATCATTATGTAGTGCCCTTCTTTGACTCTTGTTACAGTTTTTCTTTTAAAGTCTATTTTATCTGATATGAGTATTGCTACCCCAGCTTTCTTTTCATTGCCATTTGCATGGAGTATCTTTTTCCATCCCTTCACTTTCACTTTGTGAGTGCCTTTAGGTCTGAAGTGTGTCTCTTGTATGCAGCATATATATAGGTCTTGTTTTTTAATCCAATCAGCCACCCTATGCCTTTTGATTGGAGCATTTAGTTCATTGACATTTAAAGTAGCTATTGATATGTATGTACTTACTGTCATTTTTTACTTTTTTTCTTGGTGTTTTAGTAGTTCTTCTCTGTTCCTTTCTTCTTCTCTTGCTCTCTTCCACTGTGGTTTGATGGCTTTCATTGGTATTATGTTTGGGTTCTTTTTGCTTAGGTTTTTGAGTATTTATTGTAGGTTTCTGGTTTGTGATTACCGTGAGTTCATATATAATAACCTACATATATAGCAATCTATATTGAGTTGTTGGTCTCTTTAATTTGACCTCTATCTGAAAGTTCTACTCTTTTACTCCCCTCCTCCCACATTTTATGTTTTGATATCATATTTATCCTCTTTTTAGTGCATTTGTATCCATTACCCTCTTATCATGGAAATAGCTAATTTTTTCCTATTTCTGGTCTTCTCTTTCCCACTTAAATAAGTCCCTTTAGAATTTCCTGTAGGACTGGTTTCTTGGTAACAAACTCCTTTAATTTTTGCTTGTCTGGAGAAACTCTTTATCTGTCCTTCCATTCTGAATGATAACGTTGCCAGGTAGAGTAGTCTTGGCTGAAGGTTTTTTCTTTTTAGCACTTTAAATATGTTGTGCCACTCTCTTCTAGCCTGTACCTCTATTTCTTCTTGACTCAGTTTTGGGAGGTTGTATGAGTCTAAGAATTTATCCGTTTCTTCTAGATTGTCCAATTTGTTGGCATTTAGTTTTTCATAGTATTCTCTTATAATCCTATGTATTTCTGTAATATCCATTGTAATTTCTCCTCTTTCATTTCTAATTTTATTTATTTGAGCCTTCTCTTTTTTTCTTAGTGAGTCTGGCTAAGGGGTTGTCAATTTTGTTTATCTTCTCAAAGAATCAGCTCTTTGTTTCATTGATCCTTTCTACTGTACTCTAGGTACCTCACAAAAGTGGAATCATACCAATGGAATGATTGTATATACTACACCTTATTTATCCATTCATCTGTAGATGTACATTTGGGTTATTTCCACTTTCTGGTTACTGTGAATAATGTTGCTATGAACACTGGTGTACAAGATCTGTTTGAGATCCTGCTTTCAATTCTTTGGGGGTATATATCTAGAAGGAGAATTGCTGGATCATATGGTAATTCTATGTTTAACTTTTTGAGGACCCACCATACTGTTTTCCACAGTGGCTGCATCATTTTACATTCCTATCAGAAACACATGAGGGTTTCAATTTCTCCACATTCTTTTCAACAATTGTTATTTTCTGCTTTTTAAAATAATAGCCATGCTAGTGGGTGTGAAGTGGTATCTCGTTATACTTTTTATTTGCATTTCACTAATGAACTGGGGACACATTGTGAGAATGACTGTGCTACAGTAATACTGATGACCTGTAGTTCCCTGAATACAGAGTATTATTTACAACTTGGTGCTTTCACTCTGCTAGTCCCTCTGCCTGGAATCATCCTCAGTTTCTTTCACTAACTCTGTTTCATCCTCTAAGACAGAACTCAAATATCATCCCCAGAAATCCCTCTCAGAACCTCTAGGTTGGGCTAGTTGACCTCACAGAACCCCTGAGAGGCTCAGGTGCCATGGAAGGTGGGCACAGGAGAGTGGGGAGAGGAAGGCATTGGATTAAAATCAAGTGATTTGGCTGAAAGTCTCTATAGAGAGCTGATGAGCCCCAAGGCCCCATCCCCCATGGCAAACAGCCAAGTGACAGCTATAGAGGTCACGCCACTGAGATTTCGCTACAAGACTGAGCTTGCCATTCAGCTGCCAACAGTGCAGGTAACTGACACTCTCTGCCGGCAGAGCCTTCAGGATCCACCTTGATTCTCTCTGAGCAGCCTCTAGCCCATGACTGAGCACAACAGGGCACCTGCCATTTCTGTCTAGTGTAGGACTTCATGGCACCAATGACATGGTGGATAATAGCTATGCAGCAGACCTAGAATGCGATTGACATATTTCACCAAATATATGACACCATCAGTTTTAAGAAGCACGATTATTTTATATACGATTGAGAAATACAAAACACTACAAATTATCGTAAGACACTACAGACTTCCTAATTTCAGAAATGTTGAATAGTGAAGAAGTGTGGATCTTGGCATCAATTAAATATGGTAGTTCAGATTGGAGGATAGAGGGCTCCAACAGTTAAGTCCCTAAAAATAAAATGAAATCCAAGATTATCTGAAATATTTGAGCATTTAGGAAGGAACTTATTAATATGAGTGATCTGATGGAAAAATTAAAGATAGTATCTAGAAAAGTAAAAAGAAAAATGAAACAATTACTAACTCCAGGAAAAACCAAAGTTTTTTGAAAGAAGAATTATAACCATAGCACTCTTCTTGACTCTATAATGAAAAATACCTATGTAATTATAACATAAACACTAACTCAATTTAATTAAAATTAAATGTGGTTTTACTGTTTTGGAAGGGAATGGGAAGTTGCGGAAGTATGCAAGAGAGGTAAATTGTCACCTATTATTACAAGAAGTTGATAATAAGAACTGTATAAACATACCACTTAAAAACATAAAAAGAGGGTCTGGCCTGGCATAGTGGTTAAGTTCTTGCACTCTGCTTCAGCGGCCTGGGGTTCATGGGTTTGGATCCTGGGCACAGACCTACACACCACACACCAAGCCATGCTGTGGCGGCACCCCATATACAAAGTAGAGGAAGATTGGCAACAGACATTAGCTCAGTGCCAATCTTCCTCACCAAAAATGTGTATGTGTGTATATATATATATATAAAAAACAGAAATACCAGAATGGGGGGGAATATGATGGTGGAAGAGGAGGATATGGAGAAGAGGAAAATATCAAGGACGACTACCAGGTTCCATTTATCAAAATAGGGACCAGCAGGGGCTTAGGATCATATTGAGATTGAAGTACTCCAAAGGCATCAATTTGCAAATATCAAGTAGGCAACCGGATATATGAGATTTCAAACTACAGATCAGAAGGTCAGAAAAGAGATCTTGGGTAGAGATAAGAAATTGAAGTTGGAAAAAAAAGATGCTCATTGAAGCCATGGGAGTAGATGGCATTTCTCAGGAGGGTTTTTGATATGGTGACTACAGGGAGAATTCCTGATGTGGAGGCAGAATGGAAGCCAGAGAGTAGCAAGCTGAGTAGAAAGCAGGTGAGGAAAGGGAGATAGCTTTCAAAGGCCTCTTGGAGACCAGAAGCTTTCAATATAAGTCAGTCAATTTCTTTATATTTAAGGTTACTCTTAATTTTAAGACTTTATTTTTTTAGAGCAGTTTTAGGTTTACCACAAAACTGAGAGAGAGTTACAGAGATTTCCCATATATTGCCTATCCCCACACATGCATAGCCTCCCCCATTATCAACGTCACTCACCAGAGTGGTACACTTTTTACCAAGGATGAAACCACATTGACACATCATAATCACCCAAAGTCCACAGTTTACCTTAGGGTTCACTCTTAGTGTTGTACATTCTATGGGTTTGGACAAATGTGTGACATATATCCATCATTATATCATCATACAGAGTATTTTCACTGCCCTAAAAATCCTCTGTGCTCTGCCTATTCATCTCTACCTTCTCCACCCCTGGCAACCACTGATCTTTTTACTGTCTCCATAGTTTTGCCTCTTCCAGAATGTCGTAGAGTTGGAATCATACAGTATGTAGCCTTTTCAGATTGGCTTCTTCCACTTAGTAACATGCACTTAAGGTTCCACATCTTTTCATAGCTTGACAGCTCATTTCTTTTTAGGGTTCAATAATATTCAATTGTCTGGATGTACCAGTTTATTTATCCATTCACCTACTGAGGGACATCTTGGTTGCTTCCAAGTTTTGGCAATTATGAATAAAGCTACTATCAATACCCTAGTGCAGGTATTTGTGTGGACATAAGTTTCAACTCCCTAGGGTAAATACCAAAGAATGTGACTGCTGGATTGTATGACAAGACTCTATGTTTAGTTTTGTAAGAAATGCCCAACTCTTCCAAAGTGGCTGCACCATTTTGCATTCCCACCAGCAGTGCATGAGAGTTGCTGTTGTTCCACATCCTTGTCAGCATTTGGTGTTGTCAGTATTCCAGATTTTGGCCATTCTAATAGGTGTGTAGTGGTATCTTGTTAATTTGCATTTCTCTGATGACATATAATGTGGAGTATTAATTTTTTTTACACTTTTTGCATAAAATTTTTTCTTCTCTTTTTTTTTTTTACTGGTTTTTCATTATATGTTCCTAATGCCTATCAAGGTCATCTCCTGAAATCAAATGATAAAGGTCAATCATATTGAGTATATTAAAGTTGGCAATGAAAGTGTACACAAAAATATGTGCAAGAACAAATGACACAGAGTAAGAGTTTTTATTTTGTCATCTACTCTCAATGACCAAACTCCACCAAAGACCATTTGCTCCCAGTTGGTCCCATTTCCTGCCTGTAACTTCCTAGCCTCCCTGAGCTCTCACTTCCACTCCCTTATGCCCACTCCCCATCTCTATTTTCTCTGGAGCTACAGGCTGCCTCCGAGAAGCCCTTTCTTCCCTACACAACTAACATCTGTGGAGCATCATTTCAGTCACACTCATTCTCAACCCTCTAGTCCTCTGCCCCACCTCCCTTGTACTATGCCCAACTCTCAGAATTACACATCTCAGAATTCTGAAATTACAGTGTTCAACTTCAGTTAGTGTTTCATTCCTGTTTGGCAAATTCTCTTACTAATTTTAAATCTGCTTACTCTTTTCCCAATCTCCACATCCTCAAGGCCCTTACTCCACTCCTATCCCCCTCCCTCAACCACCTCTTAGTTAATGACCTTACTTCTTACTTTACAGAGAAACCAAGTCATTGCTCATGCACTGAAGCCAGAAAGCTGGGCATCTTCACTCTTTTCCCTTTGTCAACACAATATCAATCAGTCACCTTTTCAAATCATCTTAAAGTCTTTGGAGGAGAGAGGAATTAAAATATATAATCAAGTAGTTTAATAAATTTTCTACAGCAAAATAAAAAGATACATTATTTTAAAAAAGCTACATTCTACATTAAATACATTAAAATATTGATAATTTTATAAATAAAATCATTTTTAACAGTAAATACATGATAAAATTTCTCTGATACAAGGTTACTTACATATATTTCAATATCTGATTTTGAAAATATAAAAATTGCATCCTTCTTTTAAAAAACATTTAACTTAATCACTTTTACAAAATTATCAAAAGTTAAAAAGTGCTAGATACACTTCCATTTTGTTCCATTTTTAAAGCAATTATAGCACAACATCAGACCTTAAAAAAAGATGAATTAGGGTATAAGGCTCATCCTATATTGCTTAAAAATGAAAACTTCAGAGACTTTCTAGGCAGTGGGAAAGGCTGGGAAGCTGACGAAGTTCAATGCCAGAGAAGGCTGTCACCTGCCCAGGGCTATTACCTGTCCTTGTTCTCAGAACCACGAGATTCATTCTTCATGGCCCACTCCTATGGAGGAGTCTTTCTATGCCTACTGGTTCCTAATTTTCAAGAGAAAAGGTTTCTGAAAGAATTTGATATTTAAATCCTATGCTAATACTGAAAATCTTCTAAAGATTGAGACATTTTGCATTTGAATTTTATACAAAAGTCACGAATCTTATTCCAAATGAAAAGAGGACACTTCGTTTGGTCACTTGATTTCATACCACTTGTTGAGGTAGGATAATTTTCTTCTTTCTCTGAAAACTCTCCTGACTATACAAACGATGGTTGTACTGGAAAGGGTTCTAATGCTTTTTCTGCATTCTTCCAGTTGTGAAAATTCTCTCTGTACCACTCAACTGAAAGGGAAAAAACAAAAGACAAAAATCAAAAACAAAATACTAAAAATAGGATAACCAACATTTACTGAGTTCCTACTAAGTAAGAAAAGTCTTGCCCATCAGCTTATCAGCAGGCAAGAGTTGCCTAATGATGAAAACAATTTGATTTTTAAACTAACCAATGAAGTCAATCAGAAGATATTTCATCACCTGAAAACTTAGATTTAAAAATCAACTTTTTGTTCATGTAAAGGTAGCAATACTACATTATAGGCATAGTGAGATAACGCGAGCTTCCTTCTGTTAATATGTGAAATTATTTTATGTCAGTACACTATAACCTCTTTTAGTTACAAAAATGATAAATTATCTTTGTATTTGCTTTTAAAATTCAACACAAGTATTTTGTATTTCAAGATCTGAATCAAGACTTTTCTACATTTGGGTTTTTTACCATGAGTACATTTCTAAATAGAAGCTTAACATATATACAGAGACTTTATATACACTTATTTTAAAGGATATTTCTAAATTTAATGCATGTACTAAATTTGTTTCCTATTTATTTCGGTATAAAAAGACTCAAGACTCTCCAAGACTGTGAACTAACTATATTTCATCAAATCTAAGATGCCACTGATCTTAAGATGGAACATTAGTTTACATACCACTAAGAAGGAAAATATAGTTGCAATAATAATTATAAGACACTAGTGATTGTAAAACTTATACCTTTCAAGGGTGTGGAAAAAGTGAAAAAATGTGTATCTGAGAATCAATGAAACAGGTATCTGAAAAATGCTATTAAGATATAAGAAGAATGATCAGAAGTTATTCTACGAAATTTAAGATGATTAGGAAATATATTACTATTGTTAAAATAGATTAAATGTAATAATTTGAAAAGTAAAAAATGATTCATCACAATATTCTGCTGAATTTGTAGTGTTCTAAAAATAAATTACTTTTCCTTTAAATTTTTCTGAATCCCCCCCAAAAATGACCAATTCATAACATACTTGTTTTCTTTATTCCTTCTGTCCAAGGCACTTTAGGTCTCCAACCTAAGCCATGTATTTTTTCTGACTTCATTGGATATCTCATGTCATTGGTAGGTCTTGGAAAACAAAAAAGATTTAAAATGACATTGTGGATATATATTTACAAATTTAAATACTAAGAGAAATAATGCATGTCCATGCATCTTTACCATAATTCACATTTTTTATTAAAAAGAATTTTCCCTGATGACATGATTATAAAAAATTTGTAAAAATAAAGTATATATTAAAAAAAATCATCTACAACCCCAGAAGCCTAAACTTCTCTGTAGTTTATCCTTTTCTTATTTCAGCCACAGTCTAGGTATGAATGCGGTGCCTCATACCTAAACATTAGATGAATGAACAAATAAATACACATATACTTATTAGGACTCTTGTGTTTCACACCCTAGGTTAGGTACTTTATATACATTACAATTAAACCGTAAATGGTTTTGTGAGCAAGGCATTATTTTCCCTATTTCACAATGGAGGAAATCAGACTTGGAAAGGGTCAATAATTTCCTTTAAGTCACACTGCTAGTTAGTAATAATGCTGCATTTTATTCTGATGACAGTTATAATTAGGAAAAAATGTTTTAGCAGAAAACTCAAAAGACATAAACTAGTTTCTGGTTAAGTCCACATATTTTATAATTTTATAAGTACCTAAGATTTCACAACCTTTCCCTGATGTTTTAACTTGTACTCACCTATCATTAACATAATCGACCCAGTTTTCCATTTCAGACTCTGAACTGGTCTCTTTGATCTGTCAAAATGGAGAAGGCTTTTTGAGGCAAATTATAAAATGAGACCAGAGAATAACAATGGTATTCAATAGCTGATTCCAAAGACAGGAAAAACCACCTCCTCAAAGTGGGGAGACAGCTAAAATGAACAGCATTTTAGTTAACACTTTCTATACTTTATAACCTAAATTCCATCTGAAGCTCAGAGAGAATATACATCGTATAAACTATGGGAGAAAATAAATATTTTTGGCTTTTGGTTATTACTCCATGTAACGTTATGATTTCTAATAAAAAAATATATATTTGGTCTTCATCCCTGTTCTTAGCAAAGTGCACCTAAAACCCTTGGAATTTCCTAAGTGATGGGAGATAAAGTTGTCTTTTACTATTCATAACAAGCCCCTTTGACCACACCAGAGTTTGTTAATGAGTGATTTTTGGAAAGCCCCTAAGGATGAGGGCTGGTTGCCATGGGAACCAACCATGTGGTCCAAGGGATAGAACTCAGTCCTCCTCTCCCCATCTCTAGGGAGAGAAGGACTGGAGGTTGAATTTAATCACCAGCGGCCAATGATTTAATCAGTCACGCCTACTTAATGAAGCCTCCATAAAAACCCAAAGGATGGGGTTTGGAGAGCCTCCAGGCTGCTGAAAACACGGAGGTGCTGCGGGGGTGCGTGTCCAGAGAGGGCATGGACTCTCCACACCCCCTCCTTCATACCTTGCCCTATGCGTCTCCTCCACCTGGCTGTTCCTGAGTTATATCCTTTGTGATAACCCAATAATCCAGAAAGTAAACTGTTTTCCTGAGTTCTGTGAGCCACTCTAGCAAAGTACCTCCAATTTATAGCCAATTGGTCAGAAGCATAGGTGACAACCAGGTCTTGTGATTGGCATCTGAAGCAGAGGACAGTCTTGTGGGCCTGAGCCCTTAACCTGTGGGATCTGATGCTACCTCTAGGAGGATAATATCAGAATTGAGTTAAACTGTAGGACACCCAGCTGGTGTCTGAGAATTGCTTGGTGTGGAAAACCCACGTTTGAAGTACAGAGTATTCTGTGAATAGCATAAAGGAAAACAAAAGCTTTTTCATACACTCGTCTCCCTTTCTACTGAGTCCTGAGATTTACAATTGATGTTTATTAATACATACATACACTTATAACTATAATTATTTATATATCATTGTTTCTTGATTCTAGAGACACAATTTTATATTTCTGAAATTGAGGTATTTCTTACAATAGGTATGTACATTTAATGTATTAGGACTTCTTTTCCTGAAAAGCTGTTACTAAATGAGTGATATACTTTCAAATAATGACATATCTTAGCATACATATGGTATACATAATTAGGAATTTCATTTTTTACTTGTTCATTTTTCAATTGAGTAAACTGTAAATTGTTGACTACTGTCACTAATTTAGTGACAATCTGGAAAACACGGTTCTTTCACAATATATACATACCAGTTGTATTAGTTCTTTGGCAAGCTGGAGAACTGACATTTCAAAATTGGTTCCGATGTTATAAATTTCACCTGGTTTCCCCTTTTTGAGGACAGTGAGAAATGCTTCTACTACATCAGTAGCATAAAGGAAATTTCTTGTTTGAAGCCCTGACCCATGAATGCAGCTAAAAAGACAAAATGAAAGGGAATCATAAAGCGCAAAAAAGTAAGCTCTCCCAAACCCAGGTAAGACAATGACTGGGTACAAGTCCAGAGAAGCCAATTCCCATGGGGGTCCTAGACATCTTTTACAGAAAATATAAATTCTCATGACTTTTCTAAATTTTATCCATGGTTCTTAAATGATCTCCAAACCTCCTGGGGGTACTCAACAGGAAAGTGGTAAACATAAGTGAACCCTGAGAATTATTTATTCATCAACTTTATACCTTAAATTCATTTTAAAGAAATATCTACAGTTCTATGAATTAAACAAATTCTTTGAAAAAGTAAAATTACATAAAAATCGATGTCAAATTTTAATGCTATAACTCAGATACATCATTTAAGGATTGAAATTAGAAAGTATATTATAAAGATGAATTACAGATTATAATTATTTTAAAAACTATTACACTGATTGTAGAAGGCATCCTTAAATTTGTTGGAACATTCAATTCTATGCCCTCCAACTCCAAGACTTTATGATTTTCAAGACAGACTGTCACCAAATACTATCAACATACCAGCAAAACATATGGGTACAAAGGTAAATAATAACATACCATTTCCTGTTGTGTTGTAGTAAAGATATAAATTTCGGAATAACCTAAAAGAATATTTAAATATCATTTAAGACTTTGGAAATACACTCATTAATATGAATCTGAACTCATCACAAGATTAAAAGATTATTATTGTTAAGAAATATACATATTGATAAATTCTAATTCTTCTTATCAGGAGTTCAAGAAAAAAACCTATTATGATTTTGATAAGTAAAAGAACTCTAAGATAGCTTCCTATTTCATAAAAACAAGTTATCCGCTAGACAAATATAAAGATAAAATGATATAAATAGTGTGAAAAGTCAGAAGAAGTCTTCATGAACCGTTTGCTTTCATCACAAAGCTCACTTTTGTGTTGATTTTATAAGGGCAAGAATTGTATCTTACTTACTGCTTTACAAATAGCACCTACTCAATAAGTGTTTGTGAAATTAAAAAGTAAATTCCAGTGCCATTAGACTCAAAGAAAATTTATGTTAAACAGGGCAAGATAAATTACTATATTTATAATAAATCCATTAAAGATACTCCAAAAATTAAGCAAAGTAGATATTAATACCAGCAGACCATGATATGGCCCTTTCCTTTGGGCAAACAGATCAATACAGTCAGCTGTGAAGTGAAAAACCCAGACACTAAATTTAGGCAGGGGAAAAGCAATAGTTACTTAAAATTGGGCTTAATGATACAGAACCAACAGGCATTTTCAGTCTGTTAACTGCCTTTCTTTATTCACTACTTGTACTATTTTCAGGAAGACATTCAGGCCTGCAACAATAAGGAGTTGGGGAACAGTTAACGAGCTGACTGTAAGATAAATTTATGTACAAGCTTACCGCATCCCTCTCTAACTACCTTTTCTATTTCTGTACAGCCTGACATACTGGTCTGACTGCTAACCAGGAGTCTTAACCAGCGAGACAGTAGTGATGGGAGTACTCGATAGTGCTCTAGAATTCTGCAAAGCACAAGGCATTTTCACATATATCATCTCACTGGATCCTTCAAAATCCTTTCTAAATATTATCATCACCCTTCAATTTAAAGATGAAGCTCAAGGGCCTAAGGTCATGCCAGCTGGTATCAGGGTGAGACTTAAACTCAAAACCTGATGAGATTTGCATGTGGCCTATATAGCATTTATAATTATATATAATTAAAACATAAATTATTTTGGACAAATAACTGAAGAGAGACTATTTTAAATAATGAGAAGTTACAGTCACTAAAACACACCATGAATTCAGAAGTAAAATGTACCTTTTCTGGATATTGATGTGGTCCATAAACATTACTGCTTCTTGTGATGACAACTGGAAACTTAAAGAGTATTCCACATTAAGGTAATGGAAAGGTCGAATAATAATTATCTAAAGATAAGCAGTTTTAAATATAGGTGCTTTTGGCTAAATAATTCAACACACCTTAAGGACAGAAGCGAAGGGATTTTTTTCTAATGTAAGGGTCCTGAAAAGACAGGAGAGGATGAGATTGAGATAAAGGAAGAGGTTGCAAAAGGAAGAAGAGGGATATTCTCTTTACTGGGACGAGGGGAGGATGAATACAGATGGAGGCAGGTTTGTAAGTCTGATAGCAGAAAATTAAGGAAATTTCCACCTGATTCTTTCAGAAACCACCTCTAGGACTCTAGGTTTGGTTAGATGTTAAACTTCAGGTTGGCTTTCTCTGTTGTACCAACCTTATGAATAAAAAGAGCTACCATTAAAGGGAAAAGGACCAATGCTACTGGAACATAAAAGGCAAGAGAATCTTAAGTAATTTCTTGGCTTGCCTTTCTGACCCCATCCCTAATAACTCCACAAGATCAGGGGGAAGCCAAACGTAGGGATTCGAGTTGATGATTCTTATTGGGTAAGGCTCCCACACTGACACCGTCAGAGCCACCAAGGCAAGTCTACCTCCCCTTCACGCAGAGAGGGGCACAAGGAAGGTACGGGAATCTGCCTTCCCTCTGTCTTCCTTCACCCAGAGGATTACTGGGAGTCAGGATATTCCAACAGGGCTTTTCACTAGAGCTGTAACACTCTACCTATTACTAAAGTAGGAAAAAATATATACAAATTATTCCTTTAAATGATGAACTGAACAAGACGTAGGTCCTACTTTGTCTACACAAAATAGGAAATCAATTTTTCTAATTCCTTACTATATAACTTTTCTCAATCTATGTTTTCTACTCTAAAAAAGAAATGTTGCTAATGCTAACTTGGAGTTTTAACACCTGGGCCCAGAGACAAATGATTCAAGAGTTTCTGAAATCAGTTCTTACCTTATATCGTTCCCAGTAAGACTGTACAAAACACTCAGCATCTGCTTTAGATGATGCATAAGGATTTGTAGGTTGTTTGGGTGATGATTCGTCAAATTCCTAATTTTAAAAAGAAATATTTAAAAAATAAGTATTATTTTTTTCTAAGTAGAAAAATCAGAAAACATATTATAAACTTGAAATGTTAACCACTACATTTAAAAAGCATTTATTGAACCCCAACTAGGTGTCTGCCATTTTTCTAAGTTCTTTCTATGTAGTAACTTCTTTAAAGTTCACAACAACCCTGTAAGGCAGGCAGAGAGAACAGCAAGTGCAAAGGCCCTGAGACAGAAGTGTGTCCAAAGGAACTGCAAGGAAGTTCATGTGAGAGAAGAGAAATGGGAGATGAGGTCGGAGAGCTGGAGAGAGGCCAGAACATGTGGACCCTTGAAGGCCACTGTAAAATCATTAACAGGTTTTGGGCAGAATAATGTCATGATCTGACATATTTTAAAAATCATTCTAGCTACTGTGTCTGATCTGATGTAGGGTGACAAGGGTACAAGAAGAAAGAAGTTTACCTCATAAACATTGCAAAGAGAGTTGAAAATGGTTACTTCTCAGAAGTGGGATTGGGGATTGAGGAGAAGTGGTTAGGGTCTGCTTTTTCTAAGTTTTTTCAAACTACTGGATTTTTTTCACTATGTATGTGTTTTGGTAAAAATAAAACAGAATGAGGTTACTACAAATATTGTCTATGAAAAATATAGGCTAGAGAATGGAGTCATCTTTTTGTATAAAAAAGCATAATATTTACAAATGATTAAAAAAAGGAGAACAGATTCCAGTTTCTACGATAATTTCACACTCACTCCTTGACATTCCAAAGTGCTTTCTGAGGGGAAGAAAAAGGTGAGCAGGCAGCACGTTGCAGCCTACCTTACATATGCTGTGGCCCATGGGAATGCCATTCATCATGTAAGACTGGGACAAAAAGGTGAGATCTGCTGCTCTCTTCCAAAATATTGTCAGTCAAATTAAATATAAATCTGTACTGAGACTGGGTTACTGTTGCCAATGGGTGGCATTATTTGATCTGAACAGAAGACACAATGGAATAACATTTGGAGAGTCCCAGAAGTGAGCATAATGAGAAGATGAAAAAAGCCTAGAGTGGGTCTGAATAAGTCAGATGTGTATTGTAATCCACAGTAAGCAGGCGAAATACACATTTTCTAAGCTTACCTTATCAAGACTTCCTCCATATACTTCATCTGTGCTGACATAAATAAATTTCTCCACTCTGGCTTCATGAGCAGCACTTACCAAAACGTGAGTGCCATAAACATTAACATATGTAAACTCAAAGGCACGTACAAATGAAAGATCTAAAAAAGAGAGAAAAAGCCAGAACAATTCCACTCAAGGGACAAAACAAATACCAAACGGTAGACTCAGGTTTAATGAGTAATAATGATTTCTAGTGGAACTGAAAAAACAAAACAAGACAGACTTCAAATTCTAGAAAAAAACAGAGTTGAGAATAGATAAGTGAAGTTAAGTGTCTAAGGTCCTTGTATTATCTGAGAGGAGGGCAAAGGTTTTGATGGACTTTAGTCTTTGATAAGCTAATTATGCATGTTGTAATTTCTAGGGCAACCACTCAAAGAACACAAACAGAATATATAACTTCCAACTAGTAGAGGAAGAAAATAAAATTTAAAAAGTTCCTCAGTCAAGTCCTTAAAAAAGCAAGAATTTTTTTAAAAAGAATATTTTAAAAAGGCAAGGAAGAATTTTTTAAAAAAGAATTTAGAAAGAAACAAGCAAAGAAACAGAACAGGTGAGAAAAATAGAAAGCACATAAGATAGCAGAAATAAATCCAAATATATCAACAAACTAAATGCTCAGGGTAAATATCAAGGATGGTCAGACTGGATTAAAAAAACAAAATCCAGGGGCCAGCCCCACGGCCTAGTGGTTAAGTTTGGTGCGCTCCGCTTCAGTGGCCTGGGTTCAGTTCCTGGGCGCGCACCAACACCACTCGTCAGTGGCCATGCTGTGGTGGCAACCCACATACAAAATAAATGAAGACTGGAACAGATGTTAGCACGGGGTGAATCTTCCTCAAGCAAAAAAAAAGAAGATTGGCAACAGATGTTAGCTCAGGGTGAATCTTCTTCAGCAAAAAAAAAAACCCAAACAAAAAAAAAAAAACAAAAACAAAATCCAAACACAAATTGTTTACAAGACATACAGCTAAACCACAAAGCCAGAGACAGGTTAGAAATAAAAGGATGGAAAAAAACTTATCATGAAAATAATAACCAAAAGGAAGGTGACACAGTTATATTAATTTCAAACAAAATGCACTTCAAAGCAGGGGCTGGCCTGGTTAAGTTTGCATGCTCTGCTTCGGCAGCCTGGGGTTGGCAGGTTGAGATCCTGGGTGTGGACCTACACACTGCTGGTCAAGCCATGCTGTGCTGGTGTCCCACACACTAAATAGAGGAGGTCTGGCACAGATGTTAGCTCAGGGACAATCCTCCTCAAGCAAAACAAGGAGGATTGGCAACAGATGTTAGCTGAGGGCCAGTCTTCTTCAACAACAACAACAACAAAAAATGCATTTCAAGGCAGCACACATCACCACGGAAGAAAGATCACTTCATAAGGATAAAACATTCAATTCACCAAAAATATACAGGAGATTTGAAGAATATGATTAACCAACTTAACCTAATGGATACGTAAAGAACAATGCACCCAATGTTTGCAGATTACACATTCTTTTCAATACACATGCAATATTTACACATAGTGATCATACACTGAGTCAAAAAGCAAGCTGCAGCACAAAGAACTGAAATCATATAGCATGTTATCTAACCAATAAAATTAAGCTAGAAATCAATAATAAAAAGGCAACAAGAAAATCCATACATGTTTGGAAATTAAGATATACACTTCTAAGGAACCCAGGGATTGAAGAAGAAATCAAATCCTTAAAAATAAAAAAATCATAAAAATAATGCACAAACTTGTGGGATTCAGATAAACCAGTATTTAAAAGGAAATTTATAGCCTAAAATGTAAACACTAGCGAAAAGCTGAAAATTAATAAGCTAAATATTATAAAAAGGGAGAGAAAAGAATAGAAAATAAACCTAAACAAATAAGTAATAAACATAAGAGTAGAAATTCATTACGTAGAAAACAAGCAAACAATAGAAAAGACCAACAAAGTCAAAGATAATTTTTTGGAACAACGAAAGGGTGGGAGAGTTTGCTTTGCTGGTATCAAGAATTATTATAAAGTTACAGAAATTAAGACGGTGTGGTAATGGCATAAGGACAAAGATCAATGGAATAGAACAGGAGCCCAGAAACACAAGCATGCATAAAGGGGCACTTGATCTACAACAAAGGGGGCAATGAGGAAAGGTTGAGTCTTTTCAATAAACGGTGTTGGGTAAAACTAATATTGACATGGGAGAAAAACCTGAATGTAAAAGGCAAAACAGTAAGTTTTATGAAAAGAATATAAGAATATCTCCATGACCTTGGAGGTAGGAATAAAGTTCTTACACAGAACACAAAGGGCACTAAACCTAAAGGAAAACGTTGATAAACTGGACTACACTAAAATGCAGAACTTCAGTTAATCAAAAGACACCATTTAGAAAGTGAAAAGATAAATAAAAGATTGAAAAAGGGTAGTGGCCAAAGGCTTGAATCCAGAATAGATAAAGGACTTATAAAAATCAGTAAGGAAAAAACTGACAACTCACTAGAAAATGTAGAGACTTTCCAAAGACAGACCAATAAGAAAGGGGAGAGGATAGTCTAATAAACAAACACACAGGTTTTTAACCTCACTAGTAATGAGGGAAAAATAAAATAAAACCACAAAAGATTGACAACAGCAGTGTTGGTGAGTATCTCATAAACTGCTGGAAGGAGTGTACAACTGCTTTATCATTACCCAAGTAGAAGGATTTGCTCTACCAGATATGAAAGCCCTATATCAGTCAATATACTGTGTAATCAGCACAGGTATAGACAAAGAGACAAATGAAGAGTTGAAAAACAGATACTTATATAAGGATTCTTGATATATGATCAGGTAGTGGAAACTGGTGAACTTTTCCATATGAGGTAGAGGTCCAATTGGTATTCAAATAGAAAAAAATGAAATTGGACTCCTATTTCATACTGCACATAAAAATCAATTTCAGATAGATTACAAATCAAAATGTGAAAGGCAAAGCTTTTCAAAGATAATATAGGAGAATATCTTCAGGACCTTGGGGCAAGAGAGAACTTCTTAAGACTCAAAAAGCATTAACCATAATATAAAGGAAAAGATATATAAATTCAACTACATGAAAATTAAGAACATCTATTTGTCAAAACACGCTAGCAAAAACATGAAAAGATAAGCCACAGAGTGGGAGAAGATATTTGCAATACACGTAACAAAGAACTAGTATCCAGAACATACATAAACTCCTAAAAATCAATGAGAAAAAGGTAAATAACCCAATTTAAAAATGGGCAAAAGATTTCAACATTTCACAAAAGAAGAAATCTAAATTACCAATAAACATATAAAAGGCTCACAGCTTCATTAGTAATCAGGGAAACAGAAATTAAAACCATAGTAAGATACCACTACACACTACTCAGATTGACAAAAATGAAAAAGTGTGACAAAACTAAGCTTTGGTGAGATCAGGAGCAAAAGGCAGTCTCACACACTCTTGGAGGAATAGAAACTGGTATAATTACTTTGGGAAACAGTGGGACATTATCTCAATGTTGAAGTGTGCAGAGCTTATGATTCTAGTTATATACTGAGAGAAATGTGTACTCATGTGTTCCAAGATGTATAAGAACATTCATGGTAGTATTGCTCAGAATTGCCCAAAAGCGTAAACAATCCAAATGTCCATCAAGAGTAAAACAGATACACAAAATGTGGTATATATGTAGAATGGAATGTTGTATGTCACTGAAAATGAACAAATTATATCTACATCCAGTTACAGGGATGCATCTACATGAATGAAAAAGCAAGACCAAAAAACCTACATGTTATTTCACATATACATTTTTATAAAATTTAAAAACAGGCATAAAAGTGATCTGAAAACAGCCCAGTATCTTGAGGACAGAGTGACCACAGGCTTGTTTTTCTGGTAGAGCATGGTATATGCTTTTTCAAAGACATATATTAAGTACCTACTTGTTCAATCCCATTACTGGAATTTGATTTAGGCTAGTTAGCCACTGGAAAAAAAATTTGCCCGCCATAACTGTGATATAAAACAATGCTTACCTACATGTGTTTGCGCAGCAAAATGTAGTACTATATCTATTTTCTCTGTTTCAAAAAGCAGTTTCACAAAGTGAGAATCACATATGTCACCCTACATAAAAAAGCAAACATGAAAAAACTAAGTTTCATTGAGCACTCCCATTCGTAATAACCATTTGACTATATAAACAAAAAAAATGATGATAAGAAAAAATTAATTCTTCCCACCACCAGCTGGTTTAATAAATAGAGAATATCTTGACTATTCAACTGAGGGGTCAAGAAAGTATAGTAATGATGCATTTCTCCAGCATCCTAGGATACAAGACGTTCAATTCAAAATATTTTTTTGCAAGTGTCTAAAACAATATTTTATTGAGCACCAACTACTATTAAGGACTGTGCTAGCTTTTTTCCACAACATTCTTTCCAACCTAAGGTCATTGTGTTAATAAGAAAAATTTTAAACATATTTTTAAAAGTTTGAAATAACCACTATCAAAGTATATTTAAAGTAAGTAACAACTGAAATCACATTTTGAAAAATGTATTTAACCACAACTAAGTAAACTTATGAGTACTTTTGATGTTACAAGTACATTTAGTTCTTCTAAATATATATATTCTCAACAATTCTTCGGTATCTGAAGGAAACACTTTCATATAGAAGAGCAGAATTATGAAATGTTTGCTCAGTATATTCTTTAAGATTTATAGGGGCCGGCCCTGTGGTCTAGTGGTTAGGTTCGGCATGCTCTGCTTCAGTGGCCTGGGTTCACGGGTTCCTGAGCGCAGACCTACACCACTTGCTAGCCATGCTGTAGTGGCAACCCATATATAAAATAGAGGAAGATTGGCACAGATGTTAGCTCAGGGCTAATGTTCCTCAGCAAAAAAAAAAAGAAGAGAGAATTTATAGAATCACTTTCAAAAAAAACAGGGGCAGCCCAGTGGTGCAGCGGTTTAGTTCGCGCTTGGCAGCCCGGGGTTCGCGAGTTCAGATCCCGGGCGCCCGCTGACGCACTGCCTGTCAGCCATGCTGTGGCAGCGTCCCATATAAAGTGTAGGAAGATGGGCACGGATGTTAGCCCAGGGCCAGTCTTCCTCAGCAAAAAGGGGAGGATTGGCAACAGATGTTAGCTCAGGGCTGGTCTTCCCCACAAAAAAAAAAAAAAACAAAACATAAATCATAAGACAAACAGTTTCATTTGACATTAAAATTTCCCTTTGCAAATTAATGACCTGGCTCTCTGGTTTATATTCTGGACTCTTCTAAGAATGGCTAGTAAGAATCAGCCTTCCAGAGCCAATCAATCAGCTTTCATGGGAGAAGACTATCCCATGGGCTGTGTGGTGGGCTTTTTGGCTGTTGGCTGGCCTGAATAACACCCCACTTTATACTAATCTCTTTAAATCCCAGCAAGCCCTTATTAAGAAGGCTAGTGAAGCCCTAAAAGTCACAAACCATGCAAGTTCAGTCAGCTACTCATAGATCTGCCAAGGCACCAAAAATCACACGTAGCTTTGTGTATGGTGTCAATCTAAAAGCTGTATTGTCTATAGCACATGGTACTTTTGGAAATTAAAAAGGCTTTAATAAGTGCGCTTTCCAAGCCCATTTTACACAAGTTTGTAAACCCCTTATTGTAAACCGATATTACACAAATTTGTAAAGTAGAAAGATAAAACGTCTGAATGACTAAAGAAGCACAGTATAATAACTATATAATTATAAGAAAACGTTCATACCTGTATAAATTTGTAGTTTTGTTTGTTAGAAATGGTTTCAAGATTCTTCAAGCTTGCACAGTAATCCAGCTTAAAATAAGTAAGAGGGGTGGTGGGGAAAAACACGAAAAGTGATAATGGCTTTTGCTATAAAAATACCAATTTATTTTAAACACTATAGATGTTCTGATTATAATACAAGAACACGTCTTCTTCAAGTGTTTGCTCTTTGTGTTTTTAGAAATTTCTGATATCTTAAAAGTAAAAAACAAACAACCAACCATGTAATTTTATTACCTTTCCAAGATACAAAAAAAATTACTTTTTATAAACCTCTTCTTTAAACAGTTTTCCTGTCCAGATTTGCCTCCAGCCACTGGTGGCTAGAAAAGTTTACCATTCCTTACTGAAAAGAAATTAGTGATTAAAACAATTATACCTGTGTTATGCATGTAAGTCATTACACTTTTTCCTGAGTTAACTGTTAGTAAATTGGTGTACAGATGGGGGAAAAAAATTACTGTCTACGATAAGACTTAACAGATTATTCTTTGTCTATATGCTATTATCATTATGTTTTATGAAATTAAGGTAAATAATTGCATCTTGTGTTTAAAGTAAAAAATCCAGTGATTTTACCAATCATGGCTTTCAGACTCTGCAGGGAGACTCCAAATATTATAGAAAAATTCTCAAAACTCTATTAATTTAACTGTGTTTTAATTTAGAAAATAAATATATTTAAATGTAATTAAAAAAATAAATATATAAAAAAATAAACAGTCATGTGCCACATAATGTCATTTCAGTCAACGGCGGACCATATATATGACGGTGGTCCCATAAGATTAGAACCATATAACCTAGGTGTGCAGTAGGCAATACCACCTAGGTTTGCAAAAGTACACTCTATGATGTTTGCACAACGATGAAATTGCCTAACGAGGCATTTCTCAGAATGTATCCCCTGGGTTAAGTGATGCATAACTGTATAATTTTCCAGGAGGTGGCAGTTATAAAAGCAAATAATAAAACCATACTATCAAATAATCAGAGTATCCCAATTCCAAAAAAAAGGTTAATAATCACAAGATTACACTAAATATTGAATTTGGAATGAAGATTTTCTTTTGGTAAAAATACTGCACTTAAAATCTTTACTTTATGGACTATCATAATAAATGAAAAAGTTTCAAAAGACTTCATGTAAGATTAAATACAGCATGAACAGGATTATATAGGCCCCTAAGTTGCCAAAATGACTAAATAAAAAACTAAAATATCAGCATGACAGGATTCTAATATTTTTAAAAAATGTAAATAAGTTTCAGTACTTAAAGCTCAGTTTTATAAAACTCACCTTGTCTAGATTTATGATCATATAATTCGGATAATCTTCTACTAAAGAGACAATCATATGTGATGCACTATAAAAAAAAGTGTATCGTGTTAGTAGAAAATTTAACCTTTTCCCTAAATTCTTGAATGTTACCCTAAGCTGTCAAGTGTTGGGAAACTAGTCAAAGATACCTTTATATTACTGCAAGATAACAGAAATAATATAACTACACTGAATAAACGCACAGCCACACTTTTCACTAACCTCAACAGTACTGATATACAAAGACTTATACTCCTTTTACACTACGTAGAAGAGAAAATTCACTGGTCCTGGGTATAAAAAAAAATTAGTTTAACCAAATGATGCTGTCCATGCATGCTCTGAGTGTGGGAGGAAAGCGGGATGATAAATACATGGGTTATGGTTAGCACAAAGGGACTAAAACGATCATGGGCCTTTTTGGCGATTGTAGGCATAATTATGTAAAAATTAAGTTAGTATGAGCATAGTGAGTTATCTATGTTCACGGTAACCCTACAGCAGTTGCTATCTCTTGGTACAAAAATTTGGTGGTGTAAACCAGAATCCTCAGGGGCCGGGGTGGGTGTCCTAGACTAAACCTAGGTTTCCAAGGCTAATGACGGCTGAAACCATCCTGAGTTGGATGCCCACTGTGGCTCCTGCATTTCAAAGGACCCTGAAGTGCAACCAGAGGCATATCTCAGTGAGATGATCCACCAGATTTTATCATACCAAAACACTGGGCTCCCAGGAACAAGAGCAGCCCCTGCCAAATTACAAACTTAGACTTTGTACCTGGCAGCCCTTTCAAAGCACTTTCTAGGAGGTACTTTCCTGGACCAGCACTCTCACACTAGTACCACCCTTTTTATGCCCATGCTCCTCTTCCCATTAAGTGAATCTTGCCTGCCTGGTACCCTCCTCCAGGTCACTGTCAGATTAGAAGAGGTGATTTGCTGTTCTAATGGGTAGGGGGATAAAAGCTCCCATGTTCCTCTTCTTCCACTAGACATTGGGAGAGTTTCCTGTTTGTACTCGTGCATTCATCCGTTCAATTACTGAAGATCTTTATAAAATAAGCTAGGCATTCTTCCAGGTGCTGAGTGAACAATAGTTTGCCCTGATCCACTTTACGTTCTAGAGTGGGGATGCAGGCAATAAGCAAGTGAACACAAATATGCAATATAATTTCAGGTAGTGATAAGCGTGTTAGTTGGGGGAGGGGCTATTTTCGATAAGGTGGTCTGGTAAGGCCTCTCTGACGAGGTGAAGTTTGAGTAAACATCTGAACTGAGTGACGCAAACAGTCTAAGCAAAGGGGAAGCAAGTGCAGAGTCCTCAAGACAGGAGGAACGAGCCTCCTGTGTTCCAGGAACTGCAAGAGGGTAACTGTGGCAGGCTCAGAAAAGCAGGAGATCGGGCTGGAAAACAGGGCACTTGCGTCTTCTAGATACGGTAAGGAGTTTGGATTTTATTCTAAACCTGACAAGAACCATTGGAGTAGAAGTCTAAGCACCGATTTACTTAATAAACACTGACTTCTGTGTGAGGAACAGACTTTAAGGAAACAAGAGTGGAAGCCGTGTGACCAATCAGGGGGCTACAGAAGCAGTCTAGGCAAAAGAAGACAGTAACACCGGGCTAGGACGGAAGGGGCAGAGGGTGAGAAGTGGTCCCCTTGACGATATACTTTGGAAGCAGTGAGAGGACTTGCTGACTGAAGGTGAGTGTGAAAGGGCAAGAGGCATCAAACGTTTAGCACAGGTCAAAGCAACAACAGAGGATTTTTAAAAGTCTGCTGAATGAACGAATGCCCTGTCATAATCCAAGAGTCGTTTTTTGGCGCCTGTATGTACAAGGCTTGCGTATGGTGGGGGCGGGGATTGGGGCAGTTGGTGAGAGGCTTACTGCAATGTGGGCGCACTCAGAAGAGTGACAGGTGCATCCAGAGCCAGGTAGGAGGGCAGGTAGTAACACAGCACTTTTGCTTTGGGAGGGAGGCGTTTTAAAGAAGTCGCAGTTTCAAAGGAACCACGTCTTCGCAGGCCGGGGAGTGGGGAGAAGGTAGGATGACCTCGGTCGTGCATTAAGACCCTCCCCATACCAGACCCCCAAAGTTGTTCCCAAGTTGCCAAGGGCAAGCAGAGAGGCAGGAAGGGGTTGGGATTTCTGGGGAGCCACTGCTCGGCCAGCGGCGCCGTTACCTACATGAAACCAGCACCCCCGGTCACCAGCACCCGCTTCACAAAGCTGCTGGGAGGACCCCAGGGCTCTGACTGGCCCGCAGCCGACATCTCCCAGCTCAGCAATGCCTGGCACCGTAAAGCGCCAGGTCTGTAGACCGTAGGGAAGTTCCACCGCGACTTTTTGCGACGCGGCTTGCTCCCCCGACACGTCAATGGAGCAGGCAGCGGCAGCTTCCGGATCGTGGCCGATTTGTTCCCGCCCACTGGTAGGCTGGGCGGGGCCTCGGGTGCGCAGGCAACGCAGTGCCACTGCGCAGGCGCAGCTCTTCTCGGCCAATACCTCGCCAGCTAGGAGCGATTGGCGTGTCTGCTAAAGTGGGGTCTGGTATGTTTTCGGGGCAAGTGTCACCAGCATGCATTAGGCTTTACTTAGATACACAGGTGGTCGGAGTTATGAATGATTACCTTCCTATCATTCTTGTACCACTCCATTCTCCACAGATCACCCACCAGTGGAGCTGAGAACTCCCGGAGAGTTTCCTTGCAAACTGTAGAGATGGGAGATTGGAATTGCAAAATGACCTTTTACTGTTGTTGTTGTTAGTATTATTATTACATACAGCGCAGGCTGCTTGCAATCGTGGTGAAGATGTTCCCTGGATCTTCCCCTAAGATCTTTTCCTACTATTCCTCTTGCTGATTCTGCCCCAGCCTCCCTGTCCTCCTCGCTCCCCTGGCATGCTACTTCCTTTGGGCCTGGATACCCTTGCCCTAGATATCTGCCTAGTTTTCACCCTGCTTCAGTTTTCAGCTTGAATGTCACCTTATTAAAGAGTCCTTCCTTGACCACCACAATTAAAATAGCGACCACTACCCCAGCCTTGCCAAACCACTTTACCCTTCTTTATTTTTCTCCACAGCATTATCAACATATATATTGAATTGTTCGTTGTCACTGCTCCATGAGGGCAAAAATGTACCAACATGGAATGAGGACCAAAATATATTGTAGTGGATAATTTTAGCTTTATCTGACCAGACTTTCCCACTGTTTATGATCTCCTCAAGTTGACCCACCCAGGCAGGCCACAGGATGGGCATCTGACTCACCCTAAGCAACCTGAAGCCTCTTTCTGGGATTTGGAATTGGACTAAGGTTCTGGCATAGTCTACTTGCTCTTCTTGAACATTGAATATCTACAAACTTGAGACTTGATGGTGGCCATATTCGGTATAGGCAGGGAAAAGAGGAAATGAAGACTTCCATTTTTACTTCATACACTTTTGACTGTGAATTTTTTTCAAAGCTGCATGAATTACTTTTATAATTAATAATGCAATTTTAAAAATCTCATCATATTAATACCTCCAGCTTATTCTTGGTCTGCTGGAGATACTGAAAATGCTGGCTCTATGATAGGAAGTGTTCCTGCAAGGTTTCTTTTTCTAAATCATGAGGTCTGTTGTAAGAACTTGCTTATATGTAATAAAAACTGGTTGTCAAATGAAAATAATTTATTCACGAAATAATTTTGAGCTTCTGCTCTCATCAAGACAGACATAGCCTCTGATCAGCTGGAGCTTACAGTATAGTAGGGGATTCAGATAAATCAATAGACATTTACAATACAGGGCGGTAAAGTGCCTGGGTAGGGAAGTACAGGATTTGGTTCCAGGGGCATCTAACACAGACTTGGGGGTTTGAGAAAGGCTTCTTAAAGTAGCTTGAGAAAGATGAGTAAAGTAGAAGAAGGAAAGTGTTGGGGAGGTTGAGTGGTAGAATAAGCAAAATATTCCAGCCAGAGGGATATGCAAGTGCTCTAGGCCCAGAGGGGAGAACTTGGAGTGTTCAGCGAACTGACAGTGACTTGATAAGGATGGAGATAAAAAGTCGAGTGATGGAAATTTGAGAACTTGAAAGCCTTCTAAAAAGTTTGGATTGTGTACTGAAGAAAATCGAGAGCCTTTGAAGGAAAGTGACGCAGTCAAATTGCATTTCCCAAAGTCTTCTGTGGCTCTACGATAGAGCTGGGCTGTGTGTAGCCAACTGGAGACAATTAAGACTGGAGGCAAGTCAGTTGCTATACGCCAAGTAAGAACATGATACCATCATGGTCTGGATAGGATAGTGGCGGCTGCTTCCTATCATCACCATCTAGGAGAGCCCCTAATAAACATCTGTTTCATAGAATGGATTGGATGTAGGGGTGTAAGGGGTGGGGTCGCTATAATTAACCGCCGTCTGGACAGCGGATGATGACTTGATTCAAGAAGACAGTACACCTAGGAGGGAAAAATCGGTTGGAGGTGCCGAGAGGTCATGCGTTAAACTGAGGACATGTAGAGCTAAGTGTCTGAGAGACATTAAAGTGGAAACGTCCAGTGGGTTACATAGGCACCTAGAGTTTTGCAGGAGTTTTCCTTTTTTCACCAGAAACGGTGCTGTCGTGTAATTCTTAGTTCTTTTCGAATCCCCTACACCCCTCGTAAGTCCTGCAGGACCCCGCCGGCGCTCCCGCGCATGCGCAGTAGCACCACGCTCAGGGACTACCAGGGCAACAATTTTTCCGTAACCTGAAGCTACGTCCTCCTGATTCTCCATAAAAAAGGCGGGAACTAGCCAACAGGCAGGCGAATGATGGGCCGCGCGCATCTGCACGTCCCGCCCACTTCAGCCTCTGATTGGTGAATATCCTTCGCTCGTGGCGGAAGGGCCCACCCCATTGGCTGTGAGTCTCCCGGGGGCGAGTCCGCGACAACGCCGGCCCCGCTCCCTTCTCCTCCCTCCACCCCCAGCTGCCGACGTGTGGCCGCCTCCTGCGGCCGGTTAGGGGCCGGGGTGTGGGTGCCGAGCGGGAGGCGGGGATGGGGGGACTGCGGCTGCTGGCGGTGGCCCTCACCTGCTGCTGGTGGCCGCCGGGCAGCCAGGGTAAGACTCTGCGGGGCAGTTTCAGCAGCGCCGCGGCCAGAGACGCTCAGGGCCAGAGCATCGGCCACTTCGAGTTCCACGGTAGGCGCGGGGGCGGGGGGTGGTGTGGAGGCGCGTGGGCTGGTTCCGGGGCCGCGCCCCCCTGCCTCGCGTGGGGAGCTCCGGAGCCGGCGGCGGCAGGGCCAGGACTTCCCGCAGCTCACCTGGACTTCAGCGTCCCCGGCAGCCCTCCCCCCGCCGCAGCTCCCCGGAATCGCGGGGTGCGTGTGTTGACAACCCCACTATTGCTGCTCCTCACACCATCGTCAGCACCCTCCCCTGACTAGCGATTATGTGCTACGCCTGAAAGATCATTTCCCCAACCCTCCCCTTACAAACGAATGTACGCATGGCTCGCCTGCTGCATCTTTCGAGATCCTTCCCTCAAAGAAGCATCATTTGCTCACCCCTGTCTCAGCCTGCTTATGTACACTAAGGCTCTGTAATACGTGTGGATTTAAGCTTCGGAATTTAGATTTCCTGGGTTTGGCTTTTGTTTTTAAGATCAGTTTGATAAAACCTACTTGCAGTAGAAAGGTTTTGGAAACCAAATAAAACCAAATTTTATAAGAATCTTGTTGTCACTATTGCTACAACAGTTTGGTTACTCTGCTGCTGAGGGAGTAGCTTTACGAAGA
Source organism: Tapirus indicus (assembly GCA_031878705.1). Classification (NCBI taxonomy): domain Eukaryota; kingdom Metazoa; phylum Chordata; class Mammalia; order Perissodactyla; family Tapiridae; genus Tapirus; species Tapirus indicus. The sequence continues at coordinate 15,815,807 of CM062930.1, read as the reverse complement.
ACCACGAGGCCTAGGATTAACTTGACAGAAATGGGTAGAAGTGCGTCCTGAAGCTTCGTAATTTGTATCCTGTCTGGCTCTTCTGAAATCAGAACTGCATTTGATTCTAACCTTATGGTCTCCCTCAAAAATCCATAATTCTTCAGTGAATGAATTTTCAGTTCATTCTAATTTTTACTTGATTTGCACCCTCAAAATTAAGTGTTTTTCTGCGTACATATTCTTGGTACTCTTAATTTGACTAGTACTATATTTCAAATAATTATTTGCCTTGATAAGGTTAGAATCCTTGGTTCATACGGTCTTCAGCATTAAAAGATGCAAGATCAGAATATTGTCCTAGAGAATATTGTCCTAGGGAGAAGATAATAGAAATGAGAAGCTATTTTGGTTTGGGAAAGGAATTTAACATATTAGCAAATTACAGAATTGGTGGTATAAATGGAGAGGAACCGAATTTCTTTATCTGAAGTTTTTAAAATAGCTGAGAAAAGGAGATGCAACCAAGTTTTCCAAAATCCAGTGTGGAACAGCCTCTGGGTGAATGAAGAAAAAACTCTAGAAACGGGGTTTTATTATTTTTTAGGTAACATTTTCAGTTTCTTAATCAACTGGCTGTAACTATACTTTGAGTGTTGAGAGTGCTAGTAATGTCACTACAATAAATGGCACAATCTGGACAGTGCTGGAAAATCTGGGATGTATGGAAGCTGTGACATGGGTTATTACTCATGACCAGCAGAGAGACTTAGACAACCCCCATATTTCATGATGATTACCTGGTAAACATAGAGGAGAAATATATGTAGTAAATCCAGATTTCTGAAGAAAGATTGAGGAATAGTATTCCAAATATATTAACTCTTTCTCTCTCTGTCTCGTTCTCTGTATATGTATATATAATTATTATTACCAATTTTCAGTGAATTCGAATTCAGTAAATAATAATACTAAAACTATACTGAAATAATGAACTCTAACTCAGAATGCGATTTAAGTTTAATAAGGCCCTTAAAGTCACTTTTAAGACTTTGGATAATTTATAATAATATAAATCATAATCAATTTATGTAGGAAACTTAGACATTCTTTGATACATACTATACATTGAAATTTATTTAATGTCTTTAATCAAAGTGATAGTTATAACGAAAGTAAAAGCGACAACAGCAGAATAGAATATCTTAAAATGACAAATGAAAAAGCAATCTCCTGCTTCACTTCTCCTCACTCAGAGACCATTTCCATAGAGGCAACTATTTTTCACCTTTTCTGTTCTGAGCCTTAAATGTAGTTGGTGTGTGCAACCAGGCTCATTCTATAATAGTCTTACAACATAACATTCTTCTGAAAAGTTCCTTTGTAAAAGTCACAGCTGTCAAATTTTGTGTCCAGTGTAAAATGTCTACTCCAAAACTCATTTATTTAAACTTTCTTTCTATTAACTATACTTATTTTTTACATTAAAAGTATAATTAAATATTAACAGTCATGTTATATTAAAAAACAAAAACTTTGGCAGGAAATTTCTATGGATAGTTTATGAACAGATGGTTAAAAACGTGGAGTGGTTGTAAAATGAGGCAAAAATTCTATTACAGTGAAGGTCCACATAAAGCAGATGTTGCTGTTTATCCAGTGAAATGTCATTAGTTATCAGCTGAAGTATAAGGAAACACAGCACATTGATTTGGATAAATAATGTGCATAACTTCTTGACTTGCATCTGAATGGGATATTCATTATAATGTGATCCACCCAGTTAAGTGAGATTTAAGAAAAATTGTGCTCTTTAAATTCCCATTTCGATAAGTAGAGGTATTGAATTTTCCTGCCATCTCAGTTCTGTACAAGACCAAACTAGTTGATAATTTTTGTTTTAATGTCCAGGTGACCATGCCCTTCTGTGTGTCAGAGTCAACAACATAGCAGTAGCTGTTGAAAAAGAAGCTAAACTCTACCTGTTCCAAGCCCAGGAATGGCTCAAGCTGCAGGAAAGCAGTCATGGTTATAGTTGTAGTGAAAAATTATCCAAAGCTCAGTTGACAAGTGAGTATATCCTTTTTTTTTTTGATCATTAGATACATTTTTTTCTTCCTTAATGTTGAAGTGTAGTGTTTACATACCAAGATGTTCCATGACACAGCACACGTCACACTGTGATGACGCTTTGTCCTAGTATGTTTTAACCTGAAGTTTAGGGAAACTAACCTTTTCCTTGATCAAAAGATAGAATGTTTTCCCCCTTTTGTCATCAACAATTTTTGAAAAAATATCCAGATAATTTATAAAGGCATACCTTCCTTCATTCAGACTTTTTGCAGGTCTCATAATTCATGCCAATATGACAGATATATTTTGACCCAGTGGCTGCGTGACGTGAATGATAATGTTTATTGAATGCTTATTATCTGCCAGCACTGAGCTAAGCACTAAACATATATTATCTTAGTTAATTGCATAATTTTGCCTCTAGAGAGGCTCTGCTTTTATTATTCTAATTGCCTGAATCCTTGAGCTCTTCCATTCTCATCAACACCATCCCATACATTAGAGTGTTAGCCATCCAGAGTGAGTGCAAATCTTTTTAATACAGAAATGAAGAGCATGTGCCATGCTACCCATTTTACCCCTTGGAAGTTAATTGGTTGTAGGAGACATTAGGAATGTGAAGCCTCCGTGAGAAGATAGGAATTATCCCACCACATTTTCCCCCTATATTTCCCCTACCATGTTCTGCTTATCGATGAATCTCTGAATCTTCTTTTAGTCTAGTCAAGGAAAACACTGCCATTTCTACACATCCAGTTATCCTAGTTTTAGCAGCTGTCTTGTTCCCTCATAAGGCAGGTAGCTAGAATAGAGGTAAGAGTAGAAGTCCCCAATCCTTGCCACCCATTGTGGGGATCTTCTGTCTAGATTTGTGAGATGACTGACAGTATGCTGAAGAAGTCTGAATGACTAGATTCAGATATCAAAGAGATAGTTAGTTACATAAAGTTATTTACTTCAACCCTGAATTTCAGAAGTTACCTGGGGAATTGGTACAAATGCTCATTATCAGTTATCTCTTTTCCTTTCTACACCAATTTGGTTGTCTAAGTGTTCCACATATGTATAAAAGGTTCTAGCCTTCTGTTCCCAGTTCTTATAATGTCCAAAACTGAATTCACCATCTTGCCCATCCAAACCTGGTCCTCTTCCAGTGTTTTCTGTTTCAGGAACTGACACCACCATCCATCCAGTAAACAAGCTAGAAACCGAGGAGTCTTCCAACCCTCCCCTCTTTGACCTTTCTGTCCCCTTCCAATCTATCAGTAAATGACTTCCAAACATCTCTAGATTTCATCTTCTTTTCTTCATCTCTGCTCCCACCATGTTATTCCAGGCTGCCACAGTCTCTTGCCTATTGTAATAGTCTTCTACTAGGCCACTGCAGCCATGCTGGTCCCTCTCTGTAACCAGAGTGATCTCACGGAACAGCAGATTTGATCATGTCACATTCACCTCCTCACCACACCCTTAAATACTTCAGTGGTTTCCTCCTGCTCTTAGGACAAAGACAGGCCTCCTTAACCTGATCAGCAAAGCCATCATAATCCGGCCATTGCTTACCCCTCAGCTTCATCTCCTGGCATTGCCCCCTCCCGCCTCATTTTATCTGTAGTGCTTGTTGATTGCGGTGCTACTCTGGGCTTTTGTGCAGGCTTCTCTGCGTGTTCTTCCTTCCCCTCTTTGGCTCCTCCCTCCACTAAGTTAACACTTGAGTTTTTATAGCCTCTTGTTTTCCTCCACAGCACTTATTGTGGTTACCACTTTACATTTCTTTATTTGTTATAAAATCAATCAGTGAGAGCAGCAGAGCTCTTTTGATCTATCATTCACTCATTTTCACTGAACACTTCCACTGTTGCATGTATTATGCTAGGCACTAGTGATAAATCAGGGGCCAAAATACTGACACTTTCTCAGTCCTTAAGACCAGTGGGGGTGACAGGAGTGAATCAGGAGTGAATGAATAGATGTGAAATTGCAGTTGTGTTGAGTGCTATGAATGTTAGTGCTTCGTAACTAACATGAAGAGAGAATGAGAATTTATGATACCCTAGTGTTGAGTTAAGCATTTACTGAGGATTTGTGGGGTGAATTATCATAGAGCTTAGTGCTTGAGGGGTTTTTTGGTGGGTAGGTTGTTTGCTTTGTATTTGATACCTCAAAGTCTTTTTCTTTCTCCAGTAAAAACTTATTAGACAGTTTAAAGCTTTGGCTATAGGAATTGATTTGTTTTCTTATGTTACATAGTCAATATTATAACATAGACTGTATGTACTTGCAAAAACATAATTTTTGCATCAGTCGTATACCTTCAGTCACAGAACTTCTGTTTACAGGGAGACAGTATGGTGCAATGGAAAGACTGCTAAACTGAGAATCACTGCTACTGACTTGAAACAAGATCATGTTATCTTTGAGCCACACTTATCTGTACAACAAGGAGGTTGGATTAGTTTTCTCTAAGGTTCCTGAGAGTCCTAAAAAATGCTGTGATTCTAATTATAATTCTTTAGGATGGAATTACATTAATATAGAGCTATAACTTATGAAACCTGTTGATGTTTCTTTTTCTGTTTTCTCTTCCTTTCCCCTACTCTGCCATGTGCAGGGGTATTCTTTGGAATTATTGGAACGGAAGATCTCAGGAGACAGGAATTTTAGAGGAACCAAGATTGTTAAATTTGGGGACCTGAAATAAATTAAATACTTGTGATAAATATATCACTTTCTACATATTTCATAAATTCTTTTTCCAATAACAAAGTCCAAGTCTTAAGAAAATCTATATTCTCTAACTTTTATGTATTAGTTGTCATATTTATAGTATTAACATTATTTAGGAGCTTAGGTGTATTGAAACAAAAAAGGTATGCTTAAATTTGTGACAGTGTAGTAGTACCACATATTTTAAAATAATTCCTTGTAGCAAGTGCATTTCCTGGCCATTAATGAGACTTTTTAGAATTAATAGCCTTTCCCCTACTTGGTAATGAATTCATTAACTATGCCTGACTCCTGTGTAAAACCCTGCTGCTGCTACGGACTGTCAGGACTAGCAGATATGACAAGGTCTCATAGCGTTGAATGTTGCTTGACTCATTCTCACAAATTAATGTTTGAGAAATTATTTTCTAGTCTTCTTTTGTTCTCTTTCAGTAATGACATAAAACATTAGATTTTTTTTAAAAACGATAAAAACTATTTGTAAGTTTTTAAAGCAAGCAAGCCAAATGTTTAAAAGCACTGCAAATGATGAGTGCTCTGTAAAAAAAATAATTTAACAAGGAGATTCAGAGTAATTTGCTGTCAGATTACAAGAGCTAAATATAATTTTGTATATAAAACATTTTCTGTATTGTCTTTTTACATCATATGCATATATTATCTTTTGTACGTTTGGTATATTTTATAAATCATTTAAAGGTGTTAGCATTTTATTCTACGTATTTTGGTAAACAGTATTCATTTCCTTTTATCATATGATTGGGCGATTAGCCATTCAACACCATTCTCTGCAATTCAAGTTTTGTTAATATTAGAGGTACTAATTACATCAGCATAGAATAAGCTCACTGTGCTGTAGTCTTTTGTCTCAAAAACAATGAACACACAGTTTTGTCAAGAGGCTTGTTTCCCAGGCTTGCTAAAAAAGGCAGCAAGACAAAACCTAAAGGCCAGTATCACTTTATGAAGCACACTTTTGTTTCTGTTTGTTGTAAATCTGCCTAATTTAAAATGAAACATCAAAAAGTATATTGGTAAAAATATAGTGGTTAATTTTTATATTGTTTTATCTAAGGCAAAAAGTACAAAAGATAAAACAGCAACACAGCAGAACCTTTATATAATGAGGTCCAGATTATGTAATTGCAAGCTACACATTTCAAAAGCCTTATTTCCCAGCCACTTATTGATCATGTATTGAATTCTTATTAAAGGTCTTCAAATATTTAACAGAAACTAGTCTTTGCTACATTTTTCCAGAAGCTGACAGTATAAAAAAAGAAGTATAAATGTCAGCTAACTTCAGACAGCTAAAAAAGCAATGCTGTGATGGTGTTAATAACATCATTCTGTCCAATTTAACTGCTAATCAATGAAATTCCCAATTATAAAATCCAAGTCCTCAAAATTTGAATCCTGACTAGATACATTTGTATCTCATTTATAAAGACAACCTATACATAACATTTTCCCAACTTTTTATTAGGAAAATTTTCAATCATACAGAAAAGTTGAAAGTATAGTGCAGCCAACATCTGTACATCCTTGGCTTAGATTCAGTAATTGTTAATATTTTGTTACATTTGCTTTATATTTGTGTGTGGGGATTTTTTTTGATTGAGCCATATGAGAGTAAGCTGTGGCTGTCATGAACAGTTCACCCCTCCATATTTCAGCAGACTTCTTCTAAGAGTAAGGCCATTCTTCTCCATAACCACAGTACCCATTATTACACCTAAGAAAACAATTTCATAATGTCCTCTAAAATCTATTCCATATGCATATTTCCACAGTTACCTCAAGGGATATCTTTTATTTATTAAAAAGTTTTTTTCTTCAGTTGAGAAAAAGATCAAGACTAATTGGCATGCTGTGGGTGGCAATCTAGAGTTGGGAATTGGGCCCATCATAATCTTATGTTTTAGGATTACTCTAATTTATGTAGAATCAGACTCTTTACATAGGATTTCCATATACTCTCTCATTTGCTCCTCATAAGAACTCTGAGCTAGAAAGGGCAGGTATCTTAATTTTACTACTGAAGAAACAAATTTGGAGAGGTTGAGTAATTTATTTGCTGAGTCACAGGGTTAGTAAGTAGTAGGGCCAAGACTTGCTCCTCTGACTCTTCTCTTTATTGTACATGATGTTGGAGACACTGCTCTCCTACAACTTTGTGATAGTGTTGGTGAGTGCCTCTTAGGGCAGAATCATAGCTTTAGATCTGGAAGGGATCTTAGACATCATGTAGTGTTTCTCAAAGGGGGTGTTATTGGCATTTTGGGCAGAACAGTTCTTTATTGTGTAAGACTTTACCTTGTATTGCATGAGGCTTAGCACAGTCCCCCTCCAAATATCTTCTCAACTGTTGTGATAGCAAAACTGACCCTACAAGTTTTCAAATGCCCTGGAGGGGAACAGGATTATGCTGGATTGAGAACCACTAATCAGTATAACCACCTTGTTTTATAGAACGGAAAAGGAGAATTAACCTTTATTCAGTAACTACTATATGACAGATACCATGCTAAGTGACTCATATAACTTAGTCCTTGCATCAGCTCTTTGCTGTAAGTATTATCTTCATTTTACAGATGAAGCAAGTGAGTGTCATTGCTTATGTAACTTGCCTAAGGTCACATAGAAGGTAAGTCTTGGAGCCAGGATTCCAGCACAATTCTGGATGATGCCAACATTCATGAGTTCCCCCTGCCACATAGACCTGACTCAGTATAATAACTCTGATATTTCTGTAATTTCTGTTTTTCTTTTAGTACCTTTTTTAAGGATAACCAGTCAGAAAAAGATTTTGGAAAAAATTTTTGAAGGTATTTGTCAGTCATAGTTTTTAGATATAATGATTTCCTGAGTTGAATGCTCCATTTTAAGTTTAACTCAAATAAGCAGTCTTCAAAAATGTCACTGTGATGCTTACACAACATTGTGAATGTACTTAATGCTAGAGAACGTACACTTAAAATTGTTAAAATGGTAGCTTTTGTGTTGTGTGTATTTTACTCTGATAAAAAAAATTTTAATGTCACTAACCCACTTGAAAACTTTGGAAATATTTAAAATTAAAATTCAAAGTTTCTGTGAAACCGTTCTACTCATTCGTGGTGTTTCGTAGTACTTTTATAGTGATTCCTTTGGTTAAGATACATTATTTTTATCTGCTTTATGATTTACAGACCTTATTCCAACGCTATACCAGGGATTGGATTTCCATAGCAATAAGAGCTAAACAAGAGAACTCTAACTTCAAATTAATTATATGACTAAAACAGTGAATACATTTGAGAGTTTTGCTTTGAAACTGCTATTTTCTTTCTCTTTAAAGTGACCATGAATCAGACTGAACATAATCTGACAGTGTCCCAGGTTCCGTATCCACAAACATGGCATGTGTTTTATGCAGACAAGTATACATGCAAAGATGACAGTGAGAATTCTCAGGTGGAAGATATCCCATTTGAAATGATGTTGCTAAATCCAGATGCTGAAGGGAATCCATTTGATCATTTTAGTGCTGGAGAATCTGGTAAGAATATATATTTAAATATATGTCCTAAATACAGAAAAAGATTTTTGCACAAATATCTTCATGTTGTGTTTTTAGAATATTAAAATTTAAAAATAGTAAATATTATTATTAATAGAATATTAATAATATTAATATAATATTAAAATTTAAAATATTAAAAATTAAAAACAACATATGTGTTCAACAGTAGGGAGTCGTTAAATGAATCTTATAGCATTTTAATAGCTATGCTATTAAGTTAAAAGAGAAGGACACTAAGTTTTTTATGTGTGATTTCAAGTATGTTAAAAAATGCAGAGAATAAACAAGTACAAAAATATTAGCAGATTGTCTCCATATGCTGGGTGGTAGAATTATGGATAGTTTTATTTTCCTCTATACATTCTAAATCTTTTTGTTTTTATGATAACCTAGCATTATTTTTATAACAGGAAAATGTTAATAAATCAAGCAATCTAAACTGGAAACTCAATGATTGAGATTAGAAACTACTCTACTTTGTATGACTGTCCTTTCACTAGGTTGTTTGAGCAGATTTAGGGGTTGTCTTCATTGGAGCTTGCAACCATTTTAGGAATGATCAAAGTTTATAATGCTTTCCAAAAATCAGATTTATTCCCATAAAATATTTCATCAAAATTTTAGGTTCACTGTGTACTGTGTACTGAAGTGTGATTCCCAGCCCAAACAGAAATGAACGACTTCTTGTGATTTATGAGAGATATGCTATAAAGTATCCTAACGTTTTTAAATTAACATGTCAGAATGAAAACTACTATCTGTAGGCTGTCTGTCAAAGAAAACGGCTTCGTGAATTCATTACCCCTTTGGAAGAGTCAGTCTGCTTAGAGAAAAATTCAGTCCCACTATATCTCATTGGTCATCAGCGTGGGTGGGTGGAGGTAGGGCAGGAGTTGAGGCCACATTATACTAAACCAGTTGTTTAGTTCAAAGTGTAAATTGCCACAGCTAGGAAGGCAACTCAAGGAGCATGTGTTATGGAAAATAGGTCACAAGTAAGTTAATGTATGAAGAGAGAAACTATTTTTTTTAATATCCTTTGGTCTGAAAATATATATACATAGTGACAAAGTGGGGTGCTAAACATTTTAAAATAGTTAATTCTAAAAGTTCTTGCTGTGAATGAAATGACACAAGAGTAAGCTACTCAAGTTGTTTCTGAATGCAGATGAATTTAAAGATTAAATTTCACTCAATGGTACTTTGGATCAGTGTAGATCATTATGGGAAGTTAATTCAGTCCTACCATTTCTTTTATCTTTATAAAAGATGTTGACGTTTATTTTACGTAGTTTGGAAAGGCATTGATGAAAGCCATGTCTACTGATAGCATTGGATGGATGGTTGGACTAAATTGCTTTTAAGGTCCCTTTTAACCATAAAGCTACATTGTTTCATGTGACACATTTTTAGGACTGGTCAAGGCTCAGCAGGAAGTAATGCTCTGCTGCAGTCACTGTACATGCAAAGCCTACTGCCTCCAGTGGAGTCCAGAGCCAATAGCCCTTCCCCCTCCTGCCTTCCAGGCAGTAGGTCTTTGGCTCAAGAGGTTCTTTTATTTATTGTGTGAATCCATGAGACTCTACTGGATCCCTATTTGCTTTTTCTTGCCTCCTTATTTAGGCTCCCATTTCCAGTCTCTTTTCTTGTTCCTAGTTTGACATCCTAACGTTAACTGTAGACTATAAAGTGATCAAATTTGTTCCCTGTGCCATGCTTGGGTCACTGAAAGTCAGTCATACTCACCCTGGCTCATCCTGAACCTTGCCCGTATCTTCTAGTGTTTTTTTCAATATCCTAAATTATGGCTAGCGTTTTCTTTAGGGTTCACACTAACCATTCTGATTCAGTTCTTAGTCCTGACTCTTTCTGACCTACCTTCTTCTGTGACTGATTTTGGTTAGATGCTTATGCTTATGTTTAAAATCTCTCTTTTGTACCAGAATGGGGAAAGTTACATTTATCATGTTACCAGTAGTATTTAAATGAGGGACAAAACCTCACTACAGTATGTATTTTCATTAAGCATGAGATTTTGTGCAAGGCTAATCTGTGGAGATTGATTATTAAAAAGTGTCTGAAGTACCCAGAAGTCAAATTTGTTGTGTGGCCTGCTCAGTTCTTTAGGATCACATCATTTTATTGATTAAAATGCCTAAAAACCTTAAAATATGATTAATTCTACATTGCCATAAAATGTGATTAATTCTACCTACACTAAAGTCTAGATTGGTGGTTCTTAATCCATCACTGTGTTTGCATCTGGAGATCTTTAAAAAAAAATAGATGTCCACACCCAGAGACTCTTACAGATTTGGTTTTGGAGTAGAAGCCAGGCATTTGCAGTTGGTTGAAGCTCTGAAGTTGATTTTAATGTGTAGAACCATTGATCTAAAAGTCTCTTTTCCACATTGTTTTGGTAATGTGTTGGTTTTAAAGTAGAACCTTAAGAGGAATTCTTCCTACTCTGTATCCTCAGGTATGGAATTTGTTTCCAGGGAGTAATCCCCAATTAGTTCATTTTAGAAACTTTTGCTCATTTGTCTAATTTTCTCCCCTGAGTAGGGAAAATTGATTTGCTGTGCTTTTTACTGACAATTGACTGTTAAACCATATATCTGAAAGGTTTGTATTAGAATAACCTGGTGCAAAAAGCTGCAATTAATGTTACATGTTATTCTGGTTAAATTTTATAATTTATTTTTAAATTATAAAACATTTTATAATTTGTTTTCTTTCGAACAAATTGTATTTTATTTCTACCAGACTTTGGTTCATCCTATATTTTACAGACATGATCTAGATTTTAAAAAAAAACTGAGGCAAGTTTGATGCCATTTGACAAAAATACTACATAGGAATATCATGCTCTAAGGTAGAATAAAATAAAACCGCTTCTTAAAAAAATTAGAATCCTCATTAGAATCCTGTATTTGTGCTCTTGTTAGAGACCAAAAGAAAAAGTACCCAGAATTCTGAGAGTTAAAGCATTATCATCTAAAGTAGACTGGTTTACACTGGAATAATATTACAGGCTCTGTCACATTTGCCGTCTCACTGTTTTTAAGATTCCAGATATGTTCATTCTTTTCTCTTGTCCCTTTTTTCCTCTGTTATCCCAAGAGATAATGGATTGAATCTTCCATTTAGCTCTGGTAACATGTTGGAATGTTTCTGGCTTAAAGTACCAGAAAACGCCAATACAAGTGGTATAGACAATAAGGAAATTATCTTACATAACAAGAATTTCTGAGGCTTCTCAAATGGTTTATCTGCTTTATCAGCCTCTCTCTACTAGTTTATTCTCTGACTGTCAGCTTTCTCCTTAGGCTAGCTCCCTCATGTTCAGAGTTAAGTGCAGCAGTTCTGGGTGTCACATCTAGATATAGTTTATGCGCTGCATAGCAATGTTTCAGTCAACGATGGACCACATATATGATGGTGGTCCCATAAGATTAGTACTATATAGCCTAAGTAGCCTATACCATCTAGGTTTGTGTAAGTACACGCTACGATGTTCACACAACAACGAAATTGCCTAATGGCACATTTCTCAGAACACATCCCCGTCTTTAAGCTACTCATGACTGTAATGGCAAAATTCAGGTGTTTTGTTTTTTTTTTCTTTTTAGGAAGGTTGGCCCTGTGCTAACATCTGTTGCCAGTCTTCCTCTTTCTTTTTTCTCCCCAAAGCCCCAGTACATAGTTGTGTATCATAGTTGTAGAGTTGTAACCCTTCTATGTGGGACACCGCCTCAGCATGGTTTGATGAGCGGTGAGTAAGTCTGCGCCCAGGAGCCGAACTGGTGAACCCCAGGCCGCCGAAGCGGAATGTGCAAACTTAACCACTACACCACCAGGCCGGCCCCATCAGTATCTTTTTTTACGAATAAGGAAACCTTTCCCAGAAGCTCTTTCCTCACATCTTATTGGCCAGAACTGAGTCACATGCCCTTGGCTATACATCATCATAAGAGAAATATAAGTGAAGGTGTCAGAAAGAAGATAACAGTAGACCAATATGTCACAGTAAAGGATTAAGCTTACTTCTTATTGGAAAGGGTATTGGAATTTCTCTGATTGGTGTAGACTAATCAGGAAATATCTTGAGACACTTGAAGGTGGGGTGGACATTGGGCTTTCAGACAGCAAGCATAGTGGGGTAGGCAAGAGTGTTGGAGGTGCTGCCCCATGACCCAGTGACTCTCTCCCCTTTTCTTATCCTCTTTTCTCCCATCTCCTCTTCCATCATTTAGCTGGAGCTAAATTTTTTTTGAAGCTGTTCTGTAAGTTTTCTTCCTACGGAATTTTGCCAGTGCTTCTTCCCATTAAGCTTGCCTTAAAATCTATGCATTTCCTTGTGACATAAGTGTTTGCCACCTGTTGCATACTCATTTAAGAGTATTTTTCTTCTTTTGTGTGTAGGTAAGATTTAATGCCTAGTATCTACCTCTTAAAATTAGATTTTAATTTCAAAGTGAGCGAACATAGATTGCTTTCCTGTGAAGGGTGGTGGCAGAACAAAAATAAAATTGATAGCTGAAGAGAAAAAAACAGACTTTTTTCTAGAGGTGATTTATTTAAAAGAACACTGAGTGCAGAATCAGTGTTTTATCATTAAAAGTATCTTGTGGACAAGAGCAAGGTAAAAATAATTTATGCAAAATTCAGTGAACAAAGTGTAGGACAAATGTCCTAGTTCAAGTTATTTAATATATTATGTGAATGAAATAATTTGTTGGTTATAATGTTAGCTTTTTCTGGAAGATATATTTAATTTTGAATAATCCTAAAACAGTTTTTTGCTGTTCACGTATGTCCTATTTTCAAACATCTCTTCCTCCTGTATTATTCTGATTGCTCAGTAAATAGTCTGAGGATTTTCTTTTCATGGTAGATTTGTAACCTAGTGGAGTCTAAAACTTTATCTTGTAATGGATATTCTGTAAAGTATTATAAATAAATAAAACTTTAAATAGAATGCCATGTTTAATTCTTTATACTAAGAAGGAAAGATAAAAACTAAGATTCAAAACATAGAATAGCATAAATAATTTTACTGGCCCACAGTTGTAATATGTTTAGCTTATTTTCAGTCTTATTCCATTACTATAACAATCCCAGGCTTATTGTCCCAGTATTTCTAAAGCTGGAATGCTTTTCTATTTAAGGAGTTTAAAAAGAAAATATGCCTCTTCTATTATTTGATCTTCTCTTCCTGAAGTCTGAACATGCTTTTTCACCTGGACTAGAGAAATGGACTAGCGACATTTATATATGTAGAGCAGGAGAGACACCCAGTGGCTGAAATACTTCTTATCTCTCTCCTTTTTTTTTTCTCCTAAGAGTGCCAAAAACATGATTGAGATTGAACTGTTTATTGACTATTTTTCTTACTATATGTTCTGTATTGCTTTTCCAAAATTATTTTCCATATAATGGAAATATTCCCTTCTCTGCTGTTGATTGGAGTTTACCCCAAATGGGAAATTGGAGCAGGTTCAGTGTTGGCAATTGGAATGGAAGTGATTGCCATTTAGACTGTTCATTCACAGATTCAGAGAGACAGCTCTATTCATAGCCACTGTCACTATATGCCAGTGTTATTTAGATAGAATAGAAGAGCCCTAATATTAGGGGCTAGATTTAGATGTAACCTGGTAAATGTAAGCCATTAAACTCAAAGCTAGCCCTCTGATTTATTATAAAAATTTTCTGAAATTTCTGAAAAACAAAGACACAAAGATATTCAGGTAATGCAGAAAAAGGGTGTTTATCTTGAGGATGCATGAAGACTGTACTGTAAAGCTTCTGGTAGGAACTAGAGGCTGCTCAATGACTGGCACCATTTTTAATATAAAATCTGCACATTTTCTTTGTTCTTGTCTTTACCAACCAGCTCCCTTTGTTCATTCAAAATTTCTTACTCAAAATTTTTGTTTTATCATGGCCTGGCTTGACTCCTTTGGCCTGTCCCAATATCATCTCCTTTCAACTTCAGTTTCTATTGCCTAATCCTTTCCATGTTTTGTGGTTTGATTTCCTGAGAGAATATGATTAGCCTAACTTATCTTTGAGAACCAAGTTATGCTGTTGGCCAATGGCTGGTCTTTGGATGGGTAGCCTTTTGGTCAGGTGTTACAGTTTCAGTCAGCTGTGGAGTAGAGTCACATGGTCTCCGGAGGATTTCCTCTTTAACAAGAGCTGAAGACAGGTTACTTCAAAAGGAGGCTCTGGTCATGACACTTATTTTGAAGCTTTGTCCAAATGGAAATTTAAGGTAATGGTACATTCCAGAGCTATGGTTCTCACACTTTAGCTGCATCAGAATCAGCTGAAGGGCTTATTAAAACAGATTGCTGGGCCCCACTGCCAGAGTTTCTGATTCAGTAGATCTGGAAAGAGGCCCAAAAATTTGCATTTCTAACAAGTTCTCTATGCTGCTGCTGGCCCAGGTATCAGACTTTGAGAACCATTGTCAGGGTATATTAAACTATTGTTGACTGACTAAATCTGTGTCTAAACTTCTTAAAAAGGAAATCTACTTTAGGGGTAAAAAGTGTATCTAACTGAATGCTGAAATCATTGTTTTAATTTAACTATTTTCAAGCAAAACTGTGATCTTATGGTTAGTCTTTGGGCTTATTCCCTGACTACTGTGTTTTTTTATAGATTGACTTTACTAGTTTAGTTTAATCTGCCTTCTTATATTTAAAACTTTATCCCAAAGTAGAAAATTGTTTACGTTTTAATAATTTCCCTTTTTTCCCTCTTACAAAAGTGAATGCTATGACTCCAATTAAAAAACAAGTTCTAGAAATAAATTGACAGGAAGATTTGAAAGCAACCCAACACTATAACTGGCTTTGTTTTACTGAAGCAAACTCCTTTCTTCTTTTCACAGGGTTACATGAGTTCTTTTTCCTTCTAGTCCTAGTGTACTTTGTGATTGCTTGCGTTTATGCTCAATCATTGTGGCAGGCTATTAAGAAAGGAGGACCCATGCACATGATTTTAAAAGTTCTGACAACTGCATTGCTGTTACAAGCTGGTTCAGCTTTAGCTAATTACATTCATTTCTCCAGGTAACTCAAAACCACTAAAACTGTGTTCATCATTACGTCTAATTAATCCTAATTAGTCCACCAAAATTATGCTTGCTTTGATTATGAACAATTTTTTTCATATTTATAATTTACACTAATACTCTCCTCTTCAATTCCTCAGTTACTCCAAAGATGGAATAGGGGTACCTTTTATGGGAAGTTTGGCGGAATGTGAGTATCTTTCTAAGCATTTTTTTTTAGACATAAACTTGCTATCTGCTTCTCGTTTGTTTTCCTTTTTTGTAAGTTATTTTTTGTCATAATACATTTTTTCTTTCCCAAGGTTGGTTAGAATTCAGCTTGACTAAAAACAGGGTTATAGATTTGGTTGCAGTATGTTCTGTTTAGTTTCTTCTTAATAACAGATGATGTGCTCTTCATTGTTTTTAGAACATGTTGATGTGCACTCTCTCATTTAATCCTCAATAAAAATTCGGTGAAATAGGTATGCTTCTCCTTATTTTGCAGATAAAGAATCTGGACTCATTGACATGAAGCACATTTCCAAATGTCAGTCAGCTATTGAGTGGTAGAGCCAGTACTCAGACCCAAGTTTTCTGACCCCAAAGCTGAAGGGTTTTCCCCCTATTTTTATCCCTTTTTTGACTCTTTTTCTCTATTTCTGACCCAGAGCCATAGAGTACACCAATAATTGAGCTGACCTCACAGCTTTGTTCATTTATTTATAAGAGGAACTGTTATGAAGTAATTTTCCATTAAGCATGATGGGAAAAAGTATTTAGAAGTTCCCCTAATTGTGACTTTTTAAAGAAAACTTCAGAGGGACATCAGGTCGTATGCTATACTCAGTCCTGGAAAACTAGTTAAGATTTGCTCTAAAAAAGCAGCTTCTGAATATGAAGCAATTCTAGGATTTTCTTTTCCTTATATTTCCATATTTTTTTCTAGTCTCATCACACTTTATTAGGATAGCTTACGGTAATTTCTATAATCATCTTAGGACCCACTTATCCTGATCTTGCTGCCTATTTTAAGATTCTAGAACCTTCCATGTTCCTAGTGAAGAGGACATGCACTGATCGCCTCATGGGCATGAACAAGAGTTGCTTCTCCTTTTTGAACATTATCTAGAGCCCTGATTTCTCCCTCTTTTCTCTTAGGTGGCTCAGGATGCTTCAATAGAACTATAGAATTTTAAAGCTGGACAGAACCTTAGAAATAATTTGGTGTATGCATTTTAGATGAGGAAATTGAAGTCCAAAGAGACAAAGCATGGAGAAGCCCATCAGTGGCAAGCTCTACTAAAATCAAGGACTTTTGAACTTATGTGACAGTCTGCTATATACAAAACAGTGTTTTAGACTGGCATCTTCACTGTAGGTTTAAAAGCAAAAGTCTTTTTAAAAAAACTGTAAATCACTGTTGCTGATTTTGGTAGTTTTGACAACAAGTTTGGTTAAATGATTAAAATTTCAAAATTTTTAAGCAGATCCCACAGAATGGGATTTTTGTGTGATCTGTGTATTTTATCTACAGTTAGTTATTTTTCAGCAACAGATAAGCAGTGTTCTACCTCTCCTCACAGTTATGGTATTAAATAAATATGTACATTACTTAGTTTATAAAGAAGTGAGCTAGAAAATCAGGGATTTTTTTGCTCCAGGTGTTTGTTTTTGCTAATTAGCAACTTATGTAGGAATATTCCTTTGGCTAATTTCTTTATCTAAGTAATTAAATATGTATTTGTGAAATGTTTAATAAAAATAATTGGTATCATAGTCATTTAAAATCTATGATGAAAGAAAATTGTGCTTGATCTGAAGGGCCGTGACATTTTATATCATTCAGATGTAGTGACAGTTCGTTGTCAGAGTTCACTATTACAAATCTAATTTCAATTTGTATGGCAGTCAGAGGAAAAATATGTCAAAATATCTGAAAAGGTGTATTAGTAATAGGTTTTTGGCTTGTAACTTTTAAATATAAGGATTATACCATAGCTAGTTTTATCTGTTTCTCCAAGAACATCTTTATATGAAAGAATTAAAAATCGTAGACTTGAAAGTTATGGATGGCAATTTGAAGACAGTTTTACTGTGTTAAATTGTAATCACACATTTATTCCAAAATCCACATGAAAATACACCTTGATAAGAAAGTGATAATCTTTTTTTAAAATCAATGAATACTAGCTTCTAAAATTAATATGCATGGCACTTGAAGTACTTATAGATGGCTGTGTTTTCATGTTGCTGAACTGGATGCAGCTGGTTTTGTTGCATCCTTTTTAAAGTCGCCGGCTTCCCCTGCAGTCTAAGTGATGGCCACCTGGTGGCACATCGCACTAACGCGTGGAGCATTTCATTTGTCCTCGGGACTCTGACACTAAAGCCAACTATGACACTAAAGCCAACATAATTGGATATTATAGTAGCTATGCGTTTTATTGTCATGCTATTTCTTATTAATGGTTTTAGAAAATAAGTTCACATTATATAGTTCAGCCATCAAAAAAAAAAACCCAACAACCCGGGAATGAAGGCACTAGTATTCTCCACATTGCAGAAATTATATTTAAAATTTGTTTCTTTTAATAAGCAGTGAGTTATAAAGAACAGGGTTATGTAGTTAGAAAAGCTAAGAAAAATGGGAAACACAAAGAGATTTAAAGTTGGCCTTAATAAAGATATGATATGGGCGTGTGTGTGTGTATGTATATATGAGTATTGTCATTGTTTTAACTATTTTCATAAATGTTTACAAATTTAATGGCAAAATTTTAATTCTTTAGAATTATACGTGAATATCTCATTATTGAATTTCATCAGCTTCTCTGAAAATGTTTATCTTTTTGTGGTGAAAAAATAATTATATTTTCACCACAAAAAGGACCAAATTCTCTGTATTATGAAAATTTGGTTGACTTTGGTTTTCATTTCCCATTAGTTTTTGACATCGCTTCCCAAATTCAAATGTTGTACCTACTTCTGAGTCTATGCATGGGTTGGACAATAGTTAGAATGAAGAAGTCTCAAAGCAGACCTCTCCAGTGGGATTCTACTCCTGCATCCACTGGCATTGCTGTGTTCATTGTCATAACACAGGTGAGTGTTGACACTTAATGCTTCTGCTTTGCAATATTCAGAAATGCAGACTTGAACATACCTCCTTTCAAAATTGAAACCTGGGATCCATGAGGAATTTGTGTCATTTTAAAGTATGAATTTAAAGAGGGATAGATCAAATAACCTCTTATTCTTCTGAGTGCTAGTATATGTAGATTGCAGAATTTAATTGTAATTTACCTGAATTTGAGTTTATTTAAGCTCACTGTGTTTAATATTAGGTTAGATTCTCATTTCTTACTTAATAGCTTTCTTTCATATTGTCTAACACATAGTAAGTACTCAACATTAAATGACTTTGAGATTTATCCATTGGCAAGGATCTTTAGGTCCACTTCTACTACTGTATACATGAAATAATTCAAGTGAATATCTGAGATTAATGAAAAACAACATATAGAATAAAAAAGAATGGGATCTAGTGTTTGACAACAAATACAAAAACAAATTTGGCTTTTTTTAAAGGTTTTCGATGCCTTTTCTTTTTGTTTTCCTCTATAGCAATAATGTTATTCTAGGATCTCCATATGCCTACTATAATGGATTTATAAAAATTAAGAAGAAAGGTATAAACATAAAAATTTATACTGAGTTTTTGTGACCATCATTAGTTATAGATGAAAATGAAATATACACCTGAGCTCTGAAAAGGACATTGTAATCTAAGTCTTAATGCATTAAATAAATTGGAAAATCCATTAGTGAAGGGTAAGACCTGTGCTTTATTCATCTCTGTACTCCTAGCATTTATTTAGTAGAGTAGGTGCTGAGTGAAGTGGGTGTGCCAAATATACATGATTGATTTGAGAAAGAGACCATATCACAGGTGGGATATTGAGAAAGGAGATAATGCCAGGAAGGGAGGGCTAATGAGAACTAAATTAGAAGTGATGAAAATAAGGGCAAGGTTCTTCCAACTTAATGTTTTTGATTCAGGACTTATGGAGAGTAGTGTTAATATCAGGTTGGATTCTCATTTTTCAATTAATGGCTTTTTCAGAAATTGAATTTTCGGCCTGGTGGTTAAGTTCATGTGCTCCACTTCGGCGGCCTGGGGTTCACAGGTTCAGATCCCGGACGAGGACCTACACACCACTTATCAAGCCATGCTGTGGCAGCCATCCCACATATAAAATAAAGGAAGATGGGCACAGATGTTAGCTCAGGGCCAATCTTCCTCAGCAAAAAGGGGAAGATTGGCAATGGATGTTAGCTCAGGGCTAATCTTCCTCACAAAAAAAAATATATATATATATGAATTTTGGGGGCTGACCTCATGGCATAGTAGTTAAGTTGGCACACTTTGCTTCAGCAGCCGGCAGTTCATGGATTTGGATCCCGGGCACAGGCCTACACCACTTGTCAGCCATGCTGTGGCAGCAACCCACATACAAAGTGGAGGAAGATTGGCATAGATGTTAGCTCAGGGTGAATCTTCCTCACCAAAAAAAAGGAAAAATATTGAATTTTCATTGTAATTTTAATTCATTATCATAGACAAATACAAATTGAGAATTGACATTATGACACTACTCTAGATTTTATGTGAGCATTTATGAAGAATACATTAGATGTGGCCCTGGTCATCAACAGCCCAAACAAGGTGAATGAGATAGGCAACCAGAGACTACATAAATACATATATATATGTGTGTATATATATATGTTCCACATTTTACATATTAGCATGAGTATGTGAAAATATGGGAGTTCGAATATGTGAAGATGTGAATCTTGAGAAATGGTAGCTCTGGTTTTTTTGACATTATTGGGGTATAATTGATAAATAGAAATTGAGTATATTTAAAGTATACAACTTGATGTTTTGACGTATGTGTACATTGTGAAATGATCACCACAATCAAGCTAGTTAACATATCCATCACCTCACATAGATACCAGGAAATGGTAGTTCTATAATAGCACCTCTTTGTTGTAAAAGTTAAGTTTAAAAATATAGGTTAGGGAATCAATAGGTATAATTTGGTGGAGTGGAAGAAAAACACTTTCAGTAATAGAGACCAAATATTCAGCGTAAGAAGGAAATTCATGTGTGCAGGATGACAGAGGAGTTCATCTATCAAAACTGATGGTAGAAGTAAACTTAGGATAGAAGATTTGAGAATGAGGAAAGGCAGAGGTTCCTGGTAAACCCCATAAAGCCTAAGAAATGGATTTAATAGTTGAGTTTTGATCTAAATTCTTTGGAAGCCACTGAAGACTCAATTCTGTGGGCTGAGTTGGCAAAATGAAGGAAACACAGAAGGTTACTGACATGTGTGATGGTAAAATCATTACAGTAATTTAAGTGATTGGTGTTTGGTAAAGATGGAGGGAACATGGACACTGATTTCTGCTGAATAGAATGAGGAACTTGCTGAGCTTTCTACTGTTATAGTAACAATGTGGGAGAAAAGGTCAGCAAACAAACAAGGATGAATAACTGTGCCCTGGGTGCTTATAGTGAGTATTAAAAATGTACTCTCCTTTACCAGGGAGGTTACCATGGAAAAAGAGTGAAGTTTGAAGTCAACAATTCTCACTTAATTTCTGGATTACACAAGATACTGAGATATTTGAAAGTTATCCCGAGATAGTGGGCTTGAATGCAGAACAGTTTGATTCCTAATAAGGTGTAGAAGTAAGAAAGAGATGGATTTGGAAGAAAGTTTATATATATTCTCTTAACCTTTTCAACTTATTTTCATCCTTAAAGATATCCTACTTGAGTCATGATGACAGTAGCATTTTTTATCTTTTGTATGTGGTCTCATTTGATAAAAACCCCTGTTCTCTGGGTCAGTGTATCAGCAAGAGAAAGACTGCCTGTGTTTTGTTACTTGACAACCTTTAGAGTCTGATCAGTCTTAGAACCTCTTCGGAATGTCTGTGTACTGTTTAAGGGGATGGTCAAGAGTTGAGAAAAGTACTTTCTCTGAAGTAGGTATGACTTTTTTTTCTCTAAATGCAATATTGTTTTTTGCAGAGTATTTTGCTGCTTTGGGAACAGTTTGAAGATACCAGTCCTCACAGCTACCATTCGCACCACAACTTAGCAGGGATCCTCCTAATCATTTTAAGAATTTGCCTAGCACTGTCATTAGGCTGTGGACTCTACCAGATCATCACAGTGGAGAGAAGTACACTGAAAAGGGAGTTCTACATCACCTTTGCCAAGGTATGGATTGGTTAGAAAATGGCTACTTCTGATTATCAACTTAGTTCTGCTTTCTTTAGGAAGTTAATAAGCAACCACATACTAACATTTATTAAATTTTATTGTGCTCCAGGCACTACTATAAGCCCTTTATATGCTTCAATTCATTTAATCTTCACAACCTGTGAGATGTAGATATTATCCCCATTTTACAGAACCTGTGGAATAGTAGCTTCCATGTAATCTTTGGCAGGTCAGTTTTGCCTGGCTCATAATTTCTTTATCAATAGGATTTTTTTTCCTGTAGTATCAGAATTAAAAAAAAATTTTTTAATTAGAATATGGTATGCATTTCTCAAAAAACAGTTATTAATTGACTATAACATTTTACTCTCAGAATTATGCTTCTTTTTTTTTTCTTTGCTGGGAAAGAGTTGCTCTGAGCTAACACCTGTTGCCAATCTTCCTCTCTTTTTTTTCCCTCTCCCCAAAGCCCCAGTACATAGTTGTATATTCTAGTTGTAAGTCTTTGTAGTTCTTCTATGTGAGTCACTGCCACAGCATGGCTACTGACAGATGAGTGGTGTGGTTCCACGCCTGGGAACTGAACCCAGGCCGCCGAAGCGGAGCGCACCAAACTTTAACCACTAGGCCATCAGGGCTGGCACTATGCAATGTTTTTTAACAAACTGTGAGGAGCTATCCTTCAGCATAAGCAGATGGAGCCGGGAGGCTGAGTACATATTGTTTCAACCATTTCAGTGCATCCGTATGAGATCATGTACACTTTATTCCCCCTCTCTGTGTCCTTCTCATGCTAGTGAGATCTAAAAGCAGACTTGACTTGTTCTGTACTGTACCCATTTAATAAAGGAAGAAATCAGGAGCCTCCCTCCCTAGGAAGTTATATTTTTCTGTCAGATTGAGAGAGTCCATATCCCTTCATCTTGACAACTCAAAACAGCATTCTGATAAGCTGTTTAGTCAGCCCACCCTAGTCCACAGAGTGAGCAGTCCACGGCAGCTGTGGAAGGAGGGCCAAATTCCTTCTTTATCCCTAGTGTGGAGCATTTTAAAGCTGCAGCCCTAGGAACCCCCTTCAGGCTTCTGAGTACCAAACAGGCAAGAAAATGCCATTTCTCTTTTGAATGTTTCACAGGGACAGTAGTGTTTATTGTTTGAAAAGTTAGAATATATTTAAGGTGTTTAGAAACTAAATTTTTTCTTTTGTTTTATGTTTAAAACAGTACCACACTTTTTTTCTTGAACTTAAAAAAAATTAATTTTACATGTTTTAATTTAACTTTTTAAATAGGTTCAAACATCCAAAAGTATTTAAAGGGTAGCAAAACTTGTTTCTTACCTCTCTCCCATCTACTCAGTTATCACCTACTCATAGAATGACTGCTATTAATTCATAATTTATCCTTCTAGATAATTTTTAATATATATTCCTACATGTTTACTCCATTTTTATACAAATAGTGCATACTAAACACATTTTTTCTACATCTTATTTTTTTCCTATATCTTCAATTTACTAAGCATCTCAACAGCTACTATTTATTAACTTATTTTATTTCAAATTTAATTTCGGAAAAGAGAATATGTTGCCGTGCTTCCAGGAAAAATACAAAAGAAATATTTGAAAAGTATAATGTTAAAAAGTTTCCCATTCTTCCTTTCCCACTTCTACTCTCTTCTGTACTAACCCTCAAACAGGTAACCACTATTAATCAGTTTTTGTGTTTTCTTACAGAATTTCTTTCTGTATCCACATGAAAATATGAATGTACATTCTTAATTTTTTCAGAAATATACATTTGTACCTTACTTTTCTCAACTATTGATTTGTTACTTACAGTAATGTGTTTGTAGTATATCAAAATGTGTGTCTGTAAAAGATTTAAGATTTTAAATACTCCAGAAAATACCCACTTAATTAGAAACAAAAATATTAATGTCACAGCAATAGCAAATGTATTTCTGCATTTTATTGCAAGTTCTACTCTAAAGGCCAATTGAGATCAATCACAACCTTGTAAATACACTAAAAATGTTTTTTTATCTGGTACATTCTGAAAGTAAAGATAAAGCTGCACTTACTAGACTAATTTTCATTCGTTTCAGGGTTGTATCTTGTGGTTTTTATGCCATCCAGGTCTTGTATGCATTTCTATCATTTTTAGTGACTACCAAAGAGATAAGGTAAGTAATATACATGATTAAAATAGTTTTTTGTAGTCTTTATTGGGAAATTATTTAAATAGGAAAGACCTATTTATTCATTCAGAGGTTTCTTGAGTTCTTAAAACTTTGAAACAAAATATTGAACCAGTAAGTATATAAATTAGAAGTTTAAAATACAAAAGAAAAAGTTTTAAATTTAGGTTTTAAGCAAAATGATGGAAAATAGCTTTTGTTAT
Organism: Tapirus indicus; assembly: GCA_031878705.1. NCBI lineage: Eukaryota > Metazoa > Chordata > Mammalia > Perissodactyla > Tapiridae > Tapirus > Tapirus indicus. The sequence continues at coordinate 15,791,688 of CM062930.1, read as the reverse complement.
TCTTATTTTAACCTATTTCATAAAACTGTTTTATAAATTAGAGAATTTGTAATACATCTTTGTTAAGAAAAATTATTAAAATGTTTTGCTATATGATGGTAGAAATCAAGATAGATTTATAAAAATCAGTCTAGTTGCTTTAACAAACTGCAGACTGGAGTGCCACGTTCAAGTCTGCCACATTCTGGGTGTGTTGATACCTACCTGTGGTGAACAGCTCCGCCATCTCAAAGTGGAGTTCTGCCTGGAGCCCTTTACAAGGAACGTAGTATGTGCTGGAACACACAAATGGGTCTTGAGCCTGAGGTGTTTACAAAGGGTTAATAGGTGGGAGGGTAGTCTACAAAAATAGAGAAGCGACTTGGGAATTTTTGGAAGGACAGAGTACTCTTCAAGTTTCAGGTAGGGACATGTTTTATTCCTATTACTAGATTAGCCAGGAACCTGATTTTTCTTATTACTTTCTGTAGTGCATGCACACCACGAGGAAAGAATGGTTTAGCAAATTATTCTTTTGTGTCTTATTTTGGCGTCTGTAAACTCACTGGTAAAGGAATGTTGCCTTTGAACAGTTACAGTTCTGAGCATTAGTTGTGTTTTCCAATTCTGAGCATTAGTCTTATTTTCCTACTGAAAATTTCTTTGATAAAATATACCCATGTAAAGGTATAGGATAGAATAGTATATGTATATATACATGTATATATGTATATATACGCACATACACACATATGTGTGTATATATGAAGTATATAAGTTCATGATAAATTGAATATAATTTCTCTGTTTTTGCATGTAATAAAAGCATTCCCTTTCTTTTCTTTACAGGTTATTACAATAGGTGTTATCCTTTGCCAGTCTATTTCCATGGTTATTCTCTACAGACTCTTTCTATCCCACAGTCTATACTGGGAAGTTTCTTCACTTTCCTCAGTAACACTCCCACTGACCATATCATCTGGACACAAAAGTCGGCCTCACTTCTGAGACTTGATTTTCTTTAAAGGAAAAGTGAATTTATTGAACGGAGTGCAATAAGGATCCAAATACAGTGACTTTGTTTTTTCATACTTTTGGTGTGAAAAATTGAACAGAGAAAGCAGAGCATGTTATTTATATAACTGCATTTAAGCAGTACCAAAACTGAAAACGGTAATAAATGAAATGTTTTGAAATATACTTAATAAACTTTCAAGAAAGAATGTTGTTATAAGGTGATTTATGCAATTTCCATATGGAAATAAAGATGAAAAAAGAATTATATGATATTTTGGTAAGCGATTCACCACTTATAATGCCTCATCTTATATCAATAGTAACTCAGGTTTGATAGTCTTATAAAAAGTAATCAGTTAAATGATTACTACTTATACATATCTAAACTAAGTCCAGTTATAAAATCAGTGTAGTACACTGATTAAAAACTGCTTCTTCTTATGCTTTAAGGAAAATGCATTTTATATTGGAGTGCAAAAGAATTGAAAATGAAATTATTTCAGAAAATGAATATAAAATATATTCATGGTTAAATGAATAAGCGTTTGTTTATTTGTGGGTGGGTTATTCTCCATTTTCTCTATCACTTTTCGCTCTAGTTCAGGTCTTAGCTTGATTAGCAAAGGGTTTTTGACAGATAGTCTATGAAAAATACAACTTAGATACATTACATGGGTTGTAAGGACAAAGGGTTTTAAAATCTGAGCACTTAGGTGAAGGGACAGGCAGGTTTACATGTTTAAAAGAAAGAAGGAAAAAATACTATGTGATATGGTACTAAAATTTTAATCCTGATATAATTCATTTCTCTTACATTGAATCCCCAATCATAATTAAGCCATATACAGAGATTAAATTAACAGAAGCATTTCACATAAATATTGGTTTCAGTCATCAACTACCCATGAATTCCTGCCCAAGGATACTTAATCAGGATTAAATTTTCTATGAATAATTGAAAAACAAAATACTCACTGGATTTGTTATAATCCGTGTTGGCACTGGATTCTAAGTAGTTGCCATCTTGAATCCTTTGTAATAAAGCCATATTTTTTGTGTATGTGATGCCCCAGTATTGAGTATGCTAGCTAAAAAATACTCTATGAAGTGCCTATTTGAAGAATTGCTAATGTTGTTGATACCTGCTGTATAAAATGAGTATTCCCATTAATAGTCACTGACTGGAAATTATTTTGTTTCTGTTTGTCAAATTGTTCAGGCCTTTTCATTTTTACTTCTGACTGACTTAAAAAATATTTTTTATCTGCTTTCAAGGGTATTACATTTTTAAGCAAGAAATGGTATACTGATCTAGTAATTAAACTTTTTAATTAAATAGTTAAAATAATGTACCACAACTTAAAAATATCTATGGCTTCATCTTTGTTTTTTCCTTACACCTAGTCTCATTGGAAATGAATAGTATTCTGCTTCATTTTAAAGGCAAAATATATGTGTTTGTGACTAGCAAAATGGCAAAGTGACAAAGTTCAGCCTGCTCATTAAATCATCTCTCTAACAGTTCTTTGTAAATTATTTAATAAATGAGAGCTATAGGTTGAGACTGGAAAGTCTGAGGTATATTTTAGGTTTACATGATCTGCTGAGTGGTCATCACCTTTTCTTTTACCATATCTCACTAATAACCCCAGTTATTGTCTGTTGTGTTCAGCGGAGGTGCAATTAATTAAACTGAAAAAAAGAAGTGAAGCCTTTTCATAAATTTTGTGAACTTGTGACAATGGGAAAGGAATAATCTTTGTGTTGCCTTACACAAAGAACATAGAAACTGTAATCAACATATATGAAATATATTACTGTGCTTGCATTTATGAAACTTTTAACAGGTTTTTTTACTCTGTTTTTTAATTTATGGTTGAATTTGTTGATAACTTATTTTGTTATCCAAGAGGCATTGTTAAATGAAGGAAAACAGTTGTTAATTAATGTACAAAAGTTGTTAATAAAATTTAGTAATCAGAGCTCAAATTTATAGTTCCTAAATCATGACACAGCATCCCTCTTTCTGAATGTTGACGTGGTGATTTGTCACCTCAGATTACAGAAAGATAAGTGTATACTGCAAACTCTAATTAAAAATCAAAACTTCTACTTTTCTTTCTCTGCAGGTAATGCTTTTTTATCTATTTTTACATTTTTTTTTTCTTTTAAAAAGATGAATGCTTTGTCCACAGCTTTTTTTTTTCTTTTCTTTTTTTCCAGAAGCATTTTACTTCCTCCCTTAGGAGAGTATCAAAGATGTTTATTTTTATTGACAGGGATAATAATGTTAGCTCCTACTTAACTGAGTGCGTCCTGTGCATCAGGCCCTTCACAGTCATCACTGAGCCCTGCTGCTCTCACCAGGCTCCCTTGTAACTGAGGGTGAGAGAATAAATGATTCCTCTCAAGTTGCCTGACTTCTCTTTCATTTTTCTACTTTACCCTCATGATTTAATGAGCCCCTTTTAGGTGTGTGTGTTTTTAGTGAGAATAAATGGCTATCCATGGTTAATTTTAGCTGTTGATTTTAACATTAAACCCGGAATCGTGCTGAAATCGGAAATGAGCTTGCATATCTGTAAGTGTGTACCTCAGCACACTTCAGTATTTGAACCTTGGTTTTCAGGCAGACCATATTGTTAGCAGGGAGGGAATCCAGGCAGAAGAGCTTGCTTAAGGAAAAGTTTTCATGATCTCAAGTAAAGTAAGCCAAGTCTGATGAAAATAGAAGATATACAGGTCTAAAGCCAACTCTAACGGAATGAGACCAGAACTTGTACATCAACATGAACACTGGCCTCTTCAGCCCTTAGGAGGCTATGCATATCATCTGGAAATCTGAAGTTATTTGTGAAACGTTCTTAAATAGCTTTAGCGGTGTTAAATCTTTGAGGGTTTTTTGTTTGTTTTGAGAAGCAATGTTGTAGCCGATCAATTTGTGACCAGATCTGAAGAAAGAATACCATTTTTTGTTCCAACTTGAATTCATGAATTGAAACTAAAATAATGAGATTGGTTTTCTTATGAGATCTGAAAACTAGTGTGGAAGCATGCTAGCCTGAACTCAGAGTAGTTCTGTAAGTGATATTGCTGCTTCCCATACTTGGGCAGCCTTCTCTGCACAATTCCAAGGGCATCATGCACTCTGTGCTCCAGGAGTGTCATTTACATAGAATGCCAGGAGGGCTAGAGTCATGGGTGGAAGTGGCCCCACCCACTAAGGCCCATTCTCCACAAAGCAAGGGGAAATCAACTGGATGATGGAATTCTTTATGCTAACCTTATGCCTTTTTCTTAAGTTTGAAATTATTTTAAAATAGAGTTTAAAAATGTAAATCAAATCAAACTGCTACTGCCCTGTTAAAAACTCTTTATTTGCTTCACATTGCACTTAGAAAACAAGTGGTCTATGCTCATTACTGTGTTCTACAGGGCCCCACGTGATCTGGTCCCTGCCCCCATCTTTGATCTCGTTTCCTACCACTTTCCCTTGCACCATACCCCAGCCCCATCATCAAAAAATACTTCATTTTTATCACTGCCTCAGAGCCTTTGCACTCACTATTTCTTCTGCCTGGAATATTCTCTTCCAAATCTTGGCATGGCTGCGTGGCTGAATCCTCATCCTTCAGGTTCTCAGCTCAAATATCTTTCAGAGATCTCTGACCATCTGTGGTGGATTTAGATGGCGCCAATTTAGGTAAGCTGGAGATTTGTTCCTAGAATTCTCCCTGCATAGTTCCAAGATAGTGTGCGTCACAAGAGATGTTTGGTGCGAGATTCAGAAGGCAGAAGTAAAGTAGCCAGATCCGGTTCTTTTTGTAATTGAAAGGTCCAAGCGAGTCACACACTGTTGCTGCTCACCCATGTTGTTGCTTTCTGCTGGCTCATCTTGTTCTGTGGGCCAACAGGCAGGCCCCCAGGAACACAGCTCCTGCCATATCACCTTCTTGAGCTTTTCTGACTCCCGGGCCCGGTGTGTGTTTTACTCTGTGACGAAGGGTGCCAGGTTCTGCAGGACGGTCCTGCCATTGAGGTTGGAGGCTTGGAGGCAGTGAGAGACTGGCATGGGTTCCACTCAGTCCCCATGGGTTCTGCTCATCCTGGCAGGTTCCAGTGTGTCCTTGCTTCTCCCTGTCCTTGCTGGATCCCTAGCACCTTGAACATTCCCTAGTGCACACTAGATGTTCAAAAATATTTTTGAATGAATGAGTGAAAGTGATTCTGAAAAAGAGTTCCAGCCATGTACTTAGAAATATAACATTAATCAAATAATAGAACATCTCATAGTGACGTCAATAATGCTTTCTTGTTCTTTATTCAATTATATGGAACTGAGAATGCATAAAGATCTTGAATAGTTGTTATAAAGTCTAATCTCTAAAACTTGTCAGTTATGAGAGGGCTCCTCAAGTTGTCCAAGAGGCCGTTGCCTTCTGTTTTCTATAGTACCGTATTAGGACCATGTGTCTGCTTTCTTAGCCCACCACAACTAAAAGCACCAATGTAAAAGAAGTTTGAGTCAGCTAGGGGAAGGAATGTTGACAGTAGTCAGGAGCAGCTGGGAGAAGACAGAAAAACTAAAAATGGCAACACTCAAATCACAGCAGCCTGGGGTCATTTAGTGTGGGTGAAAACAGCCCTGTGGTCCCAATAGACTCTTAGAGCATTATATATAATACATTATGTTCAACATAGTTGATAGTGGCCCTTAGTAATCAAAACATTAAAGTATAGATTATGTTCAGTATCCTCAGAGAAATGTGCAAATACATTGTAATATTTTATTACTTGTTAAACAGGTAATATATGCACATTATACAAAAATCAGAAGGTTGAAAAGGTTGAAAAAGTCAGTCCTCCCAGCCACTCATTTCCCTTCCTTCCCAACCTTTGTTACCAATTTCTTGTTTATTTCTCTAGAGATGGCTCCATGGATATATAAACATACGTAGATGTGAAACACAGATCATAACATACTATACAGATTGTTTTGCACATTCAGCAGTTTATTCTATATTCCTACCTACAGAATTGTCCCATTCACCAATTGCATAGAACTCCATTATATGGATGTATTTTAATTTTTTTTAAATCAATCCTCTGTTACTGGACATTCTTGGTTTCCAGTCTTTTGCTATTATGGGAAGCCTCCAAATCCTTGGAATAAAAAGTTTGCCAGGGGCCGGCCCAGTGGTGTAGTGGTTAAATTCGCGTGCTCCGCTTCAGCGGCCTGGGGTTCACAGGTTTGGATCCCAGGTGTGGACCTGTGCACCACTTATCAAGCCATGTTGTGGCAGGTGTCCCACATATAAAGTGGAAGAAGGTGGGCATGAATGTTAGCCCACGGCCAATCTTCCTCACCAAAAAGAGGAGGATTGACAACAGATGTTAGCTCAGGGCTAATCTTCCTCACCAAAAAAATAAAAATAAAAATTTGCCTGGCCCTCTTCCCCTCCTCCCAGCAACCCCTTCTAACTGCAACATGCCCCGCTCCCCACCCCCCAGCCCTCCGCTACCCACGATCTAAATCTTTGGAATTTTCGGGAGTGATAGAAGTGTCTTTGTTATTCATGGTGGAACCTGATAGTTAATGCTAACAAGATGACTCAGGATGAGGGCTGGTCGCACCAGAAAGACAAACCATGTGATTAGAGGGTTGGGGCTTTAAGTCACAGTGATAAGGGCCTGACCTGGGAAGGGAAGAGGGGCTGGAGATTAAGTTCAACCTTGTGGTCAGTGATTCAGTCAGTCATGTCTGTGAAATGAAGCTCCAACAAAACATCCAGACACTGAAGCTCAGGTGAGCTTGTAGATTTTTTTTTTTAATACAACTGGAATTATCAGTATATTTTTATGGCTTCTGTGTTCTATCTGTGTCACGGGTAGAAAAGCCTTACCTCTTTGAGATTATGTTCAAATCCCCCATATTTTCTTCTAGTAGTTTTATGTTTTATTTTTTTGTTTGTTTAAAGTTTTTATCCACTTGAAATTTATTTTGCTGTAAAATATGAACTAGGAATCCAACTTAATTTTTTTCAGATGGTTGCCTACTTATTACAATATCATATATTGTGTAACCCACCTTTTATTTACTGATTTGTTGCTAGCCTATTTCTGGACTTTTAAGGCTGTTCCAATTAACTCGATTCATGATTACTACACAGTTTTAATTATTATAGCTTTAAAATATGCCTTACTGTCTGGTAGGAAGAAATTCTTGTTAGTACTCTTCTTTTTCATAATTTTTCTGATTATTCCTACCAACTTTTTCATATGAACTTTAGAATCAGTTTTTCTGATTTTCAAAAGAAAAACTAATCCTGTTTACTATTTTTAGTGGGATTTAAATTTCCTATCTATTTAGGGAGATTTGACTGTTGGATGTTAATCCCACAGATGGTAGCTCATCCTTTTATCTCCTTAGTCAAGTATATTATCAACTGTCTGAACCTGTGGTTGCTTTCATAGTGATCCAGGAAACTGGTATGAAATACCTTTCTATTTCTTTAGTGTGAGTATGTGTTCATCAATCACTTTTTAAGGACTTCTTTATATAGATCTTGTATATATCTTGATACCTCTGGATAGTTTAATGTTTTCTTTCATTATGTCTTGCATATGGTTATTGTTTTACACATGAAGACTGTTGATTTCTTTTGTGTGTGTGTGTGAGGAAGACCAGCCCTGAGCTAACATCTGTTGCTAATCCTCCTCCCTTTGCTGAGGAAGACTGGCCCTGGGCTAACATCTGTGCCCATCTTCCTCTACTTTATATGGGACACTGCCACAGCATGGCTGACAAGCAGTGCGTCGGCCAGCGCCCGGGATCCGAACCTGTGAACCCTGGGCTGCCAAAGTGCAAACTAAACCGCTGTGCCACTGGGCTGGCCCCGAAGACTGTTGATTTCTGTATTTTAATTTTGCTCACAATTATCTGACTGAATTCTCCTAGCAGTTGTAATAATTTTCTAGTTGATTTTCTTGTATTTTCTAGGTAAGCAATCATGTCACCTGTATATAATGATCATTTTTATTCTCTTCCATCCCTTTTTTACCTCTCATTTTTACCCCCTTATTGCTGGTATCTCCAGAACAGTGTTAATTAGTTTTGGTAACATGACAGTAAGATTTCTACATTCCACATGAAGTGGTTCCAGGCAAACTTTGAAAGTTAAATATGTATATTGTAATCCTTAGAGCAACAACTGAAAAAAAAAAAGCTATACAAATATTTTATCAAAAATACAATAGGAAAATAAAAATAGAATACTAAAAAAAAATCAAATACCCCCAAAAAAGAGAGGGAAGGGGAAACAGAGGAATTAAAAACAGAGAGAAACAGAAAAATAAGCAGAAAACATATATAAAATGATAGACCTAAATCCAAACACATCAATAATTACGTTAAATGTAAATGTTCTAAATATGCCAATTAAAAGAGATTGTCTCAATAGATTTTTTAAATGTCCCAACTATATTCTATCTACAAGAAACTCACTTCAAAAATAATGATATAGGTAAGTTAAAATGAAGTTGTGGGAAAAGATATAAAAACAATAATCAAATGAAAGCTGGAATGACTTTATTAATATCAAAGTAGATTTCAAAGGAACAAAAATTACCAGGGGTAAACAAAGGATGGAAAGATAAAATGGTCAATTCACCAAGAAGAGCTTGCAATCCTAAATGTATACACCAAACAACAGATCTTCAAAATACGTACAGCAAAAACTGACAGAACTGAAAGAAGAAATAGATAAACCCATAATTATAGTTGGAGACTTCAATATTATTCTCTCAATCATCAATAGAACTAGTAGAAAATCAGCTAAAATAAAGAACTGAACAACAACATCAAGCAGCTGGATCTGGGTGACATTTACAGATCATTTAACCAGCAGAATATCCATTCTTTTCAGGTGTATATGGACCATTCATCAAGATAGACCATATCCTGGGTCATAAACCATAACAAATATAAAAGAATTGAAATTGTACAAATATGCTCTTTGACCATAATCAGTAACAGAAAGATAACTGGAAAATCTACAAACGCTTGAAAACCAGACACTTTTAAATTAACCAGGGCTCACCGAATATATTTTGAACTGACTGAAAATGAAAATACGGCATATCAAAACGTGTGGGGGGAAGCTAAAATATTTCTTAGGAGGAAGTTTATAGCATTAAATGCTTATATAGAAAAGAAGAAAAGTTTTAAGTAAATACTCTAAGCTTCCAACTTAAGAAAATAAAAAAGTGAAAAATAACCCCAAAACAGCAGAAGGAATGAAATAATAAAGATGAGAGCAGATATCAGTCGACTTGATCACAGATAAACCATGGAGAAAAATCAATGAAACCAAATCTGGTTCTTTGAAAAGATCAATAAAATCAATAAAACCTCTACCAAAATTGACCAAAAAAACTAGTGGCACAAACTACCAATATCAGGAATGAAAGAGGAGATGTCAGACTCTGCAGACATTAACAGGACGATAAAGAAATACTGCAACAAAACAAAAAAACCCTCTACTAACATAGATAAGACAATTTAGATTAAATAATCAATTCCCTGTAAAGTGTATGTCAAGAACTATGAAGGGTCTGAGACTTTTTCCCTACTTACAAGCTACTAGTTAACCTGTTACTGCTTCATGGAGGCTGCAGAGCACAAGACTCCTAGGTCAGAGATGAAGGACTTTATTACTCATAGCACAGCAAACATCATGAGCTTCATGTTGGTTTGTATTGGTTACACATACCTTCTAAGTCCACGGAGCCAATACAGTGGGACTAGATGGATATTACACATGCAATGGATTCATATATCCCCCAAGGAATACCAAACATGGGGAATTGATCTCTTTTATAACTGGCTCTGTGATGAGAGAGAAACGTTACTTCATCCCACTCACTGCAAACACAGCCTTGAGAAAGGGCCCAGATAAAAAGTGGTTAGAGCCTTGCATTCTTGGCATACCCAGCAAGAGTACGTAGGGATGCATAGGGCCCATGGTGGATTACCTCTTCCAACAGCACAAACTACCAAAACCCACGCAAGATGAACTAAATATCCAAAATAGTCCTATAACCACTAAAGAATTCTCGTTTAAAAGTCTTCTAAGATAGAAATCTCCAGGCCCAGATGGTTTCACTGGTAAATTCTACCAAACATTTAAAGAAGAAATAACACCAATTCTATACAATCTATTCCAGAAAAATATAAGAGGAGGGTGAGAAAGGTGCAAAGGCAATTCAGTGAAGAAATGAATGTCTTTTTAACAAACAGTGTTGGAACTATTGGACATCCATATGCAAAATAAATGAACTGCAACCTAAACCTCACACCTTATATAAAAATTAACTCAAAGTGAATCATAGATTTAAATGTGAAACAGAAAACTATAAAACTTTTAGAACACATAGGATGAAATCTGTGACTTAAGGTTAGGCCAAGAGTTCTTAGGACCAAAACCACAAACCACAAAAGAAAATATTGATAAATTTAACTTCATTAGGATTAAAAACTTTTGCTCAGCAAAAGACAGAGAATGAATGGACAAACTACAGTCTGGAGGGAAATATTTGTGAATCACATACTCAATAAAGGACTCTATATAAAGAATGTATAAAGAAATCTTTAAAACCCTACAGTGAGAAGACAAACCAGTAAAATAATGGATTGAAGTCTTTAACAGGCACTTCACCAAAGAGAATATATAGATGAGAAATTAGCACCTGAAGGTTGTTCAATAATTAGCCATTAGGAAAATGTAAATTAAAATCATGCTGAGATGCCACTACATACCTATTAGAATGGCTAAAATAAAAATACTGAAAATACCAAGTCCTGCCAAGGATGTGGAACACTGGAACGCTCCTACATTGCTGGTGGGGATGCAGAATGGTACGGCCATTCTGGAAAACAGTTTTGCAATTGCTTATAAAGTTAAATAAGTTACCATATGACCCAGCAATCCCACTTCTGGGTATTAACCCTAGAGAAGTGAAAACTTTTGTTCAAACAAAAATCTGTCCACAAATATTTACAGTAGCTCTATTCACAATCATGAAAAACTGGAAACAACCAGATGTCCTGAATTGACAAAGTATGATGTAGTTATCCAAAGGAATAGTATTAGTAATAAAAAGAAGCGAAATATTAATTCACACAACTTGGATGAGTCTTAAAGACATGATGCTGAATTTAAAAGAAGGCAGTCCTAAAAGGTCATATACTGTATGATTCCATCTAGATGGCATTTTCAAATAGATAAAACTATAGTGGTGGAAAAAAGATCAATGGTTTCCAGGAGTTACAGGTGGGAGGAAGGTTTGACTATGAAGGGGTAACACCAAAGAGTTTTTTGAGGGTGATGGAACTTTGTATCCTGATTGTGGTTGTGGTTACATCAATTAATACATGTGTTAAAATTCAAATAACTGTACATGAAAAAAGTCAATTTTACTGTCATAATTTAAAACATAAAATAATTTTTTAAAAATGGATATTGGATGTTGTCTAATGCCTTTCAACATCCAAGAATATGATGATATGATTTTTCTCTTTTGTTCTATTAATATGATGAGTAGTATTAATAGATTTCCTGATGTAGAACCATCACTCAATATATTTTTGAAAGTTTTACCATCCAAAACTGATGAGATTTTTTTAAAATCTGGGATCTTTAATAGGGTATAAACTTTAGGCAGTTTGGAGGATGAAAATATTTCAGATTCTCTCTTTCCTTGAGGATGTCTTTGAAGGACAAGACTCATATGTGTTTATTTTGAAAAGTGCATTTAAAATCAGTTGTCTTAGGGGCTGGCCTGGTGGCACAGTGGTTAAGTTTGCACACCCTGCTTTGGCAGCCTGGGGTTCACAGGTTCAGATCCCAGGTGCAGACCTACACACGGCTTATCAAGCTGTGCCGTGGCAGGCGTCCCACATACAAAAATAGGGGAAGATGGGCACAGATGTTAGCTCAGGACTAATTTTCCTCACCAAAAAAAAAAAAATCAGTTGGATTATTTTGAATTTTTGCTTTATGCATCAGGTATTTCAGGTTTATTGCTGTTAGACGCTTTAGAACGTGGCTGATTAGGTATAAAATCTTTCATATTTAGAAGTCACTATGACCTACTGGAAAGAGTATGACTTTCAGCAAGACAGACCGATTTCAAATCCTGGCGCTACCATTTTTCGATGATTTTCTCAGGTTAATCAGGTTTTGGAGCAAACAGTGATTCTTTTGCACAGAGAAGGAGGCTTACGGAACAGAGTGAGGAGCGAGATGTGAGAGACGGGTTCTCTTATTACTAACTCATGGGACTGTTGTAAAGATTGTGTATGGTTCTTGTGCCCACTCAGCACAATGCTCTTTACTTACAGACCTGAAGGCTGTGTGCAAAACTCTCAGTGAACCTGAGGTTCTCCCTCATCTATTCATCCAGGGAGATAATATTCAAATGTCCATGAGATGAAAGTGTTTTAAGTAATCATACATATACGGTTAGAACAGAAAGTATGTCTGATTGGAATATGTTCAAAATTCTAATTCACACACGACTGCATTCCAATTTACACCCACGCAAAATAAACATTTAAACCTCTTGCCTAGCCTGTGAGCCTTATAGATCTTTCATAAGATTAGTTTTTAAGATTTACCCAGAAGTTAGAGTTCTAAAAGGTTTTTTTGGGATGTGTGTGTGTGTGTGTGTGTGTGTGTGTGTGGATATTTTTAAGTGGAAAGTGGTTTCTTCTCAGGCACACCAATTGCTATGACTGAAGTTTCTCATCAGCTTAGTAAACTGTAATATTCTTTATTTGCTTTTGTAAAGACATCAGGTTTTATAGAAATAAATGATATTCAAAGTTGTTCAAGTTTAATATTTCCAAACTAACAATCCTTTTAAACCCCCGTAAATTCTATCTTTGATTGTTCCTCAAAGCATGTAGAGTGCTTCGTAAAGTCAACCTGAGAATTCAAGATGGAAAGCATTCCTGACATAGTAAGGTCGGGTTTTAAACACAATGGCAAAAATTGCACATACTACAGCTCCTATCTAGATTTCAAGGTCTTAGATCTCTCACCTTTTAAAATATAAATTCTCTTACAGAGATCAACGTTTCACTGCCTGCTCTTCAGCTTCCAGGAACCCGTCTCTCACGTCTGGTCACCCCTCCCTCTGTCCAGTAAGACCCTTCGCTGTGTTGAAAGAATCACTGTTTGCTTTGAACCAGATGTTTTCCCCCAGGGCTCCAGTTTAAGTCGGTAAGGCAATATTTCCTGCCCTTTGTCTTCTTCTTATTTTTCATACTTCTACTCTTTATCATAATGTTGTTTTGTTGTTTCTAGTTCTTGATGATACACCAGTGTCAGCTCAAGCTTATGCTGAATTTCAACAGCTGTGACATGTCTAAACTGCATTATCTTGAAAGTGTTGGCACTAGTGAAAAATAGAAAGGAGCCAAATTAATAAAACAAAATATTTCAAAGGGTTCCTATGGCTACATCCTGAAACCAGGAAGTACACATCGGGTTGCGTTGACTCATTCAGCCTGTAATAGGCTCTCCTGTCCTCCCGCATCATTTGTGTACACGCTGTATAATGTGCGTGTGAGGAGAAGTGGAACATCTGATGATTGCAATCACATCACTAAAGCTGTGCCTTTTTGCCTATAAAATCCATTCTTAAATGGGTTATTGTGTTTGAAGTGATTTATTGCAATCTTTAGAGATAAAATATGAATACTGTACTAAGGGTGTGGAAACCAGGATACGAAATGGTATGTTTTATGTAGAGGAGTAATCAGAAAATAATGAGTATGCATTCTAATAAGGGTAAAGTCACTCCAGCAGATTGAAAAGACTTCCTTTTATTGCAAGTTGAACCTGTGCAGAGCAGGACTCAGGCAGCAATAAAGTGGTGCTACGTTCCTTTGCATCTGATTTTATGAGAACTTTATGTGTCAGTGTGACTTTCCTCTTTATGTATTCATATTTGAGTTTTAATGTATTTGCTCAGAGTTTGATTTTTTTTTTAATGAGGTAAAGCTTCAGGGTAAAAATGTAAATGCTACTATATAGCTCCTGAGTTATGAGTGGCAGGGGAGGAGTCAGGAAAGGAGGAATGTATTCTGAAGTGAAGATCAGTTTGTTTTTCATTTGAAAAGGAAATGCTTCTTATCTCCATATATAGTGACATTTTTTTCTGGGTGATTTACCTATACCTAACCTTTTCTATTTAGTTCTTCATCTTTTCCTTTATACTTTCTAAGAGCTTTGCCTATATTGTATATTGGAGATGTTTTTCCTAGTTTGTGATTCCCTTTTCGGTTTTATTTGTGATTTTTTTTTTTTTGACATTCAGAAATTTAAAGTTTTCATGTAGTTAAATATATGAATATTTTCCTTTGGTGTTTCTGCTGTTAGTGTTTTTAGTACCTTAAGATTACATGCATAGTTATTTTTTTATTCACTAATTCCACAGTTTCTTTTTTATTATTATTAGTAAGGTAACAGTGGTTTATAACATTGTATAAATTTCAGGTGTGCATCATTATATTTCGACTTCTGTGTAGACTGCATCGTGTTCACCACCAAAAGTCCAGTTGCCATCCATCACCGTACAAATGTGCCCCTTTAACCTTTCACCCTTCCCCCCTTCCCCCTTCCCCTTCCCCTCTGATAACCACCAATGTGTTCTCTGTATCTATGTGTTCGTTTGCTGTTGTTTTATCTTCCACATGAGTGAAATCATATGGTATTTGGCTTTCTCCATCTGACTTATTTCACTTAACACAATACCCTCAAGGTCCATCCATGTTGTAACAAATGCAAGATCTCATCTTTTTTTATGGCTGAGTAGTATTTCATTGTGTATATGGACCACATCTTCTTTATCTATTCATCCCGTGATGGGCACTTAGATTGTTTCCAAGTCTTGGCTATTGTGAATAATGCTTCAGTGAACATAGGGGTGCATATATCTTTTTCAAATTAGTGTTTTTGTGTTCTTTGGATAAATACCCAGAAGTGAAATAGCTGAATAATATGGTATTCCTATTTTTAATTTTTTGAAGAATCTCTGTACTGTTTTTCATAATGGCTGCACAGTTTACATTCCCACCAGCAGTGTACCAGTTTTCCCTTTTCTTCACATCCTCTCCAACACTTATTTCTTGTCTTTTTAATAATAGCCATTCTGACGGGCTTGAGGTGATATCTCATTGTAGTTTTGATTTGCATTTCCCTAATAGTTAGTGATGTTGAACATCTTTTCATGTGCCTGTTGGCCATCTGTATATCTTCTTTGGAAAAATGTCTGTTTTCCCAAAAGAAGAAAAGATCCTCTATCCATTTTTTAATTGGGTTGTTTGGTTTTTTTGTTGTTGAGTTTTATGAGTTCTTTATATATTTTGGATATTAACCCCTTATCAGATAGATGATTTGCAAATCTTTTTTTTTCCAATCAATTTTTTTAGTCTATTTGGAATTTATCTTGCTGTAAAGCAATAATTCTCACCCAGGGCTATGCATTAGAATTACATGAGAAAAAAAATTCGTGCCTAGATCCCATCCCAGAGTAATTCATTTAGAATCTCTGAATGTGGGATCGTGGTATTTTTTAGAATTTCTGTAGTGATTTGTGATGTGTAACCAGAGTCAAGAACCACTGTGTAGAGTCAGGTGTGAATCCAATGGTTTGTTTTTTCAAATTGTTCCAGTCTACCTCATAAAGATTTTTTGAAGAATATTTACTGATATGAAAATCGTCATGATAAAATGAGCATAAGTGAAAACATATTGATATAAGCTTTATATATGTGTGCATGTATACCAATACTCTCTGATTCTAATTTTGCACTAATGTATATAGTACTATATAAAAGACTGAAAAAATACACCCAAATCTTAATGATGATTATCTCAGGTTGGTGGGACTTAAATTTTCTTATTTATTCTTTTCTACATTTTCCAAATTCTCTACAAGGAGCGTGTATTACCCTTTATAATGAGAAAAAATTAGTCGCAAAAGAACTTTAATTTTTTTTTATTGTGGTAACATTGGTTTATAACATTGTATAGGTTTCAGGTGTACAAAATTATAATTTGACATCTGTATATGCTACAGCGTGCTCACCACCAAAAGCATAGTTTTCATCTGCCACCATATAATTGACCCCATTTCACCTTGCCCCCCACCTTGAAGTTTAATTTTTAAAAAAAGATTAATTTCTGGTTATTATTTTTTAAATGGTACATAGAAGATACTGGAGATGTTTCAACTGTGTGTGACAATATTATTAGATTAAGTCTATAGCTTGAAAAGGTGACTTATTGACTCGGGCACCTGCTTTGCCACAGCTTTGCCACCTTCCCTAAGTGCTAGAGTGGAGTGAGGGGATGTGAAACATTTTATCCTAAATATTTGACTGGTTAGATCTGAGCAGAGTGGCAACTGTATTACTTAGTCAAATCTTAAAATCATAAATTTGAAAAAAGTGTCGTAGGTATATTCTTAAAACAATCCCATCATTTTATGGATAAGGACTCTAGAGCCTCCGGGGGTAAATAATTTGCTGAAGATCACGTGGTCACATAGAGGCAGAGCCAACACCAGAATCCAGGCCCCCAGCTCCCAGTCTAATATACCTTTTCTACTGTTTCATACTCCTGGCATTCAGGGATATGATGACGATTATGAGGTAATTGTATGTGCACTGAACTTGTAAACTGTGTGCTTATTTTGGCATATTTGATTTCTAAGTGTTTGCTTCACCTACTTTGGGAAAAATCTAAAAAAGAAAGTAGCAGTAATGACTTACTTATAACTTACAGAGTTCAAGGCATTGGGCAAGTACACATTATTTAATGTAATCCTCTCAACAACCTTGAGAGGAAATGCGCTCAGATAGATTAAGTAATTTACCCAATGTTACATAGTTTAATGACAGAACTGAGAGTGTGTCAGGCTCTAAAGCTTATTAACTGCTACACTCTACTCCCTCCTTTTGATTAAAACAAACCGCAAGTGAAGTATTTTGTACTGTACAGAAGACGGGCATCCTGGGCCTCTCATGTTTGCAAAAGATACTTTGACAGACTTACCAGAACATTCATGGCCCCAGTGGGAGAAGGGTAGGAGGGAAAACACTTGTTGGGAGGAATCTTTCATTGATACTGTTGTGCTGTAATTGTGGGGAGGAGAAAGAAAAGGCATTCAAATTTCCTAGGTCAATCAGCCATATGGCTGATTTCTATTGGTAGCATATCCTCTTTCTCATCCACAAGATTGTCACTCATTTTTATTAAATATACTTTTCTTGAGGAATGTTAAAGAAAATAAGATTCTTTCTTTACATTTTATTATTATGTTTTTAAGTTGTGTATTTACTCATCCCATTATTAACAAGTGTAATTTTTAAGCATTTTTTTAATTTTTGCAAACACATATAACCTTGTATTCCATAAAAAGATGTTGACCGTGGCCTCAAAAATAAGTATGTCATTGGTGAGAGCTGTAAAATGCTCCTCTCAAGAATAGTATGTAGCATTAACATGTAGCTCTCTCATCACAGTTTTTTCTTAAAAATTTTTTTAAATGAAATTCTAAAATCTGCATCAAACATTGTTATATTCATGCACATTCCTGAATGATTTTATGTACAAATGTCAACATAGGATATAAGGCTGCTAATCTACTTAAACAGACTTGGCAAGACCCTCAGGACAAAGAGGGATTGTGTTGGTTATTGTTTTTTGGTCAAAAGAACTATCCTGAAATTGTTCATGTAATAAAATTGACTTTTTTCAAAAATTATATTTATTAATGTTAGACAGTATATAATTTTAAATATAAAATAATCTTGAAAAAGAAAAACAAAATTGGACTCACATGCATTGATTTTAAGACTTACTATAAAGCTACGGTAATCAAGATGATGTGCTTTCAGTGTAAAGATAGAAAAACAGATCAATGGAATAGAATATAGAGTCCAGAAATTGACCCACACTTATGTAGTCAATTGCTTTACAACAAAAGTACCAAGGCAATTAAGTGAGGAAAGAAAAGTCTTTGCAACAAATGGTACTGAAATGGCTGGATAGATGTATAAAAAAAATAATGAACCTTGACCCCTAACTCATACCACACCCAAAAATTAATTTGAGAGGAACAATAGGCCTAAAATATAAAAGCTAAAACTACAAAACTTGTAGAAGAGAACTTGGGGATCTTTGGATAGGCAAAAAATTTCTTAAGACACAAAAGGCAATAAGCATCAGAGAAAGTTGATAAAGTGGGCTTCATCAAAATCAAAACTTTTTGTTTTCAAAAGACATCATGAATAAAATGAATGGCAAGCCATAGACTGGTAGAAAATATTCACAACACATATATCCAAAAAAGGACTTTATCCGGAATAGGTAAAGAAGCCCTCCAAATAAATAAGAAAAAACACAACCTAATTTTTAAAAGTAGGCAAAAATCTTGAACTTACACTTCACAAAAAAAAAAGATATGAATGATCAATAAGCACATGGAAAGATGTTCAACATCATTAGTTATCAGGGAAATACAAGTCAAAGCCAAATACCACTTCACATCCACTAGAATGGCTGAAATGAATAAGACTGACAGTTTCCACGTGGTGAGAACGTGAAGCAGCTCAAACTCACACATGTTGCTGCTGGGAGTGTAAACTGATACAACCACTTTGGAAAACTTATTGGCAGTTTCTTATATGGTTAAACATGCATTGAACCTAGGACCCAGCAATTCCACTCCTAGGTCTCTATCATAGAGGAAAAAAACCATATGTCCATAAGATGTTTGACTTGAATAAGAATGTTCATAGCAGCTTTATTCATGACAGTCAAAACCTAGGAATAACTCAGATATCCATAAATAGGGGAATGAATAAACAAATGGTGGTATATTCATATAATGGAATATTACTCAGCAACGAAAGGAATGAACTATTGATATTTACAACAATATGGATGAATCACAAAAATATTACATTAAGCAAAAGAAGCCATACGTGAAGGAGTATGCTCACATTCATGTGATGTTTCAGAACAGGCAAAACCAATCTATGGCAATAGAAACATGAACAGTGAGAGCTGATTAGAAGAGGACACAAGAGAACTTTCTGGGGTGCAAGAAATATTCTCATCTTGATGGAGATGTTGGTTACATGGATATACATATTTATCAAAATTCACCTCATTGTACACTTAAGATCCATGCATTCTACTCTATGTAAATTATACCCAAAATATTTTTAAAATATGCCATTGTACTCATATCTATGAAGGTGGCTTAAAAAAGTTGTTTCACATAAGATGGGGGCATAACTAAGTAGACACAAGTTTGGAAGCAAAATTCGTATTGGACTGCAGTTGAATGTGGAGTAGATTTTACTCTACAAGACCTGAAGGTATTAAGTAGAAGCATGACATGAAAGAGCTGTAAATGCAGTCTTTTGTTTTCTTAGTCTAGGTAGGCTAAACTCCTTACTGAAATATTAAGTTTGATTGGATTTTAGTATCCTGAGAGGGCTATGGATATATTGATGAGAGTAGAAGAAACGTAGTTAAAACAATGTGACGTAGGTCCTATGAGGAAATGTGAAAGGAGTGACAGTTACAAGGATTCAAGAAAAGGTCCAGGGGGCTTCTTAAAAACAAACAAACAAGCAAACTGTGTGAATAAAAGAGAAAGTATATGGAGGAAATAGCTCTTTGATATTTCACTGATGACAAAATTATATTCAATAACTCAAATCTAGGTTAGACTTTCAGAAAGAATTTAGTGACTGAACATGCTCGAAACCTGCCAAAGGTCAGTCACAGGAGCCTTAAAAGTTCGATGTTGATGGTGCTGTCTGCAAGCACAGAAGAACTACCAGCCGCTTGAGAGCCCCTTGTGGCCCCAAACTGGTGAACTCAGGACATCTGAGAGTGTGGGTTAATGGGATCAGGTAAAGAAAACCCCTAAGTCAGTACATATCCTCATGCATTTTGGCTCTCATGAACTATGGAAGAAAGGAAGATGTTTGTTAATTTTGTTGTTGTTGTTAATAAGAATCCCCTGGCTTTTTTTTTTTAATAAACAATTCACGTTTTTTTTTTCTTTTTTGAGGAAGATTGGCCCTGAGCTAACATCTGTTGCCAATCTTCCTCCTTTTTTTGCTTTTTGTCTCCCCAAAGCCCCGGTAGATAGTTGTATGTCATAGTTGTGCATCCTTCCCGTTGCTCTATGTGGGATGCCGCCTCAGCATGGCTTGGTGAGCGGTGCATCGGTCTGCACCCAGGGTCCGAACCTGCGATCCCTGGGCTGCCGAAGCGAAGCCCGCAAACTTAACCGCCATGCCACCAGGCCAGCCCCCCAAAATCCCTGACTTTTCATCTTTGGGGCTCAACTTCACCGTTAGCTCCTCTGGGAAATCTCTCTGGCTCCCCCCTCTCCCAGGGGGGGTTAGGTATCCCTCCTTTATGCTCCTGCGTGTAGGTTTTTGCTTTACTACACTGCATTGCATTTTCGAAGTTTCTTCCTCCTCCCTCCACTGTGAACTTCCTGAGGGCAGGAACTGTATTTTATCACCAGTATATTCTCAAAATTTAGCAGTAGGCCTAACACATGTTAGGGACTCAATAAATATTTGTTGAATGATAACCATTTATCTAAATAAGTTTGTCTACAGGAGCTATGATCTCTTACTAGCCATGTGCAGCTATGGAGAAAAGCCCTCATGTTGCTTTTTTAGTTAGAAATTCCTTTTTAAATAAACTCCATTGCAAAACTAGGTACATAGGAAAATTAGAGGAATTTAATGGAAGATAATTTAAAAATATAATCAAGAAAAGAATATTACAAACAAAGAAAGAAACAAAATTCTAGGTCCACCAACCAGAAACTACTGTTGATACATTTATGTATATTCTTACAGATTTTTCCCCTTAGGGTTAAATATAATATAGATATCATGCACACATTAAATGGGATTAAATAGTATAATATTTCATCACCTCCAGGATATATTAATTTTTAGCATCAGTTAAAATACCTGGATATTATTCCATCATGTGAACATACCACAACTATTTAACCAATTCCTAGACATTTGGATTTTCTTCAATTTTCCATTGTTTTGCACAATACTTAATGAATCCTTCAAGATTTGTAAAGGCAAGCAGCCTTTTTCATCAAAGGAGAAGGTAGAATAAGGGGAACGCATCTTCACGAAAAGCTCCACTGGACTGGATTGGACCTGTTTTACTGGCACTCTGTCCAGCACGTGGTAGGCACCCATGAGTTTCACGTGACAGCAAAGAAGAGAGAAAGGACAGGTTTCCATGATAATGGTCTTTCCCTTTTGTGGGTGAAGTTCTATACTTCTTATCCAGTTCTGCACTTCCATTTCATGCCCGAATTAGTTTTCTTCCTTTCCATTGCACTCATTCATTCATAGCACAAATTTAATAATATTCTTGCTTTTCAGTCTTTGGTTTTAGTTTTCTCAGTATTAGCTTATGATCTTAACTCGTTGTGCCTTTTAAACTTTCCATGGCATGTTGCACAGTGCCAAGTTTAGGTGGAAGTTTCATAAATAATATTTGATTATGTTAGTGAGTTCTACTATGGCTTCTTTCATTCGTGAAGTCTTACTCACTGTTATGTGCCAAGCAGTGCGCTAGAGGTTGAGGCACGGAGGAATGAGAAAGGAGACAGAGGCTCTGTCCTCAAGATGCTTTTACAGATAAAGGATAGGCATGGAATCAAATAATGGTTTTAAGTTGATGTAAGTACTGAAGGCGTTCTGCACAAAGCTTGATGGAAAGACTGTGGGAGAAGGCAGCTATGGGTTTGGGGATGTTGTGCAGGGAGAGCTTCACTGAGGAAATGAAGGGTGAGGTGAAGATATTAGATCCTGAAGAATGAGTGAGGAAGTTTGCCAGGTGGCCCAAGAAAGGAGGAACATTTCAAGCAAAATGAGTGGTCTGTGCAAAGCACGGAGATTTGAATGAGCATGCAGGAGAAGTACAAGTCAATTGGTAAGGCCAGAGAGCAGGGTGTGAGTTGGAGAATGCCAGAAGATGAGGCTATCAAGTGGCTAGCAGCCCGATCAGGAAGCATTTGGAGTATCAGACTAAGGAATACAAGTTTTATCCTAATGTATTTTAGGAGGAGGGTAACTTGGTCAGTTTTGTGACAAGAGATTGCTGGCCTCAGATTCAAGTATTGGTTGTTAAGGTTTGACTCCACCGTCAGAGAACCTTCTACAACAATCTAGGTGATAAATAGTGCAGCCTGACAGAAAACAACGTGAAGAGGAATAAAAATGTATTTTGGAAATAGGATTGATTGTGAATAGTCATGATCAAAGACTGGGTAAGGATGACGCCCAAGATTTCTGCCTTGCCTTGGGAAACTTGGTAGATGATGTATTAGTTTTCTATTGCTGTTTAACAAATTACCACAAACTTAGTGCCTTAAAACAACATGCATTTCTTGTGTCAGTTTCCATGGGTTGGGAGTCCAGGCACAGCTTAGCTGCCCAGGGTCTTACAAGGTTGTAATCAAGGTGTCAGCTAGGCTAAGTTCCTTTCTGGAGCCCAAGGTCTTCTTCCAAACTCATATGGTTGTTGGCAGAATTCAGTCCCAAGCACTCATAGGACTGAGGTCCCATTCTCTTGCTGACTGTCAGCCAGGAACTGCTCTTAGCTCCTAGAGACCATGCACAGTTCCTTGCTATGTGGCCCTCTGATGGGTCCTCTCCCAACAGAGTAGCTTATTTCTTCAGGGCCAGCAGGAGAATCTTTCTGACCTCCTGATCCTCTTTTAAAGGGCTCACCTGATTAGATCAGTCCTACTCAGGTTCATCTCCCTTTAAATTAATTCAAAATCAGCCGATTAGGGACTTTAATTACATCTGCAAAATCCCTTCACCTTTGTCACATAGTGTGTCCTTATCACAGGAGTGATAGTCCATCATATTCACAGGTCCTGCCCATACTCAAGGGTGTGGGTCATTAAAGGGCATCCTAGAATTCTGCCTACCATAGATAGTGTATCATGAATTGACATAGAAAAATACATGAAGAGGGAAAATTTTATTGGGGTTAAATATTGAGTTTAATTTTTGAGGTATTGAATTTGAAATGCCTATGTGTCATCTGGATGCAGAACACTGTATTTGGTGACTTTTTACATAGCACCTAGGTGCTTTGGAACACATTCCACTTCAGCACAAATACTGAAAAATCATCTTCTGAATAACTGTTCTCATCCAATTGGACAAAAGCAGTAATTGCATGAATAAGAGAAATTTCTTTGACTGCATTATTACAATATTAATGTAAAATTTCAATTTTATATATTTAATTTTACTTACAGTTTTTTGTGTATGTGTGTATACACACACACACACCTTGAAATAATATAAAGTTCTTTCCCATGATATATTTGCTTCTAAGTAGTGTTAGATATTCCTATGAAAGATGTATGCATCAACTACTTGTTTTACATATTTCATCACCAGTATACATTTATTTCCCAATATTTTCTGTGTTCTTTGGCTTCAGGACAGAAACTAAAAGAAGCAGCATCCTTATGTTATTACATCCTTCTATAGAGTGTGATCTCACACAGTAAAATGTAGTTTATGTGATACCTGATATTATATAGTTATTGTCCATCAATATTGTTTTATTTTACATTTACAGCGTGTGGGTTGGCATTTTATGGGAAGAGTCTGTTACAGCTACACAGTTGTCCCACAAAGGTTAAAACAGTTGCCAACTGAGAGTAGGTACTGCCTGAAGCCTTTCAGAGAACTCTTTAACAAGAAGAAAACATCAGACAAGATGGTGGATGGCTTCATTAGCAGCCTGTTTGAATAGCGTTTTCTCACTTTGTGATAAAAATGTTTTGAAGAGTTTGTTTAGGTCTACTAATGAATATTTCATTCTGGATGGAGAAAGCACACAGGGGAATGCTGTCCAAACAGCCCTTCCGTGAACTCACCCACCCTTTGTGTTCAAGTGGTGTGTATATCTGGAGAGGATGGGGCTGCATATTTGAGAGCCCTGACTCTTTTCAAACATGGTTTCCTTGTTATCGTTTGGTTTTATTTGCCGTTTGAAACAACTGAACTCCCCCATGCAGTGTGACTATGGTACATATGTGGGAAATTAAATTAGATCAGTATTTACTTAGTAAACATCTAATTTTAGGATTTTTAAAACCCTCCCTCCTAAAGACTTTTATTAGGCTGAAACTTTACATGAAACATAAAATTAAAAGGTTCACAAATAAGTATGTTTTGCTGTGTCGTATAATGATTTTAATTTATGAGTTAAAAACAAACCTTTGAAGTGTATCAGCCCTTACATGTTCACAAGATCTGGAGGATCAGGCCCTTCATTTGCATTTTTGTATTTTCTTTAGCTCAAAATAGATTTGATTAAAAAACAAAATTTGGCACAAGATTAATGTGTAATAGGATTTTATTGCTTCTGTTATTTAAAAAAAAACAAACAAACAAGGTTATGCTTTGAGGTGTGATTAGCACATAAGTACAGCAGCTCCTTTTCAGATATGTCTCCTTTCATTTTATTTTGTATTCACTCATTGGATTCCACATTTGTGGAATGGTGTGTTAGAAGTATACAGTTTAGTTCACTCTCCTTACATCTACCAAAAACACAATTTCAACACAAGAAACACTAACACAATTAGTACCATTTGCTTTTGCCAGATTGCAATAAATGAGTCCTCATAGTTACTAGGTGTGAGGTCTAATTTATTACAAAAACTAATAGGTTTGCCTAAAAGTGCATCCAGTACATTTTTGAATTCTAAGAAATTTAAAGTTTTGATTGAAATACTGAAGTTAAGTTGCTCCATCTTCCCTTAGAAATGTATTTTATAGGGGCCAGATTTTGCTCTGTTAGACGCCTATATAAGTAAGGATGACAGAAATCAGTATACTTTCTGTTGTGTGTAATCTACCTGGAACATTGTTCTTTTTCTTAACGTCTATTTTGGTTAGAAGAGTTGAGATCAGAATGACTATTGACTTTATTTTCCATAAATGACCAGTTTAATTTTTCCCTTGGTATGACTTTTGATTTTGAATTGTTCACTTTGTTTCCTATAACATTATGGTCACAACTTAATATTTCTTGACTACAAGCCGAGAATTAAACAAGGTTCAGGACTGGAAGGTAAACTTGGTCCTTGGATTTATGATCTAAATTAGGCATATACTTCAAAGACAAGCTGTTAAAACATGTAGATATATGAAACTCTACCTGAAGAAGCTGTGTCAGCCATATGTATGTACTGAGTATATCTGTGAATTATATACATGCCTAGCTCTCTACACACTCATCCGTTATCTTATTTATATCTGTATGTATGTACATACGCATATATGTGTATATATATATATATATATATATACACACACACACAAATAAGATAAAGGATGAGTATGTAGAGAAGTAGGTATGTGTATAGTTCACGTATTTTAAAATCACAAGTTTATCTTAGTGGAAAGAACATATATGGGTATTGGCTTCTTATAGTTCAATGGTCACTCCAGCTCCATCACTTAATTATGTAACTTTGGACAAGTTATTTGAATTCTTATACTTTTCCAAATAGAGACGGGCCTGCTTAGGTACCCTTCAGGCATTTAATCCTAACTCCCCACTAGTCTGCTAGGTAAGGTTGATAAGATCTTTATTGTACCAGTAAGGATCTGACAGGTTGGGCCTGTCTGTTTATATGTTGATGCTATTGTAGGCCATCATCAGGCTCTCTCACAGACATTCTTTATTGCAAGACTAAATAATCACTGCTCTGATTTAGTGTCACATGTTTTACATGGACAAAACATGTGCAATGAGTGAACAGAGCACTTACCCGACTAAACTGCAATATCTAAAAGTCATATTTTTTGGACTTCAGACCCCAAACTGAAAAACACAACATTGCCAACATTACATATCACTAATATTATTAGAAGAGAAATGGAATATTCCAATAATGTTTTGAACTAGTTAAATGTAAAACATTACAATCTAATTTTTTCTTTAGGAAAAGAATGATATCTTTAAGATAACTTTCTTTGAGTGAGCTTAATTAGAACTGTAAGAACAACTGAGACATTACTGTCAATTAAATTGGTCAATTAGTAAAAATGATCAGCTATTAAAAGCAAGTTTTTAAATCAAATGTTAAATGCCTTGAGAACCAGCTTTCTCAGCGTGGGAGAAGAGGTACAATGTAATATAGAAGAGGTTACGTGAAACCCTGGAGCCCCCTCCCTGGTCCCCAGAACTGTACATGGCCCAGCCCTGGCTGTTCCCCTGGCACAGGTCAGGAGGGACACGTGATTCTGGTTGTGCCTCCAGTTGGCCCAATGAGACTTGATTTCACTAATTTTGTTGGAAATTTTGGGAAAGAGAAGCTTTTGTTTTGTTTTTACTCTGAGATTTCTGAGCTAATAGGGTGTGTGCTTAGAGGTGCTGAAGGTCATCACTCCAGTGCATGGGCTAGACCTGTGCCTGAGAGTGAATCCAACACAGAAGAAAGTAGAACAAAATGGAGGAAGAGATTGATGTCTGGATCCAGCCATGCCTGAAGCCAGATAAATTCCCTGGGTTCTTCAGTGATATAAGCCAATGGGTAACAATCTCCACCCTCCACCCCCAGTCCTGACTTACATATGATTTGTTCGAGAAATATTTATTACCCACCCATGCTGGGTTTAAAGATACAGCAATGAACATGCTCCATGAATGTTTGCTTCTTTTGATTTTTATTTGAATGATCTTAATATTGAGAAATTATAGTTTAGCCTCTAATAATCTTTGATATAGATACTTAAACATAAACTAACAGTTTCTAACTTCCTCAGAAACAGTTGGTTGAAGTGTTTGTTTAGCATGTTAAAAATATTAAACCAATACTCTTATATTCTGGTACAGAGTGGAAAGAAGAGATGGGCCTTATGATGGAGTCGTTCATTATATCATCTAATGGAAAAGATAACAGTTGCAGGAGGAAAACCCTCAAGCTCCTAAAACTGACAATATACAAGAGCAATATGTATAGCTCAGAGAGAGAGAGAATGAGCAGGCATGTGTGCAAGGCCTGAGAAGGTCTTGGACTAAGTAGATGCTCACATCTTAGTGAAACAATAAAGGGGCTGGGGCAGGTACTGATTTTGTGGGCCCTGAAGCATATGCAATTTGAGGGGCCCTCCTTAAGAAGACTAATGCAAATTAGGTATAAGGCCTTAGAAATGGTCCATACAAGCAATGGGCCCTGAAGCCTAAGCTTCATTAGTTTCATGGTGAATTTGTCTCTGCAGGAGAGGTAGGTGTAAAAACCTAAGTTGTGGTTCAAGGAAGAGCAAACAGGTTTAACTAACTATGGTCTAGCATATAGAGGAAGGTGACAATTGCGTTACCAAATGGTTGATTGAAAAAGCCAGTCCTTTTAGGGGCCTCAGAGCTAAGGAGATTAAGTTTCATGATGATGTAGTTGGGAACCAGAGCACATTTCGGAGAAGGAAAGTTGCATGGTTAGGAAAATATTTCTTGCCCCTGAGGTGAGGTTGAATTAATAAATAAATAAAAGGAGGCACTGGGGCTCTTAGAGATATTTCTAGCAAGAAGTGATGATTTCATGGACCAGGATGGAGACTGCAGAAACTGAAAGGAAGGAAGGAAATGAAGCCAAGCCCAAGTATTATTGAAGGAAATAGTCTAAATATTTGGGAGAAAAGCAGATTTAAAAGTCTGCAAGCTTTCAAGGCTGAAGTGCAAGGAGGTTGACAACAGATTCATTTTTACATGTTTCTTTTTCTAATGTCATAAGCTTCTTGTGGGTCAGTTCTTAGGGTTTTAGGATTATTTTGCACTGTTTTTTGTAGATGCACATTTAGTAAATACCTAATACTATTCTTCTCCCATATTCCAGTGCTATAGTCTGGATGTTTGTGCTCCCCAAATTCATATGTTGAAATCCTAACCCCCCACGTGATGGTATTTGGAGGCGGGGCCTCTGGGAGGTGGTTAGATCATGAGGGTGGAGCCTTCATGAACAGGATTAGTGCCTTTATGAAAGAGACCTCAGAGAGCTGCCTTCTCCCTTCTGCAGCAGAAGGACACAGAGAAGTCAGCAGTCTGAAGAGGGTTTTCACTAGAACCCAATCATGCTGACACCCTGATCTTGGACTTCCAGCCTCCAGAACTGTGAGCAATAAATTTCTGCTGTTTATAAGGCACCCAGTCTGTGGTATTTTGTTATAGCAGTGCAAACAGACTGAGATATCAGTAATATAAGAAATCTTGATACTGTCCCCATTTGAGCTATCAAGGGGCAACACTACATAGCCTCTTCCATGATAACTGGGTGAGCTAGACTCCATTTTACATAGTTTGGAAAAGGAGCATGACTGAGAACATGGCCAAGGGAAACAAAGCTAGCTTTCAGGTGAATGGGATATCTCCTTGTCTCGATGTTCAAAGCTTGAAATACTTAGGTGGCCTCAACTCAGTTATGGCCGGCTTTGTGTGTAGGCAGGGACCTAGAAGGAAGCCGAGGAGAATGTCAGTTCATCTCACTTGTAAACACTGAAGGAAACAGGATTTCCCACCTTTGTGTGCAGAGCAAAGAAAAGGATGAACACTGGGTGGCAACGAGGACCAGGCATTTTCTTAGTGGTTACACTTGAAAAACATACAGGATTTTTAAGTCATTTAAAGGTAATTCTATCCCAGAGGATTGAAATAATCCAGTTTGGGCCAAACCTTCCTGAAAGAAAGGCACAGACCATTTCTATGATTTATTCTTTTTTTCTTCAGAAACCCAAATCCACCAGTGGAAATATTGAAAAGACTGAGCCCATCACACCCCTGGTCTAGTCACTGATTCCAGTGACGAAAGTGTGAACACCAGAAATCTAGGTTGTTCGTCAGTTTTGAGAAAACCCTCAAAATTTAAAGCTGGCTTTATGGTAGGATTTAGTCGATCACTATGTGACAAAATTAGGCACTGTCTCCAAGTAGGAAAGGAGGAATTCTGTGAAAGCTTGTCTCAAATCTAAATAGTCTGACTTTGGTTTTTTTGCAGTTTCTCTGCTATGAACCTACAAACAACCCAAGCGGGCAGTTTTGGAAAGGAGAATGTTCATAAATCACAGTAACAGGAAACAGACCACTAGGGGGGATTGTTAAGCCATTTTGTGCAAAAAGAATGACTCTGAACTTTTGAAAATGACTACAGTTCCATTCTTCTAAATTGTCATTAGTCAACTTTAAGCAAGCACAGAACATCAGAACTGGAATTCAATCTCTGTAAGCAAACTCATATCTCCACCGAAAATGATCAAATGCCTGTAAACATCCCTTTCTTGTTTTAATTGCAAAAGGATTAATGCAGGCTTTGAAGAAATAGCTGTTCCCACTACCTGCTTCCAGAAGCAGCTGTTCCCACAGCATCTCGGCAGGTGCAGTTCAGAAGCTGGGCCCTGTCCTTACCATGTAGCGGGTGGTATATTTGCAGAGTCCGGTGTGTGCTCAGCTCTGAATCAGTCAACTTTGTTATCTAAATTCTCCTAAACCCAAAGCCTAACAAGAAATAGCAAAGAGTAATTCCCCCACAATGATTACAGGGGGACCGGGATCAGAGGGGAATGTGAGAGGTCAGACTAAATGAAGCATTTTTCAGACAAAGAGACAAAACTCCAGATTTGAGAGAGAGAAAGAGGGAGAAAGGGAGAGAGGCTGAAACACACATATGGGAATTGTTTAAAGGAAACGCCAGTATTTTTAGAATTGCCTCTCCAGGGGATAAGGTATTTTGCTTGCAGTGTGTTGATAATCATCTTCAAATCAGTAGCTAAAAGTCGCTCCTGGCAGGTCCAGGACTTGGTGTTGGAGGATGCTTTGGAAGAAAGCGTCTTAGGAAAAGGCAAGAGAAGGGGCAGGGAGTGCCTCCAAAAGGCTCATGATTGTTTCAGTCATTAAACACTGATATTTAATTTGGGTTTAGTAATCCAGGGCACTATTATTTGGGCCCAAGCAAAAAGGAAAAAAAGAAAAAGAAAATTAAATAAGTATAATAAAAGAGCGAGGAGGAGCCAAGCTGCTTTGGGCGAAGAAGGGCAATAAAGGAGTCTTTATAACTGCTGGATGGTAGAATACGCTTTTTCTCCCCTCCCCGCCAAGCAGAATGTCAAATTCTGTCCCCCTTTTTTTCCCCTCTTAAAGCGTGCTAAAAGGAAAATTCTTCACAGAATCTTAAAGAACTTTTTTGACACAACAGCTGTAAAATCTATTTTCTAAACAAAGATTTATACATATTTATATGAGCTTAATCCAGATTTTTTTAATAAATCATCCTCAGAACTGCAGAGGTAAACTATATGTAAATACCTCAAGTAATAGGCTTGTAGTGCAAATCACATCATTTTATCTTCAATTTTGCATTCGTTTTTCTGGCTTAAAGGTGCATCAGAGATATGCATTTTAGCATATTCAGAACACGGGGCGTGAAATTAAATGTTTGACAGAGTGAGAAAAATATACAGACTTTGGAGATGCCTTAAAAATAGTAATTTATGCAGATCTAGAGGAGTGAAATCATTTGCAATGGAGTGACCCTCTCTCCAGGAATTTTGTGCTCAGTGTTCTTCCCTAATCTCCTGCTGTATCTTCATTTTTCATTGAACTAGCCAGTTTTCTGCGAAGCCGTCTTGTAGATAAGGGGAGTGCTAAAGAGAAGAAAGAGGACGCTCGGTGGGTCCGTTTCCATTGCACTTTTACCCAAGGCAATGGGCAGAATTTAACGGATTCCTTCCAACATATGTTTTTGCCAGATAAGTAAACAGTGTGTGTCGGAAATGAAAAAGCATTTGCAATTTAATGACATTACAGCTCTCAGCTTAGGCTGGCGTGCTGCGAGGCGAAAAGCAGAAAAAGAGAGGAGAGTAGAAAGAGAAAAAGAACAAAGTTCATCTTCCCTTTTGTGCATTTTTATCAAGGAAAATATTACTTCTTTCCTCGTCTTGTTCTCTTTTTCTTTTTCGTCTTTTGGCTTTTTTGTCTCACTCATTTACATTTTTTTTTTCTTGTCTGCCTTTCTGTCCTCTGTTCCCTTTCACCCTTTTCTTATATTGCCACTGACTCATTTCTTTTTTCTCGCCATTGTGTCTCCTTATTCATCGATTTTGGCCATTCAGTTTTACCTTATAAGAAGCTGTTTATCCACAATGTATCTTTTTTCCTGTGTTGTCCTCCTAGTGCTATAGCTCACAGTCAACAGGATTGTTGGAGGGATTATAACGTTTCATTTCAAAGCACTACAAATCTGCTCTCTTGCCTTCCGTCTCTGCTCCTGTTTCCTCTGATACTTGTCATTTTATTTCACATTCATTGCGGTCTTTAGTTTCACCCCCAGACATCGCAGCGCCCTGATGTCTAACCACTGATCTCACTGTCTTTGCATTGCGTGTTGGTACCGCAAGGTTCTAGGGACTTAACTTGAAATGGCAGGACCATTCTCTCACAACCTCGGTCAGGTTCGGACGGGCGTGGACAGTGAATGTGGGGTCAGAACTGGTCCTTCCAATGCCTGATGGCCAGGACAAGGGGCCCTGTAGTTGATGCTTCTAATGGGCCATCTTCCAATAGAAAATGAGCCTCAAAATACTGCAGCTGCATTTGCTGTTACTTTTCCTTTGTGTGAGGGTGATTACTGAAATATGTGTATATTTGAGTTCTGTGATTGTGTAATTGAGTGTGCTTGTGTGTGTTTGTATGTGTGATAAGTGTACACAGGAGGTCGTGTGGAGTTAAGGCAGTATACCGTAAGTCTGAAGACAGGCATATAGAAAGACATGACTATCTTTCAGCTTTGATTCTACCTTAAATTCCAGAAGTAAAAGTTGAGTGGAAAACCAATATTTTCTCCCTACTGAGGTCCATAGCATTTTTATTTCTAGGATTACTTTGACTGCACCTTTTATGAGTAAGAATAAGATTTTCCACCCAGTCTCCCTTTTGTGACAGACTAGTTAGATGACCAAGCAACCCCATTCAGGAGGAAGTGTCTCTGAGTCATTTTTGCTGCCTTAAGTTGTCAGTCTGTCAATCTAAGCAGTTCCTGAAGAAACAACTTTTAACATGCAGGTTAGGATTCATCGTTGCCTTTTTATTTTTGCAAAACAGTTCACATATTTTCAATATTGTTATCATGAACATTTGAATATTATTATTCCAGATGTTTAACATAAATTCCATTGCAAGAATACACTTGAAAGTTACTGGTTAACCTGCAGGTTGAGCATAATTGAAAGGACCCGTAGTCAAATTGCAAGTCCTAGCACAGAAATACTGTACAGACTTTAAAAAGATGCTTAAATAAAATGCTCTTGTCTAAAGACATGTGCATGTTTTTACCATAAAATTACATCTTCCACATCTTCCAGATCCGGCACTTGGTGAGTAAAAAGAAAATCTATTTGGACTTAAGGATGTAAAGTAGCTGGAGGTGGTAATTTAATCAACCAAGGATATATTTCAATGTTTTTCTGGTCTTCTAGGCATTAGCACTTTAAATTCATTATGTCGGTTTGACAGATATATGCAGCCTTAAGGATCTAAAAATGAAATCCTAGAAGTATAGCCTGCTAGAGGATATATATTGAACTTAAGAGATTAAAATGGTATAACCATTGCAACAGAATGGAACATATCGCATTTCTCATTTTTTTCCCACTAAGCATGAGTATTTTGCAGATGTAAAATACAGTCTTGCCTAATTATAAAACCTGGCTCAAGAGCCAGAGCTTTCTAACTTTTATACTGATGAAGTGGATATTAGAAAGAGAATGTTGGCTTCACACATCGTCTGAAGATGAAGAAGTCTTCCATTTGGGATTTTCTGTATCAATAATTTGTTAAGGAAAATGACACAAATAGTTATATGCAGCCTACTGTTAAGAGGCATCATGCATGCCTTTCCTATTTAAGGCAAATAACAAAAGAGCCAAATTATAAAGCAGGTCTGGGACATTAACATAACTGGGACATTAAATCTACTATATCATTATGCCAATTTAGTAACATTAATGATCTGTAATATTAATTCATCATCCTGGAAAATGGGGAAGAGTTGCCATAATTGACTACATCAAGCCACAATTAAAAAGTCATCCAAGCTGTTGTCAAGATTCTAGTGATGATAAAGGCATTCGTTATATTACAAATCTTTCCGACCATGTAAATTTTGAATATAAGACTGTGTTGCAAACAGCCCCTCGCTCTGAATTCAGATATGTCAAAAGAGCAGCCACCCACGGAGGCGGTGGCACCGACTAGACGCCTTATCAGCCATTGCCATCGCCAACTGCGGTTTAACACTTTCTTACAGGGAGAATCAGCTTTGAAAGAGGTACAACCTTTTAGCATATCTACTTTAATTCCTCACAGGGAAGCGAAAACAGGCTGTCTAGTGAAATTCACATATGTCAGACAGACCATCTACTCCCTGAGATTAGGGTCATCTTTGAAAGTCATATTTCAAACTGCACAAAATGAACATTTTGATGTTTTAAAATGGAGATCCTATAACATCTAAGCCAAAATCCGACATATGCCTATCACCATATGTCTATAAGTTCTTAATTCTCCCCACCTATTTGAAGTCTCTATTGTGGATGGCAGTTTTTAAGGCACAGACAATATCAGGTGTAAAGATAAATGGGACCATGAAGAAGGTGAGATGCAGCCAAGATGACAACTGATTTAACTGTCCAGTCCAAAGGACTCCCTTTATCTTTGACAGGACAGATCAGCTGGTGATAAAGCACTGTTTCCTCTTTCACCCCAACTTGTCTTTACACCCACTGTTATTGTCCTTGCCATTAATGATCATGAGTTTTTCCTCCCTAAAGCAACAAGCTGCTATCTCTGTGTGTAAAACACTCCCTACATGCGTTTATAATCGGGGGCTGTCATTGCTGTGGTAAGCTGAGTGAGAGAGGAAGCACACACGTGTAACTAAAATAATTTATGACAACTAAAAGAGAAAACACACCACCAACTTGTTCTGAATAAGGATTTATATTTATAGAGATTCATAGAGGACCCCTGTGTATATTGGTGTGGCTCTGTTTTTTGCCTGTTAAGCCTCAAGGCCCACTGCAAATCCGAAGTCACATCTCACACAGTATTGCTCAGCACTGCATCAAGACTTTCAACGAGAAGAAACTAAGCAGATTTCCCCCACACCATGTACTTTTCCATCAGCATTAGTGTGTGCCTTTGTAAAAATACACATACACTCAACATTCTGATTTCTGTAGCGTGCCACACACCAGAAAAGTTTTGACAGCAACATCAGTGTACACTCTTACTGACAGGGGATGAATTGTTTGACAACCTCAGCCTTACTGATTTCAGTAGTGACATTCCATTCCAACCTTCCCACTCAACACGACCCAGCCACTTGTTCTCAGAGAAAAATCTCTGGCTCCAGCCAAAGAAGAATCGTTTCTCTTCATGGAATGCTGGGAGCATCATGACTATTGGCCAAAAAGAAGCCCCTTCAAATGTGGTACTGGATGGGGAAATAGCGGTTACTGCTTCTGATATGAAAGGGCTCGAAAGGAGCCTTTCTTCCAATAGACACTGCCAGGAGGAAAATAAGTCTCTTATAGAATGCCTCTGGAAATTTGGAGAAATTTACCAAACCAAACCTAACTTCACTCCCACCCTTCTGGGACAATTACCATCAAGAAGCCTGATGTATCCTTCCTCAGGAAATGATGTGTGGGGATATAGAGGTAAAAAGACACAGTTTTCTAGACAAGTTTACAAAAATCCTAGCACTAGCTTGGCCAAGATGTTGGAAAGAAGAAGGTCTTGCCAAGTTTTTATCCTCAGATGTACATGGGTCAAGTTCTGTTCTGTATATTTTGAGGATTCATTCAAAGATTCTAAAGAAAGCCAGATTTGGGGTACTTTTCTGAGACTTTCAAGACACTTTCCATTCTATATGAACTGGAATCCTTGAGAAAACCTGTTAAAGCAGTAGTTCAGCTAATGACTGCCATTAGTGTGTTCACAGTCACAAAAAAACACACATGCATTATGAACTACATTGTGAACTACTTTGTAGGATGCTTGTTCTGAAAAGACAAAAGTCAGTCTCTCAACCCTACCATTAGGCATTTCTGAATCATCCTAGTGAAGGTGGGAAGTATCCCTAAACCTGACCACTTTATTTAAAATGGCTCTTTCTCTGTATAGTCATGTGTTGCTAACGACTGGGGTATGTTTTGAGAAATGCATTGCTAGGCGATTTCGTCATTATGCGAACATCATAGAGTGTACTTACACAAACCCAGGTTATATAGCCTACTGCACACCTAGGCTAGCTGGTACTAATCTTATGGGACCACCATCAAATATGTGGTCGGTCTTTGACCGAAATGTCATCATGTGACGTATGAATGTGCTTACATGGATGCTTCTCAATATGTTCACATAGGCCTTTGTTTGATGAACCTTCCACATAGACCAACAAACACTCCAAAGGCAAAGACCTTAGCTCCCATTTCCTTTGTAGCACTGTTCAGACAGTGACTCCTCAGCGATTGTGAGTGAGTGGAGAGGAAGTTATTAAGAGAAAAGAGAGCCTCTACATGTGCTGCCTAGTTAAGAGTTGCTCTACGGTTTTCATTTCATGTGATCGAGGCCTTGATATTTCTATGACCCCATAGTCCCATGGTGTGTGGCAGGTCTTGGTTAGATCTATGGAGCACACTGTGTGCAGACAGCACAGATTAGGGCCTGAGGATCTTACTCTGGAGCATTAGGAAAGCTACTTCCTCTGTCTCAGGTATGCATGAGCGTATCTCGCCAGGCCTTTAAGTGTTCGGTGTGATGGATGCATAGGTCTGGGAAGGAATTTAGGGATCATTTGTCCAACCCCCTCATGAGTGCTGAGACTAAGAAAAGTTAGTTATCTGCCCAAAGCCACTAGATATCTGGGGAAATCATGACTGGAAGGCAGAGCTCTTCCTTTTACTTAGTCCCTGGTCCCTTTTCACTGCCTAAGTAGGCAAGCTGTCATTATTAGGAATCTCGACTTGCCAAAATCAGACTTTACTAGTAGCTTTTTATGTCAGTCTTTCTGATGCTTTTGGTCATTTGTTTTGGGTCAGTGGGTCAGGAAAATGAGTTGTAATCAGCTCCCCATGACTGTCTGCTCTAAGAGCATCTTGTGTTCCATTATCTAGTGTGACAGTTGCCTTCCTGTGACTGTCTAGATTAAGATACTTTTAGACTCAAACATCAACTCTTCACTAATCATATCTGAGGTTAAGAAAAATCATACCAGCTTAGCCTGGTTTCCTTTTTCTAAACCCAGAGGTAGTTGGATTGTTGTTCAATTCCCCCTGTTCTGAGTTGAATTGTGTTCCCCAAAAAGATGCTGAAGTCCTAACCCCCAGTGCCTGTGAATGTGACCTTATTTGGAAATAGGATCTTTGCAGATGATCAAGTTAAGATGAGGTCAGTAGAGTGGGTCTTATTCACATATGACTGTGTGCATACAAAAAGAGGGAATTTGGACAAAGACAGACACACTCAGAGGGAAGAGGATGTGAAGACACAGGGAGGGTGCCATGTGAAGACAGAGGATTGGACTGATGCATCTACAAGCCAAGGAGTGCCAAAGATTACCAGCCAACCACCAGAAACTGGGAGAGAGGCCTGGAACAGATCCTTCTCTCACAGACCTCAGGAGGGACCAAACCTGCTAATGCCCTGATCTTGGACTTACAGCCTCCAGGACTGTGAGACAATAAATATCTGTTGTTTAAGTCACCCAGTTTGTAGTATTCTGTTCCAGCAGCCTTAGGAAACGAATACACCTCCCAAAAGGAATATGAAATACAGATTTCCTTTTGTAGATTGCTTTATGTGTGGATTTTCTTTGCTTTGTTTTTTTTTTGTTTGTTTGTTTGTTTTTGCTTAAGGCAGTTTTGAAGTCACAAGCCTTAATGTATTTAGAGAAAGACACCCATGATGATCTTAAAAGGAAATAAGATTTATATCCTTTAGTTTGTAACTATTCAAACTCTGTTCTTCAGAGAGTCTTTGAATTTCCAGTATTATTTTATCTTTATTTCTAAATTTGATTTAATAAGTACCCCTAGAATTTGTCATTGTGCTTGGTTTTTAACATGATAGACCCTAAATGTTATTTGGTAAATTTTTTTATTTCAAAATTTTATTTATTTACATTAAAGTTATTTAGTAAATTTAATAAGGCTTTACTGACCTTTTATTTGAAAGTGCTAGAAAATATTTCGTGTGGCACCTAGTAGCTTTATCAATATTGAGTGAATGAATGTGGAAGAGGAACGCATGCACATATATGGCAAGCCAAGAGACTTTGCAGCAGCTAGAGTTCATTATATTATATTTTAGTTCTATGCAGAATAAAGATAGGTTGATTATTTTCTAGATTATTTCAGGATTGGGGCAAAAGATTTTATGATATCATTTAATTGTATATTAACAAAAAGCTACTAGGTAAATGTTAATGAATTAGGAACATGTGGTAAACAAACTTTTTGACATTGTGTATACTTTCTGGGGGCTGGGGGAAATACGATGGGAGAGGTCGGATAATGATATGATTTCTAACACCAAGCAGAAAATTGTAAAACAGAAGCTAGCATGTTTACTTGACTCAAAGATCTGAAAAGGCTAAATTATATGTGCTACTCAGAGAGACTGATGTGAGACTACCTAAGGGGGCTGAAATGGACAGCGTTTAGTAGGCAAGAGTTGAGTCATGTGCCTCTGCAGGGCCCCTCAGTCTACCAGTACAGGATGTTTCCCCAGACAGCATCTTTCAGGACCCTGCACGTGCCATGACAGACTAGCCAATTCAGGATGAAATAGCCAAGTAGAAAGCAGAGACTGGATATATACGTGCTTTACCCACTAAAGCCTTATTTAAGTTTGTCTTTCAAGAAAACAAGCAAATCTTTCTGGAGTTTATAGTTCATATATTTGCTGAGAAGTTTTCTCAGGTTTTTATATTAATTGAAAAGTTATCATGTTGAATTGAAATTAACCTCTGACCAGTGTGCTGCAAAACTTTGCTTTAAGCAAAATCAAAGACATGAAAGAAGGATATCTACAAGTCACGCAGAAATCTTGGGCTCCTGGCTGTCCAACCTCTACGCACCCACTCCCTCTTCCACCACATCAGGCCAGCCACTTCACTTCCTCCAACGTGGCTGAGCCTGGCCCACCTCAGGGTCTTCTCACTTGCTTTGGCTCAGGTGCCCACCTGGGATTGCTAGATAAAATACAGGATGCCCAGTTAAATTTAAATTTTAAACAACTACCATCTTAATAGAAGTATGTCCCAAATATTGCAAACTTATACTAAAAAATTATTTGTTGTTTATCTGGCAACCCTACCCCACCTTATGCATCACCTGGCTGCGTCAGTTTCATCCTTCCAGTGACTTAAATGTCGCTTCCTCCAAGATGCCCCCTGAAGGCCCTATCTAAAGTAGGTTATTCTGTTATTTTCCTCCAGATCACCCCATTCTTCTCTGTCTCATTCACATCAATGTGTAACTCTATTTTTGTTTTCCTGTTTATTTGATTTAAGTCTGTCTTCCCCATGAAGGCAGGGACCATGTCTCTTTTGTTTGCTGCTGTAATACCCACTGCCTTGCACTTATCAAAAAATAAATACTATTTTTAATAATTTCTGAAGGAATGAATGAGGAAAGGAAAGTCTTACTGAGAAAAATTCCTTGTCCTGCTTTATTTCTAGTTACTTTATTTCAGCTAATGATTTAAACAGGTTTACAGAGAGAAAATGAGATTCCTCGGGAAGTTAATGGAATTTTCGCAGGATGTGTTGAGAGTGGTGTTAAAGTACCTCAGATCATGTAATATGTAATTATATGTTATAAAATGGATGTTCAAAGAGTTACATATTAACCATAGCTTCATCTAATTCAAATAATTTTGCTAATAGACCTGCTGTTTGTTGTAAGGTAGAATTCTGAATAGAAAGGTTATTAGCTCTAATTCAGTTGCTAAAATGGTCAAGTTGAAACAATCAGCATTCCGATCCATTAACTGGGGAATGAGCTGCAAATAGTTCATTCAGTTGGACATATAAACCCATTGAGTACATGGTAAAATATATCTTATAACACATAGTAATTTTAAAAAAGAAAATAGTTGTAATATTTCATGGAGAATGTTAGGTTCTCCCCAGCTGTAAAGAACAAGCAACCAAAATGGCTTACATTTTTGGAGAAAATAATAACTTCAAAATCGTATATATTCAAAAACAGCAAAGATTTTCTCATACTGTTTATAATCTAGCAAGATGAATATTTTCTAATTGAGAATCCAAGATCAATATCTGACCAATTTGTGGGGTTTTCCTACTTAAGAATCATTACTAGATGTTGGATTGCAGGTGTTGTTCTAGGAAACATTTCAGAACAGACAGGTTAGGGTTGAATCAACTCAGACGAAGTGAAGGGAACAGTTGGGCCAACAGTTTAGATGGCATATTGGCGTGAGTTTAATTTACTGCAGGATGGTTCAATTTCACTTCTTTTTAGCTTTGTAGCCATGTGACTAGACTTATAAATTGGATATCATTCAACAGTTGCAATTGTACGTATTTCCCCTTTTTTTATAATACCAAAACCAACTGTCAGATAAATAAAAATCTCTCATCTTAGTTCATCTTTACAGGATAATGGCCTCATAATTGATTCTATCCTATTTTACAATTTTTTGCTAAAATCACCAGCTTATACAGTAAAAGATAGAAATGTATGTATCTAAAATCTCCAAACACCTTCACTTCAACTTTTTTTTAGCTGTCAGCCTCCATTTGATGTACTACTTTAAGAAAATAAAATAATAAGTAAGGAAAAATTGGGAACACATCGTATAATAGTTGCTAAAGTTATTTATTTAATATTTTCTATAGTTTTTATTTATATATATATAATAAAAGATAATATTTATACTTGGCCAGTCTAGGTATACTAATGCATACTATTAAGATTAGATTGTGTTTAGGCCACAATCTGTGGTTCATATATAGCTAAAATACATAAAATCCCAAACCTCTATTTTTGTTTTCTATTATTATGCTTTAAATATGGCAGAAATGCATTTTTCCCAAATATGCACCCAAAATGTAAAACTTAGTAACATATAGTGGTGGTGTGGTGTTTATTCATTGAAGATCTAGTTCAGAATTGCAAAATGAACTTGAAAAAATTGCATCCTCTTGCTTAGTAAAAGCTGTCTAGTT
The DNA here is from genome assembly GCA_031878705.1 of Tapirus indicus. NCBI lineage: Eukaryota > Metazoa > Chordata > Mammalia > Perissodactyla > Tapiridae > Tapirus > Tapirus indicus. The sequence continues at coordinate 15,751,266 of CM062930.1, read as the reverse complement.
TGCTTGTGTATTGCTTTGTTTCCATTTTGTGGAAACAATTTTGGACTCTCCAAGGTCTTTTACCTAATCATAAACTGGTCTGTGGACAGAAAAAATTCAACCACAAATATAGACAAAAAGTCTCAAGACTACATGATATTTTTCACATTTTTAACCAGTTTGGGATTTTATAAAATAACCTCAAAGCAAATTATCATACTTTCTGAAGTGTGATGGAAGCATTGCAGTGGTCTGCCACTCCTGAACACACTGACAGGGGACTTGATATCAAGGAACATTGACAAGGCCAGCCTGACGTTTCTGGGCTCATGTCTTTATCGTGACAACAAGCTGCATTTGGCACAGGATTCTATGTGTCTTTTCTGTCTAAGATGCAGAAAATAAATGGAAATCTTTTTTCAGCAATTGTGGCAACATGAAGGGCAGGTGCTTCGAGCTTTGCTTTGTAACTTTTAACATCCATTTACTTTTTTAGTTAGTATGTCCAAGGATCAAATTAGGTAAAGTACCTGGTAAAGCTTGCTCAAGAAAGTCGAGTGCCATTGACTGAGTGTTTTTTAAAAAATTCAATAGCTGAGATGTCTGCCTATGTAAGAGGTAAGAAACTCAGAGGAGGGGTGTGTGTGTGTGTGTGTGTGTGTGAGATGAAGTTTCTATGTGTACCAGTCTACATTTAGCAAATAAGTACTTTTACTTGGAAACAGTTCCTTAACCTCATAGAAAGGAGGCATTATTTTTCTTTGCAAGTTAGCAAATAAATTTAACGTGACTGGTGATAATGTTTTTGCTGAAACTAAATGGCTGCTTGCAACATGAGTGTGTGCTGACTGGTCTTTTTTAGTCAATTTATTGATTAGCAATACATTCACACAGTTCAAAACAAGCACTATAACACAGTATGGAGTGAAAGGTCTCGTTTCTGTCCCCCCTGCCTCCTATTACCAAACCCTCATCCTTGCCTCTTTTGTTTTCTTCCAGAGTTTCTAAAATGTTCTTTATATTTGAAAAATAACATATCAGCACTTTTGAAAATATACGTGGATAGAAAGAAATCTTATGTTGTGATACAAAATATTAGTTGAATTTTTCAGTTTCCTGACTGTCAGTTCATTTGACTAGGTCTAGTCTTTCGACTCCTAAGTTAAGATTCTTTGTTAAAATATTTAAAATTATATACATGTCTGTGTGAACTTAATCGTTTTTAAGGGGAAGTGAAATGAATCAAGTTGGGGTTGTTTTGCTTGGAAAGGTTTTAAGCGGAATTTCCTCACTAGGTGGCGCTCGTGTGCCTGGAGGTCAGGGAGTGAGTTGCCCCCCGTCTGCAGATGCACAGTTCACCAGTTAGCGCACAGTTACTGTGGAGACCTCCAAAGTCACACAGAAGGAAAGGCCTCTATATTTTCTCCTCTCTAAAGAATGGTTGTTTTACTGGTGTTTCTGCTCTGTGCTATGTATGAGCTACCACGTGGAGTGAAATTGTTGTGGTTTCCTCTTTGGACTAGGAGATTATGTTATGTACGGTTTGTACCCAGCTAAGAAAGGGTCAAGGCCACTGTTACTTTGACCTGGGAAAAAAACCCTGGGAAAATTCAACTGGTAAAAGAGAAGTTCCCTATAGCACACGAATGATCTGAAAGATGCCTTCGCCCTTTCTCTGAGGACCATAATGTCCATCCAATAACACAGAGCTTCTCAACATACTTTGGTGGTATTGTTATCTTTCTTAGGCGTTGACATGGCCTCTCTACTATGAAAGGATCAAAGTGCTTTATCCAGTCTGATTCCTACACCCACCATGAGGCAAGTAGAACTTTACAAATGAGCATACAATAACAATCTAGGTATTTTCATTTGCCACCCAACCCTGTCAGGAAGTCAAGAAGTCTAGCAGCAGGCAATAGAGGAAGAAAAAAAATTTATACCAAGATAGAAGAAAGTTACAAACACACTCGCTAACTTTTTATTAGATATATATTAGATCCTGCAACAATTAATTTTTGATGCATTAATTCACCAGGTGTTTATTGCCCACCTACTATGTGCCTAGCACTATGCTGGTTGCCATGGATGCAAAGATGGATTAGACTAAATCTGTATGTCAAGCCTGATGGGAAAATGGACTTTCATCCAGAATTCTCTATCTTAATCAAACTCTCATCATCCTCATAGGAATTACTCTGACTCAGTTCCATGTCTTTTTATATACCACTGTCTTCCACTTCTCTCATCTGCATCAAAATCTCTCTCAAATTTACCTCTTTTAGGACACCTTCTAACTCAAATTACTTCCTTAATTCACATACTCTATTGTATTTGTAATTTGTAAAAGTGTTTATATGTCACGTTAACCTGGGACAATTTCAAGTCATGTGAGTGTCAGTTCACCTGCTCAGAATGACTTGAAGCTCTTGAAAGCAATGTCTTCTGGGTCTCTTGCACACACAGTGTGACCTCAGGGCTCATTACCTGAAATACTGGTTTTAATGTTTTATTAGGAGATACAAAGAAAAGTCTGTTGCAGAAGACCGTTTGGGAAACACAGGACAAGCAGGTTGGAAGGCATCAGCTAGTCCTTGGGGGTTTTGCTGAGTGACAGCTGTCCAGTTGGGACATGGATAACGTGGGGAAGCCTCTAGCTGGTGCCCAGGGTCATGCTAACCGTGGAGGTGATCATTTGCTCCTCTGGCTTCCACAAACAATGCTAATGCAGAAGTGGCCCCAATTCCTGTTCCCCTGGGAAATTTTTTTAAAAAGAAGAAAAGAGAAAAAAGATGGAAAAAGAAAACCCAACATCCTCAACTACCTAGTGTTGCTTTTGAATGCTTGATCTTGGGACTCCACAGAGACAAGGAGACTCTGTGGGGACAACACCTGCAGGGATACAGTGAGTTGAGGTGAACTGTAAGAGGGAAAGGCCCTTGAGGTGAAATGCACTGCTAGCTAGCATAAAGCAGGGAAGGCACTAGCTGGTTGTTTTTGTTTTGTTTTTCTAAACCACCAAAGGCTCTTCAGGGCAAGGTACCTATATTCTAATCGGAACTAAAATGCAACAGAGAATCAGAAGAATCATCTCATGCTGCTCCATGCCTGGTGTGCCATGCCTTACTCCTGTGCGAGTCTAGCATAAATGCAAAGAAGGGCAGAGCCACACACTTCTGAACACTTAGGTGGAAATTATAACAGGTGATAAGACAGTTGTGCCTACTTTCCCTTCAGCCTCTCCACCATCGTACAGCCATGCACAAGGGTTTCCTCCATTGTATTCCTTAGTCCTTATGGGTGGAGAGTATACCATCTTTCCCTACAAATGATTTTCTCTAGCATTTCTCCTTCTTTAATTATATCTCTATGGGATTTAAATTTAACTGAGCCTGTTCACACCAAATAAATTCACTTTATAATCTGACATGACAGTCACCCACATGGGTCGTCCCAAATTAAAAGGACCACAATGGACACACTATAGCAGTTATTTCCTTTGGCCATCAAATTCCAAATATCTTATAACCAAATCATATCATAATTGGTATTTATTGGGGATGGCAGGCAGTGAGTGGTGGTGGTGATTATAATGAGAGGGAGATATAAACATGAATCTGGAACAATTTCCCTGATCTTAAAACACATATAGTCCCAGTAGACAGAAAACACAAGCACTTCAAGAACTAAATAATGACTCATGATAGGCTATGATATGTGGTGTTGAGTGTTCTAGTAGCTCTGAGGAGGACCCAGCTGCCCAGGGAAGAAGTCTCACAAAAAGCAGAGGAACTTGACTTGGGCCTCAAAGAATGAGCACAAATCTCAGTTAGAGGTTGGAAAAACCATTCCAGGTGGATGAACGGAGTGACTAGACTGGTGTTAGTGGAGTCTCTGAAAACTGGGGAAATAGAGGGCAATAAACTGGAAATGTGGATTGAGGCCAGATAGTGGAAGGAAACTAAGGCGCTTGGACTTTATCCTGGTGGTAATGAAGAGATAATGAAGATTTTTAATTAAGGGTTTGGCATGATTAAATGGTGTTTTAGGGAGATTACTGTGGCAGCAGTGAATTGGAGGGGGAGAAACAAGTAAGCGATTAGTCAGGAGGCTATTATAATCATCCAGGCTTGAAACGGCAGGGGTCTGGGGGCAGTGGGAATTGAAAGAAAGGGTGGGGTGTGAGAGATAGTGCAAGGGAATGCCCAACAAGCCTCTGAGACTCATGGAAATTCGGGACAAAGGAAAGGGAGGTGGCAGTGAGCGTTGGTACCACAGACAGTGAGGGGAATCAGGAGGACGAGCCATTGGGGAGCAAAAGGAGAGGTTGGATCATTGAGTAGCTGGACTTTGGGGTCACTACAAAATGTCCAAGTACAAATGTCCAGCAGGTGGGTGGAGATGCAAGACTGAGGCTCTGGAGGGCAGCAAGCTAGGGAACGAGACCTCTCTCTTTTACAAGTCCCTCTGACTTCTTTCCCCAGCGAGAACTGAAATTCAATGACTAAGCGATTATGATAGAATGTGTGTATTTTAGGATGTGTCCGTACATATCAACAGGAAGGAAAAATCCAGGTCATTCTTTGAATATTTTAAACTTCTGGAAAAGTGCTGTTTAATAACTCACTCAAATATTTCAAATGAATCTTTTTTAAAGCTAAATTTCCCAGATGATATTTCCAAATGGTCACATTTCTTCCTTCAGGGAAGCTGAGCCATAGTGTCTAATAGAGTTCAATTACAGAATAATTTCCACGTTGAATCTGGTGGTGATGGCGCTAACTACATGGAGCTCTGTAACTGCTGCGTGACTCCAGATGAATGGTACAAGAGCCCTCGTAATCCTCGTAGGCCCTCTGCCTGATCCTCTCATGCAAATTAGAGGGAAGAGAGGTTTCCAGATTTCATTTATCAGGAAAGTGCATCCTTCTAGCAAAAGGAATCAGCAAGAAGAGGCACACGTGTCCTTTAATGTGTGCTGTATAATCATGGCACCGGGCGCCTTGGAATTCCACCAGACTAAATGCCAACTGGCCCTCTCCTTCAAATAGTAGCACATTGTGGATCAAAATGTGACCATGGCAGGAAGAAAACAGACTTGGACTTCACCCTTGGATGTGTGCACTCAGTTGCCAAAATCCTCCCCACACGACTCAGATCTTAGTGGTCACTGAGTTTTGCTATGAAATTCAAGGGACCAAAAAGTCAGCCATTATCTGAAAATCAAGGGAAAAACATTTTTTTAACCTGAAAACCAAACACTGGTAAACAATTGGCTTCCAAATCTAGAAGAATGATTCCTCTTAATTCACAAATGCATTTGAATAGTGCTTGCCTTCCCATGAGATTTACAGGGGAATTTGAAGGCTCCATTATCATCTGTGAATTTAGGAGCTCCATGGTGTTTTTAATGTAGGGCGTCTCAAGAGCAGAATCCCAGTTTGTCAGGGGGTTCTAACCTCTCTGTCTGGTTATCATCTGGCCACAAAGAGCTTAAAATCCTGTCCTCTGTCATCGATTCCATCAGCAGAGCTTGTACCTGCCCTCATCCAGAGATAAACTCCATTGATTGCTCCAGGAGACTTTGTCAGCACCTTGAGCCATTTCAAGTTGGACTAAGGAAGTGGTGATGTGGGTTTCTCTCCTACAAGAGAAGAGCTTTTAACCGAAGCCTGAGCTCAACTGCCCAACACCCCCAGGAAACCTGGAAGTGGATGTTGAGATCTCTTGGGCATCGCCATCTCCCCATCCCCTACCCCTCCTTACTCAAGAAGCATCTGAATTTAGAGAACACTCAAATTTCTCAATGCTATGCATTACGCTGAAACAATCAACAAGGAATCCCATCTACGAATTCTGCTTTATTTGTGATCAAACCTTTTCATTCGTAGATAACAGATAATATTAAGTAATCAAGAAGTTTACTGTACAACCCAGACAGACTGGATCACGTTGGGGAGGAACTCCTTCCTCCTCTGCCACTCATAAAATAACATGTTATCAATAGAACCTTTTTTGAATACAAGGTGGGTGGGATTAGATGACTTTTAAGGGCCCTCTCAACTCTGAGATCCTATGTCTTTGATTAAGATGGATATACTTCCACACTGTGCACTGTTCCATGGGTCTCTACTCAGCTGAAACACTGCCTCGGACCTCCCCAGTAATGGCTTCAGCCCTTGATTTTGGGAAACCCTCATAAGTAAATGTCTGCTGGATGCTCCAAGCCTCAAAAAAATAGCGGGAAACACACACATTTAATTTAAATTTTGACTGAGTTGATCCCAAATTTTCTGATGTACATAAGAGTTAACCTCCATATTTAAACAATAGCTTTTAAATTCTGGTATATAAAGTACATACACCTGTATATGTTTTAGCTTGCTAATAATCATTCCTAAGCAACATATAAGAAGACATTATGTAAAGAAATCTAGTCTTGGTTAAGTTAAGGTGACCAAGGTTGATAGTTTGGTCTTAGTCCTCCTTAGGCAAAGAAAGACAAAGGTCAAAAAATAATCTTTTTCAGTCATACTTGGTTGAAAATAAATTCTGAATTTCTCTTTTATTAATATGTTGCCCTTTATTATGTGTCAGAAATAAAAATGGTAGAGGGCTGGAATGTGATCTTGATATATGACTTTACTGCTCTTTCTACTAACTGCTGAATTATTATCATTGCACAGAAATTACATCTGAAAGGGAGGAATGTGTTTTTAAATTGCATGATTCCAAATGAATAACCTTTGCTAAAGTGATTAGTAATTTCTCAAAGTGATGAGCTTGAAAATACTCAATTTCAAGGATCTATACAACCCTTTCTTTCTTCCTCTACTATTGTCACACACTAAGCAGAAAACACAAGAAGAATGTCTGCAGTGCATGGAAAGCATTCGACTTTACTAGGTATCAGGAAAAAGAAAAAAAACAAACCAACCAACAAGTTACTCAGGGGGAAAAAACAGTGGAGGGTGGAGTGGGATGGAAATACTGGTAAATACTTAAATTAACGAAAGTCAATTCCCTAGTGGTGCCTCTATACATTAACTGTATGAGAGTGCCACTCCATGGGCAAATTTAACTTCAGGAAGTGACTTAGGCACTGGGAAGAATAGGCCACAATATTTCATCAAATACAGCAAAAACAAATTACCTCAGACTCAGGAATCCTGAGACCACTTTCTAAAAGTATGTGCTGCTTGAAGGGGAAGGAAATCACTTTCTCAAGGAATGACGGTGGCAGAGGGTGTGGTGGGGAGTGGGGGGGGGGCTGGCTTCCCAGCTCATTAATACTCACCTTGTGAGGGAACCTTAAAAATACCAAATTGGCAGCCTCTGGGAGCACCCTACTTGTTCCTGAAGGTAACTTTACACTGCTGCTGTGAAGTGGACTTTCTTTTGCTTTATTTTAAATGTGAGTTAGATGAGGGTGACTTTTGTGTCTGCTCAAAATCCCTGGGAAGCCTTTATGAGCAGGTTTGTCCAAGTCAGCTGCAGGCTTGACTCAAAGACACAGTGATGGGCTCTAGTAGGATGTGAGTAGATTTCAAATGGTTCTGGAAATCCACTCATATTCCACCTTCTAGTATTTCAGAATAGACCCCAGTAGGTTGTTTTATCTCCTTGTGTTCCAGGAGGGGTCTCCCTTAGATCCAAGAAAGAAGAGCCACCTGTGTCCTCCTTTCTCTTGTCCTTCTGGTCTCTACTTTCTGTATAACCAGGTCAGTGCCTGGTGGGTGGAGAAAGGCAAGATGTTGTAGTGGTTAAGATCATGAACTCTGAAGACTGACTGCCTGGGTTCAAACCCTGGCTCTACCACCTATAGCTGTGTTACCTCGGCCTAGGGACTTAACTCTCTGTGCCCCAGTTTTCCAATCTGTAAAACAGGGATTCATTCATTCATTTTCTTTGACAAATGTTAACTGAATGTTTTAGGCACAGGGGTGAATAAGACCAACTTTGTATGCAGAGTTTCCATTACAGCAGGGAGAAAGGCAATAAACAAATTGGGATGTATCAAATAGTAATAAGTGCAATAAAGAGAATTAAAATAGGTTTATGTGGTAGAGTGATAAGGTGGCTACTTAGCAAAGCCCTCTGTGAAGAGATGACCAGAATGAGGAGAAGTAAGCCATGAGAAGATTTTGGGGAAGAGCTTTCCAGGCAGAGGGAAGAGCAAGTACAAACTCTAAGGCAGAATGATCTTGGTGTGTTCAAGTTAGAGAGAGGCCAGTGTGGCTGGAGCATTGTGGGCAAGCAGGAGAGATGATGAAATGAGGTCAGAGAAGGGAATGTCAGTGCCTGGTAGTCAGGGTATTTTATTCTGACTATGATGGAATTATATATATATAAAATATGTGTAAATGTTAAAACAGGGAATGACGTGATCTGATTTACATTGACTGTTGTGTGAACGGATTGCCTCAGGGCAAGAATGGAAGCAGAGAGACTACTTTGGAGCAGCGGTGACTCATTTAAGTAGAGAATGGAGCTGGAGAGAAGTGGGTAGATGCTGGGTACATTTGGAAAGAAGAGTCAAGATAAGTTGTTAATGGACTTGGATCTAGGGAGTAAAGAAAAGATGACTCCTAGGATTTTGGCTTGAGCAACCAGGTACTATAGATGATTGTTTCATTTATTGCTATGAGAAGGGCTTGGGGGGAGGAGCAGGTCAAGGTGGGGGAGGATCAAATGTTCGGGCATGACGTTTGAGATGCATATTAGATGCACAAATAAAGAGAAATGTCAGGCAGAACGTTAGATAAACAAGTCTGAGTTCTGGGAAAATGTCAGGGCTGGTGATTTGAGGATGGCAGGCATATGTATGGCATTTAAAGCCATGGGGCTGGATGAGATCAGCTGGACAGGGATTATAGAGGGAGAAGACAAGAAGATGCAGTAGAGGTATGAGGGGAGGAGAAGGAGCCATGGAGACTGAGATAGAGAGGTAGGAAGAAAACCAGAAGGGTATAGTGTCATGAAAGCCAAGAGAAGAGTTTTCAGAGAGAGGGAGCAGTCAACTGTGTAAAATGCCACAGAGGGTTGAGTAATACAAGGACTGAGAACTGACCATTGATTGTATTTGCCAATTCAAGGATGTTGGTAATCCCTAGAGTAGCGTCTGTGGAATGGTGAGGGCAAAGCTTGTGTAGAATGGACTCAAGCAGGAGCAGATCAGGTTTAATTACAACCAGGTCTGTGCCTGGGGGTGGAGAAAGGCAGAACATTACAGTGGTTAAAAATCACAGACTCTGAAGACTGTGGGACTTGAGGTCTCTACAACTTGGGGGCTTTTTTCAAGAAAAATAATACAGAATTAATACAAATAAGATGTCAATGTAAATATCTATTTAGAATGAGAAATCAAAATAAATTATAAAATTTAAGTCTGGCAAATTCCATACACAACAAAATACAGAAAAATAATATTTTTACTAAGTGCCAGATGCACCCCTATATTTTTCCTTCCTTTTTGCCTAGATATTCTTCTCATATATAAACATATATATATATCCTCTTGTAAAAATATAGAAAAATCATCTATATAAAATATATATATTCTATATAAAAATATAGTGTGTATTTATGTCAACCTCTCCACTTACCCTCTGGATCCTATAAATGTATATTTTATACATGACTAGAGTTCACTGCAGTCACTGGTGGGATTTTGAGTACTACTTGTTAGGAGTATAGAAATCTGAACTATTCTTCACTATCATCTGGAAGCTCAGCCAGAAAGGTTGAACCAAAAAGGTTCAACCAAAGCCTGTGAAATATGCTGAAAATCAAAGACAGGAAAAGTCCTTTTTGGTATCCTATTAAACCAAGGTTTACCTTACACATTTTTTTGTTAAAGAATAATTGACATACAAAATCCTGTTAGTTTCAGGTGTACATCATAGTGATTTGATATTTATATACACTTCCAAATGATCACCGTGATAAGTCTAGTTACCATCTATCACCATTCAAAGTAATTACAATTTTATTGACTATATTCCCTATGCTGTACTTTACATCCCCATGACTTATTTTATAACTGGAAGTTTGTACTCCTTAATCCCCTTCACCTATTTTGCCTGCCCCCCAAACCCCTCCCCACTCTGGTATCCACCAGTTTGTATCCTGTATCTTTGAGTCTATTTCTGTTTGGTTTTGTTTGTTCATTTGTTTTGTTTTTTTAGATTATATATATAAATGAAATCATACAGTATTTGTCTTTTGCTATCTGACTTATTTCACTTAGCATAATACCCTCTAGGTCCATCCATGTTGTCACAAGTGGCAATATTTCATTCTCTTTTATGGCTGAGTAATATTCCATTTTATATATATATATATATATATATATATATATATATATATACACACACCACATCTTCTTTATCCATTCATCTATCTATCGATGCTTAGGTTGCTTCCATATCTTGGCTATTGTAAATAATACTGCAGTGAACATAGGTGTGCATATATCTCTTTGAATTAGTGTTTTTAGTTTTCTCTGGATAAATATCCAGAAGCAGAATAGTTGTATCATAAAGCAGTTCTATTTCTAATTTTTGAGGAACCTCCATACAGTTTTCCATAGTGGCTGTACCAATTTACTTTCTCACCAATAGTGTACGAGGGTTCCCTTTTCTTCACATCTTCACCAACACTTATTAGTTTTTGTCTTTTTGATCATAGCCATTCTGACAGGTATGAGGTGATATCTCATTGTGGTTTTGATTTGCATTTCTCTGATGATTAGTGATGCTGAGCATCCCTTCACGTGCATGTTGGCCATCTGTATGTCTTCTTTGGAAAATCGTCTATTCAGGTCCTCTGCCCATTTTATTAATGCTAATAAATAAATTCAATAAAGTTGCAGGATATAAAATTAATATACAGAAATCAGTTGCATTTCTATACACTAATAATGAGCTATCAGAAAGAAATATTAAGGCCTGTTAAGAAAACAATCCTATTTACAATTGCATCAGAAAGAATAAAATACCTAGGAATGAATTTAATGAAGGAGGTGAAAGACCTATACTCTGAAAACTATAAGACATTGATGAAAGAAATTGAAGACAACAAAAATAAATGGAAAGACATACCATGCTCATGGATTGGAAGAGTTAATATTGTTAAAATGTCCATACTACACAAAGCAATCTACAGATTCAATGCAATCTCCATCAAAATACCAATGGCATTTTTTTCACAGAACTAGAACAAAAAATCCTAAAATTTGTATGGAACCACAAAAGACCCCGAATAGCCAAAGCAATCTTGAGAAAGAAGAACAAAGCTGGAGGTATCACACTCCATGATTTCAAACTATACTACAAAGCTATAGTAATCAAACAGTGTGGTACTGGCATGAAAACAGATACATAAATCAATGGAATAGTATAGAGAGCCCAGAAATAAACCCACATATACATGGTCAATTAATCTATGACAAAGGAGGCAAGATTATACAATGGGGAAAAGACACTCTCTGCAATAAACAGTCTTGGGAAAACAGGACAGCTATATGCAAAAGAATCAAACTGGACCACTATCTTACACCATATACAAAAATAAATTCAAAATGGATTAAAGACTTGAAAGTAACACCTGAAACCTTAAAACTCCTAGAAGAAAACATAGGCAGTCAGCTCTTTGACATGGATCTTAGCAATATTTTTTTAGACTAGTCTCCTCAGGCAAGGGCAACAAAAGTAAAAATAAACAAATGGGATTACATCAAACTAAAAAGCTTTTGCACAGTGAAGGAAACTATCAACAAAATGAAAAAGCAACCTACTGAATGTGAGAAGATATTTGCAAATCATACCTCTAACAAGGGGTTAATATCCAAAATATATAAACAACTTATCAAAAAATACCTTACACTATTGACATTTGGGACCAGATAGTTCTTTGTTGTTGGAAGCTGTCTTGTGCATTGTAAGATGTTTAGCAGCATCATTGTCCTCTACCCACTAGATGCCAGTAGACAACCAAAAATGTCTCCAGACATTGTCAAATGCTCCCTGGGGGGCAAAATTGTCCCGGTTGAAAGCCACTGTGTTATACTAAGTATGTGTGGTCCTTGGTTGATCTTTTCCCACTGTGATTTTGTGGTCCAGGATTAGTTGCATTTATCCCAGAGTTCTTTTTGCTCTTTGACCCAGGCTTGACTTTTATCTCTCCATGAAATTAAGCAGGGATGAAAATGTCATGGCATGCTTTTGCCCTCTTTGCATCCCAATTCTGACCTAGAACCTTTCTCTGCAGACAGAGCCCTCAGCACGCTAAAAAGCTCAGAACTCTTGGAATACAAACCCTGGCAGGACGCATTATGTCCACAGAACCTTAAAGAGTAAGGAGGGGTTGAGTATGAAAGGCCTCAACTATGGACGATTAGGACTAAGAAGCAATTTGTGAAAGTTGACCTAATTACTTATTTTTTTTTAATGACAAAAGCAAGCGTTATTTTAGGCAGAGAGCACATTTAACAAACTTGTTACTCCCAGATATGACGCAAGTTGAAAACATAAATTAATTTTAAGAAGTGTTTAACAAATGTATGACTAATATTAAGAGAAAGAAGATGATAGGAACATTGGGAGGGAGCATCACTAAACTTTCTGATGTAAAAGACACAACCAAAAACAAACCAAATACCACTTCACACTCACTAGGATGGCTAATATCAAAGAAACAACATAATGAGTGTTGGCAAGGATGTGGAGAAATTCAAGAAATTGGAATCTTCATATATTGCCAGTGGGAATGTAAAATGGTGCAGCCACTGTGGAAAACAGTTTGCCAGTTCCTCAAAAGATTAGACACAGAGTTTACTCTACTACTCACCAATTCTGTTCTTAGGTATATATGTACCCAAGATAATTGAAAACATATGTCCACACAAAAACTTGTAGACAAATGTTTACAGAATATTCATAATAGCCCAAAAGTGGAAACAACCCAAATGTCCATCAACAGATGAGTGGATAAACAAAATATAGTATATCAATACAATGGAATTTTATTCAGCCATAAAAAGGAATACACGCTATGGCATGGATGAACCCTGAAAGCATTATGCTAAGTGAAATAAGCCAGACACAAAAGGCCACATATTGCATGATTTCATTTATATGAAATTTACAGAGTAAGCAAATCTATAGAAACATGAAGTAGAGTAGTGGTTGCCAAGGGCTAGAGGGAGGAGAGAATTGAGACTGACCGCTAATGGGTATGAGATTTCCTTTTGAGGTAATGGAAATATTCTGGAATTAGATAGTGGTGATGATTGCACAACTCAATGAATATCCTAAATACCACTGAATTGTACATTTTAAAATGGTGAATTTTATGTTATGTGAATTATACCTCAATTTAAAAAAATGCAACAACCAAAACCTGGAACTGGAAAGGTCCCTGGGAATCATATGGCATAAACTTCAAGTTTTCTAGTTGAGAAACTTTGAGGGTATTGTCAAAGAAATTATCTTTAAAACTAGTTTGAAATGGATTTCTACTTTACTTAGAACCCATTGAGACTTGAGAAGGACAGCTGGCATTAAAAGCCATATGATCCCCAGAACAGGACAAAATAGACCACATCTACAGAGTCATCGTTTAAATAAGCAAATCTTTATTGAAGGCCTAGTATGTGACAGGGACTTTTCCAAGTTCTAGGGATACATCAGTAACTAAACAGACAAAAAAAAAGTCCTGCCTTCATGGAACTTATATTCTAATATAAGTCTTTTCTAGACAGCACATTTCAGGGGCTGTGTTGTCAAACTAGTGCACATTTAGAAATCAAAACCAGTTTTCATAAGGAATACTTGAATGAACCTAGCATTTTCACCTTTAGAAAGAAGAGATTGAGGAAGCACATGATAACTGCCTTCAAAAGCTGTTTGGAAGGGAGAGTCATTTCATTCTCCACTGCTCCCAGGAGCAGAGCTCGCATTAAGGGTAAATGGTACAGAAGTGGATTTGGGCTCTCATAGAGGAAGGGAGAAAACTCACATTATTGTGTACCTACTCAGTAGCAGGCATTCTTCTGGATCTTTTCACCTGTGTTATCTCATTTAATCCTCACAATATCCCTATAAGGTGCAACGATTAGCCCCCTATTTTTAAAGAAAAAGAAATAGAGGCTTAACAAGGTTATGTAACTATCCCAAGGTCACACAGCTGGTCAACGGCAGAGGTGATAGACCTTTCCCTGCTGACTGCACACTCTTGCCACTGCACCACGCTGTCTTCCCAACAATTAATGCTGTCAAAAATGTGCACATTTGTGGACGGGAAGCCTGCATGGGATGTAAAGGACTGGATAACCCAAAGCTTCTTTCCAGGAATACTTTGACACCTCACAATGTATTCTCCCACTGTAATGTCTCATTTGGCTCACTCTGTGAAGAGGGTTAAAATGGTAAAATGAAATTAATAATAATCCACAGGTTCTATGGGTCCGATGAGATAACGTATGTGCAGAATCTAGCACAGCGACATCAGCATTATTCAGCAAACATTTACCAAGAATCTGCTCTGTGCCAGGTCCTCTGATGTGACACCAGCCTGGTCTTCATGGAGCTTACAGTTTGTCTGACAAACAGAGGACACTCCATAAGATGTAAGGTCTGACCCTTTCCCCTAGTCCCAAACCCACATTTCCTCTATGTGGGGGAGCCTACTCTCCTCATTTTATAGTCATGATTCAAATCAAATTCAAAATTTACTGGGTGCCTTCTGTGTGCCAGGCGTGTTCCAGGCATTGGAGATAAATCAGTGAACAAAACACACAAAGATCTCTACTTTACGGGGCTTGCTTTGGTGCTTACAATAAACAAATATACCTAAATTATTTACTGCTTTTGACAGTGAAAAGTGGAGAAAAATAAAGCTTGGAAAGGAAATAATGGAGTCCTGGGGAGTTTGGAGGTTGCACTTTAAATAGATGGTCAGAAAGGGCCTCACTGAGAAGGTGGAATCTCAGCAGTGACTTCAAGGAGATAAGGAGTGAGCCATGCAAATACTGGGGGGAAGGGGGAGCACTCTTGGTGTGTGAGTGACAGCAAAGAGGGCAGTAAGGGAGATGAGGTCAGAAAGGTAACGGGAACCAAACCGTGCAGGTGCACGGGTGTTGTGAAGATGTGAACTTGCTCCGAGTGAGATGGGAAGTCACCACAGGTCCATCTGCTACATTGAGAAGAGGCTATAGGGGAACAAGTGTGCAAGCAGGGAGATCAGTTTAGGAGGCTGGGGCAGGCAGAATGATCCCCCCAACATGTTCACACCCCAATCCCTCGAACACATGAATATGTTACAATACATGGCCACAGGAACTTTGCAGATGCAATCAAGGTTATGGACTTTAAAACAGGGAGACTGTCCTGGATTGTCCAGATAGGCCCAATCTAAACACAAGAGCCCTTAAAAGCAGAGTTTTCTTCAGCCAGAATCAGAGACATGCAGCAGAAAGAGAAGTCAGGGAGATGCAACGCATGACAGGGACTCGATCTTCTGTTGCTGAAAGAAACCATGAGAAGCAACTGAATCCTGCCAACAATTTTAAGGAAGTAGGAAGTAGATTCTCTCCTCAGAGCCTCCGGATAAGAGCCCAAGCCAGCTGACACCTTGATTTTGGTCTTGTGAGACGCTGAGCAGAAAACCTAGCCAAGCACCCTGGACCTCTGACCTACACAACTGTGAGATAATGAATGCGTGTTGTTTTAAGTTGCTAAATTTGTGGTGATTTGTTAGGGCAGCAATAGAAAACTAAAACAGGGCTTGTTGCAAGAATTCACGTGAGAGATGATGATGGTTTGGACCTTTGAAACTAGATTCCAGAGGATTTCCTGATGGATGAAATGTAGGTGTTAGAGAAAGGGAGGAATCAAGGACTCCAAGGGTATTGGCCTGAGCAACTGGAAGGATGGAGTTGCCATTCACTGAGGGGAGAAGGAATAGGGGAGGAGCAAGTCTGGGTGCGATGATCAAGAGTTTGCTTGCAGCTCTGAAAAGTCTGAGATGCCTATAAAACACCCAAGTGGAAATGTCTAGGAGGTAGTTGGATAGATAAGTTTAGGTATCAGGACAGGTCTAGACTAGAGAAATAAATCTGGGAATCATGAGCACACAGATGATTTTTAAAGCCGTGAGACTAGACGAGATTACTGTGGTAAACAGAGTTCTAAAATTACCCCCCATGATATAGCCCTTTTAAAATCTCCTCCCCTTAACAGTGGATGGAACCTGTGAATATGATGAGACTTCACTCCCGTGATTTTGTTACAGTATATGGCAAAAGGAATTTTGCAAGTTTAATTAAGGTTACTGTATTAGTCTGCTTGGGCTGCCATAACAAAATACCACAGACTGGGTGGCTTAAACAAAAGAAATTTATTTTCTCACAGTTCTGAAGGATAGAAGTCTGAGATCAGGGTGCTAGCATGGATGATTTCTGGGGCGAGCTCTCTTCCTGACTTATAGACAGGCACCTTCTCACTGTGTCCCTACATGGCAGAGAGAGAGAAAGAGAGAAAGCTCTTTGGCATTTCTTCTTATAAGGGCACTAATCCCATCATGAGGGTCCCACATTTATGACCTCATCTAACCCTAATCACCTCCCAAAGGCCCCACCTCCAAATACCATCACATTGGGGGTTAGAGATTCAACGTATGAATGGGGGGGGGCACAAACATTCAGTCCATAACATTACTCATCAGTTGACTCTGAGTTAATTAAAGGGAGATAATCAAATGAACCTGACCTAATCCCATGAGTCTTTTGAATCTGGCTGTAGAGGGCAGGGACAGAAGAAGAGAGACATCTGAAGCAAGAGGGATTGCATGCATAAGAAATTCTTCATTGCTAGCTTTGAATTTGGAGGACAAGGGCCATGTGGCCAGAAATCTGGGCAGCCTCTTGGAGCTGAGAGCAGCTCCCAGCTGACAGTTAGCAAGAGAATGGGGACCTCTGTCCTACAATCTCGTGGAACTGAATTCTGCCAACAACCTGACTGAGTTTGGAAGCAGATTCTTCTCTAGAGCCTCCAAATGAGAACTCAGCCCAGCTGACCCCTTGACTTTGGTTTCTGAGACCCTAAGCAGAGGACCCAGCCACACTATGCCCAGACTTCTGAATTAGAGAACTGTGGGCTGAAAATGGGTGTCATTATAAGCCACTTAGTTTATGATACTTTATTATGCTGTAAAAGAAAACTAATACAATCACTAAGGGAATGAGTATAGACAGAGTAGAGGAGAGGCCCAAGGGCTGGGCCCTGGGCACCCTAATGTTTAAAGATAGCAAGGAGAGGAGAAACCAGACAAAGGAGGTAGGAAGGAGAGGACAGGAGAAAGGCCAAGAAAGAGTGTGGTCCTGGAGGCCGGTTGAGGAAAGGGTTTCTATGAGGAGAGAGTACTCGCCTATGACAAAGATTGCTCATGGGTCAAGAAAACAGAAATTCTGAGAGGGCAAGTGACTCATCCAAGCTAACATAAATGGAAATTTGTGGAACCTGACCTTCTGGCTTCTAGTTTTGTTGTCTTTCATTCACATCATGTTTTCACCAATACAATTTTTAAATTTTTTAAATTGTTTATTTATTTATTTGCCAAGACAAATTCGCAAAAGTTTACTACAGCATAAAACATTACAATTAACTGAATGTGGGTCTTACTGGACACTCCTTTCTCAGGTCTGAACAATCGTTGTCAATCCTGGGTTTGCACCAAAATCAGTGGGGGAAAATTTTAGAAACATAGATGCCTGAGCTCTACTCTTAGGAAATTCTAACTCAGTAGATCTTCAGAGAGGCCTGAGTGCCTGTAATGGTTCAAGAGCTCTCATTGATTCTGACGCTCTGCTAGGGTTGAGAAACACTCTCCTAGAACATTTCTTGTAGCCTGGGTTCAGGGAGAGAAGAGCGATATCTGATGGAAAAGGCTCCCTACCTAGATCTTCATTTTTTTTGGAGAGTGAGTGAATTCTGGGTTTTATAGGAAATAGACAGGAGTAGAAATTAATTGTTGTTATGGGGGAACACCCCATACTTCCTCTATGTGGATTTGTATTTCCCTGTTCAGGAAAGTGTTGGAGCAGTGTCTTGATATTATAAAGTGAAGAAATGACTTCTTAGGTCCTTTGGAAGAAACAGGTTAGATGTTCACCAATCTTCTTTTCCTTGTCGTGGCACACCAGTAAATTGTATTTCCCAGCATTCATTGTAATCAGGTTGGCACATTGGCTGGGGGAATATGGGCTAAAGTAACCATTGTCCAGGGTTGGCCATAAAACCCCCTGCAAGAGCCATGGTATGTCTTTGCTTGTCAATCAGCTGAATGCGGAGAATCAAGAAGGCCTTAGATGATGGCCTTGCAACAAAATGGAAGAAGTCTGGGTCCCAAGTCACTGCTTAGAGAGGAACCACCTCTCCTGCCTTGGGCTGTGACATGCATGAAAGATAAACTTTTATTGTTTTGAGCCACTGAGATTCTGGGGTTGTTTGTTATGGCAGCTCACATTACTCACCTCAACTAATACAGGTTCTTGTGTGTTCCGTGATCTCCTTCCTTCAGTCCCTTCTATGCCCAACAAGATACAAACAAGAAAGACAAGATATAACCTCTGAGGATTTATGACTTAATCAGGTATTTAAATACTAAGATTTAAGCTCCTTTGACGTAGATCTGGCATTTAGATTTGAACTGACTGAAGAGCTCACGGTGAGACTACATATAGTAAGATCGGAAGAGTAGAGAAAGCTGAGCGATTAAAGCTAGAAGTGTTTCCAATTGTTTGTAGGTCCAGAAGTATTAGAAGATACTCCAACACAGAGCAGAGTAAATTATTACAAATATTTGTTGAGGGCCAGGGTCTGAGCTAGATGCTGAGGGAAGGGGAGGGGGCCGTACTGATATAAAAGGTAAGAAAGACACCTCTGCTTTACACACAACTGTGTTGATACAGACATATAGAGAATTACTAGACTCAATTAAGCCAGTAAGTGCCTAATGGAAGAACAAAAGCAGCAACAACAGAAATACAATGAAAAACAGAAGGGAAAGAAAAATTCCAAATGGCATCAAAAGTTGGCAGGATGTGAGATCTAGAAAAAGATGAGATTTGAGCTGATGTTTGAAAGCTGTGTAGGACTTTGGAGGGAGGACAAAGGTAGGAGAATTACCACACAATTTCCTGGAGGAGAGCCATTTAATGGGACGTATGTATGAGGATGAATGCGTATGGGAAGGGTAAAGATAAGATTGAAAAGATGGAAGGAAAAGCTGAGGCCTTTTTTTTTTTCTTTTTGCATAAGCACAAGAAATAAGAAACTCTTTAAAGCCCTGCAGAAGTACAGTTTCAAATCCTGTGGTGTGATTATGGACCTTCCAGAAATCCTCAGCAGCAATAGACCTGCCTGGCAAGCTGTGAATTCAGAGAGGAGATGGACATTTTTTGTCAAAGCCTGAGATGAAAGGCAGGGCTGCAAACATCACAAGGCTTCCCCAAATTTGGCTGCACCCGCAAAGCAAAGGGAAGTCTTTTCAGTTATGGACAAGAAAAGACCACTGGTTAAGTCAGGGATGGTTCAGTCATATTTTCTTCCAGATAACACTGTCTCTTAATACAAACAGGCCCAGTTGGTAATGTTTTCTTTTCACATTGAGGATGTTTAACATAAAACCTATTGAGGTGGTCAGCAGTGCAGTTCATCAAATATTTCTGGCTCTCCACCTTCTGGGCACATGGTAGGATTGTACTTCTGTGCCCCCTTGGAGGTTTGGTGTGGCCATGAGACTTACTTGGGCTAAAGAAATGTGAGACGTGATTTGTATAATTCTTGGTGGGAAGCTTTAAGAGCCAATGTGTGATTGTTATGCTGTATTCTTCTGCTGAGGAAGTCAGAGAACCATAGGTCAAGATGGAATCTCTACCAGCCTGGATGAGCACAGTCCCCTGCTAACCCCTGTGAGAGTGAAAATAAACTTTTGTCGTGTTAAGCCACTGAGATTAAGGGTTTATATGTTATTGCAGCTTAGTCTTGCTCATACTGACTGATAAATCTATATTGCCAGTTATGAAGAAATGTAATTGACATTATAATGTTTTCCTACTGAAACTGTTACAATAATATTAGAAGACAATTGCAGCTTGTTTGAAGACTGGAGAATGTATGTTCCAGTTGCTATAACCAAATACTATAGACTGGGTGGCTATAAACAACAGGAATTTATTTCTCACAGTTCTGGAGGATGAGAAGTCCAAGATCAAGTCCAGATTCTGTGTCTGATGAGGGCCTGCTTCCTGGTTCAGGAAGCTGTGTCCCCCTGTGGCAGAAGGAGCAAGGGAGCTCTCGGGAGTTTCCTGGCACTAATCCCATTCGCGAGAGCTTCACCCTCATGACCTAATTACTTCTCAAAAGCCCCACCTCCAAATACCATCACATTGGGCATTAGGATTTAACATATGAATGGGGGCACAAACATTCAGTCTATAGCAGAGAATATTGAAGAAATCCCTAGCTTTCCTGATAAAACTTGATAAGAGGTGATAGAGAAGTGGAACCAGGGAGAATGGCTAAGAATATCCAGTGTGGTAGTAGAAAAACCAGGTGAGTGTGGTGCCCTGGCAGCCAAGTAGCTTCCAGGAGGAGTGACCAACTCTGTCAAATGCTGTAGATCAAGGATCAAGGAAGATGAGAACTGATTGTTTGATTTAGGAAGTCACTGGTGACCTGGATCAGAGCAGGTTTTAGTGGAGGGTGTTGTGGGAGGGAGACCAACCCTAAATGGAGGGAGTTTAAGACAGAAGAGGAAACAGGGAATTAGAGATAGGGAATATAGACATCTTTTGTTTTTTAATGAATTCACTGTAAAGGGGAGCAGAGAAGTGGAATGGTAGCTAGAGGGGAAAATGGGGTCATGAGGGTTTTTTAAAAGCATTTTTTTAAATACACTAACAAGACTGATTCAGTAGGGAGGGAAAATTTTGATACTGCAGGAGAAAAGGGAGAGATTTTCTGGAGGCATATCCTTAAGTCCATCACCTGGTAGATTAGTTAGCTCTTGCTGTGTAACAAGTCATCCCAAAACTTCATAGCTTAAAACAGCAAACGTTGATTATCTCATTATTTCTGTGGGTTAGGGATCCCAGGGCACCTTGCTGAGGACCTGTGGTTCACGGTCTCTCCCAAGGCAGCAACCCACATGTCAGCCGGTGCTGCCATCATCTCAAGGCTCGATTGGGTGAAGATCCATTTCCACGTCACTCACTCTACTGATGGCAAGCCTCAGGTCCTTGCTGGCCTTTGGCCTGAGACATCAATTCCTCGCTGCATGGGCCTCTCTGTGGAGCAGCTCACAAAACGGCAGCTGGCTCCCCTCAGAGCAAGAGCTGAGAGAAAGAGAGAGATAGGCAGAAGTAATTGTTTTGTAATTTAATCAGGAAGTGACATCCCATCACTTTGCCATACTTTTTGTTAGAAGTGATTCACCAGGTCCAGCTCACACTCAAGGGAAGAGGTTTACACAAAAGGATGCATGCTAGAAGGTGAGGATCATTGGGGGCCATCTTAGAGGCTGCCTTGGAGAATGGTGGAGATAACAGTTGGAACCTGGTCTCGTTTTCTTTTGTTCCTCTGTTGCATCCTCAGGCATAGCCAGAAGGATTCTAAATCCAGCACAACACAGCTCTCTACCCTCTCAAATCCTTAACAATGAAGCATTTAAAGCACCAGGTTTACTAACACTTTTACTTACCTGGACTGAGAAAAATGTCAGAAGACCCATAAGGAAGTAGGAGCAGGAGAAGGAAACAAGGAGATGGGGAGAGAAGAAAAGGTGAGGCATCATCTGAGGACCCTGCTCACCAGCTGGGTTTTCCTGCATGAGTTTCGCTCACCTCTCAAAAGTCGTATTAAGCCAGAAGGCTTTGCCATTGAACATTGGTGGTTCAAGGGAAAAGGATTTTTGATGGTTTGTTCTGTTAAAGCAGAAAAGTGAGACAAACGTTTTTTCCTTCACTAACAGCATCCCCAGACCCATCTGCCGGCAGTCACGATAGAACGGATTTCAACTTGGAGAGTGGGGTACACCAGAAACAGCAAATTATCAAGGAGCTTCTGTTTTGATTTTCAAGGACGTTAGAGGAAATCTTATTGTTGCTAAGATCGTGGAAGGTTCCTTCCTTTGGTCTGTAGTGAGGGGCAGCACGGCAAATGAAAGAGTTTAGGCTCTGCGGCCGCCACATATGGTCTGGAATCCCAGCTCCACTACTTACCTTGGGAAAGCCCCTCCCGGTCTGTAAATAGGAAATACTTGTCTGGAAGGTTAGAGAAAAACGGGGACATGGCTTCTAGGGGGCGCCATTCACACAGAATACAACGTGAACCAGGCTTCCGGCCTTGCGCATCTGAGAGGCTCACCTGGCACAACACAGGAATAGCAGTTGTTATTAGGGGCTCAGCCGCAACCCCTCCGAAGGACTTGGGGTTCCCTGCTGTGCTATTATATAGACGAAACCTCCCAGATGCGTTCTGTCCAGCTCTGCCCCCCTCCCTATCTTGTAGTCCGGGATCCCAAGTGCCTTCTCTTCGCCCACTCCTGACCGTCTCCTGGGAGCATTTTCCCAGCAGGGAGCTCTCCTTAGCTAACGGAACCATCCGGAATTCTCCAAACCTCCTTCAAGGCTTGCCCTGTGCCCCTAGAACCACTAGCCCCTGTTCTTCCTGGAGAGAGAAGAGCTTCCTGTTGCAGACTACCGGGGCCTTTACAGCCGCTTCACTGATGCAGGTGGCCCAGGATATGGGCTGCGGCGAGTGGGTAAATAGATGCCCCAATCCCACGGCGGCGGACAAGTCATTATTTTCAGGGAACACTTTTCGCGAAAGCCTGCAGCCTTGTGATCTGGGTCGGATCTTGGGCTCGATCTTGTCCCCAGAGCTTTAGGAGGAAGACAAACCTGGCTCTTTATCTCAGGGACGGCATCCTCGTGACCTCGGACAAGTGCTAGCAAAAAAAGCTCCAAAGAGCACGGTCGGCCTGCGCAGGAGCTCATCCCACCCACTGAAGCCACCCGTGAGGCCGTGTGTGGTGCGCCACGCTTCTCTGCGGCCCGCAGGGGCAACGCCCGGCGCGCGCACCGCCTGGAGAGTCCCGATGCCGACTTTACCCTGCTTACACGCAAGGCGGGGGCGAGGGTGGCAGCCCTGGGTGCGACGTGGGGCGCTGACGTTGCCGCAGCTGCCCGAGTCTGAGACTTGAGGAAGGCCTTAAGGCCCACTGGATCCAGGCCAGTCCCCGAGGGCCTGGATCAGGACCGCCAAGCCTCGGCCTCCTCGCTGAGCCGGTCACCCAGTGTGTGAGTGAGAAGAGACGGACGTGGGGGCCGTGGGCGGGGGCGGGTGGTGACGCCGCCGAGGCCTAAGTGTACACCCAGAGTTGTCACTTCTCGCACCGTCCAAAGACCAAGGCACCCAGGCTCCAGGGAGACAGAAGCCCAAGGGCGACTTTTCCAACGGGAGGTGGCGGGGGCTTAGGAAGTGTGGTAGGTGGGTAATCATTCCCCACGGCCTCCCATCCGCCCGCAGACATTTGAAAGCAAACGCCTTGAGTGAGCGCAGTGCCCTCTCTCGTTTTCTTTCCCAAAAGTGGTCACGACCTCCATCCAGCGCACCCGAGGACACCTTCAGGGTCCCCTAGTTTTATGCAGAGACTCGTGTTGGGTAACTCGCCCAAAACTTGGAGCGTGAGGATAGCACCCCCAGGTCCCCAAAGTCTGCATCCCTACAAGAGAAGTTGAGGCAGCTTTCTAGAAAGAAAGGAAATGGTGTCCAAAGACCCCGGGGAGTGGGTGCGCTCGGGCACCGAGGTGGGGTGTGTGTACCGGGTGTGGTGGGGCAGAGAGACTCAGGCCAACCCCCGGTTCCCCCCGGTATCGGGAACGCGAGACTCGCCTGTTCCGGCTCCCAGAGCCCCAGGGAAGCGAAAGGGAGCGGGTGGGCGCTGCTGCCGCCGGCTCATGTTTATTCACGCGGCCTTAAACAGCCCGTTCGAATACATATTAATCAGCCGCTCTACTTATTCAAGTCTAGATTTGCAGGAGAAAACCGAGTCCCTGAAAAGGAAGAACAACAACTTGGGTTCTAGAAGGGCAAGGAAGCCTCGGTCTGGGGCAAAGCAGTCGGCGCCTTCGTTCCGCCAGCCCGCACTGCAAGCAGCTCCAAGTGGGACAGTGGCTGCCAAGGGGGCGTGAGTCGATTAGCCGAGGGTCTTATTTATGCCCCCAGGCTCTCGCCTCACCCTTGGAGCTGGGAACAAGCTCCCGAGCTGTCCTTAGAGTCTCTAGGGGCAGATTTTCTAGGAAGGAAAAAGAGCTTTAACTTCAGAGTCCTTCCCTTGCACCGACCCCTCTTCTAAAGTCTTATCATAAGTATAGGTCCCCACGAATGCATGTTTCAGACTGCACAAAATATGTTTTCTACTGTGGGTCTGCGGAGGTTAAATTAGTGGGGGGAGAAGCTGGCCCCAATTTCAGAGTCTCCTCTTTCTAACGTGGCTCCTGCCCCAGAGGGAGGGGTCGCGAGGTTGGGGGGAGGACTTTCAGAACCCTTCCTGCCTCCAGATCCCTCAGTTCCACTCGGAGCCTGCCAGAGCCCACGTGATCCTCATCTCCACTCCCTTCCCTCCCCAGCCCG
Organism: Tapirus indicus; assembly: GCA_031878705.1. Taxonomy (NCBI): domain Eukaryota; kingdom Metazoa; phylum Chordata; class Mammalia; order Perissodactyla; family Tapiridae; genus Tapirus; species Tapirus indicus. Next base: position 15,726,589 of record CM062930.1, on the reverse strand, counting down.
GCCAGGCTCTTCTCTCAACTGCGGCTGAACGGGCAGCAGCCTTGCGGAGGAGCCGGGGTTGGCGGGAGTCGGGAGGTCTGGGGCCCTCCACCTGCTCCAGCTGTTGGGCATGTCTGGTTCCTCAGCAGCACTCCGCAGCACCTTCCCCAGGTGTTGAGGGAGTGTCGGTAGTGCTGCAGTTCCATTCTTTCTCTCGTGCTGATTTTCTTTTTCTTTTATCCTCCCTCCCTTCCTTCCGTTTCGCTCAGCACCCACTTTTATGCTTCCCTGAAGAGGTTCTGTCTCCTTTCCCGGGCTCCAAGGGGGTAGTCTCACTCCTCGTCACTGAGCCGGTCTATGCAGGCAGAGTGAGGTCCTATAGGCCCCCATTCGGATGATCCAGTTTAAAACAAACACTCTTACCAGAACTTCAACTAAGTGGGCGGGAGCAAGGGAGACTGCGCGAAAACGTTTGTTGGGCAGAATTCGCGCGGTTTGCGCACGGTCCTAATCCCACACAATTTCCCGCTATTCTGGATGCCCGCGCCGGTCGATCTCCAGTTTGTCGGAATCTCAGCGACGACTCTCAAACCCAGGATTTACCGTAAACAAACCGGGGCCCGCTCCAAACTCGGGGTGTGTGTGTGTGTGTGTGTGTGTGTGTCCGCGCGCGCGCGCGCACGAGTTTTTGGACAAGAAATACCCGCAGGGCAAATGGGGAAAGAGCTACAGGGTTCCCTGAACTCAGTGGCAGTACCTGCGGGGGACTCTAGGGAGGACACACCGGGCTCCCTGCGGATGTCACTGTGGTGACAGTCTAGGAAGCTTTCCTCCCCTCGCCCGCCCCCACACCCCTGAGTCCCTGAGAGCCCTTTTAAAGGTATTCCCTCTTCTGCAAACGGGCTTCTCTCCCCTCGTGACCTTATGAAAAGTGGCACCAGTAGAGCCAACCGATCTGAAAAGCCTCTCTTAGTCTCTGTTATCCTAGTTTGTGCCTCTCCTTTCGGGATTTCAAGCTTTCTGCGAGTAGCTAATTACCTTAGGGTGATCCCGAAATGAAATGGTGGGGGTGGGGTGGGTAGTGAGGAGGGTGCCCAAGTGAAATTGACAATCCAGTAATGTCATTCCGTGAAGAGAGTCTGAAGACGTTCTCGTAATTTCCCTTAAGAAATCTGGTTTTACTGGTCGATCTCAGTAGGAGAATTCTTTGCCTAGAGGCTGGAAATGAGTAATAGGCCGTGTGTCTCCAAGTCCTCGGCTAATAGATAATAAATACATTCAAGGAGAGCAACGGGGTGTTTACAATTAATATCTAAACTTCTGCTGTTTGTCAGAAAGTCCCTAAATAACCCCTCCCCCAATCAAGCGAGGAGCCCAAAGGAGGTAGAAATCAGCCAAAGCCGATTTTATTTCCTCCAGTCAAGTGTGAATGATGGGGCGGCCGCGGCAAGGGTGACGGAGTCTACCTGACAAAGCGTGCCGTGAGGGGCTGGTGTGGTAAATGGGAGGGGGGTCACATTGCGCTCCTTGCCTTGCGGGTACCACTTCCCTGCTCTGCGCCGAGGCCGTCGCCAAAGGCCCAGCGGCCACCTTGAAACTGGAAACCCAATCCAACAGGTCGCTGCCTGCCCACAAGTGCCCATCACCCCGAATCGCTGTGCGTTTTATCTCCTCAAAGTGACTCCCAACGAGTTTATCCGGATAGAGCTCTTCGCAAGTTTTTCAGATTTGTCCATTTCTAGGAATTTGCATGATTTAAGTGAAGCTGAAACCACGAAGGCTCAGGTTACACTTTAAAATCTGCGACGCTTCTGCACGGCCCCCTTCACTTGGTAAGGCTCAATTGCTACTTTAAAAAGAAGAAAAAAAGAACACTGCTTTGAGAGTTTGGGATTCTCCCCACCCACCCCCCCCCTTTTGTCACAACAATTCAGAAGCAGTTGTCACTGCTTCTCAAAACCCAGTTTCCCGCCGGCCGGCAGGGAGGTCGGGTGAGCTGCTGCTCCAGTGCCCTCTGCGCCTCGCGCGTTCACAGGGACTTGTCGGCTGGGCCATCTATAATTTGCATTATTCATTTAAGTCAGGGGCCGCGCTGAAAGCGACTGGAAAGTTCGACGGCTGGGTGGCCCAGCGGTTGGGTAGGCCTGGCAGTCAACCATCAAAAATAAAACAATTGCTGTGGTTGGCTGCAAAGGCCCCTAGGGACGCCCGCCTCCAGGGCAGCGCAGGGAACCCGAGGACCGTCTGGATCTCCGCGGGTCGCGCCGGGCCTCCGCCGGCAATTCACCAGGAGGTTCTCTGTCCCACGGTTCAGTCAAAGACGCACAGCCAGGAGGGGAAGGGGGGGCAGGGACCAAGAGGAGAAACGGAAAGAGCGAAGTTTCAAATGTAGTCTAATTCTTTAAGGGCGTGGGTACAATGTTTCTACTCAGCCAGGTGAGACTCCTCACAAACTCTGGCTTTAGGGTGGATTGGGGGTGAGGACAGAGATGGAATGGGGGGCGCAGTAGTTGCTCGTCGCTTATTTGGTCTTTTCCAGCAGCCCAGGTAGACTGAAGGCAAAACCCTGAGAAAGGTGGTGGCGACCTTCCCACGTCTGTAGATAAGGGGGGAGGGGCGGTGAAAGGCAAAACCCGGCCTTGGAATTCCCCCTCCCCCACATCCCTAGGAGGCCCGGGTTCGCCATTAAATTTATATTTATTCACTCACTCCACAACTATTCATTCAGCACCTAGCATGTACCAGCCAGTGTATTAGACTCTCAAAAACGCAGTATAAATGGAAACCCAGCGCCCAAGGATTGGCTCCCTGGAATGTTTTAAGGTCAGCGTGCATCTTGGAATCTTGATTTGCTGCTCCACAGATTCTAACGCCGGGCAGTCGGACACAAGGAAACATAACTTCTGCATAACTTTTACTTCTCTTTTCCTTTTTTCTTTTTTCAAGTAGCAAAGGACCATTAATTAGTAGAATAATTACTGCTACCCTATATTATCCCAACCCGTTCAATGTCTATCTGCTGGAGACAATGCTAATAATGGCAATTATTGCTTCTATAAGCATCCCGAGGCAGCACTCTTCTCCCGCAGTGTGTGTGTGTGTTTAAAGAATATATATAAAAAGTTCCCCCACTCATTTGCATAGCTTCATCTTTACCTTTTCCCATTCAGCCCTTGCAAAAAGCATATCTATTCAAAGCCCTTGCAAAAAGCATATCTATTCAAAGGGCATTTAGTCCATTTCTTTCTTGGCCGGTAAACCTATTCATCAATTGTTCTGCCTTGTAGATCGCATTCTAATGCTAATCTAGCGTGTTAAATATCTTTTTGTTCCCCTTTCACCGTTTTGTCATTCAGTTTATCCAGTTTTGGTCACCCATTTTATTTATTTATGCGCCTGCTCCTATTCAGGGGCTCATGTATTTTTTATTATGTTGTTTCACTGTCACGCAGTGTCAACTTAGTCTATTCAATGGGGGCTACTTGAAGGCCGGAGGGACAAAGCGTGTACACATTGCACCGCTATTCATTCCGGCCAGCTGGATCGGCTGAAAAAAAAACCTTGTGAAAAGAAAAGCCTCACAATGGACACAGAAGAAGTGCACAATGCTAACAGTTTTCCAAATACCACTGATTGGTTTCTTCACAATGAGGAGAAAGCCGCCGCTTTTTCTTAGCTCCACTTCAACAAACAACACTCTCACAAAACCTCCCAACCCTGCGTTTTGTTCCCGGACAAAACCTCCTCGACTGTCTAAACGCTCCCACTGAAGGACAAAAAAAAAAGGATAAAAAAAAAGCTCTTTTCACTATTTCCCCCCCCCCCCTTTTTTTTCCTGCAAGAGAGAAAAAAGAAATGGAGGGGGGAGGGATTGTCAGTGAATTAATAATATCAGTCTTTTAAAAGAAGAGGGCTGACCTTTGAGATGCACTGGGCTGAGGGAGAAAGACGGGGGAGAGATTAATAAAGTTTGGACGGCGCCCTCGCCGCCTCCGCCGGGCTGTGGGCGCAGGAGGGACACAGACACTTCAGGCGGGCGACTTGCGGGAACTTCACTCACCCCCAGGCCGCGGCGGCGGCGGGGAGCGCCCGCGCCGAGCCGCGCTCTGATTGGCTGGCGCGCCGGTCCCTGTCTGTTCCGGGAAGACCGTGGAATCTTCTCTCCATCGTCTGCGCCCCTCGCCGAGGCAGTGCCGAGCCTGGAGTGAGAGGGAGATCCACACTGTCTTGTTCTAGTTTCGGGGGGTGGGGGGGGGAAGGGGGAGGAGGAAATTGTCAAATGAAGCGACAATAGCGGCCAGCTCCACAGATCCCAGGAAGCCACCCTGTGCCCGGCAGCGTCCCCCAGCTCCGTCTTTCCCGCTCAGACAGAACTATTCCACCTGTTTGCGCAGAGCCCGAAGGCAACACTCGCCTGGCCCCTCGGATGTGAAGCTTGTTTAAAGCCCTCAGGCAACTGTGACTACCTTAGAAATGTCGTCGTGGCTTTTTTAAACCTTAAAAAGAAATGAAAACGGAAGAACAAAAAGAAGGAAGGCAAAGAAGGAAGGGGAGAAAGAGAGAGACAGTGATGGGTAAATAGAGAGAGAGATCGCGAGCCAGCAGCAGCTCTTTGCCTAGTCTCAGCGCTGTATTTGTGAGTCTCACTTACACACACACCCGGCCCTTTCTCCACGCCCTCTTGCCCCAGAGTCGCTCCCCCTTAATTCTGCAGTCTAACTTGGCGGGAGACTTGCTCCGGGCGTAAAACCCGCCAACTTGTTAGCAAGCCCACTGGAGTCAGAGTGGTGATAAACGAGTCACCCCTGTGGGCCTGTGGACTTACTCAAACAGCCGCACAATCTGTTGGCGATATGACCCTGTGTGCTCACCCCTGGCATCCTCCCCCCTCCTCCCCCATCTTTCTAGTCTTCTTCTCATTCATCAACACTACGGAGCATAGCTCCCAGAAAACGCTGATCTTTGGGAAAAGGGGAGGGGGCGGGGAGTCTTCAGGCCGGTGGGGCCGAGCTGGAAGCCTCAGGGAGGTAACTAAGATTTAGGGCTGGGGTGATTTCCAGCGAGCCGCAGGAAGTTCCGTGTTGAGAAGTGATGGGCTGCTACAAAAGGGAAAGACGAAGCCTTGAAAGGATTTAATTAACCGTGTCAGGGATAATTACCCCTGGACAGTCCAAATTAGTTTTGCATAATCGCTCAGAACCATATGAATTAACTTATAATATTACAAAGAGCTTGGGGAATAACAGGAGAGGGATCGTTTTAATTAGTGAATCAGGGTCAAAACCAGCAGAGCCTATTTCTCGCATATCCAAAACTTTTCATGGTTTTTAAAATATTATTCCGTTGGGGGAAACAATGACTCTAAAGAGTTGGGTCGCTTATAAAGGCATGCAGCTCCAGAGATGGTCTCTGTCAATGGGGAAACTAGTTTAGGACTAGTTGAGTCTTGTATCTTGAGAATTTGTCTCTCAGTTGGGGGGAAAATAAAGTTGTGCCCACAGTGACTTTTTTTTTCTCTGATATTCTTCCTGGTGCCCTATAATTTCTTTTCTAAAATTAAAATCCTTTATGATTTCAAACCTTTCTCCAGTGGAAACTTATCTAGCCCTGGAAATTCAATCCTCTCCATTAGAATTTGTTATTCTTCTGTTTTAATGCCATTAGCATGACAGCATAAAGCCCGAAAGAGGCCAAAAGTTGTACACTGTCATTCGCAGTGATTATCCTTCCAAATAAAATCTTAAGGTGTAAATAAGAAATATGCCAAAGATCCGCGAACAAATTACACTGATTTAAGTGGTGGGGCTCTCCTACTAACAAGATAAAGTGGTCGGGCAACTTTGTCCTCTTAGAATGTTACTGGAAACTGGTGAAATGCTTTGAACGGTCTGGATGTTTTCAATGGACTCTGTTCTACTGGTTCATGAATGCTTTTTTTTTTTCAAGATAATACAACTACTTGGGTTTTTTTTTTTTATCTTCTTTCCTATTCACGATTAAAAATGTGATAAATCAGGTTTTTGGCTCTGAATAACAATGGGTTGATTTAGATTTCCTAGTAAATCTATTCAAAAGTGAAACAAAGGCTGCCTTTGGAGGATACCTTACACTTCACCTGGACCAAGCACGTAAGGGCAATTCAGATAAAAATCTTGTAAGGAACTCAACAAGAAATAGAGGATTTTCTCTTTTCCCTGGTTCAGGCTTTATTTAAACTCTTTGTTCAAAAAAAATGAACAGAGTGATAGTCGGATTCTAATTTACAGATATAGTTTAGACGTCTAATATTAAATTAGATCACACAAGAAAACCATTTACACATAAAGGTTAAAACCAATACTTAAACTTTTAAAAACTTTATATTACATAAAGCCAAAATGAAACTAAATACATGTTAGCCAACTTCATTCACAAACATTAGTCAAAATATATACATTTAAAAAGAAACAAAAAAGCTATAATTGAGGAAGATTCTTTTCTCTAAAGTGTGTTTTATCATAACTTGCAAATGAATTGCAGGTGATCTAAAAAATAAGCTAACTGGGGAGAGAACTCCAAAACACATTTAATCGGTTCAAGTTGGTGGAGAAATGCTAGCTGAAAATGAGAGATATCTGTCAAAACAATTCTTGGGTTTTTTTTTTCAGTTTTGCTAAATAATAAATATATAATTACCACTCAGACAAAAAAGTCTGATTTAATCTTAGATAAAATTGCGATTCTGAAATAGTCCCGCAATTTTTAAAAGTTAACTTTGACATTTGCTCAAAATGAGTTAGAGTCTAAAACCGACTCAAATTTAGGGCAACGCAAATAACACATTTTCAAAGACTCAAAGTTTTCACGGACATATACACATTTACATCTTAAGGTGAACTTAGCCATAAGCGCAAAATAGGAACCGTGCCTTTTCCCTTTCTGTAAACCTTATCAGAAATCCAAGCGAGTGGACTCAGGGAAACTTCTAGTAGTTTTGTTTTTTAAGGGAGAAAATCCAATTGATAACTTTTCATCTCACACATATTTCTTGTTTGCGTTCCTTGGTCTTGAGAAAGAGCTCTTGCTCTGATTTGCATATGGCGTGATAAACACAAGAAACCGTGATCATCTCACAGACAAAAGGCCAGATTCGAGCCGGTCACTGGTCAAGAATGGATCCGGTCTGGGGGTTCTGCTTGAGAGGACAGAGATTTGCAAAGTTCAAATAGTACAAATAGGGAGCAAGGTTGCTCAGAGCCATCCCGCTCTGAGAAACTAATGACACTGATCAGCTCTTCCCTTGTGCCAGCCATTTCAGACCCAACATGTGAACAGAGTGCATGCAACACAGACCAGGAGGGGGAAAAAAGGAAGATAATGAGAAACAGAAACAAAACCGACAATAAACTTCCAACAAACAAAACCGGAAAGCCCAACATGTCAAAAAGTTACTTCTCCACCCCTGTGGGCCAAAACGCAACAGGTTCCGAAGTGCAAAGCAAACACCAACTGCTGCCGGATACAATCGCCCTCCTTAAAGTTGGCTGCCGAAGTGCGGGTCTGAAATGATCCAGTGAATCCACACGCACACTCGCCCGCGCACTCGCGCGCTCGGCCACTCGCGCCCCGACTGGCATCTATGCCTCTGCCTGGCACCTATACATCTTATGTACATACAAACCGGGGCCCCTGTCACGGGAGGGCGCACAGGGAGGCCGTAAAGCTCGTACCTATACATATGTACACGTGTGCACAGCAGTCCTCGCAAGGCGGCCCCGCGGGGTCATAGCGCAGCGGCGTAGGCCGCGGGGTAGGGGTCCAGCTGAGGCTTGCCCATGCCCGGCAGCAGGATGTAAGCGAGCGGCGGCTGCAGCCCGGGGCTGGGCCACGCGCTGCAGTTGCACGGGATCATGTAGCCCGGGTTGCCCGGACTGGGGTGCGAGTGCGTGTGCCCCCCGGCGGCCGCGGCCGCCGCTGCAGCCGCCGCCGCCGCGCCGTGGAAGGCGCCCGCGCCGGCGGCCGGGTAGCCCAGCGACGACGCGTACGGGAGGCCGGACGACGACGACGAGATCTCTGCCATCTTAGAGCCCAGGTCTAGCAGCGAGTAGGGGCTGCCGGCGGCGGCGGCGGCTGCTGCTGCGGCGGCGGCGGCAGCCGACTGCGGGAAGAAGACGCGCGCGGCGGCGGCGGCGGCGGCGGCAGCCGCCTTCTCGGGGTTGGCGAGCAGAGACTCGGGCACCAGGCCGCCGCCCGCGCCCGCGTGCAGCCCGGCGCCCGCCTTGAGCGCCGGGTGCTCGGCGTCGGCCACGCCGCCCAGGCCGTAGGGCACGGGGAAGGCGAACTTGTCCTTCTTGAGCAGCGTCTTGGGCTTGCGCCGCGGCCGGTACTTGTAGTCGGGGTGCTCCTTCATGTGCATGGCGCGCAGGCGCTTCGCCTCGTCGATGAACGGCCGCTTCTCCGACTCGGTGAGCAGCTTCCACTCCGCGCCCAGGCGCTTGCTGATCTCCGAGTTGTGCATCTTGGGGTTCTCCTGGGCCATCTTGCGCCGCTGAGCCCGCGACCACACCATGAAGGCATTCATGGGCCGCTTGACGTGGTCGACCGGCTTGGACATGCTCTCGCTGTGCCGCGGCTGCAGCCCGCCACCGCCGCCCGGGCCGTCGCCCTCGGCCCGGAGGAAATCAATGTTGGCTGTCCGCGGGGACCCGTTCGGCCCGCCTGCGCTCGCCGCGCCCCACTGTGCGCCCCGGCGTTGCTCCCGCCCGGGAGGAGGGGGCTGGGGGACCAGGCCAGGGCCGCGCCGCTCTCCCGGCCGCCCTGGTCTCTCTGGCCAAGCGCTCGGGAAAATCCTCTCCCCGGCCCTATAACTTCTCGGCGGTGCCCCCACCCCACGGTGACAGTTTGCCCTTTGCTTTCTTTTTGTCCTTCCGCTCCAGTTGCGTTTGCTCGCGAACTCCCGGCAGGTAGCCGCTGCCCGGCAGAGCTCTCCCCTCCTCGGTCTTTTCTCTCTTAAACGCACAGCAGCCTGGAAAGTTGCGTCGCGGAGGCTCCACCAAGTTGAGCCGAGGAGCCCGCTGCCGCGTGCTGCCAAGTGCCAAAGGGGGCTCTCGGCGGCTGGAGTGTTTGGGTTCTCCTCGGTGACTTTCACATTTGACAGCAGATCGGGGTGAGGGGAGGAGCGGAGGTGGCCCCCGAGGAGGAGGAGGAGGAGGAAGCGGAGGAGGGTCCGGGAGCACTACAGGAACGCAGAGCACAGCAATAGATATAAATACAAATACAGCAGCACCAGCCGATCTTCCTGGATAGGGGCAGGGCGCACTGATGGGACCACCCCCCCGCCCCCGCAATCGGCTGGGGTTTTTTGGGGGGGGAGCTGTCCGCGCCACCAGCACCTGCCTCGCGGGTCTTCCTCTCCGGCTGCCGGGCAGGGATGGAGGTTGAATGAGGCTTAAGCAAGCCTCGGGTCGCCGGGCCTCAGAGGAAATCCTCCCGGCTCGCCGAGGCGCTGTGTCTCTCCGTCCCCCGGGCCATGCTGGCTCCTCTCCCTCCGAGACCCTTCAGGCGCGCCGGGCGTGGAGGGCGGCGCTGTCCCGGAGCGGGGCGGCTAGCTTGGCACCGGCCGCGTCCCCTGCTCGCTCCTCTCAGACGCCGCCCGGCACTTGCAACTAACTTCGCGCAAGTTTCCTGCGCCGGCGCCGCCGCGCCCCTGCTGTCGCGCTCTCCTCGCAGCGTGTGCCCGCCTGTGCGCCGCGCCCCCGGCCCCTCTCTCAGCGGTTCTCCTGCTGGAGCCGAGCAGGCGCGGAGGCGGAGGTGCTGGAGGAGGGGATTTAAGGAAAACGCGCCATCACCTCAGTTCGCAGGTCCGCTCTGGGGCTGCTCCCGCTTTCGCCACTCCGGCAGCGTGGTGGGTCCCTTCCCGGCCCAGGCCTTCACTCCGCCGCTCCAGAGGCGGCAGGATCCCTGTGCACGGGCTCAGGTGAATGTTGCTACCTGCGTGTGCACGCGCCCGGAGCCAGTGCTGGGTGTGCATGTCCAGCCGCGGCTGAGTGTGTGTATATCTGGGGACTTAAGGAGGAGGTGGAGCCCAGGACTCCAGGAGGGAGGAGGGACCAGCGGAGCCTCCTCCCGCTCCCACACCCCCAGGACCACGAATTAAACAGGATCCCCTCCACCCACCCACCCCCTACTCCTCCTCCCACCTCTTTTCACTTGAGAGCAGGTTTAGGCGAGTGGAGAGCCCGGAGAGCGCCGTGGAGTCTGCGCACTGTTTGGCGTTGGCAACCCTTGGTGTCATCCCTGCTACCCTGGCCGGTCCGAGCAGCGCTGGTCGCGGCTCTGGGAACTTCCGTCCGGAGGAAGGAGGCACGCACGAGGAGGAGAGCCTCGCGAACATCGGAGGAAGAGGGGACGCACCCTAGAAAATGTTGGAGATTTTTTGCAGCAAGAAAGTGTTCCTTTTCCTTGGAGGTCCAAATGTTACTTGCAGCAGATGCTTCCTGCATTTTCTTGCACTGGTGATGCACCCAGTCAGAGGTAGTGGAGTGAAAAAATAACTGAGGAGGGACTGAGCGTGCTCTTGGCAACCCTTTCGACAAGGAGCTAGCCCAGGCTGAAAGTAGGCATCCTTGGTGACTATTCAGCTCTTTAAAAGTTTGGGGTGTTTGTTTTGTTTCTATTTTTGGTCGTCAGAGCCATCTATAAGCCGATCTTTTAAAGGTACAGTTAACTTACAGTATCTCACTTAAATGCACAGATAGGGTGAAGGTGTTCAAAGTCAGTAAGATGTGTAAAACGTTTCTCTGAAAGAAAAAAATAAAACACACCAATCACTCTCTACTGAAATATTCTTAAGCTGTTAAGCACAGTTTTCTTTCGTAAGAGCAGTTTTTTCTTCATAATTGACATGATGCAAAAATCAAACAGCATAATTTTGTTTGCGTATTTTTCTCACTTCTTGCTATGCTGCAGCACCCTTATATCGTGATCAGTCTGGGGGTTTTATTCTCAAGTTGGCCTGCCCTTCCGGGAGAACTCGCCTGCTTTCTTTGGCAGTTTGGATTTGACGGAGCCATGTGGGGTGTGCAAGTAGGAAGTTCTATAAGTGGTTAACTTTTTAAAAATCTTCCCTGAGATTTATGTTCTCCTTATACATAGACACACACACAGACACAAAGCGTTGATTGTAACTATGAACTTAAAACTGTTTTAGGCCATCAGATTTATTGAAAAGTTAGGCTTGTTTTATTGCTCATTTTAATAAAAGAATAGTGATTGTTGCTTTAATTTTAGTTGCTGTGAGGACATATAGAAATGTGAATCAGCAGTGAAATCTATGGGAGTCTGTATTTTTCTTAAAATGTCATATTTACAAATGTTTACTTTGTATCATTATGCTCTTGTATTGCTAAAACAATTGGACTGATTTCTCTAGAACCACGTTCCTTTACAGGCTCTCTAAGACACTCTGTCATTCACAGACTCTGGGTGGAGCAACCTTAAAACACTAGCAGGTATAATTACATAGACTGGAATATTAAATATACTGTTTTGTGATGATAAACTACAAAATTATCATCCTTGAGCTTTTAACCTACTATTTGTATCACAGGTTTGAGACAAAAATATTATACACTGTCATACAAAGGACATATGTAATAGGGACACAAGATATGAAAAACTGTTATTCACTAAACATTGGAAATAAAGGTCAGTCTGACCATGAAAATTATCTTGACATATACAAAAGGATACGGATTGAGAAAAGATGTTGTATATTGGTGAGTTAAATTATAATATACTCTTTTCACATTTAAGTTTAAAAGTCTATTGCAATAAATTATTACCATAGAAAGAAATGTTTGTATTTGTGATTGAAATGTATGCTTATATGTACAATATCTTATAAAAAGTAAAATACATAAGCTTCCTTGGATATAGTTTGATAAATTGTACAATATTGCCTCCTTAGTGGTATTAAAAGAACCAAATTTGAAAGTTCTTAAGTCCAAGAATGTTGAACTATGGAAACCAAAGGCACTTTCCACACCTAAAAAGAATATGGCTGTTTGCTTGTTTGTCTATTCACCAAATAAAATTCCGCACAATTCAAAATAGGAGAGGTGTGGTTTTCAATTTCGGTTTTTAGGAGATCAATATTCTTGGCCTACACCCTTGCCAGCCGAGGCAAGGCCCTCGCAGTAAGCTGTGCATGAAGGGAAAGCGGTGTGGCACTGCTCTTATTAACCAGCCTTCACACCTCTTGCCTGAATCCAGCTGAGATTTTCACAAAGTAAATTTTTGTGCCATTCTCGTTCTTACTTACCAAAATGTAAATTCAGTTTTAATTTCCACAGATCTTAAGTTTGAATTGATAAAATGTTGTATTTTTGTTCTTGTGCATTTTTGACCTAAAGGTGAAAAATACCAAGATATGGGAAAGACAATGGTCTGTGTGAGTGAATAGTGAAGGAAAAATAAACTGAAAGAGAACTGTAAGTTCACGGGCTTTCTATTGTCAGTTCTGATTGTGAGCACCAGAGACCAGTGTACCTTGACCAGTAGAGTCTGTGTGGGCTCTGGATTTGCCTGGTGGCCACAGTAACACCCGTGACCACAAATATATCTAATCAGAAACTGAGGGACAGACACTCTCTCAGAAAAAGTTTGGGGGTCTGTGTAAATTGTTTCTTCTTTCTCTCCTCAAGTCCTCCCCAGTACATGGTCTTTTTTCACTTCTAAAACTTTCACTAGGAGGCAGCAATGAGGTTGCTGGGGAATAAAAAAATACCTTGGCAACACGAGCCTGATTGGCTTTCTTCCTCTTTCTCAATTTCTCTTCCATAAAAGAGAGGAGAATATTTGAATCCCAGTGGAAGATGAGGGATCAGAGTGAACTAAATCATTTTCCTCCATCCTTTCTGTCTCCACTCTCTCACTGGATTTTCACCCAAATGGCTCACTGTCACGTTTTTCTAGAACCACGCAGGTGGTAAACCACAGCAAAGAAAGCAAACCAATGGGGTACTGAGAGGTGACTGGATGGAAGTGACTGGGCAGTAAAGGTGATGCCTTTGAAGTGCAGAGGCCAAGTCATGGAACGTGGAACACCAAGAGCAGGCAAATATAGTCAGAGAGCTTTGGGTTCTGGTCTTAAGCAAGTGCAATGAAAGAATTCAGAAGCTTTCATACCTGCATAGGAAAGTAATACAGCCTGTTTGTCCTGTTAAGGAGGAAATGAGCAACATTGGCTTTTGTCACAGTTCTCTAATCTTGCTCCTCTAGCTCCCTAGTTGTACTATCAGCCCCACTCCCATCAACCCCCATAAGGGGAAAAATCCCAAACACACAGCCCACGTAAAGCCCGAGAGACAAGAAGAGGAGTTGAGTCAAACAGTCATAGCAGAGGTGAACAGCTGCATAAGTGGCCCTTTCCAGTTACTGCTCAATTGTCATCTTTTTGAGATTTCTGTCCCTTTATTCTCACTGCTCCTGCCATACTTGGACACTGGGACTACACAGATACATGATGAGAACCCCTTTCCTCATTCCTCCTTAGAGCTCTCATGTGGGCTGGCATTTTCAAAAGGAGCTTTACCTAGATGGCAGAGCGAGAAAAACAAAATAAAAAACAGCTCCCTCTCAGCCCATTCTTCCTTCCTTCCATTCCCAAAAACACCTAAGGGGAAAAAAGACAGTACAGATAATCCAAGACAGACAACTTCACAAAGTCCTGATTTCAGATCCCAAGAACCCCGTAAAAGCAATGGGGAGATTTATTTCTCTACGGGTAAGTGCTTTTTTTAAGCAGGAGGAAGCTAGCCATGAACAAAACCGGAAATGAATGAGGAGAGTTGGACCGTTGGCATATCACATGGCCTGTGTAAGGAAAAATCCTGCCAACCCATGGTTTTCAAATGAGGAGACTGGGTTCTGGTGTGGCAGGGTGACTTGTAAATTTCATCACCACGCATGCTTTGGTTGATTTTTGAGAACAAATCTGAGAGAGGGAGTACCCCTGAAGTATTCCAGCAGGGTGGTGAATAAGCCAGGCTTATGGCTTTACAAAGTCCCTCTGTCTGGCTGTCCTCCCTTCCAGCTTCCAGATCACCATGCCCAGTGTGTTACTTGCTCTCAGATTCAGTTTCCTATCTAAGGATAGGTCTGCTGTAGAGCTCATTTGCTGAGCAGTCTGATTATTTTATAGCTATTATTTATTAAGTTCCTAAGATACCCTACCTTTTACATACATTATCTTATTTAATTTCTAGGTATATTCTATGAGGTCAGAGTTACCACAATTTGTAATTGGGCAACTGAATCTTAGAGCAGATGAATAAGTAACTTGCCCAAAGTCACACAACCCAAAGCGGAAGAAATGGGATTGGAACTAAGTTGATGTTCTTCCTTACCACTCTGGGTTCCAGCAGAAGGCTCAGCCCCTTCCTGGCTCAGATTCTCAATTCCACCCACTTCCTCAAGTCTTCTCTGACTCACACAGGGCCCCACTCCCTCTCTGAGGGAGTGCCCGATGGCATTCTCTCCAATAATGTGTTCCAAACCCACAACAGCAGCGCCCAATCACCAGAGCCAGTCTCTCAAAGTCAGGTCCCCGCTGCTCAGTGGCCAGGCTGCCCCTGGCTCTTGTGGTTTCAGCACAGATTTGGTCTCAGCTGCGATCCACTAACCCTCACTCCGTGGGCCTCTCATTACAAATACTAAACAGTATTCAGGCTGAATGAACCTGATCTCTACTGAGGGCTGATAGCTCAGGGCTGCTAAAAGAGAATCTCCTAACAACGATATCTTTATGCTTCCCGAAACCGTAGTTTCCTTCCTACCCTCTCTCCTTCCCTCTTTCCTTCCCTCCTTCATCTCTCTCTTTTGAAAACTCGGATACCCAAAATTGAGTTGATCACAATTCCTAATTCAAGACAAACTCTCATAATTGCTCCATCAATGGCCCATTTATTTACTTATTTATTTAATAATATAACAAGTACCTATGAGTCCACCACCCAAAATAAAGTCTGCCAGTACACCAAATGATCTCCCCAGTAAACTATATAGTTACCTCCCTTAACCCAGTGTAATCATTTTCACTCCCTTGATTTTTTTATTTAGCAATATAGCTTTTCTCATCCATATGTATCCTTTAAAAGTATGTTTTTATTTTAATTTGTTTTTAACTTATAAATGTTTTTAGAAATTAAAACTTTTGTATGTAATCTTTATTGATGAACTGTTTTCATTTAATTATATTGTCTGGATTCAATATAAGTGACTGTCACTGCATTTATTCATTGTAGCTGCTATCTAATTTTCAGGGGTGTAAATGTACCACAGTGCATTTGCTTATACTTTCCTGTTGGTGAGCATGTGGGTTGTTTCCAGTTTTTGACCATGTATACTGGCTGCTATAGGCATTCTTGTTCGTGTCTACTGTTGTACAAGGGCAAGAGATTCTATAGGCAAAAAGCTGTAAAAATGGGAAACTCACCTAGTGCTGTACCCTTTTTCCAGTGTGTTCCCTCGTGTTTCTGTTTACTTTTGGTTTGTCTCCAGGCATTCGGAGAGTTGTTTTTTATATTTTGTCCCAAGTTTATGGTTATTATCTCCGGGAGGGTTAGTGTCATGGGAGCCATTTTTCTATTTCCAGAATCCATCTGAAATTGATTTTTGTGTCTAGTATGCGGTTTATCTTTCCATATAGATACTCGGTTTTCTAGAACCATTCATTGAAAACATTGTTTATTAATACTGCTCACTAGGGCTGCCTTCACCATATAATGTGAGTTGGTTTCTGAGCTCTCTGTTTTGCTTCATATTTTTCAATATTTGCATTAATATTGCACCATTCTAATTCTAGCAGAGCAAGTCCTCTCATCTTCTTATTCAAAAGTATCTTGGCTACTCTTGGCCTTTACATTTCCTTATAAATTTTAGAACAGATTGTCAGATTCCAAATAGGTTTTAAAAACCCATATATTTTTAGTTTTAAATTGAGGTATAATAAATTGAGGTATAATGTACAACATAATGATTTGATATTTATATACATGATTTGAAATGATCACCCCAATAAGTCTAGTTAACATCCGTCACCATATATAATTACAAATTTTTTTTGTAATGAGAATTTTAAGATTTACCAAAACCCAAATATTTTTAAAAAGCCTTTTAATTAAGATTGCTGTGAATCTCTAGGTTGATTTAGGAAAAATTGACATCTTTATAATTTTAACACTTCTAATCCATGAGCCTAGTATCCCTCGATTAATTTTGTTGTTCATTAATTTCTCTGAGTAATATCTTATAGTTTTCTGGCAGAATTCTTACTCATCTATTTGTCTTAGGTTTTTAAAACTATTTTTTGATACTGTTATAAATAGCATATTTTTAAGATGATATCTTTTCAAAAGATAATATCTTTTAAGTAATTTTATTTTCTGGTTTTTGCTGGTATATAGAAATACAATTGATTTTCGTATATTGATTTTGTAAGTAGCAACCTTGTGAAACCATTTTTTTTTTGCTTGAGGAAGATTCACCCTGAACTAACATCTGTGCTGGTCTCCCTCTATTTTATATATGGGTCGCCACCACAGCATGGCTGACGAGTGGTATAGGTTTGCACCCGGGAGCCAAACCTGGACAGCCAAAGTGGAGTGCACCAAACTTAACCACTAGGCCATGGGGCCAGCCTCCCTGTGAAACCATTTTTAATTCAAATAATTTATTTGTAGGTTCTTGTGGATTTTCTCCAACAAAATCATATCATCTGTGAATATTGAGAATTTTCTTTCCTCATTTCCAATTCTTATACATTTTATTTCTTTTTTTTGCCTTACTGCACTGTCTAGACTCTTGAGTTCATTGTTGAACAGAAGCTGTGATAGCAGGTGTTCCTGTCTCTTTCCTGACCAATGTATGGCATAGTGGGGGGAGGGTCACTGCACTCTTTTCAGAGCTTGGGGCTTTTCATGATCTAGTTCAGCCCTGGTCCCACTGCCACCCAATCACACACAGCTACACGTTTGCCCAGGATTCTGCTTGGTTATGCTTTTCTTAGTTGGACAGTTAGTTGACCAACTAAGTCATCCAGGCTTTATCTCTAGAACAAGAACCCCACCTGATTGGGTCCACGAGCCCTGCACACTGGAGGAATAACTCCATTGGTATAAATTCCTCCATCTTCCATTCCTTCATCAGCCTATCGGCCTAGCAGAGAATTTTGCCAAATACAGTTGCTCACCACTTGCCTGGTTATCGTGTTAGACTATTTGCCCCAACCTGCTTTTACGCCACTGTGCTATTTGTATCTTGCAGTAGGAGCCATAACCTCTGTGCCTGCACTGTCAGGGGCTAGGCAGAGGGGCCAGTTTTCTGTAGTTTCTTGCTCCACCTCTGGACAGGGTGACTGCTTCATCCAGCCTCCGTGCTCAGCGTGCTGAGGACAGGCCAAGCCCCCCAATCACTCCACATGGTCCATGTCTAAATCAGGACATTTGTTTTACCCAGCAGCACAATGTTCCCTTTCTCAAGAGTCAGAGTAAGATAACCCATGAGTGCGCAAAAGCCGTAATTTCTTCTAATTTTTGTGATTTGAATGTAATAAGAGGGCACAAGGCAGGAATTCAGAAACATTAAAGCACGGTGCTTAGTCTGATAGCAATCTGTACCTAATCATTCCAAATGCCTGAAAAGTTGACTCATGACCTTAGTGGACTTATCGCCCCCCCTGGTATTTGTAGACCGCATTGTATTTTAATGCTTTGTTTGTGCACTAAAGTGTTTCTATACACTAACTTCCTAGTTGACGTGTCCTTTTGTTCATTATCAGCCTCCAATTGCACATTCCAGTCAGTTGTCAGGAGTGGCCAGACTTGATGATTGTAGGCATGCCTGCAGCGTCTCTTTTCAATGCACCTTCAAAACGATATCTGACATTATGCATGTACGTTGTCTACTGGCAAGTATATCTATTGCCACCAAAGCCCTGTATTTGATAAAATTTGTCCTTGCTTATTTACTTGAGGCAAAAGGGGTCTTTCATTGTGTCACAGGGCTTGCTTTTTAATAAAATTCTGCCTTTACTATTAGGACACGTGGGAGCGCGTTAAGAGGCTGGAAACAACCTGACAAGAAAATGTTATCTGATAGATTCATTAATAATAATTTGTAGTTGTTTCTTCTATAAATATACCTCCAAGAGGCTGAGTTGACTACTCTGGCTTTATGCTTCTCCAAACCCTGGATCAACTGTTATTCTAGCTACAGTATCTCTTGATTGCAACTATTAACTCATTATGTGTTTCCTTGCTTAACTTTAAACATCCTAAGGGCAGAGACCATATCTTATTGATCTTTATACCTCAGCACCTAGCAAGGCCCCTGGCATCCAATAGGTACTCAATAAATTGTTGATGAATGAATGAATCAGCCACATGCTTTAAGTCTGTGTGTGCACAGCCAAGGAGAAAGGAGAGGTGGAGAATTTAACCGCATGATTCAGGTACAGGATTATTAAGCAAATCTTAACTAATTAATTAATTAATTAATCTTAATGAAGCCTCAAGTGGAGCTGGAAATGAGATGGCTTAAATAATGTCTCTGATACCCCAAGTAAAATCCCACGTTCTTACCTTCTATCATCAGGGTATTTCACATATAATCTACTCCCCTCATCCCCCGAATAATGTGGTCATTATTTAAGTTCTTAATCGTAATTTGCTATTGAGGACATAGCTGTAACAAAGACAGCAGCTTTTAAATTTCTACTATAGAGGTTGTTTCACCTCTGTTTTTTAAAAGTTCCTTGACTATAAAATGAAAATTTATAGTAGAATTAAATCAACATATACTTTTGTATTTTTATAGAATGAATGGAATACTCAAAGGACCGGTGATTATACATTTCCACTGGATTTGTTAAAGATCACATTGTTTTTTCAGTGCTTTTACTGTGAATGATACAATTTTGACTCTAAGAATTCTTTGGGCTGTGAATCCTCAGGGAGCTGTCAAGTGTGTCAGACTCTCAGGTGTACCAAGAGTAGCCCTTTTCCAAAACCACATTTGAGTCACAGAACAGGACTTTGGACAGAGGGCAAATGAAGGGGGGCTGGCTTAAAGATTCTGTTCTAAACTTCTGCTATGGACTGAACTGAACTGTGTCCTCTGAAAATTCAGATGTTGAAGCACCAACCCCCAGTGTGGCTGTATTTGAAGATGGGACCCCTAAGGAAGAAATTAAGGTAAAATAAGGTCATAAGAGTGGGGCCCTGACCTGATAGGATTAGTGTCATTGTAAGAAGACACCAGAGAGCTGCTCATTCTCTCTGCAAGAAATCAGAGGAAAGACCTTGTGGGACAAAATCACTGTCTGAAAGCCAGAAAGAGAGAAGCCTGCTAGAACCTTGACCTTGGACTTCCCAGGCTCCATAACTGTGAAAAAATTAATTTCTGTTGTTTAAGTCACTCAGTCTGAGGTTTTTGCTATGGCAATGTGAGCTGACTCAGATTCTATATATACACTTCAATAGGGTTTAATATTTTACATCAAAAATTTATTTTTGTATTATTTTTGTCACAAAAAAGGCCAATAAATATAACCTTCAGCCACTGACAACTTCATTCTACCTCACCTCAGAAATAAAGGTTTTCATTCTGGGGTAGATAGTGTCCTTCATTATCCTCAAAGTATGCTGGTTCCATTTGTAAGTATAAAATAATTAAGTGGCATAACTGTGAGAACTGGTAACGTTTTATATCTTTTTTGTTAGACAGGAGAGGTCTGGGCTTCTGAGCTGGGACTGAGGAGTTCTATCTGGGAGTCCGAGGCAGGGGTCTCCATGGCAGGACTATTTCTGGGTGACTCTGCAATGCTTAGAGTGATGATCAAAAAGGCAAAATTTGTTTGTGGGGGATAGGTGAAGAAAGCTACTATGAGCATTCACACCACACTACTTTTAAAGAATTATTATGATTAAGTCTACATGGCATTGGGATGACAGGCTGAGGATTAAGTGTGTGAATCTTTAATTTTGTGTTACTGTAGAAATTCAATTGGCTGCTTCCAGCAGCCTGTGCTCAGTGGCTACAGTCTTCATGGCAGATTAAAGATTGAGGCAAATTCTGTTACTCCTTCACTGAGAGACAAGGTTTAATAACTAACCCTGTGAATCCGGGCTTGCCTTGGTGACTTGCTTGATCAATAGGACACAGCAGAAGTGTCATTCTGGGACTTCTGGATCTAGGTTGTAAGAAGACTTGCAGCTTTCGCCTGGGTCTCGGTCTCTGGGAGCCCTTAGCTGCCATGTGAAAATTCCAACTACCTTGACACCACCATTTTAGAGATATGCTTTGATGGACGGTACCAGTCGATTCAAGCCTCTGGCCATTCCCACCAAGGTTCCAGACACGAGAGTAATGCTGTCTTGGATCCTCCAGAGCAGGCCATCCACCAGCAGATTATTACCACACGACCTTTGTTATGCCATGTGGGACAGAAGAATTGCCCAGCTGAGCCCTGCCCTTATGCCTGAACTATAGAATCATGAGATATAATAAAATGCTTGTATTAAGCCACTCAGTGTTGGGATAGCTTGTTATGCAGCAATAGATAACTTCATCTGGACATCAAAGTCCAGAGTTACAATAATTAACTAAAAAAACCAATCTACTACTTTATGAGTTGATTCTGTTGGATTCCTTAGTTCCCTTCAACCCTGAGAAGCCAGATTTAATATATCAAGTGAAAGAGGAAAACACAGCTTGTAAATCCTCCAGGGAGAGCCTTCCTCTTGGTGCAAAGGGAATGGCTCAATACCTGGAGAAATTCTGTAGTTCACAGCTTCCTCTCCCCATCCTCGACCCCTCACCTTATGAAATTATAGATAGTTTTGGGAGGAGGAGGGAGAAGCTAGGAGCCCCTATGCATAGCTAGGGCCACTCTGTTCAAAACTCTCCTGGTTTCCAGTAATGGACCTTACTTCTCAATCTTGAAAAATATTACCCTTTTCTCACTGACTTCCTAGATAAAATTTAATTTTCTCTTCTAGATTTTCTGGGAATAGCCAGTCAGGCATAAACCCTTTGCTTTCCTCAAGAAGGACAAACTTTCTATGACCACATATGTCACTTTTCACCTGTACGATTATAGTTTAAAGGAAATTCTTTAAAAAAAATCAATGCTCCAAATCTAGAGTATAAGAATATCTTAATTAAAAAGATGAACCCACAGACTTCTAATATTTTATATTCCTTGCTAATATTTGTCTATGTCATGAAGATTCTAGAGCTGCTAAACATAGCCCTAGTTTTAGAAATTATGTTCAGGATTGCATTTCTTTTTCTTTTTAAACTCTTAATTTCTGATTTTATTATTTTGAAATATATGTGAATAATTCTCTTCACTGGACTGAGGAAATAATCTGTTATTTAATGACAGCCAATTGCACATCTAACAATGATAACGTTCAAAACAGAAAAAGAGTAGAAGAAGAAGTCATTGCTAGAGGACAAAAACTTTACCGAAAAATTCACATGTAATGATACACTTCGATGACATTTATTTGGGGGGGTTCCACCCCGTGAGCTTTCTGCTTTCATCTCTTTTCAGGGATATGTTGCTTAAGGAGAATATTAGTAATGTCTACAGAAATGGATTAATAAATTCCATAGCTGACTGGACTCCTACTCAATCTGATGAGTCAGTGGTTTTGTGGTTTCTGACATCAGCAGAGCCCATCAATTAAAATACATGCAGCAATTAACAAGTTTTTAATTATAAACACTCTGAATAGCACACTATCTATCACAGAGAATAAGCAATATGTGTTAAAAAGGCTGGTAGGAGCAGCACAACATAACACTAAACCGGGAATCAAACATCCAGCGTTGGAGTTCCACGTTCACTTGGTACTAGTTGCGAGCTCAACTTTTGGAGCCTCAGTCTTCTCGTCTGTAAAGTGGAAATAATAATGCTTGTCTTAGCTAACTCATAAAGTTGCTGTGAAGATTAGAATGAAATGAGGCAATGCAAATAAATGGTAAAGTATTATTTTCCAGAAAAATATCTGTTAACTGGCCAAACCAAGAGTCAAAACAGAGGTGTATCCAGTTGACCTGGGACAGGGGTGGAAGATGGCTGGACATTAGGACCAGTAAGGAGAAACTTCCTGAGATTGAGCTGGCTGGAACTGTTAATGCTATTTTTCCCCAAAGGATGTTTTTTTAAGGCACATTATAAAGTTTGTTTACTCTGTTTCCTCCATAGTCACTTTGATTCTCAACACCCTCTCTTTCACTCTTTCCAGAACTCAGTCATCTATCAAAGTGAAGTGTCATGTCATGTGAGGATTGTTATTCATTTATTTATGTTTTGGTGAGGAGGATTGGCCCTGAGCTAACATCTGTGCGCATCTTCCTCTATTCTGTATGCGGGACGCTGCCATGGCATGGCTTGATGAGCAGTGTGTAGGTCCACACCCGGGATTCGAACCTGCGAACCCCAGGCCACCAGAGCAGAGTGTGAGAACTTAACCACTATGCCACCGGGCCAGCCCCGGGGTTGTTATTTTTCATAACTTCTTTTTAAAGATGTAACCGACATACCATACAATTCTCCCATTAAAGGTGTACAAGTCAATGTTTTTCGTATATTCACAGAGTTGTGCAACCATTACAACAATCAATTTTAGAGCATTTTTATCACCACAGAAAGAAACCTTCCATTCCTTAGCAGCCATTCCCCATTATTCCCTAACTGCCTCCCTCCACTCAGCCCTAGGCAACCACTAATCTACTTTCTGTCTCTGCAGATTTACCTATTCTGGACATTTCAAATAACTATAATTATAGAATTTGTGGTCTTTTGTGAGAGGCTTCTTTCACTTAGCATGATGTTTTCAAGGTTCATTCATGTTGTAGCATGTATCAATGTTTTATTATTGAATAATGTTCCATTGTATGGATACACCACATTTTATTTATCCATTAATCAGTCGATGGACTTTTAGGTTGTTTCTATAATTTGGCTATTGTGAATAATGTTGCTGTGAACATTTATGTCCAAGTTTTTGTGTGGGCATATATTTTTATTTTTATTGTATATATGCCTAAGAGTAGAACTGCTGGTCATATGGTAACTCTATGTTTAACCTTTTGATGAACTCCTCATTTGTAGAATGATGATAATAACAACTGTCTTAGCTAACTGTTTAGCTATTTTCCAAAGCAACTGTATTATGGTAAATTCCTGTTAGCAGTGTGTGAAGGTTCCAATTTTTCCACATCCTTGCCAACACTTGTTATTATCTGTCTTTTTGATTACAGTCGTCCTAATTGGTGTGAAATATCTCATTATGGTTTTGATTTGCATTTACATGATAGCTAATGATGTTGAGCTTTTTCTTATGTGCTTTTTGATAAGTTGTATATCTTCTTTGGAGAAGTGTCTATTCAGATTCTTTGTTCACTTGTAATTGGGTCATCCTTTTTTTTGCTGAGGAAGATTAGCTCTGAGCTAACATCCGCTGCCAATCTTCCTTTTGTATGTGAGCCACCACCACACCTATACCACTCCTCTGTCAGTGGTAGGAGGAGTGGTATAGGTCTGACAGAGGAGTGGGATAGGTCTGCACCCAGGAACTGGGCCCAGGTTGCCAAAGTGGAGCATGCCAAACTTAACCACTAGGCCACCAGGGCTGGCCCTAGGTCGTCTTTTTATTATTGAGTTGTAAGAGTTCTTTTTGAAATAGGGAAGTGTGATCCTCCACTTTTTTTTTTTTTTGAGACTATTTTGGCTATTTAAGGTCCCTTGTACTTAAACATTGATTTTAGGATCAGTTTGTCAGTATCCTCAAAAAAGCCTGCTGGGATTTTGATATGTATTAAGTTGAATCTGTAAATCAATTTGGGGACTATTGCCATCTTACCAATATTAAGCCTTTGGAAACATGAACATAAGATGTCTTTTCATTTTTTAGGTCTTTAATTTCTTTCAGTAATATTTTGTATTTTTTAAAAAGTGAACAAGTTTAAGTTCTTTTGTTAAATTTATTCCTAAGTAGTTTATTCCTTTTTTTGAAGAAGAAGATTTGCCCTGAGCTAACATCTGTGGCAATCTTCCTCTATTTTGTCTGTGGGTTGCCACCACAGCATGGCTGCCAACAAGTGGTATAGGTCTGCACCCAGGAACTGAACCCAGGCCACCAAAGCAGAGCACACCAAACTTAACCACTAGGCCACGGGGCCAACCCCAGTACTTTATTCTTTTTGATATTAAGTTGAATTGTCTACTTAATTTAATTTTCAGATTGTATGATGCTATAGAAATATGTATAGAAATATGATTGATTCTTGTATACAGATCTTGTATCCTGTAATCTTGCTGAGCTCATTTTTTAGTTCTGATAGTTTTTAGTGGATTCCTTAGAAATGACATGACCAATTTGAATTTAACGTTATTATTGATATACTTGGATTTAAGTTTGCCAATTTACTTTTTATTTTCTATATATCTCATGTCTTTTGTTCCTCTATTCTTTCTTAACTACTTTCTTTTGCACTAAATGAATATTTTCTAGTCTAGCATTTTAATTCCTTATATTAAATTAATTGCCAATTGGGATGGGGCTAAGAGGGGGTGGTGTGTATGTATAAATCTATCGCCACTTTTGGGTGAGTTATTCAGGCATTTTCTATCAATGGGGAGGGAGCTATTACTAGATAAATAATAAATGAGAGAGAGCACTATGCCCATGGCATGAAAGAATTCAGAGAAGAAATACAGACCTTATTATATGAGACAGAAAATTCTGCTTAAAGATTAAAAATATGATTGAGGGTCTGGCCCACTGGTGTAGCAGTAAAGTTCATGCACTCTGCTTCGGTGACCTGGGGTTCACCAGTTGGGATCCTGGGCATGGACCTACGTGCAGCTCATCAAGCCATCCTAAGGTGGCATCCCACATAGAGCAACTAGAAGGATGTACAGCTATGACATACAACTATCTACTGGGGCGTTGGGGAGAAAAAAAGGAAAAAAGGAGGAAGATTGTCAACAGATGTTAGCTCAGGGCCAATCTTCCTCAAAAAAAAAAAATAAATAAAATAAAATAAACCTTTAAAAAATATTATGATTGAATGTATTGAGAATTAACTTAAGAAGGAATATTTGTCCATGAAAAGCTGACATATAATTTATAAAAGCTACAAGAACCCAAATTATTAGTTGATGCAATTATTTTCTTAGAGCTGGTATACTTTATCAATGTCCATGGAATTATATGGAATCTCTAAGGATAATATTTCAAAATTAGAAAGACTCTAGATCTGCTTCTGCCATTATTCCCTCACTCATTTATTTATTCATTACACTTAAAACACTTTGTAAAAACACTTTGTGAGGAAATATGTGACTTTTCTTAGACAAACTCTTTAATTTCTTTATTCATAAAATAAATGGGTTGGATTTAGTAATCTCTCAGGATATTTTTCCTGTTCTAAAATCCCATGATTCTAAATGGCATAGTTGAAGTAATTACTCCTTCATTAATTCAGCAAATATTTATTATCTACTAGATGTGAAGCATTGTGTTAGGAAGAGTGAACATGGTAGACATAATTCCTGCCTTCATGAAAGTATAGGACATTTAAACAAATAATGAAAAGAGTCATGGCTTTCATGAAGGAGAAAGGATAGGGTACTGTAGGGATATAAATTAGGATTTTCTAGTCGACGCTGGTGGGATAGTGGATATTTCAAAGAAGGTTTTCCTGTGGAAATGAAATTGATGCTAAAACTTGAAGGATGAGTAAGAGTTAACTGAAAAGAGACAATTGAAAAGGGGATGGTATGGGAAAGATCTAGAAAGTGGTAAAAACGTGTTCAAAGCCCAGGGACAAGAGACAGCCTAAGGGGTTTGAGAAACTTATAAAAGTCCAGTATGGCCAGAATTCAAGGCAGAAGTGGATAGATATGAGGTTGGAGGGGGAGGAAGGAAGATCACAGACAGCCTTGTATCAGCCACTTAAACAGGTTGGTACTTCACCAATTGACAACAGCAGGCCTTCTAAGCTGAATCAGATTTGTCTTTAAAAAGATGACTCTGGCTGTGGAGCAGAGGGGAAATTGGAGGTCTATGAAGTATCCAGATGGTCTGCACTAGGGTGTGTGTGAGGGTGGGATGAAGTGAATGCTTGGAAAGATATATAGAATATTAAGTGGATAATATTTTCCAATAGTTTGGATGGGGAAGCTAATTAAATAACTAATAAATTAAAACTTTACTCTGTGCCTAAAGTGATTTAATACAACTTATAAAGATGCTTACATCTTAGCCAGACAAAACATATTTACATGCTTTCTAAAATGAGGACAAGGGCAAATAAGAATTAAAAAAGTAGCAGCCAGGAGGAAGATTAGTTCCTGAAATGAAAGCCCTAAATTTGTACTTTTTAAAGAAATTAATAACAAATTTGGGCATATTTATGATTATCTGAAGAACTGAGAAGCAAGAAAATGTATTTGTCTGAGGAGATGGGTTTTAATAATAGTAATAGTTGGTTTTAATCTCAATTTGCATTCTCAAGTGTGTAAGAAATTCTGCTTCTCTTTATTTTCTATGAGTGAACTTGATCTAGGCTTTGAGGGCAACCAGGATGACAGAATATTTAATATCGGTTGTTCTGGGGATCTCATCAAATTCCTGGGTTTTATGCAGTGCTACTTGACCTTTCAGACCCAGGGGCCCTCTGTGATTTCCATGCTGCGTCTAGGGCTCAGGAATCTGAGTGAACTATGGGACCTGGACGTCAGTCAGGTCTCATTAGGAAAACAGCAACCACACCAGGTTTTTCAAATAGGAGGGATTGATATGGAATTTGTTACACAGGTGCTGAAAAACTGAAAGAGCAACAGGGATCACTGAGTAACCAGACATACTAACTGCAGGAAGCCACCACCATTCCTAGCACGAGGAAAATGGGAGTTACCGGAATCTGGGAGCCCAAGAGGGGGCCAGCAGAGTCCATTCTCAGACCTCTGAGGAGAGGGTACCACTTGTCTGCTGCTGGTATCTCTGGAATGATGAAGCTAGTTCTGGCTGCATAAAAAGAAGATGAAAGCTGAAACTAACTGTTGCAGGGGTCATGCTGACAAGACAAACGAAACAAGGAGGAGAAGATTTTTCTTTGATCTTTCAATCTGCTCCTAAAGCCTCCTATTGGTAGAACATAGCAAGGATACCAGATGACAAAGGAGCCTGGAAAATGGAGTTGCAGAATCCCAGTTCCAGCATCACAGGTAGAATATAGAGAGGTAGTTTAGAGCTGAGATGCACTAGGTAAATGACAGGCTTACGAGGGGACCATGTTCCTGGCAGCCTTGCCACCCCACAGCTCATGAGTCTGTCTTCTTCCTGCAGCCCACCCTGTCCCCCGAACCTGTAGTCATTCCTTTCTGCTACTGGCCATTCAAAGTCTCTTAAGTCCTGCTCCAATTCTGTCCTTCCTCGTGATCATCCACAATAAATGGTGATGGCCGTTAGGACCAACGCCTGAATCACTAACAACCAAAACACTAGCTCTTCTTTCCTTGAGGACAGACCTCCCAGGATGTAAATGTTTGCATTCTATCCTTCTTATACAGAAAAGAAAAAGAAGAAACACAAAGAAGTTACCTTCTGTAATAATGAAACACAACAGCTAACGGTGGCCACAATCATAATACTGACTGTTGTAGGCTGAATAATGGCCCTCAATGATGTCCAGAACTTAATCCCCGGAACCTGTGGATATGTCACCCTACATGGAAAAAAGGGCTCCGCAGCTGTAGTTAAGTTAAGGACTTTGAGATAAGGAGGTTATCCTGAATTATCTGGGTGGGCCCAATGTAATTACAACAGTCCTTCTAAGAAGGACACAGGAGGGTCAGAGTTAGAGAAGGAGATGTGACCACAGAACAGAAGTTGGAGAGATGCAGGGCTAAGGGTCAAGGAATGTAGTGGCCTCCAGAAGCTGTAAAAGACAAGGAAACAGACACTTCCCTAGAGACTCCAAAAGGAATGCAGCCCCGCTGACACCTTGATTTGAGCCCATAAGGCTCATTCCAGACTTCTGACCTCTGGAATGGTAAGGTAATAAGTTGGTGTTGTTTGTGGCAATTTGTTATAGCAGAAATTGGAAACTAATACACCGACCATTTACTGTGTGGCTACAAGTGAGCCCCAGGCCTTGGGCTGGAACCTGCACAAGCACCAATTATATTTAATTCACTCAACAACTCAATGAGGTTGAAGGTGATTATTCTCATTTCACAGGTAAGAAAAATGAAACTCAGAGAGATTAAGTGAATAGACCTCATATACTGCCTGAGCAGTATGGTCAGTACGGATGGAGCTGCCATTTGGAGGCTGTGTGTCTGACTCCAAAGCCTATACTTCTACCCATTGTGAAAACTGCCTTCCCACTGGGGCCTGTTACAGAACCTCAGGAAGAAGTCCTCCTACGCATGCTTTAAGGACTGTTAAAGGCAAACAGTTCTGTGTATATGTGTATATATTTGCACATTAGCAATTAAAGCAGCAAAGTGCTAAACATATGGGTTGAAATGACACCTTGAAATTTTGTTTACGATATTAATTTTTTAAGATCTTTCTGAAAGAAAGATAGTTACAAAGGTAAATTTTAAGCAGTGTGGATTGACCTATAAATGCAGAATTAGTGGAATCTAATAAAGTTTAACTACATTTTTATGGACTGACAACATACTTTTTAAGAAGACAAGTCTATGCAGAATATTATTACTTTAAAACTTATGGGAAATGAAATATTGGTATAAATCAGGAGATTGATAAAGTTATTTTGAGGATTACAGGCTTAAAAAAAACTACTTTTTTTTTTTTTTTTGTGGGGAAGACCAGCCCTGAGCTAACATCTGTTGCCACTCCTCCCCTTTTTGCTGAGGAAGACTGGCCCTGTGCTAACATCCGTGCCCATCTTCCTCTACTTTATATGGGACGCCGCCACGGCATGGCTGACAGGCAGTGCGTCGGCGGGCGCCCGGGATCCGAACTCGCAAACCCTGGGCTGCCAAGCGCGGACTAAACCGCTGCGCCACCGGGTGGCCCCCCCAAAAAACTACTTTTTAATCCAAAAGTATGTGGATGTGTTTAGAAAACATAGACAAAAAACAAGAAGAAAATAAATATTAATTACTTATGTTACAAAATTAATACAAGATGAAAGATTTTGAGATTTCTGATGGACACAAATTTACCCAGGCTACAACATAGATGTACATTAAAAATATAGTTTCTTTGTTTTGTTTAAAATCAGTCTGGTTTTCCTAATGAGCTCTCACTTCCTAGGATGTCTAATCCACTTCAGACATTTGTCTGAACCAATAATTTGAACAATCCCTTTAGATCATGCTCTATCTTCTGAGATAATTACATATATTTCCACTTCCTCTGCTTGTGTCTAGAATGCATCTGGGTGTATTGGGAAGCAGGGCTCATATGATCTCATAGAAGCCAAATGAGAAGATTCTCAAACTAGATGGTATCCTTCAATCTTCACTTGGGCAAAGAAATTTGAAGAGACACTCCACAAAGAGAAAATCCAGAAGGCCAATATACATATGAAAAAGTGTTCAAGGGCATTAGTACTCAGGGAAATACAATGGAGTTCAAGCACTGGAGAAGCTAAGTATTGGAGAGCTCAAGTATTGGAGAAGATATGGAGTTCTGGAACTCTCATTCACCCTAGTGGAAGAGTAAATGGATTCAACTACTTGGAAAATTTTTGGTCATATCTACTGAAATTAAACATACACCTACCATACTACTCAGCAATTTTTCTTTTAGGTATTTACTCAACAAAAATAAGTACATATGTTCACTAAAAGACATGTTTATGAATGTTCATAGCAGCATTATTTGTAATAGTTCAAAACAGGAACAATTGAAATGTTCTTCAACAATAGAATGAATAAATGAATCGTGATATAGTCATAAAATGGAATCCTGCACAGCAATGAAAAAGAATGAACTGCTGCTACATGCCACAACTTGGATGCATGTTACAGACATAACATTGAGCAAAAGAGTGCAGCCACAAAAGAATTCAGACACACAAAATTTCCTACTGTATGATTCTGTATATATGAAATTTAAAAAGCTAGGAAATGGCATTATAAGTCAAGATAGTAGGAGGTAGGAGGGGGTATTGATTGGGAGGGTACAATGAGGGTTTTTAGGGGTGCAGGTGCTGGTAATGTTCTATTTCTTGAATTCTATGGTGGTTACACAGATTGTTTATTTTGTGATAATTTATTGAGTTATATGCTTAGAATGCGTGTTCTTTCCTGTACACTTCCAGGGAAAAAGTTAAAAAAGAAATAACTAGCGTGCCTTTGGAAAAAAATAATGAAAACCATTTCCCATCTTTAGAAGCAATAATTCCTGAAACCATTGCTTGGAACTGTCTAGCATAAGGTGGCATCTGAACAGTGCAATCCTTGTTACTTTGAAGATTGCAGCAATAACTGAGTGAGTAAAGGTACCAGGAAGTCGACAATATGTGCTCACTGAGCAGTCTTTAAGGACTATAAAAGGCCAATAGTTCTGTGTATGTGTATGTATATTTACATATTAGCAATTAAAGCAGCCAAGTGCTAAAAATATTGGTTGAAATGCATGTTGAAATTTTGTTTATGATATTAATTTTTGGAGACTTTTTGAAAAAAACATTGTGGCAGAGGTAAATTTTAAGCAGTGTGGATTAGTCTATAAACTCAATAAATGGAATCTGATCACATTTACTAAGCTACGAATTGTAGCATTGGAAGTGCTAGCATTGACAGACTCCATTAAACCTGGCAGGAGTCACATTTACAAAAACATAGATAATAATAGTGATCATAGACTGATCTGCAAGGGGAATTCATCACAGTCAACTGAAGTAATAGGGTGGGGGGAGGGGCTGAAATGCACTGAATTAGGGCATCCTGGGGCTCAGACACCAAGGTGACCTAAGAACAATATGGATGAGTCAAGGAGGGTGACAAAGTCAGATGTAGGAAAGCAGGGCCTGGCTCCATGAGGGGAAGCTGCAAAAGAAAGAATGAGTTTTGAGATTGAAAGGTGGCTTTAAGAGCAGTTTGGGGTGTAGAGTGTGGAGTCTGTCTGGCAAATGGTTCAGGGCTAAGCCAGGAGCAGAGAAATGTGCTCTTAGGTTAGTCCAGCTCTGCTTAGCTAAAAGGGCCTGGGTTGGGTAAGAGAGAAATATTAAAACTGGGGTTTGTCCTAATGTACTTGATCATCACGCCAGCTAAAAATGTACGTGTAATATAACTTACAGAAAATTAGAAAAAGAGAATGCAGTATCCATAATCAACATGTAATTTGGGGAGTGTTTGGCTATTGCGAAGCATTTTTTTAGTTTATTCTGTTACACTCATGTGGCTCATAGGAAAGCATTGTGTCACGTGGCTGGAAGGGGTGTGCAATACTGTCTCCGTGGTGATGTGGTACAGAGAAGAGCATCTGATACAGAGAATGTTCACACTGTTTCCTGCACAGAAAGAGCTTAGTTTTGTGCTTGACTGTAGAACGTGACAGCACATCTGGCTGTTGATGAGAATGGCTTGAAAACCTTTAGCTTCTCTGAAAATTACAATGAAAAAATCCTGTTACCATATGTAATTAGTTTTGTTATGATAGTTGTGACATCTGAACCATTTACCTTTCTTGCATTTTCCAGACTGGTAAGTTTTCTGCTTCTTAGATTGTTAAATACCTAAAAGTTTGGGCAAAAAACCCGGATGTCTCTTTACTCAAAAAATTATTCACTGATTCTAATAGCCATAAGGGCCCACTTGGCGTCCTGTCCTTCCATTCCTTTAATTTGCAGCTTAGGCCACTTAACCCCCTATCAGTAGGTTCAGCTTAGTTCCAGAATCTAGAATAAATTCTACTCTTAGGCAAAAATTAAAAGCCATTCTATTTTTTTTGCTTTTGATTCTTCTCCAGCTTCTGATTCTCAGCAACATTTACAACAATAGTAACAGCTACCTGTTGTGGCTGAGTGATTGTGTCCTCCCCAAATTCATATGTTGAAGCCTTAATCACCACTATAATGGTATTTGGAGGTGGGGCCTTTGGTAGGTAATTAGGCTTAGACGAGGTCATGAGGGTGCAGCCCCCAAGATGGGACTAGTGCCTTTATAAGTAGAAGAGATGAGAGTTGGCTCTCTCTTCACCATGTGAGAACACAGCGGGAAGGCAGCTATTTACAAGCCAAGCAAAGAACACTCACCAGGCCAAATCTGCTGGCACTTTGATCTTGTACTCCCCAGCCTCCAGAACAGTGAGAAATAAGTGTCTGTTGTTTAAGGCACCCACTCTATGGTATTTTGTTATAGCGACCTGAGCACACTAATACACACCACGTACTGATCAGCAAGGGGAATTCATCATAGATTCAACTAAAGTCATGGGCTTTCATTTTATTGCATTGAAGACAGATAAGGATGAGGAGAGAGATGAATTTTAAAAGATACTCAGATAGGCTTCCCAAAGTTGAGTTCCTCAAAATAACTTCTTATGACAGTCCCACTGTCAGGCTTCTAGCAGTGCTGTCTGCAGATTTTTGTGATTCTTAAGAACTTTTTTCATGGATCAAAACTCAATCATTTCCCCTGGTACCAGTGCTGCTATTTTGACTCAGATAAGGAATATTTTTTGCAAGAAAAGGATGATTTCACTTATTAATGATCAACCAGATATTAAAATTTATTTCTATTTATTTTAGTACATGTATATGCGGCTTCTTCTCCTCCCCCCCTCCTTCTCCCCTCCCCCATCCTCTTCTTCTCCTGTGTTATTGATAGCTATGTGTTGAAATCTGTGCTAAAAGTTATACTTGAACGAGCTCATTCAATAATCATAACGACTCTAGAAAGTATGTACTTTTTCTTTTACTTTTTTTTTTCATTTTACAGATAAGGAGACCCAGACTCTGAGAGTTTTGGTAAAAATTCTAAAAGATGGGAGAAAAAACAGCACAGTTCATGCTGTTTAGGATAGCTCTAAGTTCACCCATCTACCAAAGCTTCGACAATGAGATAATGAGCTATAGCCTTTCTTCTTTTTTGACTCCTTTGACAGGACTGTTGACCAGGGTATAGTCAGAGAAGCAAACAGTCCTGGCACGAACCAGACAATCACTGGGGAAATTTTCCTTCCTCAGTGTGTAGGTGTCTCAGGGAAGGTGAAATGAGGCATTACATATGAAACCCCAGGACAGTTTATTCATAGTGAGTGCATTCAGGATCTGAGAGAGAGAGGGTGTGGTCGTCTGTAGTCTCATGTGGAGATCATCACACCTTTCTTCAGTACAGCCCGTGGCTTCCACCCTTGAGAGACTGGCAGCCAGACCTTCTGTCTTCAGAGACAATAATACACAGCGAATGCTGCTATGCCCATAAAGGGAGACACTATTAAAGACAGAAATACCATACACATAAGATCAGAGGTTAAACTGTTACGAGGAGGGGTGTGGAAGCCTAGAGTGAGGATTAGTAGGCATAGCACAGAGTGATCTCATGTTCTATCCACAAGGATTCGGGATGGTCTACCAGAGTCCCTAGGTGTTTGTGTGTGCACTAGAAAGAGCTGCAGGTGTGAACACTTTTGAAGGTGTTAACCTTTAACCTCACAGTTAGTTCATGTTCTCTTTGTTCATTAAACTGTTTAATCCATTACCAGCAAGTTGTCTGGGGAAAGCTTTGGCTGTTCAGAAGAAAACAGGCATGGTCCTGAAGCTGGAGGAATACTAGAAATGTATCCCATGATGATGCCAGAAGGAGAGGAACTGAGTACTGGCCAGAGGAATGGCAGCCACGTGGCCCTGTGCTTCTGTGTCCTCATGACTGACCCGGAAATAATCATCCATCCATCCTCCCTTTCCTTCCTGCACCACGAGATTCTACTTCTGGCCTGGAAGATTGTCAAGAGTTTTAGCAATTTTTACTTTTCATTCTTATATTATGAAAATCTTCAAACATAAACAAAAGCAGAGAAAATAGTATGATGAGTGCACCATTCAACTTTAATAATTATCAACATCCTGCCATCTTTTAATCTAGTTGTCCCACATATTTTTTTTTCTTACAGTATTTTAAAGGAAATCCAAGAGATCATGTAATTCCCTAGTAATACTTCAGGATGTATCTCTAACAGATACAGACTCTTTTTTTTCCCCAGCAGAACCACAATATCTTAGCACATTCAACAAAACTAGTAATGATTATTCAATATAATCTAATAACCAGTCTATATTCATTTTTACCTCAAAAAATATTTTTAAATTGTTGGTTTGCTCAAATCAGAATCCCAACAAGGCCTGCATGTTGTATATGATTGCTATGTTTCTTTAATGTCTTTTAATCTAGACAGTTTTCCCTCCTTCTTCTTTTCATGTTGCTTGTTTGTTTTCACATTTCTTGTTTCTTGGGTGGTTTGTTTGGAAAGGAAGTGGGACTGGAGATGAGAACCAAGCAATTTGCTGATATAACTGAGTGCTTTTCCCATTTTTAATTTTTCTCTCTCTCTCTCTCTTTTTTTTTTTTTTTGGTGAGGAAGATTAGCCCTGAGCTAACATTTGTTGCCAATCTTCCTCCTTTTGGTGAGGAAGACTGGCCCTGGGCTAATATCTGTGTCCATCTTCCTCTACTTTATATGTGGGATGCCTGCCAAAGCATGGCTTGATAAGCAGTGTGTAGGTCTGTGCCCGGGATCCAAACCGGCAAACCCTGGGCCACTGAAGCAGAGCACACAAACTTTCCCACTGCAATACTGGGCCGGCCCCTCCATTTTTAATTTTATAACTTTAAATATCTGATAAAATTATTTTGCCTATTCATATCCCAAATGTTATGCACTTTGCCATCATATAGCCACTTTACTTATGAAACAGCACAAAAGACATTGACCAGCTTAAACTAGTTTTGCTTCCTTAAAACAGGTTGTTGAGTAATCTAACCTTGCTCAATAACAGAGGCACTGAGCATGTGCCAGGGGGAAACCCATAGCCCTAGGATGACCACGGCCTTCAATAAGGAAAATCTGCCTTCCAGCAGCCCAAGTAGCTTGATTACCATATATGGACCCATTTGAGACTAGCCAGTCAGCTTACATGGGCCCAGCTGTAGCTTAGTAGCCCCTAACTCCTTAAATTTTGCCCCAAACCATGGAGCGGGGAGACAGATTTGAGAGCTTTGTCTCCTGTCTCCTTGCCAGTCGGCCTTGCAGTGACGTTCTTTCTTTTCTCAAAAGCTGGTGCGATAGTATTGGCTTCTATGTGCATCGGGTAGTGAGCTCTTTCTCGGTAACACTTAGACTTCAATGAGTATTACTACATTACTTTTGAGATGTATAACCTTTTTTGAGTTATAACCTTTTTTTTTTTTTCAATTTCCATGTAGATATTCAGATTTTTTTAAAAAAACATAAATTATACAGTGTAATTGTTACTTTTATTGATCCAAATTCTACCAAATCATTTTGATGTATTAGTTGTCACTGTTTCATATTTTCTTAATTTGATGACACTGAATTCTCTCTTTAAATTGCTCAGAAGAATATTATGAGCAAATAAGAATGCAAGGCAGATGGTCTCTGAAGCATATACACATACAAAGATATTAGATGGAACTCCTGCTAAACTGATGGTATATTTCGATTTGATATGGAGAGATGCAAAAATTATGAAGTTTTTATTTATTATTTTTATTTATTATGGGGAGTCACTTGTGTACTAAACATAGAACATGACCATCATCTGCAGAGACCAAAATCGTTATCCATTGCCTCCTTCACCATGGTCATAAACACATGACCATTTTATTCCAGTGTGTACTATTTATGTCTTCTCCCACTTTCATAGCCAGGATCTATTTCTGATGCAGTTAGCGTTTATGATTTTATTCCACCTGAGAAGTTTTCAGACTATGAACTTTTCCTTCTATTATAGGCAATAACATTATGCAGTAAAGTAATGAAACCAACACAATAGCTGGGATGTTTGACTTTTACACATGTGGCTTTCATTACGGACAACATTCTTGATCAGATAACTATAATGTATATACTATATATATGCTACTGGGAATACACATATAAAACATATCCAAATTTCTTTATTTATAGGGAGTTGAGAAAGGGTTCACAGGAAAGCAAGAAGGTGCAATTCAGAAGCATATTTCTTTTTGGCACTGTCTTCTTTATCTACTCTCTGCATGTTTCTGGTATGTTTGGACAAGGGGATTTAACCTGCATCCTAGGAAGGGCAGTGCTGTTGAAAGCTGATGAAATGATGTTTGTTACAACTTCATTCAGCTGTGGAGTGGGAGGAGGTGTAAAGAAAGAAAGAGAATAAGGGAAGGCTGAAAGGAGGAGAGTGAAGAGAAACTATGGGTGAACAATGGGAAAACCAAAGGAGACGAGGAACATAAGCAAAATAATGTACTGTTAGCGTGAAATTGAATTTCAGGAAGAATAACTCAAAAACTCACTAACAAAAGTTTATAAATTGCAAATGTTGGGTTTGATTAAAAGATAATTCTTGCTCAAGTCATAATAGACTTCTCTTTATCTTATTCTCCTAAAGTCCCATTGTGTTCATTAGCTCAGCTTTTCATTATTCTTAAAAAGAAAAAAGTCAAATAGTATTTTCATTGGTTACAAGCTTATTTTGTTTTGTGGATATTATTTTATAAATGTAACCTTGGCTATCTTTTATTATTGTGATTCACATCAAATAATTAAACAAAATATTTAAAGGTGACTTTTTGCTATTTCACATTATTTTCTTTCATTTTTACTCTTTGTTAGATAAACATATGTATGCTAATAGATCCTAATGCATGTGCAAATCATTTTTACCCTTGCTGACATTAAGAACTTGGTCTTGCACTATTTTAAAATATTTAGGTTATTATTTATAAATAATCTCTTCTTTAGGTATAATCCATGATTTCTTTTTTATGTAAAAATTAAATAATAATTTGTAGAAACTATAAGTTAGAACTGAACATTTTTAACTCAGCCAAGCCTATAAAGTTCAGTTTATGCATTCTTGAGCTATTCATAGACCAGTTTTCAATACCCTTGTGTTGTAGAAGGATTAAATTATAGCTTTGCAGTAGATTAGGTTTCTTTGTATTATTGTATTTATACATCTGGTTGGTCTATTCTGCATTTTCTCCATACTATCTTATAAACTGATTAGGGCATAACTCCTTCTCTATTGTATTCATAAAAGCTCACCATAGCATGGATTTAAAAAGCAAAATTAAATACCCGACATCTCTGGCTTAGAAAATCATTGTTTCTCAATTGCTGCATTGTAATTCTGTCTCTAGATCTGCCCACCTACATTAAGCTTTAAAAAGAAAATGCAATTAAAGACACAGATTGCCGTGAACGAGGAATTATATTCTACCAATAATAATGAGTAAACTTTCCCCATTTCTGACCCTGGATAGGCCATCTTTGAGCTTTACTATAGAAAGACTTGGATGATACTCTTATGTCTTAACACAACACATAATACATAAGTATGTTCACAGATCAGTCGGCATTTCTTTTGGCTTTAGGAAGCTGAGTCTTTGTGTCCTGAAATTATAGGCACATAGTCCTTGAACCTGCTGTGTGGTCAAAAAAGAAAAACAAGTCGAGCATGCTCTTTTTGTTTGCTGAAGACTGGATATGCAATATGAAAGCAAAATGTTTCGTATTTTACTAAGTGATAAAATGTCATTCAAGTGATAATACCCTTCACCACTTAGCGGTTTCTGACTTTCACGTTTAAGAAAAACAGACTAGAAGGACTGGTTAAATCCAGCCAAAGGTAAGGGGGCTTTGCAAGCTCTTCTCACGGTGTTGAGGATTGGGCTAGTCTGTCGAGAAGGGTATGCCAATTTAGGACTCCAAGTTGGGCAGAAATGGGTACTGGTGAAGGTTGGATACATATAGGAAAATATGCCTGGAAATTGGCCCAATTTGTAAAGTCTGGTGGCATTTCCATTTGAAAACAATGAGAAGTGTAAGTTAAAAATGTTTCTCATATCTCTCACCTGGGCTTCCATAGTAGCGAGAGTATCTTACTCTCTTGTAATTGTTTCCTTACTTGCCCCTCTGCCCTGGTATCTGTGAACTCCTTGGGGCAAGGACCCAATTTATATGGCCCACTCACAGTGGCTGGCTCAGTGCCAGGCACTTAGTAGGTGTTCAAGAAATGTTTGTTGAATGAAACGCGTGAATGAACGAATATGAGGATCTTCTTTTGAAATATTCTTTTACTTCCATCTATGAGCTCCATGGACCAAGCCTTTCACTGTGCATAGCACATCATAAATACTCGTAAGTTTGTTGCCTGATTGACTGAGAGGAGCATCCAGAAGCACTCAGATTTGTAGACTGAAAAATAAAACTGACCGATAACTTACATTTAACATGCTTTTGCTTTCTAAGACCTCAAATATCTGACTATAATTGTCCCAAATGCCTTTTAGACCATACTTCACACACACATTCTTAGAAGGGAAATGTAGGGGCTATATTAGCTTATATTGCTTCCTCGGCCACATAGAAAGTCTGGAAAATTATAATTAGTGTTGAGAGGGATAAAAGGAAGTTTGCAGATTAAGTTATAAATCATCCATATTATTTTATTTCTCCTCAGTCTTCCTCCTTTCTCCTCTCTCCCTCATTTCCTTTCCTGTAACCTCCCTTCCCACCTTATCTCCTGTCTGCCTTTGACTGTAGGAGCTTCTCTACCTATGAAAACGTGCATTGGACCATGACCTGTACAGTCCCCAGAATTGTTCTCTGGGTGAAAAACCTTCATGAGTGTTAGAAACAATTAACGTTTCCATTTACAACTAGGCTCGAAGCTTTCTGAGTGGCAAAGATGTAAATTTATTTTAACCTTTAATCTAAAGTGTAATTTTTGTGTGTGGGAAACCAGTAGTAGGAGACTAGTGTGATTGGGAAATACATTTCAATTAATTCTTCCACCAACACCTTATCTCTTCTGCATCAGAACCTTTTATAGTGTTAAAATTAACAATTATGCAGCTGATGGCTGGCTAAATTCACCAGGGGACCCAGAGAGAGCCTCAGATAACACGACACATATAAATCATTCAGGAGAACAATTCATGAAAGAAAAGTTATCTGTGTTTGGGATGACATTGGAAGAACCAAATAGGAGTCAATTTGAAGAAGGGACATTCAGTCCCATTATCCAGCTTGCCTTTTTCTTTTTTTTCTAATTGTGTCATAACATACATTTTTTAAAATTAATTATCCATTAGTGGCAAGATAAATGTCTCTTCTTGTGCTAAGGAAATAGTGGCCTCAGTGGTGAAAGATTATTTCACATGTGTAGCACTCGTATAGAAAGCTGTTACCAGATAATGTGGCAGCTCTTCTTTGAAGAAGCACAATGATGGGTGACAGGCAAGCCAGTGTTTACCACACTGAATAGAGGACTGGCAGATTTCAGGCCACTGATCAGTTACATAAGCAGAGGGAGCTGGGTCTGGAATGATGTTACACCAGACCACATGGATCACCAAGTAGTAAGTACTTCAGAATATAACAACCCATGAAACTAGGTCCTCGGGAATACCAAGCACTATTTTCAAGGTTTCTTTCCCCCGCAAAATGTGTTGCAAGTACCTCTAGAATTGGCTTCATGCTTAAACCTTCAATCACCATAAAAGATGTCTATTTCAGGGCGTTTTGTAAATATATTGTTCTTGATGCAGGGAAAGTATACACATATACATACATTCTGGAATAAACCAGAATTTAATAGGACCAAATGCCAAATACTAGTCTTGCAAGAGATCTGTTTTATTTATTTATATTTTTATTTACATTTTAATTTTATATACAAGTTATTTCCTTGATACTTTTAAAGATCCCATCTGTGTGGTTTTGGTTCATCTTTCTTGGCTACTGGTTTTGAATTTTAAACTTCACTCATAGTCAACGGAAATATTTAACTTGCAGTTTCCACATATGGAATAGTAACCGGGTTAAAAGCTTTACTAAGCACTGGAGTGATAAAATTGTCGTATAATTTTCATTTCTTTAAGGTAATTTATTCTTTTCCCTTCACTCCTACACCCTGCTACTAACCTGTAGAAGAAATACAAATCACGAGAGGAGAAAAAAAGATATGGGTTTTTGCCAAGGTTCAGTAACCATGTCTCAGTTTAGTGAACTTTTTAGTGAAGTATGAATTATAGTTGCCTAATATTTATTTGCATCCAAAACACCTCGATAAAAATTTATTGTTTTGTTTTTGTAGCCCATTAAATTGTACCTAAAAGCATTTGTGATGACACACAATGTTTTTAATTATTTGCTTTGATGAGCCTATTGATTAATATAGGTTACAATTATAATTAATACAAGGTTACAAAACTCCTCCAGGTTTTGCCACTGAAGATGGTGAGACTGGGTCGACCCTGGCAGAGTGCTTCTCCCCTTTGCCCAGTGAAACCTCTTCCACAGAGGTCTTTCTAGTCTTACACTCTATTCGAAGATGATTTTTTTTTTTGGCAGTGGAAGATTCACCCTACACTAACATCAGTGCCAATCTTTCTCCTTTGTTCTTCCCCCCCAAAGCCCCAGTAGATAGTGGAGTATAGTTGTAAGTTCTTCTAGTTCTTGTATGTGAGCCCCAGCCACAGCATGGCTCCTGACAGACAAGTGTTATAGGTCCATGCCCGGGATCCAAACCCTGGCCACTGAAGGGGAGCACACCGAACTTTAACCACTAGGCCGTCAGGGCTGGCTCCAAAGATGATTTAAAAAAAAAAAAATCTAGATATTATTCACATGTCATAAAATTCAACATTTTAAAGTGTGCCATTCAGTGGGTTTTTTGTATTCACAGAGTCGTGCAGCCATCATTGCTAATTCCAGAACATTTTCTTCACCCCGAAAAGAAACACTTACCTATTAAGAGTCATTCCCCACTTCCCCCAACTCCTAGCCCCTGGCAACCACTAACCTTCTTTCTGTCTACAGGTATATCTGTTCTGGACATTTCACATAACTGGAATCATACAATACGTGACTTTTCGCATCTGGCTTCCTTCACTGCTTGCTATTCTCTGTGCTAAACTAGATGAGGATAAAAAGGAAGAAAACTTTTCTGCCCTCCTGGAGGTCATAATGTTGTAGGACAATCATGCTAGATAAATATATACCATACACAGTATGGGCAGCACATTTTCCTCTTGATTCCGTCTCCAGTTTCTCTGATGTACTATTGATAAATACAAAATGGTGGCCCCTATTATGTTCTTTGGAGGATAACATTGCCTGCCCAAACCAGAACTGGGATCAGCCTACACTTCATCTTTACCTTCCACTTTGTGCTCAATTTTTATGCTCAACTTCTCTTTATTTCTTAGTCAAGAGTCAAGAGGGGCCGGCCCAGTGGCATAGCAGTTAAGTTTGCATGCTCTGCTTCAGCGGCCCGGGGTTTGGGTTCAGATCCCAGACGTGGACCTACACACCACTCATCAACCCATGCTGTGGCAGTGTCCCATATGCAAAATAGAGGAGGATTGGCATGGATGTTAGCTCAGGGCCAATCTTCCTCACCAAAAAAAAAAAGAAAGAAAAAAGAGTCAAGAGAACATAAAGACCCAGGATAGATTCATGGGTCACTTTCAAGTCACCTTTAATACAATGGGCAGACTTGCTTTGCATTCCTGCTCACAGTTTAGTTTCCTATCCACTCATGGAGTGTAAAGATGCTGCCATATGAGCTGTCAATGTTAGCACACATTATAACATGTCCCCCCATGGTGCCATCTTTTTGTATGATTGAAAGACAATATTCTGAGTTATCTAACTAAAACCTGTCCCTTTATAATCCACACAACAATCAAAAATCCTCTCTTGCCTCCTTTAAAATGTTCTGTGAACATCTTTGATAACCCAAGTCAATTTTAAAATTATTTTCTTTATTCATAAAAGTCATAAAAATGCTCTGTAGAAAACTTGAAAAATAAATTGTGCAGAAGAAGGTAAGAATCACCTATAATACCTAGAATAAACTAATGTTGATATTCTGTATTTAATTTTACTCTTTTTGTGCACATATATTCTTTCAAATTCAATAAAAATTGTTAAATGGCTCTTATGTGCAAGGAGGAAATCAGTGGTAGATAAGAATAAACCTCTTGGAGTTTGGAAATTTATAAAAATTAGGATCACACTGGTTATAAGGTTAGTATCTCCCCCTCCCCCCAATAAACATTAGGGCAAGTATATTTTCCCATGTCTTGAAATATTCTTCAAAAAAAATCTTTTTTTTGCATATCTTTTCATACCTGCATATGAATGGGCCAATAATTTTCAGAGTGTAGCTTATTTATGTTGTTTTCCTTTTTTTTTTAATATTAAAAACAATGCTGTGGGGCCAGCCCGGTGGCGCAGCGGCTTAGTCCGCGCTTGGCAGCCCGGGGTTCGCGGGTTCGGATCCCGGGCGCCCGCCGACGCACTGCTTGTCAGCCACGCCGTGGCGGCGTCCCATATAAAGTAGAGGAAGATGGGCACGAATGTTAGCCCAGGGCCAGTCTTCCTCAGCAAAAAGAGGAGGATTAGCAACGGATGTTAGCTCAGCGCTGGTCTTCCTCACACACACACAAAAACAATGCTGTGTTTGGGCTGGCATAGTGGTTAAGTTCACGTGCTCTGCTTCAGTGGCCCCGGGTTCGTGGGTTCAGATCAAGGGCATGGACCCACACACCACTCATCAAGCCATGCTGTGATGGCGTCCTACATACAATATAGAGGGAGACTGACATAGATGTTAGCTCAGGGACAATCTTCCTCAAGCAAAAAGAGGACGATTGGCAACAGATGTTAGCTCAGGGCCAATCTTCCCCACCAAAAATAAAATAAAATAAGAAAATAATGCTGTGTTAAAAATATATTGAATACCCTCTTACATAAAATTTTGAAAGCATTTGTAATTAAATTCTTAGGACAGATTGCTGAAAGAATTACTGAGTCAAGGATATTTTTGTTTATATTTGAGCATATTTATACTTATTTGCTAAATTATCCAATTTACATTCCTAATATATACCCAATGTTTATATTACACCAATTTATATTCATACTGGCTTTGACTAAGAGTGCTCATTTTCCTATTT
Source organism: Tapirus indicus (assembly GCA_031878705.1). Classification (NCBI taxonomy): domain Eukaryota; kingdom Metazoa; phylum Chordata; class Mammalia; order Perissodactyla; family Tapiridae; genus Tapirus; species Tapirus indicus. The sequence goes on along the minus strand of CM062930.1, from coordinate 15,683,373 downwards.
CCTTCACAAGGCTGACATTATAATTGTAAACATTTTTAGCTAATTTCATAGGCAAAATGTTGTCTTTTGTTATTGGCAAAGTTGAATGCTTTTATGTTTGTTGGCTATTTGTATGTATGTGTGTCTTATATATGATTTGGCTATTCTTGTTCTTGCCCATTTTTTATGTTGCAGTGTTTCTTTTTATTGATTAATAAGTGCTCTTTATATAGAGAATAATCTGTCAGATATGATGCAATATATCTGTACTTTGTTTTTTGCCTTTAATTGACTTATGAATCTTTAAAAATATATATAGATTTTCATAAGTTACATTTATTAATATTTTTCCTTCCTGGCTTTCTGCTTTTGATTTCATGCTTGAATGTCCTTTTCCAATGTAAAGTAAAAGAAAAAAAGTCATGTTTTTTCTTCTGGTTGCTGGGTTTATTTTTTATATTTAAATCTTTCATCTATCTGAAATTTATTTTGGCATATGGAGATGTAGGCATTCAACTTTATTTTTTCTCCAATAGCTATCCAATTGTCTCATTTACTGAATAAATCTTCTTTTTGTAGGTGATTTATGACATCTTTATAAAACAGTAAATTGCTACATAAACCAGAATATGTCAGTTATTCTCTTTACCTGGGTACAATGAAATCTCATGCATTTTGCTGTTCTTGTCAGTTATTCCAGGAAAAGCCCTGCATAAATCTTACTGTGAAAGATATAGTGAAATCAGTGTCTCCAGATTCTAATGTTCTCCGGTCCTATCTTTGAAAAGAAAAAAAAATGTGAACACATTTTAGCTCCTTTTTCTGTAGTGTCTGATACAGAGTAATGCTTAATCTATATCCATTGAATACGTGAGGCCACCGGGTCCATGAAAATGTCCCTCCGCGTGATGGTGAAGACCTCAGTCTGGGGCGTGCCTTAGGCAGTCTTCAGACATCTCCCAGAGCCCAGCACTGAGGCCATCAGAGCCAGGAACACTTTGTGTTGTCCACAACATAATCACACAACTCAGGTCTTGAGTTGTGGTGTCTTTGGTTAAATGATTTCCTTCATTCTTTGAGTCTAACCTTCACAAAATTCCAGAACGCTTTACTTTTGAAAAAAAAAATCTTATCAAGAATGTCTCCATTGCCTGGTTTCACTTCAGACATCATCTTATGCATCTCATTTCTCTCTCTCAAGTCCCCTCCACCCTCTTCTTTCCTGTCCTTTTTCTTCTACATGCTAAGAGACTGGATCCCTTGAAAGCTTTCTTTGTCATTAAAAACCAAGTCCTTTGACAATTTTTCAATATATTAAATTTAAAATTTTCATCTAATTATTACATTGAGAGTGAACAACTTTCTGGGCCCCTGACAAATTTTCCAACTTTCAAGAAATTGGCTTTAGCTGTTACCATGTATGACATAATATATAGCCAGGTACTTGCCACACTGCACATCCTTGTCACATAGTAGGCACCAAAAATATGTGAGTTTCCTTCCTCCCTTCCCTATATTTAAATACATCTACTTCTCCCCATGAGACCATTCTCTAGCACCTAGCCCAGAGCTTGGTACAAGTCAACCTCAAATAAGTATTTGATGATTGAATAACAGAAAGAATAAACAATAAATAAATAATAGGATCAGAGAAGGTAGTATCATCCCATTTTTTCAACCTTAATTAATTTTACTATTTATTCTGGCCCACTTTTCTTTTCTGTAGTTATGTGTATATATGGAGATAGATAGATAGATAGATATCCTTTAATTCCGTTCTCTTTCAGATTGATTCTAAATATTTGATGCTTCAAAGGTTACTTTTAGGTTACTTCCAACTCTATCATCATTTTCCAAAGATGCAATGATGCAATTCCTTTCCATATGTCTGTGTGTCCTAGCAAGGACCTGAGTTATAGTAGGTGCCTAATTAAGAGTTGTTAAATTTGAAATCTGATTCTTTTCTCTTCCCCAAGTCTTATTGATGATCTTACGTCTTCTTTACTTGACCTGATACATTTTAAACAACTATATTACCTTCATTTCTTGTACTAAACTTTACATTGTTTTGCTTCTGAGTACTGCAGACATCTTCAGCTTTTAGACATAATTTTTACATAATATTAATATTAACATTAAGATAAATTGCACCTTTAATTTATTCTTTTACCATATTTTGTGATTCCACAGAGCTCTCAAAATTTCTTTTTGCCCTCTTCTTCTTAAGATTAGCCTGGGTACCGCATCTCTTCTCCTTGCCCAGCAGTGTGCTATTTCCTGTATGCTTCCTTCTTCTGGGACTCAAATTCTATTAGACTTTCTTCTCACGTTCTTTAGCCTTTCCCTTTATTGATGTCTTCCTGCCAACCCCTCCCCTCCCCTCTTCTTTGCTTCTCTTCCTTTTCCTTCTCCTCCACTTCTCATTTGGGAGACCGGATAAAGCTCTCCCTTCTAAGGAAGTGTTCTGTATCTTGTTCTCAGTAACATGTATTACCTTCTATCTGTTGTTTTCTTGACTCGTTTCCAAACCATCATTTGCGTTTCATTTTCTCCCATGCCCCTTCAAGAAATTTATTTCATTAACATTCCCCACCACTCCAACCCCATCCTCTTCTCCGTGTTTCCTTCTTACACCCAGGGAACGTCCATGCATTTATTTGGGCTTATGTTACCTGTTTTGGTTTTTCTTCAACATTTTCATTCTGGGCCCTTCGAGCTGGCCCAGCAAAACTGCCTGGGCTTAGGAATAAACCTGGGTCCTTTTTTATTTCAAAGAGCAGACACATCCTCACAGCCAAGAACTCGGGCAGAGGAATTTTTTGTGTGTGGTTTTCTGTATCAACTTTAATCTTTTGCTGACTCTGAAAACCAAACCAAATCAAACAAAACCACAAAACAACAAAAAAAGACAAGTTTTTTTTACCAGTTATTTTCTCTCTTGCCTCAATTCTATTTTGTATCTGTATTTCTTTGCTCCAATCAAAAGTTTACTGTTATTTTTACTGAAATTGTCAATGCAAAAAAATATCATTTTATTGAGGTCACAATGTTCCCCGTATCCGCAGTTTTGTTCTTAAGGAGAATGAATTGCATTCTGAATTATTAGGAATGTCTTTCCAAAGTACTTATCCTTTCCTGGTAATGCTGTATCCAAAATAAATGCTTGTATTTTTCCCTGATTATATGAATCACCCATTAAACTCTTTGCTTCCCAGGATTTGAATTGCGAGGGTTCTTGTATAAAGAAAAAGCTCAATAAGTTTTTGTTGGATAAATGGGTAAACCTTAATTTATCTCATGCCAGTTATAATAATAATTAATATCTTCATCTCCACCACTATTACATCATCTTTACCACAACAGCTAACATTTATTAGCACTTACTCTGTGCCAGGGACTAGCCCTTTAGAGGCATTATCTAATCATAGCAGCTGCACGTAACTTTGTTTTTCTTTAGAATAACTTAATCTAGATTTCAAGACTCCATTCTACCATGATTGTAGATGCTTCATCTCAGATACTTCAGGGTTCTCCCTCTTTCTGGGGTCATTTCTAAGCTTCAAGGTTGTAACAGACACTGTTATTAACCAATATAACTCACTCAACTTCCTTATTAACAAAACGCTTATATCATACTGGACAGCAAATTGCCCAGCTTAATACTCCCTTTCTCTGCCTCCTTTGCAGCTGGGGTAGCCAGTTCTGGCCATTGAGACATAAAAGGAAGCCAGCTGGAAATTTCTAGGAAGCTTTGGCTTTCACGTGGGCTGATGATGGCTCCTCCCTGCCTCCCCCTTCTTCAAAGCAGGATCTCAGATGTGATGCCTGGAGTGGGAGCAGCAATTTTGTGACCATCCAGGAAAGGCCAAAAATTGTAAACACATTATTGAACTATAGAATCACTTTGAGTAATCATCTATTGTTTGGACTTCCTATGACGTGAGAAAAATAAATGCCTATTTTTAAAGTCCCTGAAGTTGTCTTTTATGCTACGAGCAGCTGAATGTATTCCTAAGTAACACAGGAGGGGCTGTAGAGTACTATGGATGTGAGGACATCATTCTTCAGTCACCAGCATCTCATCTAGTCCTCCATTGTCATTTCACATAGGTCATCACTGAGATCCCTTGTACCTGGCTAATGATTATTTTTAAATCCTGCAACTTTATATTCTAGTTCTTTGCCATGATGGTGTTGGTGGTGGTAGCAAGGGTCTCAAAGTCTTGGTGCCACAGTGGGATATGATGATATTTGCAAAGCTGGTTATGGCTCTGTGGTGGGCTATTACAATGGTGGCTCCCTTTTACCACCCCTTTAGGCATTCATGCCTTGTCTAGACCCTTCCCACCTTGACTCTAGGCTTGGTCTCATGACTTGCTTCGGCCAAAGGAACATTAGTGAGCATAGTGCAAACAGAGGCTCAATAAGCTGTTTGTACCTTGGAGCTCGTCTGGTTGGAATGTTTCCAGCCACCATGGTCTGAGAAGCCAAGAGCTACATAGAGAGGCCCGTGGAAGAGAACCGAGGCACTCCAGCTGATCCTCATCTGAGCACCCAGCCAACAGCTAGCACAAACTGCCGGCCATTGCAAGTGAGCCATCTTCGATATTCCAGCCCAGTTGAGCCTCCAAATGACTACAGCCCAGATGAACCGTGTGAAGCAGAAGAATTGCCTAACTGAGCCCAGGCAACCCACAGAATCATGAGACGTAATAAAATGCTTGTTGATTTAAGCCACTAAAGTTTGGGATAGTTTGTTACACAGTGATACATAACTGGGAAGTGTCCCTTCTTCCTAGATACATCATGATGTAGAGAATTGCAGTATTATAATGACTAGCACAGCTTGAAAATTTTTAAAAAGAGATAAGTATTTGCTTTTGCATTTTTGCTGCAAGTCCTAAATACAATTTTTGTGTGTTTGGAACACAAGAAGCCTGATACATTTATAAGCCAATTCAAAACACTACATTTTCTATTTTACTCTACTTGGCACTTATACAGTGCTCATTATCACAGAATACAGGTGCTTTATAATATTATTATTTAGCATTTATAGAACACTTTTTGCTTTCAACGTATGCTAGAAATTATTTTAATTTTTATATTTGCAAAATACTTTATGGTCATTTAAATTTTAAAATTATCTCATAACCCTCATTGTGAAGGAGAAAATATATAACCAATATTGGGCCCAAATTTGTATCTTCCCCGAGAATGTACCTATGTTGCCTGCATAGAGGTCTGGGTCCAAGACAATGAGCAGAACTGGAGCATCAATACCGTTGCAACAAAGGCCGCACCAGAAAATCTGTATTGAAAGAATGGATCTCGGCCAGTGGCTTCCTCCAAGCGATATTTGATACAAATATACCAGAAGCCATGAATATATTTGTACAGCAATTCAAGCTGGAGGTAGTGCACCGTGGTAGACCAGAACAAAAGCTTTGGAATCACACAGCTGGACAAGGTCTTCAACCTCTCTATTAGCTTTTCATCCATAAAATATCCATTTTATAGGGTGATTGTGAGGATTAAATGAGATAACAAGAGTAGAAACACATTCTGTAGGCCTGATACGCTGAAAGTGCGTAAAAAATTAGAGCTATTCTTATTACTGAGACTGTGTTAATTAAGATTATTACTAAGATTTTATTACTAGGATTGTGTAGTAGTTGAGAATTAATTTCTTAGTGTCACAAAGTTGTCTTGGTTTGGAGTATAAAGAAATGCTTCAGCCCTTTCAGATTATGAAGGTGCCATTCAGTAACTTACCACTTTTCTTGTACTCTCCACAAATAGTCACAAAGAGTGAATCCATTGCAGGGTTTATTAATCCTATGATCTTCCTTATCGGCAGGGAAAAGTGTCTGTCTCACTCCTGCTAAAGGGCGTTCTTTTCTTTAGCTGAGGAAGATTCGCCCTGAGCTAACATCTGTGCCAATCTTCCTGTATTTTGTATGTGAGCTACTGCCACAGCATGGCCATTAATAGATGAGTGGTGTAGGTCCATGCACAGGAACTGAACCCTGGCTGCCGAAGTGGAGTGCACCAAACTTAACCACTAGGCCATCAGGACTGGCCCAAGAGTGTTCTTCTTTATCATTATGAAAGAAGATGTGGTCTAGGATTTCTCCACAGAGGGGAGGCGAGGGCATCTGGCAGTTCTGCTGAACCAGGCCTGCCATGCTATTTCCTGGGGAGACTGAGGATGTTTTTCACTTTAACAGCAGAGTCACCAACATAATACTTCCTTCTTAACAATGCCTCGGGCAGGCCCTGGCCATATATAAAATTCCCTGTTTCTCAAGAGAACATTTAGCTGGTGGCTTCCACGTTCAAGGAGGAAAATGGAGCCATCGTCCCTTTGTTTCTCACAAAAAGGAACTTGAATGGCTGTCAAATGGCTGGTTATACCTTCTTAGTGGCAGAGTTATAATTGAACTCAATCTTACATTCTGGAAAGGTATATTCTTTACAGAGCTGCACAGACAGTTTTCCTGTGTAGTCTTATATTTTGAAATTATACAATTAACTATGTATCTGTACAGCAAAATGTTCAGGCTCGTTCCAAAAACGTTCATTCAGTTGCTTTGATTATAGCATTTTGGGGCTTAGTTTCCTAAGAGAAATGCATGTTTTTAGCTTGTTCTCAGATATAGCAAGGCATAAATCTGGGGTTAAAAATGATTTGAATTTCTGAATGCTTTCACACTTAAAAAAGTCTTCAAAACTGGAGGTCAAATAGAATGATAATGTAGAAACTATCATGTTATCCTTCTTTTTCTCTTTCAGAGATTGTTAACCAAAGAAGGACAATTTTCTAAAATTCATATATATTTTCAAAGAGAAGTGTAAAATATAGAGTCCACGCATTTGTTTCAGAAGGACTGGCTGTCTTTAGAAGGAGCACAGTTTTATTACTCTTGTCGTTCTATTCTGTTTCAAAATTTATTGGCCCTGAAAAGCTGTGAAAACATTTATTTGAATATTTTGTTGATTCTTATACATATAGTAGACAAAACTGCGAAATTTTTCTGAGGTATTAGATCTTAAGTATTCTTGAATCATTAGATTTAATCATTCTCAGGCATTTTCCAATCCTTTTACCTAGGGATTTAGCCCTGGTATCATTCTCAAGTTAGTTCTCCCCCCAAAAATAAGAGCTTGGGGGAAAAAAAAGGAAGTACTAAAACTAAACTGAAAAATGAGCCTTGAACTGTGCTGTGGGCATAAATGCAAAGTGTCAGGAGAAGACAGTATTCAAGCTTGCTGCTCATTTTATACTTCTGTAAGATTCTGGAGTCTGATTCCTGACCAAGTAGGGCAGGAGAATCTGGATAATGTGAGGGATGTTCTTGTCAGAAACTGATAAACTGCAAATGCTGAAACACAATGGAAAGACGAAGAGTTAGAATTCAAGATTAGTTAATAAGGAATATTGAAGAGGAAAAAAAGATGATAGAAAAAAATGTTTGAAGTGAAAAATAAATTGATACTTGAATATGACACATGCAAAAGGAAAAAAGAAGCCCACAAAAGAGGTCTTAAAGAAATATGAAAAAGCCCTGGAGGTGAAATGTTACATAAATATTGCTGGTCAGTTATAATCAACCATGGCAAAGCCACATGTTTTGTAACTGAAAGAACTGACAGAAGCAAAATGACCAACTCAGCACTGGATAAAGGGAATTGGGGAAAAAAGCAGTTATTAACTGCAAAAAAAAAAAAACTTGAAGAGGGCTGGTATTTAGGACAGCTGAGGTGAAATACAAGGAAATCATGGATGGCATGAAAATGTTGAGAAGAATGAATGCTAAATCAAAAGAACTGGAAAAAAGAAATTTTCCTCTTGGCGTTATGCTGGCATTAAATAAAAACTTATTATAATGAACAATTATAGCCAAAGTCAGTGAGACTTAGAAAAAGAAGAACCCACAGGCATATATGACCTGAAAAATAATATTTGTGGCAGGTACAGGAATACAGATAAAATTCTTTTCTCTTTTTTCTTTTTGCTTGAGGAAGATTTGCCCTGAGCTAACATCTGTGCCAGTCTTCCTCTATTTTGTATGTGGGCCACCACCACAGCATGGCCACCAACGAGTCGTGAAGGTCTGCACCTGGGAACCAGACCTGGGCCACTGAAGTAGGGCGTACTGAACTGAACCACTAGGCCATGGGGCTGGCCCCCAGATAAAATTCTTATACCATTCTTTGCAGGTCCGTCCCTGCTACAAACTCTTGTTTTTAGCCTGTTGGATGAACCTACCCTCAGTGTGTCTAAAGCTGTACTAAAGCAACCAGTCCCACTTCCTCCAGGGGCTGCCACTTCCACCAGCAAGAACCCTCCAAACCTGCAGAACAGTGGCTGGCCCATCCCTGCTCAGGGTTCTTGCCTTCTGCCTCTTCACCAAGATCTGTCCCTCCATGTTGAGTAAATGTCCTCTACTCATTTCAGCCTTTCTATCTCACAGATCAAATATATCTCACATCACATTCTCCACTCTTCATTTGTCCAGCAAATACATATGGACTGCCTACCATGTGCCTGGAACTTTTCTATACTCTGGGACACAGCTGTGAAACAACAGACAGAAATCCTTGTCCTCATGGAGCATAGGTTAGTGAGGGGAGGTTGGAGGAGATATCCCATGTAGAAATAAGTAAACTGACAGTCATGAAATGTTTCCCCATCTCTCCTGTATTAGTTTCCCACGGTTGCTGAATCAAATTACCGAAAACTAGGTGACTTAAAACAACAGAAATTTATTCTCTCACCGTTCTGGAGGACTGAAGTCCAAATCGAGGCGCTGGCAGGGCCCCACTGCCTCTGGAGGCTCTAGGGGAGAATCCTTCCTTCCTCTTTCCAGCTTCTGGTGGTTGCCAGTATTCCCCGAGGCCACATCACTCCAATCTCTGCCCCCGTGGTCACACTGCCTGCTTCTCCTCTGTTCACGTGAGGTCTCCCTCTGTCTCTCTCCTATAAGGACACTTGTCATTGGGTTTAGGGACCACTCTAAGTGAGATCCAGGATGCTCTCATCTCAAGATCCTTAACTTAATTACATCTACAAAGATGCTTTTTCCAAATAAGGTTACTTCCCAGGTTCCAGGGATTTGCAGTGGATATCTTCCAGGGGGCCATTTTTTGGACTTAGCACATGTCCCAATTCTATATGAAAAAAGTTCCCCATTTTTTTTTTTTTTTTGAAATCACACAGGCCACTTAGTTTTTTTTTTTTTTTTTTTTTAAAATCATATTCTATTTTGTATAATGACCATCTAGGGATTTGTTTTTAATCTTTCCTTTGCTTTCTCTTTTTTCCACACCACCTACATGTAATCCAGCAGCAGCTCCTTTCAAAATAGATCGTAATTCCTTTATGTCATTCTCCACTGCTTCCACTCCAAACGGCATCTTTGTTTTACATATTCTTGCTGTAGCCTCCTCTCTGTCTTCCCTGACCCATCTTGCCCCTCTACAGATGCAGCTCCCCACAGCTGGAGTGGAAGCTCTTCCAAGACTAGACCAGAGCCTCTGTAGGTCTCCCTGACTAATGTCGCCTGCTCAGAGATGCTTTCTGGGATGACCCTAGTTAATATTCAATGGATCATGATCAAAATGATTATGTATTTCTGGTTTATAGGTTTACTTTCTGTCTCCCCACACTGCACCAGAATGTAAGTGCCATCTGACCACTTTTATATTTTGAGTAGGTTAAGATGGACATCAGGACTGTAGGATTTAAAATGAACTTCCCTGGTAGCTCCTGGAATCTGAACCAAAGCAGCGCACGTAGGGCATCGTCTCCACTTACAATTTGGTGAAAGACTCGTGCCCTTCAGAAGGATGGCCCTGGGGCATGGCAAGATCCTTGTTCATCAAAGAAGCCCTCAATTAAGCTTAGGGCACTCAGTTTCCTTGGGCAAGAAGGGGATTAACACCTTCTGGAAACAGGGATCAAATAAGGAATTTCTGGCTGACCTTTAATGAACCTAAATTTAAATAGTCATTTTATCTATGTTCATCAGTGATATTGGCCTGTGGTTTTCCTTCTTTGTCTTGTCCTTGTCTGGCTTTGGTATCAGGGTGATATTGGCCTCGTAGAATGTGTTGGGAAGTGTTCCATCTTCCTCTATTTTTTGGAAGAGTTTGAGAAGAATAGGTGTTAAATCTTTGAATATTTGGTAAAATTCTCCAGAGAATCCATCTGGTCCTGGACTTTTATTTTTTGGGAAGTTTTTGATTACTGTTTCAATCTCTTTACTTGTGATTGGTCTATTCAGATTCTCTATTTCTTCTTGATTCAGTTTTGGGAAGTTGTATGCGTCCAAGAATTTGTTATAAACTATTAAGACATCAATAAAAATGAAAAAAACTAGTCATTTTATCTAAATCTTCAAGTATTCAGATTTTACTCTAATTTGGTGTTTTGTAAAGTGTGACCCCCAGAGCAGTGCCATTAACATCACCTGGGAGTTTAACAGAAATGCAAATTTTGGGGTCTTACCCCAGACCTACTAAATCAGAAACTTTGGGGGTGGGGCCCAGTGGCTGTGGTTTAACAAGCCCTCTGGGTGTTCCTGATTCTTGATAAGTTTGAGAACCACTGCACTAGTTGATTTTAATGGCTTTAATCACTCTCATTGTGTTTGACTTTTAATCCCATCTTTGTTACTTGAGTATTAGGCAGCCTCCTGCTATGTCACACCCTTTCTTTTACTAACTGAAACTTCTTGGAAAATGCTTTTTTAATAGTTATATATGAATATATATGTGTGATATATATGCACTCTATATATAATATATGAATATATGTAATTATTTATGTAAGACATAGACAATATATATCAAAGTGTTGCCCATGATAATGCAAATTAGGTGATCTTTGTTTTTTCTTTACACTTAGAAAAATTTAATGAATATTATATTTTTTAAAAATGTTATTTTTCTCTGTACCACAAATTAGTTGATCTGAAGGAACTCTTTTCTTGAGCTCCCATGGAGCATTCTTTCTTTCTTAAAAATTGTATTACTTTAAAAAAATCATATGGAAAAAGTGGAAACTCAAGCATGATAAAATGAATTTTTTTAAATTAAATGCTAACAGAATTAAATTCTTTCCAATGATTTAAAAAAGTCACTCCTAAATTAACTGGAGGATTGTAGCCTTCACTCTTCCTTTGATCCCTACATACGGGGAACACGAAAGACAATGCTTTCAGGACATATTTGACAGATGGTTTCCTCAGCCAGGATAAGATGCTGTTTTGCCACCATAACAGGGGGCGCCATGGCGACCATTCTGGAAGGCGTGTTAAGAGGAGATGAGCTCAGGACGCACATTCATTTAACACATAATTCCTGAACTGCATCTGTGCGGATGGCTATTGCCATTGATGACTGGCAGCCGTGACGGTGCTAGGATATTTCACTATTTGTGATTGCATATCTGTCATTTTCTTGTTAGATTTCTCATTGTCAAGCAGAACTGGGGAAGGAGAGGAAAAACAAGACGATGTCAAGAAGTGGTCCTTGTTTCATATGGGCTCTTCATAAGCGCATTCATTACGTAGCCCTTCCAGCACGGTGGGAGGGTGGATGTCCAATTTTACAAATGAAATAAATGCATTTGAAGAAATTTAGCAGGGAGGTACCATAGTCTTGTGGTTAAGCATGGAAGATTTGGAGTCAGAAAAATTTGCATTTGAATCCTGGTTCTTTCTCTAAAGACTATCTTTTCCTTTACTCCCTGGGGGGAGGGGCGGGGGAGGCGCTTCCTCCTTCCTAGTCAGGGCTCTTACCCCTGCTAAACTCCAAACTGAAGAGTCTGAACTAGATTTGGTAGGTGTCTCTTTATTTTTAAAAGATTTTTATCAGGGGTATGACATGATCAAAATAAGAATTAGTGGAGACTAATTTGGTGATGATCTGGCAGACGGAATGGAGAGAAGAGAGAAAAGCAGAGAGGACTCGAGCTGTTGCAATCATTTACATAAGCGCCTCCGTGAACAAGAACATGAACAGTGGGAAAGATCCGAGGGACTAGAAAGGAGGGAATGGAAATAGGAGAGACTGAAAGAAAAATGATTGGGGTTTGAAAATTGCTTTAACTCCAGGGGCAAGGGAAATGGGGAGGGAATCAGCAAAAAAACAAAAACCCCTAAATTTAAGGAGGCAGGGTGTGAAGAATTAGTTTGGAGGTGGGAAAGGGCAGATGAATTTGGTTTCAAACAAGCTGAGCTTGAGTTGCAATATACAACAGAGGAAAGAAAGGAAGGTAGTGAGATGGGCAGGAGAACTCTAATATGTGAGTGAAAGGACTGAGATGTTAGACCAGAGCTGGAGAGAAGTGGGAGGGATGCTTCCAAGATGGTCTGGCAAAGGTTCTTTTTGAATCCATAGCACAACAGGAAATACAGATTATTTAATGGAATTGAGACAATAGGGAGATAATTTAGGTATGACACCAAATTTGACCAAAAGCACTCTTCTATTCTCGTTTTTGTTTGAATCCAGATATGATTATGGAGTGGTCTTGTCTTTGTTTTGATCTATCATGGTCACTAGGTGGCCTTGAATGACACTGGTGTCCTGCGAAATTGTTTATGTTCAACAGGAGAACATCCTGGCTTGGTTGTGACTGTCAGGCCAGCTTGCAGCAACACTGGGCCTAACCGATGGACCAGGCTTGCCCCCACTGGCAGGGCCTTCTTTTCTCTTTCTGAGCATGAGCTCTTCCCCAAATGCTGCTCGTTCACTGTTTCTCAGTAATTAACAACATGTGTTTGTTTGTTTATTCAACTAACATTTATTGAGGACCTCCTATGTGCTGAGAATATAATAGTGGTCAAAGCAGACATGGAATCTTATGGAAATTAGAGCCATGGTGGGTAGAAGAGAGAGGGAAACACATTAATTTAAAAAACGAACAAATATTTAATTAAAATCTATGATAGCTATTGTGAAGGAAAAGCACAAAGAATTTTCAGAGAAGTACCACAGAGCTAATCTAGTCTAAGGAGTCATAAAATGATGTTTGAGCAGAAATCCACAGCATAAGTGGGAGTTAGCTGGGTGGGGAATGTGGGGATGGAGAGTGGGAAGGGCATTCTGGGCTCCCTGAATATCCTCTGCAAAGGCCGTGAGGCAGCGAGACTCTGCAGAAACCAAAAAGGCCAGTATGGCTGGCTCCCTGCTCATCTCAAAGGTACTTCCAAGTCTTCCCTTGGACCAGACAATATTTATTACAAGATTGAGCATTTTAAATGAGTTAAAAAACCCAACAGGCTGTTTAGAAGCCAGTTGCCTTTAGCTAAAGAAAGCTGCCACAGTGGTTTGTAAAAGTTAATGCGGCTTCCAGAAGCAATGGTCTTATTATCTGAGAATTCATCAAAACCTTAGTGTTCCAGTTTGAACCTAGAACCTTGGTGTTTACACACGGAATACTTGGCCTGTTCCATCTTCTCTCCCCTCATTTCTTAACTACTTTCTTGTGTTCTATGTTTCTCATTAAATCCCTAGCCCCTCTGAGGGTAGGATTCTATCCTATTCATCTTCCCAAGTCCCCTTAGCACCTTGGCACTTACTGAGTTTTGCTGCTTTAACTTTTATTGAGCGACGTGCCCAATAGCAGTCTGCACTAGGACACAAAATCTAAAAAGATGGATCTCTGTCCTCTGGGAGTTTAGAGTTGTTGTGAAGATCTGACCCACCATCCTAAAAAATAAAACACACTTTTTGGCCACTTTACTGAGTTACTCAACATAAATTTCTACAATTGCTTCTCCTATGATAAAATGATCTTTATTTTATACTTCAGAGTCTAAGAAACTACTTTAATATTTTGATATTTTAAAATAAAGTTTGAAGATTACAAGATGGTATTACTGTTGTTAAATTCAAATGACTTAATTGTGATCCCATTTATAAGTGATGCTTTCACCTTGGGGTATTTGAAAATGAGATGCATTTCCTTTTATCTTTTCAATGGCAGCCCCTTGTAACGCTTGTGTGAACACAAGACTAAGAATTAGGAAGTCTTCCTTCTGCCCCTGACTCACCAGGTTACCCAACTTAACCTCACCGTGTCCTCAACCGTAAAATGGGGATAATAATACTTACCTCTCTCACTGAGGTGTCATGAGTATTAATTAGTGTTTGTCAAATGCTTTGAGATCCTCAGATGAAAGGCCCCAGGGAAGCCCAGTATAAAGTATTATTATATAAAGCCTCCCCACCTCCCACTTTCACTGAGCAGTGATTACCAATTATGGCCAACTCTAAATGGCAGTAATGCTGCATTCAGACACGACAAGGCAAGTTTTATTGGTCCATTAGGGCATGCCTATTTGAGGGAATTAGTTTTGTGAAAATGGTTATTATGCCAAGGACTTTTATTTTAGACGGTTGTTGTTCTAAGAGTTAGTAGTTAAATATTAAGCCATTTGGAAAGGCTGGTTTCACGTTTCAATTGGGATGACAGAACTTCATGACCGTGCCATTTACATCTGAAGAAGCTTAGGCGTGTGGTGTGGGAGAACTTACTTCCCATAAAATGAAATTATATTTATATGGAAGGCCGACTTCAGTTTCTGAAAAACCAGCTGGATAGTGAAGACAATGCTACTCACTTAATTAGGGAAGGAGGAAGTGTCTCCCACATATAATTTTCTGGATTCCAATGTCAAAGGATTCATAACTTGCAAAAAAATTTAATTCTCTCATTAGAACCCTATTTAACACATGGCAGCAAACTAAATCAATTCTTGGCACCTAATTTTTTTATTTTTACTCTTTTGTGGTTCAGTATTGATGACCCAGTATTTGAGAATTAGCAGATGGGTGTTGGACCTCAGAAAGGGGGCACAATCTTTACAGGTGATTACTGGATTGAAATAATGTATGTTCTTTGAAGAATTAAAGCACCAATAATATATCTGGTTCTAGGTTTATTTGTTTGTTTTTTGATCTACCATCAGCCTTAGCATTTTCCTGGTTCAAAAGTAACTTATTTTCATCTTCAGGAAGCAGGGCATTAGCTGGATAAGTCTATTGCAGAAGCTACCTGAGTTGTTAACATGATGATCTTATCTAAAAGTTAGATGACATACATATTTTTGTGACTACAAATTTCTCTTTAAAAATACGAAATAAAAATTCTGTAAGAGTCAATAATCCTTAATCATTGCAGAATTGTGTGTTTTTAATTCGTCTGAAAAGCAAGATTGAAAAAGATGTGACAAAATTTTACCAAGATTTTCTCCCATAGAAAATAATAAACTATTTTCCTATCATGTAGATCACAAGGTAACATTTCACCATGAAATGAATTCGTCTTGTTTATAAACACTGTATGACCTCATTTAGATTCATTCCTAATTTGTGATAATGTGAGTGTGAAGAGAAGTGAAACCACCATTGTTTTGCCCATGAAAACAGAGCTCCTTAAGCAAATTCACTGTGTAAACAAGGGAAACACTCTCTTTACTTAAGAGTGAGGCCTAACATTGTCTAGGGCCTGAGAAATCTGTGAGTGGCATTGTTGGCACACAAAGAACATGCCAGTTTCAAATGATTCTTATCTACCTATTAACAGACTTAGCAGTCACTCCTTAACACTTAAAACTCATTATCCTAACCATAATTTTGCTGTTTGCTTACTAAAAGACACACACACACACACACACACACACCTTTTTAAAAATCACAGATTTAAGTGATCTAATGGGTATTCTTCTATGTAATTTTGTTATTTAAAAAATCTTTTTGTTAACACTGAAAATCATTTATTCATTCGTTCGACAAACACCACGCCACTGAGAATGTCATTGTCCCTGACCCGGAGATTGTTGTGTAGTGTGACATAGGAGGAGAATCTTATTTATTCTGGTGAATTCTGGGGAGGGCAAATGGTAGAAAGGGTGATGCCAGACTGCATCTTGCTGGAAAAATCGTGTGCAGTTGTGGGGAGGAGCTAGGAAGAGGGCAGGAAGGAGGAGGGTGCCAAGAAATGGACGAGTGGCTGGAATGTCTGGTGGGGGTGGGCAGAGGTGGGGAAGCAAGGCAGGGCTCAGGTTAAAAATGGCTTCACCACGGATCAAGCTAATTAGATTAGATTTTATCCTAAAGATGACTGGATGTGGTTGGAGGACTTTCCCTGTGTGATGTGATCAGGTGTAAGTTTAGAAAGAGCTCTCGGATAGCCCTGCTCAGCGCCTCCCAGACCTGGCTCATCATCAGAATGACTAAAACACACAAAGCAAAAGTGAAAACCATTTATTTTCAAAAAGTTAATGTTCTTTTTATATGTGTTAAATTTTAAAACATTAAAATCAAAAGCATTTAAAACGCACTTAAGATGATGCACTGAAAAGCATTTCTCCTTCATACCCTGATTAACATAAAAAGGTACTTCTACTTATTTTTATGTTTCCTTTCAGTCTTTAGGCAAATACAAGCAAATATGAATATGAATTTTTATTTTCTTCCCTTTCTTAGCCCAAAGACAGAACATTATAGTCACTATTCCGCACCTTGCTTTTGGGTTTTTTGGTGGTTTTTTTTTTTTTTTTTTTTGAGATTTCATTTAGAATGAGTAAGCTCAAGAATCTGTACTTTTACAAGGCTCCTCATTGATGCTGGTAATCAAATGGAAACCACTGACCTACGGGATGGATGGGAAGAATATAAGTTTGGAAGCAGTGGTAATGGAAAGGAAAGTACACTTCCAGAGACATTTAGCATCCTTAGTATGGATTCCTATTGTCATCAGGATAATATTTCAAAACTATTCAACCTAGACATATTCTACTCCTGGGAAGTCAGGTTTCACCACTATAGCCCCAAAGTTGGGGAAAGGGAGGTATCGCCAACTGGAGGAGCAGGACATGGGGCAGGGGAACATTGACTAGGTGGAGAAAGTGCACGCAGGAAGGGGCTTGGCTTCACTTCCCCCAGGGTGGCAGAGGAGGGCCTGGGTTTGGTTCCCAGGGTGTCTCTCAGTCAACTATTGTGTGGCGGCCTGTGGAGGGATGCACGTGCTGGCTGATGGACTATCTGCAAGCCTCCTAAATGATTACTGGACTGCGGTCCTTGACCTTGAGATCTCCCAGGGGAACCACCTACAACAGAGACCAATGGAGGTCACGGCCATGTCTCAGGACTGCCACACCACCCAGAGGGCTGAGGTGGGCACCTCAACAGGAGGGAGCGCTGGGCCCAGCCTGAGCCAGCTGAGCCCCCAATGCGAGAAATGGACATGGGGTCAGGAAAAGACCTGCACTAAGAGACGCAAGCCCCGACTCTTCCCTGTCACCTGATGTACACTGAGCTGCCATCTAGGACAGGAGCAGAGGGAGGGACAGGAAATCTGGAAAAGTGAGCATTTATCCAAAAGAAACTGAGTTACCTTAAACATATGCTTAAGTTAGTAGGCCAGGCTGAGTTTAATTGTATTGTCAACAATGCAGAGCAGATCAATTAGAGTGGGGAAAAAAGAAGCCCTTCTTTTCATTGCATGTGTAACTAATATAAGTACATTTGCAACTCTACTGCAGTACGGTTTACATTTTTTATAGTACGTGGAATTTCATGCTTCTCCCAAGACCAGAGCATTCAAAGATAGCTAAGAGAGTTTTGCCCAAGGCTCAGAAAAGTGCTATGAAAATATGCAGGTCAGAGAAGAATTGCGTTGATTACAGGTATGTTTATTAGCCCCACTTTGTGAAGGTGGGAATTAGGAAGGCTCTTAAAGAGTTACAAGGCCAGTGGGAGGACTGGTTTTAGAGCTGCCACTCATGAGATTGGGCTTTCTCTCCTTAAGACCATTCTCTTCCTATTTATTTCTCACTTTTGTGTCTTTTACTGTGAAAGCGCATTAACAGAGCTTTGCAAATAGTGGTAGCCGTAGATCCTAAATGCCAGGGGCAATGGGAATTAGGCAGCCTAAACCTCTGCAGCCTGGCTGGAGAATTTGCTGCATTGCTGATGACAGATGGTTGATAGTTTTTTCCCCAAAACTGAACTGCTTGCTTTGATTGGCATAATAGAGACATCATTGTCTCTTTAAGGCTGGAAGAGTCCTTGCTCTCAACAAAGATATGATTCCTTGGTAGAAAAAATTGAGAAAATTCACCTTTCAGCAGAGCTGGTTTCAGGATACATTCCTTCCTTCTGAGTGGGAGAGCTCCAGTGGCAGTTTCCAGATCAGGGTTGAGAAACCATTTACATACCATTAAAAAAAACACAGATCTCCAGTGTCCATCCCCAAATAGCTTATTCTGTTATTTGAGGTACAAGATATAGTATGAAAAACAGACAAAAACTTTTTTCTTGGTTTCCTAAAATGTTTCTGTGGTCCAGTATTCATCAGTAAATGAGGTGTACTTCATAAAGAGTTTGATATAAATTCTTTAGTCACAAAGTTCATGTGGTTCTTAGGTAAATGGCTTAATTGTATAGTATTTTTTACTAGGTATAGTTGTAAGGTTTTGTATTATATAATTTGGTTGCTGTTGCTTTTCAATAAAGACTTTTAATAGTTAATATAAGCCTGGAGTACTTGGTGATGCCAAGGACTTTAACCATCAGATGCAAGTATTATTGGACCAATCAAGTGTGTCTCTAATGTCTCCTAGTACAGACGTTACTTTTTTTTAGGAAAAATAATTTTAAGAAAAAATTTAAAAAATAAAAAATATTTAAAAATAACATTTTTACTGTAGGACAAATAATTCAAATAAAAAATAAGAAACAATTATGAATAAAAGATTTCAAGTGAAGAAGTCAAGAATTTGCTATAGAAAAAAAAGATAGGCTAGCCATGTTACTTATAATTGTTGAATTTTGATGTTCTTTCTATATAGGTGTTTTTACGTTTTGAGTTCTTTTTTGGAAAAATTTGTTTTGTTTCTTAAATCCTCTCACCCTGGGATCTCCTTTCACCTTAACTTGAATCTTTCCTCCCTTTTCTAAAAAGATGCTAAGACTGCATTTTCAATTTGTTTCCTGGTAAAGTAAAAACAAACAAATAAAATTTTAGTTATTTAAAATTAGTCAAAGTTGCCCAGATGCTATGGAAGTTGACTGGATAAATGTTAGGGGGAAATTTTACATGGGTAGCATTTCAGAGACTTCTCTTAGCTTTTCAGTTTTCACAGTGAATTTCTCTTTTTCAGTCCACTTTTGGAAGCATATGGGTGGAGATGGGGAGAAATTGAGCTACTTGTCAAAATTATTCCCTTCAAGAGAATACGGTGTTTGGGGATCTCTTCACTTTGGGCAAGTTTCTACAAGTTGGGCAGAAGCCCAGAACTCGTACAAGGAAATGGATGAAGGACCTGCCAACGGCCTTTGTGTGAGCTGATTCATATTATAACATATTGATTGAGTGTCTATGATTTGCCAGACCTGTCATGGCACTGAAGACACAGCAGTGAACATGGGAATTCTGATAGGATTTTATTCAGAATCGTGCATGTTAAGTACACATTTGATGAATTAAAAATCAGGTTTTAAACTGGGAGCATTAATTCTCTCCTAATCTTTGGGAAAAAGAAATGTAGCTTCTTTTTTAAGACGTAATTTGTAACACTTTCAAATTTTCATCTTTTTTCTAGCTCACACATTCAGCTGGGTGACAGTGGGAAAGCCATTTATTTACTCTGGGCCTCGGTTTCCTCATCTACAATTAGGGAGTTCACTGGAACAGAAAATCTCAAAGGAGTTCTCACACTGTCGTGGGCCTTAAAGTCACCGGAGGGCTTGGTAAAGCTCATATTGCTGGACCTCACCTCCGGAGTTTCTGATTCTGGGATGGGCTGAGAATTTGTATTTCTAACAAGTTCCCAGATGATGCCCATCCCAGGGCCACACTTTGGGACTCACTGGGTCTAGAATACTTTGATCTACCCATAACTCTCTGACTTTCAGTGTGTTTCAATGTGATATGAAGTTGAACTTTCCCATCTCTAACTTCTTCAGAAGATTTTACTTAAGATAATTCTGTCTAAGGCTGTGCAGACTAGCGCCTAGAAAATTTACTTAATCATCCTTCCTGCCAGTGTAGATTTTCAAAATTTGGACACTGAGAATTAGAGTAACTCTCTTACATCCAAGAACACATGAAAGTTATCTTCATTTTTGGATCGAGGGCTTATTTATTTTACTCATAAGTGATAATCCAGCTCCACTCACTAAAACTTTCAGCCCCTCTCTCTTCTTTTTCTGTCTTCTTGGCAGATCTTAAGTCTTTGGAGGGAGGTGGAGCAAAGGACATCTCCTTGGTACATAAAGTCAGGCAGGAGTGTTGGTAAGTGGACAGGCCAGTAAAATTCTGGACACGTTGATGAGTTTTTATATAATCTAGCAGGTTCTAAAAGTCTGTCTGTGGGCTCTGTGTATAGACGTTTTGATGTCTTTGTGAAGAACAGTAACTCTAGAATGGACCCTTTGTATGTACCACGTGTGAGAAGAAATTGGAGACATCATTGTGACCAGATCAATGTCCTTTAGCTTGTAGTTTTGTTCTCTGATTTTCATCCTCATGTAAATTTTCCCCATATCCAGTCACAATCTCCCTGATCAACACCTGGCGTGAAAAGTCTTTGGCTTTCCCCACTGGAGCCCAGAGGAGTCTAGAACTTGAGCAAGGGGCAGTGACTTGTTCTTGGTTCCCTGGATCATGTCCGGTTGGGCCGCCTTAGGCTTGGGGTGAGTGGAAGCAGTGGGGCCTCCTCACTGCCCCCACCCCCCACATCCAAAGCTGCTGTGAGTCCCCGGTCAGCCCATGTCTAGCTGTAATTGCTCAGTTTTCTACTCTTCCTTCCCAAGTCTCCATTAGGCCACATATTTATCAACAACAACATATATGACACTGATATTCGCTTCTCACCGTACTATTCTGCTTTTAAACAGGGAGAGAGGGTAGACTCTTCACTTAGCTTGGCTCTTGTCTGTTTTATACATTAAGGTTCTACATAGGATTTTGTTTAAAAGATGTTAAACAGCTTTAAAAATAGCGGTTTGAAAGTCACTAATTTGGTAGAAGATCTCATTGTACCATTGAGAAAACAGACTCAGAAATTAGCCCAAGATCACGCAGTCACAGTTGGCTAAGTGGAAGGTGTGGCCTCTACAAGTTCAGGTCAGCTGCTTTGCATTAAGTCTGTCTTTGGGACCCACATGGTGTGGGTAGCCTTCATTCTCAGATGCTCAGATTCTTATTTATTATTTTTTTATTCAGATAAAATTTACATAAAATGAAGCACTTTAAAGTGTATAATTCAGTGGCATTTAGTGTATTCACAGTGTTGTGCAACCATCACCTCTATCTAGTTCCAGAATACTTTAATCACCCCAGATGGAAACCCTAAACCCATTAATCTATTACTTCCCATTCCCCTGCCACTCCCAGCCCCTGGCAACCACGAATCTGTTTTCTGTTTCTGTGGTCTTACTAGTTCTGGACATTTTGTAGAAATGAAATCATACAATATGCAGCCTTTTGTGTCTGGTTTCTTTCAACTAGCATCATATTTTCAAAGTTCATCCACATTGTAGCATGTATCAGCACTTCGTTCTTTTTTATGATTGAATAATGTTCCACTGTATGGATATACCACATTTGTTTATTGTAGTTTCTTTATTTTTATTTTCTCTTCTAATCACCCTATTGTTGTTCCTGGAAGCATGTTGCCTATACCACTGAATCCGTGGGGTGGGAATGAATAAAGATAACAGCTAAGTTACTGCACTCAAGGCCTTGTCCTCAGTGGCCATTGCTGGTCCCTATAGCAACTAGCTGGGTACTGACCTTAAATCAGTCACTTAATCTCCCTGTGCCTCAGTTTCCTCAGCTATAAAGTAGGCTTGATGACTGCTTGCTGCCCACCCACAGGGAATAAAGAGTAAACGCTCATTACAAGTTTTGAGGTTCTCAGATGTTAAGCACCATATGTCACATATAAATACAATGTAGCAATATAATAAGCATCCACCAGGAGTTCAGTTTGTTTTTTCTAGCTACCTTTTAAAAAAATGACAAACATCAGTCAATTTTCCCAGGCATGCTGGGAGTACTCTTCCTTTTTCCAGAATATGTCTTACTCCTAGGCACAGGGGAATATGTTTCTAGGGGTACCTGAAAGGGCTCTTGTCTCTGCTTCCTCTAGTACATTACCTGCTCATGAATTCTTGAATGAGTGTAGGATGTTAAAAGTTACTAAGCACCACCATATGCTAAATGTAAGACATTTGGTCCTGCAATTTCATTTGCTCCTCACTGCAGCCATGTGACAAAGATGTTACTACAATTTGAATATGAGGGAAGTGAGGCCCAATGAAATTATGTGACTTGTGCAAAGTCCCACAGCTGGGAACAGGTGGAGGCAGGATCCAATCCTACTTGTGTGAACTCTTTACATTCTGTGCTGCTTCACCTTCTAAGTTGATTGATTCTTTTCCTAAGAAGGTCTGAATGGCTATGTTGAACCCTGTGCAACTGAAAGGCCTCAGAAGAATTGTAAAATGGAATGGAAGAAGCAAACTGTACTGGATTGAGTAGTGTCCTCCCAAAATTTATATTCACCAAGAACCTCAAAATGGGACCTTATTTGGAAATTGCAAATGTGATTGGTCAAGATGAGGGCATATTGGATTGGTTTGGGCCCTAAACCTGATGACTATTGTCTTTATGAAAGAAAGGAGGGAGAGATTCAGACACAGAGATGCAGAGACAGATGGCCACGTGATGACAGATGCAGAGATTGGAGTGATGTAGCTATAAGCCAAGTAACACCAAGGATTGGTGGCAGCCACCAGAAGCTAGGAAGAGGCAAGAAAGGATTCTTACTTAGAGCCTTCAGAGGAAGCAGGGTCCTGCCGAAAACTTGATTTCGGACTACCAGGCTCCAGAACTGTGAGCCAATACATTTCTGTTGTTTTAAGCCATCCAGTTTGTGGTAATTTGTTATGGCAGCCTTTGGAAACCAATAGACAAAGCTACCTCCATTGTATAAATTTGTGTGAGGACTCTTCCAATGGACTCTTTATCTCATAAACTTACAATTGAATGAAAAGATGTTCTGAGCCAATTGTCCAGATGGTTTTATATATATATACATGTATATATACTATATATATATATACATGTTGCTGTTGTTGTTGAGGAAGATTGCCCTGAGCTAAAATCTGTTGCCAATCTTCCTCTTTTTGTATGTGAGCCACTGCCACAGCCTGGCCACTGACAGACAGTGGTGTAGGTCTGCCCTGGGACCCAAACCTGGCCCACCAAAGTGAAGCACACCAAACTTAGCCACTAGGCCACCAGGGCTGGCCCCCAGATGGTTATATTAATGGAAAGTTGAAACTTTGTGAAAAAAATTCACTGGACATGCACATCTTTTAGTCACGTAGCTATGATGCTTGACAAGAAATGTTGAAGTTGTAAGTGGGAAAAAAAAGAGTTTAAAAAGGAATAAAATGTATGTCTGTAAGTAATGGGATTAAAGGGATAGACTAGAAACAGATTTTGATGCCCAGGGAAGTGAAGATTTGAAACAGTTTATTTAATTAAGGAAGAGAAAGAGTTGAAAACAAAACACCCAAGAAATAAATTGAAAAACAAGAAAATGTAAAAACTTGGATAGACTTAAAATCTTGATTAGTGTATATTTAGCAAGACTAGTTTCCTTGTTTATGAGTCTGGAAATTGACGGTAAACTGAACTTTTCCTCTCTGGGGCAAGTACAGGGATTAATTGAAGGCAACGTTGACATAATTTATCAAAATAACATAGATTGGCCATCAGGGGTTTTGGCTGATCTCTACTTGTGTTGTTTTTATTAATTGGTTCATCTTATTCTTTGCTGGTGAAGCCGATGGAGAGGCTGGTTGTCAAAGTTTGGCTAAAAGAACCTAATTTCCAGGTTGCGGGCTGGGTGGTCAGCCATGATGTTCACTCAGTAGAGCAGAGGATGGTTACTTGAAGGTCTGATTTCTAGTCCAAATCTCAACAACTGGCCTGTGACTTGGGTAAGACCCCAAACTCCACCAGTCTCAATTTTCTCTTCTGTTCCATGCAAGTACCAAGCAACATGGTGTATAAAATTCCTGCATATGCTAAAATATCCCTTCCATGTAAATGAAGAAGCCAAGAATGATAAAGATGCTACAAGATGCACAGATATTGGGGTAGGGGCCAGACTAAAGGGGATGGGTGAATGTGCTCTTCATTCTAAGCAGAATTAAGGATTTAAGATGAGGTTTCATGAAAGCCTAAGCACATACGTCAAATGAATTCTATCAATTAACCTGATGTTATTCCATTCACTGTTGTCTAAGTGCAGGTTCAAAGGATGTATCATATCCCCTTGATACCCTGCATTAGAAGAAACTGACATAAAGAGTAAAAATGCCACTCTTAAGGAAACAGATTAATGCATTGATATTTTGTACCAAAACATCTGACCTAAATACAAACTGCTGTCCAAAAACACTGAGAATGGAACAAGACCAATGCATTTAATAAAAGGAAATGGTGAGCCTAGCCCGATAGTGTAGCAGATAAGTTCGTGTGCTCCACTTCAGTGGCCTGGGGTTCACAGGTTCATATCCCAGGTGCAGTTAGACACACCACTTATCAAGCCATGCTGTGGCAGGCATCCCACATATAAAGTAGAGGAAGATGGGCACGGATGTTAACCCAGGGCCAGTCTTCCTCAGCAAAAAAGAGGAGGATTGGCAATGGATGTTAGCTCAGGGCTAGTCTTCCTCAAAAAAAAAAAAAGGAAATGGTATTATTTTTATAATCTTCTATGCACAAATACATGCACATAGAACTTTCAAAATGCCTTGCTTTTGGTAGATGCTCAAAAAAGATAGGTTGGATGAATAAATACTTTCCTTTTGCATTACACCAAACCCTTCCTCTCCCATTTTTGGTTTGTTTCCATTTTGATTTTGTTGGGTTTTGTGTTTTAGATTTGGGAGCAGCATTGTAAGAAATTGATCACCCAGGCACCTTCCTGCTCCTTCCCTGACAGTTCCTAATCCATCCATTCAGTTAAGTTTTTGATGAGACACATGAAACACTTCCGTTAAAGATTCCCAAGATTCTGAAAATAGAAGTGTGTCTGTTCATCCCGAGTGCAAACTTATAAAAAAAATACTCAATTCGATTTTTCCTTTAAATTAAGCCAACACCAAAAATCATTTTTCAAGGCCAAATTTTTGGTTTAATGAAAGTTGAGGGCATCTGCAGGTTGAATTTGGGCCAGTAAGGACAAAATTTCATTTCCTTGGCATAACTGTTGTATGGAAAACTCTCGTAATCAGGATTTCTTCAGCAATCACACCTAACACAATTCCGGAATTCCACAGAACTGCCTGCCTTTGACTCTTGTCAATTTATAGCATCCTGGCAATTATAGGCCATTCAATGTAATGGAAAACAGAGTTTACAGTTAGAATTTGGTGGGAGAGCTAGAGCTTGTCACATCCCTTTTGTGCCATCCTATCTTAAACCTGTTTGGATTATTGTCATCATCGACAGTGGTTCAGTCCATTTTCTGGACACCATGAATACTCACCTCACAAGAATCTCGGTCATAATGATTATAAAAAGAGCTTTCAGATCCATAGATGAAAGGCATGAGCTAAGTACAGAGTATTATGATTATTAATCACAATTGCTATTATTATGATTGCTGACTATTATTATAGTTTTATTGGAAACTCTCAGGAGTAATGGTTGTGCTGATGATCTTGAGGTTTCTTAAGAACAGGATTCTTAGCTCCTTTATCAGTCCTAGTTGATCTATAGCTTCGTTTGAACTGTTAAGGATTTAAGCTTATTGAATTATTGGAGCTTAGTGAAAATAACTCCAGCAGAGTTGGAGGGTAAATCGTATCAGCTTCTGTGAACAATATGCAAGATAAATCTCAAAAAAAGTGAAAAGCTCTCTTTATTTATGCCTCTCCCATCACTGTGCCAAGACAGAACATTGTCACTCTATGGAAATCAACCCTCTTATAAGGAGGGTAATTAGGCAAAATCTACTCTACTGATAGTTTGTATGTTTTGATTCTACGTTCTCTAAATATATCTATCCAATTCAATGAGATATTTCTGATGGAAATTTTCCATGTTTCTGTATTTCTAGATTATTTATCAGTCAATCTACAGAATGAAAAATAGTTTATGTACATGTAGTTTGTACCCTCAGTAATTCCCAACCTAGTTGGACAGAAGACAAAAAAGTCGACAATTAAAATACCTTATGATAAGTGCAGTGATAGAATACACACAGCATACTGATGGGACCCAGAGGAGAAGCACCTTGTCTACGGAGCATGTGCAAGGAGGTGGTGGGAAGGGAAAAGGGAGAGAAAGAGGCCCCCAGAGTAGGTGGACCAAGGAATGAAAGATGTGCAAGAGTTAGCTAGGGAAAGAAGGATAATAAGTTTTATGATGTATTTTAAGAAATTTGGAGTGTCTGGAGAACAATGAGACATGGGGAAAATGGTAGTAAATGAGATGGTCAAGCAATATGGGCCAGAACACAAGAGCTTTGTATGCCATGCCAAGTAGCTTGGATTTTGTCTTAAAGATAACAAAAATTGTTAAATTATTTTAAGTGGTGACTTAGAGAACACTATTTGAGAAAGATCATTTCAACTGTAGAGTAAAGGATGGTTCAAAGAGGGTGGGAATGGCAAAAGATTGGGAGATGTATATAGAGATCTTTGGGGGAGTAAAATCAATAGAGCTTGGTGATTAATTGGATATAGAAGGCATGGAAAGGGGGATCTAAGATGACTATCAGATTTCTGGCTTGCATGCCCCTGTGGATGATGGGGTCACTCACTGAAATGGAGAGTGCATAAGGAGGCACAGGCTTTTTCAGGGAAGATGATAAATCCTGTTTTTGAAACTTTGAGGTGATAGTGTGGTCCTCCATCCACTTCAGTGAAGACGGTGGAGGAGAAGACAACTGTAGGCAACTCTATTGAGAAATGAAGACCGTTTGAGTCTTTTTTTTTTCACTAAAAAGATTATTTTTTTATGTTGAGTAGATATTGCTCCAGTGTCTCTAAGATTTTCCTTGACAGTTAAGAGATATGCCAACAACCTTGAATTAAGGAAAGAAAAGAAAAAGAATCAATATCCAAATTAAGTTGCTCTAGGTCAGTATAGAAATTCAAGCACTGTAAATGTTTACAAACCCATGATGGGTGGTGGTTTCTGTATTCTAGATGCTTGTCCTGTGTGCTGATATCATGGCAGGCTATGACAAGAACAATGGGAGACACAGGTTGCAAGTTTCGGCTCTATCATTGACTACCTGTATGACTTAGAATAAGGAAAACTGTCTTAAGTGCAAAGTAATCTTAATAACCTTTATCACATCTGATATTTAATAATCTTATAGTCCTCTCAAAATACAAGATTCCATAGAAGTTAAGAGCACCCACAGCCTGAGTTCCAATCCTGAGTTCCACTACTTCTTAGCCATATGATTTGGGCAAACTATTTAACTTCTTGTATCACGGTACCCTCATCTGGAAAGTGGAGATAAAAATAGTAACTACCTCATAGGGTTGTTGTGAGAATTGAATAATGTATATAAAGTACTTAGAACAGCACCTGGCACAGAAGTTGGATGTAAATGTTGGCTACGATTATTACCATCATCAACTGTCATTTCTCATGAGGAGCACATACTATTAATTGGCTAAGTACTTAGAAACTTAAGAAGGGTAAACAACTTTTTCTTCAGTCAAATATAATTTTAGCTTTTAGTTGATTAGAAAAACATAAAAATTTTATTAAAAAGTCAAGACAGGGGCCGCCCAGTGGTGCAGCAGTTTAGTTCGCGCTTGGCAGCCCGGGGTTCGCGAGTTCGGATCCCGGGCGCCCGCCGACGCACTGCCTGTCAGCCACGCCGTGGCGGCGTCCCATATAAAGTGGAGGACGATGGGCACGGATGTTAGCCCAGGGCCAGTCTTCCTCAGCAAAAAAAGGGGAGGATTGGTGACAGATGTTAGCTCAGGGCTGGTCTTCCCCACCAAAAAAAACAAACAAAAAAAAGTCAAGACAATTATTTGTGCTCTGAAGTCTGTATCTTCTGAAATCGAACAGGGTTGTACATGAGTATCTTGAGGGCAGAATTTAGACTTGAGGGGAAAAACTTGTTCCTATCTAAAATGTATTTAAAACAGAACTTTGGCAAAGTACCAATGAAAGAGTGGTGAAAGATTGTGACATGTGTGAACGTTTTCTTCCCCAGGAGAATACCTCAGAATGTGAACGAGGAAGAAAAATATGAGTTTTGAAAGAGAAAATAAAGCCAAGGGAGAGATTGTCATTTGAGTTTTGGAGGTAAGGATTTATTTTCTTAAATATCTAAGGGATTTATAAGACGATACAAGCTTTAGGAAGGCAAAGATGAAGAATCAGTGGAATGATCACTAATTCCTGTCCTAGCCCTCCAACATTGCTTTACAATTCTTTCCATTCATTGCTAACATTTGTGTGGGGGTAGAGTAGTGCTCTTTTAATAAACAAGAAAACTGAAATTGTATAGAGATGGTTTGACATTTTGGAAACTCAGGGAAAATAAATTTCTGTTGTTTAAGCCACTCAGTCTATGATATTTTGTTATGGTAGCCTGAACAGACTAATACACTTATAGTGGTTTGTTCAGAAACCCTCTCTCTAACAATGTAGTGAGTTTCTTCAAGGTTGTAATGGGGTCTTAGTCCCCTCTGTACCGCAGGAGTCCGGTTCATAGCTGCCACTATGTCAGAGTGACTTACTACATGTATCTGTTTAGCTACGAGAATTTCTCTCTATTTGGATTTCAATGTGGAATCCAAGTTTTAGACTTTGTAATTTAGAGCCCAGTTCAAAAAATTTAAAATTTCATTTTTTAAAAATGAATTCAGGGGCCGCCCGGTGGCGCAGCGGTTTAGTCCGCGCTTGGCAGCCCGGGGTTCGCGAGTTCGGATCCCGAGCGCCCGGCGACGCACTGCTTGTCAGCCACGCCGTGGCGGCGTCCCATATAAAGTGGAGGAAGATGGGCACAGATGTTAGCCCAGGGCCAGTCTTCCTCAGCAAAAAGGGGAGGATCTGCCTCAGATGTTAGCTCAGGGCTAGTCTTCCCCACAAAAAAAAAAAAAGAAAGAATTCAAAAGCACATAAAACTCTTAGAAGAAAACTTAAGTATAAATCTTTGTGACCTTGGATTACATAAAACACCTAAAGCACAAGCAACCGAAAAAATATATATAAATTGCACTTCATCCAAATGAAAAGCTTTTGTGCAGCAAAGGATGCTATCAAGAAAGTGAAAGGCTAACCCATAGAATGGAAAAAAATATCTGCAAATCCTATATCTGATTAGGGTCTAGTATTCAAAATACATAAAGAACTTTTACAACTCAACAATAAAAAGACAAATAACCCAATTTAAAAATGAGCAAAGGATTTGAATAAACATTTCGTTTATTCAAGAATGGCCAGTAAGCACATGAAAAAATGGTCAAAATCATTAGTCATTAAGGAAATGCAAATCATACCACAACGACATACCACTTCATATCCACTAGGATAGCTATAAAAAAAAATGGATAGTAAGCAGTGTTGCTGAGCATATGGAGAAATTGGAGACCTTATACATTCCTAGTGTAAATGTAAAATGGTGCAGCCACTGTACAAAATAGTATGGTGTTTTCTCAAAGAAATTGAAAGTAAAATTTTCATATGATCCAACAATACTACTTATGGGAATATACCCAAAAGAATTGAAACCAGGGTCTCAGAGAGATATTTGTACACTCATAATCATAGCAGCATTATCCACAATAGCCAAAAGATGGAAGTAACCCAAGTGTCCATTGATGAATTAATGGATAAACAAAATATGGTATACATAAAATGGAACATTATTCAGCCTTAAAAAGGAAGGAAATTTTGACACATGCTATAACACGGATGGAACTTGAAGACATTATGCTAAGTGAAATGAGCTGGTCACAAAAGGACAAATATTGTATGATTCTACGCACAGGAGGTACATAGAGTAGTTAAATTCATAGAAATAGAAAGTAGAATGGTGCTTATGGAGGGGGGAGAGTTACTGTTTAATGAATATAGAGTTTCAGTTTTGCAAGATGAAAAGAGTTCTTGAGATTGGCCTCACAACAACGTGAATGTACTTAACACTAATGAACTATACACTGAAGATGGTAAATTTTATGTTACGTGTATTTTAT
The DNA here is from genome assembly GCA_031878705.1 of Tapirus indicus. Lineage (NCBI taxonomy): Eukaryota > Metazoa > Chordata > Mammalia > Perissodactyla > Tapiridae > Tapirus > Tapirus indicus. The sequence goes on along the minus strand of CM062930.1, from coordinate 15,653,115 downwards.
CACAATTTTTAAAAATGTAGAATGAATCCTTGGCATAGTGGTTGGGTCCAGTGTACTCTGCTTTGGCAGCCTAGTTCAGTTCCCAGGGGCAGAACTACACCACTCGTCATGCTGTCGGGTCAACCCATATACAAAATAGAGGAAGACTGGCACGGTTGTTAGCTCAGGGCTAATCTTCCTCACCAAAAAACCCCCCCAAAAAACGTAAAAAGGGCCTTAGCCACCACATGTGTGTGTTCACACACACACACTAACATGTGTATGCACACACACACACACACACACTTTTCTCCACCTTGATTTCATTCATCATCCGTGTGAGGTTCAGGATGGTTCCAAGTAAACCAAAAATGTACAAGCAAAATTAATCCCAATTCAGGCCCTGTGAAAAGTCTGTGAAAGACCAGACTTACCTTGCTTTAGATGACAAAAGGACCAAGGTTAAAACACCTTAACTTTGACACAGGTTATTTTATTTTAAAACTCTGGACCTAAAAATACAGCCAGAAGCCGTTTTTTCCTTACACCTAATGGATTGTCTTTGGCCTGTCTTCTGCCGTAATCAAAGTTCGACTCAATAGTAACAAATGTCTCCAGTGTTCTGAGGCTCCACTTGACAGGCTATAATTAGAAATACTTTACTTGACCTTTTATAAGCCATGGTCCCCCAGCAAAATGGTCCCGAATCACATTTTAAAAACGCTCTTGCATCTTTTGTGAGTACGGGCAAGATTACAGGATACTTTTATTTTAGAATAATTACACAGTGACCTTCACAGTTATTTGCAAAGGTCATATTCTCTTCACATACCCTTGATTTCTTTTCAGTTTTTCCTTTTGTCCCACCAGACATAAATTTAGCAAAGGAAGAAGAAAGAGAGAGAGCATTTTTTCTGCAGATGAAAACTGAAGAAGATAGTTCCAAGTCCCTGTGGGCCCTGGGAGGGCTGTGGGCTATGATAGGCCATTTCCACCATTTAGCTCCTGCTTTATCGCTCCTCCTTTTTCTTCATTATTCTCCACTTATCGCATACAGCATCACTGCAGAGCCCAAATAGAGAGTTGTAATTACCCAGCTGCCACCTGATAGCACCCCTTCTATCATCTTTATCTCACCAGGCCTTGCTGTTTCATCATTGGATAAAACTTGCCCATGGCAATGCCTGCGATAGTGCATCTCAGAAATACATTTAAAGTTTACTCATTTATCGCAGAAAAATGCTGAACCCAGGCAATTAGTAGATACACTGGCCACTTTATTTGTTCAGTAAGGTTACTTTCACTTCTTTCTGTATCAGCCATTTTTTCCTTTTCTTCTGGGAAACACCGAGGTCACCACTGGGTACCAAAATGAAATTTTAATGAAATTGTCCAGCATCAAGAATACGGAGGCTCCCTACGGGTGTGAGTGTGTGTGTACATACATGTGCACACACTCTGACACCAACACGCTGGCCGTTGAATGCAAGCATCCCTCCCGTCAGGCACACTTACAAAGGGCAGCACACCACTTTGAAGGGGTGCTTTGGCACTGGAAAATTTGCTGCTTGCCAGGACGTTAGGAAGCATCACATTTTGTCAAAGGTCGGCCTGCTGAGGGCTGTAAAAATTAGAGCACGGAAAAGTTGATATCTAAAAAAATATAAAAACATATAATGGGCACCTTTTTGACAGATTCCTTGAGCTTTTCCTTTACTCGCCATCGGGGAATATAGCCCAAGGGCAGGTTTCAAGAATGAGTGGTGTGTGTGTGTGTGACATGCACTCTCATTCTGGTTAGTGCAATTAGAGGGGTGTGCATAAAAGCACATTTCTATTTTGTATGCAATAATTTATTTAACTGATGGCCACTGTCCCCATTAAAGTCTGTTGGATATTCAAAAGGGTATCTTTTAACAGCTTTATTAAATCATAATTGAAATACAAAAAAACTGTACATATTTAATGTATACAATTTGATGAGTTTGGACATACGCGTACACCCATGAAACAATCACCACAGTCGAGGTAGTAAACGTATCCATCACTTCCCAAAGTTTCCTTGTCTCTCCCTTCTTTTGTTGTTTGTGGCAAGAATGCTTAACACGAGATCCACCCTCTTAACAAATTTTTAAGTGCACAAAATGTGTTGTTAACTTTAGGCACGATGTTGTACAGATCTCTAGAACTTATTCATTTTGTATAACTGACACTTTCCACCTGTTGAACAACAAGGGGTACTTTTTACTCTGGGAGAAAGGCTTATTAGGAAGAAAAGAAATTTTAGGGCTAATTTTTATGATACGTTTTTATATGCTGAGAATGATAGTAGCGAAACTGGTTAATATTAAACAACCTTAATTAAATAAGTGAAGAGTGATATGAGCAAAAATTATTTACATTCATTTCAACGAAGGCAATTGCATTTAAGTGGACTTTTAAAAAAACTCAATAAAAGTTCATTTTAATAAATAACGACTTGAAAAATCCTCCTTTGCCTTGTCCGACAATTTTGAAGGCAACCCTGCCCACTTTGGGAAAGGCAGATTTGTGTGTGTGGTTGCACATCGGTGTGAAGGAAAAGGTGCTGCTCGCGATACAAACAAAAGGTGCACATTTCCCAAGTGTAGGATTTAAAATGTGGTTGTACAGATGTGGTTTTTAAAATTACATCCTTCATGAATATTTAATCTGGCTTGATTAATTTACTTTATGGGATGATCAATTTAAAACAACAAACAGTAATTCCCCAGAATGACCGCTCCCTGCCAGCTCAGAACACATTGACACACACACACAACAGCCATGCACTCTTACATGGGGTCCCGCTTTATCCAAAAGTTCTTCTGTCTTAGTATTTGGTTTCTCGTTGACATCAAAATAAATTAGAATTGAGTCCTGCATTTCTATAAAATTGTTCTTTCACAGAGCGGTTCTGAAGGGAATAGGCACGAGAGAAGCCGTGTGGCCGTACCATGAGAAAGAAATCCTACTACAGACACATGAGGTTTTATTATTTATCTGAAAATTCTTTACCATTCTTTTGTGGACATAATAGTTATCTACAAAGAAAGTTACAGAGACAATCAGAGTCGGTGCCCTGTGAAAGGGAGAGGCCCCATGTTTTTAAAAGAGAGTAAAAAGAAAATAATTGGGTCTGGGGGCTCATATAGAATAAGGATGAATTTTGTTGAATCCTATTTTCCTGGAATTTTAACGTTTATTTTTTGTTTCTGTTTGAGTAACTTACTCTGTGCTATTTTTGGACTGCCTTATACTTGTTTCAGGAAAAAAAGGTCTTGAGATTACGTGTTCTCAGTTCAAATACGGTTTAGTCAATGAGAAGACCATTTATTTATTTACCACGACTTAAAATGTATTCCCTGTAAAGAACAGAAATAGCAGATTAAAGCCTTCCATAGGGCATCCAAAACATAACTGCAAGCTGGGAATTCTATTTGTATCTTCTACCAAATGGAATTAGAAACTGACACAAGGTCCACCAAGATCACCCCACCCCTTATGTCCATGGTTCTCCGTTGGCTAGAAGAGATCTGCTCAGTGCCTTTGCCTATCTTCCATGTGAGTCGCTGAAAGGTTTTCACCTCCTGTGACTGGAAGCCTAGACCAGGGAAGGCAGTGGAGTGATGGCTAAGCATGGTTCAAATCATACAACCTCACTGACGTGGGACCTTGAAGAACTTACTTACCCTCTCCAGTTTTCTCATCTGTACAATAGGCAGAATAATACCACCTACCTTACAGGGAAGGTCGTAGATTGAAAATATGCATTAAAGCACCCAGCACATAGTAAGCACTCAGCAGTTGACCACTCTTATTTATTGCCATCTGGTATTAGAATGGTGACCTGGGATGAAGGGGGAAGAATACATGGACCAGTGAAGTCAGGGGACAAGACATTGCCCTGCACTTAATCATGTCATGGTCTCCACGAGTGAGGTGGGTTTTCCTGTAGTGCAGTTTATTGACTGAATGACCAGCGTTGTTTGGCTCATGTTGAGTCTCAAAAACAAGCTCATTCCATGAGGTGATTAAGTCACACACGGTTGTTCCTCTGGAGGTAAGACCATCCTGGCAGCCCATTTGTCTGTTAAGCAAAGAATTTTGTTGCATATGGTATATTTATAAGAAGAAGGAAACACTGGCTTTTATATACGGTGAAGCTGGACCAACACCAGATATTAGGATTAGGAATGTGGATTTTGCTTTGGGTTTAAGATTCAACCAGAAGAGTTGACACTAAAATTGAAAGTTCTTTTTTTTAATCTAAAACTTCTTCCAGAAACGCTCCTTTCAGTGAGTAAACAGAATCCTATCTAGATACATCCTACTGTGGCTGTCAGGGGCAGGGGAGTAGTAGGCATGCCTCAGAGTAAACTTTGTTATGGACACTGCCCAAAGATGAGACAGAGAAATTTCCCAAATATGCGGGACTTCCTCCAGAGTCAGGATAAAATCCAGGTGAAGCAACACTTGGCATACTAACCAGGCAGATAGTGATGAACTCACTCCTCCGTTTAAGCAAGGGATCACAAACAAAACGACTTTCAGGTTTAATATATTTCTAGAGCAGCTTTAAAGACCTTTCCTTTTACCTTGTTCAATGTCATTGGAGAATGTTTCAAGGGCTTCTTAATTGGAGGTCTACATGTGTTTCAGAGGATTTGTGGATCTTCTGAAAATTTCTGCCAAGTTTCGAGATTATGCTCATTTTCCTGGGAGAGAGTGCATAGTTTGGATCAGATTTTCAAAGGGGTCTGTGTCCCACGATTAGGTGAAGAACCACTCTTTTGCAACAAATTTTCCAAGAAAGAGAACAGAAAATCTGACAAAAGAAAGATAGAAGAGTGTATATAAAAGGGAAGAAAGACGGGACAGAGGTTTTCAGACAGGAAAAGCACATGCAATCTTATTTCTCTTTGGTGCTATCTTCTTGTACCCTTCAGTGGGCCTTTGCCAGGCCCTTTGGCTGCGGTTCAGGGAGCCCAACACTCAGGTGTTCACCTTGCTCAGGAGCAGCATGAAAAGGTTTCATGTAAACCCCCGCCCACTTCAGGAACAAGAGCCAGGTCATTAGTTTGAGTTGGCTTGGATTTTTCTTTCTGTTTCAAAGAGCAATGATTTGTGTTACGTGCACCCTGACACAAAACGGCATGTCCTATCATGCACATTTTAGCTCAAACTTCATTCAGCCCCTGTGTGTCATCCCTCCTGACTATCTTTTACCACTTTGAATAAAAGCCGAGGTGTCATTATGGCAGCTCCTAAAATCAAGTCCATTGATCTATTAAAAGAAGCACTTTTAATTAAGCAATAATATGTGGTTGCATCAAGATGCCAAGTAGTAAATGTCTATGAATGACTGCCAGGGGAGGGCATTACAGAAACTTACTTGAGTTATCTGCCAAATTTGAAAGCTATTCTTCCAAGAAAATTTCTCCCCCTTGTTGGAAAGCCGATGTATTTGTAATTTTTATATTGTGACGTTTTAAGAACATCAACCCTGAAATCAGCCACATTTCACGATGGATGATCTTGTTTGACTTCTGCTGAGATGTTACCTTACAGATAGAGATCATGCTTAATTTTGAGAGGCATTTCTCCCTAGTAGAGAATTTCTCCCTGTTCCCTTCCTAAACAGAGAAAAGGCCGATAAAGGAGAAATTAAAATAATTTGGTGGTGTTGCCTATTTTAAAATTTCAAAATCCTGCACAATTAGAATGGCAGATCTGCTGGGTATGGAATAAACCTAGAGAGAAGTCTTAGAATCATCAGGTTCTCTCCTTGTTGCCCGACTCCTTTAGTTGCCTGAGTGCCCCAGTCTGTGAAAGTAGGTTTATTTAATTCCATAATGTCAAGGTCTTTCTCAATCTTAACTCCCTGCCCTTTGTTATCTTGTAATCTCCTCCCTAGCTGGTAGGTTCTTCCATCTCTTTTCCATCTACCCAGATTTTAGCCACCCTTAAGCCCAACTCAAAATCTACCTCCTTCACCAGGCTTCCCCTGAGAGCTTGACTGATTTTCTTTTCTTGCCAAACTTGTTTACGTCACAGATCTGTCTCTGGTACGTATGGTTGTATGTCATTGCTGTTTTACAAATGTTCCTTTCCTGTTTTGACCCAGGTTGAAAATTCCCTGTGGGACCACGTCTTGAATATTTCTAGCACAGTATTGGGTATACAGTAGATGCTAAATAATAATGATAAAACTAATAACTGCTTATTTTCTTGATGTGATTATCTGACATTGTAAGTTAGATAAAATTGGCAAAGCAAGTTGCAGCTTGTGGTTGGGAATTTCCCTCTATATTTGGTCTCCTGCCATGGTTTAAAAAAAATGGAGAAAAAGAAAGAAAAAAGAAACCAAGGTCATCCTAAGGTTTAGAAATTTAGATAATAAATATGTATTGTGAGCTAAAGCATAAATTTATACCAATCAGCAGGTCTCAGCCACAATATTGGGATTGATTAAACTGGACTCTCCTGATAAAATGAAGCAACTGATTCAATACAGTAATATTTACACCTCATCATTTCTGCACTGGTCTCAAGAGGAAAGAAGCATGTATTGAGTTTCCCTCTGGCTTGATGTAGCAGCTAATGGTTGATGATTCTTAGTGGAAAACCATGGGGACGAAGATTGTGTCTGACTCCTGAACTTGGACTAGAGCTGGTGTGTCAGTTAGATCCACTAAATCTAATGGGGAAGTTCCTCTGGCTTGTGCTGGATGACGTCATCATGGTCATCATCAACATCATCACAGGAACTGTGATCACGCATGTAGGTTTGACCAGGACAATCTCAGTTTAAGCCTATTGTGCTGCCATAGTTATTTAATTAATTTATTTATTTATATTTTGATATGTAATTGACATATTATATTAGTTTCAGGTGTGCAACATAATAATTCAATATATGTAGATATTGTGGAATGATCCCCATAAAAAGTCTAGTTAACAACCATCATCATATATAGCTACAATTTTTTTCTCACGATGAGGACTTTTAACATCTACTCTCTTAGCAACTTTCAAATATACAACACAGTACTTTATCAATGTATATTATTACATACAACACATTATTACAGTATTATTAACTGTAGTCACCATGCTGTACCTTGCATCCCCAGGACTTATTTATTTTATTACTGAAAGTTTGTACCTTTTGACCACCTTCACCCATTTTGCTCACCCCCCCACCTCTGCCATGGTTATTAATAGCACACCTTTTCACTCTCAAAACTGTCCCAATTTGATGATAAATGATGTAGTCACCTGAATCATCGACAACATTTATTGAGCACTTACTATATCCTAAGCATCTGTCTAAGATATTATTTGTTTTGAGTTCACGACAACCTTATGAAGTAGGTACTCCTTTTAGCCCCATTTTACAGATCACAAAATTGAGGCAGAGAGTTTAAGAAACTTGTGCGTGGTTACCCAGCACCCAGCCTTGGTAACCCAGCCTTGCCAATTGCAGGCTGGGATTTGAACCCTGGTATTCTGCCTCCAGAACCCAAGATCCTAATCACTATACTACTTCTTGTACGGACAATATGGGGATCTGCACCCCATGATCTCCGAATATCAGGTCCATCCTGGGATATTTCCATTCCAGTGGGAATGCCTGGATCCCTGGTGGTTTCTTGTCCTGAGGCCAGGTGTAGGAAAATGGGAGTCTAGTTAATTGCAGCATTTTAATCTTTACTTTGTTGTCCATCTAACTAATAAATGGACTTCTTTTCTTATTAGGAGCCTGGCTATAGAGAGCTTAATTCAGTTAAATCACAAGAACAGGATTAAAAAGAACTGAAAAGACTGCAAATTATTCAAGTTAGCCCACAGGAGTCATTCTGCCACACCTGCCATCTGTTCAAAACCAGCCTTGTGCTAGTCACAGAAGTAAATTGCTTTACACATGCATCTTGACTTTAATCGTCACCCCACCCATGAGGTGTATGACTATCCACACTTTGCAGATGAAAAAGTGTACGGGAGAGCTTAACTGACTTGCACACGATCACCTAGCTAATGCATCTCAATGCTGGGATTTTAAACCAGGTCTCTGACTTCAAAGTCCATGATTTTTCGACCTGCTACATCCTACCAAATACTAAGTTTTTGATTAATTGGTATGTGAGTAGTATACATACATAAACATTTTTCCTGATGGCCAACACAAAATTAGGCACCACTGCTTTTATTCACTTATTCAGCAAATATTAGTTGAGTACTTTCTAAATGCCAGGTCCCGTGCTTTGTATTGGGGATGTGGTGTTGAACAAGATGAGATCCCTTCCTTCATGAAGTGTATATGCTTTAGAAATGGGAGAGACAGACACACAAAATGATATACTATAATGTGATAAATGCTGTAAGTGATGAAAAAATGAGAACGTAATGATGGAAATGGTTACTGTTCTCTGGGAGAATATGGGAAGAGGTGATAAAGACTGACAGTGGGAGATGAACCAAAATATAGGTCAAAACTAGATTGTGACAGAAGTTATATGCCACATAAAATTTTTAGATTATGTTCATAGGAAGACACATAAGGTAATTAAGCAGAGGAATGACCTGGTTACATCTGTAATTAGGGAAAATGGCCGGAGGCAGTGAAGAAGATAAACTGGAAGCAGAAGGTATGGAGGTAGACACCAATTAAGGCTATTGGAGTGGTCCAGCATAGAGATTATCAGTGCTTAAACTGGTATAAGAGTACTGGACACAGAGGGCAGGAGACAAATTCCAGGGCCATTTCAGTAAAATTTATAGGATTCGTACTTAGTGTTGGATTTGACATTAGGTGCAAAGGGCTTTGGTTAATTCCCAGGTTTCTGGCTTCTGTAACTCGATGGATGGTGGTGCCCTTTAGTAAGATAAGGAAGAAAATGTGCTTTGCTTCAGTCCAAGTTGCAAATATGAATCAGGTGCTAGTAAGAGAGGCAATTGCTGGAGAAATGGATTGGAAATCTTTTCCAAAGAGGTGGTATTCAAAAGTGTAGAAGTGGACAAAAGTTCTACCCTGGCTTTGATCAGTAAACATTCCAATCTGGCAGAATAATTGGCCAAAGGTGGCCCTTATTTGAGTAATTTGCATGAGCTTGTTGTATTATTCCTGATTCCTTCAGGGACTAACTTCCTGTGGAGAAAATCAGGTTTGTTTTGTAGCTGCACTTCGTGGTTGACAGTTCTTACAAGCTGTATATGCAGCCCAAGCAGCCTCAGACAGGCAATCCAGTTCCAATTCTGAGCCACTGCAAAATGAGACTCTAGACTTCAGGTAGAGGCAAGAGCTGATCCAGGAGTCTGTCCCATCCAAGTTAGGCCTAAGCTCTGAGCCGAACTTCTAAGAATCAGCCAATGTACTATAAAGTGCATCTAAAGTTGTGAAGGCAGTTTAAGGGCTGTCTTATATAGCTTAACTGCTCTGTGCCCACATTTTCCTATATATGAAATAGGGGCAATAATTGCACTTAACTCATAGGATTAAATCAGACAATCTATATAAAGTTCTTAGAATAATACCTAACACATTGTAAGCACTGGGTAAATATTAGCTATCATTATTCCTTATTACCAAGTTTGGATTGATTCACTGAGTGAAATAGCCAGGACTGCCATTTTTTCAGAGTACTCTTTCTGAGGATTGAAAGATTTCTGTGACTCGGGAGACCTTGGACACTGCCTTCACATTTTCAGCAGAGATGTGCCTATAGGACAAGTCGGACTTTGGTTGCGTGAGGACTTTGAAATGACAGGTCACTGTATTCATTTTTCCCAAGTACTTTACTTGGGCAATTCCTCTGTCACAAAAAGAAGATTAACACTTGACATGATAAGAAAGTTAGATCAACAAAAACCTTCGATCCAGGAGATAGGATAAGATAGAAAGTCACAGACCTCTGTGGGCTCAACGTTTAACAAGGCTGACTTCTAGCAAAATGCCGGCTGATGACTCAGTTTATCTGTAAAAGATGAATCAAGCAGAGGCTAATCAAGAAAGAAATGGATTAATGGTGTTAAAGATTAGATAGGAAGGAAAGGCATTAAAGGGAGAGATTTTCATGGTCAATAAGAATAAGGAATAGAATGAGCCCAGCCTGAAAAATCTCGTCGGATCCTTTGGTTGATGTGCTGCTGATGGGAAAAGATTGAAAAGAAAAGAAAAAGTCGAAGGACAGACAAGTCTCCATCTGTCTAGCGTTCAGTCTTTCCTTGGCAAAATGTAGGGGTTGAATAAAATGACCTCTGTGGCTTCTTCTAGTTTTACCAGTGAATAACTGTACAATTCTACCATGGAGAAAGAGAGAAAAGTCCAGGGTTGGAGTTATTGTTTATGTACACACACACACACACACAGAGTATCTATTCATGCACAAACATTACAGCTACTTATTATTTTCTCAATTATTAAGTTTTAATTTCATATCCTTTGTGTGTTGATGACTCTTGAATTTTGTTCCTTCTCAGTCTTACTTCTCAGCAGTTATGATTTTAATCAGTTAGGAGCCATAGACTATAAGACCTTCCCAACATTTGCTCTTTCTGTCATTCTCTTTTTCTTTCACTGGAGCAATTCGAGGGAAAATCCTGCAAATGAAATAAGGCCTGTGTTTGTCTTAGAGGCAGCTAGGAAGTGGGAAATATGGGGAGACTGGCTACCCTGCAGCCAGGTTGGGGGACTAGCACCTTACAGGAAAGCTGGGTGGTATGAGATACCAAGAAGAGAAGAAAGCAAGTTCTGTCCGAGGATCTAAGGGTAAAAAAACAGAAAATAGGACATGGATCACTGGTCTGTTTTACAACAGGGCTCTGGAGCCAAGGCCTGTGTGTATTGCAACATTATAAAAGAGTCAATTGTAAGCTTTAAAAATATCCCAAGAAAAATCGCCTTTGACAATTTTGAGGAGCAGCCACTTATCAGAGACTGATGTTCCCTGGATTTATTTTTATTTGTTTTGTCTGACACACTGAGAAATTTTAGATTTCTCATGGTGCATGGATTTGACCAGTTAACCAATGGATGCTGGAAATTGTCCACTTCTAATTTTCTATTATTTTGAACTCGTTTTTGCTTACAGCATTCCATTTCTTCAAAAAAATCTAGAGAGATACGAGATAAAGTATTTGTAAACTCATTTTGAGCAAAGAACTCATCTTTGAGTAAAGAACTCAAAAACTAAAAAGTGAGTGTTAGCTGTAACAAATTGACATAAATTTAGTAGCTAAAACAACACGAATTTATTATCTTCGAGTTCTGTAGATCAAAAGTCTGAGTGAGGTCTCACTGGGCTAAAATCAGTGCTAGCAGGGCTCCATTCCTTTCCGGAGACTCTAGGGGATAATCTGTCTCCATATCTTTTCTAGGTTCTCATGGCTGCCTGCATTCCTTGGCCTGTTGCTTCCTCCCTCTATCTTCAGAGCCAAAAACATTGCATCTCTTTGACCTGTCTTTCTCTGTCACATCTCTCTCTGACCACAGCCAGGAAAGGTTCTCCAGTTTTAAGCACTCATGTGATATGATTGAGTCCACCTAGATAATTTCCCTATCTCAAGGTCTCTGACTTAATCATATCTGCAGTGTCTCTTTTGCCATATATGGTAAAATATTCACAGGTTCCAGGGATTAGAGTGTGGACATCTTTGGGGGCTATTATTCTGCCTATCACAGTGAGTATTCTAATCACTCTATACTAAAATAAGGCATAGTGGTTTTTTTGTTTGACGAGGCCCGTGGAATGCTAGATGGGCTATACAAAGTTTCTACCTAGAATCCAAAATTTTGCTTTTTACAGTCATCCTTTATATGGAGAGTACCTATTTCATTATTCGTTTCTAAATTATTACTTACCCTTGGGTTATATGGTTAGGCAACTCATTCTCCTCGTGTGCGCACTTACTGTGCACACACATGCATGTGCACACACACACACACACACACACACACACACACACAATATCATAGTACAGGCTTCCCCAACTGAAGAGCACATTTCTTACAATCCAACACAGTGTCCAAAATATTTTTGCTAGAAACTTAAGCAACAAGAAGTTAACAGAAGTCTGATTTATTTTTGAATTTTCTGTGCTCCGTGATCTTGCACATAGTATGTGCTTTAAAAATATTTGCTGGAAGAACAGTTAAGTGTTTACTCTAGAGAAATTCAGGAGATGTAAAGGAATCTCAAAATGGATCTGGAAGGTAGAACACTTGATTGTCCCACATATAACACCTGAGGAAACGGCTTGTAATATGTCAATCCCGAATAGCTTCATTGTATAATCCATATTTTTCTGTTAAAAATGCCTTAATAAAAAAATTGATTGTGATATAATCTTTTATTTTCAAAACAAAATGTATCTTTCTATTTATAAAAATAACACATATCCATATAGAAAATATACAACCCCAAAATTATCCCCTATTAATATTTTAATGAACGTTCTTCTCTATATTTCTCTATGCATACAAACTCAATTTTATGTACATGACACTATGCAGATTTTTCTTTTATTGTTGTCATCAACAATATGTTTAGAAATTCTATGTCAGTGACTATAGATATACATAATCTTTTTAAGTGGCTATATAATATTCTATAATTAACCAATCCTCTATTGATAGGTTGTTTCAAGGTTTCTAGTGATAAATAATACTATGATGAATATCCCTGTGCACACAAGCTCACAATTTGATATGTTACGTTCTTGGGATAAGTTTCTTTAGTAGAATTCTTTAATAGGTCAAACATTATGCGCATTTAAATATGTTTTAAATTAAACATATAATATACATAAGAATACTGCACCAATTCTAAATGTACAGCTTTGATGAACTTTCATGAGTAGGATACACACAGGTCAATAAATAGAACGTTGCTCACACCTCAGATGCCATCTCTGCCCTTTCCCAGTCACTCCCCACCCTCCCTAAAGGTAACGACTACCCTGACCTCTGACATCATAGGCTGTTCTGCCTGTTTTCTGCCTGTTTTTGAACTTTTATAAGTGGAATCAGGCACTATGTGATTTTTTATGCATTGCTTTACCCTCAACATTTTTGAGATTCGTCTTATATTTCTGAGTGTAGCAGTAGTATGTTAATTTCCATTATTATTCTATTGTATGAAATATCAAGATATATTTATGTATTCTACTGGAAATCTAGATTATATCCAGGTTGGAGTTAAGAACATTCTTGTACATGTCTTTTGGTACACATATATATACACTTTTTCTGGGTATATACCTAGGAGAGGAATTGCTGAGTCGTGGGTTATGTATATGAGCAGCTTTAGTAGATACAGCAAGTTTCCACTTTTACCAGTTTTCTTCCTTAGCAGCAGTGTATGAGGGTATTAGTATTATAAAGTCTGATAAATATTTCCAGGCTGACCTGCTATGTTATGCTAATTTATGCTAAGTTATGCTAATTTAATTCCCACCAAAATTGTATAAGTTTGTGTCCTGTCACACGCTCCTCAAGACAGTAATTGTCAATCTCCTTAATTTTCTCGATCTCGTAGGCAAATATCTGATTTTCATCTGCAATAGGAAGATATAACATGCTTTACTTGGTTGAAAAGGTGGAAACTCTCTTTCTCTCTCTCTCTCTGGAATTGCTACATCCTCTTTGCCGTTTGTCTATTGGAATGTCCAATATTTTTTAACTTTGTCTCCAGTCTTTCAGGCTTGCTAATGGTGCTTTCTTTGTCTCTACAAAAGCTTTATGTTTAAATGTAGTTAAATCCATTGACTTTTTCTTCATGTTTTTGTGCCTTTGTGTCATATTTAGAAAGGCTTTCCTCACCCAATATTATAAAAATTAATTTTTCGGTTATTTCATGGGTTTTTTGACACTTAAAATTTTGATACATACAGAATTTATTTTGATATAATGAATGAGATAAGGTCCAGTTTCTTTCTTTTTCAAATGATTAGGCAGTTGCGTCTTTTATAATATTTCTATTTCCTATTTTATTCTCTTGTTTTATTGAATTGGCTCAAACTTTCAGAACAGTATTAAGTAACGGTGGGAATAGCAGACTTCCTGTCTAATGTTTCACCATGCAGCATAATGATGCTATCAGTTTAAGATACATACTTTTATCATATTAAGACACACATTTCTCTTCTCATTTTAACAATATTTTCTAAGCATCTGGAATGGATGACGCACTTTGTCAAATGTCTTTTCAACATCTAGTCAGATCTCATATTTTCCTTTGACCTTATAGTATTGGGAATTACATTAATCTTTTTTCTGATATTGAACATTTCTTAAATTTTTTGAATAATACCCACCTGATATGGTCTATTATTCTTTTGATATACTGCTGGCTTCTGTTAATTGGTTCCTTATTTTGCATTTTTGCACCAATTCATCTGTACTTTCCCTTTTTTAAACTAATTTTATCATTATTGGCGTCACAAAGAGAACTTAGAAATTGCCTTTCTTCATACTCTGAAAAGTTTAAGAAACAAAGGCTCCATGAAGGTTTGAAATTATTCAACTCTGAAGCAAACTAGACCTAGTATATTTTTGTGTGGGGGGAGGGAGAGGTAACTCTTTGACAATATCTTCTATTTCTTCCATGTTTATTGATCTGTTTATTAAGGTTTGGGTCTCATTTTGTTCATTTATATTTTCCTAGAAATTAATACATTGAATACAAATTTTAAAAATTAGTGAGGATTTATTAAAATTATTTTCTCTTAGTTCTGTTTTAACTTGCTTAGCATCTGGAGGTGACTCACCCATTCTTATTCCTGATTTTAGGTATTTGTGCCTTTTCTCTTTGCTCTTTATTGGGCTAGGTAGTGATTTATTTATTTATTACTTTTCCAGTTTTATTGAGATATTGTTGACGTATAACATATGTAAGTTTGAGATGTTCGATGTGAGGGTTAGATACATGTATATATTGCAAAATGATTACCAAAATAAGGTTAACATAGCTAGTGATTTATTAGCTTTCTCTTTTTTCCTATATAATTATTTGACTTATTGCATAAAAGTTACATCATGATGAAATCCAGTCAAATTTACAATGATAGGGGCCAGCCCGGTGGCGCAGCAGTTTAGTTCGCGCATGGGAGCCCGGGGTTTGCAGGTTCGGATCCCAGGCGCCCGCCGACGCCCTGCTTGTCAGCCATGCTGTGGCGGCATCCCATATAAAGTAGAGGAAGATGGGCACGGATGTCAGCCCAGGGCCAGTCTTCCTCAGCAAAAAGAGGAGGATTGGCGACGGATGTTAGCTCAGGGCTGGTCTTCCTCACACACACACACACAAAAATTTACAATGATAATTGAAAAGACTCTTAGCAAGGGGTGAGCAAGGGGCCTAAACAGCCCAGGAAGATACTGGTTGGGCTCAAATGGCCCCAGTGGGAAAATAGGCATTCTGGGCTTAGCTATTTTCTCCAAAAGACAAGTGTATGGGGGAATAAGAATGTCTGGTTTAGAACTGAGTATGAAATTGCGGCTGCTCATGGAGTGTAGGTATAAGGTTAAGATTCACTAATTTTTTTTAACCTTTCTTTCCAACTTCTCTTCCTTGCTCACTCAACATCTCTCCATCTTCTTTGGCCACATCATTCATTTTTTTCATATATTTAATAGGTTAGAGCTACAAGAAAAGTTTGCCATCAGCTATTTTATGGAATACCTAGGTACTACTAAAACATATTCAACCTGAAGATTCTGTATAGTTGGGGATGAAAAGAAACATTTTAACAAAGTACACAACGGCCAGCCGGGGGTGAAGAGCAGTGAATCTGAAGCATTTAGAAATTTTAAACAACAGCATTTTGACAAATATCTTTTTAACCTTCACAAAAAAACATGAATAACCTAATGATTGTATTGTTTCTTTTGTTATGAATATCAAGGTCAATCAGATGTAACATTAATATTTCTGAAACAAAACTCATTTTTTAGAAACGTGAAAGGATAACAAAAGGATAGTCTTTTGTTCAGGTCAAGCTCATAGGACTTTTTTTGGACCGGCAGTGAAGTTTGATTTTTATATGCAAGTCCTTGTTCTTCTGACATTTTGCTTTATGTGCACATAAGTTGTTGGGTTTTTTAAAATCCCTTGTTCATCACATGAATGCTATCTAGACACAAATAACTTCATTTTCCTAGAAGATTCCATCTTTACCCACTAAGTTTGGAGTCCATGTGGTCTGTGATGACTTAGAAACGTGTATCAGCCCCCCAACCCATCTCTTGCTCCCAAGATCATTGCCTCCGGTACAAAGATTTGAAAATCTGTTAGACTTGGAGTTAAAAACTAAATGTGTGCATGAATATACCACAGCATCCTGTCTCAGGACAAGGTACCCATTTAGCAGTAAACAGTCTTGAATGCACAAAGATCATTTGAGGTTTTCTTGATCTAATTATTTCCTTCAGTTTTGAGATGAATTTTAATTTTATAGCACTGTAGTTTTGTTTACACATTTTCAGTGGTTCCCAGATAAGTATGCAAGAAACCACCATTTTGTATATTTGTATATTTCAAATATTGTATATTTCAATCTAACCAGTGTGTGATGGAACAGAGAGCAGTGTCAAACACAAGCAGTGAAAAGTGTTTGTCAAATATTCTGTTTCCATGATCCTATTCAAGCCTCATCCTGGCTCTTGGATAGGTGTTTTGTAATATCAATAACCATTGATCTAAGGTTCAGAATGTCAACAATAATAATATCTACTGCTTAGTAAGCATCTACTAATTCCAGGCTCTTTGCAAAGCTTTTTACATATATAACTGGGAGCAAATACCACATCACACAATCTCAAAGCTCCTGCATCCTTAACTGTAGGTCCTTCTAAGCCTGCAGATGTTAGCAGCAAGCCTGCAATCAAGTGTGCAAAACTGTTACTATGTCAGGACTTTAGTTCTCCCTCAAACTCCCGTTTTGCCCTGTAGCAAAAACCTTATCTAGTTACTTCCAGGTTAATTCACTCCATTCCGGATTTAAACGTAAGGTTCTGCTCTTCCCTCCTGCCCAGAGTGACATTTACATTCCAGGGGCTGACAGGCATCATGGTGTCCGGGGAAGGGACATCTGACCAATATTAATTTTTGATCTATCATGGGTGTCAACTTCTTCGGTCTTCTCTGTGAATGCCCAGTGTATCTACCGTGGAAGGCCAATAGGCTCACCTGGCTTCTAGCTCATGACATTCACTCTCCATTTGCTGATGATGTCCCCTCAGCACAGCTGCAAGAACCTTGCAGTCTGCAATCCTCCATCAGCCTCTGTGGGACCCTCTCAGGGCACAGAACACCCATGGGTGCTGTTCCACAGCTTCCTGAGGTTATGGTAGAGCCTCTCTGCTTAGACAGGCCTGGTCGCCACTTGTTTCTAATGGCTTTCACACTATTCAAGGCTTTACCTGCAAAGCAAGGCTCGTAGTCTCACTGCTCTTGGAATCTCCAAATCCGTTTGAGGTTTTTAATCTTCTCCCTCAGGGCTTGAACAATATTACATCTCAGAGAGCCTCCCCGGAATTTAACTATATTGCTTTCCTTCTCCATCTCAACTCTTCTTCCTCTACCCCAGCTGCTTCAACTCTATATCCTTTGCGGAGGGAAAAACTGGCTCCTACACCACTAGGCATCTTTCTAACTCTTGTGTTTATGGTACAAACTTTATCTCCTTCAGATATTTAACGTTTTTGCTCCTCAAAAACCATATTTCTCCCTCCAAAGCAAATAAAAGCAAGTAAAATATCTTTTATGAGCAAAATCCTTGGCTCTCAAAACTATTGTTTTTGCTGTGGGTTTTCAGCATCTATTCCAGGAGTCAAAAGGCAAACATCTGACTGTTTCTCATTTGAGCTCCAGGAGACAGTGAGCCTTACTCACTCTCAGGACTATGTTAAAGGGCAAAGGGATGATGAATAGGAGTGTGCTTTCCTGTGAATGAGACACCAATGGTTACCACTGCAAAATATTGCTCTGTTATAAATACAGTAGCTCTTAAATTCTTACAGCAACAGAGCCAAATAAGTATTACCATTCAATGTTTGTAGATAGGAACATGGAAGCAACCTGTTTAATTAAGGCAGCCAAATAGTTGGGAGGCAGAACCAGAAGAAGACTCCCAGTTCCACTGATTCCAAAGTGTTTCGTTTTGTTGTGGTGCTGTATCGTCTTTCTCCCTGAGATCCAAGCAGGGTAAGTGTTCGAGAAACAGCGCCATCGTCGGTCTTGTAAACAAGGGCCATCATGAGAGTCTCTGCAAATCCCATTGACTATTATCACTACACAGAGGTTTGTTGTCCCTCAGATAGACTCGGCTTTAGTACAAATCACCTACATGTACATGATTCAGGAACTTTAACTATCCCATGCTTATCTGTATATACGGTAGACTTAGAAACATGACAGTTAGGTATCATGGACTGGGGAAATTGTTTCCTGACGTTTCTCTCCATTCTCCACTGGTTTGCCCCACCACAAGCCAGACAGAAGCCCCCCTTCTCTAACGCAGCACTTTCACATTTTATTATACAACCTGTTGTGACCTTGACTTTAATTCCTACTAGAGTAGGAGCAACTAAGTACTTCCATTCTGTTTTTCTGGCATTTTGCACAGTTTCTGGCACGTATTGGATAAAACATTGTTGGACATTGTTTTGGATAAAACATTTCTTTTACAGGTTCCAATCACTCTTTGAAATAAAATTGGAAAAAAAAATTTAGCTTTCCATTTCATGCATTATATGTAAAAAATTAACTGAAAACAATTCTTTTACACTAGAGACATTTATGATCATTTAAAAACTATAAACCAATTAGGAAGAAATGCAATAATCACTTTTAATTTGGAAAATCCAATCTGTAGAGGAAGACTAACTCGATATTACATGAACTAAACTCTTTGCCAGCTTGGGATCACTTTCTATCCAAATGGTTAGAGTGCACAAGAGCTTAGTAATCCAAAAGCATCTACCAGTTTAGTAAGATCGTTTGAAGCCTCAGCTAGTGAAGGGCCTGACACAAGCTATGTACTATAATTGCATATCTGCCAAATCTGTGAATGATGTAAAGTTGATCATCTTTTCCCCACTGCTTTGAAATGATGCCTTAGCATATACTAACTTTCCACATGTTTTTTAGTCTGTTTCTGGACTTTGTTCCTGTCCATTGATTTGTTTATTCATGCTAATTATAGTAGCTTGATAATACAGTTTAATATTTGGTAGGGCTGGTCCTGGTCCATTTATTCAAAACTTCTTTATGACTCTCAGGAGAAATTTAAAGTATATATACTGTACACACACACACCCCACTCAACTTATCAATCAGTACTTACATTGTATTGTAATTTTCTGGTTTTTGTTTTGTTTTGATGATTTTTTTTTATTGCGGTAACATTGCTTTATAACATTATATAAATTTCAGGTGTACATCATTATACTTTTATTTCTGCATAGATCGCATCATGTTCACCACCTAAAGACTAGTCACAATCCATCACCACACACATGTGCCTAATCATCCCTTTCCCCCTCCTCCCTCTCTCCTTCGCCTCTGGTAACCACCAATCCAATCTCTGTCTCTATGTGTTTGTTGTTGTTTTTATCTTCTACTTATGAGTGAGATCATATGGCATTTGACCTTCTCCCTCTGACTTATTTCGCTTGGCATAATACCCTCAATGTCCAACAATGTTGTCACAAATGGGTGGATTTCATAGTTTCTTATGGATGAGTAGTATTCCATTGTGTATATATATCACATCTTCTTTATCCATTCATCCCTTGATGGGCACTTAGGTTGCTTCCTAGTCTTGGCTATTGTGAATAATGCTACAATGAACATAGGGGTGTCTGTATCTTTAAGCATGAGTGTTTTCATGTTTTTGGAATAAACACCCAGCAGTGGAATAGCTGGATTGTATGGTAGTTCTATTCTTAATTTTTTGAGGAATCTCCATACTGTTTTCCATAGTGACTGTACCAGTTTGCACTCCCACCAGCAGTGTATGAGAGTTCCCTTCTCTCCACATCCTCTCCAACACTTGTTGTTTCCTGTCTTGTTAATTATAGCCATTCTGATGGGAGTGAGGTGATATCTCATTGTAGTTTTGATTTGCATTTCCCTGATAGTTAATGATGTTGAACATCTTTTCGTGTGCCTGTTGGCCATCTGTATAACTTCTTTGGAGAAATGTCTGTTCAGGTCTTTTGCCCATTTTTTAATTGGGTTGTTAGCTTTTTGGTGTTGAGATGTATGAATTCTTTATATATTTTGGACATTAACCCCTTATCAGATATGGTTTGCAAATGTCTTCTTCCAATTGTTAGGCTGTCTTTTTGTTTTGTTGATGGTTTCCTTTGCTGTGCAGAAACTTTTTAGTTTGATGTAGTCCCATTTGTTTACTTTTTTTCTTGTTTCCCTTGCCTGGTCAAACACAGTATTTGAAAATATACTGCTGTGACCAGTGTTGAAGAGTGTACTGCCTATGTTTTCTTCTAGAAGTTTCATGTCTTACATTCAAGTCTTTAATCCATTTTGAGTTAATTTTTGTGGACGGTGTAAGATAATGGTCTGCTTTCATTTTTTGGCATGTGGCTGTCAGGTTTTCCCAACACCATTTATTGAAGAGACTTTTCTTTCTCCATTGTATGTTCCTGGCTCCCTTGTTGAAAATTAGCTGTCCATAGATGTGTGGGTTTATTTCTGGACTCTCGGTTCTATTCCATTGATTTGTGTGTCTGTTTTTGTGCCAGTACCATGCTGTTTTGGTTACTATAGCTTTGTAGTATATTTTGAAATCAGGGCGTGTGATAACCCCAGCTTTGTTCTTTTTTCTCAGGATTCCTTTGGCTATTTAGGGTCTTTTGTTCTTCCACATAAATTTTAGGATTCTTTGCTCTATTTCTATGAAAAATGTTGTTGGAACTTTGATAGGGATTGCATTGAATCTATAGATTGCTTTAGGAAGTATGGACGTTTTAACTATATTAATTCTTCCAAGCCAAGAGTACAGAATATCTTTCCATTTCTTTGTGTCTTCTTCAATTTCTTTCAACAGTGTATTACAGTTTTCAGTATATAGATCTTTCACTTCTTTGGTTAACTTTATTCCTAGGTATTTTATTCTTTTTGTTGCAATTGTAAATGGGATTGTATTCTTAATTTCTCTTTCTGCTACTTTTTTAGTGTATAGAAACGCAACTGATTTTTGTATGTTGGTTTGTATCCTGCAACTTTACTGTATTCATTTATTATTTCTTAAAGTTTTTTAGTGATTTTTTTAGGGTTTTCTATATATAAAATCATGTCATCTGTAAATAGTGATAGTTTCACTTCTTCCTTTCCAATTTGGATCCCTTTTATTTCTTTTCCTTGCCTGATTGCTCTGGCCAAGACTTCCAATACTATGTTAAATAGGCGTGGTGGAAGTGGGTATCCTTGTCTGGTTCCTGTTCTTAGAGGGATAGCTTTCAGTTTTTCACCATTGAGAGTGATATTAGCTGTGGGTTTTTAATGGCCATAATATGGCCTTTATTATGTTGAGATACTTTCCTTCTATACCCATTTTATTCAGAGTTTTTATCATAAATGGATGCTATATCTTATCAAATGCTTTCTCTGCAGTTATTGAGATGATCATATTATTTTTATTCTTCATTTTGTTAATGTGGTGTATCACATTGATTGATTTGCAGATGTTGAGCCATCCCTGCATCCCTGGAATAAATCCCACTTGATCATGGTATATGATCTTTTTAATGTATTGTTGTATTCAATTTGCTAGTATTTTGCTGAGGATTTTTGCATCCATGTTCATGAGTGATATTGGCCTGTAATTTTTCTTTTGTGTTTTCCTTGTCTGATTTTGGTATCAGGGTAATGTTGGCTTCACAGAATGAGTTAGGAAGCTTCCCCTCCTCTTCAATTTTTTGGAAGAGTTTGAGAAAGATAGTTATTAATTCTTCTTTGAAGAATTTGGTAGCATTCACCAGGGAAGTTGTCTGGTCCTGGACTTTTATTTTTGGGGAGGTTTTTGATTACTGTTTTGATCTCCTTACTGGTGACTGGTCTATTCAAATTCTCTATTTCTTCTTGATTCAGTTTTGGAAGGTTGTATGATTCTAAGAATTTATCTATTACTTTGAGATTATCCAATTTGTTGACATATAGCTTTTTGTAGTATTCTCTTATAATCTTTCATATTTCTGAGGTGTCCATTGTAATTTCTCCTCTTTCATTTCTGATTTTATTTATTTGAGCCTTCTCTCTTTTTTTTTGGTGAGTCTGGCTAAAGGTTTGTCAATTTTGTTTATCTTTTCAAAGAACCAGCTCTTGGTTTCACTGATTTTTTCTATTGCTTTTTTAGTCTCTGTTTTGTTTATTTCTGGTTTGATTTTTATTATTTCCCTCCTTCTACTGATTTGGGGCTTTATTTGTTCTTTTTCCAGTTCCTTTAGGTGCACTGTTAGATTGTTTATTTGAGATTTTTCTTGTTTGTTGAGATAGGCCTATATTGCTATCAACTTCCCTCTTAGAATTGCTTTTGCTGTATCCCATAAATTCTGGCATGTTGTGTTTTCATTTTCATTTGTATCCAGGTATTTTTTGATTTCTCCTTTGATTTCTTCATTGACCCAATAACTGTTCAGTAGCATTTTGTTTAATTTCCACATATTTGTGGCTTTTCTGATTTTCTTCCTGTAGTTGATTTCTAGTTTCATACTGTTGTGGTCAGAAAAGGTGCTTGGTATTATTTCAATCTTCTTAAATTTATGGAGACTTGTTTTGTGGCCTAATATGTGATCAACCTTGGAGAATGCTCCATTTGAAAAGAATGCAAATTCTTCTGTTCTGTATATATCTACTAAGTCCATCTGGTCTAGTGTGTTGTTTAAGGCCAATGTTTCCTTATTGATCTTCTGTTTGGATGATTTATCCATTGGTGTAAGTGGAGTGTTAAAGTCCCCTACTATTATTGTGTTACTGTCTAGTTCTCCTTTTATGTCTGTTAATAATTGTTTTATATATTTAGATGCTCCTATGTTGGATGCATAGATATTTATAAGTGTTACATCCTCTTGTTGGATTGTTCCCTTGATCATTATGTAGTGACCTTCTTTGTCTCTTGTTACAGTTTTCATTTTAACGTCTATTTTGTCTGATATAAGTATCACTACCCCAGCTTTCTTTTCATTGCCATTTGCATGGAGTATCTTTTTCCACCCCTTTGCTTTCAGTTTGTGAGTGTCTTTAGGTCTGAAGTGTGTCTCTTGTATGCAGCATATATATGAGTCTTGTTTTTTTTTGGTGGCAGCCATTATTGTGACCTGGTTGGACGTGCTGACACAGATACTGTCAGATGCCACTGGAGTTCTTCCCCTAGCCTGCTAGCCCAGGGCCTGCCCCACCCACTAGAGCACTGATTTAATCCAACTCAGCAAAGGCAAGCATCCCACCCTAGGAACTGGCCCTACCCAATAGCAAGCCCACAGGCAACTTGTGAGCCAGTATAAGCAGGATGCCTGGATTCTCTGCACCCTGAGTGGGTGAGTGGGTCCACCTCTATGGGGCAGGGTGTGCACAAGGAGTGGGTGGAGTGTGTGTGGCATTGGTGGAGTGTGTGTGGCGTTGGTGGAGTGTGTGCAGCCTCTGCCATGGGGTAACTGGGTCTGCTTCAGGGGGTCAGGGTGTATGCACAGGGCAGGACTGTGTTGACAGTGTGTGTGGCCCTGTAGGCAGTGGGGCTTGTCAGCTGCAGAAGACTTGGGCTTTTCAAACAGCCACATAGGGGATCAGCCCCATCTCCCAAAGCCTGAAACAATTGGGTGCTTCCCTGCCTGGGGCCAGCCTGACCCAGCTGCAATCCTCAGAGAGCTGACAAGAGCCTTATAGGCCAGAGGCCAATAGCAATTGTAAGCCCCTGAGCCTAATAACTAGGCCTACTCACTTAATAGAAAAACTGCAACAGGAATGTGCTATTAGACCTTGCAGCCAACTGTGCTGGGGCTCCCCACACCCAATAAAGAGACTGAAGGGTCCACAACAACCACATGCAGCTGAGCATTACAACCAGCTGGCCAGAGGGACAGCTCATCCTCCCTGGGCACCTACAGCAAGAGCAACCCTGTCACAATAGAAGGACACATGTAGCCCACATGGGGTCACTCCTGGACCATTTCGAACTGGTGATGAGAGGGAAGCACACTCCTGGGCCTCATAAGGCATCTCTTACATAAGGTCACCTGTCCAAGATCAGGAGACATAGTTGACCTACCTAATACATAGATACAAGCACAGAGAAAGAAGGAAAATGAGGAAGCAAAGGAAAATGTTCCAAGTAACAGAACAGGACAAAAACACCAGAAAAAGAACTAAATCAAATAGAAACGAGTAATCTACCTGACAGAGAGTTCAAACAGAGTCATAAGGATACTCACTGATCTTGGGAGAAGAATGGCACACTCAGTGTAACCATCAACAAAGAGATGGAAGATATAAAAAGGAACCAATCAGAAATGAAGAATACAATACTGGAAATGAAAAATTCACTAGAGGGACTTAAAAGCAGAGTAGAGGATATAGAAGAATGGATCAGTGAGCTGGATGAAAGATGAGAGGAAATCACCCAAGCTGAACAGATAAAAGAAAAAAAGAATTAAAAAGAATGAGGACAGTCTAAGGGACCTCTGGGACAACATCAAGCCCACTAACATCCATGTTATAGGTGTCCCAGAAGGAGAAGAGACAGACAAAGGGGCAGAGAATCTATTTGAAGAAATAATAGCTGAAAACTTCCCTAATCTAAGAAAGAAAGCAGACATCCAGGTACAGGAAGCACAGAGAACACCAAAAAAGATAAACCCAAAGAGGCCCACAGCAAGACACATCATAATTAAAATGTCCAGAATTAAAAGTAAAGGGAGAATCCTAAAAGCTGCAAGAGGAAGGCAAAAAGTTACATACAAAGGAAACCCCATAATGCTATCAGCTGATTTCTCAGCAGAAAACTTACAGGCTAGAAGAGAGTGGCATGATATATGTAAAGTGCTAAAAGGAAAAAACCTATAGCCAAGAATATTCCACCTGACAAGGTTATCATTCAAAATGGAAGGAGAGATAGTTTCCCAGACAAGAAAAAATTAAAGGAGTTGATCACCAAGAAACCAGTCCTACAAGAAATGCTAAAGAGACTTATTTAAGAGGGAAAGAGAAGACCACAAATATGAAAAAAATAGCTATTTCCATGATAAGAGGGTAACAGATACAAATGCACAAAAAAGAGGTTAGATGTGATATCAAAAACATAAAATGTAGGAGGAGGGGAGTAAAAGAGTAGAGCTTTCAGATAGAGGTCAAACTAAAGAGACCATCAACTTAATATAGATTGCTATATACATAGGTTATTATATATATGAACTTCATGGTAATCACAAACCAGAAACTATAATAAATACCCAAAAAACTAAGAGAAAGGGACCCAAACATAATACTAAAGAAAGCCATCAAACCACAAGGGAAGAGAGCAAGAGAAGAAGAAAGGAATGGAGAAGAACCACTAAAATACCCAGAGAAAAAGTAAAAAAACAACAGTAAGTACATACGTATCAATAGCTACTTTAAATGTCAATGGACTAAATGCTCCAGTCAAAAGGCATAGGCTGGTTGATTGTAATTTCTGTTTACTTGTCACTTTCCTTCAATAGATTGTCAGTTCTTTAATGGCAGCTCTTTATTAAAATTGTAACTCAGTGTCATGGGCAATGCTAAATATGGTGGATGTTCAGTAAATAAAGATGAAGTGATTGAAATTAATCATGATTTTTTTTTTTTTTTTTTACTATTCCAAGTGACTAAATATGAATGTGAGGAGGTAGGGAGAATAAAGCTTGTATATGATTACTATACACCAGTTCTCAAAAACAAATTATGTTCTAGCTCCTCTGACCCCTCATCCCACAGTTCCCCACAAGAATTGAGAGGCCAGACAAACAGAAAGACAAGTGACACTCATTTCTGTATGTAAATACAAATTTTGAAAGTACTATAAAGGACTCCCCCTTTCATATTCCCTTTCCTTTAAGGGGTGGAAGAAAATTGACTGCCAGAGAAGAACTCTTTAGTGCATAAGTTCTTTATAGCAAAGGCACAGAGACTAAACAATGTCCTCAGCTTGCTCCTCTTTTGTCTGTGGTGATAGAATGGAGATTCTGTACTCAAACAGCTCTTTGGGAGAAAACATAAACACTCCAAAATGTAAATTTCACATAGCGGCATTCAAAGTAAAGAAAGCTGGAAGTGTCACTGTTCTCAGGATGGGGTGGCTATTGTGGAAAATGCCTTCTGAAACACTTCTGGAAGCCTTCTGCACAGAGCAATATGGAGAACACCGCTGCCTCCCCAGCTCTGGGGCCCACGTCATGAGTGGCCAGTGGGCTCACTTTAAGCAGGGAGATAAGTGCCCACAAGTATTCTCTACCAATGCAAACCTCTTGAGTCTCTGTCTTTAGAAGTGATAGCCACGGGGTAAGAATGAAAATTGATCCTTGGTCCTGTTGGGAAAAAAAGGAATGGACAGTCACTGCTTCCAACTTAAGCAAAGCTGGAACAGATCCTTCCAAAGGTGTTGGACTGACCACACATACATAATGAAATTGTGTAGCATACTTTATTTTGAGTTTTTGCAAACAGCTGTTGATAATTGCATATGTACTGGTTCAATCTGTTTATTTATCAAAAAACCGAGACCCAGACTCATTAGTAGTTAAATAAATCGTTAGCAGTTATGTAGCTGGTTACAGGCAAAGCCAGAATCAGAACTTGGGTCTTCAAGCAAATAGCCTAATGTTCATTCTGTCCATTGCCATTATTTAATCCCAATATATCTTACAGTTGAAGGCATTTTTTATTTAAAATTATTTGCTGTTAAATTAGGTGAAAATAAATCCAAATTCCAATTTTACTATACGTGTACATTTAGAAAAATTAACACTTCCCTAGGATGTTTTTGAAAGTGTATTTTAACATACTTTTTCAGCTTAAAGTATTTTAAAGTATTTTATGTCAGTGTCAAGGGGTGTAGCAACTGTTCGTCAACACTATTATTATCTTAGAGAGATTCAGGCTAGCTCTCACTTTGTGCCTAGCACAGGCATATAGTTATAAAAATCACAACTTTAAACTTTTTTAAAAAATCACAAGACGTGTGAAAAAAATCTCTTTTTGGCTCTTTAAATGGTGATAACACACCTCTCCTCTCAACCACATTCATGAAATTTTTGACAAATTTAGGATAGTCTGGCAATTCATTTTGGAAGCTTTTGGTGCCTGGCCCATGGAAGATTTGATCTGGGGATCTAAAATCATATTGTAAAATATTACATAATGAACTTTGCAAAAATTCAACTTCAGTTTGCATTCCCCAAGTTGTAAACATTGAACCTAATAGACACAAATATAAATGGCCAGTTGCACATCACTTCTCATTTATGCATTCAAGATTTGTTTACCCATGATTTAATTATGCATTTGTTCACTTCAGTGTGTCAGATTCTGTGCTAGGGATAAGGATTCAGTGGTGAATAAAATAGATATGATTGCCACCTTCAAGAAGTTTACAGTACGGTAACCTTGAGAACTGTTACAAAGATGGATTAAAATGCACCCTGGGAATGTATAACATGGGACTGAAGAGAAGACTTCTGTAAGACCTGAAGGATGGGTAAGAATTAGGTAAAGAAGAGAGGGAGGAAACGGAAAGAGAGTGAAGCAGTGGGAAAAGTAAAAAATGTGTTTCCCTCTCTCTCCATTTGAAGGGCCTTCTGTTTCCTCTTGCTGTGGACAGTGGCCACTTGAGGCCAACACAGAACTGTCCTTCACCTACTTTCTCCTCCCTCAGGGGAGTGACGTTCACTCCATCATCCCTCACACTTTTCACGCTCATCGCTCAGTTAATTTCATCTCACATGGCCTCTTGAAGAGTCACCGCGTTCTTTCTCCTCCTCCTCTTCCTCTACTTCCTTCTCTTCTTTCTTCTTCCAACTACTATTACAGTACAAATAATAGGGTAAAATATTAAAATGATATAAAAATTCAAATTGTATAAAATTATATAAAATAAAAAGTCTTTTTTCCATCACTTCTCACACTTTTCCTGAAGTAATTCTTTCTCCTTTAGCTTTTGAAAAATATTTAAAATGTGTAATATTCAATACATTAAAAGAATATATATAGTCCAAACCCATACTATGAGAATATAGATAAAATAAAATAAATATCCATGAAACCCAGGACCAAAAACAAGAAATAGACTTCTGATCACATTCCTCTCCCCCTTTCAGAGATAATCATAATTCTGAGTTTTTGTGTCCATTATTCTCTTGCTTTTCTTTATTGAGACCATAAAGAATACACTTAAAAATTTTGAGATTTATAAAATGGTATCAAACTCTATAGCCAGCCCTGGGGATTGAGTGGTTAAGATTGGGCGCTCTTACCACCCAGCCCACGTTCGTTTCCCGCTCAGGGAACTCCACCACCCATCTGCTAATTGTCATACTCTGGTGGCTGCACGTTGCTGTGATGTTGAAAGCTATGCCACCAGTATCTCAAATATTAGCAGGGTCACCCCTGGTGGACAGTTTCAGCAGAGGTTCCAAACTAAGACAGACTAGGAGGAAGGACCTGGCCACCCACTTCCGAAAAAATTGGTGGTGAAAACCCTATGAATCGTGGTGGAGCACTGTCTGATATAGCACCAGGAGGTGAGAAGATGGTGCAAAAAGACCGGGCAGGGTTCCACCACTGGGAATCAGAGTTGACTCCAGGGCACTCACAACAACAAAATCAAACTCGATGCTATCTTCTGCTACTTGCTTTTATCACTCAGCACTATATTTCTAAGACGTTCATGTCCATGCATGTAGTTGTAGCTTAAACCTTGCTGCTGTATATTATTCCATCATGGGAGTACGTCGTAATCATTTGTTTTCCTGTCAGTGAAGTGAACATTTGGTTTCTCTCTCTCAATCTCTCTCTCTCTTCACCCATTCACCCACCCATCCACCCATCCACCTATGTATGTATGTATGTATGTATGTATCTATCTATCCATCCTTACAAACAAGGCTGCAATTAACATTTTTGTACATTTCTCCTGGAGCATATATTTTCTTAGGGTATACACACGTTTTCTTTAGGGCATATACCTAGGATTAGAACTGGGTCATAAACTACATGCTTAGTCAACATGACAAAAATAATGCTAATTGATTTTCCAAAAGGTTTTGGATCTTCATGCTCTTTCACATTGTTCCGCTTCATCACCAATACTAGGTATTGTCAAATTTTTATTTTTGCCAATCCAGCAATTATAAAATAGTATCTCATTGTGTTCTTAATTTGTATTTCCCTTATTACAAATAAGGATGAGTAGTTTTTTGTGCCTATTCACCATTTTTAATGTTCTTTATATATTCTAGAAATTAATTCTTTTTTTTAAATAAATATGCTGCAAATAGCTGCCCTCCCTTCACCCCCCAGTTAGTGGCTTGTGTTTTCACTTTCTTTACAATTATTAAATGAACAGAACTTCTGAAATTTAATGTAGTCCAATTTGTAAATACTTTCCTGTTCTTTATCATTCACGCTTTTCCTTGTTTCAAGACAAATCTTTATGCTCCCTAAGGTCATAAAGATATATTATATTTTGTTTCAAAAACATTGAAGTTTTGTTTTTATACTTGCCGTTAATTAAAATTGATTTTTGTGCATGGCATAAAATAGAGATCCAATTTCGTAGTAGTTAATTGGCCAATACATTATTGACTATTTTCTTTACTCTTCCACTGATCTGCGATACCACATCTAGTTTTCTTTTGGATGTGAGGCTGGATCTGGGCTCTTCACTCAGTTTTATTGGTCATTTTCTCTACCTCTGTCCTATTCCACACTGTCTTAATTACTATAACTTTATATAAGTCTTGGTATATAGCAGGGAAATTCCCTCCACATTCTTCTTCAGGATATCTTGGCTGTTCTTGGCCCTTTGTTATTCTGTATAGATTTTAGGATCAAGCTTGTCAAATTCCTCAAGTAATTCTGTTGGAGTTTTGATTGAGAGTGCTTTGAATTTGTAGATCAACTTAAAGAGCACTAATATCTTTATAATCTTGAACTCTTCCTATACATGAATGTTATATATTTTCCCATTTATTTAGGTTTTGTACACCTTTTAATGGATTTTCTCCATTTCTTATTACAGTGAGTGGTGTGGCATTTTTTAAAATTAGGTTTTTTAAGTAGAGTTACTAAGTTATTAAAAGGCATTTAAAATGTTTGATCTTATATCCAGTCACCTTTGTAAATGCTCTTATTAGTTCTAATAATTTATAAATTCCTTTGAGTTTTCTATGTACAGAATCATATTATCAGCAAATGAGAGGTTTATTTCTTCCATTTCAATCTTTTAAACTTTAATTTCTTTGCCTTGTTTCACAGCTCTGGTTAGGGCCTCTAGTCAGTGTTGCATGTGAACCGTGATAATTACCTTCCTTGTCTTGTTTCTAATTTTAAAGATGTTTTAAATGTTTTGCCATTATAAAAAGTGTTCACAGTAGGGTTTTGGTAGAGATTTTTATGAGTCTCTTCGTAAGATAAAGGAAGTTTTCCCATGTTAATGTTTTACTGAGGTTTCTTTCTCCCCTAAGCATGAATAGGCACTGGCTATTTTCAAAACTATAAAGGGAATTATTTCAATTACAAAATTTCTACATTAAATCAATTGTACATTTTTGGTATAAACTCAGTTTATTCATGATGAACTTGCATTGTGTAAGATTTTTGCATCTGTGTTTATGAGTGAGATAGCCAAATGATTTTCCTTTTTCATACTGATCTTATCTAGTTTCTTATTAAAAGTCTACTAACCTAATCAGATAAGTTGGTCTATAGTTTCCCTTTCCTTTTCCCTGTTAAGGATTGTTACAAAATTGAAACGACCTGTTGCTTGAATGTCTTGTGAAACTCACCTAAAAAAATTATCTGGACTTGATGTTTTCTGTGTGAACAAAAAACTTTAAATTGCTAATTCATATTCTTTAATAATTACAGGACAATTTGCACTTTCTATTCTCCTTGTGTCAGCTTTTCTAAGTTGCATTTTTCAAAGATGTATACGATTACAGCCAAGTTTTCACATATATTGACAAAATAATTCTTAGTGTTCTCTTATTTTCATTGAAATCTCTTCTTATAGCTATAGTTATGTCCTCTTTCAGTCCTAATATTTTTTATTGGTATGGTCTCTCTCTTTTTCTTGAATAATTTTACCAGAGGTCTGTCAATATTATTAGTCTTTCCAAAGAACCAACATTTGACTTTGTAGATCCTCGTTTTCATTAATTTTTGCTCTTACCTTTACTATATACTTTCTTCTACTTTTGGAGAGGGAGGGTAATTCTACGATTATTTTTCTAACTTAAACTGGATGCTTACACCTTTAATTCTCATCCTTTGGTTCTTTCTAACACAAGCATTTAAGACTATAACTAATAGAAATATACCTTTTATTCTAATACTACTTTTTCACAGGATAGATTGTGTGTGTGTGTGCCTTCTGTTTCTACCATTTTATTCTCCCTTAAGAAAAACCTTGTTTATGGAAAATTTTAAACTTATAAGAAAGTACACAGAATAATATAAGGAATCCCTACATATCCATCACCTAGCTCCAACTCATGGCCAATTGTGTTTCTTCTATCCCTCTCCCCACTGCTCCCTTCCTAAATATTTTAGAGCAAATTCTAGATATTTTATTATTTCATAATATTCATAAATATTTGGGTGTATTTATCTAAAATATCAGGACTTTAAAAATACATATAACTTCAAAACCGTTATCACACCTAAAAATATAATAATTTAATATCATTATCCAGTCAGTATTCCAAGTTTCCTGATTGTCTTATAACTTATTTTTGCAGTTTGCTTATTCAAACCAAGATCCAATTAAGTCCGTACATTGTAACTGATGAATGTCTTTCAAGTCTCCCCTCCATCTGTTGTTGGCGTTTTTTTTCCCCTTGCAATTAATTTAGAGAAAGTGGATGGCTTGCTTGGTAGAGTTTTCTACAGTCTGGATTTTGCTGACTGGTCGCTGTGGTGCTGTGTATTCTTCTGTTTTTTATATATTAAATTGGTAGTTGGAGCTAGAGGCTTGATCACACTCTATGTTGATTTTACAGCAAACCTATTTCATAGGCAGCAGTGTTTTCTTTCTCTGGGAGATATATAAGGCCTAGTCTCTCTCTTTTTGTGATATTACCAACTATTGATGACCATTGCCTAGATTCATTAATTCATTAGGGGCTGCAGAAAATTTTAATATTCTAATTCTATTCTTTTGTCTTCACATGTTAGTTGAAATTCTTCTATAAAGAGAAACTTTCCCTTGTTAGTTATTTGTTGATCTTGAAGTACATAGAATACACATAGAAAGGCAGGATAAATGCTTGGTCCCTTCCTTTTATTTTACCAAATTTCAAAACAACGACACAACAAACTTTGAGTAAGTACCTTTAGAAGTCAATCATATTTTTATTTCAAAGATATCCTCCCGTTGATAAAACAACTGTTCAGATGGATCTCCTCTTTTGAATTTGCCATCAGAGTAAATTTCTAAGACATAAAAATCAATTTTGTTACTTTTTATTTACATTGGTTTTCATTCCCTCCCAATAAAAGAGGATTAGTCACAGTGGTTACCAACACATTTACCTATGTAATTCTGCATGTGTTGATATTTTCCAAAAATCAAATACATTGTCCAAAGATAAAGTGTTTTCATTTTATCAATGAAACCATTCAAAATGATATGCAGAAAGTTCCAATTTTTTCTCCATCCCCAAACTCCTGTTCTACCTATGTAGCTATCTACTTATCAACATCTACCTATTCTATGCTCATACGGTGATTAGCACATATTACTTCATCTGCTATGGCTCAAACAAGGTGGCCCCTTGTTTTCTGGTGTCAATACGTGTGTCAAGGTCACATGCTAAACTGGTTGAAAACAGGTGCTCCTACAGTGGCTACAATGACTCACTCCTTGCAGCAAGAGTTCCTTAGGAGGCCTTTTCCCACCAGACACGCTCACCTGTAGTTACTCTCCAACACTTTAGGCCCAGACCAAAGCTAGCTTTAATGCTAAAACTCCTTAATTTAACCCACTTTTTCAGCTGTTGCTGCCAAAACATGCACCTGTGCTAGGGGTGCCAGGTCAGAGGGGCCTCCAGACTCAGTCCTCTGCTGTTAGAACAAGCCTCCCCCACAAAGCAACTGGGTCCTGGCAAATGTGCCCACGCCTCTTGGGCCACCTTCCCAACTAGGAATATTGAAGAAGGTGTGCTTTGTCGACATACCAAAAAAAATGGCCTATAGTATCTTTTTTTCCAGTAAGTGTCTACTTGGCTTACATTTACATAACTAAGAAAGATCATTAAAGTGATTCTTCCCAGAACAAATAATATCTCCCAGGTGACTAACTGAATCCATCTCTAGATTTAGAAGCAGCTGACAACTTTTAAATTGAGCTTTTCTCAGCAGATAGTGGTTTATTTTTCTTTGTAAATGTATGTTCTAGCTTCTCAACTAAGATGTTGTTTTTTTAAGGTTGTAAGTTCTTTATACATAGTAAGTGCCCAATAAATAACTAATAATATTAGCAATATGGGTGGAGAAAAATTACTCATGATTCAGAAGGGTAGGTGAATGGATAGATCTACCCCATGAAAATCTCCTCTGTCATGGGAGGCAGCTTGTAGCCAAGCTCAGGTAAGATGGACCCCAGTGATCAACAGCACTGCTACTCAGCATGGTCTCCAGACCAGCAGCATCAGCACCATCTGAGAAATTATGAGCAATGCAATTTCATGGGCCCCACCACAGACCTACTGAATCAGAATCTGAGGCTGTGGGAGAGGGGCAGGCAGAATTTGTTTTCAGAAGCCCTCTGGGTAATTCTTATAGATGATCAAGTTTGAGAACCACTGCTCTATAGTAGCTCAGTGTGGGCAGGATGGTATTAACACGAGATGAAACAGGGATCACTTCCACCCAACAGTCCACCAACCACGCTAGTTTTAGGCCAGAGAAACATGATAGAAGCTGTTGCTGATTACTCTGCCCCTGAGTAATCAAGAGAGAAGCAAATATTTCTGTAAAAATGGACAGGTGGGGGACTGATTATTGTCCATGGCCCTCCATAATTGATTAGAAATATATTTGTAGGACCTCAGGCTTAAGATGGTGTTTAAAAACAAAACCAGAGTTGTCCATTGTTCTGTAGCCTTTGAGAAGGAACCTGGGTTTTCTTCATCAACAGAAGCAAGAAAGGATGAACCTGTCTACATAAAGCACCTCTACAGGTTTTTACTGTACAGAGTAGGGCCTAGAGATGGTTCCTGAAAACAACAGACTTATCTGAAACCCAGACCTGCTCTGATGCTCTAGACCAGGGGTGGGCAAATGTTTTATGTCCAGGGCTGGAGAGCAAATACCTTAGGCTTTGCAGGCCACAAGGAAATGCTCAACTTTTTGTAGTGTGAAAGCAGCCACAGATAATATGGAAACAAATGAGCATGACTGTGTTCCAATAAAACTTTATTGATGGACAATGAAACTAAAATTTATGTAATTTTCACATGTCACGAGATGTTATTCTTCTTTTGTTTTTTTCCCAACCATTTAAAAATGTAGAACATTCTCAGCTCAGAGTTTGCACAAAAACAAACAGCAGCTGGATTTGGCCCTTGGTCCATAATTTGCTGACCCCTAGTCTGGACTAGAGGCTGCCAAAGGCTGCAGAAAATATTTTGCACGTGCCCAAGAATGTGGAGAAGAATTAGAAGCCAGATGGAAACAATTAATACAAGGTCTGGGAGGGAGATGGTCTTCACCAACTACCCCCAAACAGGAAAATCTAGGAGTTGACCACCACTAATGACCACCCTTCCCTTTTGAGGCTATAGACAGCGAAAGAAAACTTTGGGTGGCCCCCCTATTTGCAAAGCATTAAAATCACTAAGGTGGTACTGAAATTCCTTCTTCTGAGGATGATGATGAAGATGATGACAACAACAGCAACAAATTAGAGGGAAAGAATTGAAGAATCTGTCAGTAAGAATTCAAAGCATGAACACAGTCCTATCCCCACCCCTTCTTATCCCCCAACTCTGTCCATTTTTGTTTTGTCCTTTAATTGCTTTAAAAAACATATACAGGGGCCAGCCTGGTGGCATAGTGGTTAAGTTCACGTGGTCTGCTTCAGCCTCCCGGGGTTCAAGGGTTTGGATCCTGGGTGGGGACTTACTCACTGCTTGTCAAGCCATGCTGTGGCTGGTGTTCCACATATAAAGTAGAGGAAGATGGGCACGGATGTTAGCCCAGGGCCAGTCTTCCTCAGCAAAAAGAGGAGGATTGGCAACGGGTGTTAACTCAGGGCTAATATACCTCACCA
Organism: Tapirus indicus; assembly: GCA_031878705.1. Classification (NCBI taxonomy): domain Eukaryota; kingdom Metazoa; phylum Chordata; class Mammalia; order Perissodactyla; family Tapiridae; genus Tapirus; species Tapirus indicus. The sequence continues at coordinate 15,617,595 of CM062930.1, read as the reverse complement.
AAACAAACAAACAAAAAATATATACATATACACACAAAATGCAAGCCCCTACTTTTTTGATAAATTGCATACTGTTTACACTTTTCTCCACCTTGCCTTTTTTTTCCTCAACAATATATCCTGGAGTTCACTCCACAGCAGTATATAGAAATGTTCTTTGTTCCATTTTACAGCTGCACATACCTAAGTATAATGGTGTGGTTTTACCATAGTTTATTTAACCAATCTATCATCGGTGAACATTTGGATTGCTTTTTCTTTTGCTGTTACAAGTATAGCCCACAAATAACAACTGTAGCCATTATTGATCTGTACTCCTATGTGACAGTACTATGCATTTTACACATGTCATCCCATTTAATTCTTACAGCAATCTTGTGAGAAGGAGTCATGACCTCCCCTTTACAGATAAGGAAACCGAAGTTTGGAGAGATTCAATAACATGCCAAGGGACAAGCAGAGCAAGATGCCTGCCATCCTGACTGGGTTCCTAGGCACTAGGCCTGCTCCCTCCTCCTAATTCAGGTCCATGTGGAGGAGCAGAGCAGATCAGGATCCTCTCTCCCTGATCCCTGCAAGCCCCTTGGCACCAGCTCACATTTTTTCCAAACTGATCAAGACCGAGCTTCCTACCTCTTCCCAGCTACCTCAGCCGGGAGCAGATATGTTCAACAGTTGCACAAGGTTTGGCACGTTGCCCAGGATGTCCCCAACCTGACAAAAAAGAGATGAATGGGACAAAGCTGAGATCCTGCCTCATCTGCATTCTCTCTGGGTCTGCAAGGATTGCCCTCCACTCCTCAGGGTCCTGTGTTTCCCCGGAGGCCTTCATTCTGGGGAGAAGGGAGAAGCGTGAGTGAGAGGCTGGGCCCACCCCTCCCTTCTGAAGTCAGGGGCACACAATGGTTTTTCAGGCCCTGCTGCCTCTTCTTCCTTGTCTCTGTCCTAAGATGACCTATTCCCCACTGGCCGATCTGGGACAGGAGGGTGAGTTTGGGGTCCTGTGAAGCAGGGAGTAGAAATGATTGAAAGCTTCTTCCTTTGCCCCCGCTAGCCAGGCCTGAATGTGGGTAGAGCCAAGACATCAGAGAATATCAGCCCAGGGGGACCTCCAGAGTCCTAGCGGTCGGGGGGGGTTAAATGTCAGCAGCACCTGGATACAGGTTACGGAGGCCAAGGCAGAAACTGTCCAGGACCTTGGAATGCAGACGGGGGTACACTGAGGCTGCTTCTCTTAAAGCAAAGCTATGGCTTATAGTGCCAAAGAAGGAAGTCTTATGTCTGTACTAGATGATGATTCTTAGTGGTGAGCTGGGCAGGAAGGAGGAAGGGAGAAGTTACACATTTCGGAAGCACATGATTGGCCTTAAAAATTGGGTCAAACTAATTTTCTATTTTTGAAGCCAAAAAGAAAAGTAATAGCTCATATTTATTAAGTGTTTAGGCAGTGTGATAAAGAAAATAACCTACATCATTTCAGTTAATCCTGATAATAAACCTAAAGATACAATTCTATTTTACAGATGTGAAAATTGAGGCTCAAAGAGCTTAAGTGAGTTGCCCAAGTTTGCAAACCTAGGAAGTAGTAGCGTCCTGATTCAAACTCAGATCTACTGACTGCAAAGTCCAAGTACTTAGCCATCTTACTATGCTGGTGCCTCTTCCTTCTTTCTTTCCTTTATTCATTCATTCAAGAAATATTTGACATCTACTGTGTACTAAACACATGTTATCATGGGGGTACAACGATGAATGAGACAGACATGGTCCTCACCCTCTTTTTTTTTTTTTTTGTGGGGAAGACCAGCCCTGAGCTAGCATCTGTTGCCAATCCTCCCCTTTTTTTTTGCTGAGGAAGACTGGCCCTGGGCTAACATCCGTGCCCATCTTCCTCTACTTTATATGGGACGCCACCACAGCATGGCTGACAAGCAGTGCGTCGGCGGGCGCCCGGGATCCGAACTCGCGAACCCCGGGCTGCCAAGCGCGGACTAAACCGCTGCACCACCGGGCGGCCCCAAAGCAGAGTCTTTTTTAAAGAATCTAGTAATCAATGGAAGGGAAGGGGTCCTATATAAACCCTCTTTACATTGAATTTGTCTATTTAATGTATAGTAATTTAAGGTGGTTCCTCTACACTTACCCATTTTTTTTAATCTGAGTTCCTCCCGGGTTGAGCGAAAACTACAGTTTCATTATTAGTAGTATTTTTTTAGTATTCTGAATTCAGTGTTTCCAAAATCCCAGAAAATACATTTCAAAGGATCTGGGTTTATATAATCTAACTCTGAGAAATGTTTAGAGGGATGCCCCCAGGAAAGTTGAAATTATGCCCTAGGAGGAATGGGGGAAGGAACTATGTAAGGTTTTTCAGCAGGAGGGAGTGACTCTCTCCCACAGAACATAACCATCTTTCTTTCCATGTGTTGGAGGTGTGTGAAAATCTCCCATGAAAGAAGATAGGTTATGATTTCAACCCATAATTTGAAAGACAAGTATATCAGATGAAAAGTGATCTAAACAGTATTATTATATTCAATTATTATCATTGTTCTTCCATGTCGTTAGAAGATTTAAATCTAAGCTATCTTTTTTTCTTTATGTTCACAAACACCTAGGAGGAAGGGAGGTAGTAGATGCTAGTATTCCCATCATTTCCTAGACAGTATTTGAATTAGAAATACCTGACCCCTACTTGTCTGACAGGGACCTGGAGTTTAATTAGATAAACATCTCTCGACTGCTTTAGCTTTCCCAGAGATAAGCATTAGGTAAACATAAGGTATTATTATTATTACATGGTGTCATTACGTTATTGTAACTGTGTGGATTCTCCCATAGAGCTACACGGGATGGGATCCTAGCCCAGAACATTATTTGTCTAGTGCTTTGAGCCTAGATGAAAGGCATGTACTTCTTGTCTTGTGTTAGCATCATTGCTGTGATTATTGTTGCATTTATGATTATTGAAGGACGAACCAATTTTCAAATTCATCTCAACAACGCTCCCATATTTTTGATGTCTCCTGTGTGATTGCAGTGGTGTGCTCTTCGACATCTGTTTGATGGCCTGGGGTAAGACAGCACCGTGGGCTTCTGAGATGACCTGGGGCAAAGGGGAGACAGGTGGGATCTCCCAGGATGGTACTTTCTTGTTCCCATTGGACTAGAGCCCGGTGGAGGGTGCGGGGCCCCAGACCCATTGACAGCCACAGGCAGGTGAGTCATTCTGGTTAAAACCAACTTTGAGGGACTCTTCTGTGACATGTGCTACTTTGAGGAGCCACAAATGGCTACTCTGAAAAAGATTAAGATGGGACCCATTTCAAAAAGAGGAGGGAAGAAGAGCTATAGAGCCAAACAGCCCACAAGAGAATCCTTTTATGAGATTAAAGTAGCTGATTCATCACTAAATAGACTAGCTGGTAAAGTTGCACAGTTTATTTTAAGAGGGTATTAATAAATCGAAAGATCTATGTTATCAGTGTTGACAATTTTATTTTGGAGTTTGTGAGTTTGGGCCCTGCCTTATTTTATCTTGCTGTGTTCTGACAATGTCATGCTCAAAGGTCCTTTTCATTCCATTGTATTGTTTCTTTGCCCCAGTGAATTCTACTATTATTAATCTTCTCACAACTGTATTTACAGATGTGGCCATAATTATTTACTAAAGCCTCACCTGAAGGTTTGCATTGTCTTTCATTTCCTCCACTGAAAGCCCCATGTTTTATAAACCAGAGAATCTGAAAAACTGCATAATTTATAAACGTGAGATGATGGATCCCTTTATCTACTTCCTATCTCATAGCAGTAGGGCCGAACATCATCACATCCCAATAAAGGAAAAACTTCCCAGTTGATGAGCTAGCTGCTCACCAAAATTTTTATACCTATTCAGGCCGCAGACTAATATCGCTCTGCATAATTTGTTAAACATGTTTGTAGCAACAGAGTTATCATCTCTCTCCAAATTCGATGATTGGTTCTTGGGATGGTGTTGCACGTGATGCTGAGACTGTCTTGGTGGAGAACGTATTGTGTTCTTCTCTGATGAGCAACCCCCACCTTGTCCCACCTGTGGAAAGGCAAGACTACCAGGGTACTGACGAGAGGATATGTGTGGCTGCTGTGCAGACCTTGGCTGCGGACGCACATAATCTAGCAAAACGGTGACTGTGACTTGAACTGCTATTTCTCATAGAAGCTGAGGGAGCGTTTCCTGGGCAGCTACAGGGTGCAGCTGGTCTGGCCGTGGTTTTGTGCGCCTGAGTGCTGAGGCCGGCACTTTATTATCAGAACAGAACAAATCTAGGCTGATGCGCGTGGTATAAAGAATCCCAGGGAGCCCCCACGCCTCATTCTCCAGCCATTCTTCCCAGTTTTTCTGCTTTTGCACTCCGGATAATTGCAGTTTAATTGGGTGACATGAAATGAAAACTGTGTCCACATTATCCAGGATTATCTTCTTCCTGAAGCCTGCCACCGGTTGAAAGGAGCCCATTTATCAGACCAAAGAGCTGTGCTTGGTTGCTTTTACGAGCAGAGAAGAGTGTGAGAACAGGCTGGGAAAGAGAGAAAGGGAGCTGACAGCTAAGAAAAATTATTTCAGTTGTTTATCATGAGGAAAGTTTATCTGATTCTTTACAAAATGATATGGAGGCCAGCGTGTCGAGCCATGAGTAATGAACATTGACCAAGTTTGCTTCCTCAACTGGTTGGATCCAGCATTGCCTCTCTTTTGTGTAGGCACAGATCAACTTTAAAAGCGTCTTTCAAGCAGCATGAATGCACTTCATTTTACCAAAAAGAACTTTGTATTGATAGCTAGAAAAAAGGAAGGTTGTTTAAAAAGGAAGGGTAGACAATCGGGACAAAATGAGGAGCTTTCAGTTTCTATTATGAGCATGTCGCTCCATTCTTCTCATCTGTTTATACACTGCCTGCACAATAATGTCTCTTTGCAGTAATATGTTTCCCCTTTTACACTATTCATATTGAAAAAGCCCTCACATCATGACCATGGTAATAAATACCATAGAAATGTGGGTATAATGTCAATTTGCATTCTGTGAGAAGATCAAGGTAAACCTAAAGGGCCAGAAGAATATTCTGCTAATGCTCATTCATCATTCTCCAGATCCAGGTAAAAGAGAGACCTTGTCACTACATTGCAAACCCCTTCTGTTGCTATTGCATTTGTGTGAACATTTTAGCCTAATGCACCAATTGTTAAGTAGAAAGAGCAGTCTTTGAAATTGTCTATTGCACTCAAATCCCTAGCTGCACAAGGTCTGGGCAGGAGGCGTTTCTATTCAGAAGGAAATAGAAGGCTTTAGTTCAGTAAGCACAGTGTGGTTGAAGGTTACGGAGGATATTGTATGCTTTTTAAATAAAAGTTTTCGAATGGGAGAAAACATTATCTCTAATGGCAACAGTGAATATGGCATCAACATGTGGTGAAACAGTGTGCTATGTAACTGAAGTCCTTGCGTTTGGAGTTATCCGTCAATGGCTGATTGACATTGGGATGTCCTAAATGTGCTAGGTGGAAAATTTTTTGTGTTGTAGAAGTAAACAGTCACACGTCTTAGTCATTTGGGAGATGTATGTTGTGTTATAACACATGGTTTCAGTATTCTGTGTAATGTCTGGTGTTCAGTTTGATATTGACCTTCAGATATAAGGAGAGGGAAAGCTGTAAGTTAATATGAAAGATCAAAATTAGATATTATACACATGTTATGAATAGACTATTAATTCTACTGATTGATTATGTATTGAGGCCATATAACTCAGCTACCTCTAGAACTCCAGCCTTTCCTTTCTCTTCTCTCAGAACGGATATTAAAGTGTCAGTAATGTTCCCAAAATGATGACTTTCTGTAGGATTTAGACGATCTCTTCATATTTTCCATGCTGACCAGGGAGTATCTAAGTTTAGAGAATCAGGCATTTGGAGGACAGCTGTAATTCCCCTAAGGCTGTTTTTCTTCTTTAAAAAAATTATTAGAACAATAATTTGCAAAATTTTTGAATGAGGGTATGGTTTTTAAAATTTTTGTTACAGTTTGTTATTCTCATTCCGGCCCACCCCATTAAAGATGTTTAAAGTCAAATCTTTTTTCTTGTGATTTGTTTCTCTTTATCCTGCATCTATGCTGTGGGTAATGAAATATATTCCCAGGGGCCTCTCTACTTTCACTGATTTTTCTCTCCATTTGAATTATTATCCTTTTATGTTTATTTTAAATAATATTAGATTTATTCAGAAAGAAAAATGTTATATGTCAATTATATCTCAATAAACCTGGTAAAAAAAAGAAAGTTAAAAAGGAAGAAATCACATTTAACTTTTGCCAAAAAGCATGAGCACAAAACTAACTCTACTTGAAATCTCTGAAGCTTACTGTATGTAGAAAAATACAGATAAAAGGAGAATTTGACAGAGTCTCTTCATGTGTTAGGAGGATTGACCCCACCACATATTATTATCATCTTAATTTAAGATTTTAATTTATTCCCTTGCTCTTAAAAAGGATCTACTAGCCCATACACCACATTTACAGCCATAACCCAGAGCAAGGAAGTTTCACATTAAAGACCATTCACTTCTTTCCAGTTGCAGAAGAAATAATGTCTGCCTGACTCTTCTCTGCTCCTCTGGCAGAAATGACAAATACACACACAGGCAGACAAACCTCACGTCAGACTGATTTATAAAAGCCTAAAGATGAGTGTTGTCGAATCAGAAACCTATTTGTCAAATAGCCATGCCTACTTATGCTGTCTTCCTCCCAGTCAGCAAGGAAGACGTCTTGGATTAGGCTTATAACACTGGAACACTTTTCTTTACATTAGATATCAGAACTCTGGATGCACGTTGAAATATACTTATGCTCTGAAAAAGAGGTGGGTACAAAATTGCAGAAAGTGAGGATGTCACACACAGACTGACAGCATATGTGCGATTACTGTCCATCAAGGCAGCAAAAGGAATCCCATGCACTGGGAGCACAGACCTGGATTACATACTCCCTGTCTGCCAGCGCATGGGATGGATATGAAAAAGAAAAAGACAAATCATAGCAAAACAAGATATAACAAAGCCAAACAGACAGACAAACCAACCCAGAAATTCCAGAAAACTCAAAAGACTGAGTGAGAGGGACCTGGAGGTCCTCCCACCCATTTCCTCTATGTGTGGGTTTTAGGTAAATACTGAGTGGTTTCTTTTTTACTATTTCCACTCAGCTACCCATTCAAAACTCAACTTGGAGAAGAATACAAATATCACTTTTTGAATCTGGATCAGGAGATAACAAAATAGTGTGTTTTCATGTAACTAAAAGGTAATGATTATCTAAGAAATCATAGGAGGGTGTAGGAAGTCACTACAGGTGGTTCCCCGGGGACATGGACCCCATATACTGCTGCAATAAAACAGTACCAAGTGGGGTTCTTTAAAAGAAGTACTGCAAATGAAACAAAAAACATGTTCATAATAATATCTAACATTTATTGAATACTCACTGTGCTAAGCACTTCACTTGCCTTATTATTTGATAAGAACTGAAAGTCATAGGTATTAGAAATTAAGGCATATAGAGGTAAAATAACTTGTCCAAGGTAATAGAATGTTATGGATTGTGTGTTTCCCCCACCCCCCAGCCCCCTGACGCATGTGTTGAGGTTCTACATAGACACACACACAGGGAGAAGACCATGTGAAGATGAAAGTAGAGATCAGGGTGATGCTTCTACAAGCCAAGGAAAGCCAAAGATTGTCAGTAAACCACCAGAAGCTGGGGGAGAGGCCTGGAACAGATTCTTCCTCACAGCCCTCAGAAAGAATCAACCCTGCTGACACCTTGATCTTGGATTTCTAGCCTCCAGAACTGAGAGATAACAAATTTCTGTTGTTTATGCCACTCAGTTGTGGGACTTTGTTTCAGCAAACTAATACACAGAATTGATAGGTGGTGAAGTTGGGACTTGAACTGAGGTCCTCTGGCTCAGGTCATAGGCTGGAATCACTGTGCCATGCCTTCATTCCTCTGGATTTCTGCACCCCTTAGCTAGGTAGACTCCAATGGAACCTAGGTTCCATTTCAGCATGAAATCCAATGAGGCCCTTGCTCTCCAGAGCAAAGAAAGAGTTCCCCACTATTGCTTGAGGTCAGAGAATGCTAGAGCTTATAGGGATATTAAAGATATTCTAGGGCAGTGGTTTTCAAATTGTGTTCCATAGAACACTAAGGGCCCCTAGGGGTGCCTCAGGGGTGCCTGCATTATCCAGGGAGGAGGGGAAGCAGACAACTTCCAGGACCCCCCCCCCCATTTCACCCTGAACACTGTGCTTTTATATGCTTTGTAATTTGGACTTCCATACAGATTTTGTTTGAAGAAAGAGTTTTGCAGCTTAAAAGATGAAAACCATTGATCTAGTCCAAATCTGTCATTTTACTGATGGAGCCACTGCGATCCAAAAAGGCTGAATGATATTCTCAGGATTGCAGGTGAGCTTGGCAGAGCCAGGACTGGAAGTCACGTCTATTCTTTTGTACCTTACTGCTCATTGTAGTAGAAAGAAGACTGGACGTTCCCTGAAAATGGAAGATCCCAGGGGGCATGAGTGACCTTGGAGTCAGGCCGTCCATTGGGATGATCTTTGGCCACTTTAGTAGATAGAAAGGAGCCTAGGTACCCTGACTCCCCGGGGGCTCACCTGGCCTAGTCCCTCACACCCATATAGGGAAATAGTGGCCCTGACGTGGAAATTGATGCACAGGCTTGGATTCTAGACATTGCCCTCTTCATAGCCCAGGTGGAAGCACTTCAAATAATGGGGCTCTTTCTCTCTGGCTGCTACTGGGCTCTCCTGATATTTGAGAGTTGCTTTTTGATTCAATTATCCCACAGAGTCAGGGAAAATTGGTTATACATGGATGATATCAAGAGGAAGAAAAAATGATGTCTGGAAAAAGAGAACCTCCTTTCAAGACTAAGGAAGCTGCATGTGGCCTAAGGTGACACTACCTTCTCTCAGAATCTATTTCCATTTGCTGATTTACGTGGGACTAAGGAAGCTCCTTTGGGGGTAAGGGACACTTGAATCCCACCCACAGTTAGTGGTTAGACATATCAATACTGATGGTTTGGGGGAGGGAAAGATGACAGAATCCAGTTTCTGTGCAAAGGGAAGGAGAGGCACAGCATGAGCCAGACTGAGCAACAGATCCGAAGAACTAGACAGGGGTTGGAATTCCTGCATGTGCTGCTATCACGAATGAACTGTTGTTCCTGTGAAGTGGAAGAGTTGCTTCACTAAACCCTTCAATGCACTGGGCCCAAACTATCTATTATGAGATCCCTACTCCCCCATCTGACCCTCCCTCTTTTCAACCAGCAGAGATTAACTGAACAAAGAGTGTCTGTCCTCTCCCTTCATAAAAGACTGCCAAGCAGTGCCAGCATTGTGTGGGTCAAGAACATCATCAGTCAAATAGTGAATCTTAAAGGGAATCAGCACCAAGATGGCGACTCATGCTGATGTAGAAGTGCCATGGCTAGCTCACGTTAGAGAAAACAGCTGTTCCTTAAAATTCTGGGCCTAAAGCAAGCCTGCTGTGAGAGAGACCCTTTCTAATTGAGAATAGCAGTGAAGGAAGGAATGTTTGCCTTCCAACTTCACAAGATCCTTGCTGGCCAGCTTGATTCGGCAGGTGTCCCCTATAAGGAGGTAGTGGAATGCTGGCTCTACTGGCGCTAGGACCAAAGTGGCTCAGCCAGGAGGGGCTGAATTCCAGCTGTAATAACCCCAAGGCAGCAGTGATGTTATTTGGTCAGGGCCAGCAGTAGCAGAGCCTTGGCTTGGCAATAAACGACTATGCTGATCCAAGAAAACATGTAAAATGCCTCTTGCGAATGAGCAGAATTGTTTGGAGGACGGTAAGCCCCAAGGAACTGGGTTTCCCCGCATGCGCATGTCAGGGATTAGAGCTTCGGGAACTTGGATATTCATGTTGAGATGACTATATTTGTAGGTACAGGCCAGTGAAGCATGGGGCACTTGGGTTACTTGTTGCTCTTGCTTTCTAATGAGTGTGATTACAGAACAACTTGCTCCTTAAATACTGATTTCTAAGGCTTCAATGAGAAGAGTGAAATTCTGATTCCTTCTCCCCGTAAAGTCTCTGTATTTCTAAAAATCAATTCTGGCTTCTAAATACAAGATGGCAGACTAAATATAAATATTTACTCTCCTTTCTCCCCAGATACCACGGTGATGACAGCAAAGAAACACGAAAGGGAATAATTGAACTCAAGAAAGGGGAAGAAGAAACATCGCAGGCCAGAAAGAGTGATGAGTTTCTGGAAGATGGGAAGCAGAAGGAATCAATTGAGTGATATCCTGGAGTGAGACAGCTCAGCTAGTTCTTGAAGGTGCAGTGGGCATGGGAGGCACTCTTACTGGGGGAGCCCAATAGAGGCTCCAAGCACAGGGGTGGCAACAGATAGCAGGAGTGAGTGAAAAATGGGCAGAAATGGAAGTGGTTTATTGAAGGATTGTTTCTGGACAGTTACACAAATGCAGCCTTCCTCCTCCACCATTCTCATCCTCCCACCTCCCCCCCCGAAATGTGAGAGGAGGACCTTTAATCTCAGATTAAGATCAGATGGTTACTCTCTAAAGAAAATATTGCTTAGGGAGATCTAAGGAACTGAGTGTGGCTGTGGGTATCCGGAGCTCAGACCTCTTTATTTTGGTTTGATAAAGAGAGATGTTTTGCCAGCTCCCTGCCTAAATACCCTAAACAGAGCCTGCCAGTCGACATGCCCTACAGGCACACACATTTCTTACAGTCAGTCCTTTCTTTTAGGGGAAAGGCCTGGAGAGAAAACAGGACTATCCACATCAAGAAGCTGTCCAATCCACACAAGCTTCTTTATAAGGATACTGGAAGAGGAAGGGTGGCATAAGATGCCGTAACAAGGTGCCTAACAATCATTCAGTGCCTTGAGAAACATAAAAGTTCATTTCACTCTCCAGCAACCATCCAGTCGGTGGATGACTCTTCTCATGAATCATTCTCGGAGGGCAGCTGAGCCCTCATCAAGCCACGGCATCCAGGGGCACTTCAGCCTGCAGAAACAGGGAATGAGATCACGGAGAAGTCATGCTCACGATCTTGAAAGCACCCATCTGAAAGGGGCTCATTACCTTGGACAGAACATTTAACTGCAAGTGCATCTGGGAAATAAAGTCTAGTCATGGACCAGGAAGAAGAGCAGATTTTGCTGGACAGATCGCAGCCTCTGCACAGATACAAGAAGGACCACCAGACAGTCAATGATAAACGATGGCACCAGAAAGAAGGAACAAGGCAGAAAAAGAGAACAACCAACCTCACAGCTTATTCAGTGAACATAAGAGAAGCTTCAGAAGTTCTATATAGAGCTTTGAAAGAATATTCCATCCATTAAAAAAAATTAGACTGATTTGGAAAAGAAGAACCCAAAGAACAAGAAGAGTCATAAAATACAACAACCAAAATCTAAAAATTCAATAGAAGGGTAGATGGTAACATTGGTTGTTGGTTTTGAATTTTTAAAATAAACTTATAGAAAATCCCAAGCTTAATTATAGTTAAAGAACACAATATGAAAGTCATGAGCATTATAGGTAGAGACGGAGAAATGCGGAGGGACAAGTAAGTGCTCTAATTTCCTCAGATCACATGGTAGGACGTCAAGGCATACAGTCTAAAGCTAGTGGATAAAAAAATAGAGGATTAGGTATGTTATTTTAATTGACAAAATTAACTAATAGAACTGAAAATAAGCCTGTGAGATTGGGAGGGGGTGGAGAGAGAGAAGAGAAAGTAATTTAGGGGAGCTCTCTGTTCTTAGTTACTTAATACAGCTTCAAGTTGACAAGTCAAGAAAGACAGATGTAAGGAAAATATCTAGATATATGGAGGTAACCACTAGCAAAAAATAAAAGAGAGCAGTGGTTAAAAGTGGTTACCTTTGGCAAAGGGAACTAAAATACAAAGAGAGTGGAAAGTTTTGCTTTTTTTATATCCTTGGATATTTTAAATTTCATTATCATATTTTTCTTGCATTGAATAAGTTCTGGAAGGATACAAATGGCTATCAGTGGTTATTCTGGTGAGTTGGAGTGACGGACGTGGGAGGCAGGGTGGGTAGGAAATTTTAACATGTTTTTTTCATTCTCTACTTGCCTAGATTATATTTTTACGATAGCAATTAACTTTGTATTAAAATTTTAAACATTACCCTCCCCCACATTTCAGGTGGTTTAGAAGAGGAACAGGCCCTTTTCAACTATAAAGAGACTTAGTGACAAATCACAAGGCTGTAGACAGTCTATCCAAAACTGTGTCATGGGGACTCAGAATGTCAACTTCATCACTAACTGCACCTATTTTTATATTTTTGTACAGAATGGATTCTCAAAGAAGGCTGGGTCTAACTTCCTGTAGGCATACTTTACAACTTTAATTGATTAGTTTTGCCAATATAGCTTATTGCACTATTATGTCCTTTAAAGGCTCTATCAGTGTACAATGTTCTTTTTGGGTGCGATCACCCAGAGACATTCAGTACAAGATTTTTAAAGAGTTGTATTTAAAGCACAACATTACTAATTTTTCAACATTGTTAACTTTTTACAATTTATTTCAAGCTGTGATGTGCATGAGCAAAATTGAATGCCAGAGGGCCAGCTTTCATGGTTCTTGTTTTAATAATCATATGGTAATGTTTTTGTTAACACCATCTTTGTAACCGAAGCTGTGACTCTGACTGATTTAGTTTAATGACCATATAACTTCCACAGATATCAGGACCTACCTTAGGCCAGAAAAGATTGGAAAGTTCAGAAAGGAGAAGCTGCAGGAAGCAAAAACACATTTTTTTCACTTAAAAATGTTTCTTGCTTGCTAGCAAATAAATATTATTTCTATTTTATAGCCGTCAAAAGTGGAGTCACATGAGATCATGTGATTCTCCACTTCACTAAACTGGAAACCCTCTGTTGCACAGGGCAACAGGGTGGCGGGGGGGGGGGGCAGGTCTGCTAATCTCCCTGGTGCTGACACTGTGGACTTTCAATAAATATTTGTTGAATGAATACATATGCATATGAATGAAGGGATGAATGAATGAGTCATAGGTAGACTTCAGTTTTCAAAGTCTCTGTCTGGTTCTCATGCAGAAGCCCACACCATCTTTTCTGTCACAGCTGCAAGATAAACCAAACTGAAATCTTAAAAGTCTAAGGCCTCCAAAGGCAAAGACTGACCCGGGAAGACTTATTTTCCAGTTTTGATCAAAGGAAGCCATAGGGACAGCCTCACCTCCTCCATGAGTGGCATTTATGCCAAATAGATTTCACATGCTAGACAGTCCATTCTTAAGTGTGTGAATTTATTTCAAAGTTTAGACTGTAAATAGGGCACCATGGAAACCATAAAAATGAGGATAGGGTGATTTACAGGAAGATGTGTGTTAAATCAGAATATCTCCTTAGGTGAAAACATATCACCAGCCAAACAGATTTTATCAAGGGGCAGATTCAGAGGTAATGATAGGCTGACTGGTGAGAGAGATAAACCTGAGTAATGGCTGGCAGATCTATTGAATTTGGACATTCATGAGGATTTCCTCCCAGCAATTCCTTCTAGAACATGCCCCAAAGGGAAAACTGCTCTACCAGCGTGGCATCTGTGAACCTCTGCAGCTTTGCAATGAAGTTTTTAAGAGAGCAGTACCAAAAAAAACTCAATTCCTCTGTAGCCCCCATTTCCCTCCTGGCATCACAGACCTCTCCTGCCAGGGATGGAAATGGAAATTATTTAACCCAGGGACCTGAAAGCCACGGTAGAACTGGAGACCCCTTTCCCCACAGCTTGGAGGGGAGAGAGAATGTCCTGGAGCTTCATTTGTGGGAGCCTCAGACTTCCCCCTGGGCCCCTTCTTTAGGTCTCCAGTGAGAACATGACAACATGGGCTTTGCCCTGCTAGGGACCCCTTGGTTTGCCTTTCATAACTGGGGAACCGGTTGGTGATGTGCCTTGGAGAGAAATACTAGATCTGTCATAAGTATTTTGAGTTGCATTTCAAGGTTGCATCCCTTCCTCACCCTCCCATCCCTCAATTAATCTGTTAGGGGAGATATGACAAGTTTCCCTCTACACAGAGGCTCCTTGGCATGGCTCCAAAAGGTAGAAGGGCTCACCTCAAATATAATGTAGTCAAAGTGCTATTAAACTAATTATAGCATTTAGTGTAGAACTATTTACAAGGCAAAGTCATGCAACGTAAAACATTAAGAAAACATAATTACACCACCAAATATGAGGCACTGGATTCATCAGTTGGCTCTGAGAACGGGTTAGTTAGGCTTATCCAGATGAGCACAGAGATGGAGCATAAGGCATCTCGAGATCTAGGGGCTTGTGAGTTCTTTATCTTCTCTTCATTTTAGGGATAAAAGAAAATACTTTTTCTTCCTTTAAATAAATGGAGGCTTCACACGGAATCATTGCAATTGTCAATCATTAGTATCTCTCCAAATCAAGATGAAGGATATTACTAAGTGTTAGCAACTGTGATAGTGTCTTAGTGCATAGAATAGATACCAATCTTGTTATTCTTCAATTTAAAGGAAATGCTACTGGCTACATTGTGGTATTTCCTGTACACAACTTCCAACAATTTGCAGGGTTTATTTAGAATGATGTGGACTTTTGTTACACCATTCACTCTATCTTATCCATGTCTCCAAATCACTCAGGACAAGATGTTTAGATTTTATTAATTCAATTCATTCACAAAAAGACTATTGTCTCCTTCAATTTTTAAGCCTTTTCAAGTATATCTCGAATTCAACATCTTTCTTCCTATTTTGATCCCATTCAGTCATTCATTCCAAGGACAGCAACTCCATTCTTCCAATTGCTCAAGCGAAAAATCAGGATTCATCCTGATTTCCCCTTTTTTTACATCCTACATCAAATCCATTAAGAAGTCCTATTGGATCTACCTTCAGAATATACCAAAAAATATATGGGTAAGTTACTTAATTTCTTGGAGCTTCAGTTTTCCCACCTGCAATATTGGGATAATAGTGTTACACCCACCCCCAAAGTTGGGAAGACTAAATGACATTACAATAATGCAAGGTGTCAGGTACCTGGTAACTGTCCACTAAGTGTTAACACCTATTCTATCACCATTACTAGGCTTATATGGCAACTAAAATTGTATTGTATGTGTCATACTTTTGTGAAATCCTGAGAAGTTCAGAGGAATAGCAAGAAAGAGATATCAATAAAGCATCAATGAATGAAAGAAACGTTAGTTTGATAAAGAACATGAAAACAAATGCAATACTATTTAAAGTTTGGAAAATTAGCCAAGAGAAGTACATAAACATTCTTAAAAAAACAAATTAACAAAACATTAAAAAATAATGTTGGCAGCCAGTTATTTGCATGTCCTCGCCAGGGACATTCAAGGAAAAGCCAAAAAACTTAGGAATTTTAACAAACTTATATTTTAAAAGAATATATCCAAAATCTGAGCACCTCTCACCACCTCAGTTTATGAGTTATTCTTGGAAAATTCTACTCCACACTTTCTCCATTTTGTAAAAAGAATATGTGTACCTTTTACAATCAGAAAAATATTATTAAAAAATACCTGATTTAATGAAAAGGTAATGGCAGTCCTATATTTTTTAGTTAACAAAATTTCTAATGAAAGAATAAAAAAACTTCAAGTTCAACCTAGTTTGCATTAATTATATTAAGGTATGAAGTTTTCAAATGTTAAAAGCTGGGCCAGATTCATTTCAAGAAAATCAGATCTCAATTTACTTGCTATTTGAAGGTAAGTGAAAGTATCAACTTTTAAGAATTAGTAATTTATACTTATTTTTAAAAATGAAACTTATCCATACACATACACAATGTTGTATAGGTTTTTGGAAGGGAGGGAGAGGGCTGTTTTTACTGCGTGTTTAGCTGTTTGGTTTCGGCTTGTAGGTTATATTATTAAATATGTTTATAAAAGTTTGGAGTATATAAAACTAATAAAAATGACCCTCAGCATGACTTTTCCCATAGATTGGCCTTTGAAGTACAGTGCTGTGGTTTAGGTAGTTTCAAGGCTATATTTATTCTATAATTTTAAAATATAAAAGTTAATAACTTAATAGTAGCAACCTGAACTATAATTTTAATTGTGAAACTGTTCTTCCTCTTGACGTCATGATTCAATATAGTTAGGGTTTGAACATCAGGCCACAAAAATGCACAAGTGCACTCAGATTCTATTCTCAGATACTATTTTATGGCAAATGGTTTTCATGCCCTTTGCCCTCTGTCCTGAGAGTTCTCATCAGGTACGTTGGTAGCCCAAACTTGCTGACAAATATCCCAAAGCAACAGCATCAATGCTATGCGTATGCTATGCTGGGTGCATGCGACTGTGTAGGGATGAGAGGAGAAACACGCATTCTCGAAGCATTTATTGCACACCCACTCTGTACCAGGGACTGTGCTAGTTGTTTCTCCTCACGTTACATCATTTAATACCTGGGAGTATTACATGTGGGAGCAAGAAGTTAAGGCCACTATGTTCCACAAAGGAAGTGGCAATAGCAGGAGTGAACCCCAGTCATCTAATTCTAAGCCCACTGGACACCATTCAAAAGTTTGAGTGAAAATGAATTTACGAAGAGGAGACGGTGTGACCAAAATATAAGCCATATTCCAACAGGACATGGAGCAGAGCAGGATATCCTATCATCCTGAAGGCAGTAAACCAAAATAAACCGAGGTCCTGCAGGTTTGTCTGGAGGGACGCTGGTGCCTTAAGCTATTAGACTGCTTCACTTCCAGCTCTCTTTTTGTTATCTGTGGGGCAGCAAGAAGACAGAATCAGGGAACAGAGCACTCTTCTTCAGACAGTGACCAACCCCCATCACAGGACCACTGCTGGGAAGGGAAGGGGCATATTTCAGGCCCCCCGGACCCTTGTGCAGCCCCTGTAGGTGGGAGGGATGGGGAAGCCCATGGCCTCAGTGGCCCAGGCATTGGGGTGAATTCATGTGCGGGTTCAGGCTATAGGATGCAGAAATGTGAGGCCCAATTGTTTGTTTTCTGGGTGTTACGGCAGATTCAATTTCTTTCTTTCTGGCAAGAATCTTGGTGCTGCCAGTAGGCACTTTCTTGGCAGAACTGTGAATGGTAGAAAATGACCTTTTATTCAGTCACTGAATTAAAAAAAGACCCTAATGAGACTTTATGCTGTGTCCGTTGTGAGGATATTGTCCATTACACTGCACAGAAAACAATTTTCCTGGGTAGGATTTTTTTCTTGATCTTAATATCAGAAATAATTGGTTGGTTTTTACTATGAACACTGTAAATCGTGCAACTGGTCAGGTTCCCACTCACTTTGGAAACCCTTAAAGAAAGATTGGAGCTAAATTTAGGGCCCGTGTTAGGAAGTACACAGAATTTTAAAATAAGTATTTTCATATTAGCCTCATTCCTAGCTCCTAACTTTTTATTTCCCACCTAAATACATTTTCCTTTATTTTGTCATATTGTTGGAAAATCCATAAGTTCCTCTGGATACCTTTGGAAACAGGGGAAGATACAAATGTGTACATGTATGCACACAAGCAAGCATGTTGCTGGTCAGAGAAGGTCCACGGGAGCGAGAGAGGCTGACCCCAGAGTCTGACCTCGCCTCACTGGTGTCCCTCCTAAAATGCCTTCTGTAGGCAGCCTGGGCATTTGCATTTACCTTTCTAACACCCTCAGAGGAAGTCACCAATCTGATGATCAAGTGAGATAGTCATATCCCACAGTGTCATAGGGTTGAATTTGGAGGCCACTGGGGTGAACATGTGAATTACGGAGAGGGCATAGAAGGAAGGCTCCCATGTGGCTGTGACCGATCCTGGTGTGGATCTCAGCTCTGTCACTTCCCATGAGTGTGACCTTGGGGAAATTCCCTAACCTCTGCTAGCCTCAGTCTATTCATCTCTAAAACAGGAACTATAACTGTACTCTGTCCCACAAGGTTGAGAAAAATGAGATAATATTTATAAAATACTCACCCAGGTTCCTGGTTCATGGAAAGTAATAAATACATATTAACATTATCATATTAGCAGCAGCAGCAGTATCACTAACCCAGATAAGAAAAATTGATGTTTGCAGAGTCCCAGTGACTTCGTCTTATATGTGTGTATATATGATGTGTGTTTATAGGTGTGTATATATATACACACACATACACAGAGAACATCTCCTAAGCTATCTACTACAATAGGAAGACTCATCTTTGTCCTCAAAGATCTCACAGTGGTGCAGAGAAACAGATACACAAACAGGTGTGCTCCCATAAATAGAGCTGTGAGCAAGCACTCTGGGAAAATAGTGAAAGACTCAAGTCTCAGGACAAGGTTGGACACGATTAGCTGAGGCAGAAACAGGAGAACCCAGCTTCCTTTTCCAGATATGACTTTTTAAAGTGTGGCCATTTACATATTTTGGGGACCTACAAGGAGAGAACAGGCTACTGGACCCTCCTACTCCCTGATTCTATGCAAGTTCTGGCCCAGGTAAAGCAGGACCCCTCTTCCTCCAGCAGCCTCTGCCACCTCCTTCCCACTGAAGCCCACAGATAGGATGGGTACAGCAGGCAGAAGGAGATGCACATCCTCTGGAACTTTCTCCCTACGCATCCATGCATACCCTCCCCTACTCCCCACCACGTTCCAAATTCCTCCCTATCAAACACATAGAAATACACAACAAAACCACTGCCCAGTGTCTCATCCCTGTTGCTCTCTCCATTACATTAAAATAAGTAGACATTAGTTAACTCATTCCTGGCATTCCTGAGAAATTCTTTTTCTATTGCTTAAAATCTAAATCCCAAGTGCAGTTTTTTCCTATTTTACGGTGCTCAGAAAGAGAGAACAGTTAGCCACTTTCTTTTGCCGAAGATCTCTGAATGCGGCTATACCGATTTTATCAAGATCTGGTAGGACTTGGAGTGCTTTGAAGGAAAAATTACTAGTTGACACAAGATGTTGTAAATTTACTTATAACAGTGGAGTGGCTTGAAATGTCTGATGAGTTTCTATGTTTTACACACATTTACAAACATAGGAAGACACACATGTTATAGCTACACACTTCTAGCAATATCATTGGATTATGGAGTTTGAATGGAAGTTAAAAAAACTGGCTATAAGAATAAAGAAATTAATGCATATTTATCCATCTCACCTAGGTGATTTTTAAAATGTAAACTTTTGCTTCATATATTTCCTGGAGAAATTTTACAATTTATGAGAATTTAGAAAGTTAAGACCAAAATAGACTAGACAGTATTGGAGGTAAATCAACAATTTAAAAGTCATTGGAATGAAAATAATTGAGAGTGTTATTATGCAGATATTGCAATAAAACAACACTTGCTTTGGTGACTCATAATAACATTGGGCATTTGAACTGAAACCAGTAAAATGTTATGAGATGGGAAAACAATTGACCTTAGTTTTTATGTGTGCATTCTCATTGCCTGGACTTTCTTCTTGTTAAATAAAGTTCTTTAAACTTTTTAAAGAGCTTGTGTTATGTCTTGGCAAATTAATAGCTTAAAATAATTATTCTCATCACAAATGGAATATAGCTCTACTGAATAGATCTATGAAATCTTAGCCATAATAATTAACACAAAATATAAAAATATATTTAAGAAAAAATATGTAAGAATCATAAGTAAATTTTCTGAAATTGTTGGGCTATGTTAGACTTTTATATTGATTTATAGCAATATTTTTTCTTATTTTTTCCTATGGCTTTGTTTGAAGAACTCTGTTAGATTTTATTCTATTTAACTCAACTTAGTTTTTAGCAGGTCACCGTGTACAGCAGGTCACCGTGTATTAGAAATAATGGAATTTTGTAGTTACAAAGGGACATAGTGATCATGATGTGGGAACTGAGGCTGAGTTTGCTTATAAACTAGGAACCAGATCTTTTTCCTCTAACAATTGGTTCTTTATAAACAAAACTCTTAACCATGGCTTATTAAATGTTTAAAAAATCTATATCATAAAATTGCTATAGAAGGCTAGTTGATATTGCAAAGGATCAAAGTAATATATTGAGCAACAATTTGAAAAAAGATACATTGCCTCTGCATTCTGTGTGTGTGTGTGTGAAAATACTACTGCAACAAATTTTGGGTGATTTCCTACAACTAGTAGCTAATAACTTATCAGAACTAACTTTATAGACTGGTACTTATTTTCCATATTTAAAAAAAAAACATTATTTACTTAAATGTTGATTATGACCTCAGATTTCTGCCCAGAGTTTAGTTGCCCCATGATGGATGGTATAGAAGAGTTGACCCTTTTCAGCCAGCACTTACTGAGTGAACAGACGGAAGAAATTGTTCTAGAAACTGGTTAAGTCTGATGGACCACATTTCTGTAGACAAAGGAAAAGGAAAAGTTAGGTATTTTTTCTCAACAATTTAAGCAGAAGTCATTGTGGATCAGGAGGAAAGAGGGCACGAGAGAGAAGAGCAGAGTTCTGAGTAATCTGAATGATTTATTTGATGGTTTCTTGTGCTTTAGCTTTGGAAACCTGGCCTCAATAGGGCAAATGGGCAGCATGTGAAATATCCTTTTGGACTCTAAGTCCATTGCAGTTTCCATCAAATTCCACAGCCTTCGGGGAAGGCCCATTCATTCAGGGGGTTCAACCAATCTATTCAGTGGGCACCATTATCCAAGCCCATTCATTCTAGATTCATGACTGAGAGTACTCAGTCAATATTTGCTCAGTATCCTTTCAGTTACACAGTAGGGGCTTGATATCAGAAAATCTTTAAGCCAGGCGCGGTTTATCTTAGGCGATTTTCATAACAATTCTTACTGTCTGTCTATTTATTAACGGAAGCACAGACAGGGTCTGACCTGATCAATGTATTGATTGCAGATGGATACTCATTGTCTAACTTAGTGCCAGGCACATGAGAGGAGTTTGTTCAACATTTGTTGAAGGAATTAAAGAATAAAATATCATACACCTTTCTCCTCATCCTCTTCCCTTTCCTTGCCTGAGAGACAGCAGCAAATGGCAGTGTCCTCTTTGGGACACATCTTTTGGTGTGTAGTTCGGACATGTCTTTAGACTCGACACCTATCTTGGACCCCTTGTCTCAGGGCCATAAGTCTATGAGAGCAGCTTTTTGTTCAAACAGCTGAATCCATGTTCAATTATTAATGGGTGATAATATGTGACTATATTTCCCCCTTCAGTCATGTCCACTGTAATGACAGTGACTTAATTCAAGGTGGCTTTGAGAAGCCACTCAGAGCTGGTTGCTTTCTCCACTGAAGTCACTGAATGTTCACTACTTTTTTGCCTGACTGTCTTTGCCACCTAAATCAGGAGCTCCTGAAAAAGACACTATTTTTTTTTAAGTTGTGTTTTAGTCATCTGCGTAAACCCCTAATACAGTTCTTGGTCTATCAGGAAATAATCTTAAGAAACCACTTCTTGAAAGGTTGTGATGTACCTGGCATGTCCCATCTACTCTCCAGTCCAGTCAGCAGTATCCCCAGGGAGACATTAGGACCCTCATTTCCAGATAAGACAACTGAGACTCAGAGAGTGTAAGTAACTTACCTAGGGTCAGAACACATAAAAGCTAGGACTAAAATTCAGATCTATCCAAGTCCAAAGCCCTTGCTTCTCCCACTGCATGGTGCAGCCATCTCTATGTCATGGATGCCTCCCCACAGAGTGTTTTTAAGACATTCTAGGCACTTAGGGATTGCAATGCGGTCATCCTCAGAGAGCTTGTATATTGGCCATCCTTGGCATGCTCTGTGACTGGACACTTAGAATATAGGCCAGTGCCTACCACAATATAAGAACTCGACAAACATTAAATTGCTGAACAAAATCCTCACTAACTATTGGAGAAAACAGCTGTGTCAAGAACCTGAGCATGACCAGGACCATCTGGATAGAATTACATCTTGATAAGGAAGCTGTGGACCATGGTTGAAATAAGCTTCTAACTCAGGATGACTGTGGGAAGAAGCGGCCTTGTCAGCTCTGTGCTACTATTATCAACCCCACCAGCTTTCTTAATCATGGCTGCTGAACAGAGACCATGATGGTGATTCTGCAACACAGGGGGAACATTGTCCCAAGTGAGTGACAGTGGTTTAAGTCTGTACCATATATTAAGACTTGATCATCACTTCCCGGACACTGTATGGGGGAGTCAAACACTTGTTATTGTTACCTGTTGCTTTTGTGAATCAGCATTCTTCACTGGGGAAGAAAATAAAGCCTAAAAATAGATGAATATCCAACTTCAACTTCAAGGCTTTTAAGTGAGGAACAAGCACAAAAATCAAGGATGCACTTATACCTGGACGCTGGCTTGATTCCTTTGACTTCTTTTAGAGAGGCAGAATTTTTTGAATGAATTTTTAATTTTAGAATAGTTCTAGATTTACAGAAAAAATGCAGAGATATTACAGAGAATTCCTGCCCACTCTTCATCCAGCTTCCTCTATGGTTAACATCTTTCATTACTGTGGTTCATTTATCACAACTATGGCAAGACCTCCCACCTGGTAATAAAAATCTGCCCAAATGACGGGGTTTATTCAGGGGTGGTGACTTACAGACCCAAGCAGAGCCTTTTGCAGGGAGTTTAAATGTATGGCAGAGAGAAAAGAGTTCAAAATGGGTACACAAGAGTGACTGAGAAGTGGAGGAGGCTGGAAGTAAAAGCCACAAGCAAATAAACCAGGAGTAAGCAGAATTCAAGTCAACTGAATACCTGTATGGAATAATGGAATCTTGACAGCTACCTCACATCATCCACGTAAGTCAGTTCCAGTTGATTTTAGAGATAAATGGGAAAATTAAAACAATAAAACTACTAGAAGATATCATAGAAGAGTATCTTGATTTTGGAGAGGCATAGATTTCTTAAATGGAGCGTAATACAAAATATTAATAATTTGGACCTCATTGAAATTAAGAGCTATTGTTCATCTGAAGACACCCATTCTAAAAGTGGAGAGAAAGTATTTCCAATTAATATATTTGACAAAAGACTTACATCCAGAATATAAAGAGCTCCTGCAAATCTATAAGAAAAAGAAAAGACAACCCAAATTTCTAGAAAATGGACAAAAGACTTGAATAAGCGCTTCATAAAATAAAGAAAGCCAAGTGACAGGTAAACATTTAAGGTTCTCAACCTCATTATCCATCAGGGAAATACTAATAAAAACCAAAGTCTGACACTATATACTCCCACCATAATGACAAATTACTTTGAAACCGAGAATTCTGAATGTGGAGCATGGATGTGGAGCAACCGAAACTCTCACGCACTTCTGGAGAAAACGTCAATTGGTTTACCACTTTAGAAAATTGTTAGACAATGTCTACTGAAGCTGGTTGTGTGTATAATCTATGATCCAGCAATTCCATGCCTAGGACTATACCCAGTGGAAACGTGTACCCACTTGCACTGAAAGAACGTTTAGAATGTTCATAGCAACGCTATTCCAAAAGTCGAAAATAACCTAGAGTTGGAAATAACCCAAACGTTCATCAACAGTAAAATGGGTAAATAAATTGTGGTTTATTAACATAATAAAATAATGAAAATAAACCACAGCTACATACCACAATATGAACGAATCTCACAAACTTAGTGCTGAGTGAAATAAATCAAACAAAAAAAGACTAAATATTGTATGATTCCATTTACATTAAGTTCAACAATGTGCAAAGCCAATGTATTATGGTGGTAGAAGTCAGAACAGTGGGTACTTTGGGCAGATAATGGTGGAGGCTGGGCATGAGAGAGACTCTGGGATTCTAGTAATGTGCTATTTTTTTGATCTAATGATTACATGAGTATTTTCACTTTGTAAAAATCCAACGAGCTGGACACTCATGATCTGTGCAACTTTCTGTTTGTACTTGTAGTGCCTGAATGCTAGGGTCAGAATGTGACACTAATTTGTTGAAAACCTCCAAGTGGAAAGTTTATAAAACTCATTCACCTCTGTTAGAGTGATCCAGAAAG
This sequence comes from Tapirus indicus, assembly GCA_031878705.1. Classification (NCBI taxonomy): domain Eukaryota; kingdom Metazoa; phylum Chordata; class Mammalia; order Perissodactyla; family Tapiridae; genus Tapirus; species Tapirus indicus. The sequence continues at coordinate 15,593,397 of CM062930.1, read as the reverse complement.
CATATATTAATGGCCATACCTTTTAATAACAGAATAAAGATGATAAACAATGGGTCAGAGATCTCTTTATTGATAAACACAGAAGGTTGCTGAAAGCCTGAAACAGTCAGCTCTGATGCATGTGCCTGCAGTCCCATCCATTAGGCCTGGGAGAAGAAGAGAACACTCTTGGCTGGGGTAGATTTTGTTCCTAAGCCCAGAGGATCCCAATGACTCCCAGCTCTCGTAATCAGAAAGACTCAGAAAAGACAGTCACGTAGACACAAAGAGAAACTGGGTCACAAGGATGACAGGCTAGACCTACTCTTGTCCCCTGAATTGTCTCCTGTGCTTCTTTCCTTCCCTTACAATCAGTGCCCATCATCTAAAGTGACTCTAGTATGTCATTATTTCCTAAAATCTTAAAAGGCCTCACTAAAACAGAACGTGATCATAGTTGGAAGAAGGAAGGTTCTGAATCAAATTCTGTAAAGGATAAACCTGGAAACCTATCCCTTTCACAAGCATCCCTGATCATCGTGGCTTTACTCAACTTCCATTCTATACTCTGAGGAAGTTCTATTCCTCTGCAAGTCTCCTTTACTTCACTGTTGAAGATAATGCTCCAGTAAATAGTCTTGAACATTCACTTTTGTCATCTCTGATTATTCCCTTAGGACAGATTCTTAAAGGATAAAGTGGTACAAAAGGCATGAACATTTGTTTTATTAAGTTTAAAAATATGCATTCTTCCTGGATTGCTTTCTTTAAAAATTGAACCAATTTACAGACATACAGGTATTTAATGAATGTTCTCATTTCACTACATCTTCACCAACACTGAGTGTTAGCATTTTAAATATTTGCTTATTTGATACCTCGAATGGCATGTCATTTCTTTGTTGAATTTCTTTTTTTATGGGTTAAGTCAGACACTTTAAGGAACTTTTTTGAAGTTGTTTAAGGAAAGGATTGAAACGTTATTGTATGATATTCTCATAAGGATTATTTCAGTCAGAACTGACAACTCAACAAGGATAAAATGGAAGGAAGAACTCATATTTGCCCAACAGCTGTAATTCCAGGGAGAAGACAATTTTAATTATTTACTGAAACTTATTCTTTATGCCTGGACAATGACCTCCAACATCTCTTAGAGAGGGTTACAATGACTCTTCTCAATACTTCACCGGAGGTTTTTGCCTGGTCTGCTTAAATTGTAGTGGAAATTTTTAAATTCACCCTACAGAGAAAAGCCGATTCATGCTATTTTCTATTTCCCCATAATTTCAGGGTTCTGCAATTTATCCGAGAACTCAGAGAACTAGCAGAAATACAAGAAAATGCTACCCCAAATTGCCTTGTGCAATTTACTTGTCCATAGGAGACTCCCTTCATAAGACCGTTGGCTCTCGCATTTTGGACAAAGAGAATATGGACAGCTGTTTCTTCTCAGAAATTTATAAAACAAGCCTGGAGAGGAGTTGACAGTTTCCTAAGTAACTTACCCAAAGGATGTACTCCTAATGGAAAAGCTCACAAACCCACTTTTTAGAGTTATTTCCCTGGGACTGGTTGGCCAATGTATTCAGCTTTCTGGAAAGGGTACAAGGCATTCAAGGCCATAACAGCCTACTTGACTATGAGTGGGCTCTGGTGTACTGTGGATGGAGAGGAGGGGTGGCTGCTTCCCTGACCACATACTTCACGGCTCTGCAGGTAAATGTGTCATCTGGCCTGATCCCATGCTCGAAGCCCCAGAGGGCCTTGACCCTGGGTGTTAAGTGGAGGAACAGGTTGGGGCAGGGAGCAAGTCCCAGAAAACAGGTGTTGGTGCTTCTTCTGCCCCGTTTTCCTGGAGGAAATAGCTGCTCGTGCCTGAAGCTTCTCTCTTCCAACCACCTTGCCCTCAGCAGAACCTTGATGTAGAAGGCTTGAACGTTACATCAGAATATGGAGGGAAACCCAGAAAGTTCTCTTCCTGGTTCCATGAGCAGTGGCAATCCTACCAAAGCCTTGGAAAATAGGATCACTTTATAGGCAGGACTTTTAAAATCAAAAACTTTGTAGATTATATCTTCTCAAGAAACACACCTACACGTACACAAACACGTGTGTTATCTACCATCATTGGAGCGATTCATTTGCACATGCGGGGTTGCCCCGATGCATTGAAGAGTTTGCAGCTATCTTTGGGATGTGATTTGAAGACTGCAAAGGACATCCAGTAATAACCCCTGTTAGAGTAATATATTCTAGTGAGGGTGTTGGCACCAGAGAATCTTCTCCAGGTGTAAATCTGCTAGCCAGAAGGAGTGGGTAGTACACTTACTCATCAGCATCCTACTATGACCACCTTCCCTCTTAACACAAACGATGTCTCAGCTTATCTAGCTGCCACTGGGCATGAGGAAGGACAGGCAACTCCTCCTGGAGTTGGGGTAGACCCTGCAGGGATACTAGGCACCTGGAGCACCAGTAGGAAACCTTCATGGGACAAATGTCTCCTTAATGATTTTCTTTGGACCAATTCTAGATATCCATTTTAAGTCCATCAAGTAAATAAGGAATAATCCTGAAACGTACTGTTAAATTATTCTACTGTATGAAAAAGTAGAATCTGTCATCTCCATGTTTAATACAAGCAAATTCTCTAGAATCCATTAGAATCTGCTCAAGCAATGAGCACAGTAGGCCTGTGTCCCTGGCTAGTTTATAGGATCCTGGGATGCTTCTGATCCTCCTATTGTGTGTTACTACCCCCGTTCAATAGAGACACACATCTCGTTGCAAAGTACACTGTGCACAAAGCCTATATGTACATTTGTCTTATCACGCTAACGTGCAAATATGGCCCACTCCATGTTCCCCATTTCCAACCACAGCCAATTAAGCTAGGCTCCTGCCAATCCAGTTCCTGCTCTTGGTGGAGAAGGGAGACAGGCTGCACGATGGAAGACCAAGGGACTTTGGGCCTGACCCTTGGGATCTATTTAGGCACCTCATTTGCCCTGAACATGGCCACTAGCAGGCAGGAACTACTGAAGTAAATTCAAAACTATTACCGAATGCAACTAAGGACATCCAGTTCTCCAGTCCATCCACATTTAGTTATTTTTATTCTTAATCCCGGGTTGCCTTTACCCAGCAGTCAGCAAGCTTCTGAGTTACCACAGCCTCCCTTCCTAGCCAGCATCACTACAGAGGAATGCTATACTAGCTGAAACACAATGTCATTCTAAAAACAATCAAGTTCAATAATAAACATTTAAAAACCAGCTATAACAGTCTTTTGTTATGTAGTCTAGCTTGGTGGCAGATCAACCTCAATTTCTAAAAATAACTAAAGACAGACCGGATTAAACCGATGGATTTAAATGTTTTCCACTTAAGTTTTATTTTGTTTTTATTTTGCCATTGTGTCAGTGGTTACCGAAATATGGTAGTTTGCCAATACTGTAGTTCGGTAAAAAAGTAATCTATATACAGTCATGCACAAATTACTTGTTGAACAGCTATTGTAGAGTGTGGGCTCAGCGAGGGCAGGGACTGGGCCTGCCTTGGTCACTACTATGGATTCAGCACATTGAGATTGTCCAGCATTTAGGACACAAATGAGGCACAAAAATCATTTCTGAATAAACACCAGAGTGTAACTGCCCCTGTGCAAGTGCCGGGCATGGAGACAGATGTTCTCAGGAGGTTCAGAGTCTAGAGGCAGAGAAATACACTTTGAGCTAATTTTCCAAGCTTTCCTCAGGAAACCCGGAAAACAAACAAATCGCAAGAATCAGAGACGTGGATGCCAGATCTGCTTCTGCCACAAACCAGTATTGTGCCTTCAGACCCAGTCAGTTAATAAGGTCTAGTTTTCCCCTTTTAAAAATAAGAGTACTACATGGTGACAGACAAAAAATAATGTACAGCTAAAACCCCACAATGTTATAAACTATTAAGACATCAATAAAAATGAAAATTAAAAAAAAAATGAGTGTTAGTTTAGATAAACCCAAAAAACCCTTCTAAACTTTTTTGACTGCATGAAATGAGTCAAGTTGGACCCAAACATATTTAGCGACTTTTCTACTTTTTGTAGCATTTGGATGGATTTGCAGGATTTTGGTTAATGGATGAAATGCTGGCCTGCAAGCAGAGGCACGTGTGTCTCTTGGCCAGGCAATTCAGGGCCGAGGGGCTGCTGCCATGTCCTGAGGAAGCCGCTGGCAGGAAGGAGTTATGTAAAAGCACTTTGCGGAAATGTCAGCGAGGTGAGATGTTTCCCGTCCTTCGGCAGCTTTGCGTTGCTGGGCAGCAGTTGGCTGGCTGTCACTGCAGGATACTAGACTGTCCACTCCCGACTGCAGGTGCGTCTGTGAGGACGGTCCGCAGCATCTCCCTCAGCTGTTGGAGTCAGCCCAAGGCTGTTCCAATGGGAGATGCATTTCCTCAGTTGCATCTTGTCCTCAGTAACTTCCCTTTGCTGCTGCCCCATAGATAGGAGACCCTATAGAGACACAAAACACCAGTGGAGGAGGGTGGCAGGCCAAGCTGTTGCACTGCAGTCTACAACAGGCTGAGACTCATGCTTTCACTCCCATTAGCATCCAATCACACCAATCTAATTTAAAATAAAAAGCTTCGAGTTTTCCATTCTTGTACCTCTGCCTGACAAATGCTCCCATAAAGCTGTATGCAAGGCATACTCCAAAATAGATGGCGCTGTGCTTATTAGGAATTCAGCCCCTAAATTTTACGTTGAATGCCGTGTGTGCCACATCATCTAATGTCCATCACTTCACTTCCAAAATTGAATTTTGTCCCAGCTTGCCAAACAAACCCATTAGTTACAACATCAGGAAGTTCTGAAATTTCCTGTTACTTAAAGCGGGCACATTAAACAAATAGAACGAATCAAGATGATGTCTGGATTTGATTCCTGGCTTTTAACGTCTCAGTTTCGCCATTGGTAAAATAATGACCAAAGTATCTCGAAAACCCGAGCAGAAACCTGCCACAGATGCAGCTAATATTGTCATCGTGTCATTCCAGCAGGCATCAAAACCATGAAGGAACACCAGATTTTCATTCAGACAAGAGTCAGGTTTAGCAGTGTCGTCATTCAGAGCCATCACTTAGGTTCTGCTGCGGGATTAAAATGTGATGGCTGCAGAAATACCAAAAAGAGCCACAGAATTAGAGTTAAACATGCATACACATTTGCAACATACGCACACTTTCCATGGTGTATTAAACCTGTGGCAGCGCAGACAAGAGACTGGAAAGGTAGCAAAGGAAAAGCCATATGGAAAACCTCAACTTCGAACTAAGCATCCCACATCCAGGTTAAACGCATAAGGAAGGGCTGGTGAAGTCACTCCTGGAAGAGCCTTCTATCCTGAAAGAGATGAGTGTAATTTTAGTGGTTCGGTGTCGCCTACATTTAATGACATGTCATACGTGTAAGTTCCACATTACACAGCCTCTGTTGTTTTTAAGAAAGAACACCCACAATTGTGGTTTGAATAGCCATCATCACAAGTAATGTGCAATGGGAGTCAGAAAACATGGGTTCAAATTTCTGTACCGGTTCAGTAGGTGCGTTCTGTGGTTCATCCACACTGTTGACTTCTGCCCAGGGGCTCCATGGTGTGTGTGTAAATCCCTTTGCAGAAACAGCACGGTGGGACTCTACCCTACTTCTCTTTACACTTCCTAAGCCTTTGACACTAAAAAATTTGTCTGGACCTCCCTTTTCGTCTTTGTTGCTTTCATCTGTTGTTTTATAGTTTTGTTTTACGTGTAGCAGATTTAACACATATCCAGATAGGTCCAGATAGGGAAGGAGGGAAGAACAGAAAAAGAAGAAAGGAGGGGAGAGAGAGAACAAGTCCTCTCTGTTCCTGTGGGGTTTTTTTCTGGAAAATCAGCAAGGCTGCCTGCTTTTATTCAGTGATCAATCAGCACCCTGAACTCTCAAGCTACTAGAAATAAAAACTAAACTTCTTGCATAATTGGAAACTACTTCAAAAAATTATTTATTCTTGTTCTAGTGTCAGCGGCCACCAGAGAGAAACCAGGGTCATCTGCCAAACGTCACGGAACTAAAGCGTCTGAAGTTGCTGAGTGGGGTGCACACTCTACGCTTCTTGAAGCTTCTGAGGAACTCTATGAACATTTGTGTTCAGAGTATACTGTTGCACTGTCGAATTCAAGGGCAGGCAGGCAGGGGTTGTATTTTGAAAAGTGAAAGCAATCAGTTGAACATTATTTTGATGATTTTATCAGAGTACACCGGGAAGGTAAAGGCAGGAGACTCTAATTCTAATTTTACAACACATATAAGATGACTCCCAACTGTGTGTGTTATCAAAATAGCTCATCTTTTAATTCAACAATTATTTTAGAGGTTTAGTTATGGGAAGCCATCTTCCAATAGCCACATGTAAGTCACTTCAGTGGATCGCTACCCCTGATTCGTTTTCTTAGTTGGATAGTATGAAAAATCAGAAACTAAACCCTATTAATATGTATGTTCCCCAAGTCAGTGATTTTTATGATATTTGAATACAGGACTTTATAGGTTGGAAATAATACATATGCTACTTATTTCAAACATGGCACTAAAGTTAGCCAGTCAGCACACTTTGTAAAAATGCATAACATGAAACAGGAAGACCTCTGGGACATGGTGCAGAAGTAGAAACAGATCCTGTCCTTTATATTCAATGTGAAAATGTTTTATTTGTGCCAACAAAGCATTACTCATGAGACAGTTTCAGAGCTGTCACATTTGAGATAAATTTCACATCTTGTCCCAACCATGCATTTTCCCTGAAGGTGGGATAATTTAAGAATAAATGTCCAGAAAACATTGCATATATTCGTAGTGCCTCTGAAACGAGTTGTTAATAATCGTGTCCCCCCTAGTCTCCTTGAGATGCATACTTTCCTTTGCCTGCTCTTACAAATTATTATTCTGAAATTTTCACACTAGGAAAAGTTACAGGTACTAAGAGTGTCACAAAATGAGACCCCATGCCATTCAAAGAAAGCTATTGTGAAGGTTCCTGCTGAGACACGAATAGGGGAAGAGAGAGTGCTGTCTAGCTGAGTGTGAGCGCTCCTTCCCTCTCTCCTCTGGGTCTCCTGTATTTGTTGATTCTTTGTACAGCTGCTAATTTCTATCCCAGGCTACCTGTGAATTATGTCTTCTCGTTTCAAGCAGGATGGAGGCTCCAAGCCCCATTCCTCCAGGCTCAGGATGGGACAAAATTAGAGGCGAGCGGTGGCGACTGCTGACACTGGCTCACCAGAGCAGCCTCATCTTCCCTGTTTCTCCCCAAAAGACTAATTCTATTGTGGCAGTGCACAGAGGACTGTTATACCCCGCCACTCTGCCGCTCTACTGTGGCTTTTGCCATAGGACTAGGTTTACATAGTGACCTGGGATGACAATCCCAGCTTATACTCATGACTGTTAGAAGTCAGCCGGCTTTGCTCACCAGAGGTGGCTGCGGTGTGGACATGCGGGTGCATTTGCAGCAGGGGCTTGTGGCAGTAGCTTCTCAGGTGTGTCCTGTTGTCTTTCTGCGTGTTCTGTGTGTCAGAACCCAAAAGCAAATGGACAGTGATGGTAGCTCGGAGGTTTGTGTGATGTCAAGGTTGTTTATTTGCTGCTATTGGTGTGGTCGTTTCTAAAATCCATAGGGAGAATTCATTTTGTTAGTGGAGTGTTAATATGTTCTTTAAGTGTGTTTTAATTTCACTGTGTTCTTCAGACTAGATATTAGAGTGTTATTTTTATAACCAAAAAAATGAAGAACAGATTTTAGAATGGCTTTTAGTAATTCTGTGATTTCTGAATCATTAATTAATTTCGAATTCATTTATGAATCATTGCTATAAAAGGAGATGGTAAATCAAGAAGACGTTCCTTGTTACCTATGTGCTGACTTTTAATTGTTAATATAAACCCTGCCCATTAGGTACACCCGGGCATACACATGCACGCACACAAACACCATTTGGGAAGGGTCAGTTCAGTCCTATGATATTTGTACTTTCTGCCTCCAAAATGTTCCCTGATTCCTAGAAAGAAAGAAATGTACAACCTGGCTCCTAAAGCTTTGAGTCCAAGCATCTAAAGTCATTTCCTACACAGTCTGTAGACTGTAAATCCCAAAGAAAATTAGCAACAAGGTTAAAAATTACATTGGTTTTGTTACCCTGAAGCTTCCTGACTGAGAAATAGTCTTTTCAGGCAGCGAGAAAATACAAAATGCAGTCCTCTCCTCCAACCTGCACAGACTTGGGATGTAATTGATAAATGATTTACATTTCACCCAGAAATGCTCTACAAAGAATTTACCTAAATGTGGCCCTTTTGGTGTAATGCCATCTGCATTTTTTTAAATCACTCAGAAATACTCGCCAAGATAATTCACCTCTGCTGTCCTGGCATTTTTCAATTATCCAGCTGAAGTCTGGGAACATATTTATAGAGTGTATGTTTCTTAAAGAGTTAAGGCCGCAAATGTCCGAAGAAAATCAGCTTAAATATGTTGTACAACAAAACATGTTATTGTGGGTATTGGAGTTAGGCTATCATAATGAATTTCAGACTCACATATTTTCTTTGATCGTCACAAAAATATGTGAGGAGCCGAGGGCTTGCCTGCAGTTTCAGCATGGAGCTGGTTACGTTTTATGACCAGAGGCTAATTGTATGAAAACTGTTTTCACGTCCAGAAATCCTGATATAGTAAAGGAGGGGGGCAGACTACTGGGAACCCAGATACTCTGTGTGGATGATTATTTAAAAGACGAAAGATTCGTAGTGGTCATTGGTATTCAAATGCTTTTTTGAAGAGTGGCTCAGAAATTAGTGCTGGTCCCCAAAATCTCACCCATCTGTGGTTAAAGCCTTGTCCATGGACCACCTGCTCCTAAGTACCTCTATAGCCCTTTCCAAGAGGATATGGAAATTTCTTTGGAGGTCCATAAGAGTTCTCCATTAGGTCATTAAGCATGTCAATAATGTTGAACAGTCAAACCAGAAGAAAATATGCTATTCATCCACTTCTTCCAGAGTGTTTATTTATTGTAATCGTTCGTCACCATAAGCCTGTGAGGTTACTTATCATTTTTTTTAAATTGGTTGAGATGCTATGCCTTGGTTAAATGCCACACAGTATGTGAATGCAACAAACCTAAGAGAAAGATGGGCATATTGCCTGATAAAGGATTACAGTGTAAGTGAAAGGCTGACCTACAGTCAGGAAATGTTAATCATTTTTACACCAAAGTGAGTGTAACGTTTCTATAGGGAAATTACTTCAATCTGGTCAGTGCAAGGAGCAGTTTGTATAATCGGATTGCAAATAAGGTTTGATCACATTCCAGCTTAATCTACTCTCTGAGCACCATTTGCGGCACTAAATCAACCGGGGGAAGCTGCTGGCGCGGTTTTACAGTCATTACACCCAAGGGGCAGGGACTCGGTAATAAACAGCAAATAAATTGAAGCACTGACTTGCCTGCTACAGGGCATTCCTAATTATCCTCTAGTTTAGCTGGAAATTGTTATGTTCTCATCACAACCTATTTTAACTGCTGCTGAATAAGAGTGATACTTTTAGGCTGAATTAATTGAGAATATGGGGAAACACAGATTGTACCTCTGTCTCCCCCCTCCGCCACAACCCCACCTCCCAACCCCGCCAACTTATTGTAGGCATTTATGAAGACCTGAGCAAACTATGCATTCTGTCTTCATCTGTCTCCTCTTTGAGGGACTCAGAAATGTAATGTAACAACAGCATGCCTCGTTTATTTCAATTACAGCCTGAGAAACCACTGGCATGGACAGCACTAATAATGATAATTTGCAAGTCCTCCCAAATGAGCTGGTAAAGCAATGCTGGCTGGTTCTATCTCCACGCTGACGGGCAAGTAGGGCTACCAATCTGTGGCATCACATGATAGAATCTGATTGAGTCAGAAGTAACTTGGCCAGTGGGGCCCTGCGGTGGCCTCAGGTCTACCTCCACACTGATGTACCCAACTGTCCTGGAAGCAGAATCAGAAAAGCTGTGATCCTGGGGATCTTAAGATGAACAAGCTCACGATCATGTTTTGAGCACCTTGAGAAATTGGTTGGGTAAATTCTGTTGAGAGTGGAGGACCTGGAAGTATTCATATCCTATAATTCATTTGAAACATAAGGTATTCAAACCATCTTTTATGCAAAATGACCGTGAGGGTTGAGATATTAAGGTATAAGATAACCCTTTCTCCTTCAGGTTCAAGAACTCTGACTCTAAGGTAAATGCTCATTGAAATGGATGTCCTTGGTACCCAGGCAGACTTAGTAGTAGGGAGGCAGTCTTCCTAAAAGGGAGATTGTCTTGATTATTCTTTCTAACTGAGCTTTTAAAGCGAGATGAGAAAAGAGGATGTGACCTCTCCAGGAAAGCAGAAGGTTCTGCTCCCAGCTTCCGCTCTCCCACCAACCTCCGCCTGTCTTCCTACCTTTAGAGTAAAGCTTTTTAAATGATTTTATTGACTCCCCTGGGAATCTCAGGATCAAGGATGAATAACATCCTGTATTTGTGAAGCTCTCTGATTCGCTCCATGTTGAACAGCACAGGATTCTACCCAGCCCACCCCTTTCAGCCCAGCAGAGCAATTGTACAGTCACTTGGTGGGAGGTGGGAGTGGGAGGAATTTCTCTCTCTCTACTCAAACCAGCATAACCTGAGAATAAGAGGAACTTTTTCTCCACCACCCATGCAAGCCAGGGCAGGGTTTTCCACAGAGGTCGTCTTGCATTATAAAATGCTTTGCTGATGGATTTCAAAATGACTTTCATTACGTTTGTATATTTTCCAAAATGTGAAAATACAAAGTATGCAGGTACTCCATTATCTGATGCTTTAACTACACAAATTTCTCCAGAGTGTATTCATTCTCTCCTGCAGGTGGTAGAAAAGCAAGCCCCCTAGAGGTTCTCTTTTAGGGGCTCAGAAGAGCAATCATGACTCCCAGCCTCCCTCTCTCCAGACTCCCCTACTTGCCCTTGCAGTGGGATGTGAGTTCACGACTGGAGCATCGTCATGATGGGACACCTGTTATCTCCTTCTATGGACTGGGATGGTCACGCGAAAACCCCAAGGCACAGGGGAGTCCTCATTAGAGAGGGACCTTCACAGGCTTGTCTCCCTAAGTCCAGCCATGAGAGTGATGAGAGTCCCTGTTCTTAAGGGCCATCATGGTGGCCCCCAGTAATGCTAGCAAAATTCTTGGTGACATGCAGGAAAAAATGGAAGGATTTTCTGAGGGGAACACAGTGCTCCCATATTTTGAGAAAGGCTGCAGAAATTTAGAGCCCGCAGGTGGTGCTAGGTGAGCTGACCTCAATTTAAGCGAATTAGGACCATCCCAACCTAGAAAAAGATGAAAGGGTATTGTCCACTTAACAAAAGGATTTTAATCTATAGAAAGGTTACCCACAGAATTTCCTTAAATAGACACTTCATATGGATGACATAGTTACATAGCCTGCTGCTGCCACTCCACTGTCTAAGTCACCTTGGACAGGTTTGTTGACTCAGTCTCCTTATCTCTAAAGTCAGGGGCTGATAATGCTCACCCCACGGGGTTATTGTGAGCAATAAAACTAACTAGATACAAATCAAAACCACAATGAAATACTACTTCACACTCCTTAGGACGGCTATTAATAAAAATATGGAAAGGATATGGAGAAATGGGAACCCTCATGCATTGCTAGTGGGAACGTAAAATGGTGCAGGCACTGTGGAAAACAGTTTGGCAGTTCCTCCAAAAATTAAACAAGGAATTACCATATGATCCAGCAACTCAACTCCTAGGCATATACCCAGAAGAACTGAAAGCAGGAACTCCAACAGAGACCTGCATACCAGTGTTCATGCAGCATATTCACCATTGCCAAAAAGTGGAAGCAACTCACATGTCCATCAGTGGATGAATGGTTAAACTAAAGGTGGTGAATACGTACAGTGGAATATTATTCTGCCTTAAAAAGGAATGAAATTCTGATTCATGCCAGAATGTGGATTCGAGGACATTATGCTAAGTGAACTAAACTAGTCACAAAAGGACAAATATTGTATGTTTCTACTTATGTGAGGTATCTAGAGTAGTTGAATTCTTAGAGACAGAAAGTGGAAGGGGGATTGCCAGGGACTGTGGGGGAGAAGGGAATGGGGAGTTGTAGTTTAATGGGTACAGAGTTTCTTTTTGGGATGATGAAAGAGTTCTGGAAATGAATAGTGGTGATGGTTGCACGGCACTGTGAATGTTCTTAATGCCCCTAAAGTGTACACTTAAAATGGTAAATCTTATGTATATTTCACCATAATAAAAAATATTGCCAAGAAATACTAAATAGATTTTTAAAAATAACTTCTGGGACAGTTGTTCCATATATGTCAGTTGAATCTGAATAATTTGACTTCTACAAAACTATGGCTTGCCCAAATTTTCAAGACGTCTCCTTACTGCAGATAAGTGGGTGTCACCCTGGGGAACACATTAGAATCCCCTGGGGCACTTTTTAAATGTACCAAGGCCTGGGCCTCAGCCCAGAGGTTTGTAAGCTGTACCATCTGTTTACCCCAGGGTACCGCACAAGTATTATCCTCTCTATGTGCCACAATGTGAAAATGTCGGCAACCACTGCTCAGGTCATGTCTTCCACTATAAGGCGAGAGGAAGGGCTTTCAGCTTCAAGGCTGCTGGTGATCGGTCCTCTGAGGCCTAATAAATATTGAGAGGTAAACTTGGGAACTAACATTTATGGAGCAGTTGCATCTGTCTGGATACATGTGTCATCCCACTGAATGTTCTATGTATCCCATTTTACAGATGAAGAAACCGAGGCTTGGAGATACTAAGTAGCCTGCCCAGGTTACCTGTTACATAACAATTATAGACTGAATTCATGTCCAGGTCTGACTCCAAATAACTTTGGTCTTCCAACTCCAGTCTTTTTCAGCTGTTGTCTCTCTCAGCCCCAGCAGTTGTCTCATGGTGCAACCTGACCTCAGAATGGACTGGAACCCATTCCCAAATCATGGCATGGCCAGCAATAGGGAAATGCCACTCTGGGGCCCCGGGTAGGAACCTGTGCTCATCCTTCTGAGGCGTGATGTGCTATTTCTTGTCTCTGGGTCACAGGCATAAGACTCCATCCCAAACTAGTGCCACTCCCACGTTGGTGCCCTTTTCTTTCATAAAATAGCTAAAACTAGGTCACCCTGAAAAGTGAACCTGCATGTTCCCAAGACCTGTGTCCTCTAAACCACTGCTTTACCTGATAAATCCCATCCCATTCTTTTTACAGGCTATCTAATGAATATGTTTACTTAGCTCCAATATTAATTATCATTCCTCCCTTGCTGACAACATATATAATGGCCATTAATTTAGCTATGTTTTAGAAATATACACTCCTGGAGCAGACTATACACAGAGGTGTCATTTATTTAGGTCTCAGAGAGGAGGGAAGTTTGCCCAACATATTGCTTAGTGCAGGATGACAGACATAACTACACTACATAACCAACTCCACATCTACCTCCATTTAGTGCCTTCTTTTTCAGGTGTATATTTTATCGGATTTTGCAGAAATCCAGGATAAAGTTTGCAAAAGGGCATGTTGTAGCTCTGAGTCAGGATTAGAGATGATGAGTGCATCAAGATGAAACTCCCCCATCTAGTTCTCCCTGGCACAGAAGCACCCATTGCAGGGGCAATACTCATTTTTATGCCGCAGACAAGTCTTGGACAAAGTCAGAGTTGAGCGTCAAAGTTCCCGGGGCGCTCTTGCCTAAAGTATTTGAAGCTATGCAAACACTGAATCCGATCAGGTCATCGTCCTCTTGGGCTGCCAGCTGTGTTCATTTTCACATTCCAGTTATACTTTAAAGTCACATGATTTACTGTCAGATGCTATCATGAAACTCCAGAGCTCTCTCGTCAATTGCACGGGCAGCAAAGATTGCCACCTGAACCAAGCTGGGGATCTTTCAGCATTAGCATGAGGAACAACTTTACTTTTTACTTGGAAATTCAGAAACTGCCTGTTATGGGTTGACTTGTGTCCCCACCAAAAGATATGTTGAAGTCTTAACCCCAGGTTCCTGTAAATGTGACCTTATTTGGAAATAGGGTCTTTGCAGGTGTAATCAAGTTAAGGTGAGGTCATTGGGGTGAGCCAAATCCAATATGACTGGTGTCCTTATACAAAGAGGAAAGTGCCATGTGAAGATGGAAACACACAGGGAGAAGGCCATGTGACAAAGGAGGCAGAGACTGGAGTGATGCAGCCGTGAGCCAAGGAATGCCACAGATTGACAGCCCCCACCAGAAGCTGGAAGAGGCAAGGAAGGATTCTTCCCAAAGTTTCAGAGGGAGCGTGGCCCTGCCAACAACTTGATTTAGGACTTCTAGCCTCCAAAACTGTGAGAGAATAATTGCTGTTGTGTTAAGCTACCCAGTTTGGGGTACTTTGTGACGGCAATCCTAGGAAACTGATACATTGCCCTTTTCCCTAAGAGTCCATTTGATGTAGTGTCTGCATTTTAAGTGTCCACATGTTGTAGATGAGCTATGCTGTTCTCTATTGTGTTCTTTCTTTTGGTTTTGAGGCAAATTAATTAACATGATACAGAAAAGGGAGAATACAAATGCTGAAGCCCTCACTTTAAGCCCTCATACTCTTTTGTTCTCCATTATTGCACCAAATTATTTAATTGGGTCTCTCTGATTGTGCTCAGACACAGAAAAGAACACAGTCTATTGTGAGACGCCCTACAACCATAATGCAATATCAAATTCAATTCCCATCCACAGTGCTTGCTGCTAAAAGCCTGTTCTGTGGCTGCAGATTAATGAAGATCTGCATTGAGCAAAGTGGTGGTCGTAGAGACATTATTTTCCTCCAATAGAAGGCCTATTCTTGAAGAACAATAAAAGCATAGAGAAGCGTTAGTCTGCTTATGGATAGAAATAAATCAAAATGAATAAGAGGGTTGATGGAAATAGTCTGAAAGCAGCAGAGTGGAATTCTGAAAATACTGTTTTTGTTTTGTGAGGACATTTTCTTTCCTTCTCCCTCCCCAGCCAACCCCCCCCCCCAGCCCCGCCCAGAGACCCTCGTAAAATGCTGCTGGGTGCAGGATCAAAAGACATGGAGTGAAGTACAAATCTGAACATTTAAAACCCAGTTATAGATAATCAATAATTCATGAATGCAATCCAGGCCAGACTTGCTGTTTATACGCATAGTAGGGAGGCAAAACAAGGGGACATTGGTGTAAATTTGGACAGAGGGAAGCCGTACCTAATGAGGCTGCTATTGTAATGATGGTGAGCAACAATTGTGCTGCTTTCAGCTGACTGAACACTAGATCAATTCTTGATTCTCTCTGCTCCTTTTGTCCTTAGATTGTTGGGTTTTCTATTCCTTTCCCTTCTTTCCTCTCTCTCAGTATTCTCAAAGACTTTTTGCCTTGGAACGGCCTATTCTCACCTCCCTTCCACCCATCCCAATTTTTTTTTTTTGGTGAGGAAGATTGGCCCTGAGCTAACATCTGTTACCAATTTTCCTCTTTTTGCTTGAGGAGGATGGTCCTTGAGCTCATGTCTGTGCCAACCTTCCTCTACTTTGTATCTGGAACACCACCACAGCATGGCTTGATGAGCGGTGTGTAGCTCCACGCCCAGGATCCGAACCTGCGAACCCTGGGCTGCCGAAGTGGAGCCCACAAACTTAACCACTATGCCACCAGGCTGGCCCCTACCCTTCTTAATTTAAACCCCATCCTAAATTCCATAAAGGATTCCTCAACCTGACAACAGCTTTCAACAATCTCTGCCCCTTCCTAATTGCCCAAAGCATGTATGAGGTGTCCTGCACGTTTGGCACAGGTGTGTCTTGAGCTATATCCCTGAACTGTCCAATATGATAGCCACCAGCCATGTGTGGCTACCGAGCACTTGAAATGTGGCTAGTCCAAATTGAGATGTGCTGTCAGCATAAAATGCACACTGGATTTCAAAGACTTAATACAAAAACAAGAGAATATTGCAATAATTTTTAAAGTTGGATTATATGTTGAAATGATATTTGGGTTGTACTAAGTTAAATAGAATATATTATCAAAAATAATTTCCCTACTTCATTTTACCTTTTAAAATGTATCTACTAGAAAATTTAAAATGGCATATGTGGGTCACATTTGTGACTTGCATGATATTTCTATTGGACAATGCTGCTATGTATAATTGAAGATGTAGATCATCTATGGCCATCTAAAATGGGGCAATCTAAGCCATTATTATAAATACAAGAGGACTGACTCCACAGTTCCAATAAAATATTAAGCTCTCCAAATGAAAGTCAAATCACAAGCATCTTTGCACTCACCTCTCCATAGTGCCTGCTCTTTCTAAGACCTTCAGAGACTGCTTTTCCAGGCCAGGCAGATAGGCCTGCCCACACCTTGTTTTTCACACTGCAGACTTCCTCTTTCCTCCCCTTTCCTCCTGGGGAGGCATTTCCACCCTCCATCCTTTGATGCCCAGTGTACTCTTGCTCTGTCTCCATTGCATCCTATCAAAGATCCATTCGCAGTCAGTGTGGATGATTGTACTTAATGCACAGCCTTCTCAGGGCATTGTCTTTTTAGCAAAGGCAGAAACCTCTGAGGTGGCTTAAGCCAAATGAAGCTCTAACTGAATGACAACATGCAACAGGAGACCAATGAGGGAGGCGCTGTTTTAAGCATCAAATCTCAGGGAAGCCTCTGAAGTCCACCATTCTTCATTATCGTAACTGCCCTGTGAACCAGACAGAGGCATTCACAGAGGATTCCGGAATGAGTCGTTGATCAGAGGCTATTCTGCCATGACTTTTTAATCACCATTGCTCACCTATGTCTTCTCTCTGCCCCCTCTTTTCACGGTCACTACTGATCTTTTAGACAATCTCCCATCCTCCTCGATGACCTCAGCCCTGGCTCATCTTCATCTATTGTCCTATGCTCTGCTCATTGTTGGTGACATCATCCTCCTCACTGAGAAGCCTTCTTTCTTCACTGGCATCATGGTTGTTTTACCATCTCAACTCTGAAAACCTTCATCTCCAAAGAGTTTCCAATTCTCAGGGTGTTACCACACGGAGGACCTCGATTCATGTAGTTTTGTTCGATCTCCAAGATTATGAACTCAGAGCTTCCCCTTCATCACCACAGCCTGATTCTGGTCTACCTAGCCCTCCAGTCCTCCCTGTTCTGCCAGAATGTCTGCTTTCCTTGGCTGCACCCCTAAATTCTACCCTGTTTGACTTTACAATCAGTCTCTGCAGTAGACTCCTTTCACCCACTGAAACGTCTTTCACCTTTGACCTCCTACTGAGCCTAACTTGCCTATTTCTGGCCTGATATTACTCCTTCCCCATTCCCATTCCAGGCTGCTGAGGTTTTTAGATAAAACAATGCAATCTATACAATGTCATCTACCACTAATACTTCTACTATCTTATTTTTTTATTGTATATATTTAAGGTGTACAACTTGATGATTTGATATACGTATACATGGTGAAATAATCACTACAATCAAGCTAATTAACATAACCACCATCTCATGTAGTTTCCATTTTTCTTTTTCTGAAGTGACAACACTTAGGACCTACCCACTTAGCAAATTTCAAGTATACAGTACAGTATTGTTATCTATAGTCACCAAGCTGTATATTACATTTCTAGAATTTATTCATGTTCATAACTGAAATTTTTTACCCCTTGATCAACATCTCCTCCTTTCCCCTTCCCCCTAACCCCTGGCAACCACTATTCTACTCTCTGCTTCTATGAGTTTGACTATTTTAGATTCTACCTATAAGAGAGATCATGCAGTATTTGTCTTTCTGTGTCTAACTTATTTAACTTAGCATAATGTCCTCCAGGTCCATCCATGTTGCCACAAATGGCAGGATTTTCTTCTTTTTTAAGGCTGAATATTATTCTATTGTATGGATATGCCACATTTTCTTTATCCATTCACCCTGGTTTGGTAGCTGATGACCCTTTTCAGCTTCTTAATTAGCCTCAAATTACATTCCTACCCAAGCCATTTCTTCTCTGAAGTTGCAATTTGACCCTTACCTCATGACTCTTTCTGCATTCTGCATAAGTTCACCTCTGATAGAGGAAATCAAGACCACTCAATTCCAACTTCCTTAACTTCCCTCAGCTCTCTAAATCATCACAAATTCTTCCTTCTGGGGAAGAAGTGTCCTTCCTCCCTTAGAACATGACACATCTCCTGCTCCTCACCTCCCAGAAATTTTCTTTATCAATTTTGCATTCTCTTTTTCCAGCATCTTTAACCTTTCCCTTTGTCCTGGCTCTGCCAACTTTATTCCAAAAATCTTTTCCCTGACACTTCCATCCTATTTCAATTCCACTTTCAGTGTTAAATGTCTTTAAAAGGTATCCTACGCTTACATCCATTTCACCTTAATTCTCTTTAATCTTGCATTTGGGCTTATTTCTCCCATCCTTCTAGAAATTTTCATGAAGATGACCTCCTTTTCAAATCTAACAACTAAGACTTCATATTACTCTGTCTTCATGTTCAGCCTTTGCATCACTGACCTCTTACTCTTTACTACCCTCTTTTTAGGTTTTACCTATAGTACATTTTCCTGGGTCTCCTCTTAAGTTCTTCGCATATATTTTTATGACTCTACTTTCTTTCCTCTCTCCCTAAACATAGGTCCCCAAAATTCTGTCTGAACTTCCCCATTCACACATTTACTCTTGTTATTCATCCATCAACTTAGCATGGATGACTCCTAAACACACACACAAACACATACAACAAACACACATTGGTGAAATCTCACTCCCAAGCTCTAGACCTGATACTTACGTGGCCTACTACATGTCTCACAAACTTTTTGTGAAGAAGAATCTGCCTTCTTCTCCAAAGTATCTGCTCCTTCGAACTTCCCATATCTCTTCTCTAGCCACTAGTACTTGAAATCACAGAGTTCTCTTTACTCTTGATCTCATGCCTAATCACACTCTGTTGAGTCTGTCCTAGCAACACTCTGTTGCTATCTCTCTGTTGCTATCTCCTTCTATTTTCACAATGTCACCTTCATTAAGGCCCTAATAATGTCTTCCTTGGATTGTTGTGACATCTTCCCTTCTGTCTCTCCACCATCAGTCTTATTCCTCCAATTTATTCTGCAGTCATTTAGATCAGATTTATCTTCCCAGACACATGTCTAAGCAAATAAAGATCTGGTTCAAAATCCTTCAGGAACTGTACATTTCTACTGAATGAAGTCTATGCCTACAGTTTAGTCTTCCAGGTTATCTTCCATACGATTTTTCCAGCTTTCTTTCCTACTACTTCTCTTATATTTTTCTACATTTCAACCAGACCAGACTATTTGTCATTTCTTTCTTTTCCCCCCATCTGTGCCTTTACTTTTGCCATGAAAGTACTTTTGCCTTAGTCCTCTGTCTGTTGGGCTTCTTTATAATATGAAGTTCACACCAATATCATCTCTTCCAGGAGGCCCTCTTTCCCTCTTCCAATTTGCTGGATGAAACAATTCCCTTGCTCTTAATCTCAAACGTTTCTATTGTGTCTCCTTATAGCACAAAATAATGTCTTATTTTTTGTTGTTGATATCACTTTTCCACATATTTTTACATATAGTAATTTATTATATGTCCATCCATCACTGTGAAGTGAGCAGGACTTATTATTCAAAGTTTACAGAAACTGAAATCAGGAAGTGTTAATTGACTTACCCAAGGTCACATAGCTGCAATTCAAACCCAGATTTCTGGACTTCAAGTCCAGCATTTATTTTAGAATACTACACTGCTTCATCTTGTACAACAGTTATTTGTGTACTTGCCTTACTCTCACTAAAATACAATAGGATCCTTGAAGGCAGGATCATGAAAATAAAAGTTATCCTTATAGGAAACTGCTGACTGTTCTTTGGCCAGAGCAGCAAATAACCACCAGAACTGGGTTTATACACATCCTAATTGATCAATGACAATTTTACATCAGTACAGAGGCTTCTGAAAGTCAGCCAATTAACAACAGTTTCACACTATGGGCACACTTCATATCAATCAATCAGCAACAGTCTCACTGGAGTATCCACACTTCTACAGCTAAAAGTCAAGCAATTGCTAAACACTCCTACTTTTAAGAAAAATCCACCAATCTCTCAACACCTCCATTCTTTCCAAAGTCCTGTATAAGACCAGGTATCAGTCTTATATTCAAATCATTAATGGATTTTCTCAGATAAATCCCATAGTAAATATGGATATGTCATTTTTTTTTCCCCTTGTATTTTTACTAGTTTTTGCTTTATATGTTTGGAAGCTATATCTTTGATGCAAAAAATATTCAAGATCATTTCATCTTTTGGTTGGTTGTAGTTATATCATATGAAACACCCTTCTTTGTTCCATTTTAATGCCTTTCTATTGGATTGGATTTGATCTGATATATTGCTACACCACTTTATTTTTCTTCCCATTTCCTGGTGTATATTTTTCCATGAATTTATTTTCAACTTTTTCAGATATTTTTCTTATAAATAACGTAGAGCAGAATTATGTTTTTTTAACTCACTCTGAAATTCCCTTTCTGTTAACAGAGAAATTTAGTTCATTTATATTTATTGTGATTTCTGATATATTTGAGTTAACTTGTGCCATCTTATTTTATAATTTTTATTAGGTATAGTTTCTTGCTATTTTTTTCCCCTTTTTCTGCTGTTCATTTGTTCATTGGATTGAGTTTGTTTTCTTGTTGTCATTTCTTTCTTTCTTCCATCCCCTGCAGTGGTTTGGGAGTTCTTGAGAGAGCAAGGAAAGGAGACTAACTTGGGGTTTTTATGGTGTTTAGGGGATGGGACCACAAGGTTCCACATGTAATTTGAACTTCTTGCCAGCACCAAAGGAGAGCACACTCATACTTTCTTATCAGCTTTCCCAGATGTGGGGTAGAGGGAAAGATGAAGGACTAAAGTTTAAAAGCTGTCAGCAGTCAAAAAAAGATGGAGCCAGATTCTATTATATTGGTGATGCTCACTTTCTGGGTATACTCTTTGGAATCAAAGCACTAATATCAGCACCAAAATCTAACAAGGCTTAACACTTACATTCTCTGCTTTTCATCTACTGACTGCACTGTGTCTGACCAGGAAGTTTAAAACCTCCTTAGTATTCTTGCAAACTCCATCTCAAAACAGTTCTCTGGAAGTGAATTCCCAGAGTCCACATCACTCTGCTCTCCAATTCTTCACTGCAGCACCACTGCCATTGTCATTGCTCAAATGATGGCTCTAATTCTGGGGCTTGTAATCAGTCCATGGTGCAAGTAGCTATGTACTGCACAACGATCCACAGCAATCTCAGATGAGCCCTCACATGTATCAGGATGACCCAGTCCACAAACTTAGGAATGCAACACATTTAATTTTTTCTCTATAAACTTAATTTCTATCTTAGGTCCCCATTCCATGGGAGTGATAGAAACCTAATTTCAGTCAATTGGGTCTCTTCCCTTTCCCAAGGGCTACGGCTAAGCTCTCAGAGGCTTACATTGTGCCCAGGGATTGGGTCCCTATGAAGTATTCTTCAACATCCTCAGCAAACCCACTGTTGAAACATTATTTAATGTGCTTTATGTAATAACTGACATTTATCTGTGTTTTGATGTCATATGCATTCTCTCACTTAATCTTCTTGATGTTCGTGGCTAGTCTTTCTCCAAACATTTTATCACACAAAATGAAAACAACTTATCCTAATATGTTTTCCTTTTTCTTTGTATTTTGAAATCTCAGAACCAAATTTGCTGTTCAATTAGTGACACAATTTTGTTCCACTAGAATGTAATCTCCACGTGAATAGGGTCATACTACCTTTTTGTTCATAATCCTGAGCACATTGCCTGGCACATAGGTGATCAATAAATATTTATAGAATAAATGAATACATTTTCTGGTTGTGGTACAATTGTCTTACTCTTTATGCTATTTCTTTTCTACACTTGTATATCTTTTATTGTACATCACTTCAAATCCTTTTTTGGAATTAGGTGGGAAGTAAGGAAGAAGGAAGATGAGAAAATAATGGAGGGAGGAAATCCTGTAGGGAATGGAAGAGTAATGTGAAAATGCTCTCTGTGCAGCTCCACTAGTTGATAATTTAGCACTTCTCTTTTCTTCTCTCTTTTTTAAACTATACCTTGTTCTACTAATGCATTTTTTTAAATGAACCAATGGATTCAGTATTTTGATGCACACGAAATAAATCAAAAACAGATCCAGGCAGAACAGGGGATTCATCTATTTTTGTTTGGTTTTTGGGGGGTTTTTTTGTTTGTTTTTTTTTTTTTTTTGTGAGGAAGACCAGCCCTGAGCTAACATCTGTTGCTAATCTTACTCTTTTTGCTGAGGAAGACTGGCCCTGGGCTAACATCCATGCCCATCTTCCTCTACTTTATATGGGACGCCGCCACAGCATGGCTGACAAGCAGTGCCTAGGCAGGCGCCAAGGATCCAAACCCACGAACCCCAGGCTGCCAAGCGAAAGCTAAACCGCTGTGGCACTGGGCCGGCCCCTGGGATTCATCTATTCACCCAAAAACCATTAACTGGGCTAGTATCACTAGGGGATACAAAGCTAGAAATGAAGACTCTCACAAGTGCTTACTGCCTACTTCTATGTGGGATAAACATAAACAACATAGGAACAGACATATGTATAGGGTACAGTGAGAAGATAACAGGATTGTGATATTGAGAAGATTATGTGAGCTGAGTCCTGAAATATGAGTAGATAACTTGCCAGGTGGTGAAGGTTGGGGAGCTACTGGGAAGATAATTCTAGGGAAAGATATGTTTCTTTCCACACTCTTTAGAAGCAAGGAATATTTGGAAGTTTGAAACTTAACATGCAAGACTGATTGCCTTAAAACAGGAATTGTTTAAATTTAATTTAGTTGTGTGTTACCTAAAGGTACACTTAGATTTTTAAGAGACCAATTCATTTGGTCAACAGATTTGCTTCTGAAACACTATGTACACAAGACCCAAACATCTGGAGAAATGGTTTCCCTTTGAAAATTTTCCAGATTGTACCCTAACTGCTTTGAATTCAACTAACCATGAGAAATCTCCTTTTTAAAATAAAGTCATTAAAATTTGGATAGCGTTACTATTGAAAAATATTTTTTATGATGAAGTTGATTTCTTTGATATAATATTCATTTCCCTTGGGGAAACACCCTGGATAAATGAAAATGTTTTTAACAGCAAATAATCTATTGCTTTAAGTTCATTTAAATTGATTTAATAATCTGTTTCAATTCCTGTGGCAAATTTCTATGTGGAAAGAATTTTAATTAAAATAAAAGTAATATATGCATATGACTAAAAGTAACCCCCAAATAGAAAAAGAATTTGTAATGGAAAAAAAGAGTTCCTTGCCCAACCCTCTCCATCCCCAGACAGCTACTTCCCTAGACAGATGGGGGGATTAAACAATCCCTACTTTGAGTGGTTACCTCCATATCTATAAATGATATACTTCACCTCCATTTCTCTATTTCTCAAGATTTGGCTTTACTTATACCCCTAGTCTCCATATTTCAATAACACTAGGTTTACTTCTTCTATTTGTTTACCTTTATAAATTAATAAATATGTTTAAACTTAATATTTCTCATTCTGTCAACTGGAGACATCTTAACTGCTAAGTTTGTAAGGTGAAAATACTGTCTCCTCTATCTTTCTCTCCAGCTCCCCTCTCCAATTTTTACTTCCCAATTTCTGTTGGTCATACTGTGTTTTTGAAAAAATAAAAAATTTTAAAAACATGGTCAATGTACCAATATTGTTCACTGCAGATTCAAATGCTATGATACAATTGCATTTCCTTCTCTATAGTTTCAAAGTGATTACCCCAATTCTATTCAACAAATACTGTTGAAATGGAATCATCTTTATTAAATTCCATCACTTATTGAAAAGTCTGCTACAGTTCTGTTTGCTTTGGAGTCACATCATCCTTTGCACAACTTTTTATTTTCCATGGGATTCGGATTGACTCTTTTCTCTGGTTGAGAAAAGAATCATGTGTCCTCATACAATATCCTTAATATCTTTTAGCTTCTAACTCATTCTATTACTTGGAATCGATTTCATTCTTTTTCACGAAGTCTACTGACTTTCTCTTTTAATTAGGACAAATTGCTTCATATTTGGACCATCACTTTCTTATGTGGCTTTCTTTCCCTCCCATGAAGTTTTTAGTCCCCACTTTATCTCGCATTCTGTGCCTTTAGTAAATTCTCAAGTCCTCCCGACATCTCAATTTTTCTATCATCCAGTGGAATCCCTTCATTCCTGGAGACCTTCTTCAGGGAGCCCTCTATTCACTTGCATGATGAGTCTGGATTAATTATTTTCTAGGCCTCTTGCATGACTGTCTTCCTGGAACTTCCCTTCTTTGCTCTTCTGGATCAGAGCTACAGTTTCCTGCATCTTGTGTCTTCTCTCTTTTGGGTTTACTCTCTCATTTTACTGGAGTATATCCTCAAATAATTTCCCAGAGAAGAGTATACCAAAAACAAACTCCACAAGTTTTCATGTGTCTGAGACTACATTTATTCTACTGTACTCCTTGATGAATGCTCTGACTGGTATAGAAAACCATTAAAATGCATTCTTTTTCAGAACTTTGAAGGCACTACCCATTGCCTCTTAACATCCAGATTGCTGATAAGTCTGATGACAGTTTAATTGTTGGTCTTTTGTAAGTGATCTATTTTTTCTTACTAAAAGTTTTAAATGTACGCTATTATTCTTGTCATTCTGCAATTTTATTTATGTATTTTTGCTTTTTTCTCCCCAAAGCCCCAGTAGATAGTTGTATGTCATAGTTGTGCATCCTTCTAGTTGCTCTATGTGGGATGCCACCTCAGCATGGCTTGACAAGCAGTGCATTGGTCGGTGCCCAGGATCTGAACCAGCGAACCCCAGGCCACCAGAGCGGAATGCGTGAACTTAACTGCTATGCCACCGGGCCAGCCCCATTCTACAATTTTATAATGATTGTCCAGGTGTGGGAATTTTTTGTGCAACCTGTTTAGTACTCAGTATTCCCCTTCAATTTGAGGATTTGTCCCCCCATTAGCTCTGGGAAATTTCATTATGCTTTTGTTGTTATTGTTGTTTTGCTGATTTCCTCATCTCCAATTTATCTGTACTTTCTTTCTTGGAACTCTTATTAACTGTATTTTGGCTCACCTGAATTGATTCTCTATGTCCATATTCTTTCTCTCATATATCTTGTTTCAGAATTTGTGTTCTACCTTCTTTCTTCAATTTTTTATTCTTCAAATGTCCTTCAGATGTCCAATTAGTATCTTTATTTCAACAATCGAGAGTTTAATTTTCAAGAGTTCTCTAATTATTTCTTTCATGACATATTACTTTTAGTTTCTTGATGTATTATCTTCTGGTTTCTTCCGATCAGTTTTTCTGTTTGTTTGTCTTTTGCTTCTTAGACTTTCTTCAAATATCTAGTCATTCTTGGTTGACCATTCGTATTTAAGAACAAGGCCACAGGAAGGCTTGTGGGAACTCAGTGTGGATGGACAGTGCTTTTCAGCTGGGAGACTTGAGTAAAGTGAACATATACCAACCCATAATTCCTTGCTATAAGTCACACCTCTAACAGCCCTCTTTTGTAATTACCTTATCTAAGTATGTCTCCCCAAGATTCTACCAGGTTGGTTCCTTCTCCCCTTGCTGTTGTGTCCTCCACATACATTATGGACAGCAGTCCCTTAAGAACTCCTTATGAACTCTTTCATACGGAGT
The DNA here is from genome assembly GCA_031878705.1 of Tapirus indicus. Taxonomy (NCBI): domain Eukaryota; kingdom Metazoa; phylum Chordata; class Mammalia; order Perissodactyla; family Tapiridae; genus Tapirus; species Tapirus indicus. The sequence continues at coordinate 15,567,429 of CM062930.1, read as the reverse complement.
TCATTCACTTATGAACTCCTTCAGTTTCTCTTCATTGCATAGGATTACACTTCTAAAAAATGTCTTTACTTTCATTTTAATGGAATCTGGGAATAGGAGTAGAAATATATGTGCTAAGTTCAAAATCTTCTACTAAAATCTTAAAAATTTTCTAAAATCTTAAAATGTTTCATCTATGCACATATTGGGTGTGGAGTAATTAAGAAAGGAATTTTGCGTTCTTTTTATATTTATTTCATTTGCTTGAGAGTACATCAGTTAGGAATGTCTTTGACCATAAGTAACAAAAACCCAATTGACATTGGCTTAAACAAGTAAAAGGCTATTTCTGTCCATGAAAAGAAGTTTGGAGGTAGGTAATTGAGGGTATTCATTCCTCTTCTCAATGACGTTATAAGGAAACCCAGACTCTTTCTGCCTTTCTACTTTACCCTCTCTAGCGTATTGCCTGTCACCTCAGGTAAAGTGCTCCTGAAGCTCCAGGCAACACATTAACAACTGAGGCAGGAAAAAAGCAAAAGAGTTCCCACCTCTCCCCCCATCAGACATGCGCTCACTTCCAATTGGGCAAAACTGTGTCACGTAGCCACTCTTATCTTCATGGGATCTGGGAAACTGAATACTATCCTTCAGTGGGCATATTGTTCTCCTGTACAAAATTGGAGTTAGCAAGGAAGGAAACGGAATAGGTATTGGATAAGCAGCCCACAGTGTCTGTAGCAGGGAGCAAAATATGATTTCTTTTCTAAATAGAATTTTGAAAAAAGCTATACAATCAAATGTAAAATATAAGATGTAATGTAAGTGATCACCAATAAAATTTAGAGAGTATACATGCATATAATATATGATACAGTTTAAAACATTTTTAAATTTTTAATTCAAGTTTGTTGTATTTGTTGAAACCATCTGGCAATTCAGAGTACAGTATGAAAATTTGTGATTGAAATGTCTCTGGGTTATGATCAAATTGCATAATGGTCATTGATAGACCATAGATTTCTATCTCCTTACACAATCAGAAACAATATTTTCTGTGGGAGAAGTGGTCTCAATTTTTCTTGAAAGTTCCTACTCCCTCTAGCTTGGCACTCATTGTGCCCAGGGTTAGGACCACCCCTAGGTGAGTTCAGGGCCCACGGCTGTCAAAATTTTTTAAAAAGGGGAGGAAGGTTAAAATGAAACTCAGGGGTTGTTCTTGACTTATAAATGCCTGGAATGTTAAATATTTTTTATATTTTAATATGTAAATGTCTATCTCAGCCAAGAACTTATCTTTTTGAGATATCTACCACAGCAGGTATGTCTGGGACTCCAGTGCCCTCTCCAGCAAGCTCCTTTTCCACTTAAAAAAAATCTAAACATTTAATTTCAAAAGGGTTTTGCTGTATGTGATCCAAAATAACAGTGGCTTAAACAAAACAGAACTTTATTTCTTTAATATGAAAGAGCCCCAGAGATAGGAAGTCCAGGGCTAGTAAAGCAGTTCTGTGAAGTTGTCATGCTCCCAGGCTCCTTTTATGCACTGCTTTACTCAGCATTTAGCTTTCCCCTGATGGTCCAAGATGGCTGCTTGAGCTCCAGCCATTGCAGCCACATTCTAGATAGCAGAAAGGAGTAAGGCACACTTTAAAAATACTTCCTGGAAGTTGCACATGATACTTCCTATAAACCATTGGCACAACACATGTCCACACTTGGATGCAAAGGAGGCTGGAAAAAATTGTCCTGATACCATGTGGCCAGTTAAAAATCAGGTATTCGATTACCAAGGAAGAAAAGATATTGGGATCAACTAGCCATGTTTGTCACAATAGGAAACTGACTAAATTTAACATTTTCTACCCTGCTGTACATAGTGTGCCCAGCCCTGGCATAAATGCTCTGTGTATATTCACTTTAAATCTCATAGCAACTCTGAGAAGTAAGTGTTGTTATCTCCACTTTACAGCCTAGAAAATCAGGCATACAGAGATTCTTCTACTTGTTTGATACCTAGTACACAGCCTAACACAGCACTTCTTGCCCTGCAGTATTTAATGAACGCTTTTTGGTGACCTTGACTGACAATGAAAATGCACAAGTCTGGGAGAGGCTGATTTAAAACCTGTTACTTTGGGTAATTATGTTTGCAAAGGGTTTTAAATTATTGATGTTTATTTTGTAAGATTCTGTGCCAGGAAGCATGCGTTGCAAAGCTGTGTGCTCAAATGAAGAGCCCTCATGATTAGACTTGTTGGCTAAATATCCCAAGGGGACTGGAATCACCCATCAGTGATTTAAATTGCTGGGCCTCTGGGTGCAGCTAGTCCTGATTTTGTGTGCTGTTGAAAGGTGAGAGATCTCAGAGACCTTGGGAAATGGCTCTAGAACCGAGAAAGACCAGAATTTGGAGGTGGAGTGGGGAAGGACACCTGAAGACTATACACGCGAGTGGCTAGTGGAAGGCTGGCTTGTCATCTTCTTTATGTTAGCATTTTCTCATTATTTCCTGGGAAGTCTCTTTAAAGTCTTGGAAATACAATATGACAAATGGCCTTTTATCTCTGGGGCGATTTGACCAAGAAATATATAAGCAAAACCTCCATTTCCAAAAAGCACTATCATGTATGTCTATTCATTTTCTCATTTGCCATGTCTATGGCTTATTCTTTTTACAGCTTTCACATGACACAATGACGACAGGTCATGAGACTTCAGATTATTTTGCTGTGAATTTTTTAATATTTCATGTAGACCATAGACTGTAATGTTTACTGCAGTTTCCTCATCCTGTAGGACATTTGCCCAATAAAAGATCAGGAAGGAAAGTCTGAAAGATTTTTACGTGTGGACCTTTTTTTAACACTCCTTAAAATATATTTCCTCTCTTCACAACAAAGGAACTTTAGCTATAGGAAGCTTTGTGCTGTGTTATAACTTTCATATTACCCTTTCCCCAGCCATTTTTCGTTGGCTGCACGGTGTATATCATTCATTGCAAGTTTACTTCATTCCCCTGGATTCATAGCTGATGCTCTGTGGACCATAAAATTTCAGCTGCAAAACCAGAACATCTCATTATTTCTGAAATATCAAGCTTGTATCTTCTTGATAAATAATTCCTACTAGTATAATGTATCAGACTAAAACATATTTTCTGAGGCCAGTGAGGTTAAAGCGGCAATCTCACCTTTTTTAATTTTTTTGCCCCGAAGACAGTGATTTCCATATATAGAGTGACCCTGGTTTGTGTTGAACATGGGGAATGAGGATGAAGCATGAAACAACATATATTGCTGTCAGAGATTTGAAATGAGGCCTGCTAACCTGTAGGCAGCCTTCCAGACTAATCAGCCCCTCGCATTACCAATGTATTCAGATAGCTGCATACCTTAGCTAGCAATGGGCTAGGAAGTTTTCCCTTTCTTCCTTCTTCTTTTTTTTTTAATCACAGCCATTGACCAACGTTCCATTTTAATGCAATTCTTCCTTCCCTCTGCCACTCCACTGCAAGAAAAGAAAGTATCCATTGACACCATGTCTCTGAGACACTGGTCTCATCTGGTTTCCCTGATGCTTGAAAAGTGGGTGCGACTGTTTGGACGTGCTTTTGAATATACATCAGTCAGCCGCGCTTAAACAGGTGATAACATTTTTACTCTTTCAGTTGGACAGTCAGCGCTCTGGAATTCAGCCACTCACCAGCGTCGGCTGCCCATTCCAGCACGAGAAGTTTTGTAAGGAAATCATGTCACCCTCTAAGTTCTGTTTGTTGTACATTGCAGGGTAGCAACACTGGGAAGAGGAAGAGGTTTTTTTAAAAATGAATAATTTGTTTTCTGCTTCCTGAGATTCTCTCTTTTAGTGTCTGTTTCATAAATAAGGAAATCTGCCAAAGTCTTGCCAAAAATATCTCTGCCCTAGGTCTGCAACTGAATGATGGTAGAATTGAATATATGTGTGTATAAATATATATATAAATTTATGTGTATATGTATATAAATGTGTATATATATATAAATTTAACATATCTATGTATTCACACATAAGCACAACTCAGGTGACTTAAGTCATTTCAGCTGTCAATTATTCCACAATCACTGGGGCTGCCCTTCTGATAGTTGTTAACTATCAGGACTGTCAAGAAGCACCGTGGTGACTGTCAGCTTTGGTGAGAACTCATTTTCTCTGCTGAAACTGCAAGCAGTGACAGCTACAACAGTGATTCCAACTTGAGGGCCTTGGACACTTGGTGGACCATGAATTATTTCAAGTGGTCTTTGCATCCATATGCATACCAAGCCTTCTCAGGAGACTGAATCAGCAATATTCATGTATATAAGGACTATTTTTTTTAAACATGTAAGTGCCATTATGATGATTAAAATTCTAAAATTCACTTAATAGCATTACTGAATTTATGGTGTCTATGTAATTATATATTTCTTCATTAAAAGTACAATTATCTTTCAAGTAAGGGATCTGATACTTTTCACTTGGAAAAATGACCTCATACAAGAAAGCTCAGAAACCACTGAGCCAATGAAGACAGTGAGTTACCTAGATCCGCATCCACAGAGGTGCTGCCTGCAGGAAGCAGGGGCTAGAGCTAGAGGACAACTATAACCAGCTGACTCAAAGTTTCTTTGACTTTTGACTCTTGGGGCCTCTGAGGAGTGAAAGCCCTGTCACATGTACCCCTGAAAAGAGCTAAAGCATCAGGTGACCAAATCATCCAGTAAGTAACCCCTTCTGACAGCATCCAGGCAACGATGTTTTCTTGACTGGCTTTGTCATTGTACATGTCAACAGAAAATACATCAGCTTGCGGAAGAGGAATTTAGATTAGCGCTTTTTAAGCTTAAATATGTAGAGACTTCTCTTAAGGGGAAAACTATATCATCAAAGGTTGACATGTGATTTTGATTATTAATGTTACTTGAAAATATGCAAACTTAAAACCAGGTAAAACTTCCTAATGCTAATGGCCTTGTTATAAATCAAGTATAATAAAAAACAATAAAATTCCAATTAACAACAATAAAGCATGATGTTGTTTTGCTAAAACACTATTGCAAACTTGTAATATAAAAATATGCTGATTGCCACAACACAGATTTTTTTAAGTTTGGCCTGTAATGCCTACCATTTGCTTTGTGATAATTCAACTTTTCCACCATTTTTCTTTTCTTAAGATATTTTAATTTCATAGTATGTTCTGTTATCGTTGAAAAGAAAACATCAAACTCTAAAATTGTTATAGAGTATGCCCAGATCATACACCTCCAAGCATCTGAGGACCCCAAATAGAGAAACACTGTTTCAGATACATAACATCCAATAACAATGAAGGAAACATCAGGGGCAGCACCCTGAGCAAATATTTTAGGCAGAATGTCATCCAAGATAGCACCATCCTTTTCTTAAAAAGAATTCACTGTTAGAGGTGCAGTGACAGAGTTCAGCATCAACACCTAAAAGTAAGGAAGTAAAAGCAAATCAACCTTTAAAATAAGGAAGACATCTTTTTCTGGGTATGAGATAGGACTTCGTGATAAGCTGATGAAATGCTTTTTTAAATAATAACTTTTCCCATTTACCAGAAAGTTTGTTCACTTTGGTATTTTGCATTTCTTAAATTTGTTAGAAACAAAAATTTCATGAGAGAGAATATTTTAGTTGCTTCCTTTTATACCCATATATGACTTCCTTTCTAAATAGTGAAGAGGTCGTGGCAAAGCCTCCATCCTTTATTCAAACCGCCTCATACCAAGTTCTGTAACTGACGCGATTCACTCCCCATGTGTGACACTGTCGAGAGCTCGCCAACTGGCAGCTGCACCAGTTTACTTACAAAATTCAGGGTGATTCAGCTTGAATCAGCCCCACAAATTGCCAAGGATTTATATGTTCACTGTTTTACGTTTCCAGAGAATTGCTACCCCACTGCTGCTACCTGTATTGCCCAATATTAATGTAAATGGATTTTGACAGCCATTCATTTTCTTTTCTTTTCACTTGGAAAGTTTTTATTGGATGCTTTCAGTAACAATCTTTAATTCAAGTGCACGAATATTCAAAAATTTTCCATCTCTTTTTTTTGTTTTGGAGGGTTTTTTCCCCTCCTTTGGAGTTTCACTGGTGCTTTTCTGGAATTAATTCCACAGGGAAGAAACACCTCTCAGGGATCCACAATTGCAGCCATAAAAGATGTGTGTTTTTATTCTCATTCAAAGGTGTTATTTAAGAACATGCTCAGATTGGTATTTTATTCTAACAAATTGAGTTATTGCATTAATAGTCTAGAAGGCTCTCTGAACATATGCGTGAACTACCAATTTATATATACTGCATTTAAGATATCTGGATGAACTTTTGTGAAATTGTATTGCTACAATTGTCCCTACAATGTGTTTAGCGTTTTTGCATATTTTATTTCTAATTCTACCCGTAATCTCTCAAGAAAGATTTTTGTAAACATTTTTAAGAAGAGAACACATGCTCAGAGAGATAAATTTATTCGGCTTATGACGTTTCATAAGTTGCTAAGCCGAAATTCAAACTGAAGCCAGATTCCCAAGTGTTCCCACTGAACCTCATAGAATATGGACATCATCACGGAGGGTTCCAATGCTCTGAGCAAGGGTCAGAGAAAGGGTAAAATAGAAGAACGTAAATTATTTTGTGACGTTCCATTAATTCTTTCAACAAATATTTACTGAGCAACTATGACATAGAATGTACTGATCTGAATGCTGCAATTAAATAAGTCATTTATGCTGAGCCACGAATCAAGTCTTGGAATTTCAAATAATTGATGCATGATGCATCACATATGTAGTATGTTCTCTGACAATGGTAGAGCAGAGCTAAAGCTCACAAGAAGTTAGCTATGAAATTCTGAAATATTTGGAAATTAAGAAATACACTTCAGTTGGACATTCAGGTTTTCTCTTCAGTGAATTGCCTGATCAAATCCTTTGTCCAATTCTTAATATTTGAGTACTTTGTCTTTTTAACATCAATTCATGCAAGTTCTTCATATATTCAGAATGCTAATTTTTGCCTCATATGTATGTCTAAAATCATCTATCTCAGTATTTTATTTTTCTTTTATGTTTTCTTTTGTCATTCAGAAGGTCTTAACTTTTATATAAAGTCAACTTTGTTTCTTCTCACGATTTTTGTTTTTTTATATCTTATTTAATAAAGCTGTCGCTTCCTTGAGGTCATAAAACAAAATTCTTCTATAATATTTAACTTTTTTTCAGATTCAGGTCATTAATATATCTGAGGTTCATAATGTATGGTATGAAGTAGGAACCAAAGTTTATATTTTTTCATATGGAAAACCAGTCATCTCAACATCCAGTTATAAAGTACTATATCTACTTCTCTCTGTTTCCAGAATCTCCATCCCATTGATTCTACTCCGTTTCCCCTCTCCATCCTTTCCACCAATTCATTTATCTATCCCTGCACTAATACTTCACCCTTTTAATTTCTATAGGTTTACAGTAAGACTTAGTAACTAGTGGCGTAAGTCTTGCCCTACATCAGAACTGTCTTGGTATGGTGGCAGATGTGGGGGAGGAGAAACGTTCTATAAATTTTATGATTAATTTCAGTCTTTTAGAGGGGCTGTGCCTCTGGATTGTGACCTTCACAAGTGTTTCACAAGGGGTACGGCTTTTCTCCCTCTTAAGTTAGACAGGAAGTCTTGAGGGCGTTGGAGTGGGAGGCATGCCCTTCCTCAGCTGGGGTGATGCTCTGGGAAAGTCTTTACTCTGAAGAGAAGACCTTTGCTATGGGGACTGCTCTGGGTGTATTTCACAGGGATTACTCTTCCTTTCCCCCTGCCAGAGCCATGAGATCTTTCTGGATCTTCACTGTGAGATTCTGATGGAGTTTCTGGAGGTAATGATAAGTGTTTGCCCCTCCCCAAGATATAGCCCCCCGGAGTTTCTAGCTCTCACATTAGTCCACCCTCAGCCTCCAGGAATTTGTCAAAATTGTCATTTAAATGTTCCTACCAGTTTATGACTCCAGAGGTTTCTGCTCTAGGTAAGCAGATCCCGGCGATGACTCTGGATTTGCCTGTCTCTCCACATTTCAAGGGCATGGTGTGCCCTGCAACCTCAGTCCTCTGAGAGGTCCAAGCAAAGTCACCGATTCTCAGATTTGTTCACCGTTTTTGTTGTTGTAAGTATGGGAGTGATGACTTCCAAGACCTTACATGTAGAGCTGAAATTGGAAGTCCTATAATTTTATTTTTATTTTCTCCTTACAAGGCTTTTTCTTTGTTTTGACATTTATAGATTTTATTGCTAATTTTTATTTGAGAAATATTTATTTGCAGTTATTCTTACATATTTCGTATACATCCTTAACTTTACATTTTTCAATAAAGTGTAAAATCATCTAATTTCTTTATCTTTTTCTCAAATAAGAGAAGAACTTTAACATTCTTTAAGTATACATTGAACTCTTTCCTCTAATTTTCTTGTTAAAATCATCTTAAAACACACACACATCCCTAACTATTTTCTACAGCCAATATTTCATTTAGTTTGCTAATTACTTTAATATTTTTCTTGAAGTTATCTTTTTTCCTCTAATTTCACTTTTCATGCTATGTAGATAGTAAATTCTCGTAGATGTTTTTAGGTATAAAAATATCTTCCCCCCCACCCCGTACTCTTGAATGATAGTTGAGTACAGGAGTCCTATTTGAAAGTCATTTTCTTTTAGCATTTGAAAAACACTTGTCTGTTGTCTTCCCGTATCTATTTTTGCTGATGAAAAGCCTCCTGTTAATGAAATTGTTATTTCCTTGAAGGTGATTTCTCTTTTATGTTCTCTGGCACCTTTTGAGATCATCACTTTATTCCAAATATTTTGTGGTATTCCTATGATGTACTCATATAAATATATTTTTATTCATTCCGCTAGGCACTACATACGTATTTTTAACCATAAGACTAGTTTTTCAACTCTGGAAAATTCCCAGTCATTTCTTCAGATACTTCTTTTCCACCATTCTTTCTATTATATTTCATGAATTTCTGTGGATGCATGTTAGAGTCTTTCGATTTGTTCCCTACGTCATAGCTGTCATCTTTCAACATCTCTGTGCTGCATTCTGATTAATTCCTCACGATTGTCTTCCAATTAACTAATTTTGTCTTCGTGTTCATTACAGAGTTATGTTTTCCATCGACTACTTTCTATCTCATCTCCCCAACCTCAAGGTACTGAACTGCCCCAGGGCAGCCCTTGGACTTCTTTGCTTTTTTTATCACACTCATTACTTGGGAGATCTTATCCAGTTTCATGGTTTTAATTACAGCTATATGCTGACGACTCCACAATTTGTATCTCCATCCTGGACCTCTCCTTTGAATTCCAGATGTGTATATCAGACTGCCACCTTGGGCATCTCCCCTGGGATGTTTAATAGGTAGCTCAGATTTAAAACTGGGCTCCCGATCTTCTGCCTGATTCTTCTATACTCTTTCCATCTCAGTAAATAGCTACTCTAATTTTCTGGTTACACAGGTAAAAAATTTAAATCACTCTTTCCTCCTCTTTTTATTTCACGTCTCATATGGAACCCATCAACAATTCCTGTCATCTCTATCTTGAACAAATATCAGAATCCAAAATGTTCTTCTGATCTCCATTACTACCAACCGAGTACAAGCCGTTATCAGTTCTTACTTGGATTATTGCAACAGACTCCTAACTGGTCTACCTGCTTCTGTCCTTGATCCCATTTAGTCTATTCCCAACACAGCAGTGATCCTGGTACAACATGAACCATATCATGTCACACCTCTGCTAAAACTTTCCAGTGGCTTCCGTCTCCCTCAGAGAAAAAAAATAAAGTTCTTCCAATGGCCTACAAGGGCCTACCCTATCTGGCCCTTGTATCTGTCTCCCCTTGTTCATACCATCGAGTCATATTTTTCTCCTCACTATTCCTCAAAAACACTAGACATGCTTCTGCCTCGGGTGTTTACATTTGCTGTTTCCTCTGACTGGAATATTCTTCCCTCAAGATATTTACATGACATGTTCCCTCCCCTCTTCTAGATCTTTACTAAAGTGTCATTTCATTGCGACCATCCATGACCACTCTACTTAAAATTGTAATCACACGCACACTTAAAACCGTATTCCTATTTTGTGCTTTTCCTTTGTCATTAGGACTTGTCATCATTTAACATATATGTATCTTATTTATCTTGCTAGCTTCTCACAAAAATGCAAGCTTCCTGAAAGCAAGGATTTTTTACTTCTTTTCACTATTTTACTCCCATCACCTAGAACAGTGCCTGACACACAATAGACATTAAACAAATATATATAATTGTCAATTATATTTACTTATTATATTGCAATTAATCAGTTAATAAATGAATACATGTATTTTTCATTGTCAGAATTTGTAGCTGGTTCTTTTTCATGTTCATCTTTTATTTATATTTGTTCATTTTGGTTCATAATTTGTATTCTTTAGAATTGGTGTTATTCTTTTTTCTTTTTTGAAAATATTAACCACCTTTGTTATGATGTCATTTTGATATTGTTTTATTACTTTTATTTCATTTCAAGTTTTTTTCTCCCAAATATTGAGTTTGTTGACTTTTGAGTGTGTGAATGTATAAATATGTGTGAGTGTGGGTGTGTGAATGTGTGTGTGTTTGCTTTCCTAGCATGTTTTGGAATTATACTTTTCAGGCTCATTTTAAGTGGAGTTCTCTGTTTTTCTCTTCCTCTCCCCCTTTCAAAGAGATACAGATGATTATGAATTAAGACAAAGCGGATATAGAAAAGAATCAAGTAGAAATCTTAAAAAAGAAAAATTTCGTCATTGAAATGAAAAAGCTGAGTAGGTATAAAAAATTCTAGGTTGTACACTTTGAAGGGATGACTAGTAAAAATGGAAGCTAGAACTGAAGAAATCACCAAAAATAAAATATGCAGGAACAAGGAGATGAAAAATATGAAAAAAAAGTTAAAAAAATGAGGAGGATAGATTTAAAAGGTTCAACACATGTTTAACAAAAGTTTCAATAAGAAAAAAATCTTTTAATTGAAGAAAGACATGAAAGAGCTCCCCCAGATTCCAAAGTAATCCCAAAAACGTGAGGGTTGAAACAGTTAAAAGAAATAAATTCTCTGAAGATATATAGAGGCAAAAGATTAGAGAGAGAATAAAAGCCAGAGAAATAGGAAACATCAATGATTGATGAAGAGAGCAAGAAGACAATCCAGCCAAGAAGAGTTAGAGTTAGGGTACCAAGAAATACAATAGCATAGAAGCCTAATGTGGACAAAGTTTTAAGATGAAGCAAACAAGTGTCTAGTGCTACAGAGCATGAGAGGAGACTTAGAACTGAAAAAAGACCAAGACTTTTGCCAAGAAGTAGGTCACTTGTGGTTTTAGAGGCAGTCATTTCCATAGAATGATGATGGCAGAGGACATAATGTAGAATATGAAGGAAATGAGAGGAAAGAAATCTGAGAATTCTCTTCCTATATTATTGAGGGTTCTAGGTGCTTTTCTCATAAGCATCTTGGCTGTAGACATCTTTGCCACAAGCATTTTTGCTACAAACATTTTCGCCACATAACTAATTGGCAGTAAGACAGTTTTGCCGTAAAAGACAAAATAACGAAAAATAAAAAAGGGGACTTTAAAAAGGGCATAATGAGGGGCAGCCCGTGACGTAGTGGCTTAGGTCGCACTTTGGCAGCCCAGGGTTCACAGGTTCGGATCCCGGCAGCCCGCCGACGCACCACTTGTCAGCCATGCCGTGGTGGCGTCCCATATAAAGTAGAGGAAGATGGGCACAGATGTTAGCCCAGGGCCAGTCTTCCTCACAAAAAAAAAAAAAAGGACATAAGGAAACATGAAAAATGAATAACAAAATTAAAAAGATTTACTGTGAAATACAAACTATTTGAATACATTTAAAATGTGTAGATTCATGGCAATACTGTGCAAGTAACCGATTTTATCTTGTGATTTGTACCTAAGCACTTGTCTTTGAAGTCTTTTGCTCATAGTATTACATATATATATTTTGCTTGTTTATTCATCTCGTTCAGCGTCCTTCGCATTCTTTCTTTTTTGCTAAGATTTCTTCCTTCATTAACAGAGGTATCAGTTTCTAAATACTAGAACGTATATTTGTAACTGAGCTTTGTATTGTGTTGTGACAAGCCTTCTACATTGTTGTTTGTTCTTGGCATATTTTCACATGTCTGTTGATAAACATTCCAAAATTCTATGGGAAATGTGGAGCTAAGATGTATACAATATAAAAATGGGAGTACTGCATCAATGGAGAAAGAAACCAAACTATCAACCAGTTGAACCCAAACTATCAACCAGTTAATTTATCTTTTATAGCAAAATTGCCTACAATTAGTCATGCAGCAAAAACATTTGTAGTGAAAATGATTGGGGCAAAAATGTCTAGGCAAAGATGCTTACAGTGAAAATACCAAACATGGTTACTGAAATCCATAAGTATAACTCAATCTCTGCTGTATTCATGTGAAATAAAGTTATTTCCATCTATAAATTTAGTTGTGCTTATGCATATATATATATATATATATATATATATATATCATCATTTCCTGTAAATAACTGTTGAATCTAATTGAGGAAGAAACAGGCAGGTGAATGGAAAGGACACTGATCCGGACAGTAGATCTGCATTCTAGTTCTGGTTTATCTGAAAGTGAGACCCCAAGCAAGACGACATGTAGAAAAGGAGGGTTTCGGCTAACTGAATGGTTCTCAGTTACTGGCAGAGGCACCCTGGCGTGCTGCCAAATTTCAACTTACATTAAAATTGAACTTTAGTGACAATATATGTTTTGTACCTTACAGAGTGTACAAATTTCACATGGCATGTTGTGCTGAACATGTCAGGTGATAAAATAGAGAGTGGTGTGCAACTTGCTGCAAGTAACTGGTCAACACATTACATAGCATCAAGCCACCATCAAAGAAAATCAGGTGTTTCTAGAATATGAGAGAATTTTGTCTCATGAGTACTTAAGATATCTTGGTCAGGGCAGTAAACAGCTCTTTTCAATCGTTAGCACACGAATGAAGGGCAACCATACGTGTGGATCTCTTTACATCCTCTATAAGACACCAATCTGTAGTTGGGATTATTGCTGACTTGTTTTATGTATTTAAGTCACTCAATTCCCTTAGGTACAATAGCCACAATTCTAGATATGAAAAAGTGTTATGAACACAAAAAGATTCATAACTACTGAATTTAATCACCAGTGAGATCCCTTCTAGTCATTATAGTCTATCATTTTAAGACAAATGTGTTCTAGTTTTGGTAGCTATTAAAAATTAAGCCCTCTATTTCAAAAGATTGAGATTGATCTTTAAAAAATTTTTTTTACCTTGATCAACTTGGAGCATTTAAAAAGTCAACTCCAAAAATATTTTCTGGCTCAGAATCTATAACATTTTCATTTGATTGAAAGCAGATTACATTTTTTTTCCACTTTTTACTCTTGACTTTGTTTTTGTTCTTTGGAGACATGCGAACACATGTTAATAGCTATGTTAGACTACTAATAGTACTGCTCTTTTTGAAAAAATAATCTGTTATTTGAAGAGACACTTCACCAAAGAAGATGTATGCAAATTAAAACCACAATACACCTATTAGAATGACTAAATTTTTTTAAAAAATTGTTCATTCCAAGTATTAGCAATAATGTGGAGGAACTGGGACTCTCATATACTGCTGGTGAGAACATAAAATGGTACAACCACTTTGGAAAACATTTAGGAAGGTTCTTTAAAAGTTAAATATACACCTGTCATATCATCCAGTCCTGCTACTCTTAGGCATTTATTCACTCATATATGGAATATAAACGGACACATGGACAGAGAGAACTGATTGGTGGCTATCAAGGGGAAGAGGGGTGGGGGGTGGGCACAAGGGGTGAAGGGATGCATCCACATGGTGACAGACAAACAATAATGTACAACTAAAACCCCACAATGTTATAAACTATTAAGACATCAATAAAAATAATAATAATAAAAAGTTACACATACACCTATCGTATCATCCAGTCCTGCTACTCTTAGGCATTTATCCAAGAGAAATAAAAGCATATATCCTCAGAAAAACTTGTACATAAATGTTCATAGCAGCTTTATTTGTAATAATGAAAAATGGGAAAAGATCCAAATGTCCATCCTGTGAATGAATAAACAAATTGTGGCATACCTATGTGATGGAATAGTCCTCAGCTATCAAAAGGAATGAACTATTGGGACACACGACAACATGGGTGCATCTCAGAATAATTATGCCGAGTGAAAGAAGCCAGATAAAGAGTGTGTATGAGTATGATTCAATTTGTATAAAATTCTAGAAAATGCAGATTAATCTGTACTGACTGAAAGTAGATCATTTGCTTTGGGGGAGGGGAGAGTGGAGAGGGACAGAAGGCAGGATTTATTTTGCTTATTTACTTATTTGTTTAATTATCTTTAAATGATCAAATTTGAGGGCATAGAATTGTTCATGATATTCTTTTGTTATCTTTTTGTTAAGGAGGGGGAATTTTTAAAAGGCACAAGAAAATTTGGGGGGGGAGTGATGAATATGTTTATTATCACGACAGTAATGATGGTTTCACAGGTATATACATATGTCAAAACTTACCGTGTTATACCCTTAATTTTGTGCAGTTTATTGTATGCCAATTATACCTCAACAGAGCTGTAAACAGAGAATCACCACTTCCAAGTGCTGCTGTTAAGATTAAACGTGTTAATGCTGACACATGGTACAGCCCTTGGAACAGAAATGTTAGCTATTATTATTGTTATTATTATCAGCCAAATGGGGATCAGGATGGTTCCCCTCTCGTTGGACTGAGGGCAGAATTGAATGAGTCAGTGCATGTCAGACGCCTGGCCCAGTGCTAAGCACCTCACAGGGCTCCACAGATGTTGCCAGGAGGTGGAGGCAGTGGGAAGAGTGGGTTTGTTGTTGTTATCATTGGTTGTTGTTTCCAATAGTTAAACAGTCCCTTTACCTTCCAAGTACTTTGATAGATATTAGCTCTTTTTAGTTTCCCACTAGCCCAGTGACGTAGATGCAGGCAGGGACAAATAGTACAGCTAGGTCCCCATAGGTGCCCCACTGCCAATTTTTGTTCCCAACTGCTGGCTTCTTCTTACAATGAAAGAAGCAATGTTTACTCCTGTTGAGAGTACTTACTCAAGATCTACTCCGTTTCTGGGTACTGTAGGGCACAGAGGTATAGACTCTAGTGCTGGCCTTAAGAAAAGTTAGCCTCATCGAGAAGACATTGCACACACTTCAGTACCAGTATTGACTGGTGTTTATCCCGTGCCAGGCATGGTGTTCCACACTTCATGAGCATCTCTCACTTAATCCTCAGAACAACCCTACCAGTGGGTATTATTATTCCCATTTTACAAATAAAGGAATTGTTGACCTCCAAACAATAGTCCTCAAGCCCTTCTACTAGAAAGCTGGTCCATTGGCTCTTACCGGTTTCTTCCCTGTTACAAGTTATTAATTTGGATTCGCGACCAAGCAGAGCCACGGAGGGAGCAATCAAGCTGCATTTCTCTGTGAAAGGCTGTGGCGGCAAGAATATTACTTCGTGGAGCAGAGTCTCAGGGAGGTGGCAGAGCATCCTTGGGCGGGATAGGTAGAGCAGCTGGAGGGAACAGGCAGGCTAAGTCTCCATCCTTTCGTAGGGAGCAAGCCCTGAGGGAAGAGCTGTCCCAGGTGCCTGCCTGGGTGGGTGGCGGTTCTGTGAAGACTGAAAAAATTGCAGACCCTTCTGTGAGTGCCTGTGGCTGGTTACATGATAGGTCTTCCGGGGGCAAAGGAAAGAGAATCTTCAGCAAATTCATTTTGATTACTTTGTCTATGCAACTGGTACTCTTGTTGGTGTCTGATTTTGCCTCTTGGCCCCACTCAGATTTAATTTCTAATCCCTCAGTGTCTTAATCACACCCTTAGGTGGTTCTGATCATTATTAAATGTTCATTTTGGTTTATAATTTTCTATTTATTATAAAATGTTAAATGTTTAGTGTCTAATATAATGTAGGGGAAAATTAAGATGATTAACCTCTCAAAGAGGATTATGACAAACATATGCAACCTTTGACCAAGAAGGTAGGTAAAAAGTAAAGTTCTGTGTGAGGCAGTGAAATGGAAATTTTGGTTTTGAAATATATAACTTGGCAGGTTAAAAATTGTTTAAAACAAAAGAATTCTATTCCAGCTAAGCCCTCTCTTAACAAGACAGGAAATGGTTCACCTTTGAGAGGAGCAATAATACCTTTTTCACCTGATATGTGAGGCCACCATTTTCTCTACTATATGGCTCTCACCTATCAAATGGGGTGAATTCTATCTACTGCACCTCCTTCCCATGGATGTGGATGAGATCATACCCATGGGAGTGCTTTGAAATAGAGAAAACAAGGTAGAAAAATAAGATGGCATTATTATTGTTGATATGAAGAACAATGGTAAAGACGACTATGCTGTCTTTTTTTCAGGATGAACCATGTGCCCTACCTTCTACCTGTTGGCTGAAGGCTGACAGTCCATTATGGGAGTGCGATTCCTTTTCTTTAATGCTTTTAGCTTGAATTTAAACATTATCTTGAGCAAGTGGTTAGACTTAGCCTATTTTCATCATTTATATCTCTGTAAGGATGAAATGGAGAGGGAGCTTGCCCGTTCCACTTTCTTTTCCCTCTGAGGAATCATGGATAAGAGGAGAGGATGGCATGAAAACAAGTGTCATCAGAACTTGGATTTTAATTTAGGTGCTGACATAGCGAGTAAACCCTTCAGAAAAATCCCTTGTTCTTGTTAAGGCTCAGTTTGCTCATCTCTCAGTTTCAGAGAGAGACCAGGTATGATGTTCTGCATCTCTAAGAATTCTAAACTCCCATGACAATTATGTGCCAGGTAATAATGACAACAGCTGTGGAAGAAGGTTTTCTCACCTCCATACACAAACAGGGAAGCAGGTAAGGGGAGCCAAGTGATTTGCCCAAAGTTCATATAGAGCTATCTGATACCAAAGCTAAGTCTCCATCCTTTAGTTTCTCTGGAGGATGGAGTTAGTCCACCATATTATCCAGATGTTCTTACCTACTGCACTCTCAGCTTCCCTCAAGCCGTGGCTCTCACCTTGTTTGCACACTAGAATCACCTGCAGGGCTTTTTAAAAATACTGATGCCTCAAAACCACAGTGAGATACCACCTCACACCCTTTAGGATGGCTACTATCAAAAATACCAGAAAAGAACAAATGTTGGCGAGGATGTAGAGAAACTGGAACCCTTGTGCACTATTGGTGGGAATATAAAATGCAGCCTTTGTGGAAGCAATATGATGTTTCTCCAAAAATTAAACATAGGATTACCATATGATCTAGCAATTCCACTTCTAGGTATAGACACAAAAGGACTGAAAGCAGAATCTCAAGGAGATTTTTGCACACCCATGTTCATAGCAGCAATAAGCACAATACCAAAGGTGGAAGCAACCTATGTGTTCATTGACAGGTGAATAGATAGACAAAATGTGATGTATCTATACAATGGAATATTATTCAGCCCTAAAGGCAAAGGAAATTCTGACACGTGCTACAATATGGATGAACCTTGAGGATGATAAGTGAAATAAGCCAGTCACAAAAGGACAAATACTGTATGATTCCACTTACGTGAGACAGCTAGAGTAGTCAAATACATAGAGACAGCCCCAGGTTGGGAGGAGGGATAAAAGGAGAGTTATCGTTTAGTGGGTATAGAGTCTCAGTTTTGCAAGGTGAGTTCTGAAGATGAATGGTGGTGATGGTTGCACAACAATGTGAATGTACTTAATGCCACCGAACTGTACACTTAAAAATGGCTAATATGGGGAGCAGGCCTGGTGGTGTAGTGGTTCAGTTCACACGCTCTGCTTTGGCGGCCTGGGGTTCGCAGGTTCAGATCCACAGCATGGTCCTATGTACTGCTCATCAAGCCATGCCTCGGTGGTATCCCACATAGAAAATAGAGGAAGATTGGCACAGATGTTAGCTCAGCCACAATCTTCCTCACACACACACACACAAAATGGCTAATATGGTAAATTTTATTTTATGTGTATTTTACCACAATTCAAAATAATTTTAAAAAATAGTGATACCAGGGCCAGACTAATTAAAGCAGACTCTCTGAGGGCAGGGCTAGGACTCCGGTGTTTTATAAAAGCTTCTTGGAGTTTTCTGCTGCACCGTGAGCATTGAGAAGCTTCAATCTAGAACCACAGGCCCCCACCCTGGCCCTCCTCCCTGGAAACACTCATCTTCAGGACCAAAATGTCATTTGCCAGTTTGAGCCAAAATAAAACCCCAAATCACTGGCATCACCTCCTGCAGATATTCTCTTGAGCATATTCTTCCTGGAGAAAAGAAAAGAAGCTTCTGTCTTGGGTTTGCTGACAAGAAAGAGTCTTCTGTGTGCTTATTCTATTCTGAAACAGACCTCGCTCTGAATTCTCTGACCCAGGGAAAAAAGCTCTGGTATCTGAAGAAAGCAAGGAGATCCCAGGCTCCAATCAAAGGAAGCATGCCTGGGGAATCAGAGGAACATTATGGTGTTGTATAAATTTCTGGTGAGGTTTCAGCCTGCAGCACGATCCTGAATTCTATGCAAAACACCAAGGATGCTGGTGAATCAGAAGGTGACTTGGATAATCACTAATCACGGGCCTTGGGCCTTACTGTGATGATGAAGTTAGAAAAAGAAATAGGTTTACAGTCAGAGGAAGAGAGGAAATGAAGGACAAGGAGGTTTTTGGAGTGTGCCAGAGGATGGAGAGAGTTCGTTGCAACGCATCTGAGAGGACAATGAAACTCTAAAACAATGAAGCATGCATGCCCTTCTGCAAAGAAGTGGCAAGGAATTCGGTTTAGGTCTGAGGAAGGGAAGGACTGATAGGGAGATTACAATCCTTAAAATCTTTTATCTTTGCTACCAAAGCAGGGGATTGGGGGAGGTCTCATTCTCAGTCGGGATGTTTCTATTGCCACACTAGTAGGTACATCATTTCAGGCATCCTTCCCCAACAGAACTTTCTGTGATGATGGAAATGTTCCAGTGGTGGGCTGGAGCTGGTTTTTACTGGCTTGTTGAGTTGATTATTTCATTTTCAGGAATTTTGTGAGCTGGTTGTTGAGCACTGCTATTATTAAAAAATTAAATTGCATAGACTTATCTTAAATATTATATTAAAAATAAGGGTAATAAATACTCAAAACTCACCAATTCTTAATTATTTTACTACACTTTACTGTTATGTATGCACTGAGGTTTGCACTGTCCAATATGGTAGCCAATAGCCACAAATGACCATAGAGTACTTGAAATTGACTAGCGTTACTGAAGAAGGGAATTTTAAATTTTATTTAATTTAAATTAATTTACATCTAAATGGCCACAAATGGTTGGTGGCTACAGTAATGGAGAGTGCAGGTCTGGAGTTTTTGCGGAAAAGTTGTGTCTCATCGGTGACTGTTATCAGAAGAGCATTTGTTTCAGTTGCTAAATGAGTATCTTTCTCTTTCATTTTAGTGATTTTCGTTTTTATTATCAGATCATTTGGATCTGACCTCAGGTTACTTGGGAAAGCAGTGATGAAGGGAGTAGTAGAGAGTGATGGAGAGAGAATTCATTCTAAACTGAATTCTTAGTGTTTAGTGAGGTCACATGCTAATGCCAGCAGAAAATGCTTCTGCTTGCTGTTGTGTGACCCCATGAGCAGAAGCCAAAGGACAAGCATACTTGCCTGGTCCAGAGCTGACTTCGGATGCTGGGTGACATCGACAGGCATTTCTGGGGCTCACTTATTGCTCAGGAACAACATGAGACTTCTCAGATTGAGAGAGGACTGCAGCCAGGATCCTCCAGTCCCAATACCACCACAATCAGACTCAATTTGCAAGGGAGTGACCTCGGCTCACCCGAGCTGTCCAAGGTCAGCCCTGGTAAGACAGCTGGGAAGTGCTGGACAATTAGCACTTAAAGGTGTTGCCTCAGATGTGCCCAAGCCATGTCCCTGTCCCATTCCCCCAGATAGCTCCCTGCTTTAATTTCCCTGCAGGTTTCAGAAAGGATGCATTAAGTTATAATCACTAGCTGTTTTGTGAGCAGCCTTTTGTGACAAATAACGACTGTAATGAAAAAAAAGAAAAAGGGAAAATGGGATGATTGAAGCTCACTGGGATGCTTTTGCTGAGCCGTTTGTAAAGCAACACAAACAGACAAATGAGGCGCTTCTTTGCCCATTAATTCGTATCTGTGTTTTCATTTGTCACCAACAGGTGAGCCTGTTTATTAGGCTTCCGTTAGACAACAGAGACCACTTTACTTAACCTAAGGTGGGATCTTAGAGACGGCAAGAGTCACATGACTCTGACTTTGCAATCTTGTTTCCAAATGAGTCAGCTCTGTACGTCCTGCCATGTGATTAAACTAAAACTACAGCTGGGACTCTTCCCATTAAACCTTTGACATCCTAATAAAGCTGCCCCCTCCTTCCTAGCCCCAGAGCTTCAGGCTCTTTGTGCTCATCTGGTCCATTGAAACAGCTCCTAATATCTTCCTGAGAAGGTAGAGATCTAATCATAATACTCCCATGGTCTAAAATCTTTAGTGGTTCCCCACTATTTGTGAGCAGCTGAAAATGACCTTTGAGAACCTTTGTCGGGCTGACTTCATGTGACTATATAATTAGACAGTAAGTTCTATGAGACCAGGGACTCTGTATTTTGCTCATGTTTTAATCATAAGAACACATAGCAATCATTTGCAACAATATGGATGGATCTTGTGGGTGAGAGTATTATGTTAAGGGAAATAAGCCAAACAGAGAAAGACAAACACTGTATGATTTCACTCATATGTGGAAGATAAACAAACATATGGATAAGGAGACCAGATTAGTGGTTACAAGAGGGGAAGGGGATGGGGGGAGGGTGAAAGGGGTAAAGGGGCACATATGGATAAAAACTAGACTGTTGGTGGTGAACATGTTGCAGTCTATACAGAAACTGATATATAGTCATGTACACCTGAAATTTACACAATGTTATAAGCCAATACAACCTCAATAAAATAATTTTTTTTTAAAGAACATGCAGCAAAGATCCTTGCATTTAAGAGGTCCATAAGACTCTGTTGGACTCAATTGAATCTAAAGCAAAAATAAAAAGAAATTCTAATGTTTTCCTTAGGTGCTGTTACTTGAATATGCAGACTTTAAAAAAGTAAGAAACACCCCAAAATTTCCACTCTTTCCTAGAGGGATCATTTTCAATATTTTTCTAATAGCAGTAACCTTATAAATTTTAGATGCCCACTTACCAAAAGTCGTATGTCAGAAATTCTATATCTTGGATCAACCTTAACACAGGTTCCAGAGGCACCTTGGAGACCACACGAAAGCCAGGAATTCCTATTGAAAATTGACTTGGAGTAAGAAAGAGAACCAGTCAGGAGGGCCAGACTCTGCTCCTTGCTCTGCTGTTAACTAGCTATATGAGCTTGAACAAGTTGTTCCACTTTCCGGGTCATATTTTCTCTTTTGTAAAATGGAAATGGGGCTGAATGGTCATCGGTGTCTCTCAAATCTAATAGTCTATGATTTTTAAAGCCGATTAAACTTTTCCAAGGACATAAAGACCCTAAATCTATTCTTTCCATTTTTTGCCTGTGAATCTTATAGAGCAAAGGTTTTAGCACAAGTTCCACTGAGGTTCATTCAACAGACACCTGCCTATCACCGAATTAGTAGACTTGAAGGGCAATCCGGTGTTATTGTCAATGACGCTGCTAACAATAAGGACTGGGTTACCACCTGCCCTTCATCCTAGGCCCCCTTGTGGAATGATACTAAGAAAGTTGCTTAGACAAGCCTTTAGTCAATCCTTTTTCCTCCCCGAGATACAATTCAATGTTAACGGTCCATCAAGGCTAATTCTGAGGAATATATATCATTGCTCCTGCAGTGGCCATTGTAGCTCACCACCAGGTCCCCTCTTTAGAACTCACACGTACAACCCCCAGCTCCTGGGATGATCAGCTGCTGATGGCTTATGGCTGCATCTCTCACTGGAGAATCCCCAGTATCATAGGGAATTGCCTCACCCAAGGTTATGCCCTGTGGTAGAATTCAAGATGGTGGCAAATTCTTTGTACTCCTGCCATGGAGAGGTGGAGTTGAATCCCACCCACCCAGCCACCTTGAATTCTGGGAGGGCTCTGTGATTGCTTTGATTCAATAGAATTCATCAGAAGTGACGCTTTGCCGGTTTCTGGGCCCAAGACATAAAGGACTAGCAACTTCCGCTTTCTGCCATTTGAAAGACTCTCTAGGAGCCCCAAGCTACTACTCAAGAAGCCCAGCTACTCTGAGACCACCATGCTGGAGAACCTCATATGAGTGATCCAGTCGACAGTCTCGGATGAGCCTAGCTTTCCAGTCACTCCTGCCAAGGAGCCAAACACGTGAGTGAAGTTGTCTTGGACCCTCCAGACCAGCCCATCCGCCAACTCAATACCACCAAGCAACCCCTGTCAGTGATGTGTAGATCAGGAGACTCAACCAGCTAAACCCTGTCTGAATTCCTGACCTACAAATTTGTAAGATGTAATAGCATGTTTGTTGTTTTTAGCTGTTAAGTTTTCTAGTAGTCCGTTGCACAGCAGTAGTTAACTGGAATGTGTGCTCTTCCCCAAGGGCAGTTCACAGCCAATGAGTAGCTGACGAGGGACAGTAAAGCCAGACCCCTTGCCACAATGTTGGACACTCTGAAGGGCCGTTCCAGCTCCAAAGCTCCCTGAAGGTTTGGCTGAAGCTTCATTTGCAACCACTCTGTGAGTCAGCTTCTCCTCAGCCTCATCCTGCCTTCCTCCCTTCTTTACAGGTTTATCTCCCCAGAAAAGCATGGACAACACATCACTCCATCTCAGAGTCTCTTCCCAGGGAACCCAATCTGAAATAGCCCCACATTTTGCTTTCTCTAAGTGAATTTTCTCAGGTCCTTTTTCTCTTCCTCTTCTCCCTTTGGGTTTGAGTTATGTTGATAAAATAAGAAATCAGCAAGAGAGCCAGCCCTGGTGGCCTAGTGGTTAAAGATCAGCGTGCTCTGCTTTAGCAGCACAGCTTCAGTTCCTGGGTGTGGAACCACACCACTTTGTCAGTAACCATGCTGTGGTGGTGGCTCATGTAGAAGAACTAGAAGGACCTACAACTAGAATATACAACTATGTACTAGGGCTTTGGGGAGGGCAGAAAAAAAAAGAGAGGAAGATTGGCAACAGATGTTAGCTCAGGATGCATCTTTCCCAGCAAAAAAACACAAAGAAATCAGCAAGATTCTAATTGCTATAATATTTGGTGTCTTTGGGGTCCTATCGGGTGGTCAATTAATATATGTTGAATGAATTTTTGTTGAATGGAAGAATCAGGGGAGTTTGTAAAAATGTAAATTACTTACTTTTTCATGGTTGCTGGTGGGGCAGAATGAGGGAATTCTAACTCCACACAATCTAGACCACGTACATGAATCTTTCATCTATCTAGTAACTTCGAACATTAGTTGGGAGCTGTGGGAACCAGTGTCTCATTGATTGAAATAAATGCAGACAGAAATGTGGGGTTTTCAGTGTGGAGAGTTCCAATTAGGGTAACCAGATTTTCCATCTGAGTAGAATAAATCGTTGCTTTAGCAGAGTAATTAGTAAATTCACAGACAAGCAGTTGGGCTCAGCTAGTTTTTTCCTCTCTGCACACCAAGCTAGAGCAGGTACAACCAGGTGATACCAAATTCAAGTAAGAGGCACGATCTTTGCTTTCCAAAGCTTTCATCTAAATGCACAAAGCAAAAAAGGAATAGTTATATAGCAGCACATCACCCAAGGAAAGAAAATATGAACACTTGACAGAAACTTGGAAATAAAGGAAGGATACGATCAGCATTGTGTGGGTTTCTCACTGGATTTGAGTGGATAAAGTCTACCTACTGCTTTATTTTATTTATACAGTCACAGCCTGCATGTCCTGAAATGATTTTCTGAATCTAATTCTTAGTTCTTCTCTTCTTTAGCCTCCTGTTCATCGTTGCTTAGGAAGCACCTAGGATACGATGGGTGCCGTGTGAATTCCTAGCAGAGAGACCAGAGAGTGAAATGGCTCCACATCAGCTCTGCTGCCTTTAGGCAACAGATTCTTCTTTTTCTTCCCCTGCAGTTTTACACATTCCCATAATGTCAACAACTTAAGACTAGAAAAATTCCTAGAAATAAAAATCAAATTTAAAAGTTGATGCTGTCGGCGCCAGCCTGGTGGCGTAGTGGCTAAGTTTGCACACTCCACTTCTGGGGCCCAGGGTTCATGGGTTTGGATCCTGGGCGTGGACCTGTACACCACTTATCAAGCCACGCTGTGGCAGGTGTCCCATATAAAGTAGAGGAAGATGGGCACAGATGTTAGCCCAGGGCCAATCTTCCTCAGCAAAAAGAGGAGGATTGGCAACAGATGTTACCTCAAGGCTAATCGTCCTCACCAAAAAAAAAAAAAAAAGATTGATGCTCTCTTTCTGATTACCTCAGGTATTTTCCCCAGGTTCCAGAACACAAATTTGATTCTTACACAGTGAAAAATACACGTAAAATGTTAACTTTTCATCTTAAATTGAGGGAGAGATGCTAAGAAAATAAGTCATTGGTGAATGACTGGAACGTAGCCTTCTGGGGCCTTCCCAACACCCCGGGTAACATGGAATTGATAGGTTGGGAGGTAGAGGAATGCTCAGGGCAACAGTGAAAGTGCATTTGTCCAAGGAGCTGAATTCTGAGGTAACGACTTCCATGGCATTTTTAGGATGTTGACTATTAGTGTTCTAGCTGCTACCACACTTCATTTCGCCTCTTATGAAAGTTTATTTCATGTGAATCCTGAGCTGGGGTTTCATTTCTTTTCTTCTTTGGTTTCAGGCTAGCTCTTTGTTCAGAGATTACTGGAACTAATTTCAGCCACACCTGCAGTTTTCTTGGTGATGGGTGGAGGAAGGACATCGGGCAGAATTCAGTGTGATTCTGTACATTTACAAGGCCTCTGGTTCCTTCTCTCCGGACACTTTGTTGTTCAGGGAGGTTGAGTTTCCACAGCAGGCACCAAGAGCTGTGACCCCCAACAACGTGATGCTCCTGACACACCCTGAGAACCCAAACGTGCATCTCCCAAATATCTTTGAAAGGAGCCCTCCCACAAAGGCAAGCTCAATGAAATCAGCTCGAAGGTAGGGTTTTCTAGCTCTCTTTTTGTGACCTCGCTGGGTGTGCCTCAATTTACCTATAAAGATGCTACGTATGTTTCAAAGCTAAGGTGATTTTTATTCCCTTGAATATTTATAAATATGTATATACAGAAAAGCAATTTGAGGAAGGTATGGCCTAATAGATCAGACAAATACCAAATTTCTAGGGGTCCTAGAATCAATGTCATAGGCTTTCTCTCCTCTGCACTGACCTCCTTAATCCCTGAATCCCACTTTCATAGAAAATAAAGGAAGGGGCTGGAAACAGGTCTTGGGGGTGGGGAACCCAAATGCCTAGGAGAGGGCCACATGTGTTTTTCTCAGGAATAGGAGGCTAGCAGCCTTAAACCAGGCCCACCACTGGCTCAGAAGATATTTTGCCGCATTTTCTGCAGCACCCCTGAGATGTACCAGTTCACACCTGTTCTCTGGGGTTATCTCTGAAGTGCTTCTTAGAGGACAAAGAACTATCTTTCTAGGCTGCATACTTTGCTATTCAAAGTGCAGTCCAGGACTTGCAGCTCGGGCATCGCCTGGGACCTTGTTAAAACTGTACAATCTCTGTCGCCACTCCCCGTCTCCTGAATCAGAATCTACGTTTCACAAGTGCCCCGGATGAATCTTTTGCACATTAAAGTTTGAAAAGCACGGCCACACAGGATCCCTACTCACAAACCACGCCTATCGTACTTAGAAGCCCGCAGTACCTCTGGCAGTTGCCTGTATTGTGGCCTCCACTCCCACCCTGCCTTCTCTATGTGACAATCTACATGACCTTCTGCAGCCCAATATTACCGTTCAGCTTCGTCATACGTGAGCGTCCCATTATGTCTCCTGAGCCTGGCATGCAGGGTCCTCTCAGATCTGGGTCAGCCTCATCTGCCATTGCTCCCAGCATGACCACAGCTTCTTGGCCTCACACATTCTATGCTGATTCTGGCCTTTGTACCTTTGCTCCTATCATCGCAGCCTAAAGTGCCCTTCCTACCCATCCTGCCCATCCTTCGAGACTCAACTAAGGTCTCACTTGTCTTAGGAAGCCTTCTGTGGCTTGTCTTCCCCTAATCACCAGGGCACACACACTCATACACACAGCTTAGGCGCCCGTCCTCGGGATTCCATACCGATGCTGAGGCTTAGCCCTCTTGCCACATTCCATATTGTTCCACAGTAGTCTAGCTCTGCCACGAGACTCTGAGGGCCCGGAAGCATGAGACAGTCATAGGGTCAGTGTACTGTAGGGATGAGTATGAACTCTGAAGCTAGCTGTCTGAGATCATATCCCAGCTCTGCCATTAACTAGCTATGTGACTTTGAACAAGTTACTTAACCTCTCTGTGCTTCAGTTTCATCATCCACAAAAATGAATAATTTGAAGTATCTACTTCATGAGATCGTTGTGAGGATGAAATGAGTTGATATGTGACATATGTTATGATATAAACATTTTTGCTATCAATTTTTAATTATTTATTAATTTTTAAATTATTTGGACCTCCAGGGACTGGCTGAGTGCCTGGCATAAAGTAGGTGCTCCATAAATAAAATATTGAATAATTGAATGTATTACAATCCTTGTTTGAGTTTTGTCTTGTTTGACCAACCAAATCCAGTACCTCTGTGAAGTCCGTAGAGTTTGCATCATTAGCCCATGTCAAAAGCGAGGAAGGGGCCTAAAGAGGTGCCCTCACCCGAGACCTCACAGGTAATTCAAAGTAGGGGCAGGCCCAGAGCTAGAGCTCTTCTTGGCTTGTTGCTTGTGCAGGGTCAATACCCCTGATGTTAAATCTGCCAAATGGGAACACAGTGGATTTTAAGGGTGGGCATCTAGTCCTGAAAACTTCTCTCCTAAATATCTTATTGCCAAAGACCAGCAACCATGCCCACTCACCCGAAGAGCAGTGGTTCACTCCATTCTATCACCCAGAAGAGAATTCTGCCAATTTCCATTCCAATTTTATACTGTCTGGCAGACAAAGTCCTTAGGATGCACATGTCAACTTGACAATTTATTAAAATGCTAGGATAAAGAAAAAAACATTGCAGACTGATAAAAACTGCTTTTTCTAAATATTCATGTTATAAATTTTCAATATGGCAAAGAAAATTCTTCTCACAAGCACAATGACCAAAATAATCCAGACCTTCTTACTAGTTTATTTGCCTTAAATTTGTTTTTGTTCTGAGTATGAAAATGAACATTCATACAATATGACAACAGCTGTAAATACTTTGCTTTGTTTTTACTGAAAGAGAAAGAAAATCAACTTTAATTTGAATATTAAACCATCCAGAATATCTAGCTGAAAACATGTTTTTATTATTTGCATTCTTAGGTTTGGCTTGTTATGCTTTTGGCATATCTACTGATATCACTGGCAATAGTTTTTCATTTCATATATTAATATTTAATATTCTTTAAACATTGTTCAACCTTAATGGTTGTCTAATTTCTGTTTTTCACCCACAGAGAAGCTATTAATTTATGAGGATATAGGGCAGTAAGTAATAATTTGCATGAATGCCTTGAGCAGATATGCTTCCATAGGTCGCCCATAGCATAGACTCTGGGAGGGATGATACCATCTATTGGCTAAGCTCCAATGAACACTGCTTTACAAGAAGCAGAAAAAAAGTTTTTAATCCATAAAGAAGTCTACTAAGTGAAAAATCAACAGAGATGACAGGAGCCGGTTTGTTTCTTTTTCTCTTCTGTGTGTGCTCTGCAGTTCCCTGTTGGAAGAGATTTATGAAATGGCAAAGCAAGAAGCTGAAGTGCTTTGAAGACCCGAGACCAGCCCATCCTTATCCGTGTCCAAAACCTCATTCTTCTCCCAATAACTCTGTCGACAGAACTCCGAGTCCACACGTTGCCAGCTGAGCTAATCCAAAATAAGGTCAGTTGGGGCAAAAAAATTCATCGATGAGTCAAACCAGGGGTTCAGTAGTATCTAGACTGCTGAAATCTGCTCACTGCCCCACCCCATTGGTAGTGACATTTCACACCGTAGATTTGACAGATGGTTTAGGCAGCACAATAGCACCTGTGTTAAGTGTTAATCTTGGAGCTGGAGGTACGATTGCACTTTCAGAGGAGAGAAGATGCTTTATATTTGAAAAGACATTAGGTTAATTGCCCTCAAAGTGATCTCAATACTTCCCTCTTCCAAAAAGGTGTGGGATTGATGCCCCTTGGCCAGGAAGTCAATGAAGTCAATCCTCGCCGTTCCCATAAATTCTGGCCCCAGAATTTACCCACCTTAGTGCTAGTGTCAGTTTCCTAGAGTAACCTTTCCCAAAATCTGGGATTTACAGTCACCTAGGGACAGATGCCACACTGGCACCCTGTGGTAGACAGTTAAGGTAGTTACCCAGACAATTTGGAACATTTGAAATAATATTTCCTCAATTATCTGCCTACTACAGAGTCTTTTCTTTTAAAGTAACTAAGTGATTGTTGTAATTCTCTTTTTAAATTTTTTCTCATCTTGAACAAGTTCTATAAATAATAGTAGAAGTTCAATAAGATTTAGAATTAGAGCCCATGTTAATAAAATCTCATCTCATAATCTAGTATTTTGACATTCAGAAAATATATTTAACAGAAATAATGATTTTCCTAGCTGTTCAGGAAGTTAAACTAACTATTCTGATACAGGGAAACCCAAGCCCCCCAGTTTTAAACCAGGCTCTAAAAACTCATCCCCGCTCTTTATTTTTCTTGTGCTGAATTTACATCATGGCTACAGACTTTCCAGATATGCTTTTCCTTATTAAAATACTGAAACAAAATTAGTAGTGCTTAAATTATGGGCATATATTTTTAAAGCCTCATTATTTTGGATTGAGGACAGTAGTTTTCTTGGTTTGCTGTTTTGGGCTACATCTTTATGAACCAAGAAGACATATTTTGATATAAATTTATCCATGGATGAATTGTATGTTGTTGAGTATACAGGAAACTGTGACATTACTTTCTCAAATCGTTACCAATTGATTAATAAAAGAAATTTTCCACTTGCCATTATGTAACATAAATAGCTGAGTTTAAGACTTATTAAAGATTTAGGGTTCTATTATTGAAAACATAATTATTAGCATATGATACTAACTTAACATGATTCATAAACTGGACGTATTTTTCTTCCTATAAAGAATAAAAATTTAAAGCAGCTTCTATTATATCATGGGCTTTGAATGCAATGCGATCTACCTTTATGATGCTAATCCAGCCACAGAGAGAGAAGATGCCACAGGGCCAAGGAGGCTGCTTCTGAAATAAGCTCATCTGTCAGTGTTTCAACTCAGGACAGTAGCATCTTAGGTTTTGCTTGTTCAGAGTAGTGGCTGTCACACAGAGTCATGACACACCAGGGTGTCAGGGTCGGTGTTGTTGCTAAATAATAACAAAGAGTTGTGAATTATTTTTACGGGGAAAGGGGTGGCTGGGGGCAGTTAACAAGAGCAAAGTCTGAACCATTCCATAACAGCTTCACGGCCCTCTCCCACATTATGAAAGGCTGCCTTGAGTGGCGAAGCTAGCTAAGTGCCCAGGGTCTTGCAAACAGGGCAAGAAGTGACACATTGCCTGCAGTCCAGATCACCTTGTCTTGGGCCAGTGAGTCAGGCTTGGGGAGTGCAGTCAGCGGTTGGGGCCCCTGTGCATGGCTGTGTGGGCTGCGTGGCCTGATTTCAAAGTTATTTCCGTGTTCTTTCTCATTTCATTGGTGGATAAAATTTTAATAAGGAAGAAGCCCAAGACAGATAAAAAGACAGCAATAGTGTGTCTACATTGCTCTGTGATCAAGAAAGATGCCATAAACATTTCTCTTGGTACCAAAAGCAACGTGATAATCTAGATTGAGTTTGTAACCATCCTCTGAGTATGGATAGAAACACACGAGAACAATAAACTCTGTGTATTATTTTAGCAATTAAATACGAATTATCTGTGTTTATTTTCCAACAGTATATACCACACACCTTATTGATATTACCTGGAGAAGGAAGGTCCGGGGGGGAAAAAATCAAGATTCCTTTCATAAAATAAGCATCAACATTTTAACATTTTGGTTAGAGTATTTATTTCTTCCTCATAAAGTGACAGGATTCTTTTTTGAGAATTAAAATTGGTTAACTCTACTGCAAATGATTTTATAAACATGAGGTCAGGGAAACATGCTGTGGCTTTGTTTGAGGAATTCACGATCTGGATGCACCTATAGAAGCGTGAGCATGAACTATCCTGCCAGCTGCAAAAGCACACACGTTGAAGAATCCCCAACATAGGGCAAGTGGGTCAAAGTAGAATCAACAGTTCTGAGTCCATGGGGTCAGCCTAGTTCTTCTGTATGTTTCAGAATAAACCAGAATTCCCAACTGTGGTGAGTAACAATGATAACTGAAACAGCTAGCATGATACAGTATTTGCTAGGTGTCAAGGATATTATCTACTTTAATAGCTTCAATCCTCAGAGCAGTGTTGAAGTGGATTATTAATATTCCCATTCTTTCGCATAAAGAAAGTTGCCCAAGATCACACGGATAGTAAAAGGCAGAGCTGAGATTCAAACTCAGGCTGTCTGGCTTCAGCATCTGTGCTGTTAATATTTTGTGACATGTAAAAATTACATAATATGTAAATTTCAGTGTCCAAAAAGTTGTATTGGAGCACCAGCCTCATTCATTCCTTTGCGTATCGTCTAAGGCTGCTTTCGCACCAAAATGGCAGAGCTGAGTAGTTGCAACAGAGACCATATGGCCTGCAAAGCCAAAAACATTTACTATTTGGCTCTTTAAAGACAACATTTGCTTGGGGTCATCACTGAGCCACTAAGAAGAAGAAGCAAGAGTCTCCAGATATAATGTGGGGGCTGTCAGAATGGGTCAAATCAGCAACTTGGATCCCAGCTAAAGCCAATGTGGGTCCCAGGATGGGGTTACTACAGACATAGAGAACAACAGGAAATTTGTCACTTCTCGCTTGGTCTTTGGAAGCAGGTCAAAGGTAAATACAAACACCTTCAATCACCAATTAACTTAAAAGAAAGCTCACATTATACCCACCTGCAGAAAAGTACTGTACTTCCTCTCCTCAGGTACAGGTATAGAAATCACCAGTTACAGCCTCGTCCAATGCTGGCCTGTTGGAATGTTCCAGGACACTGCAATTCCAGAATCTTCCATGGCAGCTTCTTTCTTACAAGAAAAATAAGTGACGGTTGATGAAGGGACAAGATGGTGAAAAGGTGACTTTATGTAATGATTTTAAATATTTTACAAAATCAATCTTTGTAATAAACCAACTTTCAGACAGGAAGGACATAATTCACCAAGATCATTCCTATAGCATTCCTACCTGGTGGTGATTTGAGGCAGGATAGTGTTTTCTGGAAAATTTAAGATTTACAAAGTAAACTCTTAAAAAAAAATACTTCTTTCAAAATGAGCAAAAGAGTTCTATGGTTAATTTTTTTCTAAGTGTAATAGAACTGTACTAAATTGCCCTTGCTGAAAATAAAACCAGACTAGTTTAAAAAAAAAAGATTAAACAGTTTTTTGAATGAAGTGAACAATCTTCAAGTATAAACTGTATTTTAATATTTAGAATTAACTAAATATTGCCTCAAAGGCACCAAATGTTAGGAATAGATATATATGCCTGTTGTGGAAGCAAGAGTGAATAAAACAATTTGTTCTTCAAAATATTTTAAAAACTTGCTCTGGAATAACAGTTTCACTATTATTTTGCATGATCTCTATAAAAGGAATTTGTTCAGCAGAGAGAAATTTAAAGCTAGTTATACCAAATCTGAGTTAGTTATTTTTAAATAAGTTTCAACAACCAATCTTTCAGCCACCACCCAAAGGCAATGAAATGCTTCAGAAAATGTCTACGTGTAGCCAGGTAACTCTGGATTCTATGGAGCAGAACTGAGATGTGCCAAATAGCAAATAAAGCCAAAGAATAAGTGTTCCCCTCTGTTCCACTAACATTTATCTATTCCTTCCCTGTTAGTGCCATACTCTCTGTTATATCCTGAAGCTATAAAGATGACAGGGACGCAGTTACTACCCTGACTTGGCTTTCAACTATAATTCTCACACTTTTTCTACATTTCTACTTCCAGAAGGGTTTTTCTCCACCTCTCTGATTATTCTGTTCCACCTGGTTATGTCAATCACTCCCGTTGACAGTCTTATACCCACTGGAGAATTTTTAGGGCCTCATTCCACGTATCCTTCCTGGTCTCCTGCATAGAAATGTGCATCCTGCTGACATAACAGCATGTAGATCAGTTCTCTATTGCCACAATAGTGCTACACAACGAACAATCATAACACCTCAATAGATTATCACAATACACATTTATTCAGCTTGTGAGTCTATGAGGTTAAGCTGATCTGGCCACACTCAGCTGAGGCCTGGCTGCAGGTTGGTACCCATATCTGCTGGTTTGGGCTGGGCTTCCAAATATGTCTGGGGGTTGGCTGACTATTAGCTGATCCATGATGGCCCAGTTCCTCAACCTGCAGGCTAGCCCAGACATGTCCTTCTCACGGAGATGACAGAGGTCAAGAGTGAGCAAGCCCAATAAGGCCAGGTAAGTTTCTATCTGTATCACATTAGCTGTCATCTCTTTGACCAAAGTAAGTCGCATGGCCAAACCCCGTGTCAGAATGAAAGGATCATACAAAGTGACACGGCAAACGGTATGAATGCAGGGAGCAGCAAAGGTATGGGGCTATTTTTTGTTTGCAATCTACCATGTGTGTAAACAAAACTGAGAACCCCAAATGTAAATTATTTTTATTGTAAAATGTGTAAGTGGAAATATATGTAAATCAATGAACAAGAATCCTATTGCCCAACAATTTCTAAACATCACTATATTTTAGAGGATCTTAACAAAGCTATAAACTTCATCTGCTCAATTTAGTCCTGCTTAGTGCTTTCATGAGACCTCCCACAGTTCAGGAGACACTTAGAGATGGGGCAGCTAAAGCCAATGTGGGTCCCAGGACGGGGTTACTACAGACATAGGGAACAACAGGAAATTTGTCACTTCTCGCTTGGTCTTTGGAAGCAGGTCAAAGGTAAATACAAACACCTTCAATCACCAATTAACTTAAAAGAAAGCTCACATTGTACCCACCTGCAGAAAAGTACTGTACTTCCTCTCCCAGCAAGTGGAACATGCCCAGTAAGGGTAACTAATACCCCTAGCCCCACCTGGTTTTGGATATAACTGCATATAACTCCTATCCTCTGGATAAAACCAGAGTACAGTAATCCAGACTAACCCACTGAGTGTGTGAATGTTGATGGTGTGGAGGAAACAGGCATCAGGGTATGCCACAAAGGACAGTGAACAAGCAAATGGGCACAACTTATGTGGCCCTTGGTGACAGGAATTGACTAATCTTTATTTTATTTTTTTATTTGTGGTAAAAAACACATAGCATGAGATCTACTCTCTTATCAAAACTTTAAGCATATAGTACAGTATTGTTAACTATAAGCACAATGTTGTACAGCAGATCTCTAGAACTCTTCCATCTTGCATGACTGAAACTTCATAGCCATTGAAAAGCAACTCCCCACCTCCCCCTCCCCATAGCAGACACCATTCTACTTTCTGTTTCTATGAGTTTGACTTTTTCAGATACCTCATATAAGTGGAATCATGTAGAATTTGTTATTCTGTGACTGGCTTATTTCACTTAGCATATGTCTTCAAAGTTCATCCATGTTATAGCATATGACAAGGCTTCCTTCTTTTTTATGGCTGAATAATATTCCATTGTATGTATACACCACATTTTCTTTATACATTCATCCACCAATGGACATTTAGGTGGTGTCCACCTCTTGGAGACTGTGAATAATGCTGCAATGAACATGGGAGTGCAAATCTTTCTTTGAGCTCCTGATTTCAATTCTTTTGGATCTATACCCAGAAGTGGGATTTATGGATCATATGGTAGTTCTATTTTTAATTTTTTGAGGAAACTCCACACCATTTTCTATAGCAGCTGTACCATTTTACATTCTCACCAACAGTGCACTGGGGTTCCAATCTCTACACATCCTTACAACACTTGCTATTTTCTGGTTTTTTGATAATGACCATCCTAACAGGTGTGAGGTGAAATCTCATGGTGGTTTGGATTTGCATTTCCCTGATGATTAGTGACATTGAGCATCTTCTCATAGACTATGCTTTCTTATCCACATAATGGGTAGGTACCACATTTATTTTACATTATTGAAAAAAGAATAGGTTTTCTTGGCATATGTTCCTAGGAGACCTAAATACAAAAGGCGATTTCACTTTTTAATACTTGTTTCACATTTTAATAATGATAAAATACTTAACACAACAATGTGTGTACATTGCTTAACAGAAAAATTCAAAAATTCTTATTCATTCTCCTAGAATAAAGAGTCTGCCTTTACTTAAGGAATTTTGTACCCACTATCAGCAAAATTAATCTTCGGTATTTAACCTCTCTTCACTCCTCAAAGACGTGAATAGTGCTATCACAAGCATTTTTGCATTATTGCAAAAGGGAAATGAGAGGAAACAAAAAAATTCACACTACGAGGGAAGTGTGGTCATTCCACACTTAGACTTTGACTTTTGCAAATGGGTTGTGCTTATTGAATCAACCGGATCACTTTGACATGTAACATATGCCACACACTAACCTTCCACTCAGGGCATGCTACATAATTTGCAGGCCCAGTGCAAAATGAAAATGCCTGGCCCCTCGTTCAAAATTATTAAGTACAAGAGAGCAACTGCAGAGCATTAAACCAAGTGTCAGGACCTTCTAAGTCGAGGGTAGTCACATGCCCATGAAGCCAGCCTGCCTCCATGATAAAAAGAAAAGATCTTTTTGGGCTACCTGTCATATGTCAGAAAAATATGCATACCCAGCCCTGTGCTCCCAAAATAAGAGTGGGAGTGATAGTTAAGGCCCTTAAAATCTTATGGGGAAAGATGGTCCACAAATTACACTTATCGACATCAAATTTTCTCTAAAAAATTCCAGGGGATCACTTAATTTCAACCCCCAGACATTCACTGTGAGGCTGAAGTTTTGCAGTCAGCTAGAGCCAGGCTACAGAGCAGGGTTATTTCCCTGTCTGTCATAATTAATTTCCTGGCAATCATTGCCAGGGAAGAGAAGAGTTATGGGAATTAGACAAGCACACAATGTCCCCAGTCAATATGAACACATAGTTCAGGGGAGACTTCGGGGATACCCAAACCAAGCCTGGCTTTACCATGCTCTATATAACTTATTAACCTTAAGCAATGAAATGGTTATGAGAACGAGAAAGGAATTTAAATGAACAATGGGAAGGCATCCTTTCTAAGTACTTGCAATTAACAATAATGCTAAGAATTTCACACCATGAAAATGGACATTTTGAGAAACTCAGCTTTCCAGCACTCGCCACTTTAGTAACCAGAGGAAGTTTCCTTTAGCTTGGGGTGATTTATAAAGTGAACCATTGGCCTTTTCATCTGTTATTGTTGTCACAAGATTTATTTCCTCTTCAAATGCTTTTCTTTATTTAAAAAAATATATAACCAGGAATACAGTCAAAACCTGAATCATTTCTTCTTGACTCTGCAAATTACATTAATGACATAATAACTTTAATATAAAAACTATGGCTGTCAGATGGGCACATCATCCAATCAATGGAAACAAACAATTTTCTCTTATGTTTAATGATTCTCTCGAGAAGTGAATCTCAGAAAACAAAACAGTCAATCAATGAAGAGGTTGCATATATTGTCTCTCTTATCAGTAGAATTGAAAACAAAGATTGCCTTTATTGTGTAAATTTCAACCACTGGAAATCAATTTTTGTACACAGAGGGAGGGGGATGTATGGGGTGGACACCAATGTCTGATTTTTATATTGTAAAATCCCAGCAGAACCTACAATTATTGCTTACCGTGGCTTTTCGTGATTGTCCAAATAGCCCGAAAATCGGGATTAATTTACTTCTCTCTGGGAAAATTTTGATTTTTTAAACCATGTCACATACAACAGGGAGCTCAGAGGATCTGAGACCCCACTACAATCCCATTCTAACTTCGTCCAGTGTCAGTTGGGTTCTTGGAAAGACTGGAGACACCAATGGGACACAGGTAGGCAATGCATAAAGATGTGATGTCTGCAGACTTGGAGTCTTGTCTCTGGTTGAACCGGTCTGCAAAGCTGTGGGGGGCTACTTTCAACTTGGAGCTACTCATGAAGAACATGAAATGAAACCACTAGTTCTCTCTGATTGCTCCTTTTAGACGCAGCCTAAGCATAAATGTTGTAATGTCACATGCACTGTTGCCAACAGCTTGGGGGGAGTTAGAAGAGCAGTGTAGGAAATTAGAAGCAGCAGCATCTTGAGTATAAGGCTAACATCTCATATTAATTCATTTAAAGACATGGTCTTCCTTCTTAACTTCCTGTTCTCTTTAAGCCCATCACATCTCATAAAATACCCTTCTTGCCATTTATGGTATGAGAACCACTCCCTAAATTCTGTCTTAACTTTTTCCATTTGCAATGTCATTTGATTTTGCCATTCCTTCAACACCCCTATTACCCTGAGATAAGGGTTTCATCTTCTTCACAATTGTCTTCTTGTCCCCATCCTCCCTATGCCACACATCACACACCACAGCCAGATTAATCACCCTAAAACACAGCCACTGGCATGCTCTTCCCCTTCAAACACCGCAAAATGGCTCCCATTGTCAACTGTCCACTTCTTCACTGCCCTTTTCCTCATTCAGGTCCCCGGGGAACATGAGTTCAGGGTCAGGACCTCAGCTTTGCATTTTCAGGAATTTGATTTTATCAGCTCACCCAGCATTTATTCACACCAACCAAACTCTTGAGACTGAGTTGTAAGCCAGAATAAGTTTTCCAGAAAAATGTAACTATGAAGTAGAATATTTCACCAGCTGGTCAGTGTTTTCTTTAGAAAGAAACTGAAGAATGCCCAGTAGTTGGACAGCTGGAGCATGGGGAATTGATTGATGTTAATGAACAGTGCAGTTGTGTGATGGTAGCCAGTGTCAGTCAGAAAATATTTATTGCATCTCTACCAATTGTTAAGTACTGTTCCAGGCCCTTGGGGTTCACCAGCGAACAAAAATGACAAAGACTAAATTCCTTGCAGAGCTTCTATTCTATGGGGAGAGACAGACAATAAAAACAGAAACTCTGATAAAATAAGTAAATTACATAGTATGTGTATGGGTTGAATTGTGTCCCCTCAAAAGATATCTTAATCCCCAGTATTTCAGAAGGTGACCTTATTTGGAAATAGGGTCATTGTAGATGTAGTGAGTTAAGATGAGGTCATACTGGAGTGGGGTGGACCCTTAATCCAATATGACTGGTAAAGCAGTGGAAGAACGCCACGTGAAGATGGAGGCAGAGGCTGGAGTGAGGCAGCTGCAAGACAGGGAATACCAAGGACTGGCGGCCCCCCTCCTCGCTGGAAGAGGCAAGGAAGGATTCTACCCAGAGTCTCAGAGGGAGCGTGGCCCTGCTGACACCTTGATTTTGGACTTTCGGCCTCCAGAACTGTAAGAGAATAAATTTCTGTTGTTTCAAGCCACTCAGCTTGTATGCTTTGTTCTGTCAGCCCCAGCAAACTCATAACCTGTGTTAGAGGGTGGTAGGTACCGGGGAGGGGGAAGAAGGAGGGACCGTGGTGCAACTCTGCAGGGAAGGAGGTGAGTTGCAATGGTAGAAAGAGTGGTCCAAGTAAGCTTCATGGAGAAGGTGAGATTTGAGCAAAGACTTGAAGATGGTGAGAGAATTGCTCATGCGAGTATTTGGGGAAGAGTGTTCTGGGCTAAGGAATGGTAAATTTAAAAGCCCTAGGCAGGCATTTTAGAGGCCAACCAAGGAGCCCCTTATGGCCAGAGCAGAACGAAGGGGAGAGTGTTAGAGGCCGAGGCTGGGTGGACGGAGAAGGACCGGGTCCTTCCAGGCTCCTACGAACACTGGAGCTTTTGCTCTGAGTGAAACGGGAAGACGTTGGAGGATTCTGAGCAGAGCAGTGACGCAATCTTACACGTAAAGGATTCCTCTGGCTGCTCTGTTGAGAAAAGACTTTGTGAGGAAGGGCAGACAGAGGTGATGTTGCAGTAATTCTTCCCGTAATCCCAGCAAGCCGTGACGTGGCTCACTTTCTGGTGCTGGCAGTGGGGTAGTGAGAAGTTGTTGGATTCTGAACACGGTTTGAAAGGAAAGCTAACAGGACTTCGAGATGGATTGAATGTGGGGTGTTCTGCAGCCCCCAAGTGCCAGAAGACCCCACTACTTCTTGGAGAGTGTTAGAGACACTCAGAGACATTTTTCCTCATTGATTTTCCCTTTCCTGCATGTTATATTCAGAAGCTTAGTCCTCTTTCATGAAAAAATTATTTTGGGTTGATTGCAAGAATTAGATCGCAGCATATAAATTTTTTCAGCATGAAAGTACCATATGTATGTGATTTTTTTAAAAATTCAAACTGTGCAGAAGGATATAAAATGAGAATTAAAAGCCTTTCTTTCCCTCTCCAGTGTCATGGTTCAACTTAAAACCACTATTAATAGTCTAGTCTTACAAATAAATGTAATGCATATACAACATATATGTGACATATTCTATTTTTCACACAAATGTGATTATATTATACAGCAGTCCCCCCTTATCCTCGGTTTCTCTTTCCGAGGTTTCAGTTACTGGTAGTCAACCATGGTCCAAAAATAGTAAGTGGAAAATTCCAGAAATAAACAGTTCACAAGTTTTAAATTGTGTGCCACTCCGAGTAGTGCAATGAAATCTCATGCCATCCTGTTCTGTTCCTCCCAGGACATGAATCATCCCTTTGTCCAGCGTAACCACGCTGTACACGATACCTGCCCATTAGTCACTTAGTGGCTGTCTGGGTTATCAGATCAACTGTCGTGGTACCACTGTGCTTGTGTTCAAGTGACTTGTTTTACTTAATAATGGCCCCAAAGTGCAGGAGTAGTGATGCTGGCAATTCGGATATGCCAAAGAGAGGCTGTAAAGTGCTTCCTTTAAGTGAAAAGTTGAATGTTCTCGACTATAATAAGGAAAGAAAAAAATCGTATGCTGAGGTTGCTAAGACGTATAGTAACTTTTATTGCAGTATACTGTTATAATTATTCTATTTTAATATTAGTTATTGTTGCTAATCTCTTGCTGTTCCTAACTATAAATTAAACTTTATCATAGGTATGTATGTATAGGAAAAAACATAGTATATATAGAGTTCAGTACTATCTGCGGTTTCAGGCATCCACTGGGTGTCTGGGAACACATTCCCTGTGGATAAGGGGGCATACTGTCCTGCCTTGCTTTTTTCTCTTACTTAAGTGTGTATATAATTTGGACATTGTTTCAAATCAACATTTATAAAACTACCCGATACTTTGTAATGGCTGTACAATATTATATTGTGTGCATATATCGTGATTTAATTCATCTATCCCTTATTGATGGACTTTTTTTAGGTTGAAATAAGACAACTCTCTAAATGACAGCAGTAAGAAAGTGAACACAGATATAGCACTTACTGTGTGCTTGGCACTGTTCTGAAGAACTCATTTATTTCTCACAACATTCCAATAAGCAGGTAGTTTTATTATCCCAAGTCTTTGGATGAGGGTACTGAGGCAGAGAAGGGTCAAGTGACTTGCCAGAGGTCACACAGCTAAGTGATAAATCCAGTCCATCCTCTACAACTTCTTTATTTCTTTGTACCTAATGGGACTGTATTTGTAGGATAAAATCCTAGATGCAAAATTGTTGGATCAAAATGTATGTGTATTTTCAATCTTGATTGATAATTTCAAGTCGCTTTCCACAGAGATGGTACCAATTTACAATTTATAATGTGACAGGGCTTCTCTCCACATGCTTTTAAAAACATTGCCTACAATCAGATTTTTTTAATCTTACCTAGCTGATTGATGAAGAATGGCATCTCGTCTGTGTTTTAACTACCATCTCCTTAATTGCAAACGAGGTTGACCATTTCTTCCTGTGTTAATTGGCCATTTGTGTGTGTGTGTGTGTGTGCATGCATGCACTGCCTATTCACATCCTTTGCCCATTTTCTTTTGGGTTATCCATCTTTTTTGTGTGTATTTACTCATATGAGCTCTTTATATATTAGTGAAATTAGCCTTTTGTCGTATAAGTTCCTGATAGTTTCCACAATTTTTTACTTGTCTTTTACCTTTAAGTTTTTTTTTCCTATGTGAGGAAAATTTTAACAAATTGATCACTTTTTCATTTTACAGTTTCTGTTGTTACTGATTCTCTTAGTAAGAACTCCAAAGACCTTCTTTTCCCTGTATAAGAGCACGTTGAACTAATATGGCAATCTCAATTTGCATTTCCAGAAGAATTTTATTCCAAATGAGTTGCGTACTTTTACTTCTCAAACGATACTATTTTAAAAATATCATTCATGATGTTTCTATGTCCAAGTGGGATAGATGACATTATGGTTTGGTGGATTCATAATTGGTTAAAATATTTTATACTGTTAATATTAATTAAGATCAGTGCAACCTAGAAGGAGAAGATGGTCTCTAGTGGCATGCCACTAGTCTCTATGTTTAGTTCCATCCTGTTTGATATTTTGATTAAATATCTGAATTAGAATAAAATAGGCATGCTTACTAGGTTTAGTAGTAGCACAAGTTGGAAGAATGGTTAGCATACTAGGTGTCAAATACATATTCAAATTGATTTTGACAGCTTGGAACAATCAGCAAAACTAATAAGATGAAATTTAATAGGGATAAATGTAAAGTTCTGCAATGAAGTTAAAAAAATGCCTGACCAATTAGAAGATGAGAGACAGCTGAGCCATTGGCAATTCAAATAAAATTGTTTAGGGGGTTTAATTTAATGAAAATTGCAATACTGGCCAATAAACACAATTGCCAGAAGAGCTAAGGAGATCTTGAATTACATTGATAGAAATATTTCACCCAGAATAAAAACCTAATAGTTCCAGATGTATGCTTTGCTGGTGTGCCTACAGTGAGAGAACTGTTTTAGTTCTGAGTGTCCTATTTTAAGAGATACCTTGACAAAATGGAGTTCCCCCAAGAATGGAAACCATGTCACTGGGATATTTAAACTAGAAAAAGAAAACTGTTATTGCAGATAGAGTAATCATCTTTAGATATTTAAAAGACTGTCGTGTGGAGGCATGATTATATTTGTTCTTTGTAACCAGAGAGAGTGGGACTGGGAAAATGAAGTCAGAGAAAGGGAGACTTCTACTCTGTTTAAGAAAGAATCATCTAATATTTGGAGCTGTCCACAAATTAAATGATTGCCTTATGAGAGAGTGAGATTTACATCATCAGGAATATTCAAGCTGAGGTTCAGGGGTGCTGTAAGAGGAGTCAAGTATTGGTTGAGATCAGAGATAAGATCAATCACAGGGAATTTGTTACACGTGGTTTAAACAGGGTCAACGTTTGCAGCTTCAGTGTTGGTCCTGTAATAATGTCACTTTCAATTACTAGCATTCCATTAAGCATTAGCTGAATTGGAAAGAGAGGAACAGGGTTTCAGCCTCACTTATTTGTGCTACAGCCGGTGATATGGGTGCACACTCGGAAGCATGTCTTGCAGAAGAAAATCATCCATCATGTCTGTTAACGCAAAAAAAAGATGAAAAACCACCAGTGTGATGATCCCAAAAATTCCTTCAATTCCTAAGAATCTAAGATTCTGCATCTGGGAAAGCTGGTGTAGCTTCAGTCAGGAGAATTTGATCGGAGCTGGCTGGCAGAGGTTTAGGAAAGAAGCAGCTAGCATCTGAGGTGAGGGTGGTTTGGTCACATTCAAGTTTTCAAGAGATGGGGGACTGGGTTAGGAAACAAATGAACCAAGGTAGAGATAGAAGGTGGAGTCTGGTAGGTGGAAGAAAGCAAGAAACTAACTTTTGGAAGTAGGGTTCAACGAAACCAAGACCCCTCATGGTCTTGACCCAGCCTAACTTTCCAAGTGTCATCCCCCACCCTTCCCCCTGCTAACACCAAACTGCTTGCAGCTCCTGGAACACGTGCAGACTTCTCATTGCCTATGCTGTCCCCTCTGCCTGGAATACTGCTCCCTCCCTTATCCACCAGGGTCAACCGGTCCTTCCTCCAGACGTCGCTCACACATCAGCTCTTTGTAAAGTCTTCCCAGGCCTCTCCGGGCAGAGGTAAGCACTTCATGCTCCGTGTTCCAACCACACCTCCACATAAGGGTTACATTAGTATAATTATTCTTACTATGTCTGACTCCCTCACTAGACCGGGAGCCCCTCAAAGCTACGCACCACGCTCTATTGATTTTTTTGTCACCAGAGTTTAAGTTGTGCCAGGTACATATTTGTGGCTCAATAGATATTTGATGAATGAATAAATGAGTGAGTGAATGAGTCAAAGAACAGCAGCACAGCTGAGCACATGCTATGGATGCGGACATTCTGTTCCTTTAGTTAACCATGAAGAGAAATGAGCCTTCATGTGACAGCTGAGTGGCCCCAACTATGGAAACTGAATATTTCTGAGATAGAGAGCCAGGCAGGCCATCGTAAGGATTCTCAAATTTTCCCAAAATCCTCTAGAGTCTCTGGCACAATGTTTGCCTAACACACATGATGGTGTGCACTGTATGTACATGTATTTGTGCAAATGAATGAACAAATGTATGAATAAAGGGATGAAAACCCATTTCCTCCAGTGCGGTTGTTTTTCCTGACTCCGGATGTCTACAACTATCTGCCCAGGCTGCTGCCTTACTTCACTTCCCTCTAAGACATCCTCTCTCCTCTCTAGGTCTGGTCAGATAGGTGGCTGATTCAGATGGAATGACCCCCCTCCCCGCCCCCCACTGGCTGCCAGCTCTGACTTCACTCATCTGTTTGTGGCTCCCCCTTTCTCCCTCTCTGTGCCATCACCCCCACTGCTATTGACTTTCCCAGCCAGAGGAGAACTGCTATTTGGGAAAGGGTACGTTCTTCGGGACTCCCCTGCCTCCAGGCATTGCTTTGTAATGACCCCTCTTTCCCTTCCCTATTTAAAAAAAATTTTTTTTTATCCTTCCAGCAAGACACCTAATGACCTAAGACATTAAATGTGGCCAATACCTACCTAGCACCTGTCATAGGCCACCCCCTGTGCTCAGGCCTAAAGACACCAGGATGAAGAATTCTTCAGAACAACCGGGACAGGGGGAACAACAGGGCCTCATGCTCCTGCTATGCCAGCTCACGCGGGCTGCCCTGCCTCCATGCTGGGGCTCGTCCTCACTCAGCCTCTCTAGTACCTAATTCTCCCCGATTTCTTTACAGCGTTGCTTTTCCCCCAAGAGACTACAAACTCTACTTCCTGGAAACCTACCACAGCAACTGACTCCATGCTAGATTCATACCAGGCACAACAAATATTTGTCACTCAAGTTGGAGGGGGTGGCTTTTCGTGGGTTGACATGAGTCATCTTAGAAAAATAACTTCCAGATCCTTTGAAAAGCAGCTCTCCTACTTTCTTGGATTGAAGGTGAGTTGGAGGATTCTACTCTTCCTACTTTAACTTTCTTATTAAAGAAAATAAGTAAATTTTCAGAATTCTCAACAGGAATTAAAACCATCCCGTTTTGTCAGTATTTTTCAACATAATAATATTGTTTGCACTCTTTCTCTTCCAGAAAACTTGGACTCTGACATTTTTAAGCTATGGTTCCTGCTTTCTTTCTCCTTCTTTGTGCCTGGGTTCAGTTTTACATTGGGATGGTTTTGATGTCAAGGAGAAGAAAAATGAGGAAAACAAGCTGGACCCATAATTCAGAAACACATTTCCATACGGAAAGACGTGTACCATTAGCTAACAGTAAAGTCTTTCCCTTTCCGTGCACCTGACTCGTTTTGTCTGAGAAGCACTTCTCTTCTCAAAAGAAAAAAGATAAACTAAAATATAAGCCACGATTAGGGGTATAAAAAAGATCGCAGATAGCTGGAAAACGGATTACGCAGCGCAACAGGATGAAATAACGCACAGCACCACAAGCCAGGCCTGCTAGGGATCAATTACCACTGAGCCTGTAATGATCTTCTTACATCAAAAGCCCTTTCAAGACATAGCAACATACCTGCCCTGCAAAGACTCTTGAACCAGAGGATAATGTAATCATCAATACTATATCCTTCCTCTTTTGTG
Source organism: Tapirus indicus (assembly GCA_031878705.1). Classification (NCBI taxonomy): domain Eukaryota; kingdom Metazoa; phylum Chordata; class Mammalia; order Perissodactyla; family Tapiridae; genus Tapirus; species Tapirus indicus. Next base: position 15,522,718 of record CM062930.1, on the reverse strand, counting down.
AGCACTTTAGAAAAAGCCCAGCCGAGTAGTGACTCTGGTATTAAGTGTCATTTTAAACAATACCTTGAAACCGTAATGCAGTCTTACTCCTGAAATGTGAAGTATTTGCTGCTGCAGTGGGTACACCTGGCACGTCTGGTTGCTAACAGAATAAATCTGTGACTTTCTTTTCTCCCTTCTTGCCTGGCTGAGTAAGTTGCAAATCAGCTGAACTTACCCTTCTTTTCTGTTTTGTTTCAGGCTCTGGTATTTGTTTGTGCTTTATCTTCCCCTACCTCTTAATAAAAAGAGTAAACCAGTCTGCCTGTGAGAGTATTGACTGTGCTAAGAATGCGGGATTGTGTTGCAAAAGAGCTCAGGCCTGCAATGTTATCACTCAGCAGGACTGGGTCCCATCAGAAGGCACATGGTGTGCCATGACGTAGCCGGTCTTCGACCACAAAAGCAGACTTTTCTCTGTGAATTAGACAAACCACACAAAAGGCAACAATAGCTAGCATAAACACCATTTAATACTATTCACAGGCTATTGAAGAGATGGGCGTTGACTAAGAATTGCAGCAAAGCCAGGACATTGTGGTCAGATGAAAGGAGGCCTAGTGAACAGGAAGCATCATTGGAGCAGGCTGACAGTAACCATATAACGGCGGGATTGTGGGGCTGGCATTTACCCCAAGGGTCTTTACAGTCAGAAAAATAAAGAGAAATTAAAGCATAAGGAATCCTCTTTGTGGGCACTTAAAGCCCATGAAGCAACACAAGAAGCAATACAATTGTCTTTTCAAGACTCGTCTGTGCTTTAGATAATTATGGAAAGGAAACATTTGGGGTGTGCTGACTTATAGGATTCCACATCGCCCATTGGGAAAACTCATCTATAAAAACAGATAAAATATTCACAGCAGAATGAATAGTTGTAGGAGCTTTCGCCTCATTTTAAAACAGGAAGGGCTAACTGCAGCTGGATTAGTCAAGCTATTCACCATTTCTGGCAGCCTCTTTTTGGTACATGAGGTGTCCAGGGCAGGATGCCTCTCATTTTTCACCAGGTGCATAAAGAAAAAGAAAATTAAATAATTTATTAAATTACATAAACCCTTGGAACTATTATGCCTATCTTTGAAATATTTATCCCTCTGTCTAATAGAAATTAATTTATATGGATGTTTTTAAGTAGGAATTTAAAGTACTTTAATTTTGAAGCAAATCTGTAATGATAATCATTCTTTGATGCATACTGCGCTTTTTTTTTTTAAAGCATAATGGTGTACAAAATACATTGAGGAAGATTAGTGATGAAAGCACATAAGATTTTAGAAAAGACCCTAGAATGTTCTGGAATCTCATTCTACTGAGGAAGAAATGAGAGCCGGGGAGTTAAGTGACCAGCCATAGTCACATAACTGTACTAGAAGCTCAGGCTAGACCCCAGATCTCCCTGCCCAGTGCTCTTTCTACTATTTTGAATATATGAATATAAAATATAGAAATTTTTTATTTTTTTGAATATAGAAATACTTGTTTTTGATGTAAAATCAACTTTTCGGTTGCTTATTTAGCTGTTGAACATTGCACAGTTGCTTAATCTCCCCGTGCCTCAGTTTTACTTCTCTACAATGGGGTTAGCCTACCTCATAGGGCTGGTGAGAAGGTTTAAAGGAGTTAGCGTATGTAAATGAGAATAGTCCCCAGCCCCAAGTAAGCCCTATAGAAATGCTTGATATTCTTATTGTTTACAAAACAGCAGACAGGGTTTTGAAGACCACAGCCTCCTAGAATTCTGGGGCCATAAGGAACATCTGGATCATTCAGAAAAGCCAACAGCTCCTACGGGCAGGTGAGGGGTCTGCAGACAAAGGCACAGACACTGACAGGACCAGTTCTCGGGCCTCTAACGAAAATCAGAGCTCTTTTTCTAACACTATTATGATGTCTCTTAAGATCTTAAAAAATACTGTGTAAAAACAGTGAAACTGTCTGATGTCACAGACCATGTAGAATAAGGCTTTCGGTAGAAGTTCACTATATACATTAAATTCTCTTTTCTTTAGAGCTGTGGTTCTCAAATTTTAGTGTGTATTTAAAAAAAGTGAAGAAGCATGGGGAGGTCTTTTCCCAACATATTCTAATTCCAGAGGTCTCATGTAGGGCCCAGGAAACTGTATTTTTAAAGAGCATGTACCCCACCCCACTCCAGGTGATTCTCAGGTAAGTTGTCCAAGGACCACCCTGAGAAAAATTACCTTTAAGTATAGATTCCTTCCGTCCTCCCCACCACCACCTCTTGTTGGGTCTGCATTTAACTTTCTTATTTGTCCTCTGGGTCAACTGTTGCCAGTTAATTCGGTTTGCTAGCGAATAGGAGGATTTTTTTATACCAGAGAAAATTAACGAGCAGAAGCTAGTTCTGCTGAAGTTGACCCCATTTAGCCATCTCAAGCCCCACATTCTGACTCTAACTCTAGTCAGTCATCTTGCCAAAATGAGCACAATGGATATGTGACAGAGAGTATAACAGATCATCACCAATACCTCCACAGGAGGAAAGCTCCATAAAACACACACTCCACTGGATGACAGGTCTAACATCAGACACTCATTTATTCATTTACTGATCATCTGCATCAAGAACTATGGTTCTGAAAAAGAGAGACTTAAACTAAACAAGCCACAATACCTTCAACCCTCAGGCAGACTGTAATCTAGGAGGGAGAGTAAAACATATGCACACTATCTTTGAATAAAGGGCACTTTATATCACCCAGGTTGTTCTCCGTCTAGTTCAGTTGCCGATTTCTATTTCCTTTCTCCTGAAGTTACTCAAAGTAACACAGGGATCAGATAATAGGAGAAAAGCCAGAGCAAAGAAGATAAAGCAGGAAGAGGCCATCTGCTGGCAGTTTTCTTCCCGTCCACTTCTTCTTCCTTATTTGTGTTTCCTTGACTCCTCTGTGCAACCTGAAAACTTTGCGTAACTACATCTTCACTATATCACCTTAGCCCCATCCAAAAAGGTGTACTGAGCGAGTGTCCTGTGCCGGGAAAGGAATGAAATTGGACCTCTGCCATCAAGCAGGCAGAGAATACTCTTTGTAAGACAATTCATTAGTGTTTTCTCTGCCCCATACCTTTCTGACTCTAACTCATAAGACCTTTTGAATAATGACATCATTTAATCTGCACCACCAGCTTAATGGTATTATGACCCCCATTTACATGAAGACATTGAGACTGGGGGGGTCAAATAATTTTCCCGCATCACACAGCTGGTAAATGTTAGAGAATAGAATGAAGCCCAGTCTGATTCAAAAGTTCTGTCTTGGGGCCGGCCCAGCGGCGTAGTGGTCAAGTTCACGCACTCTGCTTTGGTGGCCCAGGTTTGCAGGTTCAGATCCCAGGTGCAGACCGACTCAAAACTTGTCAAGCCATGCCGTGGCGGCGTCCCATATAAAGTAGAGGAGGATGGGCACAGATGTTAGCCCAGGGCCAGTCTTCCTCAGCAAAAAGGGGAGGATTGGCAACGGATGTTAGCTCAGGGCTTGTCTTCCTCACACACACACAAAAAAGTTCTCAGTCTTCTCTACATGTTTGAATTCATATTTTCTGTGCCAAGTACAGTGCTAGACAGAGATTATGTTAATACAGTGTAATGAGTTCTGTAATAACAAAACCTTAACTGATGATAAAACAGTGGTCCTCAACCAGAGGCAATTTCGTGACCCTCACCCACCAGGGATATTTGTCAATGTTTGGAGACATTTTTGTTAGGAGCAGAGCATGCGTGTGCAGGGAGGGGGACAATGAGCCTGAAGAGGTGACAGGGGCCAGGAGGGAGAGCAAACCTGTGTGCCAGGCTGAGGAGCGTGCCTCCATCCTATTGAGGGAAGTGGCATAGGCAGGGATCAGAGTTGGGAGGGGACTGGCGGTAGAGAGGCCATTCTAACGAGGACAGTCCAGGGAGCAGAATCTGTCTGCGCAAATGGAGAGAGAAGGTGCACAAGATATGGCAGACGTGGAGTCAACTCGCTTTGGCCACTTAGTGGGGTGAAGGAGAGGGAGGGGCCCATGTCCAGGTTTATAGTGTGGGGGACTGGGAGATGTTGAAGTGAGAGAGAAGAAACTGTCCGAGCGGGTAGGCTGGTTACTCAGGGTGAGTCTCATGTTGGCATCTGTATTGTTTCATTCAACCAACAAGGGGTAATGAGGAGTATGATATACGGGCCCTATTTTCATAGATCTAGAAACCGAATCTACAAATTTATCTACAAAGTCAGTTCCCTTCTCTCTTGGGGCTGTTGGAGTTCACGGCAAAGGGGAACCCAGCCTTTCCTCGAGACTGCTAACTCCTATACCATTCTTTCATCTACCCTTCTCCGAAGGGTAGTTTATAATCCTTGTTTCCAGTTCCAGTAGCCCCTGACAATTTACTTTTCCCAACACATTACTGAGCTGAACTTCCTAAGGTTACTGCTGATCCCAGCACTGAAAGCCAATGGCCTTCTTCAAGCTTCATCTTCTGTGACTAGTTTGCAATGTTTGACACTTTCAATCTCACCCTTTCCCTTGAAATACTCGTCTCCCTTGGTTTCCACAGCACTGACTCTCATGATTCTCACTTCTCGAACTCTGGTGGGGCCCAAAATGGAATTTCCCCAAGACCCGACCCCTGACCCTCTTCTCTTCTTTTTTTCACTCTCTTTCTTTGGAAACCTCACGACTCTATTTATTATCTCTCTTAAACCATTCAAATACAATGTATAGGTAGTTCTTGTCCTGTGTTTTCTCCCAAAGTCCAGTTCCCAGTCTCCTCAGGGAGATTATGCCAGTGCCTCTAGCTGAGAAATGCAGTGGAGTAGACTGAACACTGACTCCACTGTTTGCCATCTGTGTGGCCCTGGGCAGGGTGCTTACAGCCCCTGAGCCCAATTAGTCCATATGTTAAATGAGATAACGTGCATCTTATGACTATTAGAGATAGAATGGCTATAACCAAAAAAGCAGTCAATAACAAGTTTTGGTGAGGATGAGGAGAAATTGAAATGTCCATACATTGCTCATGGAAATGTAAGACAGTACAGCCACTTTGGAAAACAGTTTGAAAATCATATGACCCAGCAATTCCACTGCTAGGTATCCTCCCAAGAGAAATGAAAATATATGTCCCTACAAAGACTTGTATACAAATGTTTTTAGTAGCATTATTCATAGTAGCTCAAAAAGTGGAAACTAGGTAAATGTCTATCAACTGCTGAATGGATAAAAAAACTTTGGTATGTCCATACAATGAAATACCATTCAGCAATAGAAAGGAAAGAAGTACTAATACATTCTACAACATTGATAAACCTCAAAAACATTATACTAAAGGTGAAAGAAACAAAATTCAAAAGACTACATACATATTGTGTGGTTACATTTGTATGAAATGTCTCCAAAATGAAAATCCAACCAGACAAAATACAAATTAGTGGTCACCTGGTGGGGAGGGAGCAGAGATGGACTGCAGACACCCAAGGGGTCTTTTCGAGTTGATGGAAATATTTTACAACCAGATTGTAGCGAGGTTTGCACAACTCTGATTTACTAAAAATCATTGATTATGCACTTACAATGGGTGAATTTCATACTTTGAGAATTATATCTGTTTTTTTAAATGATTATTTAGTGATAGTTTTATCTTCTGGATAATGCTCATACTTGATGCTTCACTGTTAATTAGTCAGTATCACTATCTAAAATAAGATAAGATATCCCCAGAAATTGGACATAAGCCTGCTCTTTGAGAGTGAACACATAAGAATCAGGAGACTATGGGCTAGTCCAAGGAGGCTGAGAGACAATCAAGGGTGACTCAGAGGCATGACTGCACCCCTATATCAGAAGCTGTAATCTCATCACTTTGGTTTATATATCAGTCTTTCATGAGTTTGGCTTGCATGACAAAATCCTACCATACTTGTCCAACTCTGGGCCCCCTGGAAGATTGATTTGGTTTGCCAAAAATATTTTTTATAGGCTATACAAAGGTAAACTTTAGTTCAGTTCTTGCCTAAGTCATTACAATTTCTCAATTATCAATATAAAACAAATAGCTCAATTAGACTCTAAAACACACATTATATCCAGAATTTTAATCATTGTCAAAGTTAACAGATAATGACAGACAATAGAATTGACTATTATTGTCTATATTTTTGTTCTCAGTGTAATATGAGAAGCCACTAAAACTAAAAATAATTCTAACCTTGTAAACTTTGAAATCAACTCAATGAACTTAATATAATTATATTCACATTACATAAAGGATTTATTTTAACCATAATCAGAAACCAAATATATGCACAAATTTAGATAATAGTCATGGCTTAGAGCAAATTAAAGAAGATTAATAAAATATTCCAGGGAATATTTTAAAGAATCCGAGACTTAAATCATTCTTGGTTTGTTCTTGGTATTTAAATAATTAGTGAGTGCAAAGTCTTGATTGAGCTTATCCTCGTCATTGGCATATATTAGACATATAGGTTTTCATTTTGTAGGTCAAGTTACCCCAACTTTGATTACAGATCGTCATAGCATCATTCCGTAAACACCGACTGTCCAGTTAGTAAAACTGGCACTTGCCCCCTTATCTGTGTCTTATAACAGCCAGCGGCCCCCAAAAAGAGGATCCTTGCTTTTTCTCTGAGGAAGGAAGCTGCGATCTGAGTAAAAGAGGCAGAAGAGCCGGGCACTCGCTCCTTTGGGGTGTTTATCATGACAGTGGCACCCACGTGGGCAGAGCTGGCAGCTTCCTTGTGGCCCCGTGAACTGCATGATCTCATGCCTTTCTGAGCCCAGGGACAGCACTGAGGGGCTTTCTTTGCACTGCACCTGCCCCGTAAGCAACAGCATTGATTTCTGCTCCCAGAAACCCTCAGTAAGTGGAACTATTCACTGGGTAAGCGTCCTGTTTATCACCCGGAAAGAAGGGGCCAGGTTCTCTGCCTCTCTTGCAAGTGATGGAACTTTTATCTTTATTTTTCAGTGTATTTATTTTTGCAAGATACCGAGGAGACCAGAAACCCACACACACTCTTTAGTTCTGGATCTATGAGGAATGATGCAACATAGTATTTCATTATTTAAAAAAAAAAGATAATGCATTATGAGTCTGCTCCTGCCCACTGGCTCAGTGTAAATTTCTCATAACGGAAAGAAGCAAGTCAAAGGAAAGCATTAATATGACACTTTCTCCTCTGTTCCTTACTGGAAATTTTCTTTCCTTCTTTTTTTTGTTTTTGTTGTTTGTTTTTTGTCTTTTGTTCTGGTAGTTTTAGTTAACTAAACACAGCAGGTGGTCATAATAACCCATAGAACCAGAAAAATGGAAGAGATTTTATAAGATCAGCTTACCCTTGACTTAGTCAAATTCAGGACTTTCCAGAGGAACAATTTTTTATTCCCTCTGCAAAGACGTCTGAGCGAAGAACCTTCCCAAACTCGCTTCATATAATACTTCATGACTGATGCTCCCAACTGCTTCTGTGCCCAATTGAAGTTGGATTTCTTCTTGTAGTTCTGGACAAGCGGAACCTCTTTTCGGTCTCTGCCTCCTACAGAACCTTCGCAATTCTGAGCATAGTCATCACGTCTCTTTGTGGCAGAGACTGCAAGTGACTGGTCTTCCGGGTAATTGTTCTTTAACTATTATAAAATTACAGACTTAAGAATTGAAAGGCACATTACAGACTGTCTGCTCTGACTTCCTCGCTGTGTAGGCATCTATCTACATATTCCCAACAGCTCCTACCCCCACTTAGATAGTCCAAGAGTTGGCGAATTCATTACATTTGAAGACAACGGTCTGCTGTGGGGCAGCCTGTATTGTTAATAAATCTGTAAATTAAAATGACCGTCAATGAGCAAAGTTTGCTTCCCAGTAACTTCCACTGGATTCCAGTTGTCTTTCTGGAAAGAGACAGAACAACTGGGAGCCTCTTTCTTATTGACTTTCAGATAGTTGACAATACTTATGTCCTCCTCCTTTTACCCAAACACCAACCCCATATAAACAGACCTTCCAATTACACACACTGCATCACACTACACTTTAGAGCAGAGGACTGGATTACACTGTAGCCTTTAATGTTGTGGCCCTCATTTGCATTTACACTGCAAGAAAACCACATAAGTACAAAAAATCACAGTTAAAAAGCTATATATGGGGTCCAGCCCATGGCCTAGTGGTTAAGTTTGGTGCACTCCACTTCAGCAGCCCAGGTTCAGTTCCCGGGTGCAGACCTACACCACTGATCAGTGATCATGCTGTGGCAGCAACCTACATACAAAAGAGAGGAAGATTGGTACGGTTGTTAGTTCAGGGTGAATCTTTCTCAAGCAAAAAGAGGAAGATTAGCAACAGATGGTAGCTCAGGGCAAATCTTCCTCAGCAAAAAAAAAAAAAAAAGGAAACTATATATGTAACTTAAGTACACAAATGATAAAATATAAATACAGTAAACAAAGCAAAAAAATCTCCACTTGAAAAGTAGAAACTCTACAATGGTTTACATCAGTTGCCTCTAAAATAGGATACACTCAAAACCATCCTTTAGAGTGCAGGAAGAGAAATACAATTTCTACTGATATTTCTTAACCTAAAAAGTAAGAAAGGAACTAAGTCCTACTGATATTTATTACATGACATAGTACATGTGTATACTTTATAAATAAACATGCATAGGTTGGGGATATATGCTCAGATTTCCTTAATTATAAGGACACACTATCAAAAATGTCTGGGGACCTCTGGCTTAAAGTTTGTTCTTTACCTATTAATTCATAATCTAACTTGCAAAATTCTGTAAGGAAAGCAGAATATTAGTATCTTACAACATAGGAGAGAGATTTCACAAGGTAGTCTAAGATCATGTTAACGAAAAAACAAATCAGGAATGGTTTTAATGTGTTTTCAATTGCATTAGCTTTTAAAATAACTAAATCAAGTGGACATAGTTTGTCTAAATCTCTCCAAAGTAAGACAAATGAAAACAAAATTTAGTTAATATCCTCACAGAAACAAATAATCAAAGGCGTATTCTAATACTGATGTAACCAAATTAGAAATCATTGATTTAACTTTTCTATTTTAACGTTGTCATTGCTATTATAAAAGTGACCTGAGTTAAGATAACACTTTTTAAAAGAGATTGTCGGCAATGATTATTTGGGGACCACTTTTGCCATTTCTGGGGCAATGTGCATGAAGCAGACATAGACTGTTTCATAGATATTGCAAAGCTATGCTGTGGGATTTTTCCTTGTCGTCTTGAATGAAGTGCTGATGTTTTATATCTTTCTCCATCTTTAAAATGGGGACAGTGGCATGAAGGTGCAAAGAATATCTGTATTAAAAGAAGAAAGTAACAAAAACCAACAACTTAGGAAATAAAGGAAATGAACTTAAAAAGTCTAAGCTGGAGACTTTATGAGGTACAGTAGAGCCAGGTACCATTATTCAAAAAATATTTATACTCTCGATTTACCAGCCATATTTATACACGGCTGTGGCAGTAATATCATCGCAAATCATCCTCAAAATTGAGAGTTCACTGTGATAGGAAGGAAAAAGAAACACTTCAAAATCACATTATTTAGCTATTCAGTGGATTTGCAGCACTTCTTACTTAAAGACTCACACACACAGTGACACAAAAAAACCAAAGCACTGAACAGCTGTATGTTAGTTTCTCCCTGATTTTTAAAGGACAAGCAGGTGTTACTGGACCTGATGAGTAATAGGCAATAATTGCCCTTATTTAAGTCAGCAACTTCCTTTTTGTAGGTGGTTACTGAGCTGCATTGCTTCTCTCTGCATTTTCCTCCGAGAGCTTTCACAGAGGGGCAAGGCCCGCAGACAAAGCAGAATCCTGAGGAGGCTAACGTGCCCAGGAGCATCAGCCATCTTTGCCATCCACCTTTCCCCCATCCCCCTCAAAGTCCGACCAGCAAACACTGCCCAGCGCCAATGCGCCCGCCACCCAGAAATTCTCTGATGAAGCCGCCTGATTTGAATCCTAACTAGAAAACCAAAGGACTCCAGCTCAGACTCCGGGGGAAGATGGATAACAGAAATGGCCTTCTCCCCTGGAAAAAAAAATCTAATTATATGTGTATAGATTTTTTTTAAAGGTTGGCAGTGAATACTCAGAAATATATTAGAATCATATTTACCCTCAATAGGAAAATTGAAAGGGAAATAATATTCTGAGACAAAAGGCCAACTGTAAACCTCGGAGACGCGACAGGTACAAAACGTGGGCATGTGATGAAAGTGTATCCATAGAATGCTGACGACCCTTTCTCATCAGACAGGTAGGCAGAGTTGAGAAGCTAAAAACCATCATCCTTTCAGTGTTCGCTTCTGAGTAAGAGGAAGCTCCTTTTCTCACCTTGAGCTTAATATAAATAAAATATTTTTGTTGTTGTTAGTGATGGTTATGGATTTTCTATAGATCTGTACTAAAGAATTCAACAGTTGCTAACATATTGTCACTACTAAAACTAATATGAATAATAATATAGGAAGGCAACCTAGCATAGTACTAAGAGCATGAACCTTGAACTCAGAAAGGCCTGGCTTTGAGTCCTGTGTCCATTATTACTTGACAAATTATTTAAATCCTCTCATCCTCAATATTGCACCCATAAAATGGGATAATAATACCTATTATTCAAATTCAACCTAAAGGGAGATTTGAATTAGATGTGAAAATGTGTGCGTAAATCACATAAGTTCTTCATAAATGGTCGCTATTATTGTCATAAATTCACAGCTACTGTTTAATAATCAGGTAAAAATGATAAGGGAAATATCTTATACTCAAAGTATAATTCATTTCTAGTTCTCTACTTTGAACAAATGTGTTATATTCATTCTGTCAAAACACCAGACCAGTTACATATTTTTAATTTGTTTGTAAATATTTGTCATATTGTCAAGAATTTAAAAGGAAAAACAGTCCTTTGAATAATATCAAGGATTGCACTTACAACCATGTCTTGCTTTTAGCACCTGCTCTGGTTCCATATGGGTCCATTACCCTTATTTTCAAAATGTAGTACAAAATGAATGAACTGGTATCCATGAATATCTTATAGTTTTTCCTGTTCTCATTCAAACTGTAAGTCTATTGGACACATGCATAGTTTTTTTTAATTGGCTAGAGAAATAGTTATTGGTCTAGGTCAAATCTACAAGATTTTATAAATATGGGTCCCAGCAAAGCGGTCCTCAAACTAAAATATTACAAGCATAATATCAAGAAGACATTTTGCCACAAACTTTAGAAACAAATATCTTGATTGTGCGCCTCCACATCTTAGGATACTATTAATTTAGATTCCACAGCTTAGGATACTTTGACTCACATCCACTAAGGAAGGCAGAAAAGGTTCATTAAAAATAAAAAGGTTTCCCAAAGGTATGCAATTGATAGCGTATGATGCTAAGGTAAAACCCTTGACACTTGTATTTTGATACCTGGTCTTGCCGTGTAACAAATTACAACAAAATTTAGCAGCTTAAAACAACAACTTTATATGATCTCACCGTTTCTGTGGGCAGAAATCTGGGAGCAGTTTAGCTGGGTGATTCTGGCTCATGAATCACCTCTCTTGAGGTTGTAGTCAAGCTGTCAACCACGGCTGCCGTCTCATCTGAAGGATTGACCGGGAGAAGGTCTGCTTCCAAGCTCACTCATGGGGTTATTTGTGGGCCTCAGGTCCTCACTGGCCATTAACAGGGATTTCAGTTTTCCACTTTGTGGGCCTCTCCATAGGTTGCCTGAATGTCTTCAGGACATGGACATGGCAGCTGGCTTCTCCAGCTCCTTGTGGGCTCTTGGACTGAGAGTTGCTCTTCCTCACCATGCAGGCCTCTCCGTAAGACGGCTTCCAACGTGGCAACTGGCTTCCTCTAGAGCAAGTGAAGAGAGAGAGAGAATGAGCCCAACTGGAAGCCACAGTCTTTTATAACCTAATCTAGAAAGTGGCATGTGACCACTACTCTGTATTCTATTGATCACATAGATAATTCTGGAACAATATGGGAGGGGATGACACAAAGATGTGAAGACCAGGAGGTGGGGATTACTGCAGGCCGTCTTGAGGGCTGGCTACCACAATACCCACAGCAGTTAACAGCAGAATGGGCTCTTCTCTGCTTTAAGGTTATGGGTTTTCTCTGGCTGAAAGAAGACAGACAGACCTCAAAGTTGTGAGAATGGTCTCAATTAGAGCAAAATCAAATGAGAAGATTTATTCACAAGCATTTAAATATGAATCCATTCATGAAGATACATATTGTAGTTATGTTTTCATGTAAGAAAACATGTTTTTCCTGTGGCTTTTCTACAGAGGATGAAAGAAATTATAATTTGGAAAACTCTTCTTTCATCCCAAGACTTTTCTACATGGAATGAAGGCAAAGGTGATTTGGAAAACCCTCCTTTCACCTATAGGTACTGCAGTCTCCAAAAATGTTTAGTTTGTGAATAAGTCCAGTCAGGGGATAAGTTTTCAAGAAAAATAACTTTATTATAGAATTTTAAAGCTGGAAGCTATCTGGAGCCATGCCTTCCTTTTATAGATGAAGAAAGGGGGCTCCTGATTAGTAACTGTCTTCCCAAGGGGACACTGAGACAGAGACAGAGTCAGAAGGGAACTCTCAAAGGGACGGCATTTATATTTTTTAACCAGGAACAGCTCAGAATAACAGTTTGCCATGGGCCCCCCGGTGGTGCAGCGGTTAAGTTCACGCTTGGCAGCCCGGGGTTCGCAGGTTCAGATCCCGGGCGCCCGCTGACGCACTGCTTGTCAGCCCTGCCGTGGCAGCATCCCATATAAAGTAGAGGAAGATGGGCACGGATGTTAGCCCGGGGCCAGTCTTCCTCAGCAAAAAGAGAAAGATCGCCAGTGGATGTTAGCTCAGGGCTGGTCTTCCTCGCAAAAAAAAAAAAAAAAAAAAAAAGAATAAGACTTTGCCCATGTACCACACAGGTTTATTTTAATTCATTCAACGGATACTTAAGGAGGCCTCTCTGTGCCAAGGAAAGGGAAAATAAAATAGCACTTGGTTCTTGTCTTCAAGGAACTCACCTTCTCAAAGGGGAGAGGGAGGGACAAATATGAAGTGTAACGTCAAGACAATGTGGTGAGTGAGTGGAGCTCGTGCATACGGTGGGCGGCAGTGGGAGGGAACAGTGTCTGGAAAGTGATCAGTCATGCGTTATCGAGCATCTGAGGAAGTAGGGCTGCCTAAGCTGAGTATCTGCAAGGCTGTTTCATTTACTAGGCTACTGCTTCATCTTCCAAGTAATGTGGTAGAGCAGTGAACTTCTACATAGAGTATAGCTAGGGAATGCTGCAAGCCCTGAGAATATTGGCCTTTCATTATCACTTTAACACTCAAGGTCTGGATTATTAATGATGCTTGAAGTCAAATCTGACAGTTCTCAACCTCTTGCTATATTTGTGTATTCATTTAATAAGCGAATAATCAATATATTTACCATGTGCCAGGCACTGTGCTAGAGACTGATGATAGAGCAAAACTAACTCAGATGTGTCCCCAAGTGGGTTTTATGAAGCTCCTCCCCTTCACTCCATAGAAATTGTCACTCCTCCTTTTGTATGACTGGAGCTTTATTTTCTATTTCTTGCTGCCAAGGTTGTGCCTAATGCTACAAGGAAGTATAGACTTCAAAAGTTAACCAAAAACCCCTCTGGCTTCTAGAGGTGCAAGAAAATTCATGAAAGTACTTGGTGCTGTCATGCTGGGTCTGGTAGAGCCGGCATTCCTTGAAGAAACCCTTTTGGGGTTTGTTTTCTTAACACAAAATATACAGGAGACGTTAGGCATCCTAGTGGCGCCCCAAATTGGACTTTCATTTCCAGAGTCTGTGATAAGTACATTTTCTTTCTTCACTGGTCGCGAGAAACTGGCACTGAAAGGAACGCTTAGGTCACCTATAGGAAGTAATGGCTACTCATTGTGTGTGTGTGTGTGTGTGTGTGTGTGTGTGTGTGTGGTTCATTGGAACATCCAGGTTTTCCCAGGACTGGCTTGTTAATGGTTGAACGAACTAAACACCAGTCAGGAGCAAACCATTTGTTTTCCATGAATACATCCACTTCATGTGACCTAGAGCCTTCCCTCAAATCCCATCTACTTAGGGAGAATTCGGGGACAATGGATTGATGGCATTAATATTTCCCTCTTCACCTCCTGGAGGGCTCGCATTTTTCAGGAGAAGGTGACATCAGTGTGAAACTCACCCTTCTTAAGCTTTCAGAAACATGTCTCCTTATTTAAAGATTAGATTATCCTTCTCTCATTGTTTTCCATGAGATTTTGTTTCCTTTCTCCTTTTTGAGGAAGGCCAGCTCACTATTTTTAAAAGGTGATGGACCATGTCAGGATTTAGAAAGTGAAAGGAAAGAGATTGGTTTGGATTTTCTCACTCTCTTTGTGTGCTCCAAAGCTCAATAAACTTCGAATGGTGACTGCAGGTACAGGGGTAGAAGGAAGCTTTTGTATCCTTACAAAACCTAGGTTTCAGTTGGATTATAGAGGTAGTCAAGAGATAGTGAAAAAAGTTCAAATAGCACTTTGACTACTTTCCATGTCAATGAATATGTATCAGCTATATTCCATGGCTATAAGAATCAGCATTTTTAAGTATTGATAAAAAAATTTTTAAAGGACACAATACAAGTTATCAAAAATTGGATGAGTTTGTTGTAATAAAGACAGGCCTGTGTGTAGTTTATATTCAAGTTTATGGATCTTTCTGAATACTGAATAAATTGTCAAAATGGTACTAAAACTCTGTGTGAAAGAATCAGTCCAAACTGTTAATCTGTCTGATGCATCTTTTGGTGATTTTCTAAAGAATCTAAGCAAAAATTTTAAGCTCATTTCAGCACTACTGTATAGATTCATTGGAACTGACCATATTCATTTATTGTGTAGATATAACGTCACCTTTCTTTAAAGCAATTTACAGAATAACACAGCATATAGCATATCTAAACCAAGTGGTAAAACCGAGATGTGCAGTTCTTATTGTGGATTTATAGAACACGAGGGAATTTCTATAGTCTGCGCTTAAAATACTAAATGAAGCGACAGTCATCGGTCAATATTTCTCCACATATATGACTCCCCGTCTCTGTACGCAGTAAATATGTGCACCAAGAGCAGAATTGCCTGTGGCCATTCAAGGGTTAAAATATTAATTTACTAAAACTTTCCAATTTCAACCACTCGACTCTTTGGAGAAGTTGAGGATGTGGGGGAGGGACGGGAATCAGGAAGTTAACAAACTTGAATTCACAGCCAGCCATGGAGCTTCTTCACCTCTTCAGGAAGTTATTTTGTACTCCTCATTTCTGAGCACTTACTTAGCCTATCGATCCCTCTCCTCTACTAGAGTTGTGCATATCAGAAATGACTGAGAAAAAAAGAAAGTTATTAGGTGCCTTAGGAATTGAAAACAACACAGCTACCGAGGTTAAGGAATGACTGAATGAGGCCGGGCACTATCATTGTTTGTTGTGACTACTCTCCAGTTTGGGGAAATTAATGCTGTGTAATAATCTATTAGCCAGCGCTGCCCATCACACTTTCTCCTCATGTCTTTTTATTTGGGTCCGCATATGTATAAAGGGAGGATAAATTAATTAACTATGCATAATTACCAAATTCTCCAAACACACGCGGAATTTACCCAGTGAAAGCAAAAGTAGACCATACACTGCAAGTTGTTGGTGTAGATGGTAGATAGCCATCATCTATTGTCAATCTATTCCCACAGCAGGATTAAGTGATTTCAAATTCAAACGATGCATCCATAATATATTGTCTAACATGAAGCATTGTAAATTTCCTCATCACAAAAATGGAATAATGCTTTCAGTATAGGGTATTTGTCGGAACTATACTAACCACAAGGGGCATTTAGATATCAAAAGATAATGAATTTAGAGAATATAAGATTTATATAACTTTAGAATTTTGTGATTGGGTATTTTTGTTATTTTGCTAGAGGTATTAATTTAATTAAATGTACCAGAGGACTTTGTCCCAATACCCGGACAAGACTATTTGCATTTTAAAAAATTATCACAGCTTCTTATATAATTGCAGCCACTGGGGCCTGATGCCTTTAACAATGTCCCTGGTTTTCTTCTCTCTACAGCTTTTCTAAGGATAATACACTTTTCCTTCGAAGTTTCCCAATGTATTGCTTTCTATAACTCTCATCTTCCTATAAGAAGCAAGTTTGTTGGCTCATTAATACAAAACTTACAGAGAGGGTTCCCTACATATTGATCTAATTAAATGTTTTTGAGTCAGGGCAACAACAATAATGGGATAATTATTGTAATTTGTGCAGCCGAAGTATATACATACATAGGTAATCTTTATTTTTCTATATTGCTGATGGAAAATGAATTTCAGACATTAGGACCTGAGAGAGCTGGGAGCTACAGCTGCTGAGTGAGTGCCCCTCCCCTGGTTCTGGCCAGCAGCCCCGACATCCTTGCACAAAGTAATCACAGATCACAGCATTTAATCACTGAAAACAAGCACTCCAGAGGACAGCAGTGTCAATATCCCACTCTCTCATTATCTGTTTGGATTGCACATCCACACTGTCAGATAAACAGAGTGGAAAATTAAGATTAAAAATATGGTAATTTCATTTCAGGCAGCAGGCACCACTCACTGCCCCTATTATGCTATTGATTACCTCTGAATTCAATTTTTCTTTCAATGCAAACTTTAATCTGTTTGCTACCCAGCAATTCAACTCCCCAAGGGCTATTTGAGAGTAAGTAACCATTTAATCTGATGCTAACTGAAAAATCACCGTCCTTAATGAATTGTGTAAATCATTCAGCTCTAAAGCACCTTTGACTTCTATTTCATTTTTTATTTTCTACTCAATATAGGAAAGGATCGGCGTGTGAATAATTACAAAGTAGCAAGTATTTTTACATAGAGCAAATATGATAAAAACCCTATTATAGTGGGGCATGTGTAATGAACAGTACTTTTTAATTTCAAAATAGCTATTCATTAAAAAAGAATGGAAGATTAAAAAGAGAGGCTCAAAGCTCAAGGTAAAAGTTGATAGACATTGTAATTACATGGTTAATTTCAAAGATTTATATGCTGTTATGATTTAAAAGGAATTTTTATGACCTGACATTTTCATTTGAGATTTTTTTATTTAAAATTAATCTTCGCGTTCCTATTCTTAATTATTTCTTGGCGAGCGATAAATGGGAATACAAAAAAATGCCCTATATCAAATTTTAAGCAGAATAAATGCATGCGAATATTCGAACAGTAATAAAGTGGTTTTTACTTATTTGAATTGCTTTACATTGAATCCCCGGTTGGAGGAATTTGTGGGAGAGAGTTGGAAATTATTGGCCCATTTAAGGGAGCCGCAATCTTACTGCAATGCAGCGTTTATGACATTTCAAAATATCGAATTGGAGAGAGGGTTTTGCTCCGGCGATTTGACTGTCTTTCAAGTCGGCGTTAATGGTTTTCAACAGGTCTCTCTCCCAGCTCGTCCCAGACCCCCAGGGCTCCCTCGGAGCGGGGGGGAGGGGGTTGGGACGACTCGGCCTCCCCCTTCCACCCTGCGCGAGCCACAGCAACAGACCAGGAGCCGGAGCCGGCAGACGCCCGCGCCTGGTGGCAGCTCGGCCTGCTCCGCGGGCGCCCGGCGGGGCTGCGCGGCAGAGACTCGGGCGCCGGGGCGGCCGAGCGCTCTGTCGTTTGGCCGCTCCCTGCAGGCTGATGACACTGCGCTTCCCCATAGCGAGCCCCACAAAGTGAAGAGCTGCGGGGACAACGTGGCGGGGCGCCTAATTACCCGGCCCAATGGGCACCGAGCGGCCGCACAGGGCGGCTCCCGGGGCCGAGCGCGGGCCGGGGGCCTCTGCTGCCCACTGACCCCCTGCGGGGTCGCAGCCAGGGCGCCCTTCACACCCTCGGCCTCCCTGAGGGCAATCGCAGCTGCCCTCGGGGCCGGTCCCGAAGTTCGGGGGCGAAGGCAGACAGGCATTTCATTCCCTCCTCTCCTTTTGGCGCTTCCACGCTCCACCGGGGCAGGGGGACTTCGCAGGCCCCGCTTCCCCGTCTTCACCTCCACTCCTGCTCCTCGGCAGGGTTTGGGCACGGTCCCTGGCTCCCCCTTCTGTCGTCGCCCCAGCACCGTGAGGCCTCTCACCGGGGTGGGGTGTCTCGGGCGCTTTGGGGGGCTGCATAGAGGAGGACCGCCGTCGGAGAACAGAGGGAAGCTGGGAGCGGACAGCGAGTTAAAGCTCCGAGTACCACGAGGAGCGAGGTGGCCCCCTCCCGGGGCAAAAGCTGGGACCCCGGCGGAAACGCCCCGAACCAAGCTCCGCAACCCCAGGCGCGCGGGAAAGAGGTGGAGGCGGCGCAGGGTGCGCGCAGCCCGCTCGGGTTCCAGCCACCAGGCAGGGGCTTTGGTTATTTCACTCGCGTATCCGCCTCCGCCGCCCCTTCGCCTCTGCGCGGAGCTCCCGGCCGCTGCGGCCGCCGCCGTGCGCCCGAGGGCGGCTCTGTAACCCGTCTGGAGACGTTCCCTAGGTCTCGCCTCCCTTCTCCGAGCGCCCGGGAGCGCCCGCTCCGCCGCCCGCAGACAAGGTCGTCAGACCTCGGCTCTGCCCGTCTGCAGTCACGGACCCCTCATCTTCACCCCAGAATTTCCTTCTCAGCATTTCACTTCCCTGGGGAAGGAAGAGAGAGAGAGAGAAATGAATGACTACCTTGAGCGCCTAAGCAAGGAAGTCATTCCAGCTCCGCCTGAGATACCCTCTTGCTCTAACTCCGCGTAACTTAAGAAGGTCGGCACAAAGCTCGGGGCTCCGAGAGGAGTCCTGGGGTGGAATGTACAAAAGTCAGTTGTGCTGGCCAAAAACAGAGCCACCCAGCCCTGGCTCTGAAATTCTGAACTTGAGCTGGTGGGTGTTATTTCGGGTCAGCCACAGTTGTGAGAAGGCAGGAGGGCAAACTTCTTGCTTGGTGCGTTTTGCCTCTTCAACTTTAAGTACAATCCATTTTCACCTACAGGATGGTCAGGGCCCCAGATCAAAACCCTTTCCTTCACTCTGTGGATTTCCACTTGCTCAAAGGTGTAACCACTCTGTAGGCTTGATTTTAATTTTTTTAAGCATCATTAGCAAAGATTTATTTCATTCATTAGATATTAATTGAGCATCAGACACCGTGCTAGGCAGAACCCCGGTCACGGTTCAGGCAGTTTTTAAAATCATTTTATTTTGTTGAAAGCAATGAGTGGCTGCCTAACAATACTTAATGTATTTTAAATACATGCATTACTTCTCCAACTGGCTATAATAGCTTCCTCAGAACTCATCTGAACTATACTGTCAATGATGGTTTAAAGATTCTGAATCCCACAAATTATCAACTACTAGGTACTGCCCTGAAGATGCTCTCAGCTCAGTACTCGGAGCTATGACCTTTTAAATGTATTTAAAACCGTAACCCTGTTGGAAATTCTGATGGGTTTTTATGTAGAGCATATTTCAACTACACATTCATTCCTATATTGCACACCTACATTTTAAGAAAAAGTTTTCCTTTATTTGCTTCTTCCAAAATTTCCAAAGGCCACAATCTTAGCATGTCCATGAGGCAGCACATTTTTCAATTTTAAAATATTGAATTATATGCAAACCTCAAAGGGAAAAGAAAAGAAAAGGCAACGTTTGTTCTGATCGTTGCTCTAAAAATGCCTGAGCCAATTTATTTTTTAGCTGTTGATTTTTAAAGGAACCCTTTCAACGACAGGGAGGTGGAATGTCAAGAAGCTGAGCCTATTAGGTTTGCATTTTCTTAATGTGAAAATGCACGCAAAGCAGCAACACTTGTAAATGTGGATCTATGACAGTATATGTAAATGTAATAATAAATGCAAAACCTCTTTAAAATATTAACAGTCTGATGTGTCATATAATATAACAAAAATGCAGGTTTATGTCCTTCATTTTCTCTTCTCTGACATCTAGGGAATTGTATTGAGGTCTTGTAATACTGAAGATACACCATTAGCACTGAAAAACTGAAGATTTCCTACCATCACCCTATATTTTCTTGATTTTTTTTTAAATTATGTTTTGTTCTTTAAATAGTCATTTCATCTGGTTTGGATATGGTGTGGTGGGAATCAGAGAACAGGTTATTAGGAATACTAAAACAATCAATATAAGTGAACACACGGACAGAGAGAACTGATTGGTGGTTACCAAGGGGAAGGAGGGTGGGTGGGGCACAAGGGGTGAAGGGTTACATCCACAAGGTGACGGACAAACAAAAATGTACAACTAAAACCCCACAGTATAATTAACTATTAAGACATCAATTAAAAAAATAGTAAAAAAAAAAAAGTTTGCTACTCATGATATAAGGCTTAATTCTTTTACTAGTGCAGTTCCCCCCCACCCCCGTCCCTCAAATACATTTTAAAAACAACCACATGCATGAGTCCGTTTACCATACACATGTCACTTTCCCATGATTTGTAAAATCTAACATTGGGAAATAGGAAGTGGCATTAAAGGAGTTGTCACTTCCCATGTAACTGTTAGAGTTAGTTTGGAAAACAGGCCCAAATGGTTCTCCTGGTGAAACGTTTCTGAATCAAAAGCTGGTGTGACCATCAACCACTGGGACCAGGAAGCAATGAAAGTCTCCATCAAGGAAGGACTGTGTCATTGGCATTGACCAGAAAGGAAGTGGGGAGTCCATCTGGGGGAGATGAGGATCATGCCAGAAACTCTGCAGAGAGAATCCCTTGCATCGAAGCTCCCAAGGGCAGGGACCAGACAGCTTGCTGAATGCTCATCTGTAGAGAGCAATTGTTCTGCACTGGGAACATCTACAGAAAATTAAATGACAAACCTGTTCATTGTTAGTCTAGATGAGCAAGTTCTCTCAACCTTTTGCAAGGAGGTAGGAAAATCCATGAAAAAAAATATTTTAAATGTATGGTGTAAATTATAGGAATGCCCCAAACTGGATGAAAGAGTAGGAAAGAAAAAAGACATCAGGGGTTGGGAGGCATTTATTCCTTTATTCGTTCAACAAATGTTTATTGAGCATCTGCTAGCTCCAGGCACTGATCAAGCTTTGGGGATACAGACACTTTGCTAATGGGTTATTAATGGGTCATTAATATTAATGCCTTCCATTAGTTGCATCGCGAGGAGAGAGAAAAAAGCAATTCATAATATATTACGAGGTGCTAACTCTATACTTTGCGTTAGGACTGTGGTGTCCCTTTGGTCAATGGAATCAATGAAATCCCAAAGGAGTTTTGCCCATTGATTCATTCAAATTCAGTTCCCAAAGACTGTTTAAACTCATCAACTTTCACAAAGGGAAAGGAGAATGAACATTTCAAGCACCCACACCTGTGCTGGGGGTATTAGCAACATTAGCCCATTTAATCAACAAAATGACACACCACTGCTGTTATGATCGCCTTCTTACAGATGAGGAAAACTGAGGCTCAGAGACGTTAAATTTCTTCCTCAAGCCATACAGCTATTTAGTGGGAGAAGTAGATTTCGAATCTAAGTTGATCCTCCAAAGCCCATCCTCCTCCAGCATGAAAATCCATAGAGCTGTGTGACGTCACCTTATAAACCATTTACTCTTAGTTTATTTTAAAATATCAATTCTTATATGATGAAATAACACGACATGACTACCATTTCATTATTGTTAGTGAAATGATTCCTAAGCATCTCCTCTCGTGTAAATTTTTCATTTGAATTAATGGTATAGAAATGGGTCAAAAATCATAATTTATCTTTCTATGCATAGATACCTACCATAGTGTGGTTCCTGTCCCAAGGTGGTCTGTACCAAAGAATGTGTGTTCTCCAGCTAATACCTCTGATCCAGGCTCTATGTATGTTATTCTACTATGTTAAAATTGAGTTTCTTCTAATTAAGGCACTCCTCCAAAGAGAACTCAGTTTGAATGAAAACTCGAATCATTTCCAGCTGCTTACCTGTTGTACCTTCTATACAACCCCACAGCTACTAACTAAATTTTCTTTATAATCACCTGCTGTGACTGTCAGCACAGTTAAGCATTATCTGAATGTCAAGGAGCACCCTTGGGACACAAAGGATCTTTGCAATTTAATTATCACACTCTAGAAAAATACAAATGAATCTTTGGAACCTGGGCAAATGCTACCGATGCGGTAAGTTTCTCTGCTGCGCATTGATTGGTGGAGCAGGCGGTGACGTCACAGGCTTGAACGAATAAATGATGAGCTCCTTAAATCTTATTCCATTGTTTCCTATTTCTGAGGAAGTTAGAATCAACCAAACTGAGAGAGTCAACTGTGGAGATTTTTCAGTTATGTAGAATGAAGAGTTCGTTTAGGAGAATCAAATATCTCATAGGTAATTTGAAAGTAAGGCAGATGCAATATTGAATGATTCACATAAGTTTATAAGGCATTAAAGGCAAAAATAAATATTAAAATATTGCTTTTCTTCTCTGAAGTTTTCTTGCAGTTACATTTCCTTCCTGTATACCTGCTGTAGGATGCTGTGTCCAGAGTGAAGCTTACTTTGCAGGTTGGTTCTTAATCACTGTTGTTGAGATTCACTCTGTCTATGCTTCCAAAACCACTGTATTCCTTTTTCCACATCCACCTGAAGCTAAGCGTTTTCTGTCAATCTAACTATGTTTTCGTGGAAGCTCTTCATTTGTACAGTGTTTTGCAACTTACACGGTGCTTCCACAAATATTCTCTCTTGGTGGTCTTCACAACACCATTAGGAGGTGGGAAGGGCTGCTGCTGTTTTCTTTAATTTACAAATGGAGATAAAAGGCACCTGATATGCGGAGCGATGACAGCCAGGGAGAGCGGGAGCTAGCGCCCCTCCTTCCGATGGGGATGGGCCTGTGGTCTTTCCACTAACCACACTACCTCTGTGAGGAAACCAGTTTGGGTTCCACACTGAGCTGTCAAATTTTCATTTAAAAGTTCCAAGATCTGCTCAGACATAGAAATGATAACATTATCAAGCTTTATTAACAGAAAGAAAGTTCAACTCTCCATTTCCCATGAGACCTCTAAGAGCGACCTTTAACTCCTCAAGTCATTTTTTATTTCTGACCAGATGGCGTAATATATAATCTGTGCCCGACGGAAACATTTATTTTCAGTCAGCTGAGACTCCTGCTTCTACTCTGTAGGCTATTTCAGGTTCATGTTCAAAAGCTGCTTAGCTGTCCAGCTATTGGTCTATCGGTCAGTGGGGGTGAGTGAATTATGCTAAAACAGTGCCAGCTTAGCTGAATTTTAAGGAGTTATTCACAGGAACAAAATGTTCGGAGCATACATTCTACTAGGCATATGTATCTGATGCTAGGTGCTGATTTTTTTTTTTTTTACAGTTATTTAAGGAGATTCCTTTTTTCCTGTCCTTAAATATGCATCTTTAGCTGGTCTGTCTCCAACAATTTAACACTTTTGAAGGCTATTCCACATCCCTGCCATAAGATGATGGACACTGCTGATCCTGTATCCAGCTGCATCTGCGGCATCTCGGCCTCCACCTGGGGTGTTAGCCAGATTATTTTTCTATCACTCCTGCCCATATTGAATATGCTGAATACTGTATCTCTAAACTGGCTGGCCCACTCTCGCAGCCCCAGTCTCTATTATCGGCAGCCACAGCATGCATATTTTTCTTTAGTTTCCACTCCTTAGGGAATCCTCTCTCTGTGCCCTTCCTTGAGTAACAAAATCTTTGGATTTTCCCTTTTCTGTTCCATCTCCTGAAATACTCATCTTTGAATGTGTATTCGGAATGGTTACAGAAAGCTTTCCCACAACAGTAACGTGCCCCTGCCTGCTTTGAATTCTGGCACACGACGGCAACGCGATTCTTTTATGCATGCTTGCCTTGTATCTTTGGGCTGGTTTTAGTCCCAGTGCATCTCTTGCTGCAGTTTTTATAAGCACAGCACCTCACAAGCTGTTCCGAAGTGTGTGTGGTTCTTCCTTCCAAATCCTCACCTGTTTGCTGTGGATGTGCATTTCTGTACCAGTCTCTTGGCTGAGCCCTAGTTAACTATTCCTAAACTGCCAATATCAGGTCAGTTCTGTAAACCATCCTATACGAACTGGCAGATTTATATTTGTACGCTGAGCCCTTTAGTATAGACAATATCAGAGGCGCTAAAATGCAATTGAGAATTACAGCTTGGGTATTGCAGGTGTGCAATAAACAGACTGGCTTTCCTATAAACAGCACTTAATCACAGGTGCAAACTTGGGATCAGGAAAGAAGAGCAGGAGTGGGGGTACCTGCTCTTAGCCCAAAATGCCCCCAGAATGGCACATCTTTTCTTTCCAATTGAATCTGTAAGATGACAAATTTATTCCAGTGTTGTTTAAAAACAACTATTTTTATTCTTATTTATGTTTTTCAGACTACTGTAAAATTGCTAAAGGCATATGTATAATCTACCCTATTTATACTGATGATTTTGATCCTTTGAAAGAGAGCAGTTGATGAGGTAGAGGTAGGGATCTGAGATATGATTTTGTGTACTTTCTAGATAAAGTTTCTCAGGAACAAACCAGACTTTTGCCAGTTATGATTTACTCAGGAGGAAGCGTGATTAAAAGCTTCTTAAGCACAAGAAGCTTTCTCTGACTAAACAGTCGAAACAGGCTTGCCTTTCCCCGGGAGCAGACTCCCTCAAGGAGCTCGGCTTATTGTTACTATTAATTAGGGATAATTTGCACTTAGACTTGGGAAAGAAGGGTGTCAAAGCCCTTGACAAATCATTATCAGGATTCCCATTTTAGAGGCAGAGCAAAGGAGGCACAAGGAGGTCAATGATTTGCCCAAGGTCAGGGAGGAAGCGTATCTTTTCATCAGAGTGTTTCCATGGCACCTGGTGTCGCAGGGACAACCACGTGTTCCCACAGAGCTGCTAGCAGAAGGAGAGGGCAGAAGGAAGAGGTTGGTGGAAACACGGCTAAGACCTGAGGTGTGCCTTATGATCCAGAGAAATAGCCAGGGCAGCTTGGTGCAAGAAGAGGTCCAGGTAGAGCCTGCCTTTAAGTGGGCAGTGTGACTGAGCAGTAACCAACCATCCATGTTTACTCGCAGAAAGGGAATAACAGAAATATTCATCCGATTATTGAATATGTTTTTACCAAGGGGCTGCTATGTAAGGGGCATTGTCCCAGGCATCCTGTGGAAAAGTGCAAAGAAATATTAAATTGGTCTAGGAGCTTTCCCCATAGGTGGGGAAACAAGGCACGTACACATAACTAAATATGTGCATAGCACCCAACCATGAAGTCCCAGTACCTAGTATAATTACTGAGGCATAGTAGATGCTCAATAAGTGTTTGTCAAATTAATAGTTATTCACTCACTACCAAGCCTAAACTTACACTCTGCCAAGGTGACTTTGTGTGTGATTTGCCTACCTAAAGCTTGTATAGCGGGTTTTAGGGACGTAAGACTTAAATTGATTTGTAAAGTAAGTTAAAAAAAATTTAACCTTTAATTTTCAAATAATTTCTGACTGTCAAAAGTTGCAAATACAGTAAGAGAATTCCTGTAAACCCTTTACTAATCTTCAAATGTTAACATCTTACGTAACCACAGAACAATTATCAAAGCCAGAAAATGAACATTGTTGCAGTACTAATAACTGGACTACAGACCTTATTCAAATTTCACCTATTGTCCTACTAACGGCCATTATCCGATCTAGGATCCAATCCAGGATCACACATTACATTTAGCTGTCATGTTTCCTTATTCACTTCTAATCTGAATCAGCTCCTCAGTCTCTGTTTGTCTTTCATGACCTTGACACTTTTGAAGAGTACTAGCCGGTTATTTTGTAGAATGTCCCTCAATTTGAATTTGTCTGATGTATCCTCTTGATTAAATTTAGGTGATGTCTTTTTGGGGCAGAATTCCACAGAAGCGCTGTTGTGCCCTTCTCAGGCATGTGATGTCACGATGTCTCACTATGGGTGATGGGAGCTTTGATTGTTTGGTTTTGGCGGTACCCAACAGGTTTCTCCACTAAAAGGGGACTATTTTCCCTTTGTAATTAGTAAGTTTCTTATGGGAAGATACTTTGAGATTGTGCAAATATCCTGTTTCTCATTATACTTTTGCCCACTAATTTTATCATCCACCCATGATTCTTGCCTACAACAATTATTACTGTGGTGTTTGCCAAATGGTAATTTTCTGCTTCCAGCATTCCTCCCACATTTATTAATTGGAATTCTGCTATAAAGAAGAGCTTCCTTTTATCCCACTTATTTACTTACTGAGTTGTTTTTTAAGGAAAGACTAGGATTTCATGAAGGCAGGTGCTAGGCACTGACTCATAGGGAAGAAAGAGCAAGCACCAGGTGAGAAATGATAACCAGGTCGAGTGAAACAGAGAACAGAAGCTGGGCCTGTGATCAGAAGTGTCATATGCTGAGAGTAGAAAATGAAAAAGCCTTTTGACAGGTTCTGAGAAAGCAGGAAGACAATGAAAGTTATCATCAAAGATGGACATCTTAGGTAAAATTCACAGCAGAAGGCTGGCAATTAAGGACAGGTGGGACTGGAGAAGGATGAGTTAATTCACAAAAGGGGAAAAAGATGATTCTGCAGACCTTAATGACAAACCACTGCAAGAAGAGTGGTACTCCTGGTGGTGGCTGGAGAGGTGGAAAGTGCTGAGGATTTTGCAGGAAAATACAAAGAACACCCCTTGAGTTAGGATTAGCTCCTCTGTAAAGCATCCATAAGATGTTCTGGAATCTGATAAATGAAGGAGTGTAAGTAACCAGTGATGGAGGGCAGGGCATTCCCCAAATCAATCTGGGGAGACAATGACCCTTTATTTCTTGGTGCCACCTCAGCCAGAGTGAATCATGTTCTCTTGACTAGGTCATATTGGGAGGACCAACCAATCCTGAGAATATTTAGCTATTTACCTAACTTTCTGCATTACTTGAAAAGAAGAAAGGGAACATCCAGGGTCTATTGTAATACCCTGCTCCCCCACCCCCCCACCCCCACCTCCACTCACCCGAAGAGCCTAGCACACAAGAATCTCCTTTGTGTTTGCAATCCTCCCCAGCAGTGGGCAGTGAACTTGGCGAGTTGGAGGGTGCACATAAGGTTATTCTCATTCCAACTTCTCCGCCAGCCTCTCCCTAAAGAAATCTGATTTGAGCACCACATCAGTCCTTGAGTCTCTCTCCTAGTATCTTGACAGGGCCAGCCCTAGTCCTCCATGTAAATATTTTTGAAATATAGCTTTGGTGACAGTGGGAACCTGAACAAACTAAAACTACTTTCTGTTCTTTCTTTGGCTCATGAGGGCAGCGATCACGTCTGTCAATCCCTGTCCTGAGCCTTGTAATGGCATCAGAGCATTAGCCCATTTTCACCTTGAGCTCTCGTAGGGTGGCTAAGCTTGTCTGACAGGCAGCAGTGGCCTGGAATGGCATCTCTCTCCTTTCTTTAATCCTTCATTGAGAGCTGTCCCTAACCCAGGGGCAATAGGAGAACCCATCTTTCAAATTGGCATGGTAGCAGTAGAGAGGTACTCCAGGAAAAACTACGGAAAAAACCTTCCAAATTCCTTTGCTGGGACATGGAGCTCTGAGTCACTGGCTGCACTTTTGTGTGTCAGGGAAGGTCAGGGCATCGGCCTGAGACCTGCAGGAGAAGAGAGAGAGGCAGCCCACCACCACTGCACAGATCCCCAGCCTTCCAGGGACGGAATTTTCATTTTCCTACTGAGGGACAGTACAGTGCTGTTGGTTAACAGCAAAGCTTCAGATGCAGACCTATCTGTGTCCCCATCTCAGCTCCACCAATTACTATGTGACCTCAGACAAGTCATCTGTCTTACACCTGTTTCTTCAATAATAAAATGGCACTTGGGTAGCACTCAATGAAAGGCGGCCATGATCAATATTATTGGTGAAGCTGGATGTCTCATGGCCATGTCCCCATGCTCCTTGGCTTGTAGTCCAGTAATCTACTGCTTTCTCATGATTACTCAGATTGTCTTTTTGCACCACTCCCATCCACTTTAATTCTACTATTCTCAGGAAATTCGATAATGTCTATTAGCCCGAATGTTATGCATATGGGTACAGATTATTAGGATATCATCTATTAAAAATGTCATAATATTTAAGTATCAGTGAACAAAAACCAAAGCAAAGTTCAACAAACCAAAACTACTTCTTGCAACAGGAGAGTGAAACTCTTGACTGTCGGTTTCTTACGACACTCATTTAACCCTTTCCTAATTGACCCCTGTGTCTGGGAGAATCATCCTGCACGGCCGCAGGACAATATGTACTTTGTTCCTTTATTTTTACAAGTGTAGTTTAGTTTCAATTATTTGTGATAATTCTCAACAGCACATATTATCCAAATAATGATGACCTAGTATTATGAGACCGTACTGAAGGTCACTGCCATTAAGCCTTGCTGAGAAGTGGGGCATGACTGCCAAACTTTTTACAAGAATTATAGGGTTATGGGGCTGAAAGCAAGGTATGGCAGGACGCGGCAGTTCAAGTCAAATACATAAGACTGTCAGAGCCATGGAGGGTAGAGGCAGATCCGAGGAAGGAAGCAAGTGGACAGAAAGTATTGCTAAGGGGGCTGGGTGCCAAGAATCTCAGAGTGTCTGTGAAAGAAGCACTTGCATTCATTATGTACTGTGATTCCCTTAAACTAAGGGTAAGAAGTCTTTGCCTATTCCAAATATATGCCTAGATTGAATGAATGTGTGTGTGTTTCCTCTAATTACACGTGGAAGATCAGAACAAAGATGGAAGGTCAGAGGCCCTGAGCCGAAGAACCTTCACCAATAAGTGGCACTTTTCAAAACCCAACCATGTGTGGAGTTTGGAATCTTGCCCTGACCGTTTTTCAGGATTCTATTGAAATATCCTCCTTGTCAGTGAGTTTCTCTTACAGCCTACAGAAGGAATTTATAGGCATGATTTTTAGGCCAGTTAATACCCAGAACGGCTCCAGATAAAAAATGGCATGTGCTCATCTCTTTAGTTTCTCCCTAAAAAAATATATGGCAATGTCCTCTTGCCTAGCTTCTGAACACGTGCTCCCTAAGCCCTTGGAGAGTAACAACTTATGTCAGGCAGGTAGAAAACAATCTAGTTTTCATTATTTTATTACATGTGAACCTCCTGTGGGTGGCAGGGTGATTAAAACTTTCTATGGCCTGATTCATTTTCATACTAATTTGCAAGGCTGCCTTAGCACTTCCACGTTCCTTATAATTTGAGTGTTTATTACATACTTTACAAGGCACTTGTGTAATATGATATCAAACTTAAAAGTGGTATTGTATATACAGAAACTCTATTAATAAAAATCACTAAGTAGCACTACTTGTTTATAGTAAAGGAGACTCAGTTATAAGCAAGATGGAAGATTCCTCTATGCATAATGACGTAATTAGCAATTTGGAGATTAGTTTTTCTTGTTTAGCTATCTGAGTGACTGATTTCTACAAAATTCCTTGGACAGACTTATCTCAATTATTAATCTGTCCCTTCCAAACCAGAGATTTTTGATTTGGACACATGAAAGAGTCTGTATATGAGTTTTACAAAACTTGCATCAAGATGCATTTTAAAATCACTGTCCTACAGAATGTTGACCTGGTCAATGCAAGTGTGGTGTTGACTGTGAGGACCACATTGCAACTATATCTCTCACTTCATTGATAAACTGAATGGATTCAGCTGAGCCCCGGTTGTCTCTCCCACAGTACATTCCTCTCAAGGCCTCAGGGTCCATCAAAGAACTTGAACATCCTTCCCAGACCCCAAACTCCATGAAATAACTGGAACCTAAACTGATCTCCTCATTTGACTCTATCCATGAGCAATCCAAATTGCCATCCTTACCTTTATCCCATTACCACTGCAGAAATTAAATCAGCAAGAAAGGCTGAGTGGACCCTAGCACAGCCAGTGGCGTGACCGGGAACAGATACGACCTGGGTGTGAAGCCCAGAAACATTTGTTTAGTGCACAGTTTCTCGTTATCACCTTCATTCAGTCCTTTTTGCAAAGAAAAGTGGTTCTCAAAGTTTGGCCTTCAGACCAGCAGTAGCAGCAGCAGCAGCAGCAGCACGTGTTAGAAATGCAAACTCTCAGGTCGCACCCAGACCTACAGAATCAGAACCCCTGGGGTGGAGTCCCTCAGCATCTGTGCAAGTCGGATTCACATGAAGTTGGAGAACTACTGACTGAGAGAAACACTCCCACATACGGAGGCTAGAAGCAAAGCTACCAATTGTTTGGGCTTTTGAGGGCTTCTCTTTTTAGGGTATATTTTGCCACCAAAATTTCTATTTAACTGCATACTAACCCTGTGTCCAAAAACTAAGACCCTAGGATTTTCAAAAAATTCATGAGATTTTGTTCATTTTTACGTGTTTTTTTCTGATACTTGGCTAATCATGCCTAATTCCCATTTTTTGAGTTTAAATTGCAGAGAAATCCCTACCTAACCTTTTGTTTTCTTCTCAGACAATTAAACATTCACCTATTACTCCTCTAACTAATCCAACTCATTTTCCATCCTCAGAGGAAATGAAAAACAAAATCAAATTAAAGAAAAAAATGACAGGAAAATGTCAAAGACCACATACATACTAATACACACTCTACATATCTGATATATTTATCTACGCTCTTCCATGGAATTTTCTTATCATCCCGCCAATTGTTTCACATGTTTATGTGAAATATATAAAAATCAAGTATTTATTCGTTACATGGTTCAGCTTTGATAGGAGTATTAGAGTTATTTGAAGAAACAAAGTATCTTATAAATGAGTACCATAATCGCATTTCTTAGATGAGAAACTGAGGCATGGTAAGATTGATTGAATATGAACATTAGCCAAAACTCTCTCTTGGTTAGCTCCAAATGAATATCCCTTTAAGTCATATTTCCAACTCAAATACATAATAATCAAATCAATTATAATAGAGAATCTATCTCTTGTATTTATGAATAAAATTCAGCTTATTCATGTGCACAGTTTGAGATTTGAATGTAATCATTATTTTCATCAGCATTTATTAAGCAGCTAGATAGGATAAAGCACTTACTTTTAGTTTACCTGAGTGACAAAGGAGGTAAGAGTTTTGATCTGTGATCTGAAAAAGGCTAGAGAAATAGAGGGAAATGAAAATTATATACACACAAGTGATATGCAAATAAACATAAACTTGAGTGGCAGAGAAGTAGTGCTCACCAAATATGCTATGTCCTTCCCCACATTCCCAGCCTGCCTTGCGGTTAGATTGGCCACGTGATTAGTTCTAATTGACTATGTGCAAAGGCCAGGGTGGTTAAGACCCAGGGTTGCTCCTGCATCCCTTTCTTCCCCTGCTATGGCAACCTTGGAGGCCATGTAGCTTCAAAATGAGGAGGGAGGACTGCCCAATCCACATAAGTGTCGACCTGAGAGAAAAATAACACATTATTGTATTAAGCCTTTGAGATATAGGGATTTATCTTTTGCAGCATCTCGTATTAATAACCTTGACTAATTCAACCTGGGAATGCGAAGCTGTGCTATGCGCCTGTGTTTCCCCTCCGGTTTGCACTTCCCTCATCAGGAATGCGCCCCACCTCCTCCCTTGTCCATGTAACCGAATCCTAGTCTTTTGTGACCTAAGTCAAATATCAAGTCATTCATTCGTTAGACAAATATTTTTGCACACCTAGTGTGGGTCAGGTATGCATTCATTCTTGAGGATTCAACTAAGACAGACACACCCATGCCCTGATTTCACAGTGCTCACACTACAGCAGGGAAGAAAGAAAATCTAATAAATAATTATGATTCAGCTCCAAACAGAAGTAATTTCTTCCTGAGTTTTGCCAGGCCCTCAGTACACACACAGCACTTTCTACCCCCAACAACTGTTGTAATTAGTAACATTGTCTCCCTTTCCTACCAGGCGGTAAACACTTTGGTGGTAGGAATTTATCTTATTTATCTATGAATCTTCCGCAGCTTTTTGTATACAAGAGGCTCTCTGTAAACAATTATTAATGACATATATGGAGGGATATGTTGCATGTGTGAAAGCAATTGCTAGAATTAGTTTGGGGAATTAAAATTTGGAGGAGGTGTGTCCAGGAAGGCTTTATGGCTACCTTTCAGGAGCATCTGATTGTGATCTAGGAATTCATAAGTCAGTTTCTCCTCCTGTGTGCCTGGCACCGAGGAAGCACTCCATACATATGCTGAATGAATGAACTGAATGAATGGGTTTCCCACTTTCTTATTGATCAATGGCTGTCCTGATTGAATGAATTCCTACCCTAAGGTACCTTCAGTAATTGAATGAGACATGCCATGCATTTGTGTGGCAAATAAAGACATTTCCAAGTCCAGCAGAAATATTTAATTTTTTTCTTTCTTTTTCGTGAAAAATTAATAGACATATTGTTTCTGGTCAATTAAACCAACTCAAATGTAATTCTCTTTATAAATTAGAACTCAGGTGGCGAAGTTACGAAGGCTCTTGTTTAAACTTTAGTGAACTCATATAAAATATGAATTGCTCATCCTTTAAGATTCTGCTAATTTTAAAAAAAATTTCCAGGATTGAAAGAAAGTATAGACTTGCACAGTAATTTAAAGAGTTCAATTTTCCAAAGATTCTACCTTTCATAAAGAGCAAAGTGAAGACTAAAAGAAAATGAGGGGATTGTATATTTGCACTAAATTTAATTCTATTATAGGAAAACAGTTTGCTAAAATGTCTTATTAAAAATTATAAAACAATTGGGGAAAATATATTTTTACTTTGTTTCCCACCATCTCTCATTTTTTTCTGTTGAAGACCACCAAGGATATGCCATCATTTTGTATCTGTTATGTTTTCTTATATTCTTTTTGGTGCTATTGTTCTAACAATGATATGATATTCTAGGTGAAGTTTTTAACCCCTAGATAGCAATATCACTTGGGGGTATTGGTTAAATAGCCATTTGCATGTATTGATTTTATATTTCTAAGCTCCAATGTTTCTACCTTTGAAGTATTATTTACTCTGCATCTTAAATTTCTATAAGTAGTGATTAAATTATTAAAGTTATATTTGTTCTCATATAGAAATAAAAAGATTACCCTTACTCTATAATAATACTACTCAGTAAATATAAAATAGAAACTGCTGGTTAAAAAAAAAGGGAAAGACTCAGATGAAGTAGACAGTTTAACCTGGCATAATGAAACAAATGTAAGTTACATTAAAGAGAAGTACGGAGTAATACTAGTAACGTACGCTAATGACTTGCACCTTTTAATTAATAGAGTTGTTTATCGGGCTCCAGACAGCCAGGCAGGAGTCTCCTATTATTTTTGGAGGCGTACAATCTTGCAAATTTAAAGTTGTTAAGTATGGAATGAATCCAGTGATCTCCATGTAATTCAGAGGAGCCTTTCCAAGCCTGAAGACTCATTTTAATTGCAAATGTTAATAGGATGTGTATTTTTACCCATGTCTTCATTCACCTAGTCTTTTACGTTGCCTGATTTCTGCATCATTGTTGAAATTGACACTCGTTGTATTGGTCATTCTCAATAATGTGACATGAAGTGAATTAGAACTATCTTGAGTCAATGTGCAGGAAAGTCAGATCTTTCAAAACACTTATTTCTATAAATGAAGGAATTAAAACAAATTGTTTTTCCTCCTGAAGAGGTCTATTGAAGAGGGCTCAAATGAACTAAGTGAATTCAATTCAAATCAATATAAAATAACTCATTAGGCACCTACTATGTTTCAGGTGTATAAATAATGACGGGATTGGTAAGGATCCTGGATGGCCCAAATCAGGCATTTTGGTTTGGTAGAGAAGATCACAGAATCCCAGAATCTTAAAGCTGGAAGGACCTTAAACAGCTAAATGGACCTATGATTCATAGATGAGCAAGCAAGAGACCATAATGAAGTAATGACACATGTTCAAGGGCACCAGCTAATAACTCAACTTGAACCAAAGTCTGAGACCTACTCCAGTCCAGGGATCTTTCACCCATCAGGCCTCCTCCTTCTATACCTTGAGTGAAATCTAACTGTCACGTAAAATCACCATCTAATTGTGTTTCAAACTCTCAGCTAACAGGTCCATTGTTAACAATGGCATATCCACTCAATGAAATATCATGTAGCCATTAAAGATAATATTTATGAAGACTGTGTAATAACATGGAAAAGTGGCCAGGAGGTAATGATAAAGAAGCAGCAGGAAATAAAGCTGTGTATATAGCATAATGACAATTATTTTTTAAAAGCCTTTAAATAGAAAAAAGAGTAGAAAAAAATACTAAAAGTATATGCATGTATATTTGAATGGTGGGACTAACAAGAATGTTTCCCTTATTCCCACTTCCAATACTTTTCAATTTTCTTTATAACTATATCCTATTTTAAAGTGGAAACAACTGTTCTGCTATGTTCAAAGATAGCTAAGGTAAAGTCCTTTTGCAGTGAATTTAAAGATGTTTCCGGAGCAGAATGAACACTCAAACACAGAGAAGAGCAGGCTATCCACTCAAGAAGTTGGAGAGAGGGTACTAACAGTCCTCCTCCAGCCTTTCTTCCACAGGGAGACCCAGGCCAAGGGGGCAGGAGAGCCCTGCCCACCCCGCACTCAGCCTGACCACGGAAGAGGAGAGGAGTGACTGAAAGGAGCATCCGAGGGAGCATCTTATCTCCCTGATAAGACAAGTCAGCAACAAGGGTTCTCTCCCAGCACCAGGGAGCAGACTTGAGCAACACCCAGGAAGGCTCCTGACTGAGAAATGAGAGCCTAAGTGAAATGGGGAAACCCTGTGCTTCATTACACTGCTCAGTTACTCATTTAAATCATTATTATGAAACATTATGAAATACATCAACTTTCAGTATTCCTCTGCTTTCACTGACCCAGTGTAAGCCTTCTATCACTCCTTTCAATCAACTCTAAATTCTCCCAAGTTTTGCATTCCCACTGGCCTTTGAGTTGGCCTACTTGCTCTCCTAGAGGTGGTTGCTGACATTTCCTTTTTAACAACTTTATTGAGGCATAGTTTACAAGAAGTAAACTGCGCATATTTAAAATATGCATTTTGAACAGTTCTGACAGATTTATACACCCACGAAACCAGAACCACTAATAAGATACTAACATTTCCATCACTCCGAAAGTTTACTTGTGCCCCTTTGCGTTCGATCCCTCAATCCCTACTCCCTCCACCCCCCGCCCCCACCCCCAGGCAAGTATTCATCTGCTTTCTGTCATTATAGATTCATTTTCATTTTCTAAAAATTTATATGAATGGAATTATACAGTATATACTGTTTTGTATTTAACTCAGAATAATGGCTTTGATATTCATTGCAGTTCTTTAGGGTATCATTAGATGGTTCCTTTTTATTGATAAGCAGTATTGACCATATTTTATTTACTATCCACCTGATGGACATTGGGGTTGTTTCCATTTGGGGGGTATTACAAACTAAGCTGCTATGAAAATTCAGTACAAGTCTTTGTGTGGATACATGTTTTCATTTCTCTTGGGTAAATACCAAGGAGTGGAATGGCTGAGTTACATGTTAGGTGTACGTTTACCTCCTTAAGCAAATCCTGAAATGTTTTCCATTTTACATACCCACAGTGTATGAGCGTTCCAGTCACTCCACATGCTTGCCATCACTTGGCATATCCAGTCTTTAGCCACTCTGGTGAGTATGTATAGACATGTCATTGTGGGTCCCACCTCTGCATCCCAACCCAGTCTCTGTGTGAAAACAAGCCTGGAGGAGGAGGACTGGCGCACTCACTACTCTAACTTTTTGAGTGGATGGTTTGTTCTTCTCCGTATTTGAGTGTTTATTCTGCCCCAGAAACATCTTTAGACCCACTGTGAAAGGGCTTGGCTTCTCCCTGAAAATGACCCCTGACACTTCCTTTCCAGAGCTTCCTGTTCTGTCCTGATCATGAAGCAAGCCAGCATTCATTGAGTTCTCACTGGATTTGTTTGCTGGGGCTGCCAGAATAAATTAGCACAAACTTAGTGGCTTAAAATGACAAAAATTTATTCTCTCACAGTTCTGGAGATCAAAGTCCAAAATCAAGGTGTTGGCGGGGTTGGTTCCTCCTGGAGGTTCTGAGGGAGAATCCGTTCCATGCCTTCTCTAGCTTCTGGTGGGGGCCGCAGTCCCACGTGCTCCTGGGCTTGTGACTGCATCATCCCAATCCTGCCGCTGTCTTCACATGGCCTTCTCCTCTGTGAGTGTCTTCTCCTCTGTGCGTCTCTCTCAAACCTCCCTCTGCCTCCTTATAAGGATACCTGTCACAGGATTTAGGGCCCACCCAGATAATCCATGATGATCTCCTCATCTCAAGATCCTGAATCACAGCGGCAAAGACCTTTTTTTCCAGATAAATTAACATTCACAGATCCAGGGATTTGACATGGATATCTTTTGGGGGCATCATTTTTCAACCTCCCACACTTGCTAAGAACTAGGCACAATGCTAGACACTATGTTAATTATCTGATTTCCTCATAAAAATCCTGTGAGCTGTTATTTCTATTTTTCAGGTAATATATGCTTAAAGAAGGATCTTGTTGAAGTCCAGCACCAGTTAAAGGTAGAACCAGTCATCAAGTCCAGTTTTTCCTGCCTTCCATATTGCCATTTGCTTCTCTGTCACAGAGATTTAAACCTCCAGAATGCTGGAAGTCCCACCTGGAACCTGTTGGCTAAGTGGATTCTTAGAGTTAGATCTACCAATTTTGCTTCGTTATGGAATGTTCTAAGTGGTCTGTGGGTCAGTGATTCTTAATCCTGGCTTCACATCAGATCCACGTGGAGAGCTTATATTAATAATTGACGCCCAGTTCACCCCCAAACCCTTGAGCCAGATTGTTTTGAGGGGGTCAAGCTTTTTAAAAAGCTCCTCAGGTAATTCTTTTGTGCGGCCAGGATCAAGGAACCCTGGGATTCTCAACCAAACCTGTGGCTTCCATGCTGTATACCATTTTCCTTGGAAGTCCTCTATAGTAGATTAATTCCATTCAATGATTAGAAATGACGCTAAAGATCTTCCAGCGTCAAAGCCCAAATCCTGTTTGATACTTACCCACCTGGAAGCTGCAGGATGAGTGACAGATTGTCAGCTCATTTGCTCATCAATTTAAGTTCCATAGATAGGGATGAATGAATGAATGAGCTTATTCTACAACTCTGCCCACTGTCTCTGTTTCTTTTGGTTAATAATCACCCAGGTGCTTCCTGAAGAAAGAGATCTTCTAGACCGTTGTCTGTAGAAAGTTATATATCAAAAATACATCACCAAAAACTTCACACACAGAAACAAAAATGAAAGACACTATTTCCATCAAAAGAATATGGAGTCAATTGTCATTTTTCTTCTTTGTATTAAGAAAGACATATTATTTCCTTCCTTTGTGTAATTAGAAGTGGCTGGATGGATTTCATCTGATTTTTTTCTCTAAAAACTGCCTAAGGATTAAAAGCAAGCATGGAAAGATTTATCCCCAAAGTAAATATTTAAGAGACAGTTATTGCACCTTAATACTTGCTTCTTTGAACACAGTAATTAAGGAATTTAGATACCTATGCTGATATACTTCAAACGTTCATTTAGAATATCTTAGTGTTCTGTATTTGTCAGTGCATTTCCCACAAACCATGTGCTTTTGAATATGATTCTATTGGGCTTTCTTGTACTTGATGTTTCATTATGATTTCTCTCACCTGACACAATTCGGCTGAGAAATTCCCAGTTTTCAGGTTTGTCTGCAAAAAACTTATTATATGCAAAGTTTATTGTTTTGCTCTTTTGTATTATATTGGAGTCTATTTGCATAATTTCCATAGAGAACTAGGGGCTACTCAAGGCTGTTCTTGCGACTCACTTTTTATCTGTGTAATCTACACGCTTTAGGAAGACATAGGAAAAGAAACCCAGTAATCTCTGAGTTGCTTCCAAACTGAAGTCTCTTTTGCAAAATACGCAACTGATAATAAGTCCTAATCAAATCAAATGCCTGAGTTTGGGTCCTGCCAAACGGAAGAAAGTGTCCCTGAGAGGGCCCTTCTGTGGAATAGGAAAAGCCCCTGATTTAGGGAGATGTCACAGATCTGTTCTCTGCTTAGATACACAGAAAAATGGGCCAGGGGTCCTGCATGGTAATCACACAACCTTATTCCCTCATGCAACTCCAGGGAATCCGAGCAGGTTCCTGAAAACAATAGCTCCCTAGGGAACTATGTTCTGAAAGAATTGTGCAACTTCATATTTTCCAGAAAGGATTCAGTAGGGAAATTTTTAAAATTTCCCCTCTGGATGTGCTGAGAGAGAGGGCAGCCCTTACCTGTCTGAATGGTTGAGGAAATGAGTTCCAAGAGTTCGAATGGAGGCTTGCCAAGAGAGTCTGCATTGTAACTCTGTCTTCAAATGCCCAATTGGTAGAGGGTGTGGCCTGGAAAAAAGTTTAGACATAATAATTTTCCATTGATCAAAATAAGTACAGTCCTCATAGTCAGTTGATTTGGGTTGTTTGGGCCATTGCAGAAGTGATTGGAATGCCACATATCTAACCTGATTAAGAAGGCCAAAAGCAAGGGAAAGCCACTAACATTCCAGAGATCAGTGACTTTGGCCAAATTTATGACTGAATCAATGTCTGTGAAGGGTTCCAAATGACTGTTAGGGCATCAGACTTTATAATGCCCAGAAGTCACTGATCAACTGTCAAGTTAGTATAGGTATGCTCTTAATTGATCACAAACTGTGGATATTTCTCCACTTTATTTGACTTGCAAGAGTGTTATCTAACATCTATTGAGCACTCATTGTGGAGAAGCACATTGCTTCCAGGGAGCAATGAACATTTATAAAATACGGCCTTTGCCTCAGGGGATTTCACAGTCTCCATGAACAACACACTATTAGCTCATTGATGAAGCTCGAATAAAGAATAAAATGTAGAGCAGGAAGATCTTTCTCTGAGGGTCTTGAAAGGAAGGAAAATATCAGAGGAGAGCAAGCATCAGTGCTCCCAGCCTCTGGAGGGCCAACTGTTGATGTCATGGATAGCTGAAGTGAACCAGAATTTCACAGATGATGAAAACAGGAGGCAGAATAATGGCACAGGGTGGATACTTACTACATGTTTGCCAAATTATCATGATTTCAAGCCACTGTAGTATGACTCTTTCAGTAAGTGTCAAAATCCCCAGGCAGGAATAAAACAAAAGAGTATATGAAAAAGAACCAACAGAAATCTTGGAAATAAAAAAGAATCAATGTAATAAAAAAATTGTATTAAACTCTAGACTGAATTAAATCAACTACTTGGGAGAATCAGCCAGAATGTAGCACAGAGATAAAGAAATGAAAATGCATTGAAGACATATATGCAAGATAGTTTGAGATGCTTCAATGCATGCCTAATAGGAGTAAGAGAGGTAGAGAATGCTCTCTAAAATGACAGAGGAACAATATTCAAAAGAATATTTGATGAAAAAGGTGATTTTCCAGACTTAGGAAGCAGAATGCTAAGAGGGTAAAATAAAATGAATTGATATTTTAATATATCATAACATAACAGTACATCATCAAAGATAAGAGTCACAAAAAGCTATCATGAAGAAAAGACAGATTACTTACAATGTAAGAACAAGTAAACTTAAAGGGGACTTTCATCAAGACTTGATGTCAGGAGATAATGATGAAGTTACATCTCCTAAATGATGAGGGAAAATAATTGCCATATATTAGTTCTATACACTGCTAAATTATCATCAACATTGTTGTTGGTGGTGGTGGTGGTGATGGAGGAAGGGGATGAGCAAAATTGTTTTTTCCCCCAGATATACAACAACTAAGAAAGTTTACTACCAGTGTCTAAGTCTGCTTGACCTGCTATAACAAAATACCATAGGCTGGGTGGCTTAAACAACATACATTTATTTCTCACTGTTCTGAAGGCTGGGTAATAGAAGATTAAGGTGCTGGCCAGTTCAGTTCCTGGTGAGATCCTCTGTCTGGCTTGCAAATGGCCACCTTCTTGCTGTATCCTCACAAGGCTGGGAGAGAGAGAGACAGAGAGAGAGAGAGAGAGAGCTCTCTGGTGTCTCTTCTTATAAGGGCATTAATCCCTGCCTGAGGACCCCACCCTCATGACCTAATCACCTCCCAAAGACCCCCACCTCCCAATAGCATTACATTGGGGGTTACGGCTTCAACATAGGACTTCGGGGGGGATACATAAACATTCAGTCCATAACACTACCCCTGTATTCTCAAAAAAAGAATGTAAATAAAGTACTTTACAGGAAGAAAAATAAATCCAGGAAAAAGGAGTGAGACTGGAAACAATGATAAGCCCAGAAATTGAGTAATGTATATTCATAAAAGTTAATAAATATTTATTGATAAATTTAACTAATTTCTGTAAAATAAATAATTGCATTGTGTTTTTTAAAAGATGGAGCTTTAAATAACAAGACAATGATAAAAATAGTCTTTATTTTATATCTAAGTCCTGCTAAAATTTAATTGACCATTGTCTGATTTTTTTCATGGCAGCTGTAATTTCTTTTTTTTTTTTTTTTTTTGGTGAGGAAGACCAGCTCTGAGCTAACATCCGTTGCTAATCCTCCTCTTTTTGCTGAGGAAGACTGGCCCTGAGCTAACATCCGTGCCCATCTTCCTCTACTTTATATGGGACGCCGCCACGGCATGGCTGACAGGCAGTGCGTCGGCAGGCGCCCGGGATCCGAACCCGCGAACCCCGGGCTGCCAAGCGCAAACTAAACGGCTGCGCCACAGGGCCGGCCCGGCAGCTGTAATTTCTTAACCTCAGGCTCTATACAATAAACACATCCATTTTCATGACCAGCTGTTTTTTAAATAAACTTTTTATTTCAGAATAGTTTTAGATTTACAGAGAAGTTGCACAGACCCAGTTTCCCCTATCATTAACATCTTACCTTACTATGGAACATTTGTCACAACTAAGGGACCAACATTTGCACATTATGGTTAACTAAACTCCGTACTTTATTTGTATTTCGCTAGTTTTTTCCTAATGCCCCTTTCCTGTTCCAGGATCCATCCAGGATACCACAAAATGTTTTAATAGTCATGTCTCTTTAGCCTCCTTTGATCTATGACAAGTTTCTTAGAGTTTTCTTTTTTTGATGACTTTGACAGTTTTGAGAGGTACTGGTCAGGTATGTTGTAGAATGTTGTTTAATGTTTGTCTGATTTTTTTTCATTGTTAGACTGGGGTTATATGTTTTGGGGAGAAAGACTACAGAGGTCAAGTGACACTGTCATCACATCAGATCAAGACGACATGCTAGCAACGTGAAAACATGACTTATCACTGATAATGTCCATCTTGATCGTCTGGCAGAGGTAGTATTTGCCATTTTTTTCTCCACTTCTCTTTCCATAATCTCTTTGGAAGCTACTCACTAAGCAGAGCCTATGCTCAAGGAGCAGGGAATTAAGCTCCATTTTCTTGAGGGAGATATCTACATAAATTATTTGGAATTCTTCTGTACAGTATATTTGTCTCTTCTCCCCATTAACCTATTTAATCACTCATTTATATTAGTATGGACCCATAGATATTTATTTTATACTTTGGATTATAATCCAACACTATTTTGTTACTCAAATTGTTCCAGGTTTGGCCACTGAGGGCACTTTCAGATTGGCTCTTGTGCCCCTTTTACATGGCCCCATTGTTTTGTTTTTGAGCACTTCCTCACTTTCTGATACTTCAAGATGCTCCACGCTCATCTTGTACATTCTCCCCAGCCCTAGAAGCAGCCATATCTCCAAGCTGCCTGGTTCCTTTATCATGAACAGTTTTCAAACAACCCCAATACAAAAAGAAAACTGAACTCCTGCAATTATTCTAGCTCCTTTGCCAGCAGAGCTCTGTCCTGTCAGAAAATGTGCTGCTGGCCCAGCGCCAATGGCCTAGTGGTTAAAGTTCAGCATGCCCTGCTTCAGCGGCCTGGGTTTGGTTCCCGGGCATGGAACCAGACCACTTGTCTGTCAGTAGCCATGCTGTGGCAGTGGCTCACATTTAAAAAAAAAAAAAAGAGGAAGACTGGCAAAAGATGTTAGCACAGAGCAAATCTTCCCCAGCAAAAAAAAAAAAGAGAGAGAAAAAGAAAATGTGCTGGTGGTGAGCTAGCCCATGAAGAGCACCACTGACATAATGATTTTGACCTGAGCAGCTTTTAAAATATCAAGATGCCTGGGCCATGCACTTGGGGATTCAGATTCAGGAGATCTGAGCTGTTGTTCAGAGACTTTCTGTTAAGTTCCATAGGTGGCTGTGATGAGTGACAACGTATAAAACATCCAGCTTTAAAATGTTTAACCTTTGATAATCTATCATTTGTTGAGTAACTACTATGGGTTACATGTATGATCTTATTTAATCACCACAACAATCTTAGAAATTAAGATTATCATCCTATGTTAACAAAGGTTGAGCAACTTGCTCAAGGTCACAGAACAGGTGTGTCTGTGCTAAAAACAGAGTTTTAATTGAAGTCACAGTTCATGTTCAATTCTCTACCATATTGCTTCCCATTTAACAATGTTTCTATAAAGTGGCTTATAAAGGTAAATGGCTCTTCATTCTCATAGTCT
Organism: Tapirus indicus; assembly: GCA_031878705.1. NCBI lineage: Eukaryota > Metazoa > Chordata > Mammalia > Perissodactyla > Tapiridae > Tapirus > Tapirus indicus. The sequence continues at coordinate 15,479,805 of CM062930.1, read as the reverse complement.
GCTGGCCACTGGAAAGAGCTTACTTTCCCATATTTCATGGCCATTTATTCTTTTTCACAGTAGCTGAAATGATACACTGTGTACAACTGAATAGCCAAATCAAATTATTCTAGACTTTGATAAATTTGCAATTAAAGGCTATTTAGTGGAGGGGGAGGAAAGCTAAAGTGAGAGAGAATGGAAAGAGAACTTACATTATACAATCGTATTTAACATTTGGCTTAATTTCATCCTAATAGCAAGGCAAAATATGAGATTCTTAATTATGACTGAAGTTGCAAAAATACAACATGGATTTTTTTAAAAAGTCTCTAAAAGGCAACAAATTTAGGGATCAACCAGTTCTAAAATTTCTAATCTTTGGGTGAGGATTCTTGACAAAAACATGGGTATCCATACTAAGAGATACAGGAAGAGACAGAGAGTATGTGTGTTAGTTTTCCATTGCTGCATAACAAATTACCACTAACTTAAATGGTTTAAAGCAACACCCATTTATTAGCTCACAGTTCTGTAGGTTAGAAATCTGTTGTAACATCATTAATAATGGTGTCGGCTAGGTTGAGTTCTCATCTGGAGACTTAGGGAAGATTCCACTTCCAAGCTCATTCAGATTTTGAGCAGAAACCAGTCCCTTGTGGTTGTAGGACTGAAGTCCCAGTGTTCTTGCTGGCTGTCAGCTGGACGCTGTGCTCAGCTCCTAGAGGCTGCCTGCATACCATGCCATGTGTCTCTGCCCTCTCCCTCACGTCCAGTCCCTTTATGCTTCAAGTTTCTCTGACTGGTTTCTCTCTTTATGACTTCTAGACCCAGAGGTCAGGTCCACCAGTTAATCTCCTTATCTTAAGGTCAACTGATTTGGGACGTTAATTACTTCTGCAAAATCCCTTCACAGCACCACCTAGATTAGTATTTTATTGTATAACTAGGAGAGGATGTGTGTACACTAGGGGCCAGGAATTTGGGGAACATCTTAGAATTCTGCCTACCACAGGGGCAGGGCGGGGGAGGAGGAGAAGACAGGGAGCACCATGAAGCAAAATCATTTTGTTTTCATCTCTCTGTTTGTTCTCTGTCTTTATTTCTACTTCTATATTTCCCTTTTTTCTCAGTCTCTCCTCTAACCAAAATGTTATCTGCATTGAGTTTTATATTGGAGATAAAACTGAACTGTAAAATTGAAATACCCTTAAATTTATCTAGTCTTGGAGTTTGCCAACCTTTCTGTGAAGAGTGGAGATTCTAATATTCCTAAAGATGTAAGAGTGGGGTCAGCTACTTGCTGCATTTGCTCTTCCTATCAGGAATCCCAGCAAGCCCTAGGAAAGGACCTACAGTATCAGCCAACCCAAACCGTCCCCAGAGGACCCACTCTACTGGGGGGGATCCCCAAGCTAGTCCTTTCCATTTGGATCTGAGGAGGTCACATAAGGCCACACAGGTCATTTGTGTTAGGTAAAGGCATGGAACCCGGATCTTCTCATGCTAGGCCAGCATGGTTCCAACAGGACCCGAGGATTTGTACTTCATATCCAGTGCCAGTGTGTAGAACATACAGTTGCTCTCTCTCAAAAAAAAAGAGATAGATTTCTTGTTGTTACACGGTCCTTGAATTATGCCCTTTTTTCCTGCTTGTTACTAGACTTTTAAAAATAAATTCCCATCTCTGCATCAGAAGAAAGCCTTATCAGAAAACTTAACAATCCTAGTTTGACACCATTGAGGGCCTTGTGCATTGGTGCTCAAAGCTTGACAAACTCTACAGAATTACTTGGGGAGAAGAGGGAGGCCCTACCCAGACCACCTGAATCAGAACTCCTGGGGAATTCCAACAGCAATCTGCACTGTAACGAGCCCCTTCCCCAGGTGACCATGAAACACGCTAAATTTGAATTCAACTGATCTACTAGAGTTTAAATGAAATTCAGTGAAATAATGAATGCGAATCTGGCTGGCACAGGGTTTCTCAGACTGCTCCATGAACTTAATAGGCAATTCTTAAAAAAAAAAAAAAAAAAAAAACTCTATGCAAGGATGTATCTTCTAAAATATATGTAAGACCAACATTAAATATAGTTATACAGAGGTTACTATTAAAATGGGATAATCTCCCTTTTAAAGTGGTACAATACACCTGGGGAGACCAGGAAGTAAGGCCACCTGAATCATTAATGTGCGACGGCCGTGGACACACAGGCACATTTGTCAACTCATTGCAGCACACCATCTATTCAATAATTACCAGCCTGTTATGACTCCCATAATCTCAGCACATATTTGTGACAGTATTCAATCCTCATTGTCTATTCAAACATTTATTCTAGTCAACTTTTCTCGTGCATGTATCTAAAGGATGGCAGTTTTAAACAAAAAGTCAATCGTGTGGCTCTGAACAAACAAAAAGTTGAACCATTCAGAATGAAGGTGAATAATTTCAGCCTCCAGATCCTGAAAAACTGGAAGATGACTTATCCAAGATGAAATAATTAATGATTTTTGGAGCAGCCCATTGCAAAGATACCCAAATATTGCCAAACATGCAGTGTGTGCTCTTCTTTCCTTTGCTACAACACCCTCTGTGCTCCAACAAAAACAAAATAAATGAATAGACTTGATGTTGCACCTGATATGAAGTTCTGACTCAGCCCTATTGTTCCAAATGTTAATACCTGATAAACAGAGATGTAAAATAGAGTTCATCAAAAATCTATTCAGTGTGTTGTGATTTATAATACACAGTGTAAACTGAAAGATGCTTTATTTTATTCTTTATATAGTTTGTTCTCAATAACATAAAGTTGACATATGTTATTATTATAGTGTATATAAAAAGCACATAAATTATCAATAATAAAAGACAATTCAATAAAAATTGAGCAAAAGATTTCAACAGACCTCTCACTAAAGAAAATCTACATGGCAAATAAATAGATGCAAAGATATTCAATATCACTAGCCATTAAGGACTTGCAAATTAAAACCAAAGGAGATACCACTACACACCCATTAAAATGGCTAAAATTAAAAAGACTGACAATACCAAGTGTTGGTGAGGATGTGGATAAGCTTGAGTTCTCATTCACTGCTTAATACAAAAGAAATTTATTCTCTTACAATTCTGGAGGCCAGAGGTCCAAAATCAAGGTGTAGGCAGGGCTGTACTCCTGGAGGCTCTGGCAGAGAATCCTTCCTCTTCCAGCTTCTGTGGATGTTGGCATTCCCTGGCTCCTGGCTGCATCTCTCTCTGCCCCATCATCACATCACCTCTGTTCCACAAGTCTATCTCTAAACTCCCTCTGCCTCTTTCTTATAGGATACATGTGATAGCACTCATGGCCCGCCCAGATAATCCAGGATAAATTCCTCCTCTCAGTCCTTAACCACATCTTTTGCCACATAAGGTAATTTTCACAAGTCCCAGGAATTAGGATACAGATGTATCTTCAGCCCACCACATAACCCAAATGCCCATCAACTGGTGAAAGGACAAATTGTGGTACATCCATACAGTGGAATATCACTCAAGCATAAGTAGGAACTAGCTATTGATAAGTGCAACAACATAGATGCATTTCAAAACATTGCTAAGTTAAAAAAGCCAGATTCAAAAGGCTACAAACTGTATGATTCCATTTATATGATAATCTAGAAAAGACAACACCATAGGGATAGAAGCCTGATCAGTGGTTGCCAAGGGCTGGAGATGCAAGAAGGGGAATGACTTCAAGGGCACATGAGGGAATTTTTGAGGTGATGGAAATGTTACATGCATTGATTATGGTGTTGGTCACATTACTATATACATTTCAAAACTCATCAAACTGTGTATTTAAAATTGGTGAGTTTTATTCTATATAAATTTTATTCAAGACAATAAACCCACTTTTTTTTCTTTATAGTAGGTTTTATTGTCAATCAATCCTTTTTTTTTTATTGATGTCTTAATAGTTTATAACACTGTGGGGTTTTTGTTGTACGTTTTCATTTGTCCGTCACCATGTGGATGTAACACTTCACCCCTTGTGCCCACCCCCCACCCCCCTTCCCCTTGGTAACCACCAATCAGTTCTCTCTGTCTGTGTGTTCATTTATATTCATGCAGTGTCTGTCATTCTCTCTCTGGCTTATTTCACTTAACATAATACCCTCTAGGTCCATCCATGTTGTTGCAAATGGGACAATCCTGTCTTTTCTTATGGCTGAGTAGTATTCCATTGTATGTATATACCACATCTTCTTTAACCAATCATCAGTCGAGGGACACTTGGGTTACTTCCACTTCTTGGCTATAGTGAATAATGCTACAATGAACATAGGGGTGCATAAGCCTCTTGTGATGGTTGATTTCATGTCCATTGGGTAGATGCCCAAGAGTGGGATTGCCGGATCATACAGTATTTCTATTTTTAATTGTTTGAGGACTCTCCATACTGTAATAAACCCACTTTTAAATAAGCATATCAATCAAATTTTGATAATTTCATGCATTTAATCTGAGACTTTTTTTGAGCTCCTGATAATGTTCTGTCAATATGTTATAATTTTTCATTGTTCTGTGGTTTAAAAAAAGTTGGGAAAATTTCCTTCCCTCCTTCTATCTCTCCTCCTTAGAATACATTATCAGCCTCTGTGAAGAAGATAAGTAAGAACAAGAATTCTATACAAAGACCACATTTGTCCAAGTGCATGGAAGTTCTCTAAGTTTCTAGCATGTCTTGTAACTCGCAAGCCCTATAGAATTTCTTCCCCAGCCCACCACACTCATCTCCTAATCACTTCCTGGCCATCATCTCTCTCCATTTAGATCCCTTCTCCATAGTGACACCAAAACTACCTTCCTAAAAAACCAAATCTGATCATGTAAATCTTAGGCTTAAAAATTATTTTTGTTTTTTTCCCCCTGTAAGATAAATTCATATGCTGTGCCAGTTAGAACTCTTAATAATACACTCTTAAACCTGTCTTCCAGCTTCATCATCTACCACCTTCCATAAAGTACACTCTTTGTTTCTGATGTCTGAACATCTTACTATTTCCTGCTTCCACTGCATTTCACACTCCTGTGTTTTTGCTTATATTTTTTCTGGTTTCCAATATGCCCTCCCTGCCACTCACCTCATCATATGTTGATCTGTTTAGGCCTCAGGCCACCGCCCATCTCTGAACCAATATGTTGGCAAGGGGATGAGATTCTTTCAATGGTTTGGCAAAGCAGTTCTCAACTCTGACTGCACATTAGAATCACCCCTCACTCCAGCGATCCCAATTCAGTTGCTGTAGGTGTGTCTGGGAGATAGAGAAGCTCCCCAAGTTATTCTCATGTGTAGCCAGGTTTGTGAATCATTGGCTTTGGCCAATCCAGGACAACTACAAATGGCTGCCACTCATTGGGGGAGGGGTAGATGGATGCTAGGAGACAACTAGCACCATTACAGTTGCACTGCTGTGTTCTGTTGATAAGGCAAATGCTCCTTGAAGAGAGCTACCTTGAATTCAGTAACACTTTAAAATGAAATTGTTTTTTATGAATCACATTCCCTACATAAATATGAAAAACAGCAAGACATGTTTTCTGGACATTCCATTTGGTTTAATCTACAGGTAATGCTCGGTGAGCATATATCCAGGAATTGCCTCCCAACAGTTCTTTGTGGCCTTTGTCCACTAGATGGGAACCCTTAAATTCATACACCAGCTGCCAGCTTTCCTAGGACTCCTGTAGAGACGATAAGAGGATGGACATGGTAAGGATATGGGCCATCGATAGAGGTGAAGAGTGCTAGGCACTCCTGCGTCCTTGCAGCGCCCAGAGTCTCGGTAGGTTATCCGTAATTGTGTGTGTGTACACACACACACTCAGGCTGCCTTGAGTGCCTGCGGGTAACACGAGGGAAGGCAGCTCGGGAGCCCACCTACAGCGCGCAGGTGAGGAGTGGAGGGCCAGGTGAGAACGAAATGGGCATCACACTCCCTTTTGTGGGCTGGATGGGATCCCTTTAAACTATATCCAAGCCTGCTTTGTCTAGTCCATGCGCACTTCATTCTTTCTTTTCTTGTGGCCAAGGAACTAACAGAGTGTAGATTCCTCTAAAAACATTCTAGAAAAGCCTAAACTCAGCGCGCCCTTGGTTAGGAGTCCATACTCAGTGGCTACCTTGTAGTCAAGACTGCGGTCTGTCTACACAGCCCTTCCCGGGGCCGCTTAGCACTGGCCTCCCTTTCACCCGAGAGCCGAAAGGCCTCCCGTCTCTTCCCTGCGCCACCTTCCCACCGGCGGACGACACCCTGCGGGAAAGCTGGAGAAGCCCTCGCTCAGCCCTGGACCTCCCCGTGGGAACGCGCCTGCGATTGCTCTCCCCTGGGGCCCGGGCGGCGCCCCTCTCCGCCCCCGGGCCCCGGAGGCCGGGCCTGTGATCGCGTTCCAGGGAGCAGGCAGGCTCCCGGGCCGGCCCGGCAGAGGGCGGGCGCCTGTGATCTGCGGCCAGGGAGCGCGCGCGCCGGGCGTCCTGGGGCGCCCGCGCCGCGCCCGCCTGTGATCGCTGGCCAAGCGCAGCACGGAGCCCGCGCCCGATGCTCCCGCCGAAAGTGGCCGGGACGAGGAGATCAGGGAACCGGGCTCAGGCCGGAGGCCTTGGTCTGCTGCAGCCCCCCGGAGGCCTCGTGCGCCCATCTGCACCCCACCATTGACCAAATCCAGCGAGGCTCTCCCAAAACCTTCCCAGCAGGGATCCCTAATGTCCACTAGCTTCCAGACTGATCCGGGGGCCACGCGGCCCTTGGGCTGCTTGTCATGTGCGTGAGAAACGAGGAAAAGGTAAATTCGTGCCTCCCGCGGTCAGCAGTACCTCTGGCCTGCTGAGCATGTGTCCAGTGAGAGGAAGACCTCTCTGGCATGGTATTATAGTTCAGCACAGGGTAGTTATCTGAACAGGTGTGAATAGTTTTAGCAAGAAAGACACATTTCTTCCCTAAGCGACTCTCTCTGCAAGCTCAAAGCAGACAAAAGCCCCACATTAGCATAGGTTGTGCAAAGCCACCTGTTCAAATAACTCAGGCAAATGGTGAAAAGCAGCCTTGGAAAGAAGAAAAGAATTCAAAACCAGGGCAAATACTTGAACACAAATCGAAGGATTAAGCTTCATCGCAGTTTCACAGGCAGGGAGGGGAGAGGTGCTTCCAGTTTGTAAAACAAACGGGCAGGGGTTATTTTTAGCTGCCTATTTGATTCCATTAGATGGTGAGATAGCAGCTTTCATAGCCTTGTCAAAATGAAAATATGGGAGAAACATCTACTCTGCTCTAATCCAGCAAGAATTCATGTTTGGAAATCCTTTTCCAGGTAATGGGCGAGCAGATATGATTTTGTTCTCAAACAATAGCTAGGCACTGGAGAGGCTGTGTCTCTGATTTTCCTTACTGCCTGCTGACATCCTAAGAAAACAAACACATGATTTCATCATCATTAATTTTCAATATTTTTGAAATGTTATTTTTACACTTGTTTTGTGGCATAAGAGAGAAGCGGGGGAAGGAGTGGGAACGCTGCAGAGAAAAGAGCCAAGAGAAACTTGACTTGGGGAGAGTGGGTGGGAGATCAAAGGGTGGCGGTGGCTGAGCTGGTGTGGAAGGACCAGGGCTCAGCAGTGTAGGAACAGAGCCCACTGATGCAATGGGAACGTAGGCAAAGAAGGGGCCAGAACACCCTTAGACCAGGGCAAGAGGCCTCTCATACGTTAGAGGGCTACATTCTGGCCCTCTGCTGACCTGGCCAGTCTCCCTGGGGTGAAGCATCTGAGAACCAAGGGGACACACCCATCCAGAGCCCATCCCTTCAGGTGTTTGCTGAGCAAAGTGTGGTCCACAAACCACTAGGTGCATCAGCATTACCTGAAAGCTTGTTAGAAATTCAGGCTCTCGGCCCTGCCCTCTGACCTATAGCATGTTAACAAGAGTCTGCATTTTAACAAGATCCCCAGATGGATTCTATGCACATTAAAGATCCAGAAGCACTGATCTAGACCACTCAAGGTACCCAGGATCCCAGAATGACCCGCCCAAATGGCCCCAGCCCACTTCAAGAACCTGCATGGGCCTGTTACCTGAGCCCATCCTTCCAAGGACCACAGCACCAGGCAACATCGCTGGTTTGAGAAGTCCTGGGGGGCCCATTTGTGAGGGTCAGGAGGGGTAGACCGAACTTGCTTGTGCCATCTGGGATGTCCTTACTTGTGCACACGAGGCTCTTTAAGGTGTGGGCTGTGGACATGGGCCAGATCTCCCCACGCCTCCATGTTTTAGCACAGAACTCTGAGAATCCAAGAATTCTAAATTTGAATCAGAGCCTTCCAGGTAGTTCTGAAAGATTATCAAGGTGGGAGGATAACACATATTTTACCGAACAACTTTGTCAACTTGATGTTTACCTATTCAGACATGTGATGTGTGGGCCTCCATTTGTCCTCTTGCTCTGGGTGGGAAAAATATTAGGGGTGGGTCCTGCCAGTAGTAGATACTTCCTACATCAAAGCAGAGAGAAAACAGAAAGAATTGCTATAACATAGCACACTTAGCACATAAATACACTGTCTCCAATCAGTTATCTAAAAGTTTAAACTACATCTGAACTTTTTTTTTTGTGAGGAAGACCAGCCCTGAGCTAACATCAGTTGCTAATCCTCCTCTTTTTGCTGAGGAAGACTGGCCCTGGGCTAACATCCGTGCCCATCTTCCTCTACTTTATATGGGATGCTGCCACAGCATGGCTGACAAGCAGCGCGTCGGCAGGCGCCCGGGATCCGAACCAGCAAACCCCAGGCTGCCAAGCGCGAACTAAACCGCTGCGCCACTGGGCTGGCCCCCTGAACTTTTTGATTTTGAGACGTAGGTGACACTTGTTTGCCTGAAACAAGGATGAACCCGTTCAACTAATACTCAGTATGAAAGCCATTCATTCTTTCGACTGACACTGATTATTGTCCAGATGCCATGTTTAGCCAGGCTCTGATGCCCTCAAAAACTCCCTTGGCACCTTAAGCAGGCTAAACCTCTTTACTAAGCAGGCCTGGTTCTTCAAGTTCCTTCCCCCCAAAATGATGAACTCCAAGTCAAATCCTACAAGATCCTTCAACCAACTCTGACCCAAAGTGAATTTGAGTGATAATTTGGCTTAATAGGCAAGACTAGCAGGTGGATGGTGCTCAAATATCTGGCTGCACAAAGTGAAGCCAAATTCAATTGCCTATGTGTTATCTAGGATATTGGTGGTTTCCTTACTGTGATTTGATATTATGATGCAACCTGGCTGTTGAAATATCTTGACTGGTGCAGTTTCCATCATGTTTACCAAGGATGAGTTCTTCTCTTCCAGATGGGTCACAAACACTCACTCCCTCAAATCTTGGGTGGTCGCCATTGCTTCTTCTATTAGGGAGAAAGCAATATGGTAAACTCACTTGTGTTAAAGTGTTAGTGATGTAATGTTTTATACCTTCATAAGAATAAAGCATCTTATATTTAAAAGGACCTCAGGGGCTGGCCCGGTGGCGTAGCAGTTACGTTTGCAAGCTCCACTTTGGCAGCCAGGGATTCGCAGGTGCGGAACCCAGGGCAAGGACCGATGCACCACTTGTCAAGCCAGGCTGTGGTGGCGTCCCATGTAAAGTAGAGGAAGATGGGCACGGATGTTAGCCCAGGGCCAGTCTTCCTCAGCAAAAAGAGGAGGATTGGCAACAGATGTTAGCTCAGGGCTAATCTTCCTCAGACACAAAACTATAAATAAAATAATAAAGAAAGAAATAAAAGGACCTCAAGGAAAGAGCACAAGGTATCCACATGAATGAATCACCAATGATGGCCCCTCAAGCATCAGTGGGAGGATTTTCCCAGGGCTCCTTAAATCACAATACCCAGTCTACCTACTCCAAAACTGAGCTTGAAGAGAGGCTCCGAGCAGCAATGAAATCCCTTGTTGAATCCAGTATAGAACTTGTTCTTAAAAGGCTATACTATCTCCATCCCAAAGACCAATAGGAAATCCTTTCAGCTGGAGTCATGTTCTAATCAAGGGGAGAGGGAACAAAGGTGAGAAAGCAAGGGAGAGAACCAAAAGCTACCTGCAGACAGCTAACCTGTCCTCCACGGGCCAGGCATCCTGGCTGGGCTGGCTTGTTGATACAGTCTACCTACTAGTCCTCGCCCAGCTGCTTGAGAAAGACTCGAAAGTCCAAATTCCACGGAAACAAGTGCGTAATTGTCTCAAGTTCCTAGTTGTCATCTACATCTCTGCCTCCACACATGTAAATCAGAAGCTCACATTATGACAATATGGGGAAACACCAAGTTTCTCAGGAAAATGTGCCAAAACATATTTCTTTGCCCTATAACTGATTTTAGGTGCCTCCCCAAAAGACATGTGGCAGCAAATCTAGATCCATTGTGTAATTTAGAAGCCAAAATTTCAGTAAAAACCAGATCTGATATAGAATAGAACATTGTTTCTGTGTGGAAGATGCATTGACGAAGTAGGTTGTGTTCATCACTGTTCACTTGGTTTTCTTTTTAACTCTTTTGCAGTGATACTCACATATTTATAAAAAAGATAAGACATTATTTGTAAATAAAATATATAAAAATATGTAAAATAAAATATATAAATATATAAAACATATATTATCCTAACTGAAAGAGGCACCTTGACTTCTCTTTACATATTTTCTGGACCTTAGAATTAACCATGCTCATTGTAGGTAATTTGGAAAATTCAGAAAACCTACGGAAATAAAAATCAGAGATAATCAAACTGGTCAGAAATAACTGTTGTTAACATTTTGATTATTCAGTTTCAGAGTTTTAAAGACACAAATATGCATTACAAAATGTTAAAAAATTTAGACAATTTTTCTCACATTAATATTCTAAAATGAGTATTTACCCCACACCATTAAATTATCTTTGGAAAGACTATTTTATTGGCTGCTTAATACTTTATTGCACAAGCAGACCAAATTTGGACTCTTTTTGAAATTTAGCTCATTTCTATTTTTTGATATTTTAAGTAATATTGCAACAAGTATCTTTAAATGTTTTTTTGTTGTTGGAATTTATAGTTATATTGTTTAGGTAGATTTCTAGAAGAGAAATTTTGAGCCAAAATATAGGAACATTTTAAGGACCTTGACATATGTTACCATGTGACACTTCAGAAAGTGTGTCCAATTCACACTTCCATCAGCATGTTTGAAAGTGCTTGGTTTGCTGTATCCTTGCCAACAGTAAGTATTGTCTAATACTCGTGAATTGGAGAACACAATGTACCCTCATCATTTTCATGGCATTCACTTAAAACAAGAAGGAAGAAAACTGGAAATATTTAGTAAAAGAAATCAGCAAATTTCAATAGAACCTTAAAGCAACCAGAGATGTTAATCTCTGTTTTGTGAGATTAGACATCTCTATTTCTCAGCATTCTTTCAAATTGCCAAGGTGAACTTTCCTGAAAATGGTTTCCTCTTTGGAGGAAAGGAATTCTAGAATCAATATCCTTCTCTTGCGTGCTTGTGTGTTGGCTTGGTTATTACAGCTACAGGTAGCATCAAAACAGCGAGCATGCTTTCTTATAAAGTCCATTATAGCCAGAGTCAGATCAGTTAAACCAGGTCCCTAAGAAAACTAACAAGAAGGAGTTTTTCATATCAAGAAAATGCACCCAGAACAAACTTGATTGGCACAACTCCAGATAGAAATATCTATGTATCACGGGAAAAAAGAGAGCCTTCTGGATAAAATGAATTGACACAGGAACACAGTTTGGGATAGTCTACACCGCTTCTGTTGAGTAGCTATTAGCAGGCTGTGTTTCGACCTTGTGTCCCTGGAGGCCCCTAACAGCAGCCCTGCTGTTGACAGAACCTCCACTCAGAAGGCAGGCCGATCCCACAGGTGGCCACTCCCTTCAACAACAATGGAGTGATTGACACAGTCCTGGAAATTTGGCCCATCAGTGACCTGCATTTGGCATTTTTATATCCTTAAAAGATCACGCTGGGCCGGCCCGGTGGCGCAGCGGTTTAGTCCGCGCTTGGCAGCCCGGGATTCGCTGGTTCGGATCCCAGGCACCCGCCGACGCACTGCCTGTCAGCCATGCCGTGGTGGCGTCCCATATAAAGTGGAGGAAGATGGGCACGGATGTTAGCCCAGGGCCAGTCTTCCTCAGCAAAAAGAGGAAGATTAGCAACGGATGTTAGCTCAGGGCTGGCCTTCCTCACAAAAAAAAAAAAGATCATGCAATGCTGGATCTTGCCTATGTGAGAAATCATTTTGTTAGCAGGAGGCACCTTGACCCCACTCGCTCTTGGTGAAAGTGTGCTTCCGCCTCACGCTAGGCTGGAGCGCTGCGGTGGGGAGGATGTTGTGTGAACCACACTCACAAAACAAACTTGTCTGATGATTTTTGCCACATCGAGTCAGGTAGACCACAGAGTCAACTCCTGCTTATCTGATGCGGATTCTTCACTCTGTGATTGAGCTGTGGAAAGGTGTTTTTTTAACTTTTTATTTTTATTTTTTTATTTTATTTTATTTTTAAATACCCTAACATCTTCATCTCCTTTCAATCTTTATTTAGAGTAATATTTATTTTTTTTTAATTTTTATTATTATTTTTTTGTGAGGAAGACCAGCCCTGAGCTAACTTCTGTTGCTGATCTTCCTCTTTTTGCTGAGGAAGACTGGCCCTGGGCTAACATCCGTGCCCATCTTCCTCCACTTTATATGGGACGCCGCCACAGCGTGTCTGACAGGCAGTGCGTCAGCGGGCGCCCGGGATCCGAACTCGCGAACCCTGGGCTGCCAAGCGCGAACTTAACCGCTGCGCCACCGGGCGGCCCTTTTTAACTTTTTATTTTGAAAAATTTTTAAATCTACGTAAAAGTTGCAGTAATGGTACAATGAACTCCTGTGTATCCTTCCTCTAGGTTCACTCACTTAACATTTTTCCTACATCTGCTTTCTCTCTTTATAGATAGATAAACATATTATTTCTGATCCAGGATCATATATAATAAAAATGATTATATGTTATTGTGTGTTTTATGTAATATATATAGCATATATACATATGTAATAATTTTTGCTGAGCTATTTGAGGGTAAGTTGCAGCCATCACAACCCTTCACCGCTAAAGACATCAGTATGCATTTCCTAAGAATAAGAACGTTCTCTTACATGACCATAGTATGAGTAAATTCAGGAAATTTAACATTGATACGACTCTACTGTCTACTACACAGTCTTCATTCAAATTTTACCAGTTGTCTCAGTACTGTCCTTACTGCATTTTTTTGATCCAGCATCACACAAGGCTTTCAATTGTCATGTTTTTTCAGTTTCCATTTAATCTGAAACACTTTCTCAACCTTTAATTGCCATCGACATTTTTAAATAGCACAGCCCAGTTGTTTTGTAGAATGTCCTCAATTTGGATTTGTCTGTTGATTTAGGCTGTAAATATATATTTAAATAAATACATAACTTTATAAATATAAAATATATATAAATATATATTTAATTTAATACTATATATATATTTTTTCCTTTTGGAGGGAGGCAGGAATACCACAGAAAGGGGGTGTTGTCATTGCCTCAGACATCAAGAAACAAGGGTGTCAGTTGATCCGTTGTTGGTAATGTTAACTCTGGTCACTTGGTTAGGGTGGTGTCTGACAGATTTTTCCACTTTAAAGGTACAATTCTCTCCTTATGAACTAATTAATCTAGGAAGATACTTTCAGTCTATGAAAATGCCCTGTCTTCCTACCCCCCAAACATTCACCCTATATTCATTTAGCAGCCAAGGTTGAATTTTGTCTCACTTATGACAATGATGGCTGCAACATGGTACTTTTTCTGTCAATCCTACCACATTTATTAGTTGCCATTCTACTGCAAAAAAGAAGTTTCCCTCTTATCTATCATCTATCTTATTAGAATCAGTATGGACTTGTGGATTTTGAAAAACTTATCGTTATAAAATGGAAAGTTTTAAAATCCTCAGTCCTCTGTTGACTGTTCCTTTCTTCCTTATAACGCTCCTAGTGTGGTGTAAACTGTCTCATGGAGACTCATTTCAATTTCTGCCTAGGTAGTCTGCAAGATTTAATTTTAAAAATGTTTTTCATGTAATGCCCTCCAAAATTAAATATGATTAGCTTTTGGATCAAACACTGTTTTGGAATACCCAAAGCTTCCATCTATTGGGATGGATAATTGTGAGCTGGCTAGTTTTATGAGCATGGTTGCTGAATGAAAGACTGAATGTAGTCAGCACCGTCCAGTGTAGGCTTTCTCTAAAATATTTTTCCTGTATCTAAGTCTTGATCTTGGTTCTTCTTGAAAAAATCATACAATCCCAGTGTTGACCCCCAAGGCAAGTTAGATGGGCCTGGAGTATAGATGGAGGTCTTATAGGGCTGGGGCATGTTATTCCTTTTATTAATGTTATTTTTCAGTTCTAAATTCAAATAAACATACATTTCTCTCAGCTTTTCAACATACTGCTGTTTTAGTTTTTGAAAAAATGAGGTTATTTTCCTTAGATCCTTAGATTTAAAAAGCAAATCTCAGTTAATTCATATTCTTTCTGTTTAAATGAAAATCAAGTTTACACATAAAACCTTGTGTTCTCCAAAGGGTTTTTGAAGTGACCTGATGTGTTCCCAGGTATCTTCTCCAAGACCAAGCACTAGGTTCAAGAATAAAGTAGGCGTAGGGCCAGCCCATGGCGTAGTGGTTACGATTGCACATTCTGCCTCAGTGGCCCCCAGGTTCAGATCCAGGGCACAGACCTACACACCAGTCATTAAGCGATGCTGTGGTGGTGTCTCACATACAAAATAGAGGAAGATTGGCATAGACGTTAGCTCAGGGATAATCTTGCTCCAGCAAAAAGAGGAATATTGGCAACGTATGTTAGCTCAGGGCCAATCTTCCTCACTGAAAAAAAAAAGAAAGAAAGAAAGTAGGTGTAAATATATGCATGGTATTTTGTTTTTTAAATACCTTTTTAGACTCAAAAAAGCCAACTCTAACCTTGAGCAGGAGTTTATTTTTAATGCTATTAAATATTGCAAATATATAGCAGAGCCTTTTGAAAGCCTATGTGGTCTAATTTTAAATATAAATATTATGAAATAATTTTTGCCTGATACGGTAGCAATAAACAGGCTAGTGTTTACTGAGAGCTGACCACATATTCAGCTTTGCTCTGAAGCAGTGCTTCTTAACTGTCTGGGATTAAGAATCAGCTTAATTATTTAAAAGTTTTAAGCCATTGCAAACTAATAAATGATTCTACTGCATATGGCTAGCATGCAGCTCAAGCCACGTGCACCTCACCATGCAAGTTCAACATTCAAACTGGTCTCCAGTCTGTTCAACAAGATTCCACCAATTCTGAGTTGGGATGTCATGGCAATGTCAAATGGCTAAAATGCTTCTAGCTTTCCTGAAATTCCTGGTTACAAACAGTTCCTGGACTGGCACTAGCCCACAGAACATACCGTGTCGCTGTCATATTGAACCTTTGCAATAGCCCTCTGAGAAAAGTACTATTCCAATTTTACAAAGAAATTGAAGCATAGTGTGCTTTCCAACCATAAGAGCCAGCAATTAGCAGGTAGCAGAACACGTGTCCAAACTCACACAGCCAACGTGCAGAGGAGCCAGGATTTGACCTTGGAAGACTGACTCCAGAGCTTGTGTTTCTCCCCATGTGCTTGTTTTATTTTAACTACATGTGAAGTAAGAACAGTCTCGTTTAGGTCATCAGATGAGGACCTCTTCAAATATACCTCCTACGGTCTACAAACACACCTTTGTCCACACCTATCTTGCTCTCCTCTCTTGGTGGAAGAGGGGACTCTTCCTGTCCAGCATCAATGGTTCCATCCTTTCTGTTTCTTTTGAGGCTCTTGTTCCATCAATTATCCCAACCAAAGCAACTGTGCAAGGGCACGAACTATATCCATCTTCCAGATGAAGAAGCTGAGGTCCAGAGGTTATAGAGTGACCATATCCCATTTTGTCAAGGATGGAGCCAGTTTACTGCCCTGGCACCTTGACTGATTAGGGCTTTCCTTTTACTCTCAAGTGTCCCACTTTGGACAATACATTCTTTGGTCACCTACATTGCTAGAGTGGAGAGACAGAAATGGCATTCTGATCTGTGTGACTGACCCCAAAACCAAAGCTATTATCCCAGGCTACCTCTTAAAATTTCAAAATAATAAAGTTTAGAAGGAAGATTTGTTCTCAGTCATTATTCATTCAGCAAACATTTATTGAGCATCCCTATGTGATGGACACTGTGCTAGAAAATGTCATTAAAAAATGAATAGGGCACAATTCAAGTCTTTAGAAGCTCATGTAGAAGCTCATGTTGGGGCTGGCCCGGTGGCATAGTGGTTAAGTTTGCACGCTCCACTTCTGTGGCCTGGGGTTCACAGGTTCGGATCCTGGGTGCAGACCTATGTACAGCCTATCAACCACGCTGTGTCAGCATCCCACATACAAAATAGAGAATGGGCATGGATATTAGCTCAGGGCCAATCTTCCTCACCAAAACAAACCTCATGTTTTAGTGAGGAAACAGACCACCTATAAATACTTATAATCAAGGCAGGCTTGATAATTTACAGGGCTCAGTGCCAAATGGAAAAAGCAAGGCCCTTTATTTAAAAATTAACTATTTCAAGATGGTGACAACAGGACATTAAATCAAGTATGGCTCAGCTTAACCAATGAGGGGGTGATCAGGATATTATAAAAATACATGAGTTATCCGGGATGAAGATTGATCTTAAGATAGTTTCCTACGAGAGGTGAAACTGGGCTGACCCTAGAGAATGAGGATCTCTCTCCTACACAGACCTTCTCCTCCATTTTTTAGACCACAAAGTGTTGAGGTCAATCACTTAATCAGTCATTTTGACTTCAACATCAATCACCAAGAGTTTTCTGCCACAGGACATCTGAAGTATCTATCTCTGGAGCTGTGACACAGACCATGGTGAACAGCTGCTGGAAGTGCTGCTAGAGGCAATCCTTCAGCCACCAGCCCTTCAGGGGGAAATCTATATACAATGACCAGTCAAGGTGGAGGTATAAAGGCCTGGCCAGTGGCCCATGGCAGGACAACCCTGATGAGACATCTTAGTCCCAGAGTCCCCAGTGGGGTCAGCTAAGGTAGTCTGGCCAGCATTCAGCTCGATTTTTCCCCCTGCTCTATCCTGCTTCTTCCCTCTTGATTTCACAGGTGTTGATCCCAAGGGCACCCCCTAATAAAGATTGCAAATACTAGACACCATATCTGAATCTGTATCCCAGAGAACCAAACTCCAGCATGTATCAAAAAAGACTCCAGTACTTGGGGAGCATTTTTATTTGAAAATTATTATACACACACTTATTTCTAAATCCTAAAATGAAATATAAAATGGTGGAAACAAAGACTCTGTGTGTGTGAATATGTGGTTACCCTTTGGTTTAAAATCCACAATTTGATAAGGATCAACATGCCCATTAAAATGCATATACCACATTTTGTGGAAATTAATCCATGAATTTATTGCAATTCTTGAGGAAAGCTGTAACTATTTCTCAATCTGTACTTGTGGAATAATGTAGTCCATAACTCTTTCATGGAATAGTGTAATTTCCTTTTTTTGACACATTCAATTTTCGATAAACGAACTTTCGAGAATTAGGTCCTTTGGTGACTGAGTTGATCATAAACATGGCTTTTAGAAATTTTTTTTTTTTTTTTGCTTTCAATTTGAACTTTCTTAGTTTTCTTCATTCCAAGTGAAATTTTTCTTTCCTTTTAGTCAAATATAAGTTCATCCATTTGCTGAACTACATTAGAGGAATTACAAGGAAGTTTTTTCTTGAGACGTGGTATCCAGGCATCATGCAGTTTTCTAAGTAAAAATGTAAATTGAAAACACTCCAGGGGCCGCCCGGTGGCGCAGCGGTTTAGTCCGCGCGGGGTTCGCGGGTTCAGATCCCGGGCGCCTGCCGATGCACTGCTCGTCAGCCATGCTGTGGCGGCGTCCCGTATAAAGTGGAGGAAGATGGACACGATGTTAGCCCAGGGCCAGTCTTCCTCAGCAAAAAGAGGAGGATTGGTGACGGATGTTAGCTAAGGGCTGGTCTTCCTCACACACACACACAAAAAAACCACTCCAAAACAGAATTGGTTGTGGAAAGTGACTTGCAATTCAGGTGTTAAATCTAACACACTTCAGGGCATAAGATCCTGAACATCATTAAACTTTTCAGAATTAAACATGAAATAAATACTCAGGTTTGAGAAGAGGGGCTTCTAACATCTCCAGTCAAACCCTCTGAAAGAAAACCACAGATTTTCATTGGCTTATATAGGGACTAATTAATCAGCTGATAAGTTAACAATTTAACTCACCAAATTGTCACAAGGCTTCAGTCTAACTCACCACTTCATTGAGTTGACTTAAATTGTTTCTTCACAAGACACCAACCATTTATGGTGTCATTAGAAGTATTTAGCATTAGATTGATTTCTGTTTGCATCTTTCCTACTAGTGGAGATTAAAAAATGAAGAGGGCAGGAGAAACCCTTTGTAGGTGATGGATAAATTTATGGCATAGATTGTGGGGTTGCTTTCCTGAGTATATACTTACTTCCAAAACTCGTCAAGTTGTATACATCAAGTAAGTACAGCTTTTTGTACATCAATCATACCTCAATAAGGTGGTTTTTTTAAAAAAAAACAGAACCCAGAAAAATCTTATAGTTCTTTATTTTTATATGTCTCCTGCAATTAAAGAGAAGAAGTGGGGTTTATTTTATTAATTGGTTAGAGAAAAAAAGACCTTGACTACTCATGTACTAAGAGCTTCAAATAAGGCCATTTGCTATGGGCCACAGAACAACCTGTGAACAGCCTCATATTTTAAGAACTCAGCAGAAATAACTTCCCAGATGCAGATTATTCACTTTTAGAGGACTGAGCCACTGAATTTGAATGAACTTCTAAAAGAAAAACAAGGCTGAGAACTTTTCTTTAGGGAACTCACTTGTGAAGTATGACACGCAGCAGAAAATGAACGAAGAGCCCAATGAATACTGATCTAACCATCACCCAGCAAACAAACAAAACATTTTAAGCATCCTAGAAGGTGCCCTTTTATTAACACTTTCCACCTCCTCCAAGTGAAGCACTGACTTGGAACACTATAGTTCAGTTGTAACTATGTTTGAACTTTGTATACACGGAATCATAAACATTCTTTGGGGTTGGGCTTCTCCAGTTTGAGAGATTCACCTGTGTTGTTGACGTAGCTGAATCGCTTTCGCTGCTGTGGAGTACTCTATTACATCACAGTTCACTTTCCTGCTGCTGCTGATCTGGATTATTTCCAGTCTGGGGCTATTAGGAACTACGTTTCTAGGAACATCCTTGAACACATCTCTTGGAGCACATGTGTGTAGGCTTGGAGTAGAAATAATAGATCACAGGGTGTGCAGCTGGAGTAAATGCTGTCAGACTGTTTTCCAAAGCTGTTTTTCTCCATCTACACTTTTTTTATACACACAGCAATGCACGAGTTCCCACTGCTCACGGCACTCGATTGGTCTTCCCAATCTTTTTAATTTTAGCCATTCTAGTGGGTGTTTAGCGGTATCTCATTGTGGTTTTAATTTGCATTTCCCTGGGTACTAACAAGTGAGCACTTTTCCAGTTATCGGCCATGTGGATATTCTCTTTTGGGAAGGGCTTATTTAAGTCCCTCGTCCATTTCTCTAATTGGACTTTCTGTGTTTTTCCTAATGAGTTTAGGAGTTCTTTCTGTTCTATGGTACTGGTTCTCAGACTGTAGTCTGCATCAGAGTCACATTTAGGGCTTTTAAGACACAGACTACTGGCCCCCATCACCAGAGTTTCTGATTCAGTAGATCTGGGGTGAGACACAAGAATCTGCATTTCTAACAAGTTTTCAGGTGATGCTGACGCTGATAGTCCAGGGACCACACTTTGAGAAGCATTGTTCTATAGTGTTTTAAATGTAACAGCAATAGATGTTTCTTGTTAGTTTAGGGCACAGTCACCTTTCAAAAAACGAAACTTCAATTTAATACTTGCTCAAGTCTGGGGCATAAGCTAATACTCTCCCTTCCTGGAAGGGGTGCAGCAGGCCTTGCTACAATGGCAATTGTTTCAATCTGTCTGAAACCCACCTATCTGCTTAGAATATTTGGTACACCTAATTAGCTAAGAGAACCAGTTGAAAATGGAAGATATTTTTTGATCTCAGGAAGATCCACTGGCTTTCAACAGCAAAGACACGAGTCAGTTATCCCTCTAAGAACAAAAATACAGATCTGAATGGACATGAAAACTGTCATTTATTTCAACTGAATTTCATTTCATTAAAAAATTCTATGATTATGTTAAAACAGAAATAAAAACATTTAACTGCCTTTAACCTCTAAAGACAAAATATACACATTTCAAATATTTTCACTGTTTTAACAAACCTCATTATTATCATTGTTGTCATGTCAGTCTCCTGAAATACTAACCATGATTATTCAACAATTTACTGGACTAAACATTAACCATATTATTTCTAATAACAAAGAGTCAAACAGCTCTGCACTCAAACAACTCTGCACACTATTTTGGTAATTTGCTGTGTGTGTGCTTTTTAAGGCTTGATTCTATAAAACACTTGTTTCCCTTGTTTCCCTATGTTGAAGAGTCCCAAAACCTGCTACATGAAGGCACATATGTTAACATATGCAATTTGAGAGTGCTTACACCTTATTCTGAGAGGTCATGAGAGTCCACTTAAAATCGTGACAGTAAAACCTTTAGTAACTTGAACTCAACATACCATAGACACTACCATCAAGAAAACCTAAAGATCCATAGTTCAAATACAGTACAGCAGGCCCTAGGAAGTACTGTGTTTTGCTGATTCACTAATCAGAAAGACCTAAAACAAACTGCTCTTAGTGGTCAGAAGTAAACTGACCTGGACAGGCTCATGACAGTGAACCTTCTGCGTGGATCCCGAGAACATACTACATAAACACAGTCAATGTTTGCAATGACTTTCAGTTCTTCTAAGTCAGGAGAGCCTATGCGTGCAATTTGGAAAGGATTTCAATAAAGGCTAAACCAAAAGGCTTATAGTCAACAGAGAGTTAACCATCCGTAAATCAGAAATCCAAATACGAATACTACTTCCTCTTCAGAAACGACAGCGGTTTAGCCTTTTTTGAAAATACCGCCAGGCTGACTCTAAAACTGCAGTAGTTACCACGTCAGAGTCATGCAATCTAAAAGTTCATCGATGATCACACTTGTGTCCTTCCTTATCAGATCACCTATAAGGGCTCCTATTTTGAGAATGCATTATTTTTTTTCTTCCATCTGTCTTAGAACATACAATTAAATATTGTCCTTCTGTATTTTAACCATATATCTTTGTGTGTGTGGGTGGTAGACTCTCCCTACTATAATGTCACTTAAAGTATATATTTTTTTGTTTTTCCTATTAGTTTTACCTGTACTATTTTAACCAGAGGTCTTGGGGAAAATAATGGATGCTGGTTCTGCGAAGGAAAGTTGTCAGACAAACAGCAACTTCACACAGTCTTCAAGTAAATAGAATCCCTGATAAAACTGAAAAGTAATAGGTAGTTTTGGGGGCAGTAAAAAAAAAAATCTGTGACAATTTTGTCTTATACCTTACAAAACGGGCTTTGGCTCTGAGGTATCTTAAGGCACAAAACTTGGTAGACAGTTTTTATGGGTGGCCTGCACCTCTGATTTGGATAAGAAAAGAAAATATTATAACCTATAAATAAAAATAATAAATCATTTTGTTAGAGCTTGAAATCACTGGGTGAAGTTGGAGGAAAAATCCAAATGAATTAACATCTTGTATGTGTAAATATTTTTTACTAGTGTCAAAAAAGTACAATATAGTTTACACAGTGCAAAAACTATTGGAAAAATGCCTTCAGAATAGAGTTGACATTGTGGTAGAATCACAGCGCTGTCTCAAAAATAGTTAAGGCTGAGGGCTGTCCATTGGAAACGTTCATAACCACACTGCCATTGTGAGTAATATCTGGATAATTCCTTCTGAAGTACACCTGTAAAAAAAAAAAAAGGCATAAAAAGAACATGTTTAAAAGTTTTAAAGTGCTCCTCCCTGAGGCAAGGCATTTCTATATCCGCTTCTTCATGTGAAGCAAATCATCTCACTAGTGGAGGCACAATTTAAAAAACAAGGGTGTATTTATTCTCCGGACGAAGTAGACCCATTAAAACCCTCAGCAGGGCCTGGCCTTCATGCCAAACAACCTGTAGATCCACTTTAGTTCTGATCATTCTGATTCATAGATATGTTTTATCACTACATTAAATTGATAAGCAAAATCATTTTACTGACTCAAAACCTGGAGATAAATTAAAAACAGGATGACAAAGAGGCTGGGAAATCTAGCGTCTGCACGAGGGTTTCTCATTTTCACACACAAAATGAGCACAATAGATTTGGATGTTAATATCAGGTTGTAATCCCTATATTTTATAAACTCTGATTGACAAGCATTGAAAAGCTGGCGTATATGTATGAAATGTCGTGGTGTTTAATTTGTGCGGCAAAGCAGTTATAGGGTCTATAGAAATGGGATCTGGGGATAGTGGGCCACAATAATGAAAAGAGAAGCAAAAGTTTTAACAATGACTCAACCAAGCAACTTCTCTAAAATGTAAGATGATACCAAATAATAGGACAGTTCTTTGCCAAGCCATTGAGTTCTTGAATTCTACCAATTTCGAGCTGAACTAGAAGAGATACAGGTTTTCTGATAAATGTATAATCAGAATATAAAGGAAATGAAATGCTGTCAAGTTTCTCTGTTCCACAATCATCCGTTTTTGGTAGCTGTATCGTATCTCGGTTCCTTGACAGATGAGCATAACAAAATGAAATAATGTCAAGACTTGTGAGCTCTTATCTCAGAATGTGTTTGGGTGACAAGGGAGTTCAAATGTAATTTTTTTTTCAAACGAAGAATGTGAAAGTTTTGTTTGAGTCTTTAAAACAGAAAATGTACCATCTTTCTGAGGCTGGCACGTGTCATGAGCTGGGTCTCTGAGATTCTGGATCTATTCTATAAAACCTGGCTTCAAATATATTTGTGGGTGCTGTCAACCAAGTTATCATGGGAGATAAGGGACTTCACACAGAAAAAAAGAAAAGTGCGGGACACCTACTTTCATGTTAAGTATACTTTCTTTTTCTCTTGTTGCTTGCATATTTGCTACTCCAAAAACATCACTACATATGAAATACTATATATTAAAATGTCACTTGAGAAAAATAAATTCTCTAATAATGCTTGGACCCCACTGGGTAAAATCTGCGGCTATATCCATTATAATGTAAATATTTAAAAATAACGCCTTTTTAGGGAGCTAATTTCATATCATCTCCCTCCCCTATTTTTTTTTTCCCCTGAGGAAGATTTGCCCTGCGCTAACACCTGTTGCCAATCTTTCTCTATTTTGTATGTGGGTTGCTGCCACAGCACGGCCGGGGAACTGAACCTGGGCTGCCAAAGAGGGGCACACAGAACTTAACCACTAGGCCACGGGGTCAGCCCCCTCCCCCATTTTTTTATGCTAGCCATATTTCATGTGGTTGTATATTTATGTACTCCAAAAACGCTATTACTTGGTGAAACTAAAAACAGCCAAAAGAACAAATGAAAGTACATTTCATTTTCTACTGCTTGACAGTCGTCCCCAAATAAGCTGGTTCCTTTCCCCATAACTCTCTCAATGTGTGTGTGTGTGTGTGTGTGTGTGTGTGTGTGTGTGTGTGTGTGTGTGTGTTTACAAAGAAAATGTTATTATTAGCAACTTTTAACTGAAATGGTCTTAGCTTCATGGTCTGAAATATTTGAAACTGAATACTGAAAACGAGCTTCCTTGTGTATAAAATCCTTAATTTGACCTTCCTTTTTCTAACCTGTTGCTGTGTTTTATAATACACTCCAGCTAACAGCAGAAGTGAGAAGGCATCTTTTCCACAGTATGGGTTAGGAAGCAGTGGAAATGACTGAACACCTGTTAGCAGAGTCCTCAGCTAAGCCTGGCATGGAGAGGTCTAGTCTCAGCCCTCTCTCCTGGGACTCACTGCTAGTCCTGGAAAAATCACTTAACCTTTCTCCATCCTGGCTGCCTCATCTGTGAAATGAGACAATGACTTACCTCACAGGAGCTAATTAATGGCTACAAACTGCAGGCTGAAAACACGCCAAACTAAGTGTGGGGTGTGATTATGAAAGCTGCTCAGAGAAGTGGCCCCTTAGTCCACGGAAAGTAGCAGCATCATCTGGCTTGAATGATGAAAACAAAACATCTGGGAGGCCCTTCTGCAGATCTTTTGATTTTATCTTTACAGAACCACAGAGTCATAGTTGAGACACCTTTTAATTCAGTGAATATGATAACCCGGGAGGCAGAAAGGTAGTTAAAAGATTACGGAAGTTGAAGTACTAACACTCACTAACTGGTGACTTTGAGAACTTACTTAGGCCTTCTGCCTCAGTTTCTCCATTTGTCAAAAAGGGATAATAATGCCAGCTGAAAATGGTTGTCAAGATTGAAGGAGACAATGCCATAAAAGTTCAAGTTCAGGGCAAGCAGACTATAAGACCAGTGAGTGTTGGGTTTCTTGTCCCTCTTCCCCTCCTTCTCTTGGGTTTGGTTCACTACAGTTCCGCTAATGTAGGTTGAAACTAAGTTTAGTATTTAAATTCTAGCTTGTCAGTAAAGTCACCATCATGGAATTAGATCCTACTAAACACAACAGAACAATAAAAGTTTCCCTGTATGGCTAACGGTCAGCAACTGAGCTTTTATATACATTGTATTCATAAGGCATCATTCAATATATTTAATTCTGGCTCAAGACTCTGTCAGTTCACTCTTACTGAACTGAATGGCCCTAGTTCAATCCCAGTAACTCTCAAACTCTTCATCTTTAAAGCAGGTCTAACTCTGGTGTGCATACTGGCAGGTAGTTATGGAAGTTAAAGAGTACTGGAGGGTTAGAGAGGACTTCTGCTTTTAAGTTAATGGAATAATGAATTTTCTCTCCCCCTTATCTTCTCAGAAATCACCCTTAACAGTGATAATATTGGGAGATAAAAAATAAGCCCAATCTTTGATAAAATCCCAAAAGGAAAAATACCCAGATGAGCTGCCATATGCAACTGGATCCAATGGGGCTGTGGCAAGACAGAAAGAGGGTACCTATGGGAGCAGATCTCAGCAATCATGGGAGAGCACAGTTCTCCAACTAACTGGTGAATTCTAAGGTATGTCAACAAGGAATCCTAGAAGCATCATCTTTGCCTGAAGCATGTACACTGGTGAGGTCTTAGGAGAAGAGAGATTCTGAAATGCCAGTAGCATTGTAACCGCCCATCTCTGAAGGTTAGGGAGGAGTAGAGGCCAAATGAACAAGCATTCTCAATTTCTCTCTCTCGCTTACACATGCACGCACACATACTCACTCTCTCTCTAGGTCATAAGGAGTTTCTATGTCAAGCAGAATTCCCTTTAGCCTGAAATGATGCCCTAGCTACAACTGTTCTGTAAATATAATAGTCTAAGGAAAACTCACTTAATTCAAAAGTGAGTAGTAGAAATAATGAAGTAGCACAGGACCTGTAAAATATACAAAGAGAGGAAAAGGAACAACATAAGCACATGATGAATGAATAAATACTCACTAAACAGATGAAAATTACAGAAAAATACAATGTAATACATTCAAAGAAAATGTGGAACAATCAACCTGTGGACAACAGAGATCCCAGAACATAGGAAACCATGGCACAGCAACAGAGATGATGAAACATGAGTTGACAGAGGCTAAAATTGAAGTGGAAGAGAAAAATGAAAACATCAAAGAAATGACAGTTCTACTGAAGGCAGTACAAAGAAGATTAGCCACTTGAAAAAACACGATGAGACATGGAGGACAGGATTAAGAAAACAAGCAGAATAATTGGGAATTAATCAAGAATTTAAAAAGATTAAGGAGAAAATAGCTTTATAAAATAGTCAAAGGACACACAACACATACATAATAGATATCCATAGAGAGGCAAATCAAATCAAATTAAAAAAAAATTCAAAGATATAATTCAAGTAAACTTCCAGAAATAGAAGGCAACTTTAATCTAGAGACCAAAGGAGTATATGATGTCCTAGGAAAAACTAACAACCTTCAAAATAAAGAATACTTTGAGCATCCAGGAAAGAAGATCAAGTTACGTCTAACTTGGCCTTAGACTTCTCCATATGAATAAACAATGCTAGAAGACCTTGAAGCAAAGATTACAACATACCAAGTGAAAGAAAGTGTGACCCAAGAATTTTATAACCAGCAAATTTAGAGATGCAGCAAATATTTCAAATATGCAATAAGTCAGGGATTCTAGTTCCAACGAACCCTCCTTTAAGACAGCACAGAACATTGTTTTTCAATCCTTTTTTTTTTTACTACCACCCACAATAATAAATACATTTCACTTTACATTGAGACTCAGCACAGATTCACTATCTATATTTATCTACACTGAAAGGAATTTCATGAAATATTTACTATTACTATAAAAGATACAATGTTATTTTTTCCATTCCATTCTTTTCTTTTTCATTTCTTAAATATGCTGGTTATAACTGACTAAACAGATTTCACAATCCCATAAGTGAATCACAACCTGAAGTTTGAAAAACACTACACCAGAGGACAAACTTTAACCAACTAAGAGATGCAGAAAGTATCATTTAAAAGAAGTAAGTCAAATAATAGAGGCTTAAGTATTTTTAAAGTTTGGAAGATAAAAATTTAAAAAAAAAAGATTTAAACAACTAAAATTTGGTGGTAGAACAGAGAAAGGGAAGATATGTTGTCATTCTTTATAATGGGGAGTCAATAATAAAGAAGTAAAGTATTCCTAGAAGAAATGAAAGGAATATAAGTAAAACAATGAGCCAAGAAACAAAAATTACAGACTACAAATTAAAAGATTAAAAAAAAAAAGAACACTAAAAACTGAAAGCATAATATGACAGGACTAAGATAAAACATACCTATAATCTCAATAAATGTAAATGGACTAAACTCATCTGTTTAAAAAAAAAAAGGCTGAGATCAAATCTCAGAGCTAAACCTAACTACATGCCTTTTACAGGAGACACATCTCCAACCTGAAATTAAAAATAATCAAAGACATACCAGGTAAATGAAAACAAAGTGAAAGCAGGGGGCTCAATCTTAGTTTTGAACCAGCTTGGATTCAGGACCAAAAGCATTAAATGAATCAAAGAAAGGATCTTTAAAATAGTTGAAAATAAAATTCATAGTGAAAATATGAATATCTATGAATATCATAAATATCTATGGACTGAAAAAAACCATAGCATCAAAACTACCAAAAATGACAGGAATTACAAAGTGAAACTTGTTACAGTATAAGACTAATTCACCTCTCTGAGTCCAAGTCACATCCAACAGATCAAAGTAGATGGACAGAGAAGACCTAAATAATGTAATAATAAAGTAGAGCTAATTAAAAGTTATTAAACTCTACACCTTAGACAGACAACAGTCTGTCTTTTTAAATGCCCAAAGACTATTCATAAAAACTGCCAATGTACTAGGACACAAAAAGCATTAATAAATACTATTTATGGGTGGAAACAGTACAGACAATGCTTTTTGATCACAAGAAAATGAAAGTCAACACTGATGAGTAAAACAGAAAACAAACAAAAAGTTTAAAAACCTCCTTCTCAAAAAATTCTGGGGCCAAAGAGAAAATCAAAACCAAAATTGCAGAATTTATATGTAGAAACTTAACTATGATGAAAGCACTACACACCAGAACCTATGGGATATAGCTAGAACAATATTCAGAGGAAAGTTCACAGCTTTAAAATATTATACTAGTAAAGAATGAAAACAAATACATTCAAGAAGAAGCAACAACAAAATAAACTAAAGGAAGGAATAAAGATAAAAGCAGAAATTGACAAACTATAAAACAGAATACATGAGCTAGTGGGTAAATCTGAGAGCTCATTCTTTGGAGAGAAAAAGCATAAAAAAAACAACAGCTAACTTAATTAGAAGGAAAAACTGGGACTAGGGAGTGAAGTAAGCATAAATACTATGTAGCCATTGAAAAGAATGAGATAACTATATGCATTGATACAATCTGAGATACAATATTTAATGAAAAAAGTAAGTAACAGCTATTATTTGTGCTTAAAAAACCAGAAAGGCCATATTCATGTTGATGCACAGAATATATCAGCAGAACAGCCGAAAATGGTGCTGGGGCTCCATCCTGGGGGAGGAGCTGTGTCATGACAAGAGTGGAAGAGTGATTAAATTTTATTTATAAATTTTAAAAAAGCTATTTAAAAAAACTAAACTTCTTGAATTTTGTAGCATTAGCATGTATCATCTATTAAAAAACTGATTGTTAAAGATACATTTTAATTATTTAGAGTCTCTAAACCACTTAGAAGAACTTTGGATACTTCTTTTGTTATTACTGGGAGTTAAGGGTTCAATATACAGTCTTTAAAAAAATGATCCAACTTTTATTATCGACAGGTAGGATTCTTTTATATTTCTAAAATGCTCTACATTCTTCAGAGCCCTTGAACAGACTGTCTCCTCTGATCCTTGTAACAACGGGGTGAAGAAGCCGGGCAGCGCTGCGACCCCTGCACTACAGGTGAGGAGCCCGAGGGTCAGAGACCTTGGGTGACATACAAGGCCACATGCCTGCTAAGTGCATCTTCCACCTGTTCAAACTGGCCCAGGCTCCTCGAATTTAGGATATTAGGACTCTGTAACTTTTGGGTGGTACCGGGTGATTTCACAAAGAGATAAAATGGCACCTCTGTCACACACTGGGAACGAAGGAACTTCAAAAAGCCTCAGTTAGGTCTGCTTCACCATAAGAAAGGATGAATGATAGGCATTTGTCCCTTCTAATGGGCTGAACTGCATCCCCTCAAAATTTACATGTGAAGTCCTAACCCCCCAGCACCTCAGAATGTAACTGTATATAGAGATGGGGTCAATTAAGTTAAAATCAAGTCGTATAGGTGGGCCCTAATCTAATCTGACTGGCATCCTTATAAGAGGAGATTAGGACACAGACACACACACAGGGAAGACCATGTGGAGATACAGAGAGAAGACAACCATCTACAAGCCAAGGAGGGAGGCCTGCGAGGAAACCAGCCCTGCCAACACTTGACCTCAGACTTCCAGCCTCCAGAACTGTGCGGAAAGAAACTTGTGTTGTTTAAGCCCAGTATTCTGTGGTACTTTGTTATGGCAGCCCTGGGTGACTAATGCGCCCTTCAGATTTATGAATCTACAAAGTACCTTCTCTACTATCTCACGGATCACCTATAAGGGTCAATCAGAGAATGATTCAGCTGGCTGCAGTGCCATTTTCAGAAAAGCAACTAAGTGGTCAAGAAAATGTGACTTGGAGGTGCCTTTTCCCAAATGTTGAGTTTTCTTTTCAAACAAATAAATTCTAATCTGTTAGAGTGAAAAGCCTGTTGACTTACACTAATCCTCCCAGCGTTACAGTTCTGAATGATGCATTGAATTTTGATGCCTGCACATTTAAAAAGCTGACGATCTGACAAGCTTGTTCTCCTAAGAGGACCAAGCATAGGCAGAAATAATGTCAAGAAGATGTTTAACTGGGATGAGAATCAAGATGTGTATTTCCTTATGTCTTTCCATAGAGGGGACCTGAGCCAGTGGTAGGATTGAAACCCAGGAGTGATGTTCTGCCAGCGTGTGAACCTGGGTGACTGGCCCCACCTTGGACACCACATGAACGAAGGAGCAGCATTTTCAAACATGACACGCAACACAGTACTTAGGGCAGCACTCAGCCTCGCCCAGCACTTCACCCTCTACCCTCCACTGACCAGCTCTGTGACCCACTCTCCTCATCCATGAAGTGGGATAGAAAAGAACCATTGTGAGGATTGAGTGAAATCATACATGCCAGAACCATGTAAAACTATGTAAAACAAATTATAAAGAACCACAGAAATGTAACTTACCATTAATATTGTTAAATTAAGTGCAAGATTATTGGACCAAGAATCACAAGATTTCTTGTGCTTTTCTGTATGTATATTACACTTGAATTAAAACATTTACTGAAAGAACAGATTTGAAATTCTGTGTGTGCTGCAAACTAGTGTAACACTAGTTATATTATATATATATGGCCACCTTCCTCCTAACAGGCCTTAGTTTCCTCATCTGTAAAATGAGGGTGCTGAACTATATTATCTTATATTATCTGCACCTATTTAAAATTCTGTGATCTATTTCTCACTACTCCACATCTTGATAATATGACAAGACATTTTTAAAATGGAGACTTTGACACATAGGTAGGTACACATCTCTTTGATGTGAAATGCCTGAGGTCAAAGAACAAAAGAGTTTGCACGATTCCTAGCTGTTGTGTAACTAGATAATACAGGGAATCCCAGGTGACTGATTAGGTCTTATGAGGGAAGCTTTGACTGGGAGACACTCCAGTAGATGAAAGCACTCTGTGAATTTCAGGCATTAAAAAAATCTAGTGCTCCAAGTATAGCCTCTTACATTCACATACACTATAAGTACTTATGAAAAGTTCAGAAAGCAGACTTCATCGTCCCTAAACCTAGGTTTGAGCTCTGACTCCGTCAATTATTCAGCTAGCTATGTGACCCTGGGCAATCTCCTTCCCCTCTCGAAGTCTCAGTCTCTTAAACAGGTATGACAATAAGAGAACCTTTATCACAGAACAGTGCGTGGCACATAAGTGTCAGAACCTCCTCCTCCCTCATCTTCCTAACTGCTCAACACACGATCTGAACCTCTGCTCTTCTCAATTTTTGACTTTATACTGCTGATAACTAGGGAGCATGTCTAACATGTTTGTCAGTACCCAGCATAGTACTGTACACACACACATTTACTGAACAGTTTTGAGGATGCAAGCAAGATTCAAAGAAATACCCTACAAACAGTAGAAGGTATAGCTCTTCATTTATAAGGAGGATTGAGATGAAACAGTGACAGAAGGGAACTTAGGCTGTATTTTAGATAAATCTTTCATATAGAAGTATGTTAGATACTGGGACACGTTTTCTTATTCTGTTGTCTTTAACAGGTATTTTAAATATTACTCAAGTAATTTTATTCTTACAGTGAAAATCTGGGAAATGCAGAAAAATATGAAGGAAAAACATACACATAATTATAATGCCCAGAGATGAACAGTTCTGATGGGGAGCCTTATCACATACTGTTGGAAGTCTCATTCCACCCCAAGCCACCCTTTTCAAGTGGCAAGAACACCAAACTTTCCTTTCCTTCTTCCATCCTTCCATCAATTCAATTCCCACGTTTTCCAGAAAGAATTACAGGTGGCTGTGTGACATTGGCTAAGTCCTTTAAACCAAACCTCAGTTATCACATCTGTACCATGAGATACTACTACATAACAGTTGTTGGAAAGATATCAGGTAACTTGAATGTTATTCATTCAGCATATACAGTGCTTACGACTTTCGCATACATCATCTCTGTGAAAATGCTTTGTAACCCTTCCAGCACCATTCAGACTATAGCATTAAGGTACTATAAATTCTTGATTTGTCCTGATCACAATTTCATCTTCTAGAAGGTAGAAGAAACCTAAGGGGAACAACTGGACCTAATTCTAAACAAGGGATGAGGGAGAAACCTGGGAGAAAGTGACAGTATTGTGTAGGGGGTTTCTTTTCAAATAATAAAACAGAAACCAAAAGCAATCTACACATTTCCCTGGTAGATCTCTCTAGGCCCAGTGAACAATATTCCACATTTTTTCCCTCAAACTTTCAAATTTCCTGGATGTGCCTTGCCAGCATTTGCATCACAAATGTGCTGAGCACCAATTAGAATGAAACGTAATGGGTCTGTAAAATATGAGTATTTTGAGCTATATGAGAATGTGAGCCAATAGAGTCCAAACATGTGAAAAGGCCAATCTGAAACCCCTCTCCTTTCAGGCGCACCCACTTGCACACGCGTGTGTGCACACACCTACACCCCCACCTCCACCACTTCTGCCGATTCTCAGCAGACCTGACTTCAACCTGGGACGTGTTGTTAAGACCCAGTCATGAAGCTTTGTCTCTGGAGACTTATAATTGAAAGGGGCACAGAGTGCTCGTTACCGTACCCCTGGTGCCAGATCGCGAGGAGTGAACCATTGAGATGCACTTTAATTACAACTCCTTGGGGCCCGCTCACCTGTTTTGCTGTTTCAGTGAGGGCAGCAGCTTCTGCCTTGCCCAGTTGTTGCACCATCTTGTAAAATAGGCTGTCTCTATTCTGCAGCAAAACATACGGCTCATCATATTCTTTCAGCCTTCCTGAATCCAAAACCTGTTAATCAGCAGAAAGAAACCCATTAGCACACAATGTTTTGCAGCAACATATTATAACTGAGACAATATTTCGGAAAGGGGCAGGCGAGGGAGAATAGAGAGAATCTATTTGGGTGGTAGGTCTGGCTGGTGTTTAAATGGTTTGATTACCCTGTTTTACTACGCAGACAAAGGCCTAACCCGACCTTTTATTATAATAATGTTATAGGAAAGGAAGAAAATGAAAGTTTTAGACTATGATTATGGGCACTCAGCAGCCCCATGACATTTTATATCTGCCAAGGGCATTTGGGGTTGTTATCATTAGTTAGGGCTTTTAGCTCTCAGACTCTGAGCTTTGATGGAGATTTATACGTATACTGAGAGTTGGGAAATTTCTTCGTTTAAGAAAATCAAACTCAATTTATCTAAAAAAATAGGGTGATGGCATACAAACCAGATGGCAGTGACCTGACAGCAAATTAATTGCTGAGCTGGTTTGACGGAATCTGAACAATGTTGGGGAAAAAGTAAACGCTTCTGGAATTTCCTTAGGGTCCTGGAATAAGTCAGCTGATAAGAGGGGACAAAACCCTTGTCGGTGAGGTTGAGGTGCTTCTTGAAGTTGGCTTTGGTTGTAGTTTATTATTCTGAGAGTGAAACGCTGGCTAAAAGAGCTGCTACCTAAGCAGCTTTAGCATAATTGCTCTGCACAGAAGAAATCTCTAGAAATCCAATTTTCCTTTTGGATAAGACTAAAGAAGCAATTAAGAAATTGAGCTCCAAATTCCAGTGATCACGGAACGCAGAGCACACAGAGGCAGCCCGATCTGAATTGCTGAGGATCTGAATATCTGTTTTCACAATTATCTTTCCCTGCTTGTTCTTCTCTCTTTCTTCAGCTGCCTGCCTTTCAGCCATTTTATTGCTCATTAATATGTCCACTGGAAATTGAAAGGGAGAGGAAGGGCTCTTAACTCTGCATTTCTACTTATTAGTGACTTTCGTTAATGGTTTCAGAGGGAAGAAAGAGTCTGAAACAATTGGCCCAAATGACATACCTAGGAAAACAGTTTTGATGTTAAGTGGTACTTAGTTTTTCATTCAGGCCGTATTTAGAGTAAATTTATCTAAAGATGCTGAAAGTCTAAGCAGGGCACAGATTGTTTTTT
This sequence comes from Tapirus indicus, assembly GCA_031878705.1. Classification (NCBI taxonomy): domain Eukaryota; kingdom Metazoa; phylum Chordata; class Mammalia; order Perissodactyla; family Tapiridae; genus Tapirus; species Tapirus indicus. Next base: position 15,446,036 of record CM062930.1, on the reverse strand, counting down.
CCTATCGAGGTATTGCAGTTAATTCTGTCCCGTGGCATCTAATCGGAAACATTTATGAAGTCTCATAAAGGGCATTTTCCTGTTAATCTTTTGTTTACTACTGTGAATCACTGCTAAGGGCAGCTTTCTCAAAAGAGTTCAAGAATAACTGAATCTGTCACATCCACGTAATAATTAAAATGTCCTATAATTTGGCACACCAATTTAGATGCCTCGAATGTGTAATTTTACTTAAGCATAGCATTATAGGGCATAACCACTCCTCCTGACGTTGAAGAACAAGAAAAAATGCAATTTTAAAATACAGGTCTCTCTCATGCTAAAGACCAAGTAAATAAGTGAATTAAATTACTTCATACAATGAACAACTTTATATTCTGCAAAAGCAACAAGTAAACTTTTAAAAATCACCACTTCAGAGTTGGTGGAAAATGAGTTCTCTGACTGTAAAGACTTTATATAATTTTTAATGAAAATAAAGTATTACTAATATTTTGTTCTTGTCTAACTTTCTACTTTATTTATTAAAATTTTAGTGAAGAGTAAATCTTTCCATTTTCTCATATTATCTTAAAACACATGAATGCAAGAGATGAGTAGTTCTCAGAATTGACCAGTACCTAAAAAGGCAAAGCCAGAACAAAAAATGATTGCACTCAAAAAGCAATAGGATTAACAATATAAATGATATAAAGATCATTTTGGTCAAAATATTTTGAGCATTATAAGTATTAGCAGCATAATGACTGTGCATTATATTTTATATGAGGAGTTTTCAATATTTTGAAGGGGGGTGACAGAACTGTGATAATTTGTTATAATGCTTGATACTTTATTAGAAGTTAAATTTAAACATCTGTAAGATAACACTTTAAAAATATAAAATAAATACAACTCTTTAGTACTCTTTTCATATGCAGTAAAACAAAATACAGTATCTTAAAATGAACTGCATTAGTGTAGCCACAAATGGATGAATTCACAAGGTTTGAGAGAGGGGATACCCTGGCATATGAATGCAGTGTAACAAAGAATATGGCTACTTTAAGATCTATAAAATCACTCCAGCAGTTTTTCAAAGTTGAAACGGGAAATAAAAATAGCTATGGGTTGAGCATTCACTCTGCCACATACTTTACAGTCATCACTGTTAACTCTCAAGACAGAGTAGACAAACACAGTACATAATTTCCATCTGTCTACCTATCCATTCATCCATCCATCTACCCATCCATCCATCCACCCACCATCCCCATCCATTCATCCTTCTATCTACCCATCCAGCCACTTTTCATCCTTTCACTCATTTATCACTCCTTCCATCCTCCCATCCATCCATCCATCCATCCATCAAGTATTAAGGGTGTACCTATTACCAAAGCACTGTTCTAGGAACAGGAGATTCCTCCGTGAGCAAGACACAGTTGGTCAAGAAGCTCAAAGCCAGAAATGAAAACTGAAGCACAGTGAAGTTAAATAACTTGGCCAAGGATGCACAATCAGTAGATGGCAGAGTGGGGATTTGAACCCAGGTCTGAACCTGTCTTCTTGCCTCTCCATGTGAGTTCCCAGAGAAAGACACTGTTACATTATTTATTATCAGAAGTGAAATAAGGGAGATGAGAATTTTAACACTCAATTTTCTAAGATATCTTCCCATTGGATAGTATCTTATATTAACTTTGTATAAGTTAAGAAAATATGCCTATAAACATCAACATTTCCCTCTCCACTTTCCATTGCAATTTTATTATATTCAGGGCTCAAATTACTTACTGTGTGCCTGGTATATACTCACAGAAAACCAATTTTATTAAACTATCAGGATTTATAAAGAGCAAGTAATACATGGCCAAAGCACAATTGAGGAAAATTTAAGTAAACTTTCATTAATTCCTGAATTTATTCAGCAAACATTTATTGCATACTTAACTGCATTCATGTCATTATGCTAGATGCTGTGGAAGAGGCAAAGATATGTTAAGTTACAACCCCTGCCTTTAGGGAGCCTATACTGAAAAAAGAGAGAGAAGAAAATCCTCACGTGAATATAATGCAAGAAAAAAAGCAAAACAAGAGGCTAACAGCAGAAAAAATGACTTTTGGCCAGAGGTTCTGAGGACAAGCTTCAAGAAGCAGAGAGAACAGTGAAGTGGGCTTGAAGAATGGGCAGACTTGGACATGCAAAAATGGTGGTGGGGTAGGTGGACAATCATCATTCCAGACACAGAGAACAGCATGGGCCAAGAGGGCTGAAGGTGAGCCCACCAACTCCTTAAGGGCAAGGTTATGTGGTTTCCCTTGTTCACTGTAGCATCTCCAGGCCCTGGCACTGTACATGACAAGAAACAGGCACACAATACATGCTGGTTGAAACTTAAATACAAAGGAAAGTAAATTCAGGGGATGAGTGGGTGACTGCTCAATGGTGTAGTTTGGCACAACTGTAGGGTGAGATCAAGGGAGGGAAAAGTCTAGCTGGCGGTGGGAAATGCTGGGGCAGTGGGATGCAGAGATTACAGGATTACGGATATAGACTTGGAGGACCACATGCCTCAGGTTGATGGCTATAGGCAAGATGGGGAGGAAAAGTGAGGGAGAGAGAACAGGGTTGAGGACGGAGACTTGAAACTCACTTATATCAAATATTGGAAAGGAGAAAGAAGAAAAGGGATGGTCAGAGAGGAGGGAGGATCGGGGGAGCAAGAGTGTAGTGCTGCTGAGACTAAGGCCAGGAGCTCCAAGAGCTGCTCTGGGATACAGACTGAAACAAGGCCAGAAAGAGAATTTTACCTACTTAGCCTTTACATTTATGGGTTTCATGAAAGATTCTAGAACTTGTAGAACAAGTAAACATAAAGCTACTTCGAATTTTCTTTTTGTACAGAAAAACAGGTATAATTTTGAAATTTTATTTTAACATCTTTATACCCATAAGAAAAGGCTCCTGAAGTCTCCCACTGCATCCCCACTCTTCCTGTAACCCAAGGTAAACTATAAACTAAATCATACATTCTGGTCAATGTGACAGCAATCCCTGGGACCACGATCTCTCCAGGAATGCCAGCCTCAAATAGGCTGCAGCTCTCTAGTAGGTTAAGGAAAAATATATTATGTTGGATGAGTCAGTCGGTTACATAAGCTCAATGAAGATGTGTTTATCGGGCCTGTGTATCAGCAGATATTCCAGGTAGCTATCCTAGATATAAAAATTAAATGGGACCCATTGCAAAATAAGTTAATCCATTTTAATTGGCAGGATGCCATCAGTGACAGTGGGGTGGCTACAGGGAGAGGTGAGGGGCAGGGCAGAGTGGAGGAAAAGCCTGACAACAGGAAAAAGGAGATGCCCGGAATAGCTTTCAACTTGGCAACAAGCATTAAAGGAAGATACCACCTGGTGACAAGTCAAGTGGGGAGGGGAGGATCTGAGATTCAGATGTCTGCTTTTGGCTGCCAGGTGACAAAGGGGCACAAAGGACAGTTATCCATCCTCGCAAGTTGAGTCCCTTGTTGGTAAAATGGGTGATTTTTCTCTGTGACAAGATACTGTGGCAAGTATTACTCAAAATCCTTCCTTAGGTATTGAAACGGTCAATGATCCTTCTCACCCGGAGAAGGTAAAGGCCAGGTCACAGTGACCTCCACAGCTGTTCCCCAAAGCTACTCCGATTGCTTGTGTCCCTCCATCTCATGAACTACTTCTTCTTCCAGTTTACGCTTTCTACCCTCATATTAGTTATTTCTCCCTCTGAAAAATTGAATGAAATCTCTTGGCCTATTTCTAAAGGAGCTTTTCTCTTCTGAAATGTTCTAACTGTGGCCATGTAGTCTTATTAAAGAAAAGGTGCATGAAGATGAAAAATAGAATTAAAATAAAACTCTAGTTAGCTTTGAGTTGTTTTGTGCTTTCCGGTTGTTTTTGTGTTTTGTTTTGTGTATGTTACAACAGCTTCTAGTTTTGATTTCTCTAGGAAAAACTCTACTAAAAAGAAGGTTGCGCCAGGGCTGGCCCAGTGGCGTAGCAATTAAGTTCACACGCTCTGCTTCAAGGGCCCGGGGTTCGCAGGTTCGGATCCCAGGCGTGAACCAACACAGTGCTTGTCAAGCCATGCTGTGTCAGCGTCCCATATAAAGTAGAGGAAGATGGGAATGGGCGTTAGCCCAGGGCCAGTCTTCCTCAGCAAAAAGAGGAGGATTGGCAACAGATGTTAGCTCAGGGCTGGTCTTCCTCACACACACAAAAAAAGGAGTTTGTGTTTAGGCAGAAAGGTAAAGATGATAAAACCATAAGACTGCCTATAAACAGAAGAGGTAGAATCTGAGTTTAGCCTTGGTTTTGGTTCTCCATAATTCATTCGCAAAGAATTCTCTAACTGCTGACAGTGAAAACACCAAATATAGGCAATAATACTGTTAGAACAGCTGCAGATTTTCATATTCTTCTTCTGCTCACGCTACCAGGGAGAATTTGGGGGTGCTGTACAGACTGGGATGTGCGGGGATTGAAGGAAAAAGCTGTGCCATTGGCTGAAGAGAAAACAGGTCACGAGTAACCAGCTAATCCTAAAAACTACAAGGAAGAAGCTGTCTTTAATGTAGAGATAGTGGCAAGTATTAGGAGAAAGAGGATTTCTAATTTGTCTGTCTTGCTCCACTGTTTTGTGGCAACTGAGCAAATGAGGAAGATTAAATTAGCTGTCATTATGACTACATCATGTTTAATAAAGTTAAAATTGAGAGAACATCTTTGTAAAATAGAATTCTAAGCCTAACACATTAATGGCGCTTAATGAACCAAAACTGGGTAAATCCCTTTGGAGAGCCAACACATAAACAAAGCTATTAATTAGGTCACAGTTGTTTCCCAACAAGCCTTTTGTCTGATTTACTTACAGTAAACAAAAACATATCCATCCGTCTTTGTGCAAAAGTATTCACCAGTGCAACAAAATGTAATTATTACACCTTAAGCACTTGCAATTACATGACTTTATGATGACAACACTGTTGGTTATGCCCTTCATTAGCATCCGTCACTTCCCCAGCCACTCCCCGAGGCTGGCCGCCTGCCCTCTGGAGCACTAGGCTTTGCAGTTGACTGACTTGTCTTTATGTCCTTAAAGCTTTCAGAATAACAGGACAGACAATCACTTGCTTTCTGGAAAGGAAATAGGTATTTCTAAAGCAAGCAAGAAAAAAAAATCTTTTCAAAAATCAAAAGTTTGAAAAAGAACATTACTTATGGTGTTTTGTTGAATTGAAAGCCAACTGGTAACCAGAAGTTCTAGAATAAAATATGAGCCTTAAACCTGGGGTGGATGGAGTACAGAGGACAAGTACCCAACTCTGCAGCTAGAGAATGTATGTCTCTTGGGTCCCCTGAGGTCTAATCCTGCCATTCCCTACCAAAGGAGTCAGCAACAGAAACCCCTCTGACCAGGATGTAAACAAGTGGCCAAGCTGACATCTTCTGGTGGGACCTCCCCGTGACATCACTGATGAACTCTTAGTCAGGGAGCCCTCAATGAAAGGTCTCCCAACACTGTGTTGGGAGTGAGAAGGGCAGCTCCATGGATGCAAGGTCCACCACAGACAACAAGGTCAGCCACTGCAGAGGAAACGTGCCCAAAAGAGAACTCTTGCATTTGCCTTCGCCAAACCGACATTTCCCTCAGTCTTCCCCACTCACTCAGACGCTCAGGCCCTACGCCTAGAAACCAGGACCAATTCCTCTCTCTTCCCTTGTATCCCACGTTCAGTCCCTCACAGCCCACTTGGCTCTACTTCATTATCTACCCCAAGTCCAACCTTCTCACCACCTCCGCTTGTAAGCACCTTAGTCTAAGCCACCAACATCCAGTCGAGAGAGAGGGCACAATTTTAAGAGTGAGAGTAAATTCTGCATCTGAAGAACTGAAAGACGATTAGGGTGGTTTTAACTATAAAGGAAAGGGGGAGAGCAGAGTGGGACAAGGCTAGAGAGGGAGGGAGGGGCCGGGCTGTAAACTGCTTTGTAAAAACATGTTAAGGATTTGGACAGATACTGATCAAGAGAGAAAAATTTGAGGTTCTTAAAATTTACCAGGAGACACTGGTAAGTAAACCATTAAACAACTGGACATATTTTGATAATGGCAACAAAGCTGATTGGTTAAGGGGATACAGATGTTCATGTCTATGGGTCAAGTGCTGATGGATAAGATTTAGGAGTGACCAGCTGACAAGTCTGCCAAATTCTGTCCGTCTTGTTTCCCTAACTGACCACACAATTCCAGGGGACAGTATTTCTAAGTATTATATAATAAAAGGAAGCTGCTACCATCAATGTTGTACCACCAAAAACCAAAAATAAATCTACATGATACATTTAGGAGCAAAGATTTTATTTGAATGGGCCCCCAACCGAGCTGTAGATCAAGCCATCTTTCTGCTGCTGCCTCTAAAGCCTGACAGATTACCTGAAACAGGTACACTTCACAGCACCACTCATGCATTGTGGAAGAAGGTCGCTTTTGGGGACAGTCTGCGAAAAACAATGCTGAGAGATGTGAACAACAAACTGACAAGTAAAAAGTAGAAATGAAAGGTTATTTTTCCAATTACTATTCAAAATCACAAAGTGAAGAAGTAAGGATGCTTGATGCTAAACAATGTTTCTAGAATCTAAGAGTTACTATCCTGCCATCTTGGAAAGTCAGTCATTCACAAAATCCTACTGGAGAGGCCTGCTTCCTACTGTGATGTTCTAGTCCAGATGACCAGCTGCACTGCTTGAACCTTAAAACATCCTTTTGGCTGGGAAGGCCCCACTCTTGTTGTCTACCTCACCAGAGCTCGTTCCTCTACATGTCTGGGTCTGGGGAGTGACAAGGCTAAATAAAGGCACTGCTTCAAGGCTGACAGTCTGGATCTTGTCAATGCCCCCGGCACTGATGATCCCATCTGACAATGCATGTGAAGTAGGGTGGGAGGTATATTCCAGAAAATGCCCAAGAAGTCAAAAGAGACAGCTCCATTATCATTGGACATATGGAAGTTTGGATATTAATGATCGTTTATTACTGATCATTTAACCTATTTGGTATAGACTATAAAAATCTGGTTAACTCCATCTGTTGCCTCTCATGTACTACGCAGGCCTTCTTTATCTATTTCCTCCTTCATTACTAATCAGAGCATCACTGGATACTGTGGTGTCTAGTGACAACAGTTAGTGTACACAAGATGGATGAAAATCTGTCCACTGCCACAGTCTGGGACAGTTAGCCTGAAAATAACTTGCATTCTTTGGGCTTATTTGCAACCAAAGGTTTTTCCTTTGAAGGATGATTTCCTTTTCATTTTATAAAGTTACATCCTATGATTTACTGAAACTGAGCAAGGAAGGGAGGGAAAGGAGAAAGAGAGAGAGAAGAAAGAGAGGAAGGAAGGGAAAGAGGGAGGAAGGAAATAAAGATAAGAAAGGAAAGACTGCATTACTAAGGAAGAAAGAGCCAATCAAACCTGGAAGGAAGATACTAGACACTAAATCCAGAGACCAAAGCTTAGAGCCCACCATATGTGCAGTGTCTAGATCTCTTGTGACGAGACTTGCTGGTTGTTTATCTACAGTCTCTCAGCTCCAGATCTGTCTGTCTTTTTACACTCTCATCTATGATGCTGAGGCTGGGCCACATTTCAGAGGCTCTTTGGCCAGCAGGCTCTTTGTTAGGTTCTACCAGTAGGGGGCACTAGAAGGAGAGTGAAGGTGGGGCAGAAAACAAGTGGTCTACCTGGTTTCTGCTACTCATGCCATCATCACCCCAGTAGCGGGACCTGGCTCCAGCCTCCAGCTTCTACTAGCACATTAAGAACCAGCCTCATTGGTCTCCCTCACAAATGTGACCAGCAGCTGGGCAGTGGCCCCTCCTTGGAGGTCTGAGCACTGACTCTTCAGGGCCTCTCCTTTGAGTTCCTAGGTCTGAAGATCTGCCCCAGGGCATGGAAGCTGCTTCCTAAAATTATTACCCCAGAGTTTCACTGTTCAGCCCTCCAATTCCTATGTAACAAATTTCCTATATTAAATCCTTTCCATTGAAATACTCTGTTTTTTGGATAGGCCCTTTCTCATAGACTCCACTCTAACAGTACATCTTACAAACATCCCAATTGCAACCTTACCCAACAACCTCCTGGCAGTCTAAATGAAAGGCTAATTTTTTTATTAAGGGTATCCAAAATGCTGACAAAACAGGGAAACAGAAAAATGACTACATTCTACCACTGTATAATATGAAGCCAGGTCTTAGATTTGAAATATTTTCATGGTTGGCCATCTTAAAGAAAAATGACAATTCAAATAAAATTTTAATATGTAATTACTGGATACATTATTTTATAGCACATTGTGAATGTGTAGTTAAATATTTGAGTTATTGTCAGGAATGAGAGGAAAAATTAACAGAAAATTAACTTATCTGGAGGTTTCTGTCAAATTTAACAAGAAAGAATAAACTGAAAAATTGAACCTAAGTGGAAACGACTGGAATTCCAGAGGTGAGAGTCTTACCATAATCTTGTCACTGTCAATAATGGTGTTCAACCTGTGAGCAATAGTTAGCACAGTGCACTGGGCAAATTTCTCACGGATTTTTTTCTGTATTAACTCATCAGTTCTGGAATCAAAGAAGTCGAATTTAGTTCAGGAAAGACAGCCTTAAGACTTAAAAAGACCATATGATACTTTTATAATGTTTTTAAAAATCAATACTTCAAGCATGACCTTGTTCTTTAAAAACTAAGCATAAAAAGTCTACTTAGAAAAATTATTTTTCATAACACAATGGAAAATACTCTTCCCTCCATTGCCTGAAACTATCAGAAGTTGAATTTAGGAATCAAGCTCTCTTAGGATGCCTAATAATATCATTAACACCATCATATAATATGTTTTGGTTTCTTCCTCTGATTTCCAGAATTAAAGAGATTATCAAGAGATACCCTTTGGGCAAAGAGAGCACTTAGAAAAATTTCTCAGCATCATTAAATGTTTCCCATTCACCACATTAAAAATTCAGATTCCAGGTTATATGGACTTCAGCTCCATACCTCGGATCCACATTTGCTGTTGCTTCGTCAATTATCAATATCTGATTTTTCCTGAGAATAGCCCTGGCAAGGCACACCAATTGTCTCTGTCCAACACTGAAGTTTGAGCCTGCTTCTGCTAATTCAGTATCCATTTTACCGGGAAGATCTTCGATGGCTTCTTTAAGTTGTACCTATGGATGTAGAATGAAAAATGACATTTTCCTAAACAAACTACTACTGAAGTAGACGAGCCTCCTAAACATTAGAGTCGAAGCCCTCGGGACTTCTCAAGTATCTTAGTATACGGCCATGTGGCGGGGAGAGTTACTTCCAGTTAATGTTCACTGAGAAAGATGGTTGAGTCAATTCAGGACAGAAATACTCTGATGTAAGAGCACAAACTTAATGGGAGTCAAGATTCTTCATTGTTGCCATCAATAGACACAGTCTGTCCATATCACGCTAATTTCTTTAAGAAATATACAGTATGTTGGGGCCGGCCCGGTGGCGCAGCGGTTTAGTCCGCGCTTGGCAGCCCGGGGTTCCCTGGTTCGGATCCCGGGCGCCCGCCGACGCACTGCCTGTCAGCCATGCCGTGGCGGTGTCTCATATAAAGTAGAGGAAGATGGGCACGGATGTTAGCCCAGGGCCAGTCTTCCTCAGCAAAAAGGGGAGGATTGGCAACAGATGTTAGCTCAGGGCTGGTCTTCCTCACCAAAAGAAAAAAAAAAAAAAGAAATATACAGTATGCTAAATAAAATTATTCTCAAGGCAAAATATAGAAACACTAATAATGTTTCTTCTTAATTATTAGTTAAAAGGTAATGCAGGACTTTATAGACAAAAAGCAGAAGAGTGGTTGCCCAGAGGCTGCAGGGTTAACTGTAAATGGACACGAGGGAAATTTTGGGGTGATAGTGATATTCTAAAACTGGATTTTCCTGAGGACTATATAACTAATAATTTACCAAAATCACTGAACCACACTTACAATAGGGGAATTTTCTGGTATGTAAATTATACTTCAAGAAAGATGGTAGAAAGGAATCATCTTAGTGTCCCCCAACCTTGTCACACGACTTCCACCAGGAACCCCTTCCAGGGATTAGTTAAGGAAGTCTCTCAAAAAGTGAAGCTACTTCTCCCAATGTAGTCTAAAGAGAAAAGTTAAAAAGATCTTTATGGTTGAGTCAAGTTTCCCAAAGTATATTTTGCATAGGAGTTAATACACTAAAGGGAAAGTTTTTAAACAATTACTGCAGGAAGTATGCTTTTCTAAAGATACAATCTTACCAGCACTTCACCATTTTGAAAGGTTTTAAAGTTAAAAAAATACAAAATCACACATTCGATAACTGCACCTCATATGTTAGTAAACCTGGAGCCTATTTTGGAAGTGGTTCTTTCCCAGGTTTAATCCCATCGTGCTAGAACAGTCAAGTGCATTTACTTCAATCTCATAAATGTTTTGCAGTGAATGAAAACTCATGAAAAACACGACATAACATCTTATTTCCCCCAGACTATGGGGATAGATGGTGTTTATATTAATCTTCATAAAATTTTAATTATAAATTTAAAAAAACAAACTCTTCACTGAGAAAGATAATCTGAAACTACAATGGGGAATAGCTCAGTTCAATGAATTGTTTTATAGAAATTTTATAGAGCAAGAACCAAACTCAGGCTGTACTTTAGAGTTATAGAAGGACAGAGTAAATACACTTCACACTGAGATCAACAGACTGATGAGTGATGGCCAAGTAAGCAGAGACAAAGAATTACAAGGTCAAATAACAAAAAACCAAAAGTAAGTGGACAATGTTTTCAGGGTATCCTAAATCCTGAAGCACTTCTATGCACGTGCTCTTGAATTCTGCTCATGACGGAAGCCCAAGCCCAAGAAACAGGAATTCTGAGTTAGGATTAAATATGGTACTGGTGTTTAGCCTTAGCATGACATACTGTACTCTTAATTGTACATCCCAGTATTACAGCTATTCTTTTTTGTTCGTTTTTTTTTAAACAGAAGCAACATACCGCTGATTCATTTTCAGAGTTTTATCTACTTGGATCTTCTGACCTTTTACTGACAAACTGCTTCATCTCTAGTCATTACTGATATTATATTTATAGAGCTGCTGCTGCTGCTGCTTTGTAGGCACCCCAATTGGCATTAATTTCTAATGACTTTCTTCAGTTTACAGCTATTTTTCACTACATGAAAAAATAACCAAGACGAGATGGGCAACATTCATATGACAGTCTCCCTTCTGAATGTGTAACTCATCCAAGGGAGAAGGGGGAGGCAAAACTAAAAGAACTTAAAAAAAAAAAAAAAAAAAAAAAAACCAAAATAGAAAAAAGCAACTTTTCCTTTTAATGAGATTCTTAAAGAGGAAAAATCAGAGTCCTTTTACTGACTCTCAAGCCAATCATCTGAGTTCGGGTTTCCATTTCCAGTTTGCCATCATTTATAAACCAGCTGACTACAGTTTTTAGTCTACCTAGAAATTGGCCTCACCCACTGCTTTATACATTTTTCAATGAAAGATTTGGTAGATTTTCTCAAAATTAGGATACCAAATGTTTCACTGAAAAACATACACAAGTCATAGAGAAATACTTCCTAGAGAAACACAACGATAGGATGATTTCTCACTCTGAGAGGAATCACTAAAGCAACGAGGTCAATTCCAGGAGCAATACGCAGAAACCACTAACTTCACTTGGTGAAATAAATTCACATTTCTATTTACAGAAAGCTACCAATGTAGTTTAAATAAAGGTAGATCTTAGTATCCTCTACCACTTCCTCCACTTCATCATTTTTAGAATTGAGAGGCTACTAAATTTTATTTTAATTTTGGCTCCTACAGATCAAATTATAGCCAAGTTCTAAGATAGTTTTTGATACTATTTGTCTCTCAATTAACATTTCTTCACTGCCCATGGAACAATGTATTTCTAGAGTAATTTTACTATCTGAGAATCTGTGACGAGAGACCTCAAGCTCTGAAACAAACAGAAAAATAATTTACCAGTAATTCCTGTTTTTTTAAGGTGTGTCACAATTTCGCCATTAAATTTGTCTTGTGAGTTCAAGAGCAGTGGCTCATCTTATCTTTCTTTATATTTGATGGTCAACTGTTCTCCCACCTCTTCTATATTTCACTGTGGAAAGACTCACAAACTTAAATGAAATCAGAGGTCAACTGCTTTTCAAGAAAGAGAAGGTAATCGGCCTGATTTAGGAAAATAAAGTCCCCACAGTAGCTGGAAAGCAGGGTGGGTGTGTAAGGACTCAGTGCCGACATGCCTTCAGAAACCAGAATTACTGGCAGGAAACTGTTGGGCCTCCAACTTGGCTTGCTCACAGTCAAAAGTCATCTGTAAATTAAAGATTTCAAAGCTATCCCTGGAAGGATGACACTAAATGACAAAGGCACCAATTCAAAACAACAACAACGTGAGCAATTGGTCACTGGGATTTGTGGTTTTTGTTTTAAAGAAATGAGCCACATTTCTCTGAAATGAAGAGATCCATCAAACATTCAGTACATGTTTATTAAGTGCTTACTATTTAAAAGCAAAAGACTGAGCTAGGTTCTATGAGGGATTAGAAGTCTGTCTAGGGTTTAGAAATCTAGATACGGTTTCTGCCACCCAGTAGCTTAGAATTAATTTGCAGGACTAGGGTGAATACATAAAATAATTAGTATTAAAATATACAAACCAACAGCACCTTAACAGTCAAAATTATTTTCATGCAAGGGTGAAGAAATTCAAAGAAGTGGTCCAAAGGGAAGCACTACACAAATAATAGCAAATCCTCTAGAAATGAATGTATCAGTACAAAAACTTACAAAAGCTCCAGGGTCTGATTACCTGTATTCACTCTGCAGCTTTAAAATGACATGCTTGCCAACAAATCATTACGACACATTCTAACTGTATAATTTACCTTTATAAATACTTTCTTATAAAACTTCAAAGCATTTTATAAGTATGATCTCATTTATCTTTCAGTTAATAATGAAAAACTATTACTGTCTCCATTTAGTGGATGTTCCCTAAGAAAAGAGAAGTAAAATGAATGTTGCAGGGTAACTGGTCACTAGGTCACTAGTAGAATTTGAATCCATAAATATAACTTCTAGTTTAGTGTTTTGCTAAGGACAAGTAAATGCTGTATCTAGTCGAGGAAGAAAGTTGAAATGAAAACATGAGATTTTATTTTTGGTTTTCATCATGATCAATATATACATTTTAAGTGTATCCATGCCATCAATGTTCTCCTGGGTGGTGAACAGAGTCAGCTAAACCAATAAGTGTCCCTTAATTACCTGCAATGCTATAAACATAAATACACATATACTGATGCTAACAAGTTAAAGATAATTACACAATATAAATTACCTCTTTTAAGGCATTCCACAGTTCCTCATCCGTATGTTCATTAAAGGGATCCAGATTTTTCCTCATTGTTCCAGTGAATAAAACAGGTTCCTAAATACCCCAAAATAGTGAATGTTATTACCGTAGCCTTTTTTCATTTTATTCCAATGCTAACTTTCAGAACAGAATTTAAAAAAAAAATTCACTATAATCATTAATTATAAGGCTGCAAATGCCTGTTTACAAACAATTATCTCAATTAATTTTCCATTGTACAAAGTGCACTCCAAAATATGTTCGGGATCATTGAACACTAACAAAAGAAACCGTTGAAGTATGTCATCTTAAGAAGAATCTGAAGGGCCCAGCCTGGTGACATAGTGGTTAAGTTCGTGAGCTCTGCTTTGGCAGCCTGGGGTTCACAGATTCAGATCCCAAGTATAGACCTATGCACCGCTTATCAAGGCATGCTGTGGCAGGCATCCCACATATAAAGTGGAGGAAGATGGATATGGATGTTAGCCCAGGGCCAATCTTCCTCAGCAAAAAGGAGGGCTGGCAACAGATGTTACTTCAGGGCTAATCTTCCCCGCCAAAAAAAAAAAAAAGAAAGAAAACTGAAGAAGAAAAGGTAAATTTGATTTTTAAAAATGCCTTCCTGGAAATATCTGCTTAACCAGAAAAAAAGGATATAATTATTTGAGGAACGTTACATCAAGAGAGCTTTATGAATTAATTGTCAATCCTGGTGTGATACTGGAAAATACCAATAGCATGATTAGTTGAAGTTTATGCCTCAAAGCAAAATTGTTAAATATTTGCACACTTGCACTGAAAAATAAACTAGGATATTTTTTCCATTGGGAAAACAGTCTTCCAGGATCGGGAATCTTTCCACATGTGTGAATGGGACATCCTGTTTTTTTGTCCAAAGAGGATATAAACTAATGGGACCAGTGGCACCTCTATTCACGAAGAGATTGCCTCTGATTCTGCATCATCTAATCCCCATGTTACCTTGTCTGTGCATCAGGATTACATGCCTCACAGAACCTCGTTATTAACTGCAAGAGCAGGATAACCTGAAACCCATTGTGACATGTGTCATAATAAAATTATTTTAATTTAAATAACTCTTCCTATTCATCTGCTTCAGGAGGAGCCATAATTAAATTACTCTTGAAATATATGCCTCTTTCTCGGTTTCAAGAGAGAATCTTGTACATATGCTTCTATAGGCCATTTAAGTTTTCTTCTGGAAAGCTCTCATAACCCAGGCCACAAGAATATGGGCAGCAGAGAAGAGTCCAATTGTCTACTTTCAGTGACGGTGGTAGAACAATGAGATGCACGGAAGTGGGAACAAGAGGAGATTCGAGTCTTCCACAAGTGCCTGAGAACTGCTCAAGGGAATCACCAGCCTCAAATCTCACCTGGTCTTAGGGATAGACTGTTCCTCCTCACTTCCCAAAAGCCTGAGAAGAAAGATTAAGAAGGTAGACTTTTCTCTAGTCATGAAGAAGAATGACACTCAAAGAGCCTCCCACACCTTCTTTCCCTAATGTCTCAGTTTTAAGACCGGTGAGGGAGAAATGGATGCAGAAGACAGATGGTGTGCCACTAAAAAATACGTATCCTGGGGCCGGCCCAGTGGTGTAGCGGTTAAGTTCGCACACTCCGCTTCGGCGGCCCAGGGTTCACAGGTTTGGATCCCGGGTGCGGACTAACGCACCGCGTGTCAAACCATGCTGTGGCGGCATTCCACATAGAGCAGAGAAAAATGGGCACGGATGTTAGCCCAAGTCCAGTCTTCCTCAGCAAAAAAGCGGAGGATTGGCAGATGTTAGCTCAGGGCCAATCTTCCTCACACACAAAAAAAAAGTTTCCCTAAGCAAAATCCAAAATTAAAAAAAAAACATTTAAAAGGGCACTTTACTTGCACAAAGTTAAGTGATTGATATGCCCCGCAAATACTGAAAAATTACTGGTCATCCAATGTTTCAAAATGGTTATTGAATTGAACTCAATAATCCCAAGACCAAAATTTAAGGTCTCCCTTAAAACTACCAAATTTAGGATAAAAGACTGAACAATCTTTGAAGTAATCATAAGAGTTCCTTTTCAGGGGAATAACCATCATTCTACTTCAGATTTTAAAGAAAGAAGAAGAAGAAGAAAAAGAAAAAACAGCTTATTCTTGGTAATTATCAATTCTAAGATTCCAACAAGCTAGGCAATTTCTCTTCCTTTAGTTGTTTGCATGAGGTCCATAGATATGATGTGGCCAGGCGAAGGAGGCTGGTACCCATTATTCCTCACTCTGCTCTGACTCTCCTTCCACCTTCCTTCCAAGGCTCTAAACTATGGGCAGTATTCTACTCGGGGGCTCAAATTGAGAGACTTTCTGAGGATTGGTGTTTGAGGAGATAAAGGAGCTGAAAGAGGAGAGATTCAGGAATCAGCTTTGAGCCCACCAGGAGAAGTGAGAGGTGGTCTCTTTGCTTATATTAATGACAAGACCGTTTCTTCACCCATCACGGCTTATATGACCTGAATATTTTTTCCCAGGTTCCTCTCATGGAGCAAATTCACATCTGGTAAGAAGTCTAGGGTTTGATCAAGTATCCACCTGGTTTTCAAAGTACAGTCTAGAGAGGTGTTACCTAAACTAATCTACATAAAAATTGCTTTGTTTTTAAAAGATGACCTTTCTTCCTTCGTTAAGCAATGAAAGGGCTCACAGATTTAGCAAGTTTGGGAAGGGTGGTTTCGGTGGTTCTAGAGAACAGGGACACACATTCAAAGTTCAATCACCTATTTCATAATCAGGGCCTCTTCTCTTTAGGAAACTCCTTGAAGT
Source organism: Tapirus indicus (assembly GCA_031878705.1). Classification (NCBI taxonomy): domain Eukaryota; kingdom Metazoa; phylum Chordata; class Mammalia; order Perissodactyla; family Tapiridae; genus Tapirus; species Tapirus indicus. The sequence continues at coordinate 15,429,706 of CM062930.1, read as the reverse complement.
GGATGAATCCCTCCAAAGACTGAGTGACTAAAGTGGGATTCTTTGCAGAAAGAGGAGTTGCTCACTTCTGAGTCCCTGAGCAACCCCTGCAGCTGCTTTATGCTGAGCATTAAACAGGCCTCAGACACTCTGAAGGCCTGAAGGAGGTTCTGCTAATTATCATCAAATCACTGCTGGTTGTTATAAACAGGAAAAAAAATAAGTTTAAGCATTTCCCTTTGCAATAAGTGTCCCACTTAAATCTATACTGTCAATCTAAAAGGATATATTGGGCAATTACTCATTTTTATTTAAGCAGTATTAGAAGGAAGAAAATAGTTTAGTAAATACGAATATTTCTCTGTTATGACATGCCAACTATATATTTCAAGATGAGTAAAATTTCAATCAAAACTTGTTGAATGAAAAGAATGATTTATTAAAACATTAACTGATTGAAGCTATATTTTTCTTTAAAACCAGCAGGCAATTTGTTAACAATGTTTCAAGATGCCAATGTGTTTTATGCATGGTGTGTATTTCAGTTTCTACTCTTTCTACTTTCATCCACTTGCCAAATAAGAAACCATTATATTATCTTCAAAAGGTAATAAAAGTGCTCACAGTAGACACATACTGCAAGAGCAGATAAGGGTCAAATTAATTATCATTTCTGATAGATATTATTATTTAAAGTACCCACCTCTAAGCAATGAAGTTAATAAATTAATCTTATAAATAAGTGTTGTAAAAATGTTTTGGTGTAGAGATATATGGAAACACATGCAACCTTCATGTAAATATATACTAAATTTATTAGCCTAAGTATATTTTTTTCTGAAGGTACACAATTAAACCCCACTTAATAAGGGTTAGCTGGCCTGGTATAGTCAGGAAAACAAATGTTCTTGTTCAATATAATATTTTAAATGGAGCATTAATTTTAAACCCGTTTTCCATCACGGTTTAAAGTTTATACTTTTTTTTATCTTTTGTGCCATATTCAGTAGTAATTATTCCTTTGTAACTAACATAACACAAGTTCATATTAGGCGTGTGACCCAAAAAGGGCCACTCTGAATCAAAGCATTTAGCGTAGTAAATTGATAATCCCTCGACACAACAGCAAGACTGAAAACTGCCTTCTTACTAGACCTTTTGTATATGCTGCTGGGAGACAAGCCTCTTATTATCCTAAAAAGAAACACTACCCACTAACCTGCAGACACTCAAAACGACCCAGGACCAAGACAAATACCATACAAGTGGTTACAAACGAGCCAGATAAAGCGCACTTTAACTTTACCCTAATCACTTCGGTCCCAAACCAAGAAACTGCCCTCTGCTAAGACAGAGCCTCCAAGTAGCTGCTGCTGCTTCCTCGAGTCTTAAGAACTACATTTTCATTTCTAATCTGAGAACTTTTATGAAGGGCAGCTCATCTCCCTGTTTCAAGGAGGAGGAAATCACCTGAAGTCACTTTAAATCTTGGTTTCCTTCTTCTTCTTTTTTTTCCCTAATCCTGTAGCCTCTGAATGAACCGATCATCATCCATATTCAGAAGAAAAGAACATTGTTCTCCAACAAAGGAAAAAGAATTTAAGTCGTGTAAAGTCCTCTTTCGATACAAAAAGGTCAGGAGCTCCGGGGAGCAGTTCCACAGGCTCTAATGAAGACTTCAGTGTCGAAACAAAGGGCCGACTGCATTAGGTTAGAATCCAGTTGTATTTCTTTACTAGTAACAGCATACCCACCTCTTCTCTCTTTGAGTTTTGTTCTCAATAAGAAAAAAAGGGAAAGAAAACCAGGTAATCAAGAAGTCTTAAAGAGACAGCTCTAGTTAATCTTTTTCAACTTCCTGAAGAAAACCCAGGGAATGGAAACACCAAAAGAGTAGAGTGGACTGTTTTAAAATTAGCAAGCTTTTGGTTTGATTTTAAAAAATCTATTAAATATAAAAAATGAATCTGTTTAATCATGATAAAGATGACAGCTGTTGATCTGTGCCAGCCCTTGGGGTGCTCTCGTAAATACTGAATTTGCATGGAATCACTCTTCAGTTGAAAACATTTTCCTTGTGCCAATAGGACAGGGGCTCTGGGTGTAGAGAATCCATCCAAAGAAGTTTTGAAATCCATTTTTCCAGATCCTTTCAGATAAGCAAGCTATTCCCTGAATATAATCTCATCTTGGTGTGTTGGGGAACATACTTAACTATTTTGGGTCAGGAACACAAAGGAAGCATACATTTCAGCTACCTGTTGAAGGAAGTTATTTAGGAAGTGCTTTCACTCTTCACTTATTCCTGAGATTCTGAACACAAATTGAGGAGTATACTCTTAAGAATATAGTATTTGTTTCTGAAGGTTCCCTCCAGGACTGGCCCCTGATTGCGCATGTCACCACTCCCTTGCCTCTGCTCCTATATAGGTCCCTGCTGCTATCACATTTTTCCCAACTCTGACCAGCTCACGGTGGGGTCAAGAGTGATGGGGATGAGCCTGGAAGAGAGAGGGACCACCGTGAAAGCTCACCACTGCACCCAGGATCACAGTGAGCAGGGAGCCAGGGAAGATGATGCAGGCCTGGCTCACCGAATCCAGGAACTCAGGGAAGCAACACTGGGTCCCCCTTAGCAGAGTCTGCTCTAACCTTCCCAGTTTCCCTCAATCTGGGTGTCGACACACAAGCAACACTGCTTCCTATGCATTTTGGGGGAAGGGGGATGTAAGCCTTCTACAGTACAGACAAGTAACTTCAAGTAACCAGGCCAACAGACCTCCTCCATCTCTGCAGCCAGTTAGACATCGCAATGAGAAAGGGCTCTTGGCTCCAGCAAGGTAAGATTTTTAGTATATTCTCCTGAAACTTACTAGCCCATGACACAGAAGTGAATAAACCTGTTTCTAAATAGATTTTCCTTTAGCGCTGAGTTTTTGGCCAAAGTACAAACGATTCAGTCTGTCAAAACCACCAAACTGTCCAAATGAGGGACACAGCACCAGGAGAACTATCTTCTGACTTTGCTCCACATTTATTCTCTTTTGTTATGGTTTTGGGGAATCCTTTTTGAGTGAGGTGGTAGAAAAAAGTGGGTAAAATATCTAATGAGAACATCACTCAGTTCAACAATGATTAAAAACACACACACACACACACACACACACACACACACACACCCATATTTGGAGTCAGAGAGTCCTGACTTCTGATTCTACTGCTTATTACCTGTTTGACTTGGCGAAGTTATTCATCTCCCCAAGCCTCAGTTTCCTTACTGGAAAACGGGGCTAAACTTGCAGGGCTGCTGTGAGAATCTGGAACATACACGAAGCTCCTGGTGTGGTGCTAACACGTACCGGGAGCCCAGTCATACAAGGAGGACAGTGAGGGGCAGTGTTTTTCAAACTGCAGGTGCAACCAATGGATCATGAAATTAATTTTGTGCCTCATGACCATCATTTTATCTTTTATATGAACTAGAATAAAATGGATATAATAGAAAATATCACAGTGCAGAGCACAGAGTAAGAGTAATATTGTTTTGTGAACTATTTATATCTGTGTGTGTGCATGCACATGCACGCACAGCATCACACAAAGCAGTTCCTACTCTGGACCACAGTCAACAGCGTGTTCTAGTCCTTAGCAGAGTGGTTAGCTGCTCAGGATCTGGAGTTGGGGACCTCCCTAAATTAAATTTGAACCCTGGCTCCACAGCTTACTCAGTAAGTTGGTTAAATTCACCATGCCTCAGTTTTTAAATCTACCAGATAAGGATAACAATATAATCGTTGTAAGGATTAAGTGGGAGATAGTAGGGAAAGCAGCTAAAACGTATTAAGGATTCCACAAGGTTAGGAATTATTAATTCTTGTGTAACTTGTCAGGAACGGCACCAAGTACTAGAGCAAGACAAATGAGAGACACAGCCCCTGTCCTCAAGGAGAGGCAAAAAAAATAGCCAGGAACGTGGGAAGGGCTGAGAAAAAATGTCAGGGCTCTTCATGGGGGAATGCAACATGCAACATATTAGTGGGATACAGAGCAGTGGTCAGGAGAGAACTCGGGTGGGAGCGGAGCCAGACAACAGAAGGGAAAAAACAAGTGATATTCTCCCCTCTTATTCCTTGTGGGACAGACACTGGATAAATTTCTCTGTTATGCTTTCCCTAGAACTCCTACTGCACTCATTTTCTTTGCTTCACTCTTTAAACTTATATAAACAATTTGGTTTATGTTATAAGCAATAAATGAAAAGAAAATCACCAAGGACCACAAAAACATAAATAGAAATTACAGAGCAAAGTCCTTTCCAGAATGTGTTGTTATTTTTAACTTAAGTAGCAATAATTCCTGAAGGCCAGTACCCCAATCCTTAATAATAACAGTTACTATTTACCGAGCATTCCTAAAAACCAAGCACGGGGCCACAAACGTTTTCTCATCCAGTTAAACCATCACAACAAATCTGTGAGGTGGTAATTACTAGACCTGGTATAAGGACGAGGAAGCTGAAGCTTGGAGGCTGAGTGATTTCATCAAGGTCACACGCTCGTATGAGGCAGAGTGGGAATAAAAATGTGGGTCGTGCTGACACTTGGTCTACGTTCTTCAAGCCTCTATCCCTGCCAGCCTCCTGAATGGTTTCCTGGGACCCTTTACACAATGCATGGTCTCTCCAGACGCTCTTTCTTTAATCAACCAACATTGCGCCTTGGAGACAAAGGCATATAAGGTGAAAAAATCAAGGTTCTGTGTTTACAATGGTTGGTGATCATTATCTACATGGATACAAAGCTTAGCACTGTTTTGTAAGCAGGCTCTCTGGAGTGTGTACATAGAGGCTGCTCAAAAGTAGGGTGGAAATCCATGGAACAGAACCAAAGCCTGGTGATGTCAAGGTATATTTAGTCTTTGCTCAGATGTGCTTCCAAAACATTACTGACAGAGCCAAGAATCATCTAACGTTATTTCTTGACTTATAGAGTTCTTTTATATACAAGCACACAACCATTTCTTATTAAGAAGCATTAAAAGCAACACAGGACACATTTCTAGATCCTTTCATCCAAGGATATGAAAGTACTTTACAGACACACCCATTATTTCTGCTAGCTAATCTCATTTGGCCCATTTCAGAGATGGGTACAACCAAAATATAAAACTTGGGAATTTAAACTCATGTTTTCTACTGTAATCTCTAAGTTATGAATCTAATAGCCAGAGCGAATCTTTAAATACAGGGATTGTGCATTCTTCCTGGGTTTTCCTGAAAGGGGTATCTTTTTTAAAAAAAAGTTTTTTTTAATTGTGGCAAAATACACATAACACAAAATTTACCACCTTAACCATTTTCAAGTATAGACCTCAGCATGTATTTAACACCTCAGTGTATTAAATACATTCACACTGTTGTACAGCCGTCACCATCATCCAGTCACAGAATCCTTTCATCTTGCAAAACTCAAACTATACCCGTTAAACAACTCCCCATTCCCTACTCCCCCACAGTCCTTGGAGACCACCATTCTACTTCCTGTCTCCATGAATTTGACTGCTCTAGGTACCTCACATAAGTGGAAAATAATATAGTATCTGTCCTTTTGTGTCTGACTTATTTCACGTAGCATAATGCCTCACATCCATGTAGTAGCATGCATCAGATTTTCCTTTCTTTTTAAGGCTGAATTATATTCCATTGTACGGATATACCACATTTTGTTTATCCATCCGTCAATGGACACGGGTTACTCCCACCTTTTTGCTATTGTGAATAATGCTGCTATGAACATGCACGTACATGGATCTTTAAGCCCCTGCTTTCAATTCCTTTGAATATAAACCCAGATGCAGAATTGCTGGATCATATGACAATTTTATTTTTAATTTTTTGAGGAACCTCCATCCTGTTTTCCACAGGAAAGTGTGGCTATATCATTTTACATTTTTATCAGCCACGCATAGGTGTTCCAATTTCTCCCATCCTCGCCAACACTTGCTATTTTTTGGTTTTTTGATAGTAGCCATCCTAATGTGTGTGAGGTGGCATTTCATGGTGGTTCTGAAAGGGATATCTTGATTTCAAAATTACTTAGAGTAATTACAATTATTTCGGACGTCAGCGGCAGGTAGCAATAACTGTACTTGGTCATAAGATACAAGTCCACATTCTCCTTCCCTTTGGGCCATGTTCCTAATAAACAGGCATTTCAGAGCTCTTTATATCCACATGCCGAGAAGCACCTCTGCCTGGCTCTTTTTGTCCCTTACTCTCTGTGTTTCTCATCTCAAGAGAGTGTGTGTGTGTTTCTCAGCTTCCCTTGATGGCCAGATGATGGGAGAGTGCAAAAAAACCCCAAATTAAAAAAACAAAAAATCAGCAAGTCTGCAGTTGAATATGTATGTGTCAAAGCAGAGGGAAGGACAGAAGACAGGAGGCCCCAGGCTGGTGAGCACAGGGCCTATGTTGCCCTTGACTATATACATGGAGGACAATAATTGGTCAATAAATATTGTCTGAATTTATCTTGAGTGAATGAACCACAAGGAATGACCACAAGGAGCTATTGTGCATACAATCCAGTCTCTAGTACACTTCCTGAAACTCATACTTCTTTCAGAAGCAGAATAAAAGAAAACAGAATCAGAGCCCAGGAAAAGATGGTCAGTTCAACCCTGCACCATCACAGCAACCACGCACTGGGTCTGCGTGAAGCACTCCACACACACTGACCTGTTTAGTCCTCACAGTAGCTCTAGGAGTTGATACTGTAAGGTATTAGCCGCCTATAAGGGGGAGAAACTGAAGTGCAGAGAGATGGAATTCCTGGGCCTGTGTTCTTCCTCACTATTCTGTACTGCCTCCCTGGTTAGAATCATTTACTAATAGCTAGATTCTAAAAGTTTCCCCAAAGCATGTATACACTCTGTAATTCTCCAAGCCCCCCAGTTTCACAGAAAGCCCTCCATGGAGATAATCACCTTTGAAAACGGAGCTTTATTTCCTACAGCAAAATTCCATCATTAAGACACTTAAAATCCATGTTTCCCTACAGAAACCTCTCGAGTGCTAAACAAACCATTTATCACTTCGTTCTCAAAATTATGTGGTTATCAGTGGATAAAACTGTGGTACCTGGGGAAGTCCGAGTCCAGAAATCTATCTGGGTAACTTCTTAAATCTCTCACACACACACAACAAAGGAGCAAACAAAACCTGGTCTCTGACGAAAATATCTGCTGTTAAAAATATGCTCCATTGGGGGAGAAGGATCAACCCTTTTGTTCAGTTTTAAAAAAGCAATAAAATTAAAAGCAATGAAACCTAGGTGTGCTTCTAAAAAGAACACGTGAGAATGCTCTGACTTGCATACCTGAGGTATGATTGACATTTTCTTCCTTAAATCGTGAAGTCCAATCTCGGTTGTCAAGATCTTATCGATCCAAACTTTCCCTTCGGGCTCGGACAGTCTAAAAAGGGCCGAGATGAGGGAGCTTTTTCCAGCTCCCGTTCTTCCCACAATGCCGACCTGCAGAGAGATCCAGGAGGGTTAAGAAGGAACAAGAACATACAACAGACCCAGGAGAATCTTTGGTTGAAGATGAATTCAGGAAGTCCTATACTGAATGTCATCTGGACGAGTTTCTCAGCTTTAGTACTGTTGACATTTTGGGCCAGATAATTCTGTGTTGCGGGGCTGTCCTGTGCACTGCAGGTGTTTACCAGTATCCCGGGGCTCTACCTACCAGGTAGCAGCAGCATCCCCCAACTTGTGGCAACCAAAAATGTCAGACATTGACAAATGTCTCCTTGGGGGTGCAGGGCAAATTGCCTCTGGTTGAGATCTACTGGTCTAAAGAAAAGTTAAAAATAACAGACTCGATCTCCCGGCAGTGAAAAGCCATCAGTCTCTTCAGTGGTCAATAAGAAGTCAGCTTTTAAATTAGCTTTATTCCTAGTGTCTCGGTATCTTGAACCTTGAGAATTGTTTGGATAATTTTATACGTATGTCAACAAGTCAAGTCAGAAGTGTTATACATAAACAAGTATTCATTTTTCCCAGAGTTCTATGATTTAAGAGGAATTGTTCTTTGGTAGAGAAACTACCAGAACTACATCACTTCTGGATGTTAAATATCTGGTTATGTTCTGTCTTGAAAGGAAACATCTTAAAATTTTAAAATGCGGGTCTAAGTGTCTTAAAAGACAGTAGCAAGTAGCCAAAATACACATAATGAAATCAACAACAACACAAATAACATTTCATGGGGCCTTTCATCTGAGCAGTTCAAAAGGCATTTACAAACCAATTAATACCTACAATGGCCCCTTGGGAAGGATATGTTTCAGGTATCAGTCTAGTTATTAAAACCAAAGCAGAGAGAAATTAAGTGCACTGACAATAAGATCAAAGAGTCAATATAATGCAGGTAAAATGCTGATTAGGAATGAACTGTATTGTAAAAACTGGCTTTTAGCTGTGTGCCTTTAAACCTGGATGTAGAAACTGCTCTTTTTTTTACCAATGAGCCTGCCCAACTCAATTCCCTGGTGGGAGTTTCCCAAGAGATGATATCTCTATTTAGGTATCTGGAATCAAAGAGGGGCATAAGACATGCTTTCAATCATTTGTAAATTAATTCAGTCAATTTTAAAAACTCCTGGCTTTAAAGAGAGAAGAACTAAACCTTTCTGAGCACCGATTATAGGGTGGGAACTACATCTTTTCTCATTTGAATACCTCCAAAGTTTTAATGCTTAATCTATAAAATCAATAATGGTATTTCAAAAAAGAATTTATCTTTATAGAGATTAAATGTAAGAAAAATGGCTTTAGCTAATTCTATTGCTTTTGTAGCTATTTTGTACCTTATGGTAAATCCTCATTTATATTTCACAAATGGGCCAGTTTCTGCACAGAGATAGGTCCTAGTGCATATATGCCTGGCTCAGGTGTGTGTCTGTGTACTTCTGGGTGTTCTCACATGTAAAACAACACACATCAAGACAGAGACAAGAACCATGTCTCTGAGAATGTGCACACGTCTCCATGCCATTAGCTCTACTGAAACTGATTCGTCTGTGCAAACTGGAACATTTGTAGACTTTTGGTAAATGGCCGAGATATGGCAGGGGGCACTGAGGGCTGCCCACGACCCCAGGACTGTGGGCTCCAAACTCAAGTGAGGATAATAAGAAAAAGGCAACTCAAAGCAAATCTGGCTCTAGCTATTTCTCTCTGCTGTTCAGTCATCGAGGCTACAGCCTCAGTCTCTCACATGTGACCAATGGGTTTTACTAATCACCCATGGAGAATATCACCAATATCAATAAGTTTACATCCACAACCCCAAAAAGACACTTTGAGATAGTCTCATTTCAGTTGCTTTGCAACCACCCCTTTATGTTTCCTCAGCTAGGCCAAGGTTGTTCTCGGACGACACCACCAACACCTTAGACATTTGCACCTGGATCTCTCTTCACACATCAAACTCAACATGATCAACACCCAATGCCCAGCTCAAAACAGCTGCTACTTCTGACTTCCTCGTTTTAATCTAATAACTTCTTTCCCACGCTCACGGGCTCAAAACATCCACCTTACTCCAGCTTTCCCCCAGTCTAGCGTGGCGTCAAGCCCTCAAGATCCTACTTCTGCCACATTTCATGACTCAGTCCCCTCATTTTAATGCCCACAGACCTCACTGAGTGCAAGTCTGCATTACCTTATAAAAAACATAATCAACCCTTTTCTTAGTCATAATCAGTGCAAATGAATATAAAGAGTCAACAAATGCTAGCCATAACCCCAGCACTCTGATATAACCATTCTTAAGATGTTAATGTATTCTCTTTCTGGACTTGTGTGTGTTCCTAAAGATATGAGCTCATATATTTAAACAAAATGAGATTAATATGAACATATTATTATAATCTGTTTTCATTTAATATTTCATGAAAATATTTATTTTAATAGCCACATAATATTACAGTATTTGTGACCATTTACTTACAAAACTCCTTATTTGTGAATATTTAGGCTTTCTCCCATATTTTGCTATTATGAATAACTGTGTTAAATATCCTTGAAGCTAAATCTTTGCGAGCAACCTTAATTATTTCCTTAAGATAAATTCTTAGATGTGAAATTGCTGAGAAACAGGTATGAACATTTCCAAAGGAGGCTGTTAAGTACTGCCAAACTACCCTCCAGAAATACGATACCAATTTTGACTCCCACCCGTTTCCGTGCACATTCACAAACCTGATTTTTTAACTTTGTTTTAATCGACATCAGTTTGATTCCAAAAAGTGGAATCACTTTCCCCATTACGTCTTGCTAGGAGTACACAAGAGCTACTGGCTTCCTGCCTCCCGCATCTTCCCACGGTGGTCCAGGTACACTCACTTCTCAGATTAAACTTCCGAAGGACATCTCTCTGCCAGTCACACTGCCCTGGGATGTCTCTTCTACTAAACTGTCCAACTAACCTCTCTAGTGTTAAGCTCCACCAGTCAGCTTTCTTGGGATTACTAGTAGTTGTGAGAAATGAACGTGGAAACGTGTGTTACACACTTGGTAGTTCATTTCCTCGTGCGCTCTGCAGGCGCCTAATCCTTCACTTGCTGATCGCTGGTCCTTTTACCAGCAATGCCTTTCACATGTAATTCCACCTGTGGAAATCCTAACTGCATGTCACAAAGTCTGTCTCAAAGGCCTAATTCCTCGGAAATGCTCTACCTGCCCCCTCATGTGGACTTCTCTCACCCCTAACAGATGTTATGTCACCTTTTTCTAAAATTCCATAAGAATTGTGACCTCCTTCTGTCTAATACAGCAGTCATTTTTATACAGCCTTGTTCCTTCTACTTGACTGTATGTGTAACAAGTGGGATCCATACTGGACTCACCTTTGAATTAGGCATTTCGTAGAGAGTTGAGGAGTTTCTCAGGCTGGAGAAATTTATGGAAAATCTATTACCATATTGTTTAGGTATACAATAAGCTGGACAGAGAAGACAGACATGGGAGGTAGATCCTATAACCATAAATACAATTGCAAATGGCCAATCTCTCATGTTCATGGGGCAGAGAATTTATGCAGTGTAAGTGGTTATGGTCATTTTACTCCCTATGATGAGGACAGCTATCGTTGTCCCAGCACTTACTTAGTGCTGGTCTCGGTGCTAGGTGCTCTATACATTTTATCTCATCTAAGTTGTACAACAGCCCTAGAGGCTGGGTCCCATTACTTCCATTTTGCAAAAGAGAAGATTGAAGCTTAGTAAGATTAATTAGCCTGCCTGAAATAACAGGACACATTAACTGCAAAATGGGACTTAAACCCAGGTCTACCTGTCTCTTGCCTACTCTGCTTATAGCCACCTTATCACTTGCATGGCACCTTATTACAGACCTCTGTCTAGCAAGAAGAGAGAAAAGTGGGGAGAGGTGTGGTTGTGGTTAAAGCAACTGGCCTACCATATAGATCCTATGGTCAGACATTTAAAGCATGATATGGACACAGGTGGGTAAAATGTGGCAGGTGGGACAAGACAGCCAACATCACTGAGCAAAGGCAGTACCCGAGGTGGGGCGGGCTAGTTACCAGCAGGAAGAAGTGGCACCCACAGCTGTGGCTAGGAGAGAAACCTACAGCTAAGTGGGGCACAGGGAACCTGGGAAACAGGCCAGGCAGACCTACTGCCTTGCTTAGGGCAGTAAGACTAATTTTTGATCCTATCTGGTGGTGAAAGATAATGCTGTGCTTGACTGTCTCTGCCTCTGGGCCCAGGCGGGGCCCAGCCTGTGGTGAAATACCTCTAGTCCCTGCAGGAGGCTGGTGTGGGGAAGGCTGGACAGCAGGATGAAAGCTATCTGTGATGAAGACAGACTAGACTGAAAAGACACAAATAAATGCACAAACTTGGAAACACACAGAATTAAGTTATAATGTAAATTCACGATTTGCAGAACATACAAGTAAATAAATCTGTAGGGTGGTAAATGCCATAGAACTTTCTAGAGCCTCCTGCTCAGTCACAAGAGGGGTTGGGGTAATTCACGAGCTCAATTTCAAATCGTCAAAGGACATTTCTTGGAAATCACAGGTTATCAGTCATCAAAAATTGCCTATGAGGGAGAGAGGACTTTATTGGGGCATGTTCTTCAAATGTGATTCTGAGTCAAGAGGTCTGGGTGGGCCTCAGATTCTGCATGTCTAAGAAGCTCCCAGACGATGCAGGTGTTGCTGGCCCTGGCCCCACAGTTTGAATAGCAAGGAATCAGAAAGCTGGCAGGGGAAGTGGGACAATCTGGGAGTGAGGGGAGGGGTTTCTGAGAAAATAATATGTAAAAAAAAGATGAAAATGTAGGAAACTAATATTTTTGCACATTATAGCAAGGTCTAGTACACATCTGTAAAAATGTATTATCCAAGTAATAGCTCTGAGCAAGAAAAAAAATAACAAACCAAAACCAATCTACCTCTAGAGCTGGAAAATGCTTTAAAATGGCCCAGTACTCTCTAAAATGATCAAATCAACCACAAAATCATCTAAATGAAAAATGCAGCCAGTGTTTAGAATCTAACCAGGAAGCCTAGGGTGCTATTTACCTCATTTTGGTTCTTTATTTTTACTTGCTATTTCTTCCATGAATTAGAAACCTGCTTCGTACCTATTACATTTTCCTGTTTATTGTAACTTCCAGGAGTCTGGACAGCAGAGGAAAAGGCTGAAAGAGAATAAAGCATCATTTCTGCTGGGTTGGTACATTCCCATTTTCTCCTCTGCAACAGCCTCTCTCAATCAAATTCAACACCAAAGGGGTGTCCCGGAATAACGGGGGCTGGGACAAGTGCAGAGGAGACGGGCCTGGGACGTACACAGGCAGAGTAAAATCATTTCATGACGATGCTGCCTGGATACCATCTGTCAACACATCAATGGAGCTAAAGGTGACAGCAAATGGGCCAGGACATAAATCAAAAGTCGTTCTTATAATTCAGTCTCCAAATTCAATTTTCCCTCATTTTAGAATCTCAGATAATCTAATGATCTGGGGGCTTTAAGATTGAAGAATACAAATCTGTTATGTTTCTAAGTTGTACTAGAGAGTTTCTTTGATAATTCATATTTTATGGCTTCCAGGGAAATTTAAGACGTGCAAATTAACAGAATCATGTTTACAATGTGAAATCTGAGGGACACACCGTCTGTGAGTACACAAACATCTGAAAGTGTGCTTGGGGACAGAGTTACATCATGAGCTGCATTTAATGTCTTCCCGACACAGCGGGCCTCACCTTCTTCCCCATCTACAATGAAACTGGGAATATTAGCAGCCAGCTTTTGCCACATGACTTACTGACGCTGCTCCCTGGGTATCATTTGGGCAATAAGTTGAACATTTATTCTTTCATGTCACAAAGACATCAAAGACTGTCTTTAAATTATGGCTGCAGTCCACTAAATGGGTCTGTGGTGGAAAGAGAGTTTAAAAGAGCAGTTCTTAAAGTATTTAACATATCTAGGTAATGGGTTGTTCACAGGAGTTGTCCTGTGGGTGAGTTTCTGTTACTGGTTGCTTCATACCTGCATATTACTCACTCTCTCTCCCAGCCAGCAGTCCCTCAGCACCCACTATGTGGCCTGCAGAATGCCATTTTCTGGGGAACAAAGATGAAAATAAGATGCTCCCTGACCTTAAGAAGCCTCAGGGTACAGTGAAATACAGACCCAAAAGCATGCCATAAGTGCTATCATTTATTTTTTAACTATGGTGAAATACACTTAACATAAAGTTTACCAACTTAACTGTTTTTTTAAGTGTATAGTTCAGTAGTGTTAAGTACATTCACAATGCTATGCAACCAATTGCCAGAATTCTTTTGGCCTTGCAAAACTGAAACTCTGTACCCATCAAACATCGACTCCCCAGTTCCCCTCCCCTAGTCCCTGGCGACCACCACTCTACTTTCTGTCTATATCAATTTGACTGCTCTAGGAACCTCATGTAAGTGGAATCATACAGTATTTGTCCTTTTGTGTCTGGCTTATTTCATTTAGCATAATGTCCTCAAGGTTCATCCATGTGTCAGAATTTCCTTCCTTTTTAAGGCTGAGTAATATTCCACTGTACGTATATACCACATTTTGTTTAACCATTCATCCATCGACAGACACTTGGGTTGCTTCCACCTTTTGGCTACTGTGAATAATAATGCTTTGAACACAGGTGTACCATAAACACTACCTTAAAAGAATAGATAAGATGCTGTAGAAGAACCAAGGGTCTCACAGGGGCAGATATATTAGAGCTGACTAAAAATGAGGAGATTTGCACCAGCCAGACGATGGAAGGGAAAGTCTCTGAGGTAGAAGGGCAGTGTGCACATGCTGGGAGCAAGGAGGACACAATGCTTTGGGAGAACCTACACTACCCAAGTGCAGGGGTGTGAGCATGATAGGAGTCAAGGCTGGAGAGGCAGGTGGGGGAAGAGCTTCCTATTTTCTTGTCCAGGTGAAAGGAACACTGGCGGCAGACTTAGACACTGGCAGGACCAGGTCACAAAGCTCTCAGCCCTCTCTCATGTGTATCATCCCCTGCCCCCTTGGGTTTCCTTTCATCATCTCTGGGCCCTTTACTGACTCCAGCTGGGGGCTCTGGTTCCTCAACCTGACTGGTCATGGATTCCTGGCTCTTCTCTGGTGGCGGAGAGCTGGCCACGCAGCCCCTGCTCAAGTGGACCTGGGGCCACGCTATGGTTCCAGCAGCAGCTCGCCCAGGCCAGGAGCTAGCAGGGATATGTTTTAGAAAGAAGCAGCCTGCGGGAGGGAGGGCAGGGGAACAACAGCAGGGTATGGGTTAGAGGAGGGCAGGTCTGTGGAAAAAACCAAAGGACAGAGGTGGAGCACTGCAGCCCAAAGGTGCCACGGAGAGGAAGACGAGGATTTGAGAAATTCACAGAAGTAAGAATTGACAGGAACTAGATATCGGAGGGTTACTGACAAGGAGCCAGGGTTGACTTCCAAGACTTAGGCATGAATAATTGGATGTCGGATAGAGCATCCTGGGTCAGGTTAAGTTCCAGCCCTGGAGACCAGGGCCCACCAACCACCATGAAGCAGCTCACAACAAAGCAAAGAAATGTGGGTATCCACATTCCACGGTCAGTTTCCAAGAAGATTTACCTATAATATCACCCACCTAATCTGCATCCACAGAGGAACCGAGTCCCCTGGACACATTTACGGGGAAGACAACAAGCAGATGCTATAGTGCTAAATCTTTAGATGAAATTTTAAAGAGGTCAAGTGGCTGAAACAAACCTTTTCTCTTGATTTAATGAGTGCTGTCAGGTGCTTCAGTACCAGAGGCCCGTCTAAACTGTACGTGAAGTTAACATTATCAAAGACAATGACTCCTTCATGGGGCCAGCTCGGCGGGGGGCGTTTCTGGTATTCCCAAGGCGCTTCTTTGTCAAGGTCTGTATACTCAATCACCCTTTCCACTGAAATCATCTGAAAAACATAGGACATCACAGGGGTTAAGAGTGGAGGGTCTTGTTTATGGATGTTGAGATTGTAAATGAAACGTTCTGCTCTTACACATAGCTGGGTAAGGATATCCCACGTCTTAACATCCCAAAGAAGAGAAGCAGGAGTCTGAGGAAGACTTTGATGATTTACAAACCTGTTCATTGTCTCATAACACTTGCACTTACAGCTACTTCCTTCAATATTACATTAAAACTAGAAGAATTTGAGAAATGAATTCTAGAATGTTATCTACTTTTCACACCTGAATAAAAACAAGAGGATTTTGTAAAAACAAAAAAGAATACTTATGGCCACCCATCAGTAATCTTTTGCTACAGAAGGGCCATCTGTTATAGACGAGTAAAAGTGAATGGTTATCAAATCTCATTTTAATAATCAGTCACTTTCTACTCTATTAGAAGAGCAAAATGGAAAGATTCTGTTTTCATTGTTTTTCCATCTTTAGGAGAAGGTGCAAATATTCAAAAAGGGAGATAATTTACATATTGACTACAGTCTCCTAAATAATCATGACTTGACACTTCTGACTAGCCCATTCTGAGAGGGCACTTACTTATCCTACCAGAAAGGGACACCAGCAAATTCAGGCCCTCCTGTTTCCATTCAAAGCATACAGGAATAAATGCTAAAATGTGTGTGTGGGGTAGGGGTGGGTGGAGGGGGGAATACCTATTAATTAAACAAACAACCTCCAAAAACTAAATTCTTCTTTTACCAGGAATAAGGAATTATCCATTAAGAAACAAAAATAAACAGGCCTCTAAGAAATTAGCTTATAGCCTCTCCAGGATTTCAGAACCTCCCTCCTACAGAGCCTGTGATGAGTATAAAACCTGCTGACATTGCATACATAAGACTGAGAAAAAGATGTATATATTTTATTTTACATTAACTTCAAACAGATGGAGGAAGGATCTAAAAGACTGTTAGCTACGATGTAAAAATAACAGTTTTAATATTTTACATAAGAATTGCTTTTATGCCATTTGATGGCAAGGCAACTTGAAAAGGCTAGAAATACTGTGATAAACATTACCAAATTCTCCACTTCGGTGCTCTGCCTGACGCACCACTGGAACATCCCCATGAGTGTGAGGGCATAGGACAACGTCAGGCCAACCTGACCAGCATCCAAAGCTAAATGAGGAAGAAGAAGGGGTATAAAGTCAGTCCCGTTCTTAACCCTGAGCCTGGCTCCTTGTGTCACTTTTCCAAGAAGACTCTTTGATTATATTTAAATAATTTGTGTATAATGATAGTAATAGTTATTTTATTTTTACTCTGTCAATTGAGACTGTGATACAATGAAAAATAAAAAATTACGAATTCAGAAAGACTATTAAATGAGTTTATTAATCCCAACAGGATCGACATACACTTGACAGTATTATACACATGAGGAATAATGTCATTATTCAGACTTTCGTCATTATGGTTTCAAGGCCCATGACATCATTTCACTTTCTACGTCCAAAGCAACCGCAGTTGGAAACCACTAAAAACAAGGCAATGGGTTCTAAAAGCCAGTGCTTTTAAATCTAAAATACTACTCTCTTTGTTCCATTATTAAATATTGTGATTCAGTGTTGTCACTATGCAATAGTTAGGGAGGGCAAATTCATGCCATCCACGCCAACACCTGCTCATCTGGTACCCATGAGCAGTGAGGATAACGTTCTTCCCCACTGAGAATCTTTCTCAACCCAGTGTACCAGGCGTCTACAACCAAGAGAACCAAGTAGCCCTAAAGCTAAAACTTAAAGCCCTAAGGTGGACAAAATGCTTAATAGTAAACTTGGTTCTCTCCTCACAACTACCAGACACTACCAGGAATGTTCAGAAGGTCAGCTTGCTACATCTGCCTCAACCCATTAGAGAAAGATAAAAGGACGCATCAAGCCCCAATGACTCCTGTACATGGACCACACTGCGGAATCACACCCAACCTGACACACTGCAAATGCTTTAATACCATTCATTAGAACTAAACAGTATATGATGTTAGACAAGGTGGCAAGAGTTTAATTTAATAACTGTAAATGCAGCTATAAACTGTAATCATACCACAAATAGTTATTCACATCTGTACTTACTTTTTGCCAGAATCAGGGACCCAAAGGCAATAACAATGACAAAGATGGCACAGATGGCATCCAGACGCACAGCGAACCACCGGGACGTAGTCAAAAACAAGAACCAAGCCTCTGGATTTGTGAACCATAATAAGCATAATGAGTAAGTAGAAAAACCACGTTAACTGCTTTGAATGAGGAAGAGCATTTTGCCCATTTGAGCTACGAAAGATTTCTACACAAAGCAGGACAGCAAAGTTGCACACCCAAGGAAACTGAAGATTCCAGAAAGCTAAGATGTGACACAGACAACGTATGGTACACATAGGAATCAGTACAGCGGCTTTGTGGGAAGCATGCCTTGAAAACTTCAACCCAGAGGTTAAAAACAGAAATAAGATTCTAATAAAGAATATGGAAAAATGGTCTCATCAATGCATGTCTTGCAGTGCTGGGCCTCAACACGAAGCTCATCCTCTCACACGGTTGACTGTTTCCAGTTCTCCAATAGCAGAGAACACAGCTCCCTTTTTGTCTCCAGCACTCCCATACTTACTACTGGCCCTGAGCAGTGTTTGTTCCTTAGGAGCCAGTATCTAAATGACCATCTCACTACAAGTATCTGCATGTGGCTTTCACAATGCCATTTTATCTTCAAACTGCACTACAATTAGGAAAGGTGGGCCAGGATTTTATAGACTTACAGGAAATTCTGAAATTTCTACATAGGAAAAAGCTTCACTGATACAAAGAATAATATACATCAAGTGGGTGGCAAATCTGATAATCAGGAAATTGATTTCCTCAGTCACTTCTGCCACCCTGCATGCTCTGAAAAAGGAGTCAGCAAACTATAGCCTCTGGGCCAAGAATGGCCCACTACCTGTTTCTGTAAATAAAGTTTTATTGGAACACAGACACGGCCATTTGCTGATGTATTATAGTCAGAGTTGCTTAACGATGGGGATATGTTCTCAGAAATGCATCATTAGATGATTTCCTCATTGTGTGAACATCAAAGAGCATACTTACATAAACCTAAACAGTATAGCCTACTACATACCTAGGCTCTATGGTACTCATCTTATGGGACCACCGTCATATATGTGGTCTGTTGTTGACTGAAACATCATTACGTGGCTCATGACTGTATTTATCTTTGCCTGCATTCATGCTACAACAGCAAAGTTGAGTAGTTGCAACAGAGATGATATGGCGCACAAAGCCTAAAATATTTACTATCTGGCCCTTTACAAAAAAAGTTTGCTGACCCCTGCCCTAAAGGGACAGAAAGCCACAGGGCACAGTGATGCAAAGATGACGCAAGCCAGTCGAGGAGAAAAGCAGTGTGCACCGAGGAAGAGGGAATTCTGGGAGGAGTCATGGCCAAGGGGAAGGGGAGGGGAGGAAGATGCACAGAGGCAGGATGTGGAGTGGAACTGGGCTAGGGTGGGGTGGGGTGCGGTGAAGCAGAGAGAGAGAGGCGCTGGCCAGTAAGGACACCTCAGAGGGAGGTCAAGCCTCAAGCATACCACATCCTTGGAAACCGTTTCCGGAAACTTACAGACCTGAATGCAAATCTTGGTGTGCGTCAAACAGTTCCTGAAACCTCTCTTCAGCTTTGTATGCCCGGATGGTCCAGAGTCCTTGGAGAGAAGATGATAAGTGGGAAAACACCGGGCTCCGTGCTGGGTAAGCAGAGACAGACGAGAAAGAGAAAAGTCAGCGAGGCTGGAAGCAAGGAAACCAACTGCCTCCCGCACTCTGTGGTCGCACGTCCCACCAAATAGTACACCCGGAGCTTCCCAGCGGGTTGGCTGAGGGAGAAGGGACAATGCCCCTTCTGGAGAGGACCCTCGACGTCAGCCCTCCAACTCCTGGTCACACCACACTTCACTTTAACAACCTGGAAATGAAGGTTTCTCTTTGAATCTATCTTTGACAAAATTCAAATCATAGCTAGATTTACATAACGAAATTCTTTCTTCGCCCACTCAAGATCCACTTCTAACACGGCCTCCCTCCATACTCTTCCCTGACAGGCTCCGGGTGGAAATTATTGTTCACTCATTTTTGAGTCAGTAGCATTTTTAAATTTAATTCTCTGTTAGAGTACTCACCACCCGGAATTATGATTAGCTATCATGTGTCTCCTTCCACCTTAGGTTATTAACTTCTTAAGGGCTGGGATAAAGTCAGTCCCTCCCTGAAACCAGAACGGTGCCTGGCATAGGACAGGTGCGTAGTAAATAAGGTGAACGGACAGGCCGCCATCTCCCTGCATCCGGGGAACTTCCCCATGCCTGCTCCCACGACAAGAGGCTCTTCACGGGTCATAGATCACCTGGGTACTGCACTGTCCTTGTGCCCACAGGAGCTGCTCAGCCAAGGTGGCTTTGAATAGTCTTAACTTCAGATCTGGGAACCTGATGTACGTTTTTATAACTGCCCTGCTGGACACTTGTCCTAGCCTTTGGAGGTCACCTTGGCATGCGACATTGACATTGCCCTTTCAGAACCTGACCATGGCCT
Organism: Tapirus indicus; assembly: GCA_031878705.1. Lineage (NCBI taxonomy): Eukaryota > Metazoa > Chordata > Mammalia > Perissodactyla > Tapiridae > Tapirus > Tapirus indicus. The sequence goes on along the minus strand of CM062930.1, from coordinate 15,409,555 downwards.
TAGTGGCCATTCTTTTTGGAGTAACTTCATGTTGGCTTGGGGCCTGATGCCACACGACTGGCCATTCGTTTCCCTGTCATCTTCTCTAAGAGTACACTGTGGATGGGCACCAGGGTCTGGCTCCTGCACATGGGGGAAGAGGTTGGCTGCACGCTGCTGGACAGGGAAGATCCCTTACAGTTTTCATTCCCCTCCACGAATGAGGCTGTAACTAGCTATTGTCAGGGACAGACTGTGAGCCTGTGACCTCTGTTTGTGACCTCTGCCTGCAATGAGTAACAATTTGTGCTTTATCAGCAGGAAATACTAACTTATCACATTGTTACCTGTGCATCTCCTAGAGAAGAAGTATTAGTAAAACCTGGGCATTTAGGGGAAGTTAAGATCACTTATCTTGTAGGAAGCAGCAGAGATTTAAAAAAATGATGGGGGGAAAAAAATCAAAGGAAAAACTCACTTATTTTCAGGCCTGACTCCTTAACCTGGCATCCAAATGCCTGTCTGTATGAGTTCAGTCAATACCAATGTGCATGTGGGCACTGCATGTGTGTGGGGGGACTGTGTTGGGGTACAAATTTGCAGACACAGAACCTCCTCTTAAGCTTAGTGCCCATGGCTCCTCAAGCAAGGAAGCAGCCGGATTCCACGTGTGAGACACTGGTTCAGAGAAGGTGGGAAGCCTGGCTGTGGGCCTGCTGAGCATCCACTCAGCTTTCTGGCTCTTTCCTGACTGGGATATCTGACTGGGGACATTAACTGTAAGGTGCCCTCAGCGGTGATATTGGTTTAAGGAAAAAAACCTCTGAACCGAGACACAATCTAACAGTTGCCCTTGTATCTAATTGAGGCACAGAGCCTTAAGTGATTCGGTGGTGGTTTTGAATGTCCAGTTGTATGTTTGTGGTCTTACTCTAGCATCCATAGTTTTTTCTCTTCATTATATTGAGGAACGTTTAACTTTTATTTTAGCTTCCTTTAACTTTGCAATTTTAGGACTGAGCTCATGCTCCAAATAAGAAAGGCTGGAAGCTCTGAACAGGCCTTTTCTGCACTTCCCAGCAGATGTCCCAACCCACCCCAGAACATAGTCAATGTGGAAACAGGGTGCTCATAGGGATGACTCAGGAGAATTCCAGTCCCCATGACCCTATCAAGAAAGTGCCAAGAGGCCAGCTCCAGACAGCACAGGGAACTCCCTAGAACCATGCTCTCATTTCTAGAGCAAATGTTGTGACATAAACACCATTTCATCATAGACAACACTTCTGGGCAGGAAGCAGACACGGCTGTTCACCCAGGGAGAGCCCTGCATTGAAATTCTTCAGCTTGGCCATCCTCCCTCTTCCCATCATCAGGAAATTGAGATTGCAGTGGATTATCTCTGGCAGGGTTTTAGGGCAGCGTTGACATTAGAAACCAGTTGTTGTCCCAGCCTTGAACACCAGGGAACCCAAAGACCACATCACCTACTTCACCTCATACCCAAGAGTTACAGAGGTCCAGCAGGAAACCGTCCCTGTGAAAAGCTATCCTGTTTCTTTCACACTCCACTTAGGGCTGAGCAGGCTGCCAGCATGAGTCAAGTGGAGGGTCTGCAAAGAAAATTAACTAGTACAGAGGGAGAGGGGGTGTCAAGGCATTACCTCGCCCAATGTAATACCCTTTTTCCCACCAAGACTGAGCTGGCTATCCCGAAGTAGATCTATATAACACCCACGGCATCAGTCAACGGTCACAGACAAAGGTAACCCTACATTTCGCAAGGCTGACAGCTGCGTTTTCAACAACCCTAAGGACTCTTTGGGACATACCCCATGAGGACTGCAAATCTTCCCTGGAAGGGGGAGGGCAGGGACCTGGGCTGACAGCCTCGCTGCAGGTTATCATTAATGGTATGTGAGACCTGCTAGTTATTATGATGTTCTTAATTCCCTCATGTTCAAGGTTCTAGGGCCTTTTGTAGTGTTAGCAAGCACTTTACAAGCATCAACTCAAGCAATTCTCACAAGAACCCCAGAGGGAAGGTATTATGATATCCTTGACAGAGGGAAAAACAGACTGAGGGATTAAGAGCACTGCCCAAGATTAACCTAATTAACCCAAGTAAGTGGTAGAGCTAGGTGTCAGACCCAACTGTCCTATTCCTAAGGCTATGCTTTTAGTCACAGCCAGTGTCTCAGAGGGAGAATAATCAAGGCTAAAGATGCTCAAGTGTGACTAAATGCATTTTTTTCCAGAATTTATAGTTTATGTTTAGAAAACCCCAAAATCTTACTTAGCTACTATCAAACACGTTACCCATCACTGTACATCTTATTAAGCACCTTAAATTGAACAGAGTCCCTGGGAATCTGGCATGAGAACTCCTTAAAATAGTAAACTTGAGGATCTATGGTCTGAAAACACGCGGCACACATGTTAACCCTCCCCTAGCAATGCCTGGGCAGACATTGCTAGTTGATCACAGCACCCTTACAGACAGAATTTGGATACGGCTTCGTAATTCAGGCATTGCCAAATGAATAGAGTTGGCTAGAGCAATGCAACCAAATGCCAACCTGGTTTTATGCACTTCTCTATGACTGACCATTGCTAAGCTTACTTTTACAAAAATGGAAAAGCATTATGATCAGTTGCATTTGCCATTAAGACAGCTTAAACTTAAGACAATTCCAGAGGCAGTTTGATCTGGAAACAAACCTCGGGACTTTAATAGTCTTTCAAAGCACAAGGATGAAGTAGGTTTATACCTCTAGGTACAATAATCAAGCATCCTTCTTTTTGCTAGTGGCTCTAGCTGTGGCCTCAAGAAATACTATCAATTACTGCTTAGAGGAAACAGTGGAATTGTTACTGATGGTACAGACCCATCACCCAGATAGATAACAATAAACAGTTCCAATCAACTGGCCATTTGATTATCTGGAAGCGTGGATAAGGGAGTCTCCCTCTTTAACTTACTGTCCCAGCCTACCAGGGTGCAGGAAAACCCCAATATTCCATAGGGGCTGTGTCAAAGTTCTCAGAACAAATTAAACAATGAGAAAATCCTACACTGCTTCTTGAAAAAAGCCTCAAGAGGGCCCCTTCTCTCCACTTCCATATGGATGGGTAGCAGCCCTTGCCCCAAGCAAAAATCTACATGAAATGTTCCTTCTGGAATAACCCTTCTTTAAATATACCAGATTCCTCCTTTGCGACAAGACTGATGAATAATTCCATTTCATGAGTGGCCAACAAATCAACAATGTCTGAAGCCTTGTTGTCTACACAAAAGACTGGTTGGAGCTCATCATTTATTCTCCTGCCTTCTCCAAGTCCTATCTTTGTACCAAGTCATATCAGCAGAATGTTACACACACCTGGACTCCACTGCTCCACCATCCCATCGAAACAACTCACAAAACCAGACCTCATGGTAGTTTAGCTGGTTCTCTTAATGACTGAAAAAAATTTTTATAGCTTTTATGAAATGACCACCCACCATCCCTTCATGCAAATACTTATAAATATCTCTCAAGAGTCTATTATTAAAAAAGAAACACACATATGCCACAACAAAAAAACTCCTTTGTAATGATGAACTTATATTTTTCCACTTAGTAGAAATGGAGGATCATGGGACTCAATAAGTTTCTCTCCTTAGTCTGGCTTCCAGAAAGCTAAGTTGGTGTTAATTTGCAGTAACTATCCATAATTGAGGTTTCTGATATAAATATCTCCTTCTTTACATTTTGGCTATCACCCTTGCACCTTTCTTTTTTAATATAACAATTCTACTCTCCTTAGGATTTTTTTATTTTAATAATAATGAAACATGTTTGTGCATTAATAACGAGATAAGCTCTGAATTATTTCACCCTCTGTGATTACCTATAGAATAGAATGATTAATCATAAAATGTTTTGCCCATTCTTCCAAAACTAGGAAGTTGAATAGAGTAACAGACTAACTGCACACTGAACCGATTCATCCCCTGTGTCCTCCTAAGGGGGATTATTTTCAGCATCCATTTATATGAACAGCCTAGGGGGTAAAAATCTCAAACAGTGTGGCATTACACCAAATACTGGTGACAATAAAGAGCAAAACTGAAAATAACAGTGCTTATCTTTTTAAAACATTTAACAACCACAACTTGTCATTTTTTTTAGTATGTGAAAATAATATATTTTTCACATGTATCACTTCTGACATATATTTCCTGACACCTCCTTGCCTTTCCCTCATCTTTTCCTTTCCTTGTCATTTCTAGTAACTTTGGAGGAAGAAAAATTCCCTATTTTCCTTCTAAAAATGTTTACTGAGTGCCTGCTCCACATTAGGAAGGATGCCATGAACAGAACAGAAACGGTCCCCATCTTCATGGTGCCCACATGGCAGTGGAGCATCATTCCACAGACGTCCTGCACTCCTTCCTCGTGCAAAACTGCAAAGCTGCACCTGGCATGCCACCAGCGCCATCTGCCCTAAGGGCCACCCTGACTTATGGTGGCCAGGATATTCAATTACCTAACTTAGAGAGAAATTCCAGAAGACAGAGTCTGCACAACTTCGGGGGTCTCCTTAATCATGGAGCATAAATAGAAGTTAGCTTGCATTGACATCCCAACCTAAAAGCCCCGGTACTCACTTGTAGATTCCAGGCGTTTGACATCTCTTGACGTTTGTAAGAAATATCGCCGAAGAACAAAGAAAATGATGACAAGGGGAATCAGGGGTATCGCAATCCAAGGAATCACCGCTACCGCCACGCCCACCACACCGATCACTTGTAGAAATGTCTGAAATAGCGAAACACATACAGAGGCCTCCTTATCAAGCATTCTTTTCAAAAACAGACTTTAATGGGTTGTTTTGTTAGGATTAAAGCCCTCTCCTAAAAAGACTTGTTGGACTGTCAAGGAATGCCTTCCCATCCAAAGATACAACAAAATTATAGGTGGTCCTGATGTTGTTTATTGCACGCTTACTAGGTGCCAAACACTACAATAAGAACTTTCTAGATAGCTCTTTTTTGACGCACTCAGTAGCCCTATGAGGTAGGCATTACTATTTCCCCTATTTACCAGTTGAGACAATTTGAGACTCAGAGCGAGTAGGACTTCAATCCCAAACTATCATGAGTCAGTAGATATTACGATGGAAATTAGCAAGCAGGTACTAAAGACTAGGAATCCAGAAGACTCAGCTGTACGTGTAGGGATAAGGAAGTGACTAATTACAAACTCAGCCTTCATAAAGAGGAGGAAAAGAAGTTAAATATTTACCTTTGTAAGTGGGGATTTCTCTTTCTCGGTTTCCTATTCACAGCTAACATTTACTGAGCACTGACTGTGCACAGGGCTGCACGTTAGCTACTTCACATCTATTAACTCATTTAATCCTCATAACAGCCCTATCAAGCAGTAGTATTATCTCATTTTACAGATGGGGACACTGAGGCACGGGGAGAGGAAAAGCAACTTGATCAAGACTGCAAAGTATAAGTCACGGAGGCAGGGAACCCACGTCATTAGCCATTTCAATATATTTAAACTTGTTTGTCCCCTCAGGAATAATATTTTGACTTATTTGAGGCTCCTAGTTTGTCTTTAATTTTTCCTCTAAATACCTTAAGGAATTTCAGAGTTTATCAGCATGCCCAATAAAGAACAGATAAGAGACGAGAAATATGATGAAACAAATTTTTGATATTTCTTAGAAACCTAAGGAAGAGTTTTGATAATAAGGAAACAACTTACAATATCTAAAAGGTTTTTTTTTAATCATCTCAATATAGATTAAATTTGCCATCATTAGCGAAAGTATTTAAAATGTCTATTTCAAAGGCTACTGATGATAACAATGGCAGATGCCAGCTGTCAGGTGGTTAATTAGTGTCTGCCTGCTATGAAAGTAGGGTCCAAGGGTGCGGACAGGCAGATTCACATGGCATGGGCCAAGGGCTCCGAAGGATAAGATCTTAGATGGAGACAAATACATGACCATCTGCACAAGGCACAGAGCGCTACGGAAATACAGGGAAGAATATGTGAACACTTTCTAGAGGGTTTGAAGAAGAGACTTATGACCAAATTTCACAGGCTGGCTTAACAAACAGAAAGAGCGGCACGAATAATTTGCAGGTACTAATCAGAGCTGATGGAAATTTTCCCCAAGAGGGAGCCGGGCTGCAAAGGTTTAGTCGCTCTCCTATGTTAACACAGGTTGTTCTGCGACCTCTCAGCACCTGCACCTGTAACCTCCGACCACCAGGCCACCCAGAGCAGCAGGCCCCCGGCATGTCTCCAAGGGAAGGATCAGCAAGGTAATGTCTTCAGGAGACATAAATTATCATCTCACAGTTCTTCCAAATCAGTTTTCTCAGAGGATCCTCACAACCATCTTGTGAATGAGGAAAGAACTGGCATTTCCATTTACAGATAAGGAACGTGAAGCTGGGAGGTCAAGTGGTTGTCTGGGAAGTTACTGTGTTATGGCAAAAGCCAGGAGCAGTTCACATGCAGGGAATCCAAGTGCCACAGCTGCAGGCAGGAGCACGGAGGAAGGAGGAAACTTCCAGAACTGTGATTTTTGTGGCCAGGAGCACCCATGAATCAAACTGCCCTACCTTGATAGAGACCCATGTGCTTTTACCGTTTCTCCCAGTCTCTACTGTGCTATCAACACTACACCCAGAGTGAAGAGGAATGGAATTCTGAAGGAACAGATTCCACTCAGAAATGGAGGAAAACAGGATTGTCCTACTTCCCTCCTTTTATACACCTACAGCTGAACAATTTCTTACTGCTACTGGCTTAACTGATGCATTCACCCTGCCACACTGATTAGGAAGCCAGGCTTCTTCCTTCATGCTCATGGGAGGGGTCCTTCCAGCTCCTTCTATGACTGGTCTTAAGTAAAATCACTAAGCTTGCTATCATTAGTTGTCAGGAAAAAAAAAACCCAAAATGTCAATTATGACAAAATCCAAAATTACAATTTTTTAGCAGATGCACGTCATCTGATTGGACAATATTCACCAGTTTCAGTTATCTGGCTCTCCCTAGGGTGAAGGCTTTCTATGGCTAACCCAGCTTGGCAGATGACCTGGGTGGCAGAGGTGAGCTCAAAATGAAGGGCTTCACTGGAACTGTGCCAGCACTCTTTCCCTGGGGACCGAATAAAGACTGGCAACTGTTGCTCTCAGAAGCTCCCAAGTTAGGTTAGCTCTTTCAGATTTGATGCTCCAAAATTCTGAAGCAATTCAGAGGCCTTTTGATAAGTTTTACTTCTGCTTGTAGATCTTGTCATAGCCAGCCTCCCAGTGAATTGGATATGATCTGACATGATATACTACAAAAAACATATATACAACATATGGGTATACATTTATGTGTATTTATATATATACATATGTGAATCTTTTACTGCCAGCTGTCTCAAACTCTGTATGGAAGTTGGCAGAGAATAAAAATAATATACAAGCAAAAAACTAACACTCTGAAGGGGGAAACCGAAGAGTCTAATGCACAACAAACAACCCTTCCTTGAAACCAATCTCATCTCCTCCTTCCACATTCCCAGGGATTCCAAGGAGCTTAACCTAAGCTACACACAATGCCCCCCATCTGATTGAATTCCAAGCCCATCTGATGACCCACCCACCATGACCAGTGCTTCTGTACCTCTGTCATGCTATGGCACACAGTGACAACGACGTGTGTGCAGCAACAAATATGCTGACCCAGAAGCAACTGACCCCAGCCCTGCTGCCCCAAGATCTAAGGGGAATCATTATTTTGATATGCTTGTATCCCATTTGGAGCATACCAGTTGGGAATTCTCTCCGAATTCTATGAACCCACATGAACAAATACAAAGGATTCTTACAAGAAGTTTTTCACTTGGGAGTACAAGTTGATTTTTCACAATTCAGAGTAATTCTGTAATTTGCAGAGAATTGACAACCTAGACCTGGAGGGGAAATTCCATTAGCCTGGTGTTGTGCTATCTGGCAGGGTTTAGGGCCAACCCTCTTGAATATTAGCAGAGAGGGTAAGACCCTTCGCCATTCTTAATCGCAGTAAAAACTGGGATATATCAATAACATAAAAGGATGGTGGTGAGAATTAAATAAGATAATGTATATAAAGTGCTTAGCAGGTCATGCTTAACAAACACAAGCTCCAATTATCATTATTATTATTACTACCTTTCAGTGTGCTCTGGAAGCCAGAGCGAGGGGAGGAGAGATGATGCATTAACAGATTTATGGGCCCAAAGAATCTTAAGAATATCATGGAAGTTGGACCCTGACAGGTAGGTCATTCTAACCACCAGAATAGCTTAGTACTATCCAAGGATGTATCAGAGCATGTGCTCTTGTTCCCTAGACGTGGCAATGATGTCATATGTACCAAAGTGACTGTGGCTTTTCTCTGGTTATCATATCTGATTTCTATTTTGTTCAAAGATGCACTTTTAAAAATGGCCAATAAACCTCATGCCTACTACACGACCTCTCTGTATTTTTTTCCGAAACTCTAGGCATCCCAAAGATTAATAACCTTAGGAAAATGGAAGCAATTCAACATTTTTGAGATGTTTCTTTTCTTATTCCATATTCTTTTTCTGTCTCAAGCCTTGTTTCTTCTTAGTAAAGAATTACTTGCTCTGACATTGTTGAGCATTTCTGGGAAACTAAGGAAAAAGGTGGTGGACCTCTGAATCAACAAAATCAAACCAAATGCCTGCTTATCAGATTATTCAAATATACCCCAAAGAAAAGATCAGTTTGACATTTTCTATTTAATACATCATAAACTGGTGTGTCGATATCAAGGAAAATACAAAAGCTAGATTTTGTACACTAGTGAATCCCAGGAAATTCAACTGTGTCCACTCCAGGTCCATCTTCTTGGTAAGCAAGCATCTTGATTTGGATATCAGAATGACTAAGGTAGAGGACCCTTTCACCACCACCTATAGAGGGAATGTCTAATATACACTTCCCATCTTCAGAAAGGATGCTGTCCTGTGAGCAGCTGTTTGTTGACAAACCACACTGGCATCTAAGTGAATTATTAATAAGGTACACAAAATCAATAAAAAAAAATAATGCTAACGAAAAATATTGTTTTGTTTAAAAAACTGCCCAATTAAAAAATTGAAAAATAAGCCATTGCTTTATTGCTAGTACCCATGGCAAATTTCCTCATAATACTGAAGAAATTCCATAATTCTCTATATCTAGTTGACAACCAAAGAAAGGTACAATTGCCCCAACTTCCCAATAATGGATAATATTTCATGAGACTTCCCATGTGCCCAATCTCTTCAGTATTTCACATGCATTATTTAATTTCATTCTCACATCCAATCTGAGTAGGAGGGATTATCATTTCCATTTACAAAGGAGGAAACTGATGCTCAGAGAGGTTTAATAATGTGCCCAAAGTCAGATAATTCAGTCATTTTTACTCCAAGCCTATTCTTTTAATTTCTGCATATTGTATCCCACATACACGTACGATTCATATTTGAGACAAAATTAATACCTAAATATACTTTTTAAATATATTTTCCCTTTTGACCACATTTTCTAGTTTTGTTGGGTTTCTTGTGGTTGTATCCGGTCTCTCCTATGAGATGATCAGTCCTAGATTCCCAGCTAATTAGAGGATAATAGTCTGCTCAGCTCAGAGCTGATCATTAAAAAGGTCTCTAAAATGCTTGCTAATAGAATACACTAACACATTTTGATTAAAAAATTGTTTTTTAAATAAGAAAAAAAGTTTCATAAGAAAGATGAGTTCTAAGTCCAGAAAGCAAAATGACTTGAAGAAAAAAAAAAAGGAACTAAATTTAATTTTAATAAATACATGAAACCCAAGGACACAAAATGAGGCTATTTTACATGTTCAATATCTGTATTTGGATGGTGGTAAAAACATTAAAATTTCCCCAGGAAGTCTCTTCCTCTAAAATTAACATTGTATTCTGGTGTTACAGATTCTAACATATTCCTTTCACAAGCACAATTTTAAATACGAGGACCTGTTTGCCTGTTTGGCATTTAACTACCAAACTGCTTACAGTTCTGTAGGAATACCTAGGTATCTACCCTCAATTTACTTTAAACTTAATTCCGTGGGATTCTGTTTCTGCTAGTCTTTGTGAAGCTTGTGCCAAAAGACATGTTTTCTACAAACAGAAGGAAAAATGTATTCTTATTTTATGCAAATAAACATGTCATCCATACTTTTGGCTCACTGGATTCTTATTTGAACTCTCTCTTGCTTGCTCTCATACTTATAAAAGGCACAAAGTGAAATACGTATTTAATCATAAGGACACAATCAGTAGACAGTACTTTTATTATTTGTTTACAGTATTAAAAAATAGAATCAGGATCGTTAAGATTGCTAACACCCCAAAGGAATTTCAAAGCTTTTAATTCTTGCTGTCAGTCAGACTCTTAAGAATTCTGTTCCAAGTTGTGATAAGTACAAATCATCCAAATTGCCTTAAACGATTACTGATTTTGCAGAAGATATGACTTAAGTGCAATGTACAAAGCAAGATTCACTTCTTGGCAAGAAAACACAGTAAGATTTTCTTCTGACTCAGAGAGAGAAAAAAATTATGCCGAGTTTTTGATCACTAAGCTGTTTACTGATGTGAGTGTAGGAGAGATTCTTCTACCTATTTATTCTGGAAAATATGAGATTAAAAAAAATAACCTTTCAGTGAAATCACTCTCACATAGATTGTGCTGCTGGCTAATACAAGACTCTTGTGGAGGCAGTAAAATTTTGAACAGGCTATTTAAAACTCTAAATGTATTAAGAAATAAAATGTAATCCCTATCAAGACATACTCATTACCCTTTAATTATAGGACAAATAGAACCAAAGGGAAAAACATGCAAGGCCCTTAAATGTAAGCTCCTAAACTTTAATATTGACGTAGTTAGTGTTGAATCCGCAGGTGTAAATTACGTTCTGATATGGCACCTTGCATGTCTCAAGGAGTTCAGAGATCAACTCTAGTTCCCAGATCCCTCCTTTATTTGACTTCACTCAACTCAGTTAATTCTGCAAAATCAGGACTCTGGAACTTTAGTGTCTTATTCGTATGAAGAGATCTATACAAACTCTAAAATTAAGCTTTTCTAAACGTGTCCTTTCCTTGAGATACACGAATCACTCCTTTCATCCCTCATTTGGCTGCCTCCAATCTTTTCACATCCATACCAGCTCTGGGACCTGTATAGCCTTCAGTTAGCTCTTAATCCTGAGTCATAGCTAAATCTGCTGAAGAGTGAATGGTGGCGTCTGGTTTACAATTTGTTAACCAGCACAACAGAAATCATTAGGGAAATGCAGTGCACTTCTTCCTTCCTTCATATTCAGCATATCTCATTGATAACAGCTTCCCTTCTACCTTTTCTCAGTGTCAGAGCTTATTACAAAATTCAGGGCTGGAGTCCATCTACATGCTACTTTTAAAAGTCATGCCTTAAAAATAAAGGTGGAAATAAAAGATTGGAAAACAGTACCCCAAGAAAACACTAACCAAAAGAAAGTTGGAATATCTATAAACAGAAGCTTAAGTTAGGAAGGGTTCCTAGAAATAAAAGAAAACATTTCATAAGAATAAAGGGCCAATTTACCCAGAAAATATTTTTTAAAAAACCCTCTAAATTTATATAAGCCTAATAACACAGCTCCAAATGTATAAAGCAAAATCTGACAGAATCTAGGAGAAATAGACAAATCCATAAACATAGTAGGGACAGAAATTATACAGAATATATTTTGAGTAAGTGGATTGAACAAGAAATCAATAACAAAAAGGTAACTAGCAAGTCACTACATGTTTGGAAATACTGTTATACACTTCTAACACCTGGTTCAAAGAAATTACAATAAAATTAGAAAGTATTCTGACATAAAAGAAAATGAAAATCTAATATTAAAATTTGAGGGCTGCCACTCAAGCTGTGTTTAGAGGCAAATTTATAGCTCTAACTGTTTTTTTTTTTTAAAAGAAAGGGTACAGGGGATATAAGGGAAATCTCTGTATCTTCCTCTTAATTTTGCTGTGAACCTAAAACTGCTCTAAAAAAAAATAAAGTCTTATTAAAAAACAAGAAAGAAAGGCTAAAAGTCAAGGGTCTAAAAATCCATCTTCAGATAGAAAAACAACATCATATTAAACTAAAGTACATAGAAGAATGGAAATAAGAGAAAAATCGACATTAATGAAACAGAAAACGAACTTCCAATGAGAAAATCAACAATTCCAAAGCCTGGTTCTTTGAAAGCACTAATTATATTAATAAACTCCTACGGAGACTTATCAAGAAAAAAAGAGGAGAAAATTACCATTATCAGGAATTAAAAGGAGGTAACACAAGAGATACTGCAGGCATTAAAAAGAGGATATAATAAGCCTGCTGATAAATTTAAAAATTTTAATGCAAAGGACAAATTTAATGAAAAATGACAAAGACTGACATAAGAAAAAAATAGAAAATCTGAATAATTCCATATCAATTTAAGAATTTGAATCCATAATTTTAAAATTTCCCACCGAAAAGACTTTAGGCCCAGACGGCTTCACAAGTAGATTGTACAGAAGAGTTTTATCAAATTCTTCCAGAGAACTAGCCCTGATGGCCTAGAGGTTCAAGTTTGGTGCACTCCACTTAGGCAGCCCAGGTTCAGTTCCTGGGCACAGAACCACACCACTCATCTGTCAGTAGCCATGCTGTGGCGGTGGCTTACACAGAAGAACCTGAAGGACTTACAATTAAAATATACAACTAGGTAGTGGGACTTTGGGGAGGAAAAAAAAAGAGAGAGAGGAAGATTGGCAACAGACGTTAGCTCAGGGCAAATCTTTCCCAGCAAAAAAAGAAAAAAGAAAAAAATTCTTCCAGAGATTTTGAGTCCAGCATTATCATGATATAAAAACCAGACAAAGAGAGTAAAAGAAAAATTACAAACCAAACTGTCTTAGGAACACTAAACAACATACTAATAAATTGAATCTAACAATATAAAAAGGGTAATACTTCACAATCAAACTTGGCTAGGCCAGTCCAAAAGCCACAGGGCAGGTGGCTAGAAAGGGCGGGCTGGAATTCTTGGGCAGGAGCGGATGCTGTTATCCACAGGCAGAATTTGTTTTTCTTCAGGGAAGCCTGAGCTCTTAAGGCCTTTCAACTGACTGAGTCAGGCCCACTGAGATTATCTAGGATAACCTTGCCTACTTAAAGTCAACTGCTTATGAACTTTAATCACATCTACAAAATACGTATGCAGCAACCCTTAGATTACCTTTTTTTTTTTTTGGTGAGGAAGACCAGCCCTGAGCTAACATCCGTTGCTAATCCTCCTCTTTTTTTTGCTGAGGAAGACTGGCCCTGGGCTAACATCTGTGCCCATCTTCCTCCACTTTATATGGGACGCCGCCACGGCATGGCTGACAGGCAGTGCGTCGGTGGGCGCCCAGGATCCGAACTCGCGAACCCCAGGCTGCCAAGCGCGGACTAAACCGCTGCGCCACCAGGCCGGCCCCCTTAGATTACCTTTTGATTGAGTAACTGGAGACTGTAGCCTAGCCACGCTGACACATAAAACTGACTATCACAAAGAGGAAACACTTCCCATTTCTTTTTATGAGGCCAGCATAACTCTGATACGAAAAGCTGACAAAATATTTCAAGAAAAGTAAAACATAGACCAATATCTCTCAAGAACAATAGATACAAAACTTCTTGACAAAATATCAACAAATTGAATACAGTGTACATAAAAAAAGATGCTACCTCGTGGAGTTTGCTCCATGTATTTCAGGAATGTAAAGTTAATTTAACCCGCAAATATCAATCAGTATAATTCACAACATTAAGAGTGAAGGTGAAGAATCACGTGATTATCTGAAGAGACGTAGAAAAAATATTTGTCAATTCAACATCTATTCTTGATTTAAAAAAGTAAAATCTCTCAGCAAATTAGGAATTAAAGGAAACTTTTTCAATCTGATATCAGATACCTACCCAAAAAATTGCAGTTAACACCACTCTCAATGGAAAAATATTAAAAGATTTTGCCCTAAGAGTACAAGAATGTCTTATCTCATCACTTCTATTCACCATTATACTGAAAGCTCTAGCCACAGCAGTAAGTCAAGAAAAGGAAATAAAAGTCATAAATATTGGAAATGAAAAAAGTAAAACTGTCATTGTTCACAGTTGACATGATTGTGCATGTAGAAAATTGTACAGAAGTTTTAAAAAAACACCAACTCCAAGAAATGCAAAGTGAATTCACAAGCTCGACGGCACAATGCCAATATAATAAATCAATTGTATTTCTATATACTAGCAATAAGCAATTGGAAAATGATATTAAAAACAATCCCATAAATAGAATTTAAAAATATTAAATACTCAGGAATAAATTCAACCAAAAGAGTGTAAGATGTCCATACTAAAAACTAAAAAACACTCCTAAAATTAAAGATCTAAATAAGTGGAGAGATAAACCATGTTCACAATTGAAAGATTCAATATTGTTAAGATTCACAGACTCCTCAAATTGATGTACAGCTAAAAGGAAATACTAATTAAAATCTCAGCAGGCTTTTACTAAAAAACAAATTAAAACCCTTCTAAAACTTATACAGAAAAGTAAAGGATCTAGAAGGATCAAAACAATCTGGACAAAGAAGTACAAAGTTAGAAGACTTAAACTACTGGATTTCAAGTCTTACTAAAACATATAATAACCAAGACTGCACTATTGCTAAAAGGATAAACACATGGAACAAAATACTGAAGTATACAGATGCAGACTTGCTCACATACAGTCAAATGATTTTTAGCCAAAGTGCCAAGTCAGTTCAACGCATAAATGTCTTTCTAACAAATGTAGGCAGAATAACTGGAAAAAAAATAATAAACCTCAACCACTAACCCCTCATTCCACACATAAAAATTAATGCAAGACGCATCAATTTTTAAAAAGTTAGAACAACAGGAAAGTATCTTCAACATGTTAAGGGTATGCAAAGATTTCGTAGGACACAAAAAACATGAACTACAAGAAAAAAAGGTAAACATTAGACTTCAACAAAATTAAAATTTTCTCTCCATTAAGAATACAAAAAGGCAAGCCACAGACTGGAAGAAAATATTCACAAAGGACTAGTATTAAACACACATAAAAAAACTGATATTAAAAAATATATACACATGAACTCTATAAATTGGACAATAAAAAGAATTTTTTTAAGTTTAGAAAACCAGCAAGAGATCTGAACCATTATTTTACAAAAGACGATATCTGAATGGCCTGGAAGCAAGCATGAAAAAGAGTTCAATACCATTAATCATCAGGGAAACACAAATTAAAAACACAATGAGACCAGTTATACCCACTAGAAAGCCTAAAATCAAAAGACTGATCATGCTAAATGTTGCAAAGATGTGGAGTAACTGGAACTCCCATTACATACATACATATAGATAGATAGATATCTCTATATAAAATTAAAGTATAATTGACACACAATAGTATATTAGTTTTGGATCTATAACATAGTGAGATTCGATATTTTTATACATTACAAAAAGATCACCATGCTATGTCTAGTTACCATCTGTCACTGTAAGTTATTATAATATTATTGACTATATTCCCTGTGTTTTATATTACACTCTCGGGACTTATTTATTTTATGACTGCAAGTCTGTACCCCTTATCCCCTTCACCTATTTCACTCATTCCCCTATCCTCCTCCTCTGGCAGCCACCAGTTGGTTCTCTGTATCTATGAGTCTGTTCCTGTTTTGTTTGTTTTGAGTTTTAGATTCTGCATATAAGGGAAATCATATAGCATTTGCCTTTCTCTGTCTGACATATTTCACTTAGCATAATACCCTCTAGGTCCATCCACATTGTTGCAAATGGCAAGATTTCATTCTTTTTTATGGCTGAGTAACATTCCATCGTATACATATACCACATCTTCTTTATCCATTCATCTATGGATGAACACTTAGGTTGCTCCCATACCTTGGCTACTGGAAACAATGCTGCATATATTCAGTGGCTTGCCTTTTTATATTCTTAATGGAGAGAAAATTTTAATTTTGTTGAAGTCTAATGTTTACCTTCTTTTTTCTTTTTTTCTTGTAGTTCATGTTTTTTGTGTCCTAAGAAATCTTTGTATATCCTTAATGTGTTGAAGATACTTTCCTTCATATAGGGGTGCATATGTCTTTCAAATTAGTTTTTTCACTTTCTTTGGACATATACCTAGAAGTGGAATTGCTGGATCATATGGTAGTTCTATTTTTAACTTTTTTAGGAACCTCCATACTGTTTTCCATAGTGACTGCACCAATTTACATTCCCACCAACAGCACACGAGGGTTTCCTTTTCTCCACATCCTCGCCAATACCTGTTATTTCTTGTCTTTTTGATAAAAGCCATTCTGACAGGTGTGAGGTGGTATCCCATTGTGGTTTTGATTTGCATTTCCCTGATGATTAATAATGTCTGAAACTCTCATGTATTGGTGGTGGGTGTATAAAATGGTGCCAACTATTTTGAAAAACTTTATGGTAATTTTTTCTTAAGTTAATATACACCTACCTTATGACCCAGCAATTCCACTTCTACGTATGTGAGCCAAGAGAAATGAAAACCTATGTCCATATAAACACTTGTGCAAGAAGGTTCACTGCCAAAAACTGTCAACAACCCAAATGACCATCAACTAGAAAACAGATAAACTGTAGTATCTTCATACAATGCAAACACACTCAGAGAGAAAAAAAAAGAAATGAAGCACTAAAACGTGCAACAACACAGATGGATCTTGAAAACACATTAAGCAAAAGAAGGCAGCCACAGAAAACCATGTACTGTACTGTATTGATTCCATTTCACATATGTAGCCCAAGAACAGGAAAATTGATCTATGTTGACAGATACCAGGGGAAGTAAGGGGGCTGTGGAATTTGACCACAAAGGGGTAAGAGACTTGGAGGTGACAGGGATGCTCTACATCTTGTTTTGGGTGGTAGTCACAGGAATGCACACAATTACCAAAACTCATCAAACTAAAAGAAAAAAATGCTTATTATATTGTATGTAAACAATACCTCAATAAAAATATCAATAGGTTAAAAAAAAAAGATTATGACACCAGAATTTCATTTCCATTCCTTAGGTCATGCTCAGCCAGGTGTTGGCAATGTGTAAAATACAGCCGTCGTGTCACATGGTGATTTCCTTGGGTGCAGTGGGGGTAGGGAAGCGTGGAGGCACACACGAGGGCTGATGGTAACCAGCCTGTGTGCCTCGGATAAAAAGTGGCTCCTGAGCCACACCTGACATATCTCCCATAGGGTGCTGGCCCTTAGCTTCGATGCTAGAGCTTACTATCTGCTTCTCAACTCAATGCAGGTGACGGAGAACACTAAATCAATGAACCCAGAGAAAAGGCTGCAAGAAACATGTGAGTCATGAAAACTCATGAGCAGAAGATAACCACAACAGTCTAGATTATAATTAATCATGTTCCCCATCAGATTTAAGAGAGACATTTACACATAAAATAGCAAGTGCAAGATTTCACTAAAACTCAAGCAAGTTCTCCAGCCCACCCCTTTCATCATCTTATCAAGAAAACTCATTAGGTGGGTAGAACTGAATGAATGTAATCAAGAACAGCATATGGAGACTCTAAAGGTCCTCAACGTAAGTAAATATTTAGCCATTTTCCTCTCTCTAGTAATGACTGTCCATTTTATCATTCTTAAAGACGAAAGATGCCAAGGAGAGAGAGCCCCATGAGTGGCCACTATTGCTTTGTGATGGACATCATTCAACAATGCCATAATGTAAAGTTCTATGCTCTGCACGATACCACCAGGCTTGATAAAAATGAGATTCTTATTTTTTTTCCTTTAGGTCTTAATTAGCTTCTTGTTAAACTACAAACATTATCATTGGAGCACACATGCTGGGACAGACAAATTGGAACAGTGGTTGCCAGCCTGGGAGGGTCCCCGGTGATTACCTGTCACCAGGCTGATGTTGACGGTGCTGCTTTCTAAGTGTGCTAACTATCACACTGGAAAAAACCCAACTGTCTCATCTTTCATTAAAAAAAGAAAGGTAAAGGAATCGTATGAGTAGGCTTGTGTGGATCCTATCACCCTGATCTCAGAAATGTGAGGGTTAAGTGTTTGTAAATATTTCCAGTAACCCATATCATCAATTCTCTCTTCCACTAACAAAGAAACCCACTTTAACTTGGCAGTTTGCATGAATCGTTATCCCTGGGACTGACATTTTCACAGAATATTCCATCCTTGCAAATGCCCTGACTAAAACACCTTTGCTGATTTTAAAAGCATGAAAACACTGTGTTTCAGTGAAAATGGAGGAGTTTACTTTTAAAGAGTCGGTAAAACAGAGATCTTTCAAATGAGGGCAAGGCAGCCTAACCAACAGTCTCTTTTGTCCAATAGGGATTTGAGTGAGGGCGTGGGGGAAGGGGTCAATGCACCATAGAAATCTCAAAATGACAAAGTCATTGTTCACTGAAAGAGGCTGGAATGCTTTCTACACACTTTCCCTGACATCTCTACACAATGAAATGCAAGGGTCAGTGGTACTGAGACAAGTAAAGGCAGTTCCACTCTTTTGCTTCTATAAAAGCAAGTGACCCGCCCTATTATACCCAAGTCTTAGGATTGTTTTGTTCTCAATACCCAGATGCAGCAGCTCTTTCTTTTGCGCTCCCTTTCTGGAAAGAAACGACTGAGGACACCTCCTTCACATTTTCTTTTTCTTGGGCATTTTCACTTCATAAAGCTGCAGTCAATGTGTTTTGTGTGTGGTGAGGAGGGAATGACACGTTCCATGGTGGTCCCCACCATGGCATGCATTGGTGGCTCAAGTAGGGTCCGGATTAGCCCTTTGTGTTCCCTGAAAGGATATGAAAAGTCAGTTATTGAAGCTCAGTCAAGCTGTTGGTTTTTTTTTTTTTTTTTGATGAGGGGTGTGTGGGGAAGAAAGGTTTAGCAATTCAGTTTTCTTCAGTAAATTACAACATTTTGCTGAGGGCAGCTGTGTGCAAGTTCACATGCTCTAGCTGTCTAAAATGATAAAAAAAATTTTTAAATACCTAAATCCTACTTCTGCATCTTACCTTCATTTTCACCTGTTTTGCCAGTAGGAAGACAGAAGTGACGATTTTAATGGCAAGAATTCTACATAATTGAGACTCCTTACTCAATATTATCTGGGACCTTGAGGGTTTCAGAAATTATATGGAATTCACAATAACGTGAAATATTTAGTGATCAGTGGTCTATTTTGAAAACAACTGATTTTGATTCTGAGTTTACATGGGAAAATATCCATTAAAATCTTCAAAGATAACACTGAATCTCTGTGATACAAACTCGCATGGTGATATTTATGGGCCTGAAAACTGTGTGTGACAATTATTTTCATGCAACATAATGCCATTATCAGACTATTTCTCCTACTTAAAAATGTATGTAATGTTCTAAAAATAACTACCCACTATTTAGTGCTTAACATGTACTTAGATGTTATGCTAAGAATTTCATTAAAATGACTTCATTTTATCCTAACAACTCTTATGAAGTTCTTTACTATTTTCTCTATTTTACAGATAGGGAATGTGGGGCTATTTGAGGACAGAGATGGTAAGAAGTAGAGGCAGGATTCAAACTTAGAAAGGGAGACTGCAGGGCTCTCCCTCTCCAGCACACCACGATACTGATATTTACATTATAAATGATATCCATTAACACATAATCATATTTACAGGAGCACACTCAACCCTCACATCATTAAAACATGAAGCTTTTCCTAGAGAACCAAGAACACTGGCAAAAACCACTTTCAGGGTTCTTATTACATCCTCAGGTAGAATTGTACTAAATAGACCACATAAATTAATTTTTTTATGCTGCCTTCCTCTTCCTTTGGAATTAGGAAGAGCTCCAATGTGGCCAGCAACTATTATTTGACTGGATAGGCAACACATCTCATAGCTCTAAGAGCTGGCATAAAAAACATCCATGATGGTGTACAAACACACAACTGCTCCTCTGTTGTGACATGGCTTTATGAATGACATTGCCTGAGGGGATGAACTATCCTGCAGTGTGGACCCACTATTCTGAATCAAGGATTTTCATTAGCTACACCTGGCATCACTAAATGGCTGTCCCAAATAGAAACCTGACCAAACCAATGTCTTTTCTGTCTTCCATATGTTGGCAAAACCCCATCCTTCTGGTGGTCTCTTCTTCCTCTCCGTAGCCCTCTGCCCACCACTCCAAATCTAAACTCCTGTGCTTGAGACACAAGTCTCCCTGTGATCTGTCCCCTCTGTGCCCACCCATCTTTATCTTCTCTGATGCCTGATTTCAAACTTCATAATCCAGCTGTTCTACACCCTGGTGACCCTGCAAACACCCTACGCTCTCCTGGGCTTCCTGCCATTTGTGCCTCCTCCTCCCCTACACGCGGTTCGGGAATCACTGGGAAGCCATCCTCAACTTCCCCAGGCAGGGCTACAGAAGAAATCCTCCTAGCTGTGGCAATCTGAACTAACAGTTGGCCAGCTTAGAAATAAATAATACAAAATCTTAAAGTTTTGCTTTAATTTAAAAGCATGTACAACGTCTGGTGTTAGAGTTTCTCATGGTCATTTTTGTATAAATCAGATCCATAATGCATCATCTATGACTTCTAAGACACTTGGGAAGCTCTGAGCACAGAATCCTCCTATATTTTTCCAATTCCTCTCCCACCCCACTCATTTGTTATTATCTCATCTACAATTAGTTAGCTGTGGTCTTTTTTCTGTAGTGAAGCCTTTATTTAAGTCTTTCCAAAGCATTTAACTTGTCAAACAATTCTTCCATTTGACATTCCTATTTTTCAGTTCAGATGATAAGTATTGTCAGTATGAACTTACAAGGGCAAGTAGCACAAAACAAGCTTAGGAAAAATCACACCTGACTCTAGGGAGAGACGACAAGGCTAAGCTTTGGAGCAGAGAGTGTGGGCACACCAGAGGCTGCCACCAAGAAGCACACTTTACGGAGGGAATGGAGAGGACCATGTAATGCAGGAGGTAAAAATAAAGGAATGGATTAAACAACCAGAGAAGCTGCTGATTCCGACATCCTATATGGAGCACTTAATAGCAAGGGAATTAAGAAACAAGTAAAGGCTAACATTTACCTCTGGAGGTTCAAAGACAAGTTTGGAGTTAATGTCTTAACTTTCAGCTTCACTCAAACTTGTATAAAGCTATATTAGTGATGCCATTGGTTTCAGTAGCTTCATCCACAATTCTCCTAAAAACAGAAAGCCTCGGAGAATGAATCCGATTGTGAATCACTGTCAGGTTTCCAATAAACCTGGGGGCCCCAGCATTGCCGTACACTGAACTGAAATGCGAAAGCCCAGTCAAAAGCCCAGTGAAGCCTCACTGAATCCCAGCATGGAAAAAAGTGGCTTGCTACCCAATCCTGAGATGCTAGTGCAAACGTTGGCTGGAACCAGCAGGGAAGGAGGAGAAAGTCCTCTGCCTTTTGTGCCTTTTTCAGGGGACCACAAATAGGAGAGAGAAATCTGAAAATATCAAGATCATTTTCAGGAAGCACAATTCAGAGGCCACCATCATGTGTGTGCGACACAAACCAGATTATTGGTCTTGCTGATTTTCAGTCAAGTCCACCAACTGGGAATGATAACATCTTCAAAGAGAGACAGATGCACACGTATTCTTGTGTTCCCTTAAAATTACATGGTGAGCAGCCACTTACCTGCTCAACTGTCTACAGGTTCAAATATGAATTCCTTAGATGAGTTTCAAAGCCTGTCCAAAATGTAGACCCTGATTCACCTAGAGCCCTAAATAAACCTGTGTCCTAGCCACAAACATTATGTTCCTAGCTTTACAGTTTAAGATGTCCATCAAGCTACTTGATTTGAAGGGGTTACATACCCACAATGTAATTGCTCCTTGAGAGTATATGTGTGTGTTTATGTCTCCACACACCCACACACATATACATATAATAAAGCATTGACAAGCTCTGTGGTCTGAAGTCAAATATATCAGAACTCCTATCTTCACAGAAAATAATGTTACCACCTACAATATAAAATCTTGGGATTGGGAGTTTAGATCCTTTATTGATAGTTTTTCAGAGTATTCACAATTTAAACTGCTACTTGGACATTCAGTTTAATTAAACCATAAAGTGGTTAGGTTTCTTTTTTTCATAAAATGAAAGATTATATGCACTTTACAGATTATTTCTAGTATTTAAATTTAACAATTTAACTTTAGTATACTTATGTCATTTCCTATAAGGAATGCATTTCCAATTACTAGCATTAGTACAATGTAGAGTCACTCGTTCACAGAGTTTTAATGTAAAGTTAAGCTTCTATTTTTAAACAAAACCTCAAGAAATGTGCATTTGCTTTTGTCACAGACAATTCTTCTTCCTTGTTTACACAGCACTACTACAGAGTTATACATGTCACAACCCAACAAATGTGCATCAAAATATATGTAAATATGCTCATCTCTAAAAAAATAGTCACAATTTCTCCAGTACTCGGATTTGAGACCAGGATTATCACAAAGTCAAGGAAGAAAGTTCTTGAAAATAGTAGTTCTTAGACTGGATTTTACAACCAGTTAAAATTTTCAAAAGCATTTTTGGAGAAGAAAAGTAGCTTGTCCACCTTTAATTCTAAAGACGGGGTTGGGGGGAAAGGCTAGCACCACAACTTCAAAAAGGTTTGTATCTCAAATACCCTGGGATCCTAACATATGAGCACTTCTTTGATTTTTGCTAGGGAGGAGGTACAGGCACCAGATTACGAAGAATCTAATGATTATTAGAGATTCCGCCTGGGAGCTCCCTCAACGAGTATACTCTGGTGTGATCCAAACACGGGAAGGGGCAGTCTGCTTCTCCCTCATGAGCATAACGAGTGTGACCCAAAAACGTAAAAATAAAAATGTCCAACTGATCACTTACTAGCTGTGTGATCCTGGACAAATTATGTAACTTCTCTGGGCCTCATTTCCCACATCTGTGAAAACAGCACAGTAACTGTATGTACTTCATGGGGTTGCCAGGAAAATGAAATGAGAGATTATACAAATAAAGGATTTAAAATGAGGCTTGGCGCCCAGGAAGCAGTCACTAAATGTTAGCTAGGATTACTGTTATTTATGGGTAATTTGGACTACAAAAGACTTCACCTTATGTGCTGACTCCAGAACTCCTGGGTAAGAGCCACTCCACTGTATTTAGAAAATCAAGACATCCAAACAGAAAAACTGAGTAAATTCAGCTTTGTGAAAAAACCCTACATCATCCTTATTTTTTCATATTAACTCAGCTAGGTGCAACGTGGTGTTGAGAGCCACTGCCCTAAAAGGGGAGGTTGTTAGAAGGATAAGATACCCATTCTGACTGCACAGAACCATTTTCCTGTCTGCAGACTGACTCAATACAGTTTGCATGAAGTGCAATGACTGAAGTGCTAAGTACTGATCTGCCCGGGTGTATGAAGCTGTGCAAAGGGTGAGGGGATACCACAGAATACAGTCTCAGAGCCCTGCTTTTAAGGGATTATGCATATATTGATGATTTAAAACATTAAAAACTTTTTAAAAAACCTATGAGAAGTGTCAAATGTACTTCTTTTTCCAACTAAAATGTGAGCATGATGTCCCCCTCTTCTGTTTAAAATGTTCCAGTGGTTTCCCATTGCATCCAGAATAGAACCCAAAACCCTTAACCTGGGTCTGGGAAGCCAACGTGGTCCAGCCCTGCCTCCGCCTCAAGCCCCCTCTTCCTCCTCTCTCCACTCTGTTCACCACTTGGCGTTCTCTCTCCCTGGCAACATGCCATCTTGTTCCCCTCTTGAGCTTCTGTACCTGTCCCACCTCCTCAGAATGCCCACCCGCTCACCTGCCCCTAGATCCACCTACATGGCTGTTCTCTTCTTATTTTTCAAACTCAAATGTCACCACTTCCTTGACCACCACATTTCAAGTGGTCCCTGAAGTCACCCACAAACACTGTCCTTCTTTAATGCCCTGGCAGTCTACTGGAATGGTTAGAAGGATATGAAGCACTGGAATGTAAATTCCTGGAAGCTGATACCTGGCTCACTGCTCTACACACCAAGTTCCAGCAAGGTGCCCAGCACACAGGAAGTGCTCAATAAATCTTGACTGGCTGGTTGTGAGGGTTAAATGAAATATGCTCAGCACAGCATTCGGCCTATTGTTATAGGACCCCTTGTTTTTCGTGGGGCATGGAGACTGTTTTACTGCAGAATAGAGTGGTCAAGGAAAGCTTCACTGATGGGGAACCCCATGAGGCTTCTGCTGGTCCTTAAAGGATGAAGAATTAAGAGAGTACATGTGAGAATGGACTAAAGGTGTGCAAATACACACACGCACACACTGGAGTGCATCAGCAGTCAGTCTAGCAGGTATGTCAAGTTATTTTCCAGGAGTTGTAGAGATTAGATTTAAGGGCTAGGAAATTTGAATTTTACTCTCTAGGCCTGGGCTCCTCTGTAACATAATCACCGACAAGTAAAGCAAAACAAATCTATTTAGATATATATTCTAAGATAGTGTTGCATTGTGAGAAAAGACTGAGTCCCTGCTCTAGTGTTAGGGGACTGCTCCATGGCCACTTTCAGAGGAAGCTGGAATCTGATGATCCCTTAAAGAGTATCACCTTCAATGACATATTAGAGTCTCTGGTTCAGAGAAGAAAATATACTTAAGTTCCAAAATAAGCTAATATACTGGCATTTGAAAGCAAAGAACAAAGGTATCTGCTGCTCTCTGAGGATCATGGGCAGGTTATCCTATAAACCACGGTATTCATAAGACAAAGACAGAAGAAACAAATAATAAAAGACAGGGCTTTCTTATAATTACAAAATGTTAAATAAATTATCTGAGATCTCATTTAAGGGAATAAGAAGGAATCAGCTGAGGAAAAGTATACAGAATAAACACTTTAGAAGTAATAAAAATAAAAATTAAAATAATCAAGTATATTTTAAGGTTTATCAAATATACCAAGGATGAACAGAATTATCAAAAATGAGTTTGAGCACACTTGGCACTAACTATATCCTTTAAAACGAAACTAAACAACTCTCTTCAAGTTCCTTCCCCTTCCCGACCCCACTCCCAGTTGATGACAGAGAGAAAAGAGTGGTTCCCAAATGGAAACTCAGCTTCCGGCAGCACTTCCTGCCTCACCATCCACAGCGGCCTTTTCGTCTCATCTCGGATCAAAGGTCACTTCCTAGAAGCTCTGCCCACCTCCTGGACCATGCTCCCTAACTGCCTCTAGCCCCCACACCCAGTTCGCCTTCCAGGACTTCCTCTGTGGCACTCAGCAGAGTTCCAAACTCAGCAAACGACAAATTTCTGGAAGTCGCCCTCTCTTGGAGGGCTGGAGGAGATCCATGAGGGGAGGGCTTCATGCCTTACTCATCACTGTGCCTCAGGACGTCAACTCTAATCCCTGTTTATTGACAAGAAGGAGGGAGAAGGGATATACCACCCACCACCACCACACATACCTCTGACAAATAAACTAAAACACTCAAACAACCCAGGGATACCTCTCCAGACCCTACATTCCAAATGGGCCTCTCCTCTTTGAGTCAAATTCCTTCAAAGAGCAGCCAGCCCTCATCTCAACTTTCTCCATCCCTCTTGGCTTTTCAGCCTTTGCAAACTGGCCTCCTTCTATCCTAAACCTGCTCAGGCTGATCACTACATACTTCCTAATCACCAAATCCAACTGACAACTCTCCACTTACCCTCTCCTTTGCATTTAACACGCCTGTCCTCCTTTGGTTTAACTCAATTCCAATTTTCCTCCTCTCTTCCTTGCTATTCATTCTGTGTCTCCTCTGCTTGGCTGCTCTGTTTTCTCTTTAAATATCGAGGCTTCCATAAGGTTCTGACCTTGGCCCCTAAAATGGTTCACTCTCTCTGTGCAATTTTATCCATCTTCACAGAACCTCCTACTACCTGCTCAGCGAAGAACACACAGGCTCTACACTCATCCCAGGTCTCTCAAACACCAGACTCGTACTTCCAACTACCTACAGGCCTCCACCTGGAGGAACCACAACTTCCTCAAGACACCTGAACTAAAAGTGGCACAGCTGGGATTAGAAATCAGATTTGTCTCAGGCTAAAGCCTTATCCACTCTCGTATACAGCATCCTTCCTGTTATAACTCTTATCACACAGCATTGTAATCTCTGATTTCCTACCTGTCCCTCCCAGGAGTGTTTGTCTCATGGAAGCTGGGAATTAAATTTCATTCAACTCCACATCCCCAAGCCCAACGTGGTGTCTAGCACTCAAGACATACTCAGTAAATGCTTGTCGGATAAATGAAAATAAAGACTCCATTTTATTCATCCCTATATCCCCAGCACACTGTAGGAGCTCAGTAAAAGACTGGGGGAAAAAACAAAAAGGAAGACATTATAGGAATGAGAAATATCAAAAGAATTACAAATCCACACATCACAGATATAAAATAGAAATGTTTTCCTTTTGGGAGAAACTCCACTATTTTCCATTATATATCTACCTGCAAATATATTCATAAAACAACATATCTGCCTATCAAATATTACAAATACATCAGTGTTATTAAAATTACTAATCATTAAAAATTATTTTCATCCTTAACAAAAAATTCTAAATTTAAAATATTATTAAAACATTACAAATATTCCATATGTATGGTACCTTTATTAATTAAATCATTGTTTTAAGAAAATGAAAGACTAGATTTATGCTGCTATTTGTGCTATGGTATTAGAAGTCAAACACTTAAAAATGTAAATTTTAATCACTACATTTTGTTTGTTTACCCAAATACATTATGTTTTGAAGGCCAAGGTCCTATTCAAATAATTCTCCCCTCGCTGATTTCTCATGTCTGAGGCCTAGATGAAGATCTTTATACTATTTGTATTTCAATGCTTATTTTCATAAAGATATTTAGTTTTAACATGTGAAGAACTATGTTCTAGCTTGATAAACGACTTGGTTTTAAATGTATTGTTACCACTCAAAGCTGTTATGACTTTCGAAAAAGCAAACGTGTTTCAACAACACTTTGATAAGCCAGATGTGCACTGCCAGCCGTTGGCTAACTTATCTGATAAGCCCAGGGCAACCCCAAGGGAACCTGCAGACTGTTGTTATTTTATATTGGATAAATTATTTCTTTTCTATGATATATTCAAAAACTTCCCTCATTTCTGGCCTACCCTTCCAAAATGCCAAAATGTCAGTCAAAAATTGATCTTTATTCATTACTGTTCCACACCTGTGTCAATTCAAGTTCCAAAATCCCACATGAGCCCCACTGTTCCTGCTGATTTCCCACTCTAGTAGGACAACAGCAAGTGACACATCTTCAAAATTAGCTGTCACTGTTCCCCATTAGCATAGATACGAATAGCTAACTATCCAGACAAAACAAAACAAAAAACCCCACAAATGTTCACACAAATAAAAATCTTTTTCAAAAGTCCAAGGGACAAAGTTAGGTAAATAACCTCTATCTGGCCAGGAAAGTTGCTCACATTTTAAACAGAATTTTCTGACCTCAGTCATTTAGTCAGAGGAGTAATAAAATCTGTCCCTGATTTCTGACTTGCTTCTACAGAGTATACCAACTGTAGCCATTATGGCACAAGTGGAGGGTCTGCTCTCAGGTCTTTCTCACCTCCTCATTTGGAAACACTATTAAGTTCTAACCCAGTGGTCCACATTTCTGAACTCTTATGAAACCAACAGAACTATCATTGTCTTAACAGAAAAAGTAATCAAGCATGCATGCTCTGGATTAAAAAGTTCACATGGATAAATATAATTACACTATTTCTTTATCTGTTTGATTTTAATTCTCCAGAAAAGCATGCTCATATGCATATCTTTAGTAAGAAAAAAACATTAAACACGACAGTCTTCTTTTGAATCTTCTGACAAGTGGAAAGCTTCACTTCCTATTTATAAAGAGATCTCAGCTTTGCGTTTCAGTTTGTGTTCTATTTGTTATATTAATCCTGGCAAGTTCTCTCCGGCTCCAGAAAACTAGATGATCTGTAGATCAGCAGGGACCACATCTCCTGCGAGATAACACCAAGGGTCATTTCCTGACAAGGAAATTCCCAGTCCTTCTAAAACGCAACTCTTTCAATTAAACTCAGCTCTTAGGTTTAGAAGAACCCACGTTCTGTGAGCTTCTCTGAGCACAGGAGCAGCCGCTAAGAGTCATGAGGATTCTTACCCAAAGAATCTGGTTCAGCAGCAGGTTTTGTTAACAACACTGAAAACAAAGGCAGACAGGAAATTTTCTACTACCTCAACTCTGAAAGGGGCTAATGGAACTCTTCAGAAAAGTTCAGGGGCCTGAAGGTCATTTCCATTTCAGATTCCCATGCACCTGCGAGGGTGCTATTGTTTACACAGACAATAGTCATGATACCTGTATGTTACACCTGATCAGTACTTAATTTTTTTAAATTTATTAAGGATTGAGTCAAAGTAGATAAAATTTCCTTTAAAATAGCCCCCTGACAAAAAAGCGCCAAAACTAGATCAACTACTTAAGCAAAGTCATGAGGTGAGTCAAGCTGATTGTCATTTTGACCTTGCTTTGCTTTAACTCAGGAGCCTATTTAAAAATGTAAGGAGCAACCCTCTTCATTCGGCTCAGCTAGCAGAGCTAATAGGCTTCTAATTAATTTCCAGAAGATTGCTGTTATGACTAACAGGTTTTAAACATTTGGTTGATTGGGGAAAATGAATTGAATATAATGTATTTGATTTGGAAAATTAGTTTTCATTCTATGTGCTTACCATCATAGTGTTTATTTTAAGTTTACATGATTCCATTAAGAGTCCCAGAACACCACTGGGTTGTTTTCATCCTTACAGAGCCCTATCCAACTTAAAAAAAAAAAAAAAAAAACTCAATTTACATTTTGATTTTTGTTGGCCTTTATTTGAGGGCAGGTTAAATTCATTTTTGTGGATTTAATAAAAATCTTTGCTTGCTAATATAGCCACAGGCCCAAATACTTCAAAATGATCCCAGTGATACCTCGGTGAAAAGCCCACTCATCGAATGCAAATCCTCTGGAGAAAGGTTTCTGCACACACAGTCAGATGAACCAGTTACTGCATTGTTTACGAAGTTTCACTTGATTCCTCCTGACAACCATTTAAACAATGGATGTTGGGAAATGTCCCTCAAAGAATCAACAACAATGGCTGGGATCAGAGCTTTTCTATTTTGCTAATACTGTTTTTAAAAGGAGAAAATATTTCTTCCTGAAGGGATTATGGGAAGCCTTATTAAAGACACCTGCAAACAAAACAAGTGACAATCGATCTTTATCATAATTGATAACTGAGTTATCCTTTATACAAAACTCCTTTCCTGGAGACAACAACATCGAGATTTACTTTTGCTATTAGATTCAAGAAATCAGCTAATTGAGACTACTGGTATTCAACAATGATGAGTTTCACCACGATCAAGTGAGTGGATAATAAAATGACGCTTGTCTCTCAGGTTAATGAGAAGTACACCAAGACTAGAATTCTCTCTCCTCACGTTGCTGAGAATGTTTTATACTGAAATCAGGTAACATCTACTCCATCCCTCCATATGTCTTGCAAAAACGCGTGAAGGATTCCAATTATGAGGGATAACTATGTGCTAAGCACAGGCCAGCCAGGTTTGGACACCCAACTTGGCCTAGCTTGCAGTTGTAAAGAAACAGAACCTTCCATAAAATCTTCTCAAAGTAATTAACAATCACATCAGAACTGTTTTTGGTGAAAGATTGTTTCTGGGGGACAAATTACATAGCTAAACCCAGTAGGACACATTTATAAAATTAGTTTGCAGAAGAGGAAAAAAAAACAAAATCAGACGTCTTTGCAGTAAAAGTCCTCTGCCTCTAAGATTCAGCTTACTCCAAGTTGCTAGACAGAATGCCTTTGCCCATGGGCTACGCTGTCTGCAGTCAGATACTCATTGCTGCACGTCGGTGTGACCAGCAGGAAAGCCTGTAACCATTTCAAGACTATAATTGATTTTTCTGATACAGCTAATTTTCCAAATTAAGTAATTTTGGCTACTTTTATAACAGTGGCTCCAGAAGAGATCCTAAGTTTTGACTTGATGGAGCATTTGAGCACTCAAAAAGGGGGGGGGGGGGGGGGCGGGCGTCGGGATCGAGCCATAATTGCACACCCCAACTGCCGCATTTCTAAACTCCTGGCCGTCAAATGAGTTCATGATGAGACTACAGCACACTGGCACTTCGGAAAAGCGAAAGAGGGTCATGAAGTGCTGG
This sequence comes from Tapirus indicus, assembly GCA_031878705.1. NCBI lineage: Eukaryota > Metazoa > Chordata > Mammalia > Perissodactyla > Tapiridae > Tapirus > Tapirus indicus. The sequence goes on along the minus strand of CM062930.1, from coordinate 15,379,022 downwards.
CAACAGCAGCAGTGATTTCAGAGCGTGTGCGGCTTTTGACAAATGCATTTCATTTCCAAAACAAACACTTGGAAATGAAGAAGTCCCCCAGCCTGAATCACTGAAAAGTAGACAGAGTTAAGCAACAGAAACAACATCCCACATGAGCAACAATACTGAATGAGGAGATGAGAGATGAGGCGGCCCAACACTATTCTTTAGAACCTCAAGTTCACAGACAAAACAAATGCTTTATAGAAGGTGTTTCTGTGGGATTGTTGGTTTTTTTAAAAGAAAGGCACCGTAAGACTTGAAGCAATCAACGTGTGAAAAGAAAAGCTGCCTGGACAAACAAGAAAGGCATTTTCTGAGATGACTTTGATCCTGTACTCAAATTATTGGCGTAAACGTACGTGCCTTTCGAGGCTTGGTATCTGCAGTAACTGCTCTCTATTGTCCTTGTTAACAAAGTATTATTTTCACCTTATTATTACTAATCTTTTCTTTGTAAGTAACCACACCTGGTTTTATCCAAAAAAAAAAAAACGGTGCAGTAAATATTTGTCCTTTGTGGTAACACAATGCATAATTTAGTTAATCTAGGCTATCTTTCCGTGAGAGGTGATTGTTTCTATATTATGAAATGTGCTCAGAGTCAAGTGAAATCCATGCCAGATACCTGGAAGGCAGATGGAGAACCACTTACCAAGCATGTACCTGCTTCGAACCAACCTTGACACGACTGTGTAGCCACTCCTACACACGAGGTATTACTCATGTTAACTTAGCCTCCAAATCATAACCGCACCTTTCTTTTACAAACATAGCCTTTTACTAAGATAACATGACACACAGCCAGGCTGAAAGGCCCACCCTTAGCCCCCATGAAAGGGCCTTGAAAAAAACAGGAACTTTGGTTTTTCTCTTTGAGAATTTGACATTACTGTTACGTTACCTGGAAGAAATCTAGAAATGTCAGGGGCAGCAAGTCATCCATATGCCCAATGTCTTTGGAGAAACGATTTAAAATTCTTCCTGCAAGAACAGGATATGAGAAATTACTCATTTCCCCAGATAGGCCCTTTAAGAGAAACAATTCACAAACAAATCAAAACAGTATTTTAAATGCATATGTATTTCTTATATTATGCATTCACATGAAATAAGTCGATGTCGGTGGTAAAGAAAAAGCAAGTAGGATGATACCTAAAGAGAAACAAAAATACCACCAAATGGTGGTGGGCAGGGAGTTGAAATTTGGCCCTGATTTTTAAAAGAATGGGAGAAAAAAATCTTGTGACAGTATCAGGAAGGGTTGGTGGATTTTAGAATGTTCCCTCCTTTTAGATCCCACCTAAGACTTTAATCCAAGTGCTAAGTAAGTAAATAAACAATTGCAAAATACATAAATTGATCCTAACTGTTACACTAATTTTGCTGTAGGTATCAGAGTTAATTTTGCTATGTGGTACTTTTTAAAATAAAAGTAATTGTAACCTGTCCATACTTCTTTTTTCCAGGATGGTTCACAGAACCTCACATTTTGGGAAAATTTGGAATCCTGTCATTTTCAAGTTGTGAATTTACTACCCAGGGTAATAAGTCATTATTTTCAGAGGTGCGCTGGGTGTGACACAGACTTATTCCTAAACATCTAAGAAGATGAGGAATGCAGGCAGGAAAACAGAAATATCATTTAATGATCCAATCACTCAATCGTTTGCTAATTTAATCATTTGATCATTTCTTCTCGTTGATTTTATTTCTTCCCTCAGAATTCAAGAAAACAGTACATCCTAAAAGCTTCAGAATTGGAAGATCAGAACTAGTTTCTAATATATATCTAGTCTTCCAAATGATTTAATTCAAAAAATTTGAAGCTACACACACAGCCTATTTTGGTGTAGGCAACTTCTGAGAAATGTGTTTAGCTGGGCCCTGAACTTCTTTTGTAATTGATGCTTCAGTAAGCCAGGCTGCAGGTGAGATGCGGGGCCAATGCTTGTCAGAGGTGACTTCTTCCTGAGGCCCTTCATACCAAGCCCCAACTGGACCGTGAATGGCCAGGGACTGGGGGCTGAGCTTCCACTTCCCCGGGAAATGCTGCCTCTGCAATCCTCCCACCAGGCGCCTGGGCTCGGCTGGGAAGCACAGGGTGTGCCCAAGCGAGAAGCTGGAGCAACTGGAAGCTTCTGCACTTGGCTGGCTCACGCCATTACAATCTGGGCCTCAATTTTCCTGTCTCAGGCTTAGGAAATACAGACTCCAGAAACCATCTTTTAGCGACACCTTTGGCAGGCCGGGTGACAACTTTTCTGAGCCTCTATTAATACTTCCTTTAGAGGGCAATTCTGAGGATCAAATGGGCTCATGCATGTGAAAGAACCAGTCACAATGCCAGCCACACTAACAGGTGCTCAAAAAAAAAAAAGCCCAAGGTGAGATAATTACTATCACCCACAGGTTCTGCAGCAGGTGACCTGGGAGTCTACCAGGCACTGCAGCAAGGTCGGCTTGTGAAAATGCAGATTCTGATTCGGTAGCTATAGGCTGGAGCTGAAGAATCTGCACTTCTACCAAGCTCGGGGTGATGCCCTCTCTGCTGCCTCCCAGACCATGCTGTGAGGGGCGGGAGGTTATTTAATCAGTGATAGGTTAGGAACATTAAAATCAGATGGGCAATTTTTCACACGTTCTTATGGATTTTGTGGCCTACCTAGTTATTTTTTAACTTCTCAAATTATCAATAGCAAAATAAGGAAAACACATGTCATAAAATGTTAAAGACAGTTTAAATGCTTGTTATTTCTTCAATGGAAAAGTACAACTTTTTAACATAGGCAGGACTCAGAAATACTGAGTATGGTTCAGCTTAAAAAATGTTGAAAGTAATATCCAAATTAAAAAAAAAAAAACATGAAAAAAGCTACACAGAGATGAACAGTATGTGAAAACCACCCCTCTACCTTTTACCAGATGCGAGAGTCTTCAGGTCTGAGAGACCCATGGTTGACAAACATCGTAAAATACAAGGAAAACACAGGTGAAAAACACCATCTCCCCGCGTGGCAACTACAGTAACTGAACTGAATGTCAAGGATTATCAAAAAACTAAACTCTTATTCACCACTGAGTGCAGAAAATGTGAGATTAGAAGTTTCAATAGTTACTTCCTTGCTCTCAGAAACAATTAAGAGAACGAATGGTGTTTGCAGAGTATTTCATCTGGCTTTGCGATAGACCGTTGTACTCAGAGCCGTGATTTTAGTTCACGGCCTCATAAAGTTTTCTCAAAGGTCTCCAAATCAAATCCTTACGATGAATTCCCTTCACACACATGCCATGCCTCCTCATCCAAATGACATCTGGCCCTGCTGGAATACCTCCTGAGGGAAGGGTGATTCACCGGGAACGGAAGGAACTCAATCCAATTTCAGACTGTTCTGTCAGACAGGGCTTTCTTACATTAAACCGTCTTGCCTTCCTAGAACACCCAACCTCTGCTGCTTACTCTCCCTTATAACCACATGAGTGAATCTAATCTTTCTTGACACGATGGCCCTTCAAATACTTGAAGGAAGTTATCATATCCTTTCTAGACTTCTCACAATCAACTAGTCCTTGGTGCCTCCATTATCACTCAGAAGGCATGGTGTTCCATCTTAGCCATTGCCCCTTGCCCAGACTCAGACGGCCAGTCTCAGTTAATGCCTTGGGCCCAGGATCAAAATCAACACCCTAGGCATTGTTGGATGAACTTGGGGGTAAAGTGATAAGATCATCTCTCCCATTCTGCACAGCATATAGCCAGTTGTGAAGCTGACAAACAGTAAATTCTAGTGGCCAGATCACATTTTGGACTTGCATATAATGAAAATCCACATCACTCCGATCTGTATTGCACAGGTATATTTTTGGGAACAATTGGGCAATATGTATAAACGACTCTAAGAGTACATCTCTTTGACCCAGAAATTCCATTTCTAGGAAAGTATGCCAAGGAGTTAAGAAGCGCATCAAAGATGTTCAATATGGCATTATTTGGCAAGTCAGAAGTAGGAAAGAACCTAAATGTCTGAAAATTTCTACAATGTATTATGGACAATTTTAATTTTTTCTCTATGCTCTTATTTTTCTACAATGACTGCACTGTGTAAAAAAGTAAAGTGGGGAGGGGAGAGGAAGACTTGGAAGAAAGGAGAGGGACAGAGAGGGAGAGGGTGGGGGGAGATGGGGGGAGAGAAAGAGGGAGCGAGAGAGGGAGGGAGGGAGAGAGGGAGGGAGGGAGAGAGACAGAGAGGGAGGGAGGGAGGGGGTGAGAGAGAGGGGGAGAGAGAGGGGGGGAGAGAGGGGGGAGGGGGGAAGAGAGAGAGAGAGGGAGGCAGGGAGGGAGAGAGAGAGACAGAGAGAGGGAGGGAGGGAGGCAGGGAGTGGGGGGGGGGGAGAGAGCACCTTGAAGTCCATATTATCAGAGAACCCATCAGGGTCCTCCTAACTGCTCTGGTTCACATTTTTCTATCTTGTCCAGAAGACAGAATATCATGCAAGTCATCAAGCTTCTTGTCAAAATACAAATTCCTAAGTGATCATATTTGAAGAATTGACTCTACAGTCTAAGCTGGAATCCATCACCTCTAGAATCCTGATGGCTCTCCCATATCCAGGATTCCTCAGCTTCCTTATAACCAAATTGTAATTTAAAAGTTGGAAGTTCCCATGTCTAGTTTGGGCCCTATTCTTCCTCTTTCTTTTTAAACCAAAAAAAGAGGCATATTACATATCAGAATATCGAGGTATACTTTTACTGAGGTATATTTTACATCTCATAAAATTCACCCATTTCAGGTGGACAATTTAATGAATTTTAGTAACTTTACCGAGTGATGCAACCATCACCAAAATTCAAAATTGAAGACATTTTCATCCTCTCAATAAGATCCCTCATGCCATTTACAGTGACTCCCTATTCCCAGCCCCAGCCTCAGACAACCACTAATCTAGATTCTTTCTCTACAAATTTGCCTTTTCAGGACATACCATACAAACAGAATTGTACAATACATGGTCTCTTGCGTCTGGCTTCTTTCACTTAGCCTAATGTTTTTGAGGTTCATCCATGACGTATCCTGTGTCAGTAGTTCGTTCCTTTTGAGCCCCGCTCTTTACCACAGAAGTGGTCTTAGGCACTAGCAAAAAAGGCCCCATCAGGCCACGCCACATGACCTTGAGGATAAAAGTGGATGTGCTTCATGAACTCTTCGATATTATGAACTTCTTTATATGTGCCCACGTTTAGCTTCACTGATGGTTCTAGAATCTCTTTTCATAAGACTGGTTTGATAGCCCTGCAGAGTCAGAAGCCAGGAGTGCTGGGTCTGCGTGGGGCTGAGTCAGGGGAGTGTGGAGGGGCTAGGTGGAGAGGACAAGTTAAAGAACCACTGTCTTGGTGAGAATCGGAACCTAAATCCAAGCAGCCTATCCAAGAGTATAGAGTCTCTCCAAAAGCACAAAGGGAATGGACCTGTACATTCCAGGTACAATGCTACATGATGGGGCAAAGACTGGCCCAAAAATGAGGAGAGTGGAGTGGAGCCCGGAGATGTCCACCAGGCTGAAAAGGATTGTTGTGTGCATGAGGGTGCCGAGCCAGCCTGGACTTTCTGTGTCATTGTACACAAACTAATCCAGATTAGACTAGTGTAACAACAGGAACAGGAGCCGCACAAGTCTGGGAGTTCAACATTATCTTCGTCTTCACTGTTAGAATACGTCATCAATATGGTGGCTGCTCAAAAAATGGCATGAAACAGAAAGAGCAGCAGGAATTAGGAAACCATCAGCGGAGAAACCACAAAGTTCTTGTCCTCCTCTCAAACTCAGGAGCAATAGCCTTTAGGCAACTCATCCAAGCTCCACTGAGACACAAATCCCTTATCTGTAAAAGAGAGATGATAATATTTGCCTTGACTACTTCACAGGATAAAAGATCATAAAGATAAAAGAGCTCAAGCTTTTGAAGGCACCTTCTAAATCGTAAAGTAGCACATGTGCAAAGTATCATTCATATTATCATTAGGGGATTTTAGAGCTCTAGGGGCATGAAAAGTCACCAGGGCTAGTAATTACCAAACTTTGTCTTGTGAAGATTCTGAGATTCTACAGAGGTGCCTTGAAGAATGAGGAAGAGGAGGAAGCAAAGGCCAACTTCACCCAGCTCCAGACACCCCACCCTTCTCCCCTGCTCCCCGTCCTCCCCTACCTTTCCCAAACAGAGCCCCTTATATCCATCTGGACGTCATATAGAGATGGCCTTTAGAGAAAGGGTTCTGCAGCTAAACAGAAATGTTCAAGCCCCTTTGTAGACCAAGCTCCCTGTGACAGAGATGAGGAGACATGGTCCAACCGTGCTCAGGGTGACGCAGTAAGATTTCATAATGCTACTGCCAAGCTGTCCTGGAATTTCCACACAGCAGAAAGAGGTGGCATGAGAAACCCCACTTTTCAAGACAACTTCCTTCAGTGTTCTTTGCTGGCTGTTATTTTTTTTCTAAGGATAGAGGCATTGACCATTTTGTTTCTTTTTCTAGTTCTCTTCCTAAACTTTGCTCACTTTCATTACAACGACTCCCTGTTTGCTTATGCGTCCTGAATCTTATCTCCACTCCTGAGCTCCCAGGGTTTCCTCTGGCACTTGACTGTCCTACAAAACATCTTAAGCTCAACACATACAAACTGAACAGAATCCTTTGAAGTTGACCCACAATTACCCATGCCCAACTTCTCAAACTTTGTCTTAGACCTCTGCCCAAACACCTAATATGAAAACTTTAAAGTCATTTTTGACTTACCTTTATGTCACATAATTACCAATAGGTGTTAACTTATCATTTAAAATAATCTCATTCACATCCTCATTTCTTCATCTATCAAATCAAATCTATCAAGTTTTAGGAATAGTGAAGAGAGGAGACACAGAAGAGAGGTACCTACCTAACTTCCCTTCCATCACTCCTGCCTGGGTATCCTTGTTCTGATGGGGGGGCCTGCTCTCTCTTCTATTCACCTGCCATGACCATCCTCAATCCCTGTTCGACTCATCTATCCAGATACCAGCCTTAGCCCTTTCTCCTCCATGAAACTCTTGCAGACAATGTATTTCCCAGGAATCTGCCATTCACTTGAACTTCTCTTATCTTTATTGGACAGGCTTGGGATAACTGTGCTGCCCTCTCAGGAACCCTCCACAACCCTGGCCACAGCTAAGTGACCAAAAGTTCTCAGGGGGAGCTTACACCCTGACTAGCCGTGGAGTCATTTGATTTCCCCTCTCAAGAACTATGAGGCCATAAGAAAAGCAGGAAAGTGGAGCAGACTCACCATCCTAAGCTGAACGGCAAAGGAGCCCTATGACAATGGCCACAGCTCCAGTTCCCAGGAAAGTCAGCAGTGCTGCAGCTCCACGAGATGCCTGCTTCCTTTCAATCAAGCCCTCCTCATCTGAACTAACATGGGTAGACTCTCACCCTAGCAACCCAAAAGTCTTGACCAGAACAATCACCACATGTCCAACAAGAGACTTGATACTAATATTAGTTGGGAAAACGATGGATTTTGTCAAGTTAAATTTCCGAATTACTAATTACCCTTTTAAGTAACAGAACTTGTTTTTAAAATCACTTTGGCAGAATCTTTTTCATGTGGATTAAAGAGTTTTACTTTTTAAACAAAAGATACAAAGCACAAATACATCTTTTCTTGACAGCCCAGAACTAATGTTTTGAGCATCCATGGTTTAAATGTTTTTAAACGTGGCAATGTCCTTTGGGGCTACTTAAGGTTCCTTAAGATGCACTCCTACACCTCAGACACTATGGGTTTGTATTACTGTGCTTTCAGCTGACACATTTTGCTATTGCCCATGGCCTGCCTCCAACCTCCATTTTTACTTTTAGTGATGAGGACTGAGGAAACTCTGCAACCAAGTAAGGCCTAAAATGAGATTCAATATACTCTCAGCAAAGACATAAGCAATGTTCATGTTTAAAGGAACAGTTTTGTTGATACTTTGTCGGATGAGAGACTATTTCAATAGCTTGCTTCCAGATTCCCCTTGTAGTCTGGGTATATTCTCAGAATATATCATAGCATAATCTATTCAGTGGTTCAACTACTTTTCCAGTATATTAGTCTTGAATTCACATCTAGATTATACACCTTTTATAAACATGGCCCAAATTTCACACACAACCTACAACAAAAGGCAAAGCACCTAGCAGGTGTGCAACCTGGATTTGCCAATAAAACACCATAAACCCAGTGGTTTTCCAACTTTTTAAAATCTATAAAATTAAAAAAAAAAGCACTCTTGCTAAGAGACCCGGAACCCACTCAATGACCACCTTCCTGCGTGTCAATCGGGGGACACAAATGGAAAGATTAATTCTGATCACTATGGATTCCACCAAAACTCCAGTCTTCGATTTGTAAACACGTCAGCAAACTTACCAGGACCTTGCGGGCTGATCAGAAATAGCCCAACACTCAGAAGAACACTGCTTCCCAAACTCTAATCTGTACACAAATCTCCAAGGAATCTGGTTAAAATGTATATTCTCAAGAGCTCGGGGTGGGGCCTGAGAGTCTGTGTTTCTAACAGCTCCTGAGTGACGCTGATCCAGTGATGCTGAAGCAGCTGGTCCAGGGATCACGCTTAGAGTAAACAAGGAAGAATCTGAAATTTCTGATGATGTTCCTTCTGTCACAAGAACCTATAAGATAACCTTGTCACATTTACATGTGTAATTACTGCTCTTTTAAATTCTCTCGTTTCCAGGAGCTAAAGACCATTTGTCTCCTTTTTATTCACACAAATTAAATTAGAATACAGGCATTATTAGGGCAGGGGTTTTTGTCTGTTTCATTCATTGCTGTTTCCCCAGTGCCTGGACCAATGCCTAGCATAAAGAGGGGCTTGAGCATATTCTGAATGAATAGATAAAACAAGCCCTTCTGCTATAAACAACAAATGCTTGTTTTCCAATTTCAGTCTCTATTTCCAATGCTTGATATTTCATGCAGTCTTTTTTTTGGCAGTTGTTTTCCGATCTGGGGAAATTCATGTTGCAACATGAAGTGTCTGGTTCGTCATATGTGTCACTTTCCTGTGTTGCTGTTGAAGCGATTTATGTGTCTGTGCTCCTTCAAAGGGCATTGGAAGTTTCCAGTTGCAGACTGAGTTTGGGTACAGCAATTTACAGGAGCAGGCCCAACGGCAGGAAAGCACTCCAAAAAGTGAAGAAGCCAGTGTCCCAAAGAGGGGAAAGAGGGGCAAGGGGACAGCAGTCCCTGGTGCTGGGTGGGTGGCAGCTGATAGAGGAGGAGCAAGGGATGAGTGTAGAGCAGATGCAGATGACATGGGGATTAGGGAGCAGGCAACAAGAGCAGATAAGAAGGAGGGAAGGAACAGACAGGAGAGGAAATGCAAGGCAGAGATAATAATGTTATAGGTAACCAGATACTGATAGAAAGTTCTGGTCTACCCATGACCTAGCCCTATAATTCCTCCAAAGCTGGGAACTCCTCTCAGAACTTAAAGGTAAAACCACATAACAGGTGGCATTTGATTTAAACGGTAGCCTTAAAAAAGTATATCCTAACCCAGACCATTTTCTTAAGGCACTGAATTCAGCACCAGGCCTGAGAGGGTGAGCTTAACGCTGTGCTGAGGAAGAAGCCTACTTCTGCCCTGTAGACAGCCCTCAAAGGGCCCTTCTTCCTTGTCACAGCAAATATGGGATATATGCACCTACAGTTGTTGGTTTTCCTTAGCCCACGCCACCTACCTGCTTACACGCTGGGGAAAGCCAGAACTGAGGTCCAGAGGGCAGGTCCCAGCCATGTCTCCTGCTTGCAGTTTGATGGAGGAGAGAGTAGGGGAAATCCACAGGTACACTAACCTAAGGGATACACCAGTAGAGTGGCCCCAGTGGTGGTGGTGGCAGGTGGACACCTAATGTTCTGAGATGGTTATATCTCCTGGGAGTTAAGATAGAATCAGGACTGCAGTAAATCAACTAGGGATTGTGGGTTCTCCTCTAGTGATGTGAAAGAATGCCTTTCTAGAATAATCACACTGTGTTTTCAAAATCTAATAGTCTCTTGCCTTTTCATATAATTAAGACATATTAAAAATAGTAGTTTCAAGGTTTCATTTCGTGACATGACAGATCGGAGGAAATGAGTTTCAAAAGGATGTGTGTGCTCTTTCCTTATCTGAGATTTTTCTCATTTTTTCCTGACCTAGAAGATACCAGGTGGCATTGTCCAAACAAGATGACTAGTAAAAACTCAAATGTCTTCAAGATAAAGGGCAATCTCTATTGGGGTGCTTTATAATCTAACGTTGGCGGCAGGTTAGTAGGATACACAGAAGTGAATATAGTATATACAGTGACAAAGAATGCTGCCAGCACACACGCAGGTGGCACAGAGCACGCACAAGGCCAGTGGCGATCAAAGAGCCACAGCAGCAGTGGGTGTCACAGACGGTGTGAGTTATAGGGTTAGGCAGGGTTAGCCTAACAAGTTTTCATGGTGAAAACACAGCCTCAGAATTTGGAAGGAGGGCCGATTTGATGGAGAGTGGAGAGTTTGTTCAGGTGGGAGGAATGACATCTGTGAGGACTAAGAGGTGGGAAAGGCAAAAGGATGACAAATATTTGCCTAGTTGATGGAAAGAGAATGACCTAAGGTGTGCTAAGATTGGCAAGCACTTGGGTGTGGAACAGGAGTGGAAAAGAGTAAAGCATTAAGAGGCTTTTACTGAAAATTCCCTTTAGTCAGAAGGTCTAGTTTCCCTTCTTTGTCAGTGTCTCTTTAAAGCCATGGTTGTAAGCAGGAAGTACTGAAGAGGGGGCTGACATCTGACCTAGGCTGGAGAGTCTGAAGAGCTCTACAGAAGATGGCCAAGGACCAACCCTGTCTCAGCCTCTTGGGCACAGTCAAACCCCCACACCAACACATCACTGTGCCTGTGCTACACACCAGAGATCTGGGCAGGATTTTTTCTCATGGTTGCTGTGGTTCACTCATGCTCGGTTTCTAGAATACTACCACCACCACCACCACATCAGCACCAAATAAGTGCCAGGAATTGTGTTAACCATAGAGTAAACATCATCTCAAAACTATGAGCAAGATACTGTCCCCATTTTAGAGAAAACGCAGCTGAGGCTTAGAGACAGGAAGAAAAACTCAACGATACTCAGCTGTAAAGTAGCCAAGCTGGGACTCACACCCAGTGTTACAAAGATTCAGAAAGCTTATGTCTACACAGCATGACATGCAGCTGCTTCACTGGACGTATTTGAATGCTCTATTCCTACTAATAAGGATGAACCAATAAATTTACCGGCAGGGCTGCTGTTAAGCTGGTATGAGTGGCTATGGCCAAACCAGCCACTGACAGCCCAGGTCCCTTCTGATTGGCTAAGGCTGCTCTACTGGACACCGAGTACTTTGAATATTACCCCTGGTTAGAAGAGTTCCAGGAATTCTCTCTTGGCTAACCATAATTAAAGTAAAACAATTTAAAATAACTCCACCTCAAAATTAAATTGCATAAATTACCGTAGGTTGAATGAATAGATTAACAAGTGAATGAATGAATGAGAATTTAAGGTCTGATAAAAGGAATAACTGATTAGGAAAGGCAAGGGGCTCCTGCACCACCTCACCCCAGGCCTTAACGTGTTGTGTGACCCAGGGCAAGTCAAATCGTCTATTGCTACATATGGTAGGGGATTAACCTTGAAAGAGTGGATACACCTCACAAATTGCCCCGGGAAACCACTTTACTGCAGCAGCCATAAATGCTTTGCTCTAGTAAGTGATCATTATTTTATATTTCCTAAGCAATAAAAAGAAAAAAGTTGGGAAGCCAGACAACACTACTTCCTTCACCCCTGGATCTCACACATATATCACACAGGAGTCTGGCTCACGATTCATGTATGGTCCGGGATGTAAAGACCAGTGAGACCAACGGACACCAACAGGGAGAAGAATCTCTGAGGCGGCGGATATGAAACACTGTCGGTCTGAAGAAAGCCACGGAGTCTTTCCACTGGAAAATGCCCACATAGAGAGTCTGCATGATTTCAGGGGTTTCCTAAAATCCTGTGCACGAACCACAGAAAGTGGAGTGACCATGGAGTCCTGCTAAGAACTTCTGATGCTAAAAGAACAGGAATCCACCAATCGCTTGACTTCTCCTGCTGTAGGAATGCCCCACTTTGTCTCTAAGAAGCATTTTTTCCTGGCCATTCTTACCTCGACTGTCTTTCAAAGCTAAATAGACAGTCTCTATTTCACATCTCCAGAAGAATGAGCACTTGAGGAGTTAAAACATCGAGCAGACTCACCTCGGGAAAGTGCCCCCACAGAGGTGGTGGCAGCAATACCTGTTTAGAGAGCATTCATCTAAGCAAAGAATTCCCACCTCCACAAAGGCAAGTATCAAACTCAATAAATGAGAAAACCCTGATTGGAAATTACCATTCCACACGTGATATCAACTCTTCCTATCTCCGACTCACATACAAGTATATGTAATGCTCAAAAATAGGACAGCAAAATATTTAGTGTGAGAACGTGACTAAACTTGAATAGGCCCTTCCACTCCCCACCCGATGTGAAGAAACTGAAGGTGTGCTGGAGACAGATCAACCAACACCCAAATCTGATCGTCAGTTCTATCTCCAGAGCATCATTTTAATATCTGGAAGCACCAACTGATGTTACACAAAACTGGCTGGGCTGTGTTAAGTATAAATGCATGGACCTTTGTTGGAAAAAAAAACACCGTTAAAAAGGAGAGGAAAAAAGCACTTTCAAATACTGCATTACTTCTTTTAAAAATTCAAATAAAAGTTGTGAGAACTGGAAACATTGCTCTAAGTGTTATAACTCTACTTGTTGTCAGTTACAAAAGCTTAGGATGCGCATTATCTCTTAGTCAAGCCATCATCTTTTTCTTACATGGAATCCTGACCTAGTCAAATACCCCACAATCCTTTCCAGTCCGGCTTCTGTCCTCATCACACCATAGTATACACCAGGTGTCTAGTTTCTAAAACCAATAGCCAGCTTTCCCCCAATCCCCATTCTTCTTGACGTTTCTCTGTAGCATCTCACACTTCTAATAACTCTCTTTTTGAAATATTCATGTACGCTGGTTTCTGGGCTCTGATTATTTTTTCTTTTAATATCTGTTTCTTTTCATTCCTGCTACCCTCATTCCCTAAATACAACTGCCTGCTTTGTAACTCGAGGTTCTCACCTCCCAAGACTCTATCCCCACAGTGGTCAGCTCATTCTCTTAGGGACAGAGACTCCCAAACCAGACTCTGCAACCCTGTCTTTCCTCTCCATTGTCAATGCATCCAGCTGGTGGACGTCTCCCCTGGACATCGCATATGTGTGTAAATGGGTAACACATTTTAACTGTGAACTGAGGAAGCCAATACACTTGCTTAAAATGTTTAACATAGTCCAATAAATAATTTAAAAAGAATTTCAACATTAAAGAAAAGCTTTACAGACTTATGCTGTAAGTTTAAGTTCCCAAACCAATTTTTACATTAAAATCCAGATTCCTAATGTGTTTTTGATACTCAGGGACGTTCCATGGGCTCTGAGCAACCACAGAAGTTGGCCTGTCAGTAGCAAGGTGTAGCAAGGACTGAGCTGGCTTCCACAGTGCCATGCATGTTTTTACATCAAATAACTTAATCTGAACACAAACTGTTCTTAGATTTCTACGGAGGTAATTAAATAACAATTCAATGCCAATTAATCACAGTCAAATAAGAGTCTGTCAGAGAAGAACTCTACACATTGGAGGCTGTTTAATCGTCAAATACTTGGCAGGATCTTAGTTAAACAATGATTCATTAAACCTTCTCTGCCACACAATGGCCAGGCTGAACTCCAAGGGAAAGAATCGAAACTCTTTTGTTCTCTCATAAAAAGACATCAAACCATATGCGTGATATTCTTTCCTCCCTCACTTAGCAGACTGCTCAACTGCATGATTCAGAATGTGCTCAGCTGCTCCTAGGCACACGGGCGTGTGCGAGTCCTCCTTGGTTCTCAATACTGTAGCTAGGCAACTCTTTTCCTCCCAAATGAAAAAGTAAAGAGCTGGACAGTTGACCACACCCACTTAAAATGTTTATTCACTCTGAGCAGAGAAAAAGAAGAACAGACTCGAAATCTACCTTCCACCGCAAGGAAAGGCAAGCTCTGGCCATTTCTCAAGCAGCAGATGATTACCCACTATAAAACCCTTGATCCGCCCAACTGTCTGTCCAGCAAAAACCCACTCAACATTTTTGGCTTCCTGCGCCTACCTTATCAACTTGGTTCCTTTAAATTGAGGGGCCTTTATAACACAAATCCCCATGAAAACCCAGAGGTCCATTTTAAGTTCAGCTGATAATTCCCAGACTTTCCTGCAAGTTCATTTCTTCCTATGGAGAACGTTATCAAGGAAAACGACATAGCTCTGTATTTGCTGGGTTTTGCCTACACTAGCACTATAAGCACTTCGAAGGTTTCACTAATGCTGCCATTTTTAAAATGCATGATTTTCACCCTTCATTGTTGATTCACATCTGATTAGAGATCGCAGAGTTGGCTGAAAATGGGCTTTATGGTGTTATATTGCAGACACTGTCCAGGACTCTCTTTGCCTCTCTTTAGAGAGGGGTTCCTAGCCTGGCGTTGTTAAATGATAGATTGTCACTTGATTTATCATGCATTTAAAAATAAAACTTAACAAGTAACATAAAATTGTATTTCTCTTTATTTAAGAACAAAATATGTACTACGTAATATTTTGAGGGGAGGTAATGTTTCATGAAAACATTTTTTTAAAGATGAGATATATATCATCTTCCTCCCAAACTGAATTTATTATAATCAGTCAAAATAAACATATGTGACATTGTTTTCATGAAAAAGTTAGAAACTTCATGGAAAACTTACTGGCAAAATGTATTTCAACTTTGCTCATAAATTGGAAAATAGAAAATAAAGACCCACTTTTATTGGGTCTCATTGGATACAAAATATTAGATTCATATGCAGACCATAACAGTGAATGTAGGATATACTGTATATTTATTATTTCAAAAATATATAAACTATGAATCAAAAATTGCAAAGTCTTAACACACTAGCAAAAAAAATAAAGCATTAAAAAACTGACTTGAATGATGAAAATTAAGTCTCTTTTTGTGATTCCTCAGACACAAAGCCCACGTTTTGTTTTATGCTGCGCTAATAGTACACAATGGTAATGGCTTTGCACATGTCTATTTCCCAGCTAAACTATGACATACAATGATTTGGGGTAGGCAGGGGGGAAGGGAAGATCACACTGCGTCTGTCCATAAACATACCATAGCAAAACAAATTTTCCTGCAAATATAAGCAGTTTTACAGTCTATCAAAGTAGTGCCAAAAAGTAGATTTATTCGCATTAAGTGCTGACAGGAACGAAACATTCCAGCAGTAAATAAAGTACATTGTAACCCAATCGTCAAATCAATAAAGTCATTAAAAATAGACTGCATTCTTCAAGGAAATGGTGAGTTTAAGGGGGAAAAAATCTTTGGTCACAATGGAGAATGTATCTCCAACACAGCTGACAGTTACTGATCTGAACCTGCTCTTCTCCCGGTGCTTACAAAGAAATGTCTTCGGGTTTCTTATCTTTTTTCGTGTGTATTTAGCCATGTAAACTGCCATACGGCATTTCCAGCTTCCCCACAGGCATCCCATAAATACAAATAAGAAAATATGCCCTGTTTTTTTTCTCCTTCTTCTAGGCCCCAAACTGACAGAATATTATCACTTTTGTAGACTCTTGCAAATCGGCACAGTAGCGTTGGGCAGAAATGTGCTGAGATTATAATAACCATTTATCTAAACTGCCAGCATGAACAAAATTCAGGTGGGGTGCTTGCTACCTAAATTAATTTA
Source organism: Tapirus indicus (assembly GCA_031878705.1). Classification (NCBI taxonomy): domain Eukaryota; kingdom Metazoa; phylum Chordata; class Mammalia; order Perissodactyla; family Tapiridae; genus Tapirus; species Tapirus indicus. The sequence continues at coordinate 15,362,996 of CM062930.1, read as the reverse complement.
CTACTTGAAAAAGACTTCTTATGCCAAGCCTGTCAAAAGGAAAACAGGGAAGGAGCTAAGAAACTGTAAATAGATCTAAACACGGTTTGCGTTTGATCTAATTTTCAAGTGTAGGACTAAAGAAGAGGAGTTATGCCAAGGAAAGGCAACAGAGGAGACGAGCAACAAAGAAAATGCCCTCCGAGCACAGGACCCACACAGCCAGCCTGTTTTCAGGGACGTGCTGCCCAGCTGTTCCAGGGGACCCTAGAGCTTGCTGCCACTAAGGACTGGTGCCCAAATCCACCTTCCGTGATTTACTCAAGAAAATAAAGGATTCGATCACTTCGCACCCATCAGGATGGCTACTGCCCAAACAAAAAAACAAAACAACAAGTGGTGGTGAAGATGTGGAGAAATTGGAAACCTTGTGCACTGTTGGTGGGAACGTAAAATGGTGCAGCCACTGCGGAAGATAGTATGACAGTTCCTCCAAAAATTAAACATAGACTTTACCATATGATCTAGTAATTCCACTTCTGGGTATATAATCAAAAGAACTGAAAGCAGGGTCTTGAAGAGTTACCTGTACATAAATGTTCATAGCAGCATTATTCACAATTGCCAAAAGGTGGAAGCAACCCCAAGTGTCCATTGATAGATGAATGGAAAAATAAAATGTGGTGTGTACGTATATGTGTGTGCAAGTATATATACCCATACATATAAACATACAATGGAATACTACTCAGCCTCAAGAAATGAAATTCTCACACATGCTACAACATGGATAAACGTTGAGGACATTATGCTAAGTGACACAAGCACTCACACAAGGACAAATACTGCGTGATTCCACTTACGTGAGGTACCTGGAATAGTCAAATTCATAAAAATAGAAAGTAGAATGGTGGTTGCCAGGGGCTGGGGATGGGCATGGGGAGTTCTTGTTTAATGGATGCAGAGTTCCACTTTGGGAAGATGAAAAAAGCCTGGAGATGGATGGTGGTGATGGTTGCACAACAATGTGAATATACTTAATGCCATTGACTATACACTTAAAAATGGTTAAGAAGGTAAATTTTATGTTATGTGTATTTTACCACAATTTTTAAAAATGTAAAAAAAGAAAGGATTCAAACTTTACAGTTATCCTTCTCTCAGAATCCATGCTATCTGTCACACCCATCTATTCCTGGTGACCCTATTAGAATGGTTAGCTCCATGCGTATACTTAGCCCCCAATGATCCAGGGACAAAGAGGAGGTGTCTATTGTGGCAGCCACCTCTGTCATGATCCTGGTGAGGAAGAAGAAAGACTTATGGGAACAAGAAGGTTCCAGAGACCCACCCAGCACCCCAAAAGAGGAGAACTTTCTCTCTGTAGGATAAGGAGACCAGAGTGAAGATGAAAAGAAACATCTGCTGGGATGGAAATGAGCAAAGGGAGAGGCTGCCTGCTGATGGCAGAGAGTGGTGCCAAAGAGACACAGATGCCACCCACCACACAGTGAAGAGAAGGAGAGAGAGTAGAATGTGTTAACATTTTAGTCTGCAAAACATTGGCTGACCTTTAGAAAATGCTACAGCAATTTACCTTTCTTGAAAATATTTTACACAATCAATATTCTTGACCCCTCTCGTGTCCACTCCTCAAGACCTTGAAAAAACTTTCAAGTTAAGATGCAAAAAGATCAGTATAAATGGAATTCAGCCCCAGTGGATGATGTGGCTAAATCAACACAACTAGGATACATGGAAAGCCTCCCACTTTCTACAATTTCAAGGACAGCCCCATCAGAAGCCAATAAGTAGTCATCTAGGTTGGTCATCAACACCCAAAAGCATGATTAAGAGCCTTTTAGAAGCGCTAACAGCCACTGCCCTCTGTGAGCTTATATAACCTAAGAACAAGAAGCTAAGCAGAAACACAAAAATAAAAGTGGATCTGAAAGGAGGACAACAGTGAAGTGTATACCTTCTCTGCACTTCCACGGCATGTGTCTCTTGGAATGAAAAGCAAAGATAAATAAATCATTGGATTAAGGGAGGTGAGATGAGCTAGTTTTCAGCTTTAAGAAGGAAAATATCACAGAATATTCTAGAAAAGAGTATCTAGGAACATGCATTGACGTAAGTATGATCCTGAGAACCATTTAAATGATAGAAAAGAGCCTCGAAGCTTGGTGGGCAGGAATAGGGGAAAGGACCCTCCAAGCAAACATGGGGGTGTAGTGTGGGAGGGAAAGGCGAGAGGGAGGCAGCACCAAATGCCAAAGGGAAAGCCAAGCAGGGATCAACTCCCAGGAGCTTGAGGCCTCTTTCAGAATATATGTAACTGGTCTGGTTATGTCTAAACTTGGGGGGAGAAGGGTTGCCCTACATGACTAGTCTAGAATAGAGAGACTTCTGTCCCCAGAGGTTCATTTCATGGAAGACAGCAAATAGCATCTATTTTAATTTATAATTTTTAAAGGCAATAAGTAAAATCATTAGCTAATGTGTTTAGCTAATGTGATTAGCTAATAAAAAAACTAGTGAACTCTTTTCTCCCTTATGCAGAAACTGTTTGAAAACCTCTGAATAAAGCTTGATGGAAGTTAGAGATCGGATCAGGTGATCTCACAATTCATTCACCTACTTCCTTTACCACTTAGCATCCACCAGGAAACACTAGCATGACTGACCATTATGCCATTTTAAATGGTTTCTATTTTTGCTCATATGATATTTAATTTAGACCTTTAACTAAAGATCCAAAAGAAACAATGATGTCAAAATCAAAATAACTTAAATGAGGAGCATAGAAATTATAATTTCAGAAACTCAACTCAAAGTTTCTTTCCCTGAACCCTCCATTTCAGGATCAGGTAAAATCCTAATAATACCCATAATTCTCCCAAAGAAAATCAAGATGTTGCTAGCATTCTAAACAGCAAAGCTAAAAAGAGAAAATATTTTGACAATTTTCATTTCCCAGGCACAAAACCTACCAGTTCCTACTGTGTGTAATTGCAGAGATGTGCTTGCAAATAGCAGCCTGAAACCAACACTGATCTCATAGATATAAAACAGAAAAGTTATATTTAAGAAATACCCCACTAGTTTTGGGGCCGAAAGAATTCCAAACACTAGGTCATGAAAGCAGCTTCTATCTCTGGTTAAATTTCAACTTGTGTTTTAAAATACATTTAGCAAAATCAAAACACAATAGATTTTTTCAGTTTCAGTAAACCATGATTTTTCAGATATAATTTGATACAAAATTCATTAAGTGAAAAAATAATTCAGTAATTGTATAAATATTTAAGGGATAGCAAGGCTTTTATTATTGGGAAAGGAGATCTCAAAAACAAACAAAAGCTGGGTAACTGGTTTGGACAGACAGTAGCATTTCTGAGGGTATTGGCAATGCAGGGAGCCTAAGCCAAGTCATATTCTTTTTTTTGCTGAGGAAGATTCACCCTGAGCCAACTGTTGCCAATCTTCCTCTATTGTGTATGTGGGTTGCTGCCACAGCACAGCCACCAATGAGCAGTATAGGTCCATGCCAGGGAACTGAACCCTGGTTGCCAAAGCGAAATGCATCGAACTTAACCTCTAGGGCACAGGGCCAGCCCCCCAAGTCATATTCTTCAAGTCACTGATTACAAGGCTGGATTCCTCAAAGGAGATCCAGCCTCCAACTGAAGGGTTCCTTTCTAAACATGCTAACTTAGAGAAGACACAGAGTTCCACAGTTCTTTGAGCTAAATTCACTGAGCTGAAATGCAACTCCTTTCTCTCACCTCAGGGTGGTTAACATGCTGGGGAGGAAAAAGAGGGTGAGAATCAAACATCTTAAAATGTAACGAGTCATGGAGAGCGCCCAAGAGCAAGTCTGCCTAATGGCCGACCTGCAAAGGCCCTCCTAGGTTAACACCATATGTCACTAAAATTGTGTGCTATGGCAAAAGGGTTCCCTCGTTAGTGCAGAAAGCACCACAAACTTCTGGACAGGTGAAACCCGGAGTTGGGCCAGGGGTGAAGGAAAGCAGGTTCAAGATAATACTTTACATGGGTTGCTCTATGGAGAATCCTGTGTGCATCATTCAGGACAGGCACAAAGGTAGGTGAGGTGGTTCCTTCTCAAGGCTGTCACTTCACACACCTGCCTGCTCCCCATTCCCTCCACCCTGACTCTCAGCCAGAAGAGATGATTTGCGGTAAGGAGTTGAAGCAAGAAAATATCTCTTGATTACTTTTATAACATTTATCAACGATTCATTAAACCAAATCCATGATCCTTACAACATTCACATAAGAACATCAAAGAAGGCCATTTGTGGGGCTGGCCCGGTGGCGTAGTGGTTACGTTTGCGTGCTCCGCTGCAGCGGCCCGGTGTTTGCAGGTTCAGATCCCAGGTGCAGACTTATGCACCACTCATCAAGCCATACTGTGGCGGTGTCCCACATAAATTAGAGGAAGATGGGCACAGATGTTAGCTCAGGGCTGGTCTTCCTCAACAAAAAGAGGGGGATTGGCAGTAGACGTTAGCTAAGGGCTAATCTTCCTCACACACACGCAAAAAAAGAAGGTCATTTGTGTTTGGGACTTTCTTACCCAGAACACAAGAATGCTTCTGTGTTGTCCTGCCTCTGGCTGATTCTCTGTTGGGCCGCAACTGCTAAAGGCACTTCCCCTTTCAGAGATATTAGTCACAGCGGCATTAATTTGTTACTACAAAAAGTCTTGCTGTTTTCCATTTAGATGGTAGATATTACATATTTTTAAAATAATATTAAAAAATGAAACTCATACTATCAATGGGCAGTCTTTAAAATTCTATGTGGTAGAATTAATTAAGGGAGGGTGGAGAAATAATTAATTCCCATGTTTTAAAAGAAGAAATAAATAGAAATATCAACAAAATGTGGAAATATAAGAGACTGGAGATGTCCCAGTAAGCTAACTGAAGTCCTTGAACTGTACGAAGATTTCAGACAAAGACCCCCCACTCAGCAGAGAGGAAGTACTCCACTTGGGACGGGTTCTTCACCAGGTTCTTTGGTCCCCTTCCGGAACATTCCTCAAAACACGATGTGGACAGTAAGACTCTTACTCAGTTCTTTTCATATAAATCATTTTAGGGACTGGCCTAAAGTGCTGCAAAGAGTTCATAAGACACAGGTCTTTGATCTTTGTGGCTTTGTCATGTTATGTTTTTAAAATTTCTGGAATGCACCCAGGGAGGCAAACTGCTTGACAGAAAACACTATAAATATCCAAATAAATAAATACATACAAACATCTGGAACCCTGATTAAGCACCAAAGTTTTAGTTTTTTCAGGGAAGGAGTGGTGGGGGGAAAACATCACTGAACAGCATTTTTATTTTTACGGAAAAACGTCCTTTTCTTTCCTTATGATAAACCCCCTCTGACACTAATAAAACTTTTAAAAAGCTCAAGTCTATAAGTCACATGGAAAGTGGAGCCGCTAGTGTTCTGCAGCTGCCCCACAATAAAGCAATTTAAATGCCATTCCAGAACCAAAGCTTTTCTGCAATTCACTTTTTAAATAACCAGCGGCAGATGAGTATCTATGAAATATTATTCATTATTTATAGCTACGAAAGTAAATCCAGGCAATATATTAATCCATCCTCAAGTTTTAAATTAAGTGTGCACAAGTAGAAATTCTAACTCATTATGTAACAATTTTCCAAGTTAAAGGTGTAATAAAATATGTTGGTTTTCTCCTCTTTGTGAGGTGCTTTGAACAGTAATAAACAATGAGAAGACAAAATTTGCCATAGTCATACCCGAAACAATTAAATTAAAATCAAAGAATCAAATGGCCACAAACCACGTGGTTAAGTGTGAACTAGGAGTCAGATAGTTACATAACTTGTGACATGTTAAAATACCTTCAAGTTTAAAAAAAAAAAAAACCCAAATCCCATTCTACCCCATTATGAGGTTCCCCAACAAGACAGAGCTTCGGCAAGTTCAGAAAGGCTGTGTGATAAGGCATCTCGCCCAACAGAAAGATCTCCTACTGCTCGAGGGATAAAGTTAAAAATCCTTCACGCGACCTGCATGATTCCACTCTGGTCTGGTTCCGCTGTGCTCCCGTCCACCTGCCTCGCCCACACTCACCCACTCCAGCCAAGCAGCCTTTGTTCCCTGGTTTCCAGGCCTCATCACCCCACTCACCATTCCCACGTCCTGGATAACTCCCACTCATTCTCTGGTCAGTTCTACAGGAGAAGCTCCAAGAGCAGCCCCTCCTCAAATCTGCTTAGGTCACCTTAACACTCTCATGTCCCCTGAGCCTCATCTTCCACAATGCCAGTCACAACCAGACTTCTATGGTTACTGATGTGGTGTCTAGCAGAAGACACACAGGTTTTGGTGACGCCATGCCCGACTCATCGTGTTTCTCAACAGATGGATGGAAGATTAAGTGAATGTGCTTAGAAACTGGCATTTTCAGTATTTGCCCTGTTTAGAAAAGAGACATTATGGGAACTTCATTATGAGAACTGAGGCCAATTTGAGACAGATTGGCACTGACCACCCAAAGGAGTGATGAAAGAGATCACCAAAGGTTGGTGCCAATAAAAGGTGGGGGGAAAATAACCATTAGTCAAATTCAAAACAAGAGGAATGTTCCAGCTTGTTCCTGTGGCAGCTGTAACCCAGAAACTTGGCCCTGTGACAGAAGCATGAGGGTAAGCTGTGTGGGGGGTAGCTGAAAATACCCCCTGCTCCAGGAGCATCCCCTGCCTGGGCACCCCCACCACCCACACCAAATGGGACAAGGAGTGCTCAGAAACAACATGCACATTTACATGGTTCTAGTCTGCCTCCACCTTAAGACAGGCAGGATTTAGGGAAATTGTTTAAACTCAACAAATAAAAGAATTTACCTTGCTCTTCATTCTATGCTCCTTCTTTGCAGCTTTAAGATATTTAACCACCCCAGTGTCATATTCAGTTGTGCTTCCCCACTCAGTTCATACCCATACAACTCCCCATCCCAGAAGCTGTTATATAAGGGAAAGATTCCAGTGCCAAATATTTGAGTGGTTAATCACATCTATACCAACATGTACTTCCATAATTGCCACAACACGAAGACAAAAAAGTTCGTCGACTCCGTGCTGACCTCCTGGCCTCTAGCACTCATTCTGATCTGTTCTACAATCCACCGCCAAAACTGAATTCTGTATGTTGCCTCAATTATCCCCACGCCCCATCTCTCCTGACTCCACTCAGAATGGTTCCACTTTCTCAGTCTTGCCTCAAGTTCTCCTTCTTCCAAAGTCTCTCATCACCGTGATGTCAGCCACTAAAGTTCTCACACATCATCACCAGCCCAGGGCAGGCCCACCCTCCTGCATAATGAACATGCCCACTAGGCTCTACGTTTCCTCAGTTGTAGGGAGAAGTTGTCTCCGTTCTCCAGTCTCCCTCAGAGTAGAGGCCAGTCAATGGATCCTCCACGGCCTCTAAATGAGAGGCAACAAAAATAGTCTAATGGCAAGCTATCGATTATCCAAAGAATGTGCATGTGTATTACAACCTGATGTGGAACTAAAATTTCTTGCACAAGTAAACGATATGAACAGCAAACCATCTCAGTAGCCCAGGTTACCAAAGACAGCATCAGGGTTCTGGCCTTGAGAATCAATACACATTTCTTTATGGACAGTTAGAAGACATCCACAGGGTAATGTGTCCTTTCAACACAAAAATCTAGGAACTACGGAGAGAGTAGAAATTTCTACATAACAAGAAAAGGGCTTGAAGAGGGTTTGAAATCTATAAGGAAATCATTTAGCTGAACTTTTTTTTTTTCTTTTTTTGTGAGGAAGACCAGCCCTGAGCTAATATCCATTGCCAATCCTCCTCTTTTTGCTGAGGAAGACTGGTCCTGGGCTAACATCCGTGCCCATCTTCCTCTACTTTCTATGGGACGCCGCCACAGCATGGCTGACAAGCAGTGCATCAGCGGGGGCCCGGGATCTGAACCCGCGAAGCCCGCGCTGCCAAGCGCGAACTAAACTGCTGCGCCACCAGGCGGCCCCTTAGCTGAACTTTTAAGAAAATCAGAAATTCTCTATTGGCAGGATCTACAAAAGTGTCTGTCTGCCGTTCCTGGTAAAACCCAGTTGACATGTTTGCAGGAATATTCTTGACTGAGTATTTATGAATTTCCATGGCTAATTTTTACAGACTAGTTCTTCTTCTTTTTCCTCCAAATGCATATTCTGCCCAACATTCCCATCGCTCTCAGGGTATGTCTGCTATTGTAACCTACACGAACAAATATTCATCTCCTAAGAGCTATACTGCACAAGCTTTTCATGCATACATATTAGGAGAAAATCAGGCTTCCGCAGGACATCAAAGTCCTTTCAGACCATGACCTTAACCGTGTTCCTTGCCAGCGTTCAAAACTTGGTCGCATTAAATAATAGCGGTGTAGGCTCATAACGAAGCAAAAATCAGTGCAGGATCCCAGCCTCTCACGCAGCCCGACTCCACAGGCCTCAGATGAAAAGTCATGTTGCTCCTCACTGAAAGATTTCCGTAGCGCTGAATAGACCCACTAGTCACAAATCTGAAATTGCTAATATTTTCATCAGAAAGGAGTAAGAGATCTTTAATTCACCAAGATGTTACAACCTAGAGGCGGCAAAGCGGCTCCAGGCTGAACGGGTTGACCTATCGAACGCCCTGAGATGTCATGGAAACATGAACGGAGAGGAGAGCCCAACAGAGCGTCTTTCTTTTCCGGGTCTCACTCTGGGTCTCTAACTTTTGTCCAAATGAGTTCTTTACCATCCAGTCGTTTTTGCCTAGCATGTGTCCTCCAACTCAGCAAAGAGAAGAAAACAAAAAGCTTCAAAAGTTAAAGAATTTAAGACTCCTCTGAGGTGCAATATAAAGACTGAAAACACAGAATATACCATGAATATAAAACTTCATATACATTCTCACTAAATTGCATATTACAAGGGGGGTGAGGAGGATTAGTGACATTTCTGATAAGCAAACCTTAATATGTTTTAGCCAATATTTGAAAAGAATCTTAGAAGTGAGGGCCAAGGGGAGGTGGTAGAAAGACCACAATGTTGTGTTACTTTAAGGAGAAGCTGGCCCAATCATCCAGGGAGCTGGCCACGCCCTAAGCAAATGACAGGTTTTATTCAGGAAACCTATTTCCGCATTTCTTACTTTTAAAAAGACCCGGGATCTGGTGCAGACCTATACACCACTTATCAAGCCACACCATGGGAGGCGTCCCACATATAAAGTAGAGGAAGATGGGCATGAACGTTAGCCCAGGGCCAATCTTCCTCAGCAAAAAGAGGAAGATTGGCAACAGATGTTAGCTCAAGGCTAATCTTTCTCACCAAAAAAATAACAATACAACTGTCTTGCTATAAAATATTGAACCCATAAAGATAAAATAATAAGATTTCCTGGACACTATTTTCCTGCAGATTTCCAAATATTGTTTGACTTCTGTAGAAGACAAACAAGCAAGAAAGCAAAACTCTAACATAACTGCAAAAAAATTAAGACAGGCAGTAAATGGAAGAATCTCTGTCTTTCCCATCACCACAATTTGTGAGAGGTAGAGGGTAAGTAGCTGAAAAGTAAGCCACGTACCAAAGCCTAAATAAATAAAAGAAAGAGAAAAGGTGTTTTTAAGTGAAAATTCATCTGCATCACTACATCTACAGCTCCAGGCTACAGTGATCGTAAGCCCTAAACCCATGCCAAGAGCAGCAATGAACCACCAGACACCCCTGTTTTTACAGAACAGCTGGATGGGATTCCCACAACATTGGAAGTCATTTTACTATGGTTTTCCCAACAGGAACCTTCTCAGATCTCCATTCTGTCCACCCCAATTACAAAGGCTTCCAACCGTGTTATTCTCCCATTCAAAGTCAATATGAGCTCTATTAAACATTGAACTTCATTTCCAAAATAGGACACGTAGGGGAAGTTTGATGTTTATGCGAATGATTAAAGACGTCTTAGAATGGTTAACAGTATTTCTAATTGGGTAGGATTTGAGAACTAACACTCTGTCTCCTTCTCCCTCTTTCCCTCTTTTAAGTTATAAAAAAATAAGCTCATGCCAATTGCTGCACTGTTTTTGCTCCCAGGAAGGACTCGAATACCAAAGGAGAGCTCACTATGATACCACAATCCCATGTTATCTAATACCAAACACTGTATATTTCAGAGCTAACATTTTCCTAACATATGATCAGTTATGAAATGATAGAAACTTTATTTTAAAAGTCCTGACAGTGTCCTGGTGAAAGTCTCAAAAACTGAGGGCCATGAGGAGGCTAAAGTGATCATCTAGGTTTCAGAAACAGCAACCTTTCCTGCAGATGAAAGATCCGCCCCGACTGTTCTGGGACTAATTCATTCTCAAATGTGAAATCCTCTGAAAATTAATAAAAGCAAGAAAGCTTGTGTAAAAGCTAGATAAACAGAATGAGGAAGGTGAAGACAAAAGAATTTCAAATATTTCTTACTCTCATATTTGTAACTCAAAATTAGGTATCAACACACACACACATTCAGATACACATATCCATCTATTATATACACATTGTAACACCTGTTTTATACGATGAATTGTCCGGGTCATGCAACTTTTCTTAATTTTTGAAACTACTTCTGATTAATATGATGTCCACACTCATTTCATAGGAAATAACTGTGCTAAACATAATTTAATCTTTACCTGGAGAGACACCATTATTGTGTAAAATATTATAATACATAGGAATGGGTGACATGCCTTTAGAAAATGCCCATGGAGAATTCAGAATACAGTCTGGTTACCTTATGCAAAATTCCCAGCACACTGGCATATGGAGATGCTTAATAAATGCTGAGTTAGAATCTGAACGCTGATTAATGATTTTGGGAAATCTGGTTCTTTAATTTTCAATTACAGGCATCATCTCTCTATGGTTCCCACAGAAAAACCAATGGGGACAATAACAAGGGGACTGAACAAGAAGGTAAAGAAGAGCATGAATCTGCTATGTACAGGCTCAAGAGGCATAAGAGATTGCAGCAGATTTCTTGTTGCTTTATTGCTATCAAAGATGAAATGAGACAATGGAAGTGACAGTATTTTGATAAGTTTAAACTGTCAAATTTACAACAATGCTATAAAATGACAAGACATAGGGCAATATTCCAAATATATCACACTTCAGGCTGATCTTCAATTTGATAGGGAGCTATATTATAACTACCAACAGATGACACCTCTGCCACGCAACAGATCTCTAAAACATTAGGGAGTATATGGAAACTAATACTGTCATAAAAATCCTCTGAAGTCTTTACAAACAACCTATTTTTTATTTTCTTAAGATTTTATCTAATTATTGCTAAGCAGGATGATAGAATCATTGAATTTCAGAGCCCAAGTCCTCTCAGACATTATTGAGGTTGAATACTAAGACTCAGAACTAGTTAGGCGCTCCCTGACTATCTATTAATACAACTACTTGGCAGGTGTTAAACTAACAAGTGCTCTGTCTTCATTTAGGTCTCTCCACCCAAAACTATGTATTTCTTCATATACTTCAATGCTATTACACCCAGCCAGTAATTTATGGCATTTAAATTGTTACTTTATTAACGTTAATTAGGCAGTATTGATAGAAGAGTTGCATTTCCTCTGTTGAGTTTATTATTCCTTAACTGCTTTAAAAATATAATCTATAGTTTATAAGAACTAACCAGGAATCTCATTTTCCTCCCAGGCCGCTTTAACCATATTTTGAGCAAGAAGAAGTTTTGAAGTATCAGATGTCCATCTGATAGAAATGCAGAAGGATTGCCCAGAATTAACTGGAGTGAACAAACCACGAAATGTCTCTAAAAACATCCCATGAATAAAATTTGAAGGCTCGACAATCTAAAACTGCCTTAGATCAACTTTAACTTTCACTTGTGAAATTTGTCATTTTTCATGCTTTTTGAAAAAGGTGAATACATAGAAGCTCTACATTTTGACCAGTTATAGCATTTTTTAAAAAATAATAAGATCCTGCTACTCTTAAGAAGTATATCCACTTCCCTGGAATAATTCCAATGTTCCATTTAAATAGAACTTATTTTATAAAATTTCAAACTGTCTTTCCTTAATTACACAATAGACTTCTGCAATAAACTTCAGCCGTATCATTTTCAAACAAAAAGTAAACCAGATGTTTGGTACTTATATGCAAAATTGAGCTCTCATTATGAAACCAAATTAAATTTAAATGAATTCCAGAATGAAGCTAAGCCCCGATGAAAACAAAAACAAAACAAGCAAACAGTCAAAAACCATGCTATTGATTTTGTTTTGTGGCTTGTTAGTCTCGGTCATTTATCTATTTTTCCTTGCATCCGGGAAAATACATGCACCCTTCCCCACCCTCCCCCACTATTTTATCAAAATTAGCATATTCATTTGGATTTTGTAAATTTAAAACAGGGCAAAAAAAATACCCCCCAAATTTTATCATGTCACTTAATCAAAAATCAACCAATGTCAGCTATTTGCTAGGCACTGTTTTAAATGCTTTACATATATTAACTCTCACATGCATAAAAATGGTTAGACTATTACTGTACCATAATCCTCACTAAACAGATAGAGTTAAGGCAAAAAGAGGTTAAGTAACTCAGCAAAGATCTGTCAGCGGCAGGGCTGGGATTCGCATTCTGGTGGGCTGATTCCAAAGTCTGTTCTCTCCACCACAGGGCACCATGGATCCCGACTTACACAGTGGTTCAAAACCACTATAGGAAAACCATTCAGTTTGGTGATGGTAAAGTCAAAGGTCACTTTATTTGCTGGTTAACTTTCAAACTTTAAATTTCACATCTCTTTAATAGAATCCAATAATATGGGTCTTATGCTGGTGTGACAATCTAACTAAAAATAAGTCTGTCTCCTCTGTCTCTCTCTCTCACACACACACACACACACCACTCACATCAATGCTGCTTAAGATAACTGTGCTTCAATCAAGAGGATCTTGACTGTGCCAGTCAACTGACCGGCACAGCTATTCCAAAGCTGTGTTCCTAGCCGAACTGGGAGAGAGCAACATCTCAGCTTACATCTCAACCCCCTGTCCAATAACAGTTTAAAAATGTCTACTGATGACAAAGTTCTCTCTCATCTGGCATCAAATAAAAAATAGACATATGAATTAAGAGGAGAGAAAAGATGAGCTATATTTTTAAAAAATTTAGCAAGGCTCGGGGGAGGCCCAATGATGTAGTGGTTAAGTTCGATCACTCCGCTTCGGTGGTCCAGGGTTTCCAGGTTCAGATCCTGGGTGCAGACCCACGCACAACTCATCAAGCCATGCCGTGGTAGGTGTCCCATATAAAGTAGAGGAGGATGGGCACAGATGTTAACCCAGGGTCAGTCTTCCTCAGCAGAAAGAGGAGTACTGGCAACAGATGTTAGCTCAGGACTAATCTTCCTCACACACACACACAAAATTTAGCAACTCTGATATACCAAGAACCAAGAGAAGAGGAAACACCCGAAGACCAGATCAGTTAAGCATTAAATTCCTAGTGTCTCGATTGTGAAAGGAGACGTGAGTGGTTAGAAAATTTGGCATCAAGGGAAATTAAAGCTTCTTCCTTCAATTTTTAGAATTCCCTAATGTATGAGTTAAATCTACTCACCTGGTTTAAAACTTGACAATTCGTTAGTAAACAGAAGCATATCTGATGGTACGATAAACCGTCAATTGTCTGGATTACACAGGTGCTCCATTTTATTACTCTGGATATTTATGTAAACAACTATTTATTTAATCTTGAAGTCAAGGAATAATAATTTTCTAGTAACACTGATTACTCATCATCTTGAAATATGTGTTTATTTTCCTTCCATTTACAGGACTATGTCAAGACATTTAAAAGTTGGCACCAGTAAGAAATACATGTCTACAATACAGCTCATTGGTAGAACTCATTAAACCATATTTGACTCCCTTTTCATTTTTATGCTAAGTAAAAGGGAGAATACAGAGAAGATTTATATTAGCATGAGATATAAGTTTAAGATGTTACTACCATTTTATTCTCAAAAAAAGAGAACAATAAATTTAGAGTTCCCCCAAAGGAAATAAATCTTATGAACCTCAGGCCACTCTCACATCAACAGGAGAAAAAAGAAAAAAATTCTAAAAATAATGACTACTTACAAGAAAGCAACCATTTCCTTCTGAATCTATTTTCAAATATTTAAAAGTAATGAAAGAAATTAATCCATGATTCTATGTCTCAAAGCACTGCTACTGATCTAGATATATGGAATTATATATGTGAGAAAATATATTTAAGGACAAATTCACATACATAGCAGTATCTGTGCAAATATCTTTGGGTAGAACCAAAAGAAGTGGGTGCATTGTTTTTCTTACCACACCCTCAAAATGTCTATACTTTTTGATTATATGCTTCAGTCAAAGAGTGAAGGATGAGATCTGTCACTGAATCAAAAGAACGCTTCTAAAAACTTCCACTTGAAGTTCAGAGAGACATCATTACCTAATTATTGACTTAAACATCTCCAAATCAGGGACTTAGGCTGAAAATAAACCAGGGCAGATTCGCTGGTTTCCACTGATGTATTCACAACACGTTGCTCTGTAGCACCGCTTTCTACCAACAGCTGACCTGGAGGCAGGATTTTCCTATTACGCGGAGCATGACTGTATTTGGAATAACGTCTGGATAAAGATTCTTAAGCACATAACAAGTCTAAAATAGACTTTCCAGGTGTTCAAGAGGTTGAAACATTCCCCATGTGATACAATCTATTAAAATGCAAATGCAAATAAGAAATGAAAGGAAAATATTTCCAGAAGAGAGAACTTGATTTTATGATAGCTTTCCATTTAACCACAGTATTTTAATAAACTTCCACTCAAAGTGTACTTTGAAGCTTGTCGTCTTTCTTTTAGATGTTAAAAAGAATCTACTTAAATGAGAGGGAAATTTCTTAAAAGATTAATACTGGTTTCCAAGAATGAGAAGAACACTCAACAGATCACAGTTGATTTCATGATAACAATACTTATGGGGAAAATGTCACTGCTTATGTTCTACCTACTGTCAAAGCATTTGTAACACACTTCTAAAAAGCCCAAAGAAATGCTTGTGTAGATACTTATAAGCACAACAGTGGAAGGGCTGGCTTCTCTCTCCTTACTCTAACCCGCTTTTAGGAGATGAGCTCTAGCACCCAAACAGTCCCAGATGGGTCAGGAAAGCATTTGAGTAGTCAAGAGTCTGGTTAGAAACCGGGTTGAGTCTGAGGGAAACTAAGAGATTATGATCTTAAAGAATCAATTACTTTTGTTTGTTTCCTAAATTCCTCTCACACTCCCACTGGTGTGACTTCATTTTGAAAACAATTCGTCTTGTTGCATGAGAACAGTTTTTGGAAGTTTCATGAAATCAAGGTCAATCAATTACATAATTGATTATGAAAAAGAAATACACCATAGGGCTACGTTTGTGTTTGTGTGTGTTGTGTATATACGTGAACTGAGATCTCCGTTCTATAGTTGTATTAAATTCTGAATCTGTATCTTTTCCATATGGAATCACAGAATACTGACAACGGATGGTTTGTTCGTTTGTTTTTTTTTGAAACAATCCATCGTCTGCAACTGTTTAAGTTTGCAAATGCCTTGAAGACAGGGTCTTTTTGTCCCAATGCTTGGAACCACAACTGACAACTAGTAGATGACCAATAAATGCTTGATGAGTGAAAAAGCCCCCTCTTTTCACCTGTTAGAAACCTAAGGCCAAGAGAAGTGAAGTGATTGGCACAGCTACTCCAAAGCTGTGTTCCTAGCAGAACTGGGACATCACAACATCTCAGCTTACAGCTCAACTCCTTGTCCAGTAATAGAGTTAAAATGCTTACTGATGTTTTAAAATGGATTAATTCCTCCTCTTAACTTAAAGGCAAGTAGTTTATACGGTAAAACTATAAGGTACCAAACATTTAACCCACAGAGCACCAACAGTCCTCTTCAGTGCATAATTAAACCCCCAGGAAATGTATTAGGTGTTTGAAATGTTCATTTCCTTGATTGGTACCCAAGAGGGGAACTTGGAACCTTGCAGAATGTGGTTCCAGGAACTTCCAAAGGACCAATATATATATATATGGTTTTCTATTCATGTCATCACATACCAGAAACAAAGTCCACCATAAACAATCTATTTTATTTAGTAGAATCTATCAAATTCTACTTTGGAAAATAAATTATAGGAAAGAGTTCAACTTTTGTAAGACAAAAAGGCTCAAATTCAATTGCAACACTGTCAAGTTCCATTGTTCTTTACAGGCACAACATGGAGAGATGCAAATACTCTTCTAAAACCATCCCTTCTTCTATCCAGCCAACAAATATTTACTAATCAGCTACAGTGTGTCCAATCCCAGGTTCAGAAGATTTTGCAGTAACACAATAGATATGCTCTACAGAGCAGAGAGCCCAAGGCTAAGAGAAGAGACAAGCAGTCAACACATAATTACCTAAATTATAATTCAACTGTAATCGCGACAAGTACTACCAAGATACGATGAAAAACACAACCAAATTATAAACTCTATGGGAAAGAAATGTCACAGGTTCAATGTTGTAAATATCCAGATTTTTTTTCATTTTCTTTATGGCAAAATAAACAATAACAATGTTTAAAATAAGGGGGCAGGGAAGAAATGATAACAGAATATGAAGACTCCAGTTATAAAATGAAAATCAAAGTTCACCCCATGGTCTCACAGGAGAGCTTCAAAATCAAATCTTTGTGGGGAAGTACTTAGCCTTATAACAAAAGAGTGCAGATTTGCAATCCAGCAAATCCCCATCGACTCCCACTTAGTGTCAGAAGACTAAGCTTTATATATCTTAGACTCTCAGTAATATACTTATCAATATCTATTCATGTTGAAACTGGCAGAAATACTAGTTCCAGTTTCTTTTGAAATGGTTGTACAAAAGCAATGAACTATGTCATAAAGACACTTGGATGTGTTTTCTGACTGTCACAAAAAGCTAAAATGTTGAAGTAATAATAGGGGAGGACTTCTAGATGAGAGTATTTGAATGACTATAAATTACATTATTTATATATTTTATACTTAATTTATAAATTATAAACTACTATAAATCATACATCTCATGTAATGCCAAATTACTGAGCATACTAACACCAGAAATTGGGGTACACCAGTGAAGTCTTGAGTAGCAAAGAGTGCCCAGCTCTAAGTTCTAAGACAACACAGATATCAAACCAATAAAAACCTAGGAGTTTGGGGGCATTAACATCATAGCCATAAATATTAGAATGAAGTAGAGAACTTATACATATTATGAGATGTGTGTGTGTGTGTGTGTGTGTGTATATATATATATATATATATATATCACTTACTATATTCCCTATGGGAAAATAAAAAAAACACAAGTAAAATATCATCCTTCCACTTTCCTGAGATATTACATGATTACCACTTTGAATAAGGCACAAGCTTACCAAATCTTATCTTTTTAAGATTTTACTGGACAACCACAAACACAGTGTTACTAACCCGTCAGTATTTCCATGTATGATTATTATGGAGAAAAAACATGAATAAAGAGTAATCAGAACATTCTAGTAGATTAAAAATGTACACCAAAATGGTGCAATATTTACCAGCCGTAGACGAGCACTATAGTAATCATCTTTATAGAGATTACTGACAAAATAACAATAGTAATCAAATATATATAACTATGTAACTATTTAAACTAGTAACAAAGGCTTTTATGATACTATTAGCGTAAATGAGCAACTCCCATAAAAATATGACTTAATATCACCCTGATAAGAGTTTAAGTACATATAACCATTGTTATGTGAAAAAACATTATTTTTAATATGTGACAACTCAACAGGATTTAATTACCACACCTACTTCAAACTATTAGCTGTTTCATTCAAACCTGAAAAAATAATATTTATGTGGCTATTGAGAATCATTATGATTGATGCAATCTTTTGTGTTATTCCCTTTACAGTCACTTGCATTTGTTATTACTAACAAGGAAAAATGAAAGGGGAAATGTGCGTTTTTGTTTTGCAACAAAGCTTCCCTGATGATGACTAACTTCTTCCTTTGAACACAAAAAGCCTCTTTAACTAATGTACATATAAATATGTTCTTTACAATGTGCACTAAGCAAGGAAAAGAAGAAAAAAGAAGGCTGGGACTTAAGCCAGAATTAAAAGCAACCTAAGCAAGATGCGCACATGAAAGCCGTCAGGACAGTTGTTATTCTTATTCTCGATTTCTTACAGCTCAATTGCTCTCAAGGAAGAAAAATCATAGTTTCTTTTAACCATATCCACAACAGATCTCACTTGAAAGGAAACACAGCGAACGATTTGGCATGAATGGGCACAGTACCAATTTTCCAGCCTCACTACTGAATATTTATGTCGGTGACGAATGATGACACTGGTGAAATATTTTAACATGAAGCCTTGCCTTGTAAATCGTCTGAATGATGCTGTGTCAAAACAACACCTATCATAAATCAGAGGTTTTAGGACCAGTACTTCTTGTCCTAACATGCTACCTGCTCAGCAGAATCACTTGTGTGAACAGGCATAGATTAATGTGTGCTAAGCAGAGCCATCTTACCTCCTAACTTATAGAGCTATAATTTAACAAGCCTATTATCGTCAAGGTAATTTTGACAGTGCTGAAATATTATACTTGTTAAAAATATGCATTTAGCACTAACTCCAGTGGTCACTGGAACTGAATAAACAGATAGGTATCCCTACAATTATCTTTCTTCTCCACTGATGCTTCTTTTTTCTGGCAAGGCAGCGGCATGCTGACAATTGATGTTATAAATAGTATACTAAGACAGTTTTTCTGCTAGTACAAAAAGCTCACCATGTTGCTTTCAGCTCACTTTTCACTTCTCCACGAGTTACTCAGCAACTTGTGGTGGATGCTAAGGAGCATCAAGTAATAGAACTATAGTTCAAATCTCTACCACCCTCCTCTCCCCAACCCTCAGCTCCTACACGATGCACATCCTCATTCAGCATATGTTAGATTTGTGAAATCATCTACAGAGCCTCATTTCCCACTCAGTCAAGCTGGAAATCTTAATCCTTGGGGCAATTTTTGATTGGGAAGGATACAAGAATATGCCTCAAAGTCTAGGGCTACCGTTCCTGCTCCATAACTCAATGAGCACAGTCCCTTCCACTAGAGGATAAAAATGACAAAAGAATAAGTTTGTACATTTCTTTTCCCCTTTTTATAGTGCTTTAGCCTTAATTTGATCTGTCAAGAAAAAAATAATGACAGAATTGTACTCATTTGTGGTTTTTTTTACACTGGATGCATAAATAAGTGACCTCACACACACACTGAAAAAAATCAGTCGTGTGAAATGAACAGATTCCACAACCCATATTAACTTTGCACCTCCCTGAGAAAATAAACAAATGCAACATCTACTGACACCAGCGGCTCAGTTTCTTAAAGCCAAATTAACAAATAGAAAGCAAATAAACAAATATTTATCTGGAATCCATTACCATCAAAGCACTCAACCAGGTGTTATGTCACCATAGAAAGGAATGAAAAAATAGGACAACTATCCACTCCTCTTGCCTCCAAAACGAAGAGTGAAATTCTAGAGACTTGATAAGAATAAAATGTGCCTGCTGACTCTGATGATGTGGAAGAAAACTGAAGAAAGTGTGGGGTCATATTTCTCCCTGAACTCATGTTTAGGAAGAAAACAGAAACTGTTCACGTAAGCGACCACAATCTACCATGAGGAACTAAAATATATTCAGTCAAGATGTCGGTGGCTGCCTATTCCAGTTACCAGGTAAGAAGATGTCAATTAAGAAATCCAAATGACCTTGTTTGAAATGCTAGATATTCTAGGACAGCACTGTGAGTAATTCTTTAATAAAGAGTTTAATATTTCAAACATAACAAATCACAACAATACTTTTAAAATTCTGTATCAACACTATGAAATACAAAGACCCAAGCTATAAAAATGAAATTTCCAAGAAAGCTTTAAAATAAAAGCAACCAGGTTTTGCAATAAGGTGCTCTTACATTATATCCCTGACATAATGTAGATCATGCTGCCCTCTTGTGCCAGATGTAAAAAATAAAATGAATTTAGCCCATGCAAGGAAAACATGATTTACATTTAAAATAGCATCATCTCTTAATTTCTGAATGACAACAGTCATGCACCTCATAATGACATTTCAGTCAACAATGGACCACATATATGATGGTGGTCCCATAAGATTAGTACCATAGAGAACAGGTGTGTAGTAGGCTTTACCATCTAGTTTGTGTTAAGTACACTCTGCAATGTTCGCACAATGACAAAATCACCTAACAATCAGTTCATCAGAACATATCGCCATAGTTAAGCTACGTGTGACTGTACTGCTGATCTGGGATTTATGTTACCCATGCATTAAGATCTGATAGAATTGAAATGGGGCTAGGATAGAAGACAAGTGTTGACTAGGAAGTGGCAGATGCAGCAAACAGCACAGAGACACAGATCACATCTGCAAAGGCACTATTCAACTCAAGATGCAAACAAAATGTGTAGGAAATGTCAGGGCCACTGAAAATGTGCGGCTCTTTAATAGACATGCACAATACTGTTACTTAAACACATCAAAGGAGAAAAAAATAAGAAATAGAGATGGATAAGAGGAAGGAAAAAGGAAACTAGTTTTTGCCATTCTAAGGCCACACACTAGGTGATTCCAGTTTTACCCAGATACCTTAAGATTTATCAGGTCATGAAAGATCAATAGACAATAAGGTATCACATTACATAAAAAAACTCAGTAACTTCATGCAATCCAAATTTCACAGGTTCAAAATGGAGAATAACTAAGTCATGAAGCTTGGAGAGCTGGAACCTTCTTAAAAATCAGCTCTCTGGAATGATTAAACTGTGGTCAGAGAAACTTTGCTACTGAGAAGAAACATGCACTTTCCAGGCGTACCCTGCCCTTATCCTTAAATTCAAGTAGGTGAACTTGGGACTTCAGGAGGACAGCGGTGTTTCAGGACCCTCCACTGAAGGCCTGGTTCACTACATAAGTGCAAAGCGTCACCCGCTAGTTAACAAAATGCATGAGGATCTGGGAGGAAGCATGAGAAGGGAGACAGCACATCCACGGTGGGAGCACTATGGATGAATGTAAAAGGCATTTCCACAGTCCAGTTTGGGGTCACTGAGAATATTCCAGCACAAGTGGAAACTGGAGATGGGTACAGAAGGGAGCTCTGGCAAGACCTCTGCAATTACCAAGCCAGGCTGTGGTACGGGCAGGTCCAGTGGGCCTCTGCCTGGAGTTTCTAGTTTCTGTACCAGTGACCATTCCAAGACTAGTTTGCTGGAAACTATACACTGGCAAAAGTCCATCCTGTCCCCTCAGTTTTCTAAAATCCGGGAGGTTGTCTAGATCTTGAGCTCATAGGAAACCCAGGGACCCCTGGGTCTCCCTGACAGGATGCTCTGAATAACAAAGTATTGAGAAGACAAAGATATGCTTCCTGATCTCTTCATGCTGCTCAGAGAACATACTCTGTAACTCAGGGGCATGATATTATGCAGGGCACTTGTACACATTTAACATAGATATTTAATGGAACTTAAAAATCGAGCATGTCTGCCTCTCTACTCTAGAGAGGGGAATTTTTTTATATATCATATAACCACTAAAGTACATACAATCAATTATATGTCCACTATGAGGCATGATTCATAGCCTTGGCTTTTTCTTCCCATTGTAAAAAATGCAAAAACTTTACCCAAATGGAAACTTAAAATCTGCCACTTAAAATTTATTCTAATTTTTAAAAATGTTTAATCTACCACTAAAAGAATAAATAACTCATGGCCCCTAAACATTTTGAGCAAACTAGGCCTATCTTTGGAGTACTTAATTTGGTCTTCTATTTTCTTGAAGGAATAAAATCCTACTAATAGATATAGGAGGGGAGGCAAGATAAACACTAGAGTGCTGCTCTAAGATTAGTAACCACGAAGATTTAGAGCTGGTCCCAAATCCTTGAATAATAAATAAATCAGCACATGGAGAAGCCTACAGGACTTGAACATGAAGAGCCTGGTTAACTGTGGTCATGAACATTCAGAGGCTGTGATAACAGAAATTCAGGCCGACTTCATGCTCCAAACTTTATGACTGTAGTTTTCAAATTAACTGGCAAAGTGGAGCAACTTTATAGCCGTAATAGTATATAAGCCCTCCAACCGCTTTCTAACTACAGCTATAAGAAGACTGGAGACTTGTGTGGGCCTCTGTTGACAATTCCTTGTGCTTTGCACAGTGCCTGGACTAAACAACGTTTGTTAAGTAAATCTACATAAGATACTTTCCAGGACAGTCTTATCTAATCCTCACCCCAGTCTTGTGAAACAGGAAGGGCAGCAGTGTTAGCTCCATTTCACAGGTGAGAAAGTTCCAAGATATCATGTTGTCATCATCACTAGGACTCATTAGGCACTGACCGTGGGCTAAGCATTACTCTAAGCCCTGTGAATGGATTAACCTGCTTAATTCCCACAATATCTTAATAAAGTGTAAATAGTATCCCCATTTTACAGATTAGAAAACTGAGGCACAGAGAAATTAAGTAACTAGCACATAAGTATTAATATAACTATAACCAGCTATTACAATCGGTAACTAGCACCAGGACTGAACCCAGGCAATTGGTTCCAGAGACCACACTTTTAACCACAACAACCTCCTACTCTGAGATTTGCCTGCCTGACTGTCTCTAGGTGCTTTGGCCTTGTCAAAGGCTTGTTAATGGCCAGGCCAAGGCTACTCCTGTGTTCCCTCCAGCCCACTTCCCTGCCTCGACAGGCCTGGCGAGTATCACCTGCACAAACAAAGCCACCCTGGGCCTCACCACAAGTCTAACCAACTGACCAGGTGGGGACGTATGTTAATGAACTAGCTCTTCATAGGAACCCAGGGCAGGAGGCGACCTTCAGAAGGAAGACAGGTGAAAGGACTCAAGGCAGAGGCATCAATGACTTGGAAATCACTAGGGACACTCACTAGTGAAGATTCACCTGGCAGGTACAACAAAGCCTCTAATGTGTAACCAAGTCTACTTTAAACCTATAGAGTTAAAAATTTTTATTGAAGAGGATGCTTACATTTTACCAATCTTGGGTTTTAATTAATTTTTCATTACCATTTTAGATAAACCTCATTGTTGGGCACATGCAAGAGCTCTGAGGTTCCAGAGATGGATGGGCAATGAAAGAAAGAAACACCTAGGCTGTCTCACATCTGAGAGGTTCCACATGAGAAGGTCCTTCCTAAAAGGATGGACCTTAATGCCACATAATAGCATTATGCTATGTAATACATCCAGTGTTTTAGCAACTAGCCAACCACATTTAAAGATGTTTGCATTGAATGCGGGGTGTTTCATATGCCACACAACAAATGGATTCCTAAACCATTCTGCAAAGTGAACATTCCTTTATTTTTCCACATACACATGAATTGGAGGAAAAGGTTGTATGCCCCCTCTATTCAGATTTTCTCTGGTAGGAGAAAAATATCAGTGAAGCTTTTTGGAGAAAATGAATCAACACACGTCATGATTTTCTTCCAAGCATCTCCTCCATTTTCAAATACTGAAATGTAATCAGATACTAAATGTGTTAATAAGACAAATTTACTGAGAAACTTGGTGTCTGACTTACCTATTGGATTTCTATCAAAGAATAATATGGGAGCTTTCAAAATGGACTCAAACATTCTGTTGTGCAAAGTTTGTGAAGAATTAACAAGGACGTAGAACATCAACAGACATCGTGCTATGCCAAAAAGGATGGTGGCGACAGTTAAACCTGAAACAAAGAAACATCACTCAGAGACACAGGATCTCTGCCTTTTCTTCAACGATGCTAAAGCATGTCAGGCAGTTTTATAAAGGTATTATGTATTTTACTCAATAATATATCTGGATTCTATAAGACTTTAAAGCATTCACAAAATACATTTATAAAGAAGAATATGAAATAATTTATTTCTCTCATTAAATAGAAGCTACACGGAAAAAACATCAGACGTAAACTACAATTTCATTCTAGGCTTTCCTAATTCAATTATAAGTTCTATTAAAAACTCTGAAAAAAGACAATTATAAAAACTAATTGATCTTCCCTTTTCCATATTCCAAATCTTAATATTTACAACATGTCCCATGATCTAAGATTGTGATGTTTTGATAATAGCATGTGATATTAATAGGAAATAGGAGAAATGATTTACCATTTCCTTGTAGAAAATGCCCAAGTAACTTTAAAAAATATGAAAATACCAAATTAAGTTGCATGTAGAAAATCTCTTAACTGAATTGCAAGAAAAAACAAACTATATTTTACTGAGGTAATCTAAATGAGCAACTAATCTCTTTCATTAAGTGTTTTATATAAACACAAATCATTTTTAAATGAACATAATCATTTAAATTATGTTACATTAATGACACAAATGAATACCTACTATGCACATACAACTTAAAATAGCTCTTCTAACATCTCTTGAACTCACAGTGTTAAAAACAGAGTGGGGATAACCTCTATAATAAATATTCCATCAAGGACTTTTCCCCCTTCAGATAATACATCACTGTTGTTTAAACTCTGAAAGCTGCTCAAATTCCTAAATTCCATCAGCAGGCATTTTCCTTAGCCCACCATCCTACATAAATGTAGAACAGCACCATTTTCCTTCTCCCTTTAGGTCTCCCATCGTCCGCCAATTCGGAAGGTAAACAGCTAATGGATTTAGATTTCTTAGCAAGTGATCAACAAAACAAATACCAAATTTCAGTGAGTGGGTTCTTACAAAGATAACTCACTCTATCTTCACAGAAAGCTTGTTTGAGCGTTTCCTGTGGGAATATTTAAAATTTTAGATGAGGATTTCCTTTAAAAAGTACGTAATGCTACACACACACTAAGCAGTCTTGTGAAAACAGAGCGCTGTGTTATATCAGTCTGGCGAGCCAAATGTTAAATTAATCACGCAGTTGGGAACGCGATAACATTGTGATCTTGAGGTAAGAAAGAGAAGGCATCCTAATTCGACACTGGATTCTTCCCTGCTTAGCTTCTCTCTTAAGTAATTAGCGAAGCCCAAGAGATAAGCAGTTTGGTGAAGGGAGCTTCGCATACCTGCAAGGGAATAATGCTTTTATGTGGGGGGCCTGGCTGCCAGAGGATTTCATCCAAGTTCAATAAAAGCCAGGGTTTATTCAGACAGAATTGGAACAATCAGAACCACAGGGTGGGGATCCATTTCTAATCCCCTTGCCCATCCATATAATAATATAAGATTTAGCTAAAGCAACCTATTAGAATAGACAATAGCCACATATTTCCAGTGGCTGATTTTCTGAATGCTCAATCCTGGTTTAACTTCCAAAATCCAGTACAGAGCAAATTAAGAGTCTTCATTCAACCTCTTTCTTCTAGTAGATTTTTAAAATAATTATTCTAATTAATTCACAGAGTAAATGCGACTCAGACTCTTAATCTGTTAAGACATTACTGAACTACTCCTGGAAGTCCTAGTTACTCACACAGGCTCACTGTAAGCACCTCCGACTCTCGTATAATAGACCAAATGATTAAGCTTTACCTGCATAAATTCCTAAGTACCAGTTAAGATCGAGCTTCTCGGTTACATTTCCATTTACAGTGACATTCAGGGCGCCTTGCTCATTTGCCCTACGGAACAAGACATAAAAAATACTAAGCTCTAGATGGAATTTAGATAAATGCAAAAAAAAATTAACCTTCATTTAGGAGACACATTTTATGCTGGAAAATGATTCCCAGCTCACACAGTACTGTGTATGTCTACCTTACAAAAATTTCGTTTGAATTGTGACTTTCAGTTCTCAAAATTGTGAAGATGCTGCTTAGGATCAGACACCGGTAGAGACCATTACAGGTGATACTCCACCAGCAAGAAGTTTAATTTTTCTTCAGGGAAACTAAGTGAGGATTAGAAGAGGAGGCTGAACAAACCCCACCTTTCCCCAACTCTGAGGTTTCATGTCGATTTCACAGCACATCGCATCAGACCAGAAATAACTCACCAGTATGAAAGCCACCAGTCCTGAAGAACGTAGACCACCTAGAGTAGGGAAACAAACAGAAAAGTCAAACACTAACATTATTTACCAACTCAAAACTCTCACTCAGTAAAATGGATAATCAAAAGGCTCCAGAAAACACAGATGATCCTTCCATCTCAGGTCTGTGCCAAGCCCAACATCCCAGATAACAACGGGTCAAATAAATGCATTTTACATTTTAAAATCTTTAAAAGACATCCTTTTGTTCCTAGAAGTTCTGTGTAACACACATGCAACACCAGTAAGCATTACTTATTTTGTTCCCCACAGATAGCACGTTTCAATGCAAAATACAGTCCAGTCATGGGTCGCTTAACGACAGGGATACATTCCGAGAAATGTGTTGTTAGGCAATTGTGCCATTTGTGAGCATCACAGAGTGTACCGAAGGAGAACAAAATTTGCCACCCCAAAATGTGTCTCTTTAACATGAGGACTATTTTGAGCTGATTATTTTTAAGAAACAAGACTCAGAAAGTTTTTCTTGTTACCTCCCCCTTAACTGCCTAAAAGAAGACAGATTAAAAAACCTGTCTCAGGAATTGAGCTATCATCTTAGCATAATATGAACTAAGTGGTAGACAGCCAGGAACCTTTGTTTGTTGGGCTCCCTCTGTGTTCTATGTCTGTTTGGAAAATATGCCTTGTTTTCTAAACGTTTGCTCCTTTTCACCTACTTGTGAATTGCCTTCCTTCCCTTTGAAGTCCCTGACTCTCCCCACCCCCAACATCTTCTTTTGTCTTTAGCTGAGGATGGTATTTAAGGTGAGCGCTTGGGCCATTTTGGTTTCCTGGGTTTCTCCCATATATACGTGTTATTAAACGTTTGTTTTTCTCCTGTTAATCTGTCTCTTGTCAATCTAATTCTCAGACCAGCCAGAATAACCTAGAAGGGTAGAGGAAAATTTCTTCCTCCTCTGTGGTATCATGCACAAACCTGGATGATATGGCCTACTACACACCTGGGCTACGTGGTACTGAGCTTATGGGACCATCGTCATATATGTGGTCCATCATTAACCAAAACATCATTGTGTGGCATGTGACTGTATAAACAAATACAGTATAAATAGTACTATAAACATCAAGCTGAGGGTACAAAACAAATGTCCATATTTACCTGAGCTGTGAGGTTTAATAGAATAAGGAAAATGATGACAAGCCAGTGAGCACCAGCTGTGAAGTAATTCTTGTAGGCCTTAAGACCAATTTTTCCTTCAGAACGGATCTCCTCTGGTAGCATAACCTGTTCATTCTCGGTCTAGAAAGGAAAAAAGGCAGTGAGAGACAAAATTTTAAACAATGAACCCAAAAATTTCAGAAGGTAAACAATGCACTCCATTGGCAACGCTGTGGGAAAACAGACTCTGGTTTCCTACACTGGTAGGAGTGCAAAATGGTACATCTCCTACAGAGAATGGTGTGGAAATATCTAGCCAAACCATATATGCTTTGACCCTTGGACTCAGCCACCCCACTTCTAGGAATCCATTAGAAACAAAGAAACATCATTCGCACATGGTTATTCACTGCTGCGTGGCTGTGCTTAAAGTAGAACATCGTGATTCCTGCACATGCACAACATACTCGATTCAAGTATAAACGCAGAAGCTTGTTCCAAAATAATATATACAATGATATAGAGGTAACGTATCACTCTAGATTATTTGTGTCACTTAATGACAGAAATAGTAGGGGCTCAAAATATTGGCCGAATACAGTAAACTGAGTTCAAACAGCGAGTTGGAGTAATGAGAGTTTGGAGAGCCTATGATCCGAATCTATTTGGTTCCTGAATTTCAGAGAGTGATTCCTGAGTTTGGAATGTGAGGGACTAATCTGTACACTTATCAGAATCATCCAGGCTCCTGGATTTTGACAGTGAGAATTTGGATAACGAGGAATACCCGTATATATTTTTAAGGGAGATCTAGTGCATTGCTGTCTGGAAGACTTAGAATGCATTATAGATTCACACGACCCCAGGACGTCCTTGGCTCTACGCTGGCCACTGGGGATTCAAAGAAGGATAAGATGTGGTTCTTCGTCTTGAAGGGTAAGAAAAGAAAATGAGAACTAACTCGCTACAGTATCTACTGGGTGCTGGGTCCTTTGCATATCCTACTTCTGGCCTGTCACGAACCATGTGACAGGGAGCAAAGTAACACCAGCAGTCATCTACAGTGCCAGAACATTCCAACATATAAGAAAAACAGCTGATTTAATGTAGGCCACAGCAGGACTCAGTCTGAGGGGGACTTCAAATTAAGCCTATGGATGCAAAAGAGAAACCTGGGGCCACCAGAGCAAGTAGGATTTACCGACAGTAAATTCAAGAGTTCTAACAGCGTGAGCCACATACACCAAGGAATGTATAGTTGTACACCCACAACTGTTCTCCATGAGACTCTCCATCAGACACCCAAAGGAGAATCCCAACCAGACTTGCTCCCTTTGTTCTGTTTCAATTCTACCAATTCCATGGAAAAAGGCCCTGGAACCTTAGGATCTACTTTGGGACAAACAAAGACGTCATGAGCGGTGTAGACTGAAGATCCTGAGGCCACTAAGAGCGGCAGAACCAGGGCATGTTGCAAGATGAGAAACTCACATCTTGGCCCTCTGGAGTGCCATCTTTCAACGAGGGTCTAGAAGACTGTTGAGACCAAACCGAAGATTCCGAGAAGGTCCGATTCCTCAGCATGGGAGTTCCTGGAGCTGGAGACTGTTCAGTCTCTTCATTTTCCTTCTTTAAAAGGGAACCAAAATCTACCCCGGATTTCAGAAACTCAGTGTAAGTCCCCTTTTGCACCACTGCGCCCTAAAATAAAAATAAGAATTTGAAAGGAGGACATTTGCATTTGATAATACTAATTTAATAATATATTAATCAAGAAAAGTTAATTGGTCTAAAATTATGATTTTTGTGAGAAAATTATCCTTAGGTCTGAAATTCTCGTTGACAAATCTAGTTCAGCTCAACTTGACACAGAACTGAGCATGCTGTTCTCTGCCAAACCCTGTGTCATGTGCTGGGGGATGTAAATGTGGAATCATGTGTTAAAACTGGAGGTCACTGACACAACTACCATGGGCACTTAAGAAAGCAAAAAGCACAGATGGTGCGAGTATCAGTACAGTCCTTTAAGACATACGGAAATTGAGATAAGCCCCATGTAACAAGTAGAATTGAAAAGAACAGAGTCAACTGGGGAGGATATTGCAGGAAAGAAACTTGAGATAGACATGGCGGTGGGCACAAGCACATCCACATAGCTAAGAGTCACTCCTCAAATCTTTGCTGACCATTGTCATAGATCACGTGGCCCAGTGGGACAAGATGTGTGGGAACCAGCCCTGGACATGGAACCCATGAGTGGCATCTTCATGGTCTTTACTCTAAAACTGCCCCACAAACTCAGGAAGTTCCCAACCAGACATTCAACATTCTACGTCTTAAACTAATCAAACAGTGAGGCCATTAGGCAGAGGTAACTATAACGCCTTGGCAGCCTATGCAAGCAAACCAAAACCTAAGCCAGAGTCAACGCACTCAAATGGGAGAAAATGAAACTTAAGAACAACCACTCACAAGCAGCCAAGGCTTTCCCAAATCAGGCAACAGCTCAAGCTATAGCCAATCAAATAATTTCCTTTGAACACACGTGACACCTCATGGCACGGTTTCCCTTCCTTAGGAAGTTATATAAAATAATGTGCAGGTGTTTTCACTCTTTTCTCACCCCATGAAACAAGACTCAGCTGATTGACTCAGTGGCAAACAAAATATGACACAAAATCCCAGGATGCAAAACAAAGCAAAGGAGGGCAGCTCTGGTAAGGCAGGTCAGGCGGAGGAAGGAGGCCCAGGACCCTACCTAGTACACCCCCTCATCCTATTCCCTGAGGTGGTCGGTCCACTGAGAAAACTCAGTGAAGCTTTTGGGAACCATCTGATACTGCAGAATTAGAAAATTATTCATGATATATTGTCTTGTTCCACTTGGGAGGCAAAAATTCATACACCCTATTTGATGACATTACCACTTAGCATCTCTAAGATGCACAGGAACGACTAGTGGTTTAGAGAACAATTTTACTCAGCAGCCAAGCACTGACAATGCCAAGAGGGGGCAGGAGGCAGCCACCCCCTCTGCTGTTAGAGAAGGACCAGACCAACAGTAAGGATGGACCCCAACCCATCCAGGGGTGCTCTCCAGTGGACAAATGGTTGTCTTGATGGTATTAAAACTGGAGGTGATGTCCTCAAAAGAAGCAATAAGGGGACCCCAAAACACATAGGGACGAGCTCAACAGGTTCTTCTCCTGCTCATAACACTGCCAATACGGGTTTTACCACGCCAGTTTCACCCCCCTGCATGAGATTAATTGTTCTCAAATTTGAGGAATCTGAGGTTCCTGTTCCTGGATGAGTGGGAAGGAGTCGACACATGGAACTGCTTCTAAAGAGGCAAAGATTCTGCATTTTTATAATCTTTCTTCGGGCAATATAAATTCACTTGATGGAGTGAGGGATTTGACCAAGGTCCTGTTAAACAGACAAGAGTTAAGGACAGAGGTGCTGAGGCACAGAGGCAAAGAAGCCGAGGAGTGAGCAACCACTGAGCCTGAAAAATTCTCAGGAAACTCCACCCTCCAACCATACTAGCTGTTGTGGGTCGAATGGTGGACCCCAAAAAGATGTGTTCGAGTTCTAAACTCGAACTGTTCTAAACTGTGAACGTGACCTTATTTGGAAATACAGTCTTTGCAGGTGTAACCACGTTAGGATGAGGTCATACTGGAGTAGGATGGGCCCTAAAATCCAATATGACTGAAGTCCTTATAAGAAGAAACAAGACTCAGACAGACACAGGGACAACATTGCATGACAATAGAGGCAGAGACTATAGTGCTGCAGTACAAGCCAAGGAATGCCAAGGATTGCTGTGAACACCAGAAGCTGGAAGAGGCAAGGAAGGATTCCCCCCAGGGCCTTCAGGGAGAGCATGGCCCTGCCAGTATCTTGGTTTCTGATGTGTAGCCTCCAGAATGGTGAGACGATAAATTTCTGTTGTTTTAAGCCACCCAGTTTGTGGTACTTTGCTATGGCAGTTCCAGAAACTGATACACTAGCCCTAGCCCATACTTCTGTCTTCTGAACTTTACTTAGACTTCTAATTGCTTCTCTTGTTGCCCCTCCAGCAAACGTCAAGAGGGGTCCTTTAAAATCACACATCAGACCATATCACTCCTCTGCTCTGGACTGTCCACTGGCTTCCATCCCATTTCCAGGCCCGCTGCCCACTGTTCTGAGACCACCTCCCTCCATGCTCCCCCTGCCCGCTCTGCCTCAGACAGTGGCCTTCCTCCAACATGCCAGGTCAGTTCCTTCCTTAGGACCCGCCACTGGACCCACTGCCTCAGATGTCCCTCCCCCAGGTGACTGCATGGCCAGCACCTTCATGTCACTCAGATCCCACGAGGCACCACCTCCTCAGGGAGGAGTCATGACATCAGCCCCCAACCCCCTGTCTTTCATCACATCTATCCCCATAAAAACCCCATGAAGCCCCATGACGGCAAGGACTTGTCTTGGAAGATGTTCTTTAGGGAAACTGCATATGACAATCAAATGGATATCAACGTCTTAATATCTCTAATTTCCAAAGAATACACTTGGACTTCAGTCATGGAAGAGGAAAACGCAAAGTTCTAAATAAAATAGCACCACTATCCTTAACAATTTCACTAGAACAGTTACAATTTAGTAACTTTGAGGTAGCAATTTTATATACTTTAGGCTTAGAATGTAATACTGACATTTCTACATGTCTTTGGATTCATTCACAAAGGCATGAATACCGGCTCTGAGAAGAAAAGGACATAAAATTGAGGAAGAAGAGGGAGTTTACACAAACCCAAAAGAGTGCCTGACCTGCTGGGAGGCCTTGCCTTCAACACATTTGAGTGCTAGCAAGTTCTACAGACTTCCAGAAATTACTTACATCTTTCAGTATCAGAATCTGACTGGCAGCTTTTAGGTACTGCAACTGATGAGTCACTAAGATTCTGATCTTCTCATGCAAGGTTTGACAAATACACCTATAAATGTAAAAGGTACAGTATGCAAAGACACATTAATGGGGGTGCTCCAAATTGAAAAACGTACATTTTGAAAACATGAGACAAAGACGACACAGTAGTCAAAAACCTGTAGTTTAAATACCAATATAAATACAAATTGAATACAAATACAAATTAAACACAAACATAAATCAATGAACCCAACTAAGTCCAAATTCACCAGCAGCAAACCTGAGTCCAGCTCCACTAAGAAGTTCTCAAAAGCAGTCCAGGGCGGGTGGCAGCAACCACTAAGCTTTTATTCCTAAAACTCAGCTTAACAATTATTTACATATTTCATGCTGAAAAACAATTAGTAATACTGAGATTCCAAAACCTGACAGAACTAAAATACTATTTTATCACTGTAAAGGAACAGAAGAGGGAGGGATTTATGTCATATAAAAATGTGTATGGGGGCCGGCCCAGTGGTGTAGTGGTTAAGTTCGCACACTCTGCTTCGGCAGCCTGGGGTTCACAGGTTCAGATCCCAGGCGTGGACCTACACACCACTCATCAAGCCATGCTGTGGTGGCATCCCGTAGACAAAATAGAAGAAGATTAGTACAGATGTTAGCTCAGGGCCAACCTTCCTCACCAAAAAAAAAAAAAAAAAGTTTACATTTTCTCTTAGTTTCCTAAGTGATTATTTATGATAATTTATGATGTACATATTAACCAAAATAAAAAAGTCTTAGCTTCTTGGTAACCTTTGCCAGAGTGCATTTTCTAGACACTTCTTCCCAAATAACATTAGGTAGAAAATGAATGCTAGTGCAGCCTCGATCAATCCCTACAATATTCCCAGTCCCATCCAGGAAGCAAATCTTTCATTAGGACTCGATAAACCTTCTGAATGTGAAAATGAAAGAACAGAATCCAAATGGCCCAAATCATAGTGGAAAATCATCCAGTGGGTCAAAGGACACGCCAATTCTATTAGCCAAGACCCACCTCGTATTTAACCTTAGAGTTTTTATTTACGGTGACCTGTCAAAGTGCTGCTACATTTTAAATGCGAACCCCTAGGAACTCAGCCCCACCCGCCTCCCACAATGGTCTGCACAGCACCGGACACCAGGACCCGGTGACCACAGGCTGGGATCCCCGAGTCCCGCCCGGAACAAATCTCAGGAACACGGGTCACAACTCAACCTGCTGAGATAGGTCAGCTCAAGAGTTCTGGAGGCACCTGGACTGGAGTTCAAATCCCTGCTCTGCCTCTTACTAGCCCAACAATGTGAGACGGCTACTAAACCTCTCTGAACCTCAGTTTCTTCATCTTAGACTAAGGCTAATGTCAACTCACAGGCATGTTCTGAGCAATAAAAGTGCTAATCCCTCAGTAAATGTTAGCTCCCTTCCCCACTCTTCCCCTAATTGCAAGAGGCCATTTGCTTTGGATTCAGGATAGAAAGTCCTAAGGGGACACTTTTGAGACTGGCCCCATGATCAGAATGTAGATGGACCAGGATGTAGACACATATACTATTGCTTCATTCAAGTCCAAATGGATTACTTTTTCCCCTTTGACACGTCTTCATTTGGCTTTCATACCTAAGTTTCTCATCCCAGTAAACTCCTCTTCAGGCTTAGTACTAAAGCTTTTAAGGGAATTGTTTCTCCTTAATTCAAAATTACCTGCCTTTAATCCCTGAAGGCGGATGTTAACCTAATCTGATGGGTTGCTATGTCAGAGATGGGCCAACTCAAAGTTTTAAAATGTTTTCTTCTTAACATTCCATCACAGATAAGGTAATATAAATAATTACAGTGATGTTATCAGCTGATGGCTTTAAATTTTTTTCTCAAGTATGCTTTTCATCAAAATCTCCAGGAAAATACTCTATTTTCCTAATTTTTAAAAGTAAAAATTTCCAACTCAGGCCATATAAAATGACTGATTCAGCAACGAGTTGTTGAACTCTTATCCCACATAAGGACTGTGTTACAAGGTCTCACAAACCGTGGTGAAGGTGATACATATAAGAAAAACAGAGTGACTACCTTCATTCATTCAATCAACAAACATTTGTTGAGGTGCCAGGCACTGTTCTAAGTGCTGAGAACACACCTACTGGTCAAGGAAACAGCCAATACTCTACATCGTGTAGAAGGAGACGCACTAAATGAATATGAAAAATGCACTAGCGGGTTGTGATGTGTGCTTAAGGGTTGCTATCTTAGAAGGAGGTAACACGTGAGCCATGAGAATATCTGGGGAAACATCCCTAGAAGAAAGTACAGCAGATGCAATGGTCCTGAGACAGAAACACACTGTGCAAAGGCGCCTTCGTGCATTCAGTTTAGTGGAGGATGCGTAAATGATCAAGGACAACCACTGAGGGCAGTGGGAAGACAGGAAGAGCATGATTCCCCCTGCAGGGACAGGAGGGAAAGGCGGAAAAGTGGTGGCTGCACCTTTCATCTTTTTTGTTTGCCCTGGCACACTGTCCCCCGGCTGTCAGCCAGAAGGAACAGTATCCGTACAGACAGACAGATACGAGAAAGGGCTTGCTTCATTCAGGGCCCTCCACAAAAGCCAGCATGGCTGGAATACGGAGTTGTGTGAGGACGTGCTGGAAACGTGAATGGGGCAGATGGCAAAGAACCTCGTTTGCCTTTAGGACTTGGAGTTGCATTCTGAGCGGGAAGGGGAGTCCGCGAAGGCTGAAGCAGGAAGGGTGAATTGAGTAGGCAGCAGTGAGGGAGATTTGATTACAAAGAACTGATTCGGGGGGGCGGGGGGATGACGTGGGGCTTTCTAAACTACAATAGAATCCATAGCTAGACACAGATTCGAGTGGCATCAGTTCATCTAAGGGCCCCTAACCTGCTGTATGTGATAGAATCCACTTAACGTTTACAACATATAGTTGTAAAACTCGCAAAACCTTAATAACCTTGGATATATATTCATGACTGAAGTAAACTGTTAATGGCAAGTGGAAGTGTAATTCATTCACTTTTAATACAAAACACTTCACATTACCAAGCTTCAACACAACCGCCATCTCTCATAGCATATTGTTCAATCCAATTTTCTAACTCGTTGAGAACATTCTCCAGTTGCTGCTGAGTGATTTCCTAAATTGCATTCGTGCTCCCTGCCCTAAGTTTCCCCAAAGAATGTGGTTCTGATTAGCAAACAACAATTTTAACAAGCTTGCTTCTATCAAGTGTATATCCAAAGTCATTAAACCCGAAAGGTGCAGGAGGACTTTATAAATACCTCCTGTGTTCAGAGAAGAACTTGGAGGAGCTTCTGTGATAAGCACACTGATATTCAGCAATTAGAGTGCCTTCCTCTCTCCTCCCTACTGACACAAATGCAGTGGCCAGCAGAAATTGTTTTTGGAGTGACGGAGAACTTGTGCAGACAAGACGGGTGACACACATTCGCGCGTTCAGGGTAGGGTGTGAGGAACAGGGAGGCTGAGCTACTCACGATGCCAAGCGTGGGGGGGGGGGGGGGGTCTCTGTTACAGCACTAGCACCCTGAACTCAGTAACAAGCCACAAGGCACTTCTCTGACTAAGGAAAAATTCGAGTCACAATCAGGAGGAAGTGGAAAAGGGGGTCAGATCAGAGAGCTGGAGGCCATGCCGGTATCAGCTGCCCTGTTCTCTGCGTTCTGAAAGATTCAACACTACTATGCACTTTCTTTTTATTGTGGTAAAATATATATAAGATAAAATTTACTATTTTAACCATTTTTAAGCATACAGCTCAGTGGCATTAAGGACATTCACATTTGTTGTGCATCATCACCACCATCCATCTCCAGAGCTTTTTCATCCCCTAACACTATGCACATTTTACATACACACTCTAGTGGAGAAATGTCCAGGGACCTGGCCAGGACCCCTGCTTAGTGGATGACGTGGAGTCCCAGTTCCTGGGATCCAGAGCTCAGAGCTGTCTCATGCTGCCTCACTCTCACATCACTGACTGCTCGAGTCTCTTTACTTCGCTCTTTAGGACCTACCGTGAATGAACTGCGTCCCCCTAAAATCACATGTTGACACCTTAACCTCCAGAACCTTGGAATTTGGCAACAGGGCCTTTAAAGAGGTAATTAAGTTAAAATGAGGCTGTTAGGATGGGCCTTGATCCAATCTGACTGGTGTCCTTAGAAAAAGAGATTAGAACCTAAGGAGAGAGACACCAGGGATGCACAAGAAAGAGGAAAGACCATGTGAGGACACAGTGGGAAGGAAGCCATTGGCAAGCCAAGGAGAGGGGCCTCAGGAAAAACCTGCTGACACCTTGATTTAGGACTTCCAGCCTCCAGAACTGTGAGAAAATTGATTTCTGTTGTTTAAGCCACCCTGTGTGTGTGTACTTTGTTATGGCAGCCTGCTATAGACTAAATGTTTTGAGTCCTCCAAAATTCAAATGTTTAAACCTAGTCCGCAGTGTGATGGTATCTGGAGGTGAGGCCTTTGGGAGGTGATTAGATGGGGAGGGTGGAGCCCTCACAAATGGGATTTGTGCCCTTATAAAGGGGAACTCAGAACTGGCTTCCCTCCTTCTGCCATGTGAGGACACAGAGAGAAGATGGCCATCTATGAACCAGGAAGCGGGCCCTCATCTGACACAGAATCTGGACTTGATCCTGGACTTCCAGCCTCCAGAACTGTGAGAAATAAATTTCTGTTATTTACAGGCCACCCAGTCTATTGTATTCTGTTATAGCAGCCCAAACACACTAAAGACACAGCCCTAGCAAACTAACACAGGACCTTATGGTGACTATTTCCAATTAGCTTTCTTTCGGTTGTACGACCTGCATCCTCCACTTGAGGAGGACCTGCCTGCTGTTCTTTCCACATGCCTCGCTTCTTCCACAACTTTACTTCTACTGTTCGCTTTAGTAGAAGGAACTGAATCCTATCCTCAGGCTCTCCAAACCTTTCCCAGTCTGCAGGAGCACAGGGCACTTCCTGTCAAGCCCAGTCCACAGTGAGCTTTCCAGCTTCAGCTGAATACCTACAGTTGCCCACTTCCACTTCCATTAGGCATTCATGAACCTATGCAAGACCCCCTTCAGCCCTGAGTATGCTGAACTTTTCCCATGCATGTGTCTTGACAAACTCCACGTAGAGACAAATTCCTTAGAGGCAGGAACAAAATCTAAATTTGGTCTCCCTTATTCTACCCGACACGAGTCCTTACCCTCTCTTGGCTTACTGTCCTCCTTTGTAAACTAAAATGTTTGTGCAATAACATTTGTAAGAGCATCGATCTCAGTGCACACAGTAGGGCTTCAATGAGTACAACTGAAAGGGCTCACTGGGTTTAACAAGATGAACAGCAAGTTAACTGTGGGGTAGATGTGGTGCTGTTTTAGCAAGAGCAAGTTCACGACGCTTTCAAAGAGGCCGATCTAGACTGCATAGGAAGTGTCCGTCAGCGTACGTTAGGTTACAACATACACAGAAAAGACTCCACAGTTGTTCCACTTGAGTGGTTCAGTGGCTAAGCAAGAGCCAAAGAAAACAAATTCCAGAAACACAAAGTGAGAGTCAGGAGTTAAGCCAGATTCTAGATACCTAGTTTCAAATTAAAGTTAACCCTACATTTGTGGGACTTAAGTACTAATTTTAGTAAGAATCCATGAAGCAACATTAAATTATTGAAGCCATACTCGGATAAGGAACAAATCATTCTTAAATTCTAGATTTTATGAAGTACTTCCAAACCTTCAGAATAATAAACGTGAATCAACAAGGCCTTTCCATGGAAGCCCTATGTTGGGATGGAAACTTCAGTTCTAACGTGCCATGAACAAATGATGGAGGACAAGAACTGGCAGCCGAGTCCCAAGTTACCGAGTCCCATCCTTCACAATTTAAAAACTGCACATCATCTTTCTCACTCCTGGGGTCTGACCCATCCACAGTGTCCTGGGTATCAACTGCAAGGAGCAGGAGGAAATTTGCCGTCGATTTCTTAACTCCCTAAAGCACATCCTCACACTGTAAGCACCTTCTGTATTCCCCTATCTTGACCTTATATTTATGCAATATTTCTCTAAAATGGATCTTCTGTGTGAGGGAAGGGAGGGAAAAGAGGGATACCAGAGTAGAGCGAGCTGAGTCTTCTGAAGCACAAAGGCTTTCCTTAGCCCACTCTACAGGGTTCTTAGAAACAGAAATGACACAAAACACGAGCAAACTCACAGTTCGAACAAGTGCCTGCTAACTTCTGCATCTACTGCACTGAGAGGATCGTCCAGGAGGTAAATGTCTGCATCTTGATACACCGCTCTAGAAAACATAAGGAGATATCAGACAGAAGAATGCCACACGCTCCCTGGATTTCATCTCTGAATCACCACAGTGTTCAACAACTTGGATGATGTTCATTCCAAGAGGCAATGAAATAATCCAAGACTAGGGTTTCACACAGCACCCCCACCCCGCCACAGTAAGCGGGGTCCTTGAGCTCACCACCGCTAGAAGCAGCATAAGTGGCGTGTGCAGAACAGCAACTGAAATGCGATTTACCTTGCAAGGTTGACCCGGGCTTTCTGCCCTCCACTCAGCGTGGTTCCTCGATCTCCTATCACAGTTAGATCTCCATCCTCCAAAAGCTGTAAATCCTATATGGAAATAGAAAAAAAAAAAACTTAAAATGTGTTCTACTGTCATCCTAAACTTTTGGCATTAGTTCTTAATACATGTATTTGATCAACAACAATGGATATGTTTCATAGTGACTAAATGGTAACCTTGAACCTTTTAAAAACTCTCAGGGCTCTTTATTTCCATTCTATAGTTCTTCACAGCATTCATGCATTTAACCATTTTAACAGATATTTCTTGAGCATCGACTACACGTCAGGCATTGTTCTGGGCATGATGAATTCAGCAGTGAAGAAAACAGAGTCCCTAGAGTTTCCTTGGTGGGAAATTAACAAAATGAAAAATTAACACAACCAAAAGTACTAAGTACTAAGAAAAAAAAAAGGGAGGTGGCTTATGGGGATAGAAAGTGAAGCAGGGAAAGTACCTCTTACAGGGGGGTCGGGAAGGGCTCTGATCAGAGGGCATTTAAGCAGACACCTGTTGGAGGGTGGAGTGGGCTTGCACCCATCTGGACAGAGTGCTCCATGTGGAGGAATGAGCAAGTGCAAAGGCCGTGGGGCAGATGCATGCCCCAAGTGTTCCAAGACTAGCAAGGAGGCCAGTAGAGCTGGAGCAGAATGAGTAAAGAATAGGGGGATGAGGCAGAGACATAGGCAGGAAGGGCCATGGTTTCACTCCAAGTGAAATGGGGAGGGAACCTGGGGGAAGACTGACATGATCTAGCTTAGGTTTTTAGGGAATCACTCTTGCCTCTTTTTGGAAAACAGATGGTAAAGGGGCAAAGATGAAGGCAGGACACAAGTGAGGAAGCTACAGATGACAGTGGAAAGGACTAAAGGGGGAGTAGTGGACAGAGAGAGAAGTGGTCACACTCTGGACAAGTTCTGAAAGTAGAGCCTGTAAGACCTGCCAATGGGATGAGTGTGGGATGTAAGGGAAGAGGAGCAGTACATTGTTTTTGGCATGAGAAAGGGGGAGAACAGGATCGCCATTTACTGAGCCGGGGAAAACGGTAGATGCAGGTTTAGGCGACTTTGGTTATGGACGAGCAGAGATGCCTACTGGTGACGTCAAGTTGTAGCTGGATATACAAGTCCGAAGGTCTGTGCTAGAGGTACAAACGTGAGAACTGTTAGCACACACACGACTTTTAAAGCCACGGGGCTTACTCTATCGAGGAATAAGTGA
Organism: Tapirus indicus; assembly: GCA_031878705.1. Lineage (NCBI taxonomy): Eukaryota > Metazoa > Chordata > Mammalia > Perissodactyla > Tapiridae > Tapirus > Tapirus indicus. The sequence goes on along the minus strand of CM062930.1, from coordinate 15,322,766 downwards.
GTCTTTACCAGCCATTTTACTGATCTCTGCCTCAGCTTCCCACAGAAAAGGGCCAACACCTGATCCACGTCTTCACAGCCACACTTAAGGCACAGTGACAGAGTGACAGACAAGATCTGTACAAGAAATAAGAGCAGACCAGGCAGGAAAAAACAAAGGAAAAGAACAGTGTGTTCGAGGGACACCAAGCAGATCAGCTGGACTAAGTAGGCGCTCATTCTGTGAAAGCCAGGAAAAACTCAAAGCCAAGGAGGATAAGTTCGGATTTGAGGATCTGGGGATCTATCAAAAGTTATATTTGAGTATTACCTAAGAAATAAATGGACAAATCACAGTGCCTGAGGGAAAAAAGTTGAGAAGAACATCTCCAAAATGACAGGATAACAATCAGGTTTAAGTTACACAATATTATACTAGAAATCTCTACGTATATTGCCTACAATTGTCACCAAACAGATGCTGGCAGAGACAAGTGGAGTCTGGCGGGGGGGGCGGGTGGTTTGTTGGTTGTCTACTAAACCTCACAAGTGTCAACACAGGATACACAGTGTAATCCCTTCCACAGATGACGCCCTCATTTCTTTGTTTCTACTTTGGCAGATTTGGGGAGAAAGTAAGTGGCACATTGGGATCTCCATGGTAAGCCCTTTGACCTCCCTAAGTCTCACTTTTCTCTTCTGCAAAATGTGCTGGAGAAACAAGAATTCCTGAACTCAAGGATGCTGTGAGAATCAAAAGAAGTAAGTATGTGCACAGCCTCCATAAACAGAAAAGGACATGATTAATTGTAATTTACTGTTGGTGACTGACATATTTTCTGATCAAACAGTGGGACCCCATTCAGTCTGATTCAGGGTGAATCACAATATGCAAAGCCTACCACCAAAGAAGAGAAAAACAGCATCTCCATCATAACGCATCCCCTGACAGCCCACAAAGACACAGGCACACACAGAGTTCCCTGCAACCTCAGAGCTTAACCAGATTGCATCAAATGAAAGGCAGCAGTTGCTCTATCATGAAAATTCATTATTATTCAAACTATTTCTTTGCTGAGCTCAGAAATTAATACTGTCTCTTGCTTTTGGTTTTCAGAAAAACAATGAGGCATTTTAAGATAGGTTCCCAGCCTTCCACACCCACACACTATTTACTTGGCTTCCATTTCACTGTTGACACTCCTTGCAAAGTGTTCTGCTTAGTTTTTATGCCTTGATTTCAAGTTGTTTTGTTTTCCTTCTCAAATAGCACCACGCTGTAGCATAGCAATGTTAGCTATTTTCTAGAAAAGGCACTTAAAATCCACTCCTTTGTTTGGCACAGTTAGGGAATAAGAAATGGACTCTCTCTGAGTCTGACAGAACCTACAGTGTGCTGTTGACTCTGCAACCCATCTACGGACAAGCCTCAGATGGGAAAAACATTTCAAAGGATCTGAAGTAGAATCCGCTACTCAAGATAATTTCCTAACCCCAATTTTCTGGTTTGGTTAAAGGGAAAAGCCTGCGCTGAGCACGTATTACAATTCCTCCCAATGAGGGGAAGGTATTCTTACTCATGTTAGTTACCCCTAAGTTAAATTTAACCAATTATCTCATCTGCAACTGCTTTCGCTGAAAAGCAGACACACAAACTAGAGGAAAACCAGAAATGGCTCTGCTGCCTTGAGCCACTGGGCCAGAAACTTATCAAATGCTCTTTAGCGATGGTGGAGACCTACAGTAGAAACACCACTGAGCAGACTGTTGAAATAGTTAATGGGGCAGACAATTCCACAGTCAAAGAGCAGAAGTCCCACGCCTTGCTCACAGCTTTGCTTCCATTTGGAATTGGCTTCCTATCACATCATGTCAATATCCTCCCCATCTCTCCAGGCACAGCTCAAACACTCTCTCCCATTGAAACGATCTCTGAGTTTCCCCAATCAGAAGTCATCTCTCTTTCCACTGGGTTCCTAAGGCTTTGCTTATATTTCTCCTGAAAGACCTGTCTTATTCTGCTTCATAACTTATATGCATGTACACGACTTCTCTCCCCATTAGTCAGCTCCTGGATGGTAAGGTCTATGCACCAAGCACAGTTCTGGATGCCTGGTACTGATACTCTCTAATCCTCACAACAGGCTGCAGAGTGAGTATTAGCCCCATTTCACAGATGAGGAAACTGAGGCTGAGGTTACATAATTGGTCTGAGGATTCTCAGCTGTTGAAGGGAACGGGCAGAATCTGAACCAAGCTCATTTCAATTCGCAGCTTTTTGCTCTTTCTTTCAACACCACGCTGCCTCAAGTGGTTACTGAAAAAAATATTTGAAATAAAGGCAATACTAAAATTAAGTCTAGACATGAAAGTTTCAGTAAATTAGTCTCCATATTTTGATTAGCCTCATGTATCCCTTTGTACTCATGATTTCTTATCTCCTGTCACAATTAGTGATATAGTTACCCCAACTGAGAGATGAAAAAACAAAGATATGACAATAATTATTCTATGATTGTCAAGGCAATCTGAAAAGAAAATGTCCAAGTTCGCAGAAATGTAATAAACATGAGAAGAAACTATAAGCTTGTGGACACCGCAGAGAGGTTTGTAAATTCAAGTGATCCAGGTGGGAAAACATTAAACCAGAATTTATCAATGCTACACCTGTGAATATACATTGCCTAAAAGTTTTCAAACATCCTCAAGTGGTAAAAGATAATGTGAAGACAAATGTTACATAATATATTGCTTATGTTATGCTAACAGAATATTTTTGTTTACATATAGATATATTCATTTCATATATATATATATATATATATATATATATATGCAGAGTACCTATACAAATATCAGCTCAAATAATGGAGGTTATATACTCAGATACCTTCTTTCTATTAAGTCACATTTTGTGGACATGATTTTACCCCAAACTGGCTGCTCTTATAATTAAAAGCTAATATTTTTTAAACATTATTCTAACAGAGTGCTTATGTCCCTAGCAATCTGGAGCTTTAAAATCATTACTGCATTTCATCCTCAAAACAACCTTATAAGGTTGACAGTAGTATTATCTCCATTTTACAGATGAAGGAACTGAGGCTTTATAAGATTCAGACAATTAGCCAAAATCACACACCTAGTAAACAGAGAAACAGACTCCATCCCAGAGCTTTCTGCTCCAGGGCCTCGGAGTTTAACCACGACCTCTACAGGGCCTAACGTTATGACACTGTTTCCTAAATGACGTTCTATAACTCACTACAATGTCACCTTGAACATGTCATCGGCCTAAATCGATGTTGCTAAATGTGACTACTTCATATCTCCCTGTTTTATTACAGAAATGTTTTCAGCTCAACGAACTTAAAAGTGTACTTCAATTAGATCTAGTATAATAACATCTAGTTGTTATTAATATATGTAATATGAGAAATGTTGCTTTTCTGTTTTTTCCTCCAGGATTTGGGGAAGAGGGAGAACGGTAAGGAGAAATCTTGATTATAGTTATATGTTTGTATATACTTCGAGAAAAGGGCTGTAATAGTGACAATAGCTACCACTTACTGAAAACCTGGGGTGTTTGCGTAGTCTTTACAACAATCCTCCACCTCCCCCATTTAATGAGAAAAGAAACTGAGACAAACACCTGGAGTTACTACCCTGGACTGTTTGTCTCCAAAGGCCAAGGCTTTTCTACTACACATGCAGGCCCTGTATTATAGGCCAAATAATTCCAGGATGCCCCTATTATCTGTGGCTGTCTTACACCCATCCGTTGACATATGGATTCCAAAAGGAGATAAGCAAAGGATCTCAGAGCATTAAGTGACTCCCTGCTAACCAGTCACAGATGGCATTTCAAAATGGCAGCAAAACCTCTTGGAAACCGCCTGACCCAATGTCCTCATTTTGCAGCAGAAATGTCAGCGGCCCAGGCAGATAACAGGCTGTGTCCAAAGGGACAGCAGGCAAGTGATGAAGCAGGGCTTTACTACCTCTCCATCCTGGGTGTCCCCTCCTGCCAACGAGGGAATGAGCACATGGGAACACCTACTTTTCTCCAGAGACGTTCAAAGGTGGGAGCATAGAAAAATGGGGCTGAGCTACCACCAGAAATGCAAGGTTGTGCAAAGAAATAGCCAAATGCTGGCCGGGGTCTTTGGAGTCTGATATGGGCATCAGGAGTTGAATTTGATTAAGGTAAAGAGGAAATGCCCAAGATCTGTTTATTCCGCATCCCACGTTCCACCTTTGTCAATCATCCAATTTTTATAACAGCTCTTCCTTATAAACTTCCTCCATCAAGAGCAGCATGGTACTGTGGAAAAATATGGAATCCAGAGTCATGCAGAAACGGATCTGAACTTGAGCTGCAACATTTAGGTGAATCATTTCACCTCTCTAAGCCTCAGTTTTACCAACTATAAAATGAAGATGGTAACATTGAAGGCAGTGGGAAAAGATTAAAAACTCATGTGCCTTTGTGTGTGTGTGTATAAGAGAGAGAGAGAAACAGAAAATGATGACCATGTGGACTCTGAATAATGGGAGTTATTATTACTGTTTTATATTTGCTTCCCCCTTTTCTGATACAGTATACCTACCACTTAGTAAAAATGTAGCTCATGACTGCTAACTTTCATGTCATTTCTAAAAGCACACAATCTCTCAATAACAATAACCCAGGAGAAAGAAATAAAAGCCCATTAAAGAAGCAGGTCTGTTTTGTCTACATCATCATAAAACACTCCTCACCTGATACAATCTATGCTGTTCCAGCCACTGTTCAAGCAAAACGACTATTTCCTGACAAAGCAGGTGTGGAGCCCTCAATACCACACCTTTGAAAGTCCATCCAGCCTTTTCCACACAGTATAAAAGAACAGTCAGACGTCCAGACTGCACTGAACAGACCCCGGGGAAAGACCTTTATCGCTATTATTCACTGATTTTTATAACCCAAAGAGAGTAACACAGCATTTAGCAGTATTTACCCTTTTTTTCTTTTTGCTAAATGATATTCTCCTTTCAGGTGTAAGTTCAGTTTTCATCATGTGTTCCCCCATTTTATTTAAATCCCAACAAACAATTAAACATTTCATCTTGCCATGTTCTTCGAAACTCAGTCATTGAAAACAATCTCTCCCCCTACTGCAATGATGCAGTATTAAAAAGAAATTTTAAAGCATTCTGTTTTCCTTAAATAATAAATTACAAGTCAAAACCAAAGTGCAGAGAGAAATCTATAGACTGAAAGGGGCCTAGGAGACTAGCAACCAAGTGCAAAGTGCAGACCTTATCTGGAGTCTGATTCAAACCAATGGTTGACAAGATTTCTTAGATGATTAATAAAATGTAAACACTGACTAGAATGTTGATGATATTAAGGAATCCTGGTCACTTTTCCAAGTGTGATAATGTGGTGTTTTTTTCAAAGGCATTCTTGTCTTTTAGAGATAACTAATGAAATATTTACAGATGAACTAATATGAGATCTAGGATCTACTTCAGAATATTCTGGGGTGGGGTGGGGCTAGCAGAGGGCAGGGGCAGAGATGCAACAAGACCAACCACCAGCTGAGCATGGTTGAAGCTGAGAGACGGGTACATGAGGGTTCATTACACTATACTCTCTACTTTTGCACTTTTTTTTTTTTTTTTTGTGAGGAAGACCAGCCCTGAGCTAACATCCATTGCTAATCCTCCTCTTTTTGCTGAGGAAGACTGGCCCTGGGCTAACATCGTGCCCATCTTCCTCCACTTTATATGGGACGCCGCCACAGCGTGGCTGACACGCAGTGCGTCGGCGGGCGCCCGGGATCCGAACCGGCGAACCCCGGGCTGCCAAGCGCGGCCGAAACCGCTACGCCACCGGGCGGCCCCTACTTTTGCACATTTTTTTAATTGTCCATAAAAACAAAAATACAGCGAATAAAACTTCACAAACTAAAACAACCCCACACACAACAAAAGCATTCTGTGAATGTCATTATCATGTCAAGATTAAAACAGCAGTGTATGTGTGTGCAGGTGTGTATTTACCCAGAAGACTAACAAAGTATTAAATAACATTTAAAGATATTTCAAAAAAAAGCTTTTAACAAACTTTATAGTTTAAACCAACTCTGTTATTATTTGAAATTCGAGTATACGCAAATCAAAAGTCAATACTCACCTTTTTCAAAGCACAAGCCTTTATGACTTTTTCATATCGTTCCTTTTCATATTTCTTCCCAAATAAAATATTACTCCTCACAGTTCCTGAAAACACCCAGGGCTGCTGAGAAACATATGCGATTCTTCCATGCACATTGACCAGCCCCTGGCTCGGGGGCAGTTCCCCCAGCACAGCACTTAACAGTGATGACTGAAAGAGATGGTAAACAAACATGTGTACAGGCAAGGCAATACAGCCTCCCCCGGGGCAGTCTGATAAACATCACAGCCCTGGAAGTTACAATAAAAAAACAGAAAACAACACTATTGGTCAATGTAAACTAACGGTTGATAAGGACTGTCAACAAAATTTGGCATAGTTCTGCGCCAAATAAGGACGTTTTGGGCAACAATGGACCACATACATGACGTGATCCCACAAGATTAGTACCACACAGCCTAGGTGTGTAGTAGGCTTTACCGTCTAGGTTTGTGTAAGTGCACTCTGTGATGTTCGCACAAGGACGAAATTGATGCCATTTTTCAGTGTGTCCCGTAGTTAAGCGATGCATGACTGTATAATGATCTACTCCACCCAAGAGTTCCCCCCAAATGAAATGCTATACTCAAAGACTAATTAACGTTTAACATTCTTAACTAATAGAGTTATACATATATTCATGATATATTTCACGATATAGGTATATTTCATATGTCTGACGTTTAATTCTTCCAAAGAGCAAGAATAAAGGAAAGAATCACCCTATCAGGTATACATCCCTATATTTTGTTGTTTCAGAACATGCAAGACTAAGTGCACATGCACACGTCCTTCAAATCTTCTACAACATATACACATGATGTGTCTGTGCCTACCACTATCACAGCGCTTATCTCTGAGCTGAAGTAATCTGTGTGCGTCTCTGTCTCGCCCCAGAACCTGGCTGCTTCTGGAGGGCAAACGTGTCCAGGTCTTGCTTATATCCGTATCTTTAGCTCCCAGCGCAGTGCCATGAACACGGCTGCACACTGACGACATATGTGTTGATGTGATTCAGATAAGTCATATGAGGAAATGTTTAAAGCTTTCCGGAAGAGCCTTTACAAACTCCAGACTTCCTGTAGGGTCTACTGTGACAAAAAGAAGTCCCCGTTTTCTCAGTCATTCCATCCTGAATAGCTGTCACTTAAACAATTTCCTTCACGGAGATGTTCAACTTCCAGACAAGCAGTCCCCTGCTGTGCAAGTTGAAGCATCAAGAAGGAAAACAACACGTCTTACCCAGATTTATTTGGCCATGCAACCTTCTCGCAAAACTAATGTCCCATGGAACACACTTTGAGAAACGCCATTCTAGATACACCTAATTCAAACCTGTGCTACTCATAGCTTTGGGTTCAACCCCAAGAATTTAATATGGGACTCCATATTCCGTCAAGCTGCCAAAAGTCATTATAACTTACCTTTCCTGCTCCCACAGGTCCGACCACAGTTAACAATTCACGAGGTCTGACAGTGAAGGAAAGGCCTTGTAAGGTGGGAGTTTCCGATGCCTACAAATTAAAGTTTATGAAAATGTGCCCATTTCAATAAGGTAACACAAATCACTTCAAAAGGTGGAGAAAATAACATAATAGTCATTGCTACGTGAACATAACCCACTTCATTCTCCTTCCTATTTTAAAATATTGAGTGCTGGAGTCCTTTTCATCCAATCATATTCCTTTGGGGGTTTGAGGCAGTGTTAGTTGCCTTTAGGAAGGCCCATTCTTTTACCAGATTTCCATATGGATACAGCTCTAGACATCCACAGAATTTAAGCAGCAGAAATGACACAGCACCTTCTTGCAATGAAAGCTTCTTGGCGCACACTTATTAAAAGAATATACTTAATAGAATATTCAGTAAGGGAGATTTTTAATCATGTAACTGTTCATTATGACCTTTGGTTTCAATCTTCTATTTCATTAATCTCCACAAGGTGGCAGCATATGTACATGGCATGAAATCACTAATCTCTCCATTTTTACTTGATAAAGACTGAATCAGTAACGCTCAGAAAGCAAAGGGCATTTTATATTATAATTCACTCTTAGCAAATAAACTCCTCTGTAACCAGAGCTCTAATTTAACACCACCAACAAAAAAAATGTGGGAATAAGGACATCAGGTATCTTATCACGGGTCAAAGTGATAAAGTCTCAATTTTATACCTGCAGCATGCATTACCTGTCCTGGCTAAACAGAGACAAGGAAGTATCTCCACTGTAAAAACCATGGAGGTACACGTGACAGCATACAATCCAATGCAAGGGGGAAGAAGGATCAAGTACTCATGCTAATCAGAGGTTGTGTTCCTGAGCAATCTATAAATTCTAAGATAAAAAAGATTGAAAGGTATATGTATGTTTTCACATATACTAAGTGTTAAGAAAATTCTCAGTAACTGCTAATATTAAAACAACAAGTGGGTCCATGTCATTACTAAAATGCCCAAAAGACTAAACTAGACACAGGGAGAAATAAAAGGTCTGGATAATCTTCAAAATGAAAAATTTTCTCTGGAAATAACTGAACTGTTTATAAAATGGTCACATACTAAAACAACGACAAGTATTTCTAATCACAAAAAGAAGCCCTAGATTTTATAGGAATTATAAAAACTATCAATAGGAAGCTGGATTTTAATATGTGAGAAACATTTTTTTAAGCTTCTCCATTCCTTTCTTCATGTCTAACAACTAGTTCCAATTTTACTACTTTTCACTCAGTTTTGACTGCATAATCATGAGTCACATACAAACATCAGCTTCCTGTCACCACATCTCCCAGTTTCTTGTCAGGGCCAGATGGAGAGTTCCTTCCCAATGCGGGCTTCAGGAACAGGCACTGCTGGAGTGTGACCAGAAGGGGGCAGCACTCGACAGCTCAGGGGTGCTCAGCCCCTTCCCATCCTGGTTATCCTGGTTCAGTGGCTGACGCAACAAAGATCAGCAACTGAGCCCCTACTCTGTGCCAGACATGTTCTGGGCCCTGAGGATGCAGCAGAGAACCACATGGGCAAAAGCCCCTGTCCCGTGGAGAGTTAGAGCCTCCCACAGGACCATAAATTTTCAAGCTTAGAGACTGAGACCAAGTCCCACCGTTTCATGAACGATACCTGTGTCGATGAGAAGACCCCCCCCCGCCCCCACCTACCTGGCTGTCTAGTGGAGCTGGTCAGGGAGTCCATGTCTCCAGCCTCCCAGCCCAGCATGCCCTCCATTCAGCCTCAGCTTCTCTCCAAAGCCCCAGTGTCTGTGCTGCCCCTCCCCCACCCAAGGGGGGGGTCGCGGTACTTCTCTCTCTCATCCAAGGCCTAACCTGACAAGCCCTGCTTACTCCCTAGCACCGGGCACAATCCTTCTACACACAAGGCCAGGACAACAGAATGGGGTGTTCTGTACTACAATGCAAGCTGCAAAACAATCTGAGAACATGTTATTAAGTTCTTGGATGAAAAACAAAACAGCCCATTTTACAATGTTGTACAGTTTGGCACAAAAGAAATTCGGTAATGGGTCATACAAAGTATATGTTAGCTACCTCAGTGCTTTACCTAACTCAACAGCATTTACTGAGAGTATGCCCTCATAAGAGAATTTTAATGGTGCTTTCTGTAAATGCTTACATGTATTATGATGAGACATACCAAGCAAGAGGTAAATCTACCGTATTAAGGTAAGATCTGTGAACGGTATTAAGGTAGGGAGAAACTGTCAGGTTTGGTAATGCACCCGTGTGAGCTTCCACCTGTAAAGGTGCAATGGTGTGATTTTAAATATTTGGGTACACACTACTGTTTTCTTGGTGGAGATGGCAGGCACTAAATCAGAAGTAGACAAACACGATGCAGGTGGCACAATACTTAGAGTCACAGGCATGAAAAAACAGGAAGAGTTCACAGAGTTGGGACACTCGCACCACTAGAGAAGGGAGGACATGAATGAGGCTGGAAGGAGTGAAGGTCGAGCACCTGTTTGCTCTTAGCTCCATTCCCCACCCTTCCCCGCTATACTCCAAATCACTGGCTCCTGTAAACTTCCCAGCCAATGCCCGTTCAACCATCTGAGGCCGGGAGACAGGAGAAGCTGGTACCCACCAACACCTCTACCTGCCACCAGCAGCCTCCCCACAGTGGCTGCATCCCCTCCACAGTGCAAGTGCCCACAGAAGAGCCGATGGCACTGTGGTCCACACTCCTGCTGGCAGCCGGGCTCCTGGGATCTGCTCCCAAGGGTGACGTCTGGTAGATGCCACCTCCTCCCTGCATCCCTCCAGCCTGAGGTGGGAGTAGTTTCCTGCCAATGCTAATCTCTGGGCTGCCTCATCCACCACTGTTTGCCCTTTTGGCTCTTTCATCGCCTTATGTAACAAATTCCCTGCATGAAATCCCTCTCCCATGGTGTGGATTCCGTCGTCCTAACTAATCCAAACTGATATGGGAGGATGTGCACAGAGGACCATGGAACCAGGGGAAAAAGCGTTCCAGTTGTCCATACAAGGGGGATGCATTGAGTCTGCAAGTTGAGAACTTTTTGAGAGCGGTCCTTGTTGTTTTTCCCGTCTACCTAAACATCATAAATAAACCAAGTGTTGGAAAACCCCTGTGACCTACCAGTTCTACCTGTCAGCTTGCCACACAGTGAAACCCTTAAATTAGGAATCACTGGCACGTAATACGCCCAGCTGCTGCCTCCTCCCTTCCCTTGGCAGCCACCAAAGTAGCCAGCTCCCTCCGGAAGCTAAAAATAGGGGAGCCCACACCCTTCCCCACAGCAAAGATCCAAATCACAGCTTCACTCAGTATGTAATAAGATGGTCTGATAACATCAAGGTAAAAGACATACAGTGATTCCCCAAAGCCTCTTGTCTATAACAATTTGTAACATATTTGTTAGTTAACCCATTCCATACTGCAGCACTTGTCCATCCAATCCTGCAAATTCTAATCTTACAAACATACATTTTAAATTCAAAACATACGTTGAAAGTTTTCTTGAAAATAAGATAAAGAACAATATGTCAAACGCCTTAGGCTGATTTTATATTTAATGTCTATTCATTGCAAACCCTATTCCTGATTTTGAGAATTTTTATAATATACTGTCAGTAAATGAGCAGGTCATATCTTAGACCATGTATAAAATCTCAAACTTCTCTATTAAATCTATGTCACAAGTTGTCTTTCAGCATTCATGATCTTGTAATGGAGAATTTGTTACCTTATCCCAAAACGCAGAGAAATCTTGCACATCCACTATTGTTTTACCATCTGATGGCAGCTGAAGGTTGCACTGTGATAGCTCATCAAGTAACAGAAAGTTCTAGAGAAAAAGGAAAAACAGTGTTTAAACTGCAGGAACAAAAGCACAAACAAAAATAATTGCTTTCCTGGAATTTGCAATAAAAAACTTTATACAGTCTACATATCATTTTATCATCTGTACTTAAAATGTTGGTTCGCATCAGAACATACTAAATAATATATAGTATATATTATAGTACAATATATATTATTATGGTATATAATTATATAATAGAGTATACACAGAGTGTTTGTATGTACATAGTATTAGAGAGAGAGAGAGAGAGCGCATGCGCGTGTGTTGATGGCCACGAAGCTATCTTTGTAACTTTCTCACCCAGCGTACTGGTTCCTCCCTAAAGGGAAAATATGGCTCCAAACTTGAACACATTTAGAACCTGGACATTTTTGTTGTTTTACTTTTGTGTTACTAACAATAAACATGGGAGTTGGTAGGAAATGACCCCATAAATATTTACTAAACCCCACCATGTGCCAAGTACCATGCGACGTGCTAGAAACACAAAGATGCAGGCCACTCCAGGGCCTTCGGGATCAAGCTAGCACAGGACGCTGAGAACACAAGACCGATGGCAGAGGCGAAGGAAAGCCCAGGCCCTGCCCGTTTATTTGCTGTGATCGGTAGCTGAGCTTAAGTTCACTGTGCTCTTCTCCTCGGGCAGGTCAAATCAGTTTATCACTATTCGTCATTAACTATCACTTGAGGCATCATTATAAAAAGAAAATGTTCTTATTAAGTTTCTGTATCTTAAAAAATGTTTTAGAAGCGTCTTTTCACAATCACTCATCCTTTCTGCTTAGTAAATGACCTCTCCTCGATAGAGGAATGGCAATATCTTCCACTGCTTGCTATTTGCCACGCTAGTTAGCAGCTATTCAATGCAATGTAGCTGAATAAAACAAAGTCCCACTAATCATAACAAATCTAGCATAACGATATATAGGAAAACTCTCTCTTGCTCTGTAAATGCTAGACTTAATTCAATGGGAAAAGCTACCTCATTGAATAAACAACCAAGACCACCCTCACCCCCGACCCAAACTTTGAACGTGCGGCAGACTGTAAGCTGCCCTCACAATCTGTTCTCATTCTACTGTGTCACAAAACCCCCAATTTTCAGCTGGGGCATGAGAGCCAAAACTGAGAGCCACTCTTCCCAGCTTCCCATGCAGCCAGGACAACATCCAGGAACCTTCCTCCACCCAATGGCCCAGGGCTTGGAGGCTGCCAGCTTGGTCAAGGCCACATGCAGTGGAGTAATAAGAAAGAAAGAGTCTGGGTCCTTAACACCATGGAGCATCCCATTAGCCATGGAACTTGTTATAGGGTGAATTGTGTCCCTCCAAAATAGATGTTTTTTTCCTAACCCCAGTTACCTCAAACTGTGACTTTAAGTTGGAAACAGGATCACTGCTGAGGTAATTAATTAAGGTGAGGTCAGACTGGAGTAGGGTGGGCCCTGAATCCAATGTGATTGGTGTCCTTATAAGAAGAGAAGAGAGATGCCGAGACACACACACAGGCAGAAAGCGGTCAAGTGACAATGGAGATAGAGTTTGGGGTGACGGCAGTTGTAAAACAAGGAAGACCAAGGTTTGCCAGCAACCACCAGAAGCTAAAGCGCCTAGGAAGGATTATCCCTTATAGATTTCAGAGGGCTCGTGACCCTGATGACACCTTGATTTCAGACGTCTAGCCTCCAGAAGTGTGAAACAATCAATGTCTGTTGTTTTAAGCCATCTAGTTTGCGATCCTTTGTTACACAGAATACAGACCCTTACAAGGATTTTTGCGTGACAGTAAAAGAAACTACCTCGTGTAAGCAGCTTTAACGTGGGTATTCTAGGGCCCACAGGCAAACCTAATCCTAACCAATAGAGGAGGCAACTGAAATAAGCATGTAAAAATATTTGAAAAGGAAAACAACACATAAATAAGTAACCCACTATAGAAATCGTAAACATCCTTTAAGTCCTCACAGTCCTTGTCTATCATGACACAAAGCAACAAATCTGACTTGTAACATGAATAACCAGTAAAAACTGAACATGAAAACTTTCTTCAGGGTAGGAAAAGGAAAATGCATTCCTATGCATTTCTCTCAAAAACCCAGCTAGCGTCAGACACGATCTGAGAACCTTAAGATCAGGCACGGCTTTTCCTACCTGCTCCAAACCCATGTCTAGGAAGGAGGCAGAATAGACAGTGGTCTGAGGACTCCTTTGCAGGCTTTAAACCCCCCACAGCCTGAATTCTCTCTCCACACCACCTCTCCCATCGTCAGCCAGGTATCAGCTCCTGCCTGCTCTGCCACAATTCATCTCCCTCCTCAATTCCCCAGTCGTCTTGAAATAACGTAATTTCAGAATCTTACTTCCTACCATTCGTTTGAAATTCTGATATAACACTGATTTTTTTTGCTGTCTCTCTATACTTTCCAGTTCCTTCCCCAGTACTCTCCAACATCCTCGAATCTACCCCAAACACCACTCCCTACTGATCTCCATAAAACACCTCTGAGAACGCCCACCATGCTTAAATCCGTCAGTGACCCATCAGCGCCTAAGTCACACTCCCAAAGTGGCCTCTGCATGGATACCCTGAGTACCAAAACCACCCATCCTTCCAGGCCCATCTGAAATGCTAATCCTACTGGGAACCAGCTCAGCACGGCTGCAGCTGGCAATGCCCTCCTACCTCCAAATCCCCAGAGGGATCTTAAGCCATATAGAGGGTAGACACTGTCATTCACCCACTTACAAACACAGTCCCAACTCCAGCTAACACCAAGTCTCGCAGAGTCAGCACATCACAGACATCTGCTAAAGGAATGAACAGACTATCTGGCTGGTTCAAATTAGTCAGCCTACTAACTACATCGCTACAGCCTTACACAGTTTGCATTAACACAGCAACAAGCAAAAGGTTATGTTATAAATCTTGTCTAGACAACAAAATTCCTATTTTAGCTTAAGCATGTTACCAAGATGTAAATTCAATATTCAGTGTGTGCATATTAGAATAGAAACTCCTCACCTTCAAAAAAGAAAGAAAAGGGAAACTACGCCTAAAGTGAAGAAGGAAATCTATTGAGCATTTGCCCAGAGGCAATAGGTCTGAGTGGAGAAAGAAGTCGCAATCTCCGGTGGCTAAATGAGACTGCATTCAACACATGAACAGTTGTGAAGGTGCCAGAAGTGCTGGCTGGATTCTTCTCTAGGACTCAGGCTGATGAAAAAGCTAAAATTAAATTGCCATTAGAGCCATGAAGTGCAGACCCAGAACAGGTCATGCAGGAAAATATCAGACGTCAGAACCCAAGCCAAAAAGATTGACTTCAGAGTGACTGGTAGGCAAAAACCTAAGCAACTTTGTGAACAACATAACCTCAGAGACACATTTTACTCAATGTAGGAGTCGCGGAAGACTTTCATTGCTTTGAAGTTAAGACAAGATCTTTCATAATCCTATTGGACCCGTTCAATGCCAAGACCATCAGTCCTCTTTCCTTACTTAGAGAAAATAGAGGGAACTTCTGGGCCTGTAACTTCATAATAAATCCTTCATTTTCTGTACATGGAAAAAAGGAAATTGAAAAGCATGTGTAAAAAAGAAGACACTACACTATAAAGCCCACATGTAGGTTTGCCCCATGGGAATCAACCACAGCATCCTCTCAAAGGTGTGCATTTACTTCCTAGGGCTCCCTAACGTGATCTTACTGGAAATCATGCAAGATGGCCCACCCAATCAACTGAGTCCCAGGCTGCAGAAGACAGTGTCACAGCAAGCTTTAAGAGGACAGCGTTTTCAAAACTCTATGTGCCTACCCAACTTTTGGCCCATCCATGGTCAGGGCCAAATCTTACCTAGTTCTGATTACCCGGTCAGGATACTCAGCCACCCTTTCCTTCCTCTCCTGCTGCCATTTTCACCTTCTAATTGCACATTAACACATCTAAGTGAGAGGCAGGGAAAGGAATAAAAGTGAAGATCAGATCAGTTAATTATATTAATTGCCTATTATCTGTCAGCAATTACCTGACAGATAATAGGAAAGGAGGCTGAACCAATGCCCGTCAGTGGGTCTAATGGCAAACACCTGGATATTTCAAAAGCCTCTCAAACTTCACCAAACTCATGCTCTTCTCCTCCCCAGATATGGTCTTCTTCTAGTGTTCCATATTTCAATGCATCCAGGTGATTTTTGCAGCCAAAAAACCCAAAGCAGCCCCTGATCCCTCCTTCTGCTGAACCTCTCCCCATCCCCCATACCCAGCTCAAGATGTGCTCCCGAGTGGCTCTCAAATCTGGCCAAGTCTATTTCACCCTAATCCAAACCACAGCGTCTCATTCCTGGACTACTTACTGCATTAGCCTCTTGACACATCTCCCCACCTCTACGCGGGATCCCCACCCCAACCTCCCTGACCTGTTCCCCAGGCTGCAGCCAGGGTGAGCTCTGAAAATCTAAACACCTTCCTGTTGTCTGTAGGGTCCTACTCAGGCCCACAGCACTCTCTACTCTGCAGCATCAGACAGTTTTGGTTCCTTATATACAATGGTCTCCCTTCTTGCACACTAAGAACTTCTGTCACAAAACTGCCCCCAAAATGCAAAGCATCAGCTTCCTACCTTCCCCACCCTCCGCACAGTCTCCAGGTAACTTCTTCAGCCTTCCCAGGAAGCACTACCTCCAAAATTATACCTGCGTCTCCACCAAAGCACCTTATAGCACCTCGAACCTTTCCTCCCAAGGTGACACAAACGCACATCAACAGTGAGTTTAACTATTTGATTCTTGATTAGTCCCCCCCTGATGATACATAAATTCCAAGCAGAAACGACTCCTGTGCATTTGATTATCGTTGTATACACGCATATAGCACGGCACCTGGCTTAAGGTAGGTGCTCAATTATTTTGTGGAGCAAGTGACTGAATAAATGAACAAACTCCAAATATGCCTCCAAAAGTCTAGCACAGACCAAGACACAGCTTTGCATTTTTCATCTCAACTGATTTTAGTCTTAACATGATCCTTTTATATTTAAGTCTTTATCCTTAAGTCTTATCTTTGCTGAGCACATTTTTGCTTTGTGTGTTTTCCTGCAACTAGGGCAATGTTTCCCAAATGTGGCGTATTTTCAGGTACACAAGGGCACTTAATAAAGGTATAGATACCTTGGGCCCCAGCCAAAACGTAGCGAATCAGAATCTCCAAGGTAAGGTGCTTTCATAAGCACCCCAGGTGATTCTGATGAACTGGGGAACAAAATTTAAAAAGGGTTGTGGAAACCATCTGGGCTGAAAAAAAAGTCTAAGATCTAAAAGAAAAAAAAAATATTTCAACAATTACCTCAACCCCACCAAGAAGCAGTATGCCATGCTAACACCAACCCCTTTCTTACCACTCATTCTCTGCCGTTCGTCCTGTCATTAACGACAATAACGACTGCTAAACAGATCTCTCAATTCCTAGGTCCACCTTCCTGCCAGAAACTTTACGTACAGGAGGGAAAATTGAGCTTTCCTGCCCAAATCAAAGATGCTTCCTTCATCAGGACACAAAGTAACTTGACAAAGTTAGCCCCAGGAAAATTCACAGTTTTCAGCAGGTCCTAATTGTAAGGTTACTGCGCACATCTACATGGGAAGGAATCTCAAGCCTCAGACTCAGTTCAGTTGCATTTTGGTTGAAAAAAAATCAAAAGTCCTACCCAAATATCTGACCACAATTCCCTGAAAACCTTCTGCAGGACCCCTTTTGTGCCACACTCTTTGATGCATGACATAATCCATCAGAGAATGGAAGTTATTGCTTTCCACTAAAACGATGCTCATTTGTTAGACATTTGCCAAATCCCATAGATGTGATCAAGCTGGAAGGTTCCTTCAGTCGTACATTTTCTGAGCACCTGCCATCTGTGAGGAATACAAAGACGAACGAGGCACTGTATCTGCCCTTGAGAAGTCTGGGGTTCAGGGAGGGAAAGAAATCCATACAGCTGGCTTCAATACAGAGAGTAAGTGAGGACACAGTCACCTCTGGGGAGCACAAAGGAAGAGATGGGGATTCAAGAGGGTGTGATGGTTAACTTTATGTCAATTTGGCTAGGGCATGGTCCCCAGACATTTGCTCAAACACATTTGGATTTTACTGTGAAAGTATTTTTTTAGATGAGATTAACATTTAAATCGGTAGGCTTCCAGTAAGGCACATTATTCTCCTAATGTGGGTGGGCCTCATCCAATCAGTTGAAGGAGTTAAGAGAAAACAGACTGACCTCCTCCAAAGAAGAGGGAATTCTGTCTCCAGACTACCTCTGGACCTGAGAGGCATTTTAGCATAAAGCCCCATGGCTTTCATGTTCTTTTATTTCATGACAGCCAGTAAGACAGTCAGACTAATTTTGTTAACCAAGTAAGACTGCGTGTTTTCTATTTATCTACAAGGCCCAAGGAAAGCCGGGCTGTCTACACAGCCCAGGAGCCAGACTGGCAGAGTCTACATCAGCACTAGCCTGTGCAGGGCACAGGTCCTCTCTTTAGGGAACAGGTCCACCAAGTCCAGCCAGGCTGGTTGGAGATACACAGATGGACACACAGAACAAGGTAAAGACTGAGATCCATCCCCAATCTGGACAAGATCCAGTTCCCTTAGGTTCAGACCCCACCACGGGCTGATGTTCTAGGAATGCCTGACTCCAGTCTGCTCCCTCCCTCCACATTCCTCTGGCATCTAGCAGAGGGTGGGCCCCCTAAGCCTGTCAGGTCCCAGCCTTTTCCTGTAAATGTTGTTTCAGTCAATGCAGTATTTATTTGATGCCCATTGTGTGTCCAACATGGGCCAGGCAGTATGCAAAAGAACTATCAGATACAGTCTGCTGTCAAGGGGCTTAAAATACTCCTGGGAGTCAGAATCACCCCCCTTTGACACGATGCTGAGTGGTGCAGCCCTGGCCTCCCGCATAAATGGAAGCCCGAGATCAGCATGAACAAGGGTGCTGGGAAAGGGTGGGGGGGGGGGGGGCTGGCCGGAGGGCTCAGCAGAATTTGCCTAATCAAGGACAGAAAAGAAAGCAACCCAGGGGGCCAAAGAGAGTGAGCAGAGATCCACAAGTGGGGATGAATGTGGCACGTCACAGAGACAAGACCCCTGCCAGAGTGGAGCGTCACGTGCTGGGCAACACACAGTGCAGCCAGTTGAGCCTTAAACCTCGAATTGAAAAATGTGATTCTGTAGGAAACAGGGAACCTCTGAAGGTCTTCAGAATAAGAGTAGACGATGAAAACCACACTTAAGGAAATATTCCATGTGATAGGAGGTACGAGCAAGGCAATGCAGGAATGTAACAATGGTTAAGAAATGGGGGTTTGGGCAGAATCCTAGTTCTGTCATTTACAAATGTGCGGATGGGCAAGCTATTTCACCAGTTCCAGGAACCCGGTCCCTTATCTGTAAAGTGGGCACTAATGTTTATCTCACTCACTTGTTGTCAGGATTAAATGAGATAATGTGTAAAGGCTTCCAGAGTGCCTGGACCATCACACGCACTGGCAGCAGCATCAAAGATGGCAGCTTAAGTAGCATCAATAACAAAGTTACAGCAGCACAACACATATGTGAAGGCACCTTCTGGAAAAGTGATAGTGTACACTTAGAATGTCACTATGGTCGAAGTACATTCCTAAATGTTTTCTTTCAAGATGTGAAAGCTACATAAAAGAAATTTTATTGAACTACAAGGACTATCCCTTAACAATGCTGCTAGAAGCCCCTGTCAGAAAGAATGATAAACTCGGGGACCAGGATTGACCCCGTATGACTGATCTGTTTTATGGGTAATACTTTTTTTATAGCATAGACATTTCATAATAAAAAAATCTCAGCTTTCATGACAAGACCCCTCCCCCCCACAAAAAAAAAAAATCACACCCAGAGCTATCTAACTTCACTCAGAGACCTGCTCCTGGGCATCCGTCACTGGGGAGAAGCAGGAACAAACCAAACTAGAGTCTGATAAAGTCCAGACACTCAGGTTCATGCTCAGGCCTTTCACAGAGCCAATTAATCATCATTTTAGATCTATTCGTAAACACACAAATACGTGAGCACCTACTGTATGCCAGGCCCTTATCTTGGTGATGTAAATGATTTGCCCCTGGCAATTTAGGGGCAGCTAGTAAGGAAAAAGAGATAGTGGGTATGGTGGAAATCGACAAATTTGAAAGGAAGAGGCCTGCTCGAGATAGGTTCGGACAGTAAGAAAAAAAGAAAAGAGGACAGGGATGAAAAGGCAGAGATCCAAAAGGCATACTCAGAAATCAACAGGCAAAGCACATACGGAGAAGAGAACCCATTTTTAAACAGAGAGAACCAGGTGAGGCTGAGGCCATTCTTCCTGCCAGAGGAGCAGGGACCTTCCAGCAAGCTCTTTCCTTCCCGGCCCAGAGAGGAATCCTATCACCCCAGGACTGCATGCAGTCACTACCTAGTCATGCAAGCTAGTACAGGAGATGAAATCTGTTTGCTTCTCCTGCTGTTGGACATTTTAATCGCCCTGCAGTTATCACTCATCGATCAAGAGCCCAGTGCTGCTGCCATTTATATTGCTGCCATAAACTATCAGCAAATCTTATATGATTCGTAGCGCCTCTACCTAAGAAGACAGGGGAGTTCATACGATGTTTTGGAATGATTGCAGGCTTTGGAGCTGAGAGAGTTAAACCTCACCTAACTGGAACTCAGTGACACTAAATAAAAGGAGGTGTAAGTTTACTTAAAATCCACCAAAAACTTTAAAAAGTTATTTGTCACCAAACCTTGATTCTTCGGATGCTGACGACTGCCTCTGACACCTTCTCAATGGCCGAGGGGAAGAACAGGGTGATGGTCACACGCACAGCCCCATACAGTGTCATCGCCACAAACACACGGCTGGCTGTGATCACGTTGCCCAGGAGCACATAGGTGGTGAAGGTCACAAAAATGATGATTTTACTTGCTATGAAAAATGATGCCAAATTCATTCCTCTAAGGTAGGAACTTCTCAGAACCTTGGAAATTTCCTTCCTAGGAAAGAGAGTAGGATATAGCTTTCAAAGGAAGCATCGATATCAAAGTCATGAATTCAACTGCCTTTTGCGTGTGGCCCCTTTCTAAGGAGTGGACACAGATTAAGATAAAACTGTCTCTTACATCATGGAAATATTCTACAGCACACATCCCGGGGCCAGCTCCAACACAAGGACCACACACTTCATCACCACTTCACTCATCCAACTAAATGGAGGCTTAATGTTGCCCCTTTAACATTCTGGGTCAATCAGACTGGGTGTGAACATTCATTCAACAAGCATTCATAAAAACAAACTCCTGTGCTGGGCACCTCACTGATGACAGAAGGACACAGCCCATCCCCTCTAAGAGCTCATCAACTCATGGGAGAAGAAAACAAGCAGCCCAAAACTTGTGAGACACCAAGACATTAGACAGAGGCAGCCAGCACAGGCCTCACAGGAGCACAGAGAAGGGGCACGTAACTCGGAACAGTGGAGTCAGGGCAAGTCGCACATGGACCCCGAGATGATGAGTTGAGTTAGTCGAGCCTGGTGGGGGCCAGAGAAGAACGAAGATGAGGGTGCATTCGAAACAGAGGGAGGTGCACCCACAAAGGTGCAAATGTGAAAGGCGGCCCAGCACTGTGAGAGAATTGTTAAGTACCATGTGCTGGAGAATAAAACTAACCAAATATTTAAACTAAAAGACTGAAAAAATTCTACAAATATAAAGCAAAACAAAAAGGAGCAGTATTTCCATGGCTCTGTTTCGAATGAGTAATATTGATTCACAGAGTTTGGGCCGATACAGGTACACCCCCACTCTATAATCTTCCTATTTGTGCTGCATTAATATAAATTACAGTCATAGTTTAAACGTCACAGTCTCAAATACTAACATCTTAGAATCATTGCTTGTTTGGGTAATAAACATTTGGAATTTCATTTCTGTGTAAGTAGAAGCATATACATTTTTTCCTTTAAGAAGATGGTAAAAGGAAGAGCAGGTTAAAATGAGGTACTTTGCTATTCTGCTTAACTCTGCTGCTGCGTGTGGTGGGGGGTGGAGCGGACAGTATTTAAGTTCACCCTAATGTGAAAATTAGTAAGACTTCTAAAACCATTCAGTAAAAATAGGAAGTAGAAAAGTACACAAATATGGTGTGATATATACAAAAACTTACCTTCTCAAACTGGTAATAAGCTCTGCAAACGACTTTTCCCAAGCATACATTTTTATTATTCTCATGCCAGTGATAACTTCATTCATCGTCCTGATCCTGACGTCTGTGAAAGCTGCGGTCTTACTCCTAAGGGGACAGACATGAGAGATGAGCCACAGCGACCACAGCCCGACTTCCTTATCAGCGGCGGGCACAGGCAGAGATCAAACGAGTCCCTACAGCTCTGTCACAATGACATCACAGGGGGTCCTACTCAAAACACAAATGGAAAACGACTTCCGTTGGGAAGTCAACAATTCATCCCAATTGAAGAAGTCATTTGGAGAACTTGGGGTATCTGCTAAGGAAGACAGGAAATGAGACAGACGCAAGCTGTCTCTCAAGGAGGTCATGGTTGGGAAGGGAAGGTAGAAAGGTGCCCGAATCTAACAAGAATACAGTCAGCAGTGTTGTAATAAAACAGGGATAAAGTGCCAGGGAGTAGAAAAGAAAGGACTGTTAATTCTACTAGGAAAGAGGGAGCAAGAAAAGCTTCTGAGTTCTCACAGCACTGGAACAGGTCTCGAAGGATAAAGAACATTTCTCCATGGCGAAGTGGGGAAAGGAAATTTCAAGTGGAGAAGACACCACACGTAAAGGCACAAAAGAAAACTAACTGTGTGTCTAACAGCACAGCATCTCCATCCTCTTGACAATCTGGACCACGACCGACTTCCAACCCTCTGCACCTGCTTTAGGTCTAATTCACTTCATCACCATGAGGCTCTTCGTCAGCCCCCACTTTTCTGTCACTTATGCTGCCAAACTGTGGGACTTTCTAAGACATAATTATGATCAACTTTGCACTTGGGGAGTTGATAAACTTAACAGAAACATTGAATTAAAAACAAGACGCACACATGAACATGGCTCTAACACAAATATAACAAAAATATTGCAGCTAGAATTGGGCCTATAAGATATGTAAACGTATTATTACCTAAGATATGTTTAAATAACTTCAACATATGTAAATTCTGCTTAAGGACACTCTAGTTATTGAGGTACGGTGTCTGAAAAGCTAGCGAATGCCTTCACCTTTTCCGCTTCAAGATCAGCCTTCAGCTTAAAGCTGAGCCTCCAATGGCGAAGCCTAAAGAGTCTACAACACGTGCAAAGAAGACAGCATGGGAAGTATGTGTTTTGTTTTTGAACAAAACTGTTGGACAGACTGTGGATGCTACCAAATACACATTACCTGTTTTTGTGTGTGTGTGAGGAAGACCAGCCCTGAGCTAACATCCTTTGCCAATCCTCCTCTTTTTGCTGAGGAAGACTGGCCCTGGGCTAACATCCGTGCCCATCTTCCTACACTTTATATGGGACGCCGCCACGGCATGGCTGACAAGCGGTGCGTCGGCAGGCGCCCAGGATCTCACCAACCCTGGGCTGCCAAAGCACCAACTTAACCGCTATGCCACCGGGCCAGCCCCATACACATTACCTATTTTTTAAACCAGTGTTTCTCTTACCGGAATGATGAGAACAACTTCCCGAGGCAGCTTTGCAAAGGCAGAATAATAATTAGAACTGCCATCCCGGCAAGACACGAAATTCCTATTTCCATCCAGAGCAGAGCAATCACTGCAATAGCCTGCAGTGGTCCTGCCCACAGAAAGTGCAAGAATATTGTCACCTTAAAAGGAAAAGACAAAGCGTTCTTAGGACTATACAAAAACAAAACCAGTAAGAACACAGTATGGAAACAGTCGTCTCTGAAACAACAGGCAAGAAACTAAACAGAAATAATCACAATGGGCTTTAAACCTGTTAAAGCAGATATCCAAGCATCTACAATTCCAGGGCAACACAGGGAAGGCTTCAGGTACTTCCAGGGAGAACTTGACCAGCAGGGTTGGAAAAAAGCTCTCGATTTGTCTATTCTACAGATGAACTCAGGGCTTTCCTAAACTCTCTCTGCCAGAAAATTCAGCCCCACCTCCCCTGTGGCTCCCCAGGAAAAGCCTGTATTATGATGCCTACCACATTCTCCAGTAATTACTTGTGTATTTATCTCCCTGTCAGGCTATACTTTCTCCAGGGCAGAAACTAAGTCTTATTCATCCCTGAAAGTGAGTAGGGGCCTTAGTTCATGTTTGATGAATGAATAGTTGAAAGAGAAGTAGTCTAGCGCAATACAGATCTGACCAGCAGTTACAATGCCCTCAATAATGTGATATATTCATAAAGTAAGGGTAAAAAAAGAGTGTGGTATAATAGAGAACAGTAGGTTATTTCTGGCTAGGGACCACCCATTAAGCATTATTTATCAAAGGCTTCTTATGTGGCAGGCACTGCACAGGGCACAGGAAAAAGAACAATGCCTGCCCACCAGGAGTTCATCCAGAGGAAGAGAAAGACAATTTAGCCAGCAATCCAACACCATGTGCTAAGAAAGGCCATTCCAGGAGGACTATTAGACTGTTCAAGCTGGGCAAGAACACTGCTATCTGCCCATTTGTTACTGAAGCATGTTGTAGGCAACATTAGAAAAACATAACGCTAGTTTACAGGACAACACATATTATTACATCTAAGTTGCACACAGAAGAATAGCCAATGAGAGTTGGATAAAAACCAACCTTGGATAAAAACCAACCTTGGTCTTATGTCCTCAACAGAATCCTGGCCTATGCCAAAAACTGTCACCGCACATTCCAGTAAGTTGAACTAAACAAGAAGGGCAACAAATGAAAAAGGATCCCTCAGGTGCAGCTTACCTGATCAAACTTGTTCACATCGTTGGACAGCAGATTGACTATCTGACCTGTGGTGGTCTTCCCCATGGCCACACTACTAAGGCGAAGTGCCTGGAATACGAGAGGGAAATAGAGAACTGGATTCTTTTGGCAATAAGTCACGCTTAGAACATAGCAAAATGGAGAGCATCTTCACGGGGTCTTGCGTGATGTGAAGACGAGCAGGAGGACCCACAAAAGCAGGGCTCTGGTGACCCACATTCAGCCTTCAATTCCTCAATGTGGCAGCAGCCGTGCCCCACAAGCACAACAAAGGGAGGAAGAGGGAGCAGGAGCCAAACCCCACCCACTTTTTGATGAATTTAGACATGCCCAAAGTATCAAAGGATGTAAGTTTATACGTTTAGGAGCAGGCTGAAGTAATTTTGAGCCAAATTAGATGCGAGTGAAGAGACCGCCTCAGGAAAAAAATTATGGAACTTGGACTATAAATCTGGGATCAGTCATTAATTATGTGTGTGATGTCATTTAAACACTTTGGGCCTTAGTTTCCTCGCTCTGTGAATGGAAATAACCCCTCATTCTGCCTAGATCATAAGGTTCCTGTGAGAGTGAAATGGACACATTACCCACTAAGTGAAGGACACCAGGTGCTTCAGCAGATACGATGACTGAGGAGTCATGTCTTCCTGTCTTTAGAGATGGGACAGATATGTACAAACACCTGTAATTCAAGTGTGAATTGGACAGGAGGACACTACTGGCACAGGGAACTGGGGAAGGTTTCAACTGAGTGACACTGTGGGGAGGGACGGACCTTGGACAATGAAGAGGAGAAACTATATGGAGAGAAGGGAAGGGCATACTGTGGGTGAAAGGACCAGTGTGCAGAAAAGTCAGGGAAGGGAAAATGTGGAGGCAGCTGAGTAAAAATACCAAAATGTGGCGAGAAAGGTGGAGTGGAAAGCAGCTGAGGGTTTGGAAGTCAACACCAAACAGTGGATGCTTTTTTACACTAGAGCGAGAAACCCAACCTTAGGAAAATTAAACTACAGAATTTCTTGGAAGAAGGGAGAATTAGGGATCACTGAAACAGCCCAGGCAAGAGGTAAGAAGACTGTGCACAGGGTTGTGTGAATGGAAAGAAGGGCCAGATGTACGAGAAAATACTTCGGAAAGAAAAAAGTGCTATGCAAAGGTATCTGAATCAGTCACAAAATATACACAAACTCTCCCAAAAGAAAGGAAGGAATGCCCATACAGGAGAGAAACAGACCTTATTGTGCCTTAATTACTGAAATTCATCTTGAAAACATTTTTAAAGCCAATTTTACATACAAATACACATTAATCCCTCACTCAGAAAATACATTATGGAGTAGATATGTGACGCCTGATTTTAACAATTTAAATAAGGCAGAATGGAACATCAAAGTTTGATTCTAAACTGATCCCTTTCAAAAAAATCTCAAGACAACTGCACCCAACTGGAATTATCATTTACATACTATCACCACTGCTGACAATGAGAACTACAGGGTAAGATGGTGCAGATGACAATTTGTGCAAAGACAAAGTTCCTCTGGGAGCACCATTAGGGCTACTGGCCATTCAGGTATGTCTATGACTAGGTACAGTGATGGACTAAAAGACTGGGTTCTAGAAATGAGACACTTGGGTATTAACATAAGTTTAACAGTAACTCTGCAGCCAATACAGAAACAAAGGCTCTGTCCAAAGAAAATCAGTCCAGATAGGATTTAAAAAAATAGCGAAGTTTCATTATTATTATTAATGAGGAAGACATAGTTTATAAGCAAACTGACAGACTTCTGCTCCTAACCATGGAAGAATAATTGGTACTGGACTTGCCCTCCACTGTGACTCTGTAAAACCGGACACAATATATGTAGCAGCTGTTCTCAGGCACTGACCCACAGGCAGCGCAGGCCTGTGAGCCTTGAGAGAAGGGAAATACAAGAGTGGATCCAGTGACTGGCCTGGCTTTCTGCCTGGTGTCATTTTCTGCCCAGGTAGTACTGCAGTTTCCCTGAGCGAAGGAGGAAGAGATGGATGTTCCAAGTGGTAGAAACACCTGGGATTTGTGGGCCAGAGGAGCAGAGGGTAGGCCCCAGAAGTTTTTGTGGGGATTTATCATCGGTATTTTGCCAGGGCTTCACTTTACATGGGCAGTAGGGCTGAGAGCTGAAGGGAGACTCTGGAGCTCATGCAGAGCTAGGACACACTGGAGCTTCTGCCCGACTAGAAGAAAGAAATCTTCCTAAGTTCCTCAGACATTCAATTTAGACACAAGGAGGGCCATGCCTTAGCAACAGAGATCACACTTCAGAGAAAGAGCCGTGCACTTAGCCTAAGTTCAAAGTGGAAATATCTGCCCTAGATGGGTAGGTAAGTAGGTAGGGAAATAGATAGACAGACAGATAAAATAGAAAGAACGAACCAATCTTGACAGGACCAATCTGCCAGGAATTATTACCAGAACAAAATTCAATGTCCTTTAATCCAGACTCCCTATAATGTTATACCTCATAATGTCCAATATAGTAAACAATTATTAGACATGCAAAGAAGCAAGAAAATGTGACCCATAATCAAGAAGAAAAAATACAGGCAATAGAAATAGATCCTGAGATGACCAGATGTTGGAATTAGTAGACAAGAACTATATAACAACTATTATAAATATATTCAAGTAGTTAAAGGAAAACAGAGTTATAATAAGTGAATGGATGGGTAATCTCAGGAAAGAGATGGACACTATCAAAAAGATACAAATGGAAATTCTAGAACTGAAAAATACAACATAAAAAATTTCCTGGATAACTTTGATGGCAGATGATTTCCAATGATCTGTTTCCCAGATTCATTAACCCTTTCTTCTACAGTTCACAATCTGAAGAACAAACAGAAAAAAAGAGAAAGAGATTGAAGAAAAAAAAACAAAAAAACTAAACCTGAGGGTTCAGTGGGACAATGTCAGGCCATTGGAGTCCTGGAAGACAAGAATGAAAATAGGGAAGAAAAAAACATTTATTTAATTTAAATAACTGCTGAAATTTTTCCAAGTTTGATAGAAAATATTAATTTGCATACCTAAGAATCTTCGCAAACCCAAGAAGGATCAAAGAGACTTATGCCTAGGCATATCAGTCAAACTGCTGAAAACCAAAAGGTAAGAAAAAGTCTTGAAAGCAGCCCAAGAAAAACAACACATTACATACAGAGAAACAACAATACAAGTGATAGCTGAATTATCAGAAACAAAGCAGACAGGAAGACAGTGGAACAACATCTAGAAGAGTAACTGTCAACCCAGAATTCTATAACCAACAAAAATGTTCTTCAAATGATGAGAGTGAAATTAAGACATTTTCAGATAAACAAAGTCTGAGAGAATTTATCACCAACAATCCTAAACTATAAGAAATTATAAAAGATTACTCTCCAAGTTAAAGGGCAATGATACCAGATGGAAACTCAGATGTACAAAAATGAATAAACAGAAACCAAAATGGCAAATATGTGGGTAAACACAAAAGATTATATTTTACCTTTTCTTTAAAAGATAAGTGATTGCTTAAAGCAAAAAATGGTAACACTGCATTGTGTATATAGATATAAAATATATAACAACAATAGCACAATGGATGGGGAAGAGTAACAGAATTTTACTATCTTTGTCCAATATTACACTAAAAATGGTAATAGAATTTTACTACCCCTGTCCTATATTACACTAAAAAGACTGTAATAAACTAAGACACCTATTTTAGTCCCTAAAGCAACACTAAAAATACAAAAAGAGATACTGCTAAAAAGCCAATTAAGGAATCAAAATAGAATACTAAAAAATATCTAATTGACCCAAAAGAAGTCAGGAATGGAGAAAAGAAAAACAGACAAATAGAAAATAACTAGCAAGCTGAAAGGTTTAAACATAAAAACATCAATATTCACACTAAATGTAAATAGAATAATACTCCAATTAAAAGCCAGAGACTGTCACACTGGATTAACAAAAAAAGGATCCAACTTGCTGTATATGTGAGATGCACTTTAAATACTGATAGGTTGAAAGTAAACGGATGGAAAACGATATGCCATGCAAACAGTAGGCACAAGAAACCTGTTATGGCTATATTAATATCAGACAATGTAAACTTTGAGACAAGGAATATGACCAGAGATTAAGAGGGACATTTCATAACTATAAGAAGGTCAACTTACCACTCCTCAATGTGCATGGATCTAATTACAGAACTATATGAGACCAAAACAGACAGAACTAAAGAGAAAAATCAGGAAACTCCACAATCATAGTAGGAGGTTTCAACATCCCTCTCTCAGTAATTGATACAAAAAGAAAAAAAAATCAGTAAGGATACAGAAGATTTGAACTAGTAACCACAACTGCAGGACAGTTTTTTTCAAGTACACATTGGAAGTTCATCAACATAGACCATCACCTGGGGCCATAAAATAAATCTCAATAGATTTCTAAATATAAAAACGTTACACAGAATGTTCTCTGATGACAATTAAATTAGAAATCAATAATAAGATATCTATAAAAATCCCAAATATTTGGAAATTAACAACATATTTCTAAATAGCCACGTGGCAAAGACATCACAAGGGAAATCAGAAATATTTTTAAATAAGTGATAATGAAAATACACCATATCATAATCTGTAGGATATAGCTAAAGCAAGTCTTAGAGGCAACTTCTGGTTTTAAATGCTTTACATTAAAAAGGAAGAAAGATATAAAATTGATGATCTAAGGCTCCACCTAAGACCAAGACCGAAGAAATAAAAACAAAAACAAAACCCACAAAACAAAACCAAAAAAGTCACTCTCTTCACACATCTAGAGGAGTATCTAGTGTAATCAATCATATGTCTGTTGACCAGCTCATTTATGTCATATTCATTTATGTCACCATGATCATAAAACAGCTACCATTTATTGAGCACCTACTGTAAGCCAAACTGAGTAGGAAACAACCTTACAAAGTAAGAATTATTCCTACTTTGCAGATGAGAAAATAAGCTGCAAGTAGTCATGTCTGACAGAGAAAAGTATTTTTTAATGAGGCAAATTTACCACTGTTCCTCATTAATGTAGAAAATTAAAGTTTGATTCTAATAAAATGTACATGTTACAGTTAAAAACAACTCACATCCAGCATAGAGAAAAACAACATATAAATTAATGCATCACTGCTCTGCTAATGTTTTGGCTCTACATTTCCATAAGTTGACACGTCATAAAACGATACTATTTGGTTACATTCGTTCCTTGTGAAAGCATAATAGTTCCACCTTGAGAACAATAAAAGGCAAACAAAACAAACCGGAGTCAATATTTGCACTATATATGCCAGACTCAGGGTTATTACCTTTAATAAGTCAAGAGCACCTAAATATCAATGAGAATTATAGAAGCCTACCAAATAAAAGGGGAGGGGGTGGTGCCACACACAAAGAACTCATGCAGGAAATTCACTAAGAAAAACACCAATGGCCAATGAAAATCTACAAAAATTATTACTCAAAACACATGAAAATTAAAATAACAAAGCAGTATTATTTTTCACCTAGAAATTAGTGAACCTGGCAAAGATAAAAAATATAACATCCAGTCTTGGCAAGGGTGTGGGGTCACCTCATTTCACTGAAGAGAATCTTAATCATTAACAACTCTTTGGGCGGAAATCTGGCACATCAAAAACTTTGAATGTACACACCCTGAGAAATTAAGGATGTCTCCAAAGGTTTAGCTTTAATCATGTTCATTGCACTGCTGTTTGTTAATATATAAAAATTGGAAAACAACCTAAATATCTAATTATTGGTTATATTAAAATCTACGTGGCCATTAAGAACAATATTGTGAACTATGGAATGCAAACTCCATCAGAGCAGGGATCCACTTATGGTTGGTTCCTACTGTGAAGGACCATGAAAATACACCCGGGGTTATAAGAGAACTCTATAGTCTAGGCCAAAACACTAATTTTGGTCAATATTTTAAAAACAAATGCAAGTGATATTTGTCATTTATTTGAAAAATAAACTCTTTCTCCTTTCTCAATTATTTTAATCAGTAGAAATGAAACACAAAACCCAAGTGTGGACACATAAACATAACCACCAGAGGAATGGGAAGAAAAGAATGTACTTTCTGTAGAAGTGAGTTTTCCAGACTGATGAAAAGTATTACCCCTTTAAGAAACCAGTCTTCATTTTAAAAGACTCTCCCTAAACCCTTCTCTAACGGTCCTTTAAATGAGAAGATACCAGCTGCAGTTCACCATCTTCATGGTGCAGATTCCTCGTCACCAACATGACCCCTACCCAATGTCAGTGTCCCTTAGTTTATGTGGACACTCCTCCCAGAGTGCCCCAAATGGCTATGACTTTGGAGCTTTGCATAATTTATAATTTCATCTTGTCCCTGGCTGTCAAGCTATCCCTTCAAACTTTCATCAGACTATCTGACCATTACCTACTACTGTTTCTAAACTAGGATATGGCTTCATAATATTGTAAGTCAGGTCAGAGTAAATAGGCTCTAAGAACCTAAAAGACTTTCAGAACAGAAAACAGGTACTTGTGTCACAAATTTTGCATTTCTGGCTTACTTCCTGGTTCATGGCCCTACCCCAGAGCTGAGTTTGTCAGGTAAATTGGGTATTCCTGCAACAGGTAACTATGATGAGTATGTTTAGCTTGAAGCAGAAAAAGGCCTATATTTTTCCAATATTATTGCCCCGAGTTGCTTAGTAACACTGCCAACACCTACTTTCATGGTCGCATAATCTAAAGCCACTAATCTCTGCTTTGAGGGGAGGACCCAGGACTGCCTATTAATATCAATCTCTATCACCATGAACATTATTGGATGACAGCTCCATAAAGTTAGTCAGATTCCCTCCATGGTTCTGTAGAAGTAAGAAGATCAAGGAAATGAAAAACAAAGTCCATACAAAATCAGCAACCTGTGCTCTCTGTACTCTGACAGCTCCACTGGTTTTTATTTTTTTCGGGGGGGTGGGGGGTTGGGGGAGCGGTATGGCTAATTTTCCATAGCTAGCACACAACCAAACAAACCTGTCCAGAAAGCTCTCTGCAGGCTTTGAAGGATTTGGCATTTACCTCCTGGAGGTACCATTAGCTTTTTTTTTTTTTTAACCTCTGTTGGCCACCTTTTAGCATTATACCACTATGATCTATGAGAGTCAAGAGGCCAGAAAGATAGGTACAGAGCTGGCATGACGGTCACAGTGCGGACCCTCGAGAATCACTGGGGCACTAGAAGCATGTAATATCTGCTTCCTGAGGTCGGGTTGAAGATTTGAATTCCTCAGGAGGAGTTTCTCCACATTCCCTGACCTCATTACCACCGAGACCATGAGTCCCTGAGGGTGGCCTCTCCATCGCCCTGGGAACCCCGAGGCTCTAAAGCCCCTGCAGGATGAAGACAAGCAGAGTATGGCCAAGCCCCCTTCCTGGCAATCGCTACAGAGAGTACCCAACAGTCGGCTGGTGACAACGCTACATGAAAAACACTACCCCCCACCTTGGGGGGCTGAAGTGTCCCCAAATCCTTGGGAACATTTCACAAAACCTAATCACTGAACTAAAAATAGGTGCTTTGAAGAATGAGGAGGCAGTCAATATTTACTGTTCTAGGAAAATTACTACAATTTAATTAATGAAGTCTACTAATACCGATGCAAAGAATATATAAGGCAATTTGATAGTAGTATGTTCAAAGCAAGATCACATTCCCAGATAAAGACTGAAAGACCCCTCATCACAGATCCCGCCTTCGCCAATTTCTTGGTTTGAAACAGAAGCCGCATCCGACTGGTTTACCAAACAAGAGAGGGGACAGAGAAATGAGCAACACGTAACAGTTGTGGCAAAGGTGAGCTGGTAGGGCAACAGGAAGAAAGAAAAATAGAGTGTGAAAAGCCCCATGACAGGGAGAGAAAGGAGAGCAAGACCACACACAAGGACAAAGATACATTTGAGGGTTAGGTGAGAGAAGATAATCTCAATGAGAATATAAATGAACTGTGCCCCCAATAGAAGCGAGGAGAAAACAAACATCTATCAAGCTTTCTTAATCAGTTTTTGTTTCTTAAAAAAAAATTATAAAAACAGAAAAGTGTTTATAATCTATCTTCTCAAAAATGGCATGTTTAGCCTGCCCGGAGCGCACCCAGCCTTCCAGCAAGATGGCATTCCCGGCAGGAGTCAACCCTCCGGAGTGACGTCAGCATCATCATGGAGTTAAATTCCCTCTTTGAATATCTGCCCCCTAAGACACAACAAAAACATCATTTGCATACCAACAGAGGTCAATCAAACACTACAAAGGACTTCTAAGAAACCCATACCATGGTACATCTGATGGTGGAGGCACTGGAAGCCACAAAGGACTTGAGGAGAGGTAAGGAGTTTTACTCCTCCTCCCCAATTGATCAGCAAAGACAGACAGCATGCCTCGCATACAGAGAGAGGAGAGGGGCAGTCCTCTGTGGGGAAAACTATCGCCCTCCAGGTGCTCTCACAGACTGTCAAGAGATCCCCACCAGGAAGCGATGACAGACTGTTTCGGGGGTGTGGTAAATGCACCAAGAGAGCCAGAAAGGAAACCCCCAGGTCGAGCAGGAGAAAGAGAGAACCCCTCCCCCCACACACCCTGCGCTTCAGCACAATCCCTCCAGGGAATGGAGCGGGCTCAGAGCACACCACTTGTGACCTCCATCCAGGGGCAGCAAGTGGAAACTGCAGGACCATCTTCAAGATGAAGAAAGGCAAAGGTAAATCAGCGGGATGTATGCAAAAGTATATTATGTCTAGGGGCTGGCCCAGTGGTGCAGCGGTTTAGCTCATGCTTGGCAGCCCGGGGTTCATGGATTTGGATCCCGGGCACCTGCCAATGCACTGCTAATCAGCCACGCTGTGGCGGCGTCCCATATAAAGTAGAGGAAGATGGCCACAGATGTTAGTCCAGGGCCAGTCTTCCTCAGCAAAAAGAGGAGGATTAACAACAGATGTTAGCTCAGGGCCGTTCTTTCTCACAAAACAAAACAAAAGTATCTTA
Organism: Tapirus indicus; assembly: GCA_031878705.1. Taxonomy (NCBI): domain Eukaryota; kingdom Metazoa; phylum Chordata; class Mammalia; order Perissodactyla; family Tapiridae; genus Tapirus; species Tapirus indicus. Next base: position 15,289,131 of record CM062930.1, on the reverse strand, counting down.
TGTCTACAGACCAGGAGGAAAATGACAAACACCCAGAAACCAACCCTGAAGGCACAGAATTTGATAACCTGAATGAGAATTCAAAATAGCTATCATAAACAAACTCAATGAAATACAAGAGAACACACAGAAACAAATCAACAAATTCAGGGATTTCTTCACAAAAGAGATTGAAACCATGAAGAAAAACCAATCAGAATTACTGGAGATGAAAAACACAATGGACGAGATAATGGAAAACGTGGAGTCTTTAAAGACCAGAACTGACAATGTGGAGGAAAGAATTAGCATTATCGAGGATAGCCATGCAGAAACGCTCCAGATAGAGGAGGAAAGAGAACTAAGACTAAAAAGAAATGAAGAAATTCTTCAAGAAATATCAGACTCAATGAGGAAAAGCAACATAAGGATAATAGGTATTCCAGAAGGAGAAGAAAGAGAAAAAGGAGCAGAGAGTTTGTTCAAAGAAATGATAGCTGACAACTTCCCAAACCTAGGTAAAGAGATGGAAATAACAGTGAATGAAATCAATAGATCACCTAAATATATAAACAAGAATAGACAAATGTCACGCCACATAATAGTTAAGTTAACAAGACTCAGTGACAAGGAAACAATATTAAGGGCAGCTAAACAAAAAAACAAAATAACATACAAAGGAAACCCCATAGGCTCTCAGCTGATTTCTCGACAGAAACTCTACAGGCTAGGAGAGACTGGAATGATATATTCAAAATCATGAAAGACAAAAACCTTCAGGCAAGAATACTTTATCCAGCAAAAATATCCTTCAAATATGAAGGAGAAATAACTCTCCCTGATAAGCAAAAGCTAAGAGAGTTCATCACCACAAGACCCCCACTACAAGAAATGCTCAAGAAGGCCCCTAGGAGATATTATCAACAACACAATAATAGTAGGGGATCTTAATACCCCACTTACATCAATGGATAGATCATCCAGACAAAAAGTCAATAAGGAAATAATGGACTTAAATGAAAAACTAGATGCAATGGACTTAATAGATCTACACAGAGCACTCCACCCCAAAACAACAGAGTACACATTCTTCTCAAGTGCACATGGAACATTCTCAAGGACAGACCATATATTAGGAAACAAGGCAAACCTCTGTGAATTTAAGAAGATTGAAATCATTACAAGCATCTTTTCTGATCATAATGCTGTGAAACTAAAAATCAACTGCAAGGAAAAAACTGGGAAAGGGATAAAGATGTGGAGACTAAACAACATGCTACTGAACAACCAATGGGTTGTTGATGAAATTAAAGGAGAAGTCAAAAGCTATGTGGAGAGATGAAGAGGAAAATACACCATACCAACTCATATGGGACACAGCAAAAGTGGTCCTGAGAGGGAAATTCATAGCAATACAAGCTCACCTTAACAAACAAGAAAAATCCCAAATAAATAACCTTAAACTGCACCTAACAGAATTAGAAAAAGAAGAACAGACAAAGCCCCGAATCAGCAGAAGGAGGGAAATAATAAAAATCAGAGCAGAAATAAATGAAATAGAAACCAAAAAAACAGTAGGAAGGATCAATGAAACAAAGAGCGGGTTCTTTGAGAAGATAAATAAAATTGACAAACCCTTAGCCAGACTCACTAAGAAAAAAAGGGAGAAGACTCAAATAAATAAAATTAGAAATGAAAAAGAAGAAATTACAATGGATACCACAGAAATACAAGGGATTATTAGGGAATACTATGAAAAACTTTATGCGAACAAATTGGACAACCTAGGGAAAATGGACAAATTCTTGGACACACACAACCTTCCAACACTGACTCAAGAAGAAAGAGAGAATCTGAATAGACCAATCACAGCAACGTGGCAGGGTATAAAATCAACTTAGAAAAATCAGTTGCATTTCTATACGCTAATGATGAACTAACAGAAAGAGAACTCAAAAGGACAATCCCATTTACAATTGCAACAAAAAGAATAAAAGATCTCAGAATAAACTTAACCAAGGAGGTGAAAGACCTATACAATGGAAACTATAAGACACTATTGAAAGAAATCGATGAAGACATAAAGAAATGGAAAAATATTCCATGCACATGGATTGGAAGAATAAACATAGTTAAAATGTCCCTACTACCTAAAGCAATCTACAGAGTCAATGCAATCCCAATCAGAATCCCAATGTTATTCTTCACGGAAATAGAACAAAAAACACTGAAATTCTTATGGGGCAACAATAGACCCTGAATAGCTAAAGAAATCCTGAAAAAAAAAAAAAAGAACAAAGTTGAAGGCATCAAAATCCCTGATTTCAAAATATGCTATAGAGCTATAGTAATCAAAACAGCATGGTACTGGTACAAAAATAGACACACAGATCAATAGAACAGAATTGAAAGCCCAGAAATAAAACCACACACCTATGGACAGCTCATCTTCAACAAAGGAGCAAAGAACATACAATGGAGAAAGGTAATAAGTCTCTTCAATAAACGGTGCTGGGAAAATTGGACAGCCACATGCAAAAGAATGAAAGTAGACCATCTCCTATTGCCATACACAAAAATCAATTCAAAATGGATCAAAGACCTGAAAGTGAGACCTGAAACTATAAAACTCCTGGAAGAAAATATAGGCAGTGCACTAATTGACATTGGTCATAAAGGGATTCTTTCAGATTCCATGTCTACTCAGACAAGGGAAACAAAAGAAAAAATAAACAAGTGGGACTTCATCAGACTACAGAGCTTCTACAAGGCAAATGAAACCAGGATCAAAATGAATAGAGAACCCACCAGCTGGGAGAAAATATTCGCAAATCGTTTATCCGACAAGGGATTAATTTCCATAATATATAAAGAACTCATACAACTGAGCAACAAAAAAAAACAAACAACCCGATCAACAAATGGGCAGAGGATATGAACAGACATTTTTCCAAGGAAGAGATACAGATGGCCAATAGACACATGAAAAGATGTTCAACATCACTAATCATCAGGGAAATGCAAATCAAAACTACACTAAGATATCACCTGACACCCATTAGAATGGCTATAATCACCAAGACAAAAAACAACAAATGCTGGAGAGGTTGTGGAGAAACGAGAACCCTCATTCACTGCTGGTGGGAATGCAACCTGGTGCAGCCTCTATGGAAAACAGTATGGAGAGTCCTCAAAAAATTAAAAATAGAAATACCTTATGATCCAGCAATCCCACTCTTGGGCATCTACCCAATGGACGTGAAATCAACCATCACGAGAGGCTTATGCACCCCTATGTTCATTGCAGCATTATTCACTATAGCCAAGAAGTGGAAGCAACCCAAGTGTCCCTTAACTAATGATTGGATAAAGAAGATATGGTGTATATATATATACAATGGAATACTACTCAGCCATATAAAAGACAGAACTGTCCCATTTGCAACAACATGGATGGTCCTGGAGGGTATTATGTTAAGTGAAATAAGCCAGAGAGAGAAGGACACCGCATGATTTCACTCATATGTGGACTGTAAACGAACACAGGGACAGAGAGAACTGGTTGGTGGTTACCAAGGGGCAAGGGGGTTGGGGGGTGGGCACAAGGGGTGAAGGGATGCCTCCACATAGTGATGGACAAAAAACAGTATACAGCTAAAATCCCACAATGTTATAAACTATTAAGACATCAATAATAATGAACATTTTTTTTAAATGGCATGTTTAGTCACAAAAATTTATACATGAGGCCATACGCTAAGTCTTTTATAGCAACTATACTTATAACCATGTTGTCTATTAAGAAGTTTGTGTGCCTTCTTTCAGACCACAAGAGGACAAGAGGGAAGCAATGTGCCCACTACAAACTCATCCACTGTACACAATTTTACTGAGAATTCATCAAAATGAGGATATTTTTTAAATGGGATTTTCCTTTTTTCTTAATGGTTTATATTTATCAAAGTATTGGACTTGAGGAAGTTGGATATGCAGCAAACCTAAAGTGACAGGGCACACTTTTGTAATAGTGCAAAACTAGCTGCATTACTTATTGCCTTTTAAACACCACCTTTGAAGCTTTCAGAAAATGAAGAAATCCGTGCAGCAGAAAGAAAAGAAAATGACAGAAGAAGATGCTGTCTAAATTACGATGTATTCAGAGCATATGTTTTTAGAACCAAACTTACCAAAGGCAGCAATGCCTTAATTTCTATCATCAGTATATATAAAGGAATTAGGAAAAAAGTGTACAGAGCAATGAGGAAAACAACATCACACCCATCAGATGACATTTTTCTAGATCCCACAGGCTCCCACTCACTGGAGAGGAAGCAGATGAGGACTTCAAAACATACCCAAGACAGAGCTGCTTGCTCAGAGCAGAGCTAAAGGGCAGAAGCCTCTGAAATGACTTCCTTTTCCTCCACAACTAACTGAAAGCTCAACAGAGTTGAGAATGAGAGTGAATGGGAAATTTTTCAATAAATACTGAGTAAATGCATGACCTATCCCTGTTCAAAAAATTAAATAACCTTGAGCACATTACTTTAAGTGAAATAAGCCAGTCAGTCAAGGTCAAATCCTATATGATTCCATTTATATGAGGTACCTAGAATAGGCAAATTCATAGAGACAGGAAGTAGAATGGAGGTTGCCAGGGGCCAAGGGGAGAGAAAGTGGGCAGTTATAGTTTAATGAGCACAGAGTTTCAGTTTTACAAGCGGAAAAGAGTTCTGGAGATGGATGGTGGTGATGGTTGCACAACATGAATGTATTTAATACCTCTGAACTGTAAACCCAAAAAGGGTAAACATGGTCAATTTCATGTTATGTATATTTTACCACAATTAAAAATTTTTAAAAATGTTAATTTAAAAAACAAAACAATTATCTTTGAAGACTTGAAAGAAAATCACTACCAACCAAAAATTCTAAATCTTGAGAAATATCTTTAAAAAATGAAGAAATAAAAATATTTTCAGAGAAACAAAAAAAATTTAAATGAAACTAATTAGAAACTGGCACCACATCTACCTCTGCCCCCGTCCCTGACTGTTGTTCGTTCACCATTCTCCAGTACAGTGTTTTCCTGAAACTTTCCCCATGATGGGAATCTTTAATCCCTAATAGATTAAATACACAGATTAGCAGCCCTTTTCCTTACAAATTCCAAGGAAGTAGGCCTGGGATTAGACCAAGGTTCTGGGTTTTTATTAAGCACAAAGGTGACTCCTGACAGAATTTGGTGACCCTCAGCCTAGCACATGCCCTCACCCTTCACCTGTTCAATGACAAAGTTGAACAAGTATGTCCCACGGCTCATACTACCGTGCCCTGTACTGTACACAGAGCACCCAGCTGCTATTAAAAGCAGTGAAGACACTGCTACTCTGACAAATGGCTGAGCTACTGACAGTGGCCTAGCCCCCGCTTCCACCTCTGCCATTTGCAACCATATAGCTGGACAAAATTATTCATCAAATTATGCAAAATTTAAGCATCAGATAACAGGGAGCGCAAGACTGATGCCTGAGAGACGGACCCTCACGAGGTGAACGCCATCACCCTGGCTCTCAGCCAGGAGACGATTTTCCAGTCGTGGCCACGAGCTGAAGTCCAAACAACACAGCAGCCCTACCGAGCTGAAGCAGCAGAGGTCGGAGCTGGAGTCACCAGAAGCAGCTGGCATCTTCAAGGCAAGGCACCAGACAGTAAACAGGTGTACAGAAAGGAAGGGTCTCCAAAGTCTCAGGGAGGGAGGAGGTGCTGCTGCAAGCCCTTGGCCGAGGGGTGGGCTGCAAAGGCCCAAGTCAAGACTGCCCAAGGCTCACCAGAGAGCCGGTGCTATCAAACAGAACACAGATACTGAAGGTCAAGCCAAGTTGGAGCACTGAGTTCTTGCCCAGCCAGAGTGGAGAAACCTTATTAGTACATCATTAACAAGCCTGGATACAGCCGAGACACCAGGAAGATCATGCCTTAGAATTAAAGACCACTCTCTAGAGCAGTGATTCTCAACTGGGGAGATTTCGCCCCCACTCCCACCCCAGGGGACATTTGGCAATGTCTGGAGACATTACTGGTTGTTACAACCAAAGGCGTGCTACTGGCAGCTAGGGAGTAGAGACCACAGATGCTGTTCAACATCCTACAATGCACAGGGCAGCCCACCCCCACACACACACATCAAAGAATTACATAGCCCTAAATGTCAGTAGTACTGGAAATTGAGAAATGCTCCTCTGAAACAGACTTACTCTGGACTTGTCCTAGAAAAGATTAATACCAAGGCCTAAGAAGACCCACAAAGGCTATAGGACTTGAAGGTTGAGTCCCACCAAGTTACAGAAGCTTGGGAAAAACACCTTAGGATGTCCGTAGATTTAACCTAACAAAACATAAACCAAGCCTACACAAGTTCAAAGTGATCAGCGAGTAATTAAGCTGTCTATTGGTGCAAAACTCAACACTTCAGAAGAACATCAGAATGTAGACCCCTACAACGTAGCATTCACAGTGTCCAACAAACAATTTAAAAGTCCTAGACATGCAATGTAACAGGAAAATGTAGCCCACAGCAAGAAAGCAGTCATTACAGGGGCCGTCCGGTGGCGCAGCGGTTTAGTCCGCGCTTGGCAGCCCGGGGTTCGCGGGCCCGGATCCCGGGCGCCCGCCGACGCACTGCCTATCAGCCATGCTGTGGCGGCGTCCCATATAAAGTGGAGGAAGATGGGCACGGATGTTAGCCCAGGGCCAGTCTTCCTCAGCAAAAAGAGGAGGATTAGCAACGGATGTTAGCTCAGGGCTGGTCTTCCTCACAAAAAAAAAAAAAAAAAAAAGAAAGAAAGCAGTCATTACAATACAAAGCAAACCCTCCAAAATAAATAAATAAGAAAAACAAAACCCAAGTTGACTCAGGTGTTGAGTTTTAAAAGATTTAAAGAAACTATCATACATATAGTCAAAGAGTCAAAGGGAAATATGTTCACGAATTAAGGGAAAATATGAGTAAATGGAGATTCTAAGCAGAAAAATGCAAACTATAAAAAAAAAGAGCCAAATGGACATTCTAGCACTGAAGAGTACAACACTGAAACGAAAAAAAAAAAAAAAAAAATCACTGGCTGGGCTTAGTAGCAGTTTGAAAATAAGAGAAGAAAGAGTCAGGTTAACCAATAGAAACTATCCAATCTGAGGAATAGAGAGAAAAGACTGAATCAAGTGAAAAAGATCGAGGAACCTATGAGACAATTTCAAATGATCTAACATACATGTAATGGGAGTCCAGAAAGAGAAAAGAGTGACAATGGATCAGAATAGAACTTTTTTCTTTTTCTTTTTTTTTCCTGTGAGGAAGATTGGCCCTGAGCTAACACTTGTTGCCAATCTTCCTCTTCTTGAGCTAACATGTGTGCCCATATTCTTCTCTTTTGTATGTGGGATGTTGCCCCAGCATGGCTTGATGAATGGTGTAGGTTCGCACCCGGGATCCGAACCTGCAAACCCCAGGCCACTGAAGCAGAGTGTGCCCGACCTAACCACTGTGCCACCAGGCCAGCCCCTAGAATAGAACATTTTAAAAGACATGATGGCCAAATATCTCCTAAATTTTACAAGAAAGAATCAAATTAAGGACCAAAGAAGCTGAGCAAACACCAAGAGGCATAAATACAAAGAAAATCACATCGGGATCAACATCAACCATCTGAAAAGTCGACAAAAAAGAGAAAAAAAATTTTCAAAAACCGAGTCAGAGAAAATACAAACCTTACATACAAGGGCCCAGCCCAGTGGTGTAGCAGTAAAGTTTGCGTGCTCCGCTTCTGGTGGCCTGGGGTTCACAGGTTCGGATCCCGGGCACAGACCAAAGCATTGCTTGTCAAGCCATGCTGTGGCGGCGTCCCATATGAAATAGAGGAAGATGGGCATGGATGTTAGCCCAGGGCCAGTCCTCCTCAGCAAAAAGAGGAGGATTGGGAACGGATGTTAGCTCAGGGCTAATCTTCCTCACAAAAAGCAAAGAAACATTACATGCAAGGGAACAAAGATCCAAGGTAAGAGTGACTTCTTATCAGAAACAATGGAGGCCAGGTGACAATGGAACAGCATCGTTAAAGCGTTGAAAGGGGTGGGGGAGAACTATCAAACCAGAATTCGATATCTAGCAAGCATATCCTTCAAAAACAAGGGAAAAAAAACAGATTTTCAGATAAAAACTGAGAGAACTCATTACTAGCATACTTATACTATAAGAAATGCTAATGGATGTTTTTCACGCTGAAAAAAAATTATACCAAACGGAAACTTGGTGTTACAGAAAGGAACAAAGAGCACCAGAATGGTAATTAGGTGGCTCAATAGAAACTATAGTTCTTTTTCTTCTTTTAAATTCTGAAGACAACAGAATATTTAAAGCATAAGTAACAACATTGTATGGTGGTGAGGGCTGGGGTAATTAAATACAAATGAAACTTCAATGCAAACAAATCTAATAAAAGACTTCAAAAGTCAGGATACAGAAGCTTCATGACTAAAGGAAAAATAGACAAATTCTCACAGCTGGGGATTTTAACACCTTTCTCTCTCTCTCCCCTTGTCTCTATTCAAAGATGTTATCTATGTAGATATCCTAAGGAAACTACAAAAAAAAATTACTACAATTAAATAGAGTTTAGCAAGGTCTCAAGGAAACAAAGCAAAAATATATAAATCAATTGTTATTTCTATATAACAAATGGAAAGTGAAAATTTCAAAAACCATTTATAATAGCATCAAAAAACATAAAGTGCTAAAGAATAAATTTAGTGAAAGATCTGAAAGACCTCTACACTGACAACTACAAGATACTGCCAAGAGGAATTAATGAAGATCTAAACAAATGAAGAGCTACACCATAGTCTATATCTCAGATTGGAAAACTAAATAATGTTATGATGTCCATTCTCCCTAAACTGGTCTATAAATTCAGTGCAATTCCAATGAATAGCCCAACAGCCTCTTTTGTAGAAACTGACAAGCTGACTCTAAAATCTGTATGAAAATGCAAAAGATTTAGAATAGCCAAAACAGAAGAACAGGGGCCGACCCGGTGGCGTGGTGGTTAAGTTCATGAGCTTTGCTTCAGCGGCCCAGGGTTCACGTGTTCGGATCCCGGGCACGGACCTACACTCTGCTCATCAAGCCATGCTGTGGTGGCATCCCACATACAAAACAGAGGAAGTGTGGCATTGAAATTAGTTCAGGGACAATCTTCCTCAAGTGAAAAAAAAAAAAAAAGAAAGAGGAAGACTGGTAACAGATGTTAGCTCAGGACCAGTCTTCTTCACCAAAAAAAACAAAAACAGAAGAACAGGTTGGAGACTTACACTACTTGATTTCAAGACTTATTATAAAACTAGAGTAATCAAGAAAATGTATCATTGGAGAAAGGATAGACATATAGATCAACAGAAAAGAATGAGAATCCAGAAACAGATTCACACATAAATGGTCATTTAATCTCTGGCAAAGTCTCCAACTTAATCCAATGTGGAAGGATAGTTTTTTCAGTACATTGTGCTGAAACAACTGAATATCTGTATGGAAACAGAATAAACTTCAACCCCTACCTCACACCATATGCAAAAATTAACACTACAAATATAGACCTTAAATTAAATCTAAAAATAGAAAACTTCTAAAATAAAACACAGAAGAATGTTTCTTGGACAGGACATAAGGAGCACTAACCATAAAAGAAAAAAACTGACAAACAAGACTTCATCAAAACTAAAACACTCCACTCATCAAAAGACACTGTTAAGAAAATAAAAAGGCAAGCCACAGACCGAAAGAAAATGTTTGCAATTCATGTATCTGACAAAGGACTAGAATCCAGAATATATAGAATTCCTACAATTCAACAGTAAAACAAAAACATGTATGTAAAAAAAGAGGGTGGCAAACACTTGAACAGACACACCACAAAGAAAATGTATGAACGGCAAAGAAGCACTAAAAAGATACTGAGCATCATTAGTCATCAGTGAAGTGAAAATTAAAACCATAATGAGATGCTACTTTACACCCCATGAATAACTAAAATTAAAAACACTGACAACATCAAGTCTTGGTGAGGATATAGAGCAACTGGAACTCATATGTTATTGGTAAGAATGTATTATAGTACAGTCACTTTGGAAAATCATTTGGTAATTTCTTCCAAAGTTAAACAAATTTACTATACGACCCAGCAATTCTACTCCTAGGTATTTACCAAAAAGAAAGAAAAACATATCCACAAAAAGACATGTCTATGAATGTTCACAGCAGCTCTGTAACAGCCAAACCTGGAATGTCTATCAAAACCATATGTCTATCAACAGGTGAATGGACAAACAAATTGTGGTGTTTTCCTACACCCGGAATGTACAATAGAATCCTACACCCGGCAACAGACAAAAAAAAACTACTGCTACACACAAGAGCACGGAATAATCTCAAAAACATCATGCTGAGGGAAAGAAGCCTGTCACAAAGGTACATACTATATGATTCCATTTATATGAGGTTTTAGAATGGGCAAAACTAATCTATGATGATAGAAATCTGATCAATGGTCATCTGGAGCTGGGGAGGGGAGGGAAGATCGACTAGAAAGAGGCAGAAACGAACATTCTGAATGATAGATTAACTGCCAAGTACACACATTTGTCAAACTCAAACACAAGATATGTGCGTCTGATTTATGTAAATGACACTGTTGAGTTGATTAAAAACTAGTAAAGAGAAATAGAATTTTAGTTATATGAAAACTAAAATTCATATTAAATAGTACTAAACAATCCAATATTTAAAAATGTTTTATTTAGGTATAATAACTTGACGGACATGTGCAAGACTTTTTTTTATATTGTTGGGGAATTTTTGAAAGAAAGCAATTATTACCAATTTGCTCTGAGACGGCTAGTTAGTAAAAACCTATTACCCCAGATCACACACAACCTGCCTCCAGGGGGTACTGCTCACCTTGTTGTATGAGATCAGCACAGCTGGATGGCACAGTGCCCTGCCATACTCAGCCACCCGTACAGAGTTACAACAAAAAAAAATCCATCTGAAGATAACTTTAGGCATATGCAGCCCAAAACATGCAGCAAACAGGCAAACCATGTAAGTAAAAGTAAGGCCATGAAAATAGACATCTTTCACCCTCAGACGAGCAAACACAGGCACTCCATTGGATGGACTATCAAGGCAGCCAGTGAGGGGGTAAGAGTGAAGTCATTCAGGGACAAAACTCTATACAAACTGTGACCATAATAAGATTTTAACTATATAAGTATGTGCAGCTAGACAAAGACTGGAAGAATCTGCAAAAATAATACTTGCCATTTTAGGATAATGGCGTTTGGGGTATTTCCTCCCCAGTTTTTGGAACAATAATAGTAAGCAAAAACAGCAATGCTTAAGTAACTGCCCAAGTTTCAAAACTGACTGGCTTTGTGGATTTCTATCAGAACTATGATTTCTAACCATGACTCCCTCTTCTAATTAATCCCCCAGGGCTGGCTCCTTTCTACTCTTCCTTTCTCCATCTGTCATGATCACAATGCATTAAAAGGTCTACATACTAATTCATTTTGCTAATTTATTTAATGTTTATTTCTACATAATATTTTACAAGATCTGTTCAGCTATCTAAGATGAAACAAGAAAATGATTTGTTCTTAAAATGACCCACAACTCTCATATGCTGGAGATGAGGAACACTTCATGAGAACTAAATGCTTCACCAAATGGGCAAAATAGTCAAAGTGAATGAACGAATGGCCCATAAGATACTGAGACTGCACATCTCCCAGACCTGACTTCTCCTTTCCAATTCTATGGTTATCTCCATGTGGGCCTCTAATTGCTTCATGTGTCACATGCAGTAGGCCAACAGTAGATGCAATTTCCTAAATCACTACTCTGATCATGCACCTCCTTACTTAAAAACTTCCAGTGGCTCCCCTCTGCCAACTAAATAAACCCAAGGTCCTCCATCACCTGGTCCCAACATGCCTTTCTAGATTTACCTCCTAGTGCTCTCCTAAATTCTCATGCCAACTGTACTACTACCGTTTCCCTGAATAAACCCATTCTGCTTTTCCATCTCAACATGGTTCAAGGCAAGGAATGCCTCCCCACACACACACGCATCTCCACCCATCAGTGGGATCCTTTCCTAGACCATTTAGTGTGCACACTTGTGCACCACTTAGAACCCATGCTGCCATTTTGACTAATTATATGTATTCAAGCCTTATGTGATTGAGTGCCAATAATACAGATGATAGGAATGCAAACACTAGCTAAATGCCAGGCACTATATTAAATGCTTTACAGAGATTGACTCATTTAATCCTCACCACAAACATGAGAGTTGGGTACTATTACCTTCATCTCACAAATGAGGAAATTTAAGCTTAGAGCAGTTTGCCTAAGGCAAATAACTAGAAAAAGGAAAACTAGGATTCATACAAAAGCAGTCCAACTACAAAGCCTTGTTATGTTTATGACCTCCCACCTTCCTAAATTCAATAAATGTCTTCCGAACGAAGCGCTTTACAAGAGTTATTTTATCCAGTGCTCACAACAATGCCATGAAGCAGATATTCTTTATTCCCATTTTAAAGGTCAGGAAACTGAGGCCTGAGAAGTGAATTCACGTCCCTAAGATTTTACAGTTTAGCAAATGGCAAAACCGGATTTGAACTCAGGTCTGACGTTCTCAGAGCCCACGCGCACACTCTGCCCCATCCAACCTGCCAGTGTCTTCTATGAAGTACTCGTGCACCTGACTCAACACCTGAGCACTCCGTGCATATGAGATTCCCAGCCCAGATTCTAAGACACAAGGGGACTGATGAATGGCTACCATCCTTGAGGTTTACACCTGCAAGCTGGAAGAAAAAAACGTGTTTAAAAGAAAGATTTTCAAGTGTTAAACATTGTAAGAAGCATCACTAGTTCATTCTAATTTTGTCAGGAGGTTAGAAAATACCATTAAAAGAGAAAGTCCAACCAAAGATATCACTTGCTTCCAGGGAGACACTCTATTTCCATAAATATCACACAGCTTCCCTGTGGCAATAGTCTCAAGGTGCTAGTCCCTGGAGATTTTCAGAAAGGAAACATAACCACAGACTAATAAGCAAAATATTGGATTGAACTGTATGAAATTGCTGTTTTTGTAAGCCCAAAACAGTTGAATGTCTGCAATTTCATATTGTCCAGCCCAAATATAAAGCAATAGGGTCTACGCTGAAATAAAATTAGCTTTAAAACAAAATAAAGTTTTGTCTGAGGACTATGAAATGACATCTTACGGCTGAGACAGCGACAAAACTTCCTATCAAATGCCTTTCCACAATACAGAGCAAATTCAGAGGGGGATGAAGGGGACGAGGAGGATGGAGTAGGAGGGGCTGCAGGGGGGTGAATCCCTCCCATCTCACAATCGGCACACTCCAGTGCAGGGATTTTTTTAAACTCAGGCTCCATTTACTGCAGACTTTGCTCAGGAGAAATCAGCAACCTTAGCCTCTCTGTATATCCTGGAAAGTCCTTCACTTCTTTCTCAGAGTCTGTGATTAAGGAAGCCTGCTGTCCTGACCACTGATCTTAAAATACAGCTGAGCTAGAGAAGTGTCTGGAAAAAAAGAAGTAAAATAGTCAAGAGAAAAGGGGTCTTAAGAGAAAGGATTAAAGGAAAGGGGAAGAGTCCTTCACTCAGAGAGATGAAGAGTACCTAAAACTATGACATCTAAACAGTCTGGATACAAGGATGGTGCATTTTCCCCCAAATCACAGAATTCTAAAAACAGAACTACATCACTTAAATGCTTAAAAATGCACCTAAGTAAAAATACTTCTCCAAACAGGATATCGATCTACAGAAGTCACCCCTCTGAGATGTACTGCATAAATATCAATAGTCGATTCTAATATTTGTGGTAGTTATGTTCTATAGTCACCGTGAACATGAATTAGTGACTACTAATTGTTCCTAGGGGAAATACAGGGTTGGGTTTCTGCCAGCCTTTGGTAACAATATTTTCATCAACTGATCAATACATATACAACCTTGCCCTATGTGTATTCCTACTTAAAGGCACCTTATTTAATATCTATTGTTGATTCCTTAACATTGGACTCACAGCCAACAGCACTGTAACTCATACTTGAAACAAGCTCATCTAACACACGTATTTCTCCATATGGCACATCACAGTCTTCTTGTGCTTAGGAACACTAGACAGCACATCAGCACTCTGCTTGGGGGCCATTCTAAACAGCAAAATCACTGAAAGAAAGCACAAAAATATGGAAAACAAGGCACTAAATAGACTGTGAAAAGGACCTTTGTTCACAGTATGAGAGCTGAAACAAAAAGGCAGAGTGTCATCTTGTTGACCCCAGCTGGATATGTATCAGGTCACTCAAAATTTTAGGACTCTGTGCACGCACACAAATGACCAACAGTGAACGAGCCCCGAGTATTGATTTGGGAGTTCCAAACAAATTTTAGCAAGTAGGCAAATACAGAATCCGTGAATAATGAGAATGGATGATATGTAAATTCTTGTAAGACAGATCTATAGTAAAGGATAAAGGGAAGCTAGGATGTTCACATGGAGTCAACTCATCTTACAAGTTGAAACAAAGAAGGACAAATACTCTCCCACAAACTATCCTTTGAGTAACTCTAGAGAGAGTGGAGTCGAAGATTTTAGCCAGAATAAGAAGTCTGGCCAAACTGATCCAATTCTACAGGGAAGTCTGCACCAGCTAACAAGTGGCAGAGAACAGGGTCAGTGATCTCAACGACTAACTGCTCTGGCTTTACCTGCCTTCCGAGCAAGTCAACCCATCATCAGGATCCACTGTGGGTACCACCACAGTTCTTCAAAGTGGACACCAAGTCAAGAAATCTAGAGCTGATCAGGCTAAAGATCTTCAGGAAAAATCTCTATGCCATATGCATTTTATGACACAAAAAATCTCTGTGCCATATGACAAGACCATTCTGATTACTGATACTGATTACATGTCATCCTGCCTGCCCCAGGTCTAGAGGCCTGGAACATTCAGGCTCACTTCTACGCAGGCCTGAACCCGAGGTCAGGGCTGGCAAATGGGAGAAGCATTCCCACGAGTGATGGGGGCTGGAGAACATTGGCCATCTTCAATCCAGGCTCACCTTACCTGAAGCTACCATCTTCCCCCCATCTTCCTGTGCTCTAAAGCTGGGGAAGATTTGAAGCTGGACGTGTCCTTCTTCTTCTGTGTCCCAGCCAAGAACAAGACAGAAAGTAAGCCACTAGTCCCATTGTAGAGGTGATAGCAACCCATCCTGGGAATATGACCAGCGACTGGTGGTGACTTTCTAAAATGAGCAAGTATAATGTTCAGAACACTTGCTGTGAGGAAACTGTGCTCTTTCTTAATGCCAATCTGTTGACTTTACAAAAAGCAAACCCTGTGTTGCACAATCCCTTTACTTGGTAAAACGTTCTGGAAAATGCCCTAGAGATTTGAGGAACCTGAACAGACCACCACAAGCTGTTTCAACAGACTGCCAGCTGGAGCCACTGATCCAGACACAATGTAGTACTTCATAAAAATTTCTCTTCATTTAGTCCTCAGGTTAAAGAGAAAAATCAGTGATCAAGTGGGAATGTAAAATGATGTAGCTGCTGTGGAAGAGAGTATGGCAGTTCCTCAAAAAATTAAACATAAAATTACCATATAGTCCAACAATTCCACTTCTGGGGATGTACTCACAAGAACTGAAAGCATGGAAGGCATGGACTTGAACAGGTATTTGCACACGCAGGTTCAAAGAAGCATTATTCACAACAGTCAAAAGGCAGAAACAATCCAAACGTCCATTGACAGATGAAGAGATACACAAAACATTGTATATACCTACAATGGAATATTATTCAGCCTTAAAAAGGAATTGAATTCTGACACATGCTATAACATGGATGAACCTTGAAGACATTATGCTACATGACATAAGCCAGACACAAAATGGCAAATATTGTAGGATTCCACTTGTGGATTCCACTTATACAAGGTACCTAGAGTAGTCAAATTCATAGAGACAGAAAGTAGAATGGTGATGACTGTGGGGAGAGGGACTGGGGAGTTACTGTTTAACGGGCACAGAGTTTCAGTTTGGGAAGATGAAAAAGTTCTGGTGATGAATAATGGTAATGGCTGCACAACAATGTGAATGTACTTAATGCCACTGAACAGTATACTTAGAGTTAAAATGGTAAATTTTATGTTATGCATATTTTACCACAATAAAAAAAAAATCAGTGATCAATAGCCAAAAGTAATTTTACCAAAGCTGTGCAAAGGTAAACAAATGAGAAGTCATTTTTATATGTGACATATCCTACGAGGTCATTCAATATTACAAACTATGATTATGAGCTTGGCAGCCATTCCACTTACAACACCCAACCTGATTTCCTCCCAGGACCAGGGATTAGGAGGCGGGTCCTGAGCACAAACCACAAATGTTCACGGATGAGCCTTTCAGAGCTGCACTGCAGCGCCAGCTTTTGCCCTAAGAAATCAGTCCACCTGTGCTGAAGAAGTGTCTTATTTCTCCACCTCAGCAGGATTCTAGATACAAGGCAGCACATGAAGATAGGTCTTTCCCACGTTCCTGGAATTTCAGGTTACATCTATCGTTTAACCCAAGCAATTCTTGACTTCATAAAGGGACAATCCTTTTAGGCTAACCAGACTGACAAATTAATATCTTTAGGGGTTGTTTACATTCAGGTTAGGAAATGTGCCAAGTCAGAGAGGATTTCCCAAGGGCAACACTCCAAAGCGTTAGAGTGGAAAGGAAGAAAAACAGGTGGACAACAACCCAGCTGAGCAGCAAAGAGCTCTGTTTGATTGAACCGTCATCACCTCAAACCTGACTTCGGTGTTTAAGGTTTTCACAGTGGAGTTCTAGTGAAATTTCCCATTTATTTATGGGAGCCAAGCATGATCTGGAAAGACAAAAATCTAGCTAATTTGTAGAGAAATCTGAATATCCTTCTCCTAAATGGTAGAATGGAGTGCAATAGAATAACAAAGATGATGGTGACAATGAAGACCCCTTGAAGAGAGCAAAGACCCCTTGACAAGAGCGTACAGGCATTGCTACATTTCCATGTCACAGAAGAGGAAATCAGGCTTACACGCTGTAGCCTACCATAGACAATAAGATGCCAGACCTCCAGGATTCACATAATTCCAAGCTTAATAAGACTCTGCTCAAAGGAAGATGTGGAGGAGACATCTTACATTTTGCCAAGAAAAGTATACACCACAAACAAGTGCTAGACAAGCAGCAACTAGATAAAAGAAGCAATACTTTAAATTTCAGTTGTTTGACTTGATCTTCCAATGAGGATTTATATATTTAAGGTGCACGACGTGATGTTTTGATATACATTGGGAAATGATTACTACAGTCAAGCTAATTAACATATCCATCACCTTTTGTGTGTGTGTGTATGGTGAGAACACTCAAGATCTACTCTCTCCGCAAATTTCAAGTACGTAATACAGTAAATGAGGTTTCGCTTTTTCTTTTTTTAAGGCACACAGCCCAGGCAAAGAGACATCCAGGATCAAGTTAATAATGAGCCCTTCAGCTAATGACACTGATGTATCTGTGGCAACTCCCTTGTGAACACACCTGAAATCCTTACTCCTTCTATGTTAGTTAAGACCAGGGTAAACTACGGGATAATTTTATGGCATTTCTGAATACAAAAACACTGAACACATCAAATCAGGTCTTACCATTAAAACTGCTAAAGACACAATAAAGGGAAAGAAAACATCACATAAAAAATAACTTGAATGAACGGCAACATAAAATAGATGAAACCATAAGTTCTCTCCAAATTACTAAAAACAATGTAAAATTTAAAGTTTTATCCCAAACATCCAACTACTTTAATATCATTAAAAACAATCTTAACTATGGAATACAGCAAGTGAGTCTGTATTTGGCATTTATTCCATTTATATTTTTCTCTAGTTAACAAAGTTATATTGAACATGATTAAATAGTTCATTTAAAAAATATAATCATTCCCTTTCTCAAATACAGTTTTTTCTCCTAGATTTGATTTTATAGATCCAATTTCACTAAAGGTCACTCTTAAATGCAACTTTGATGTAAATGAAAGTTTTAATGAACAACAACCAAAACATTTCCATAAATACAAATGAGATTTAGGCATGAAAATATTGAAAATCAATTTGATATTTATTTTTTAAGATCTTTACAAATTTAGTATCATGCAACAGCCTGTGGCCAAATGTTATCAGAGGCAGCCCTGATCTGATTTCAGTAGAAAACTTTCCAAAGGAAAAATTAGTCTGATACAAACAGCAAGCTTCTCTGGTAAAGTTTAAATGATTCTATTTACAAAATTTTTAAGTCACATAGAACTTTCCCAAAATGCCGCTGATGCTTCGGGTGAGGTACACATTTGATAACGAATGACACTTACCTTCCGATAAATCATATGGCACATGGCTATTCTTAACCTCATCCCAGCACACTCAACGTAGTAAAAATATAAGTGGTGCATTATGGCCAAGATGAGTGTGCAGGCAGTCAGCACAAATGCATAGACGTACACTTCACGCAAAGCCACAGAATCAGTGAGATCGTTGTTTTCAAAATAATTAATAATTTTCCCCAAAAATATGGGCTGGATTACTTTGATGACTTCCTAAAAGGGAAGAAAAAAGCCTTAATTAGAAATACAAGCCAGAGCCAGCCCTGATGGCCTAGTGGTTAAAGTTCGGCGCTCTCACCGGTTCGGCGGCCCAGGTTCAGTTCCTGGTCGAGGAACCCCACCACCCATCCGTCAGTAGCCATGTTATGGTGGTGGCTCACATAGAAGAACTAGAAGGACTTACAACTAGAATACACAACCAGGTACTGGGGCTTTGGGGCGAGAAAAAAAAAAAAAGACAAAGATGGGCAACAGATGTCAGCTCAGGACACGAATACTTCCCAGCCAAAAAAGAAAAAAAAATACAAGCCATACCAGTTTTTACTAACACAAGCTTTACTTTTTTTAACTTAATTATTTTATTGAGGTCATATTCATTTATAACATTGTATAACTTCAGGTGTACATAAGTACATATCAGTTTCTTTATAGACCACATTGTGCTCACCACCAATAGTATAGTTTTAATCTGTCACGATACATATATGCCCCTTTACCCCTTTTGCCCTCCTCCCCACCCCCATCCCCTCTGGTAACCACTAATCTGTTCTCCTTATCCATGTGTTTATCTTCCATATATGAGTAAAATCACACGGTGTTTGTCCTTCTCTGTCTGGCATATTTCACTTAACATAATACCCTCAAGGTCCATCCATTTTGTCGCAAATGGTACCCTCTTGTCTATTTTTATTGCCGAGTAGTATTCTCTTGTGTATATCTATACCACATCTTTATCCACTCATCAGTTGATGGGCACTTGGGTTGCTGCCACGTCTTGGCTATTGTGAATAATGCTGCAATGAACATAGGGATGCATAAATCTCTTTGAATTGTTGATTTCATGTTCTTTGGATAAATACCCAGCAGTGGAATAGCTGGGTCATATGGTATTTCTATTTTTAATTTGTTGAGAAATCTCCATACTGTTTTCCATAGTGGCTGCACCAGTTTGCATTCCCACCAGCAGTGTACAAGGGTTCCCTTTTCTCCACATCCTCTTCAACATTTGTTATTTCTTGTCTTGTTAAGTATAGCCATTCTGACGGGTCTAAGGTGATATCTCATTGTAGTTTTGATTTGCATTTCCCTAATGATTAGTGATGTTGAATATGTTTTCATGTGTCTGTCAGCCATCTGTATATCTTCTATGGAAAAATATCTATTCAAGATCCTCTGCCCATTTTTTGATCGGGTTGTTTGGTTTTTTTGTTGTTGTTGAGTTGTATGAGTTCTTTATATATTTTGGAGATTAACCACCTTGTCAGATATATGATTTGCAAACATTTTCACCCCGTCAGTGGGTTGTCTTTTCATTTTGTTCATGGTTTCCTTTGCCTTGAAGAAGCTTTTTAGTCTGATGTAATCCTATTTGTTTATTTTGTTTATTTCCCTTGCCTGAGTAGACGTGGAATTCGAAAAGATACTGCTAAGACCAGTGTCAAAGAGAGTACTGCCTATGTTTTCTTCTAGGAGTTTTATGGTTTCAGGTCATAAATTCAAGTCTTTAATCTATTTTGAGATAATTTTAACACAAGTTTTACTTTTATTATTAGCATGTTAAAACGGCATTTTGACAAAAGTGCTATATTCATCACTAATCTAAAAATATATATATAAGTACTTTCTTCTTTAAGACAATCAGATAATAGTTTTAACCTTAAGCCAAAATTATAAGTTCAAAAATAATAAAGCTTTAAGTATACTGCGCTTGGTACACTGTGGATGCTCAGTAAATATTACAATCAGGGCTTTAGAACACATCTGGCAAAATACCAAATAAGTCTTGGCCGAAGATGAATAAGGAAAAGGTGGCAAAAGAAGGGCAAGGAATTTGCTTACATATGGACAGCCTAGCTCACAGTCTGCCCATTTCCTCTGTACTCTCAACATCCCAGCCTGAAGGAAAGTCAAGATGGATCATTTACGGAAGGCACACTCTTGCCATCTCCTTCTGCTTTAATAGCCTTTATGAACTGAGATATTGGCACAAACACAGATCAGAAGAGAGAGACCTCCAATCTTTCCCAACTCAAACTCCATGTGCTGAGAACAGAGTCCAGCATCTGCAGGAATATCAAAAAGAAACCAGGATTGAAAGGTTCCCAGGCTCTTGGCCCAGGGGACATTGCTTCAATATGCCTCTACCTCCCAGAAGCTGAGATATGCCCAGAAGTACTGCCTCCTTGGAGTCAAAAATTAAACAGCAGAAGCCAAGCTAAAAAATAATGTCATTCGTGGTTCTCCATTAGCCATACATTGCAGGAGGCAGTTTTGAAGAAATATTAACAATCATCTATTCCCCAAGGCAAAAATTAAAATCCTAAACCAATGAGTTGGGAGGCACTGGGCCTTACCTCCTGAATAAAACTTAGGGAAAGCAATTTTCCTTCCCAAGACCAAAGGCAAAGAAACATTGAAACTTGCTCCTCCCTGCCAAATGGCCACTCCACCCCACAACATACTTCCTCCCTGTAGTAACTCCTTATAAGGTACCCTCCTCCTCCATCAAAGAAATCCAAACACTCAACACAAATCCAAGTCACTGAAAGTAAACACATAGGTCCCTGACATCATTTCCTCCATAGACTTCGCAAAAGACAAAATGCCAAAAGTCAGGAAATTTTTCAAAGACTGGACTTTGAAACAAGCATTTCCTTTTAAGCAATCCCTCCATGTTAATAAAGAAGTGGTAAACAACTGACAAATCTGCTTTTGATAGCTCTCTTCTGTCTGTCTGAAGTGAGGAACCCATGCACAAAAGGGAGAGAGAATCCAAAACACCAAACACAAAACAAAACTAATATGTGTTTTCTTCTCAGCTAACTAGCGTCCTATCAGGATACTTATAGAAAAACATCCCCTTCCCTCAGATGGGTGTGATATTAAACCCCAACACCCCTGCCCTGCTGTACACACATGCACACACACATTCACAGGCTTCACCAACTGCCTCGCCTTCCATGAGATCATGGAAGTTTTCACCTACTATATAGAGGAAAGGGAACACTATTCAGTTGAAGACTTATGAGTAAGATGATCAGATCAGAGTAAGAT
This sequence comes from Tapirus indicus, assembly GCA_031878705.1. NCBI lineage: Eukaryota > Metazoa > Chordata > Mammalia > Perissodactyla > Tapiridae > Tapirus > Tapirus indicus. Next base: position 15,267,297 of record CM062930.1, on the reverse strand, counting down.
GATCGGATCAAGAACACAAAGGCCCACTGTTACATTTCCAGCATGCTCCAATCATTGATCTCAAGAGGCATTAAGAGTCTATGGAAGAGCCCCGAATACACTAGGTCATAAAACAGGCTGTTCAGAGTTTACATCGATGGAAACCCGGAGGCTTACACAGAGAAGAAAGAACATCAAACTGGACACATGGGCAGTCCCAGCCCAGGTGTGGCCAAGGGCAGCCCAGGCAGCAGCATGCAAACCTGGGGCTATCCACTAGAAGCCAAACAGTAACACCTGCCGTCCCAAACATTCCTAAAACTTATGATTGTCTCTGTGAATCATTGTTGCCTGTTACTCAGCTCTCCATCTGAGCCTAACATGGGTGTAATTATAAGAGAAGGTAAGAGTGATGTCACCCAACAAAAAGAATACTGATAGATGCAACAAATCCAGCAAAAAAGAGTGCAAAATTAAGGCAGGTCACTACTGCCCAAGCATCTGGATTTTTCTGCCAGGAGTATTTAATAATGCAGTCAAGCGAACAGGCTCATTAATGAGTAATGCCAGTTCATGGCCCACACTTTCCCACTCATCTATCCACTCCTGATCCTACCCCTCAACCAGCAAGAGATAAAACGACTGTGAAAATACTCATTATTGAACTTGAAACTAACCAATTAAAACTTTCTGGATAGCAGGAACAAGGTCAAAAATTGCTCACACAAACCCATCATTGTGATACCAATCTATGACCAGGTTAAGATTCTTTTCACAAATGAACAGAGAATATAGTCCTTCCTCCTTCACAAGAATTCTTCTCAACAGGTAGACCACAGGCATTTTTAAAAGAGCCCAAAATAATACCACAGCGCCCCATGGCTCAAGGTTCTACCAGAGTCTCATTCTTTTAGGTAGATGTTTCTTCCTGGAGTATTTGGTACTCAGCCTCCTTAAAAGCACCTGACATTTGGGCCCCAGCCCTTGCTTCTTAGGGTAACTTCCTACATAACTAGATGCTAAAACCTCCCCAGTGGGCACAGTTCCTCCACCATGTATTTGAAACATTTCTTGCCCAACTCCACCATCCTGATTCATGAGAAAAAAAAGAAAATACAGGAAGTAGAAACGAGCTATCAAAGAAAAAGTGCTTGAGTGAAACATATAAGAAGAAAAGAGTGAGCTTGTGGAAAAAGTGAATAGGCAGTCGTTAGAAATGGGGGAAGAGGTGACAAAGGTAGCATTGAGAGATCCAGAAATGAGGAAAAGCAGTGACTGAGGAAATAACAACCATCAAGATCCTAGATAGACCTTAAGTCCTCTCTTAAGCAGCTGTCTTCATCCTGATTGCATTTTAGCATCACCTGGGAGGTATTAAGAGCACTCTGATGCCCAAGACCCAGCCTCCAGAGACTGGAGATTCAACTGATCAGGGACGGGGCCTGAAGTTCCCTCTCCCTGGAAGATTCTACAGTGCAGAAACTAACCCCACATGAATATCTGCTATCTGACTTTCCCACGCCATCACAGCATCTGAACCTGGAGAGGCCGTAGATCTGCTCTCAAGGACTTACCAAGTACCACAAAGGGTTTTAATCAGAGTTACACGCCACATTATCATGCTTCCAAGAAAAGCCCTTATGAACTCAAAGTCCTGAGGTTTCAGTGATGAAACTAAGACCCTCCATTCTGCACAGTAGGAAAAATTAAATGTTCAGAAAAGATCATATTTACAAAATGAAAAGATGAATTCTAATTTGTTTTGAAAGTTACCTCTAAAAGGAGCGACAGAATAGAGTGGAAGGCAAAGGATAATAACTTTCTTTAAAAAAGCCTCTTTTGTTAATTTCACTTTGAAACCATAAAAACATAACATAATTAAATTTTTAAAAAGTAATTCCTAAAATTTCAGAGTAAAATGAAGCAAATGTAGCTAAATAAATACCCATCCAGTTGTTATCATAACCATACAAAAAGGAACTATTAAAAGTGGTTTTAAACAAAATAACTTGAAAATACGTTCCCTGGGGCCAGCCCAGTGGCATGGCGGTTAAGTTTGCGCATTCTGCTTTGGAGGCCCAGGGTTCGCAGTTTCGGATCCTGGGCATGGACCTACTCACTGCTCATCAAGCCATGCTGAGGTGGTGTCTCACAGAGAACTAGCAGGACCTACAACTAGGAGATACAACTGGGGGCTTTGGGGAGAAAAAAGAAAAAAAAAAAAAAAAAAAGGAAGATTGGCAACAGATGTTAGCTCGGGGCCAATCTTCCTCCAAAAAAAAAACAAAGAAAGAAAATACATTCCCTGCGTGAAATACCCACCCTAAGGATAAAATGAACCACAAAAAAGTCTTAAATTATTTTCAGAAATCACATTATGGGTGACATGATAGTGTTGATACTATAAGATGAAAAAAATGAATAATTATGTTGATATCACTGAGAACTGGGATTAGGCATGAGAGAAAAGAGAATAGATGGGGGGGGGGGGGAATACAGATGTAAGAGTAACGAAATTAAGTAATAACACTATTGTCCTGAATCTGATTTGGTTTTTGTGGGTTTTTTGTGAGGAGGACAGTCCCTGAGCTAACATCTGTGCCAGTCTTCCTCTATTTTGTATATGGGACGCCACCACAGCATGGCTTGATGAGCAGCGTGTAGGTCCACGCCCGGGGTTCCAAACCTGTGAATCCCAGAAGCAGAGTGCACGAACTTAACCACGATGCCACCAGGCCAGCCCCCTGAATCTGATTTGGACTGGAAATACCCATATAAACTCACAATATGTTTGGTTTTTTTTTTTTTAATGTATTCCAGCTTTGTGCAATCAAAAAAAAACAGAAAATAACCCACCCAGCAGCAATTGGCACCTGTGGGGCCCAGACTACAGTCTCTAAATACCATTTCCCATAAAAAAGAAGCCAGGGCTGCTAGGAAATGGCTGGCTCCAGGGCTGGGGCCAAAACTGTACAGGAAGAGCCAGAAACATCTTGTCACACCAGGAAACAAGGAAACTAGCAAAGACTACTAGGGTATGTGCAAAAGACTGAGGCCCCAACCTGAACAGACTCCCACTGGCCAAAGATGGCCAAAGTTGGGCACAAAGATGATAACTGTAACAGATTGAAGTACCTCAGAAATATTTAAATCCATGAGCTCATACTGATCCTCATAAAAACAAACAAACAAACAACCACAAAAAAAACTCATTGGCCCCAGAGGAGAATGCTGGAGAACCAACTCATTATTTTGAAAACTAGTTTAAAAAAAGTAAAAACAATTAAGAGTTCTCCCTGCCCTTCCTATACATACTGTACCTCAGAGTAACCAAAGATTTGATAATAGCAAAGTTTCTCTTTATGGATATATTTCAGCTAATAAATGAAGACGGGAAGACTTAGAATATCACCATTTTGCAACCCCCTAATGAATTAATGGATCTGAAGCAATGATCATAAATAGCTCCCAACATCACACACACACAAAAGACAAGCAGCCGTTATTCCCCTCATAAGGGATGTACACAGCCCCACCTCTGAAGTAATCCTGTCAAAGAGGCGAGGAGGGGGGAAAAAAAAAAAAAATCAAACCTGGGTCAGATCAAGCTTCTAGATCTAACTACCAACTTACGGTGCAAGAGAAACATGTTTAAATGACATGGTGGGGGAAGCAATCAGCCAATTCCAATCTCTACAGGGTGAACAACTTGATTTCCTCAATTAAAAAAAAATAGAGAGAGAAACAGAGAGGAGAGAGGGGGAAAGAGAAAAAGAACCCATACAACTTATATCAAATGCACCTTATTAGGATACTGATTCAATCTGCAAGAAAAAATAAAGACAAAGAAATGTCAGCACTGGCTAGATATTGATAATATCAAAGGATTAGTATTATGTTAATGCATAATAACAGTATTATGATTATATAGGGAAAAGATTCCATATCTTTTAAAGATACGTGCTAAAATATGTACAGATAAAGTGATGTGATGTCTATGAACAGCTTCAAAATAATCTTGGGAAGGGGGAATGAGTAGGGGTTCAGATGAATCAAGACTAGTCAGGAGTTGATAATTATTGAAGCTGATTTAGGGTGACACAGGGGCAGAAAAGTAATTTTCCCTCTACGCTTCTGAGTTCTTGGCTGAGACTCCCCGGAATAAAAGACAGATTAACAAGAGAAAAGCAAACAGCAGTTTATTAACACGTACACCTGCTGTATACATGGGAGAGACTCAGAAAACTGAGTAACTCCCTGAGATGGCCCAGGCCACCACCTTAAATACCATCTTCAGCTAAACACAAAAGAGAGAAAGGTCTATGTGTGTGTGTGGGGGGGGGGGGTCAGTTATGAGGGGTTAACAGGAAAGCACAGCAAACAAGAGTAAGGTTTGCTGTGCAGATCTCAGTCTTCTTCAAGCCTTTGCCTTTGATAAGATGCTCTTGTGATTTAGAGCCATCCTTCTCTTCCTGGTACAGAGACGGAGACATCCTTATAAATGGAGATTTCCTTTATAAATGTAAATGTCTCTACAGAAGGGGAACTTCTACTCTGCTTTCAGAGCTTCTCCAGTGTCAGCTGTTCCTCAAAAATAATCAACTCAAAATAATCTTTATGCCAAAGAGGCATATTCTGGGGTGGCATACTCTGCTACCCTTCAATCCTATTCTATTTCTGTATTTTTGAAATGTTCTTAAAAACCTAAGAAAGAAAACACTGCACAGAGCAGTTGACAGAGGAGCACAGCACTGTTGTCAGAAAAGAACACCTGCTCTTGGCTCTCTGACCCGTCAGTGGGGGTTGTGGCAGGAGAGAAAGTGTCAGGACAGAATGCAAAGAGCACTTGCTTCAGAAACCAGGTCAGCCACTTGCAAGTCAGAGAACCCTAAGCCCATCACATGCCCTCCTGCGCTCCCACATCCTTATCCGTGGAAACACCTGCCTTGTCTACACCTCGGGGGAATCCTGGGACAACTAAATGAGCTATGACAGCTTAAAGTGCTCTGAAACCAGCACACGAATGAGTGTAAGTTATGATCACTTTTACTGTACAGAAGTCCTGAGAAGAGACCTAGTCCATGCTTAATGGCACACGCTGGATTCACAAAGGGCTTGGAAAACTCATTGCTGCTTACAGGTGATCACGGTAGAACAACAACTCTGAGAAACACCGTTTGTAAAAGCCAACTTTCCTAGACAGTAATTAGAAGTTTCACTTCTAAGCCAATTTTTTTTTAATTTTAACCATTATGAAAGTAGTCTTTTTAAAATGAGTCACCTGCTTCCCTGCTTCTTAAAGAAAATGAATTGAAAAGCAGTACCCTCACGTATGACTCAGGGTTATCACTGTGGATGCTACTAACAGCTAACACTATGCACCCAAGAACCAGCAGGTCTGCTCTGTGGTCTCCTTTCTGCTTTTCTCGCTGCTTCCTCCACCTCTCCCTTGCTGTGTAGCCCTGAGTGTTTGCTCACAGCCCACAGTATCTTTGCACCAGCAGCCACTCCTTGGCCTCCTGGGTCTAGCAGAGGTGAGGAACACTTGGAAGAAAGAGTTGGAAAATAAACAGAAAGGCCCAGGACAGCTCTCAGGGAATCAGCCCCGAGTCGAGGCACAAACTGCACTGTGGAACTCAAAGGATTTTGGTTACTTCCTGCCCACCAGCTGAGTTCCAAAGTAAAGATTTAGGCAAACATCTGCCTTCCTACAGCCTCCGCCTAAACCACAATCAACCCAAGTGGCCATGGACAAAGACCAAGTCACTGGACAAGACCAGCAGCTGCCTGGGACCATTGCTAAGGGTCACTGGAATAGGACCTGACCCCCAGCACTCCTCTCCACTCAGGGGAGGGGAGTGGGTGAACCCACACAGGCTCCTGAGACCCCACTAACACACCAGCAGGCAGAGACCTCATCTCTCCAAGAAAAGGCCCCGTATGACACGGGGAGGTGGCTTCTGTGTCGTGTGGCCCATGAAGAGACTTCAAGCTCCTCCTCTTTACCCTAAGGGCTCTGGGCAAGTGGAGAGTTGCTCAGTCCCCAAGGCAGTTTCCGTGGAGGTGCACACAGGGGCCCTGGGACCTGGCTGGCTGTCCTGTTCTAATTAGCATTGGCTTGCAACAGCGCCGCATTCAACATCAGCCTGGTACTTGCTTCCCTAAGCGCTACAATCATTCCTCAATTCTCACAGGACAGAGGTTTTCACTACTTCAAAATCCCAACCTCAAAAACCTGGCGTAGCATCACTCTGCCTCTTCCCACTGGTGATGCCAGTAGTGCATGGAAGGCCCTGTCCGTACTTTGCTTGGAAATCACAGGTAATCTGCCAGGCGTTCTGTACACCAGAGGAATTAAAATGGGGCTGGAGGTCACAAAGGAAATGTTTGCTTTTTAGAAAACCCTATGTTGAGTTTAGATCTTCCATGATCTAAAATAAAATACAGAGGTCAACAAGCAGGACAGATACAAGATCACAAAATGGGAAGCCACTTCAAAAAAAACCAATTATTAAACAAATGTTCATTCCATCTAACTCAGCAACTAGCTTTAGTCATTGAAAACCCAAAGGGCACCTGAAAATGATTTTTGAAATTTAACAGATCCTTACCAGCTTCACCATAAGAAATAATTTCTCTAACTTCTCTAAAACAGCAGTGTCAACAGGCAAGTCTAGGAAAACAAAAGCATCTGTGTTGGATTTTAGGCTCTTTTGGCTGCCAGAAGAAAAATGCAAGGTTTACTTCTAGTTGAACTCTAATGACCTTCAGCTCCCTGAACTTCACTGCATCAGAACCAAGAGTTCTGCCAGTGATTATCTTCAAGACACAAAGTCAGAACGAGTATCATATGCTAGTCACCACACTCATCTAGGCCACTGCCTAATTTTATACCATAAACCATCAGGATATTGCCCTGAACACAGCACCAGTACCCTCGAGGGAGAAAGCCCAGCTCCACTTCACAACTGATTCATCTGCTACCAGCACTGTCTGGTCCCACCCAGCTGTCACCCTAATACCTCAGGCCTGGTGCACACCCTGCCTATGGGAAGTGTTCAGATCCCAGAACAGGAGAAGTGCCCCCCACACTAGTGACTGACCTGGGGTTCTCATCTGTGCCAAGCAAAGGCACACCCACTCCGTGATTCAGAGATACCAGCTCTCAGCAGAGAACCATGCACACTCGCCAAGTAACAACACAGAGAACTCCAGAGTCCCAGATCATCCGAGTCCCATCCAAGACCACTACCTTCCCACTGGTTCTTCTCAAGGAGCCAATCTGGAATGGTGTCTTAAGAGTGTGGATGTTTAAGAACTTAGGTCACTACGGTAGCCACAACCTCATCTACTTGGGGATGGTAATGAGTGGAAGGTGGCTTTCTAAAGGACTCCTGGTCTATCTGAACCCACCAAGATACTGCTGCTACTGCCACCTCCAGCACCTGGGGGACACGGGGGACGTGGTCACCTGGACGCCACCCTAATTTACAATCCCCAGCCTGACTTCCTGCTCCAGGGAGTTCTTGGCATCCTACTTATTATCCCTAGGCCAAGTTCAAGATGAACGTATCTGAGACCCTGAAGACAAAGTTCTCAAGACGAGCCTTCCTGACACTGGACAAGCTACCAGTCACAGAGATGGTCAGACTTGTAAGTCAGAGCACGTGACACTGAAGCTCGGCTCTGTCCTTTATGCTTTGTGTGACCGTGGGCACATTATGTAATTATTTGGCACCAAGCGTCCTCTTCTCTAAAACGGGGATAATAATAATACTTTCCACCTCGTTTAAGTTGGCCAAAGGAATAAAAGTAATATTACATGTTGAGTACTCAGCAGTTCCTGACACATATTTTTCAAGTACTGACTATTATTATTACCACACTACAACCAGACTGCTGCTGCCACCACCAGCACCGCCACTGAGTATGAGCCCCTACTGCTGCTGCTACTACTACTGCTGCTGAGCATTACTACTACTGAGGAAGAGTACTACTACTACCATTACTACTACTACCACTGAGTATGAGCCCCTACTCCTGCTGCTACTACTAATACTAAAACTACTGAGTATGAGGCCCCCGTGTTTGTCAGGTACTCTAGTCCTCACTTTTCTGCCATGCCTGCCTGATAACCAACCTCCTAGAAGAGAGGCTCTACTAGTTGCACCTTCATTCAGCCCCCCAGCCTGGCTGTCCTGGATCCCCCACCAGTAGGTATTACTGGGGCTGCACAACTTTGAAATCAATGCTCCCGGCACCACAGGGGAGCCTATCCTCTCTCAAGAAGAACCCCAGCTCCTGCAGCCTCTAGTCTGTGTCTACTTATCCCAAATCTTACCCTGCCAAGACCTAGAACTCATTTTGAGATGAGACCTAGTCATCGTCTGGGGTTTACAGACCCCACCCCAAGAAGCCAGCAGCCCATGACAGAGAAGAAAATCAGAAGCTCAGTTCAAACCCAGCCACATGGGCCACCTGTTGAGATTCACCAGTCTTCAGCTTCTTCATCACCTGGTAGCAAAGGGAAACTGGAGAGCCGGGGCAGCAGAGGGAGGCCTGCTCCAGGATACGATCCAACGCTAAACCTGGAGGCCCCTCATCCCTGCCCACCCCGAACCAGACACCCGGCATGGGCCACAGGCACATCCTGAGGCTCCCTGACAAGCAGAATTCAAGAGAGCTCTGCTCCGTGAGGTGAGCCACAACATTTGGCCAGGAAATCCTGCACACACAGGCCACAGTGACACCAGCTTGCCACCCTGCTTATTTCAAACTGAGATTTATTATGACCACATAGAAACACCATCACTGGGAAACCTGTGCACAGGTCAAAGACAGGCTGGCACCCCCCAACCCCAGAGTCAGTCCCACTGGTTTGCACCTCTACCCTGTCCTTCACAAGGCCACAGCAGTATCCAGGCAGTGAATGGTGCCCTCTCAAAGGTGGCACTCTGCCCCATATACCTGTCCCCACCCTCTGGCACACTGCCCAACCTACCTTTGTCATCAATGAGCACTTCAATCTCCCAGGACCACCAGTCACCTGTTAGCTGACAGATTCTTTGGTTTTCTCCAGTTGTGTAGGGCAGAGTTCACCTATTAGCTACCCACTGCCCACAGTGCCCTTCAGTACAGAGCCTTTTAAACAGGAGCTACACCTCCCACATACAAATCAAATGGCCCACCCAACAAAATGCATTTATGACAACTCACTACCCTTCTGCATCTAAAACAACCCTTTCACAGCAACTGCAACTTGTATCTCTACTACTCTCATATACTTGCAGGGCCACCTATGTCCCTAAGGTAGTACTAAGGTGCTACAGAGGGCACAAGCCAGGTGGATTTTCAGCGTACCTCCAGCAGACCACAGCCTAGACCAGGTAGGCGAACTGGCACTGTGCCCCCAGGTAGAAAGCTGTCTTACTGGAGGATCTTGACTGAGGCCCTTCAGGGTAATAGAGTGCATTGACCTCATGGCTCTCTGCCTTTGGTTTTCCATTGCACATCCCCTCCCACTCTCCCTGCAATGCCAGGCTACAAAGACTCCACCTTCCAACCACCAATCCACCCCGACAACCCGGGACAAGAAACCAGAATGGGTGATGCACGGATTCACCGGGATTCACGGTGAGGCCAGAGCTGCTCCACAGAGAGGACTTAGGTTCACGGTACCCAGCCCACTGGAAAGGGGGTACACGCTCTTGGAAGTTCTGGCCAATTTCACTCCGACTCAGGGCCCCGGGTTCTGTTCCCCCGGAAGGATAGAGGCGACAATACCTGCTTGGGAAAGCATTTATCAGGATACGGCCTGGTCAAGTTAATTTTTTGTTGAACACCTCTAAAATGTCTTATTTATCTGGATTCTACCCCAAATTTACTTCCTCCAAACCACAGGGCACATATTCCTTGGGGTTATAGGATCTTCTTTTGGTGAAGGATCACTCTTAGCATTTATAACATTTACTGAGCACCAACAATGTCCTAACATGGTAATAAAATGTCCTTTCTTTTCAGTGCTAGCCTTCCACGACACCATATTTTAATTGGTTAAAAGAAAAATAATAATCCCCCTGAGGTCCAGTCGCTTAAAGATTCACCCATTCTAAAGATAAATACAACCACTGAGCTACAGCATGTTTCCTGGACATGTTTTATCCTCAGACCTTAAACTACGAGGTTCTCTCCCCAATAGTCCAATGCATCTCAGTACCGATCTGAGTACAATGAAAAACAATGCACTGTATGTAAAAGCTTTTACCTCAATTAACGTAAAAACTCCCAAAATTAAATAGGATTTCCAGTAACACTTTATAATTGCCTTTGTTAAAGAAGGCTTCCGTGCATCTTTCTCGGCTCTCAAAACTTCTTTATCCCAGAACCTGCAATGAGAATCAAAGCAGTGAAGAGCAGCACGCCCGGCTGCAGGGAGAAGTGGCAAAATGAAAGGCAAGGATTTATTACAGGGCACTTTGTGGCTGTCCCATAAATGCTAATTGTTTGCAGGGCTCCTGAAAAATGTGTGGTGCAGATTCTGAAGCACCAGAACAACAGGCCTTGAGGGAAAAAGTCCCAGTCTCAGGAAACAAGAAGTTACTGCCAAGCTCTGCTGGATTTGCAGGGCCATGAGCAGCCCAAGAAGGCAGACATGAGTACAGACAACCTCCTCCAGTGATACCACCTCCGAGGACAGATCTCAGCATCAAGGGCCTTCGCTGCTGGCTCCCTCCACTTCCACAATTGCACAGGTAACACAGTGTCCCTCAGCCACCAAAGTAGGCTAAGCCCGGACAACCTTGGGGGAAGTAGGCTCCAGAAGGGCCCAAAGGAAGGCAAACCCCATTCTAAACCATTAGCCTCACACTTAGAAGTTCTGCTTCTTCTTACCCTTCTCGTTACTGCCTCTTGCTTACCCTTGCAACTCTTCTCCAAGGTGTTTCGAGCGATCTTCTGGAAGCACCGAATACATATCATCTTCTTCTAATCTCCGTTTGTGACCAATTTTAAAGAAGGGGTTTAGCCACCTGTTAAAAATTAAGAGAAAAGAGGAGTGACATAGATCCAGAATTACACATCTGTGTCTCATTAGAATCCTACATGCATGAGTTTCATTTAAAAGGTCTACATTTTAAATACATGAAGATACCGGGGAAATACAAGATATGTGCTTACAGACACACACACACACACACGCACGCATGCACGCACGCGCACACACACACACACACACACTCCCTAGCTCAATCCACTGAGAGGCCCTGGAATCAATGACACACCAGTGGCAAAGAGCACTCCAGTACCCAGATCTTGGTTTTTTTATATCGTTCTTTCCTAAAAGGAACCAGAGTTCCTTGAAGAAATGGCCGATTCCAAGGTTGGGACAGAGAAAGTACAAGATGGGCCTGGAACATCTTGCGCCATAAAATAAGGAAGCACTCGAGGAGCCATTAGGATGTGTACAGAGGAGAGAGGAGCCAGCTTGAAGAGCTCCCACCAGACAAATCTGGGATACTTTGGGCATCAAAATAAATAAATAGAAATGAATCATAACCCATTGAATAACAAAAGAATCCATGAATCCCCTCTGCTACACAAATGGGGGAGAAGGGGAAGCTCTTGCATTCTAAATGCAAATCAATATGGAAGGAACAATGGAGTTAGAAAATTATCGAAGGAAGTTAAAACAAGTGGGCAAAAGTCTGATGAGAAACTGGATATTTACATAATCTCAAATTATCTACTAATTATTTCTTAATTATGAAAGGATAAAAAATAACTACAGAGGACCGAAAAAAAAATGCTATTCAAATAAATTCTCATTTTCCATCATGCATCATTTAATTGACAGTCTTTAACATGCAGAGATAGCCCAAAAAGTAACACCATTTTACTGATTTTGCCAGGGTACGGAAATTTCCAAGGCCAGACAATAACCTGTGAAAGCAGAGATCATGTTTCTCTTTCTTACTGCTTTATCCCCAGCACAACACTGGGTACAGAGGAGGTACTCAAGAATTATTTGTATAAATAACGAATCCTTAAGGAAGCAATAGGAGAAACTGAGCTTCAAATTTTGCTAACCCTGGTAGCCTGGCACCTCTTAAGAACCCTTGTCCAAAAGATGGAAGAGTGGATTCTAGTCCCAGCAGTGGTACTGAGGACCCCAGAATTCCCAGGCTTTGACCATTCCCCCCTCCACTTCTACAAGTTCAGCACCTCCAAGACCCAGTCACTTAATACCTCTAGGTCTCAATGTCCTTCCAAAACAAAAGGATAAATCTGTGAGCTTTACCACAGGACACGTTTGAAAACGTGTTGGGCCATTTATTCCACAGTTATTCCCTGCAGAAAACGCTCAGGCAACCAGCACTGGGACTGACACCCTGCCCTGAAACGCCCTCTTTAAAATTCAGCTGGCACAGGCAAAGATGCTCAGCGTCACTCATCATTAGGGAAATGCAAATCAAAACCACAATAAGGCACCACCTCACACAGATTAGTATGGATACTACTGAACAACAACAAAAAAAAAACAGAAAATAAGTGTTGGCAAGGATGTGGAGAAACTGGAACTCTTGCTCACTGCTGGTGGGAATGTAAAACGGTGCCGTCACAAAAGGACAAATGTATGACTCCACTTACATGAGGTACTGAGAGTAGTCAAATACAGGGAGACAGAAAGTAGAACTGTGGCTGCCAGGGGCTGGGAGGAAAGGCGGGTGAGGAGTTAGTGTTTAATGAAACACTAATGCAGGACACACTAATACAAAAAGGGAAGAGTCCTGGAGACGGGCTGCACAACAATGTGAACGTACTTAACACTCTTGAACGGCACACTTAAAATGGTTAAGATGGTAAATTTTATGTTACGTGAATTTTACCAAAATTTTAAAAAATTTATGAGTTAAAAAAAATATTCTGCTTGATGTACCTCAGGTGGAAACCATCCTGCATTAGAGTCTAGACTTGGCCACTTTCTGGTTGTATGACTGAACTAGCCATAAACAGTTATCTCTTAGAACTGGCCTCCGGCAAATGGGAGAACACGTGGAGATAACACTCCCAAGGCTGGGGAGAGGATCAGCTGGGGTTGCTCTGAACCCTACAAAGTCGCCCCAGACTACCAGCCATGACCATGACACAGCTCTTAATCGATTTGGGTCCCATCAGAAAGCCTCTAATAACTTGGATAAAGTTACTCAATTAAGTAAATTTCTCTCATCATGGCTCTTGATTTAAGGATCCTCCCAATCCCCTTCACTGCCCAGATCCCAAAAAGCCAGGCTGAGCCCTCTGGGTACCAGCAAGAGCTGAAAGTTTCATTTCCATCCCATGGCAAGCCTACTTTGACAGGAGCCTAAATTATCTATCACCACCTAAGTGAGAAATTAGACATGGAGACCTGAATCAACTGACACTTTAATTCCAACTGATCCCTGAGGGAGTTTACTCACCAATTCCAGACCACTGCCTGCACCTTCCCTCAACCCAGTTCTGCCCCAACAGTCCTTCTCTTCATGGTGTTCCTCTCTCCTCCCACGACACTGGATATAGCAGCAGCGTTTCCCTTCTAATCCTTCAGGGCAGTGACTATTCACACACTACTTGGAATCTGCATGACCAAACACAGTGCCTGGTAAGTCGTGGTGCCTGGGCCCGGATGTCACTGGAATCCATTCAGTGTGAAATCAGAACCGTCACACCACAGGTGAGCTATCTCAAAACGGGCCACCACCCCAGATTTCCTGGAGTGACCCACAGCCAGATCAAATCAAACGTGGGAGGCAACTCTCAAGCTAGAATCTTTCCTCATTCCTCTGCGACTTTCCTCTCTTCCTAAAACTTGTTCAAAATCCATTTTCTCATCCCTTCCCCTCCTATCTACTACCTGTTCTTTCCATATCAAAATAAGCAAAGCAGCGGTGCAGACTGCGTGCCCCTCCCTCTCCAGTGCTCCCCCAGCTCCCTCGACTCCCAGTGCCTGGGTCCTCCCAGGCTGTGAACACTGCAGAGACTTCCTACCTCAGAGCTTCTGGGCCTTCTCTGGTGCATCCCTGGGCTTCTTGTCTCCCTTTTCTCCCACCAGCTAATCCATGCCTTTTATTTCTTCATAGTGTCCCTGTCCTATCACCACACATCTTCCCAACACTTTTTCCCATGCTACAACCAACACCAAGAATACACAACTACCGTGCATGGATAACTGTCCTAATCCTCTTCTTTAAAAAAAAAAAAACACATTTGCACACAATTTAGTAACAGTGAAATAAAATGAGGAATCATGAGTAAGATACTATTCCTGCTGGCCAACTCACAAGGTTGTGAAGAGATTAAGGCACCGTTGGTTGGAACTAGCAAGTGAGGGAACTTACAACCAGCAGGTGATACCCCTATCTAGTTAGCACAGGCCGCGTGGCCACCACTAAGTGCAGGACTCCATTGTCACCAAGATCCCTCCTGAGCCCGTGAGTGCCTGGTGCTGACTCTCCTGTGAAGATCTGGCCATTAGTGCCTGTTCCAATCAAAAACTTTCTTCCAAACTATTAAACCTCACCCCCATAAGGGATTACATAGCTCTTGCTTCCAAGCTGAACATATCCCTCCTGAGCGTAAGGAGTATGACTGCCTAACAAAGCAAGACTTTGATGCCACTAAGTGGGATTTGTGAAACCATGAAGCAAAGAAAATACCTTACTTGCATCAAAGAATTTTTCCAGAAGCTGAATGACATGCATGTGAACATGTAATTCACATTTTCTTAATTAGAAGGATACCTAACTCAAGGCTAAAGAACTGATATAATTTTGTCAGTTATCTTCATTATTTCATAGATTGCTCCAAGTTCATCAGTCCATGGGAAATAAACATCTGTGCATTTATGTTAATTTAGGAGACATGTCACCTCGTGCAGCTTGCCAAGCCATGTCTTGGTATAAGCATCGCCGGTGTGAGTGCCTGCATATTTGCAGTAGCCCCAACCTGCTTTTCCAGTCACATATCCCTTTGTCCCAAGAGGAACCCTTTCTCACAGCCAGGCTGCCCTCTTATCCCCTGGACACAATGACAATCCTACTCTATCCTCCCCACACCACACCTGGCAGGGCTTCACCCTTTTTTTTTTTTTTCAACAGACTTTATTTTGTTAGCACAGTTTTAGGTTCACAGCAACATTGAGCAGAAAGTACAGGGAGTGTCCATATACTCCTTGCCCCCCCACACACACACAACCTCCCCCATCATCAACATCCCCCACCAGAGGGGTACATTTATTACAATCGATGAACCTACACTGACACGTCATTATCACCCAAAGTTCACAGTTTACATTAGGGTTCACTCTTGATGTTGTATACTCTATAGGTTTAGATGATGTATAACGACATGTATCCACCATTATTACATCATACAGAGTCATTTCACAGCCCTAAAAATCCTCTCTGCTCTGTCTATTCATCCTCCTCTCCCCTCAACCCTGGCAACCACTGATCTTTTTACTGTCTCCACAGTTTTGCCTTTTCCAGAATGTCATACAGTTGGGATGGCACAGTATCTAGCATCTTCATTCTGGCTTCTTTCACTTAATAATATGCACTTAAGGTTCCTCCATGTCTTTTCATAGCTTGATAGCTCATTTCTTCTTAGTGTTGAATGATATTCCATTGTCTGGATGGACCACAATTTATCCATTCACCAATGAAGAGCATATTGATTCCGTCCAAGTTTTGGCAATTATGAATAAAGCTGCTATAAACATCCAAGTGCAAAATAATTTTAAAAAAGGAAATTATTTAACAAGGATAAGAGAATAACATATATCCTATTAATATCTATTAGCATATATGTGTATTCTATACATATCTATTAAGTTGACTTTGTTGATTACGTGTGTGTGTACTTAGAATGGTACCTGGCATGTAGTTAGCACAATGTGAGTATTTATTGAAAGGTGTGGTTTTAACAAGTCTTTATTTTATTTCTAGTTTTGATTTATGTTTTGACTGCTGTGTTGTATGATGCATAAAGACTTATGACTCTTAAAAAAAAAACATCATGTGCAGGTTTTTGTGTGGACATAAGTTTTCAACTCCTTTGGGTAAATACCAGGAGCGCAATTGCTGGACTGTACAGTTTAAGAATATGTTCAGTTAAGAAACCATCAAATTGTCTTCCAAAGTGGGGGCACCATTTTGCATTACAATTAGCAATGAATAAGAGTTCCTCTACCCGCTTTTTAAAATCTGACTTAATCAATCCCTGCTTCAAGTTCTGGCTCCTTCACAGAGCCCTCTCTGACCTCTCTCTCCAGCAAACCTCTCCTTCCTTGGATCCAGGGGCAACTTATGTGGCACTTATAAAAAATCCCTTACATATATCCTCTCATGCCTGAAGTCACCTCCTGGAGGCCCACACACAAGATCCCAGCAACAAACATCTTTGGTGTGGCACACATTATTATCTAAAAAAATAATAGCTACAAGAAAGAAGGAGATTTCCCATAAAAATCCAGGTTTCCAAGTTGAATTAAAAATTTAATAAACAGAAAAATTGGCTCTTGAACACCCGGAAGGTCTGCCCACACTATGTACACATCCTCCCATGCTGCTCGGATGTTTTCTATTCTACCCCACTTCATTAAAAAAGAAATGCCAGTCATTGTATGCCCATAATCATAGCAGCATTATTCACAATAGCCAAGGGTGGAAGCAACCCAAGTGTCCAACGACAAATGAATGGATAAACAAAGTGTGGCATACACCTACACTGGATTTTTCAGCCTTAAAAAGGAAGGAAATTCTGACACATGCTACCACATGTATGAACCTTGAGGATATTATGCTAAGTGAAGTAAGCCAGACACAAAAGGACAAATACCATATGATTCAACTTATATGAAGTATCCAGAAGAGTCAAATTCATAGAGACAGAAAGTAGAATGGTGGTTGCCAGGGGATGGAGGGAGGGGAAAAGGGGGAGATGCAGTTTAATGGGTACAGAGTTTCAGTTTTATTGATGAAAAGAATTCTGTGGATGGATGGTGATGATGGTTGCACAACAGCATGATGTAATTAATGCCACTCAATTGTACACTTGAAAACAGTTAAGATGGTACTGTGTTATGTGTATTTTACCAGAATTTTTTTTTAATATTTAAAGAGAAACACCAGTTGAAATCCACTAAATTGGTTTCCTGACACACTGATGGGTTGAGACCTTATGTCTGAAAAACATGAGAGTAGATGGCTCTCTACTGTGCAGACACTGCCCTTAGCGCCATCATCTCCACAGCAGACCAGGGGTCACACGAGGGCAGGGTGGGCTCTCAGACATTTTAGCACCCTCCATGCCCAGCACAGTTCCTGGGACACAGTGGAGCTCAGTGGGTATCTGAGCCATGTGGAAATAACCCATAATGATAAATCAGCCTTCAGGGCTGCAATGAGGCTTCTTCTGTTGAGGCTTTCCTCCTTGCCCAGCTCAGACTTGGCTGTCACTCTTGCGTAGCTTGTTTCCCATAAACTGAGAAGGAAATGAAATGCAAAATGACTAGAACAATACAAGTAGTTCCCTATCTGAACAGGCCAAGCACCCCACGGAGCAGCATGCCCCACAGAGCAGCGTGCCCGACCAGGAGCCCACACCCCAAGGAGTGTTCACAAGTGCTCTGGGAGTACACAAAGCCACAGAAACACTTGCCACAACTTCCTGGAAGTTTTAGTAAACTGTGGAGTTAAAAAAAAAATGAATAAAGAGAAAAATTGGCAAAGACATGTGTTTGCAGGGAGCTGCTTCAGCTAACACTCCTACACTTCCTAGGGGTACTCCTTCATCCCTTTCCCTTCAGGGGGCTTTAGAGAACAGAGGTGAAATAGCAATGGCTTCACTGTTACACTTTCTGAACACCAAGTGGGTACAGCTTCCCAATAATGGAGCCCCATGAAGGGCTTGGTTATTTTGACCCCACCTCCAACTTTCAACCACAAGCCCCCCAAGGGAGCATTCTCCATGAGGCCCCTGGACTAGACCACCCACTGAGGACCACGTCACTCACTTCTCTATAAGTCACATGCCGTTCCCCTCCACCAGCACCAGGTGACCAGCCTCCCTGGTTAATCTCTACCACCCACAGTCTGACCTCTGTCCCCAGCCCTCCCTCCCACGCCTCTCACGAAACTCCCTGGAACTCCCTCTATGATAAGCAAACTCCCCTAAGCCCTCAGCTCCTTGCTCTTAGCAAGGAGTTTCCCCAATTCCGTTTTCCAGTCTCATATTCCCTCTAGCTGTGAACACCCCTGGCACCTCCTAAGGCCATGGCTCCCGGCTACTCACTACTGCATCTAGAAAATTCTATCATTCTTTGGCAACTTTAGCTGCCGGATCAGGTTTCCCCTTCACCCCAATTCCCAGCATCACTACAGGTGACTTCCACACCCAACACAAAGGGCACCCCAAACCCCAGCTGTTCACTTCCTTATTCTCATCTCTTCTGAAATCTTCCTTCCTCTCTATTTTCTGATGAATATATTAAGGAAGAGCTTTCAGACTTCCATGATACCCACCAATGGCTGGGACCTTGCACCTGCCATCCTCTTATTTAATGAGCTGGTCTGGCCCCCGCAGGCCATTGACCTGAGCGCAACCTCACACTTTCCCTAGGGGATACCTGTCCATCCACTGCCTTCACATACTGCCCAAATGCCAACAGTCAGGCCTCCCCCGCAAACGGCAGACTCCTATGGCTAAGTGTCTACTTGTCATCTCCTCTCAGATGTCTAATAGCATCTCCACTTTAAGTCCAAAATGGAACTCCTGATTTCCCCACCAAAACTGCTCTTCCCCATCTCCGTGAATGTCTACCCCACCGAGCCACCACTCAAACCAGAAACCTCATAGTCACCCTTGATGCGTCCCTTCCCTCACCCCCACAGCCAACCCATCAACTAGTCCCACAGTTGCTACCTCCAAAATGCAGCCTGACCTCCCATGCACTTCCCTGCATCTTTGCTTCCCCCATCAAGGCCCAAGCTGCCATTGGTTCTCAGTGCTGCAGCAGCCTGCTAACTGACCTGCCTGCTTTCACTCTTGGTTTCCCTATGATCTTTCCACAGAAAAGCCAGAAAGGTTTCTTAAAAACGCAAGACCATGCTGTTCTCTGCAGTAGAATTACACCTAAATTCCTGGTGAGGTGTCATGCGTGACCGGGTCCCTCCTATCTCGCCAACCCCATCTCCTGCCCAGTCTCCCTCCCTCACAGTGTTCCAGCCACGTGGGCCTGCTGTGGTTCCAAGTGCCTGTTGGCTGTTCCCTTTGCTGGGAACAAATGCTCTTCCTCATTTTCTCCATGATGACACCTTCTCTCCTCCAGTTCTCAATCTGTCACCTCCACAGCAAGGCCTGAGCCACCTTGTCTTAATAACACATCCTGATTCTCTATTTCCCTCTTCTAACTTTCTTTACCCATTTACTACAATCTATTTGTTGAGAGAAAAAATAACCCACTTATGTAGCCTCTTCCTCGAGAACAAGGGCTCCATGAGGGCAGGATCCATCTTTCTGCGCTGTTCACTGGGTCTGGCACATAGCGAGTCACTTAAAACTATGCTGAGTCAAGTATGAATGACTCTCTTCTAGTTGAGAAGGAGCAGCAGAGAACACTCACACCCTCTCTAAACTCCTGTACGAGAAGGGGAATGTGTAAGTCAGCTGAGGTCAGTAAATCATTCAATAAATGCTCTAGCTCCACTTAAATAAGTCATCTATTGTTAAAAGAATAATGTATTTTAAAGCACTTGTAGCTGTGGCAAATTATTAATCATTGGTTAGTTTTCCCTGGAGATTCTGCCAGCCCTGGTCACTGGAGGCTCCTGTGGCCCAGGCTGGGGGCTCCATCAGGGCAGGACTGGGGGTACAGAGGGAGTTGGGTGCTCAGGGTCAAGGAGTCCAAGAGCAGACACTGGGATGAGGGACAAATAAGAGGCACACAGACAGATCTCACAGTAAGTCACACCCTACCTCATTAGAACCCCCTTCCCCTAAGGCAGAATTTCTCAAGCTCAGCTGACATTTTAGGCTGGATGCTTCTTTTGTCCTGGGGGGCTGACCTGTGCATTGTAGGATGGTTAGCAGCATCTAACCTGGATTCTATCCTCAAGATGCCAGTAGCATCTCCCCACCCCAAGTTGTGACAACCATAAATGTCTCCAGACATTGCCTGGGTGGCAAAATCCCCTGGGTCAGAACCACTGCCCTAAGCTTTCTGTCTTTCTGGAAAAGTTGTAGGACTGTACTTCAACTGTTGGCCCCAGAGAGTAGCCACAGGGCATTGGCAGCAGTCCCTTAACCATCCAAACATGGATAATGGTATAAACCCATTACTATATTCACTGATTCACTTTCCCTCCAGGAGCTCACCATCCAGTGAGCAAGGGATTTATATTAACAAAAAATTACAATATGACGTGGCAAGTGTGGTCATGAGCTATGCACAGGATCTGCTTCTTGGCTTTTTTCAGGTCTCTGTAGGGCCAGGAGATCAATACCCCCCTCACCCATGACCCATCTTCTGTACAGCAGAGATTCTCAAAGTGGGGTGCCCAGACCAGCAGCATCGGCATGCCCCAACTTGTTAGAAATGCAAGTTTCCAGGCCTATGAAGCGGAAACTCTAGAGTGGGACTCAGCAATCTGTATCTTATCAAGTCTTCAGGGATTCTGATACAGGCTCAAGTTTGAGAACCTGCTGGAGAGTGTGCTTTGACATGCCAAGTGGGAAGCTCTCGTCTGGTATTTATACCAAACAGTCCCAACTCTGGCTAAATATCAAAATCCCAACCTCGACCTGGGGATTTTTAAATAAAGACCAACAGGTATCTGGAACCCCATCCCAAATGACTGAATCAGAGTGAATCAAGATGGAACCCAACTGGTGGTCTTTTTAAAAGCTCCTGTTACCCACCCCCACCATCACCAATTCTGGTCATGGCCCAGGTCTGGAAACCATCTGCACAGAGAAGAAAGAAAAGCCTGTGCAGCTGCCTGGGGGGCCCTCAAGGAAGGTTAGGGAGGGTTACTAGGAAGAAACAAAGCTTGACTGAAGTCCAGGAGA
The DNA here is from genome assembly GCA_031878705.1 of Tapirus indicus. Classification (NCBI taxonomy): domain Eukaryota; kingdom Metazoa; phylum Chordata; class Mammalia; order Perissodactyla; family Tapiridae; genus Tapirus; species Tapirus indicus. Next base: position 15,246,213 of record CM062930.1, on the reverse strand, counting down.
ATCATTTGGAGTTCACTGAGGAGACAAGGGAGGGAGAGGAGAGAAGCTTTCCAAAACAAACAAAACCAGACATGCAAAGTCATAATGCCTGGGGATAGCAGATTCAAAATTACGTGGGGTTTGGTGTGGTAATGGGGTAACCAAAGGTCTTGTATTCCAAACTTAGGAATTTGGACTTTATCCTGAAGGTAAAAGGGAAATAGTGCAAGTTTTTAAGCTTTGTAGATGACGGACTGTGTAAGGCAAGGAAACCAGTTAGGAATTGGATTTGAAAGAAGGTATGACCAGTACAATTAGACACATTTCTTCATTCAAGTAAACAAGATCCAATTCGCTCTCCCAGCCTGCCTCCCCTCTGGTAACGCTAATCTCACCTCCCTTTGCTTGATCCTAATCCTAACTCTACCACTCTGCCATAAAGATAACCCAAGTGAATCAGAAATCAGAGTTTAAAATTCAATCCTATTACTAATCTACTCTAGGAAATCAAAATAAGAAAAAACATTGCAACTCAAATCATCCTTTAAAAAAAGTTTTTAAATATCCTTTTAATATAAACTGAAGAAACAATCCAAATCAAATTTATTCTTAAATTCTTTAAAATTAGTATAGCAGTAACTTATATATTAAAAAACTCTATAACATATTTTATACACTCAATATATAAAAAACTATATCCACAAGCAACTTTGCTTCCCAGCAAAACACACATTAAAGTCATTCCCATTAAAATAAGATACTAGAAAGGGACGGCTGATCAACATACTAGTAATGATGGAAATAACTATCAAAGGAGAAAAAGAATCACAGATAAAAACAAGTAATAAAATTGTATACAGTTAGTTTTACAAAATTAGAAAGTCCAACTCAAAATTACTACAGGCAATAAACTAGTACATCAGTTGCAAGATGTATAATAAACACACAAAAATCAATTGCATTACTGTATTCTAATGATACTTCAGAGGGGGGCAGCATCTATTGATAAATTATTTAAGATGTTAACTTCAAAGAATAAGTGGTCAAAAAGTTAAGAAAAAAAATTAGTAATTAACTTCAGAATGGAAAAACCTGGCAGACACCATCTTAACCAAGTGGTAAAAGTTACCATCACCAGTAATGAGACAAGTGAACATCAGGTATTATTATGCCCTGAGCATTAACTTCCTGGTATTCTTACTATGAGGAAACATCAGACAAACCCAAACTGAAGAACATTCTACACAGTAACAATCTACATAGTCTTCAAAAATACCAAGGACATGAGAGACTGTGGAGCTGTTCCACACTGAAGGACAGTAAAGAGATATGACAACTAAATACAACACATGATCCTAGGCCTAAAATGGGTAATATGGGGAAACTGGTTGTGCAGTCTGAGGACTAGATGGTAGTAACGTATCAACATTAATTTCTGAATTTTGATGGGTATACCATGGTTATGCAAGAAAGTGTCCTTATATTTAGGAAATGTGTTTAAATATTTAGAAGTAATGGAGCATCGTCTACAATCTACTTTCAAATAGTTCAGATAAAAAAGGAATAATACGTATAAACAGAGAGAACGGCAAATATGGTAGAATCTCATGTTAGGGAATCTGAGTGAAGGATATATTAGTTCTGTGAACCACTCTTGCAACTTTTCTGTCAATTTGAAATTATCTCAAAATAAAAAGTTAAAAGAAACTACTCGATTTTAAAACATTTCAAAGACAATAATCAAAACTCTACAGGGCCGGCCCGGTTGCATGGTTAAGTTCGTGTTTTCTGCCTTGGCGGCCCAGGGTTCACCAGCTCAGATCCTGGGTGTGGGCCTACGCACCACTCATCAAGCCATGCTGAGGCGGCATCCCACATAGAGCAACTAGAAAGGTGTACAACTATGACATACAACTATCTACTGAGGCTTTGGGGAGAAAAAAAGGAGACAAGGAGGAAGATTGGCAACTGATGTTAGCTCAGGGCCAATCTTCCTCAAAAAAAAATCTATGGCCCACAGGTAACATCATACTCAGCAGTGAAAAGCTGAAAGCTTTTCCTCTAAGATCAGGAACACGACAAGGATGCCCACTCTGGCCACTTTTATTCAACATAGTATTGGAAGTCCTAGCCAGAGCAATTAGGCAAGAAAGAGAAACAGTATCCAAATTGGAAAGGAAGAAGTAAAACTGTCACAATTTGCAGACCACATGATACTAAATATAGAAAACCCTAAAGACTCCACCAAAAACCTATTAAAATTGATAACTGAATTTCAGTAAAGTTGCAGATACAAAAATCAATATACAGAAATCTGTTACATTTCTACACATTAACAACAAACTATCAGAAAAAGAAATTAAGAAAACAATCCCACTTACAACTGCATAGAAAAGAATAAAATACTTAGGAATAAATTTAACCGAGGAGGTGAAAGGTCTGTACACTGAAAACTATAAGACACTGATGAAAGTAACTGAAGACGACACAAATAAATGAAAAGATATTCCATGCTCATGACTGGAAGAATTTATATTGTTAAGATGTCCATACGGCCCAAAGCAATCTATAGATTCAATGCAATCCCTATCAAAATTTCATTGGCATTTTTCACAGAAATAGAAAAAAAATCTTCAAATTTGCATGGATCCACAAAAGACCTCCAAATAGCCAAAGGAATTCTGAGAAAGAACAAAGCTGGAGGCATCACATTTCCTGATTTCAAACTATATTACAAAGATAATAGTATTCAAAACAGTATTGTATTGACATAAAAACAGACGCATAGATCAATGGAACAGAATAGAAAGCACAAAAATAAACCCACACATACATGGTCAATTAATTTTCAACAAAGAAGCCAAGAACAGGCAATGGGGAAAGGATAATCTCTTCAGTAAATGCTGTTGGGAAAATTGGATAATCACATGCAAAAGAATAACTGGACCCATATTTTACACCACACAGAAAAATCAACTCAAAATGGATTAAAGACTTGAATGTACGACCAGAAACCATAAAACTCCTAGGAGAAAACATGGAGGTAAGCTCCTTCACATCAGTCTTAGCAATGATTTTTGGGATTTGACATCAAAAGCAAAGGCAACAGAAGCAAAAATAAGTGAGACTATATCATACTAAACTGTTTCTGCAGAGCAAAGGAAACCATCAACAAAATGAAAAGGCAGTCTACAAAATGGGAAAAAATATTTGCAAACCACATATCTGATAAGGGGCTGATATCAAAAATAAACAAGGGGGCCAGCCCGGTGGTGTAGTGGTTAAGTACGTGCTCTCTGCTTCGGTGGCCTGGGGTTCACAGGTTCGAATGCCAGGCACGGACTTATGCACCACTCAATCAAGCCACATGTAGTGGCATCCCACATATAAAAATAGAGGAAGTTGGGCACGGATGTTAGCTCGGGGCTAATCTTCCTCAGCAAAAAAAAAAGAGGAGGATTGACCACAAATGTTAGCTCAGAACCAATCTTCCTCACAAAAAACAAACAAAAAAATATATACAAGGAACTCACACAACTCAATAGCAAAAAAGTAAATAACCCAATTAAAAAATAGGCAAAGGCCCAATTAAAAAATAGGCAAGGCCCAAAGACATTTTTCCAGAGAAGACATACAAATGGTCAACAGGTACATGAAGTGGTACTCAACATCACTAACCATCAGGGAAATGCAAATCAAAACATCTGTTACGATGGCTATTATCAAAAAGATAAGAGAGAACAAATGCTGGCAAGGATGTGGAGAAAAGAAAACCTTCACACACTGCTGATGGGAATGTAAGCTGCTGCAGCCACCATGGAAAACAGTTATGGAGGTTCCTCAAGAAATTAAAAATAAAACTACCATAAGGTCCAGCAATCCCACTCTGGGTATTTAGCCAAAGGAAATGAATATCTCCTCAAAGAGACATCTGTACTCTCATGTTCATTGCAGCATTATTCACAATAGCCAGGGTAAGGAAACCTACATGTCCATGAACAAACAAATGGATACAGAAAATGTGGTGTTTATTTATATACAACAGAATATTATTCAACCCTAAAAAAGAAGGAAATCCTGTCATTTGTGACAACATGGATGGACCTGGAAGGCATTATGCTACATGAAATAAGCCAGAGAGAGAAAGACAAATACTGCATGGCATCACTTACATGTGGAATCTAAAAAAGAAAAAGTCGAGCTCATAGAAACAGAGTAGAAGAGTGATTGCTAGGGCCTGGGGATGGGGAAACAGGGAGAGGTTGGTAAAAGAGTACAAACTACTGTCATAAGATGAATAAGGTCTGAGGACCTAATGTATAACATGGTGACTATAGTTGATAAAAACATATTGTATAATTGAACTTTGCTGACAGCAGAAAAATGTTCTTACACACACACACACACACACACACACACTCACACAAAAAAGGGTAAATATGTGAGGTGATAGATGTGTTAATTAACTAGATGAGGGGAATCCTTTCACTGTATACGTTTATCAAATCATCACATTGTACATTAAATATCTTACAATTTTGTCAATTATACCTCACCTCAATAAAGCTAGGGGAAGAAAAAAGACTGGCTGACATTTGTCCCCACTTCCTGGACTTTGTCCCAGTTCCTCTTAGTCCTTGGAATTTTCCAAGTAGCAAAAGTGTAGAAGTGTAGGCCTTGATGGTTTATGCTAACAAGGTGACTCATCCTGGTCCCAATAAAGTTTATACTAACAGATAACTCAGGATGGGGGCTGGCTAGGTCAGAAAGACCAACCAAGCAATTAGAGGGTTGAGACTTCAAGCTAAGTGACATCAGCCCAACCTCTGTGGAGTGGGGCTGGAGCTAGAGATCAATCACAGGATCAATGATTCAATTGATGATGCCTACATAATACAACCCCAGTAAAAACTCTGGACACCAAAGATGGGGGGAGCTTTCCTGGTTGGCAATATTCTGAGTACTGTCATGCTGATGTGCCAGGAGGGTGACACGTCCTGACTCCATGGGGATACAACAAGGAAGTTTCGATTTGGGGACCCTCCCCCCAGACCTCAGAGGGTGCTCTGTGACTCTCCCTTTGACTGGTTCTGATTTGTACCCATATGCTGTAATAAATCTGTAATTGTAAGTATAGCACTTTCCTGATTTTGGTGTGGCATTCTAGCAAATTACTGAACCTGAGGGGGTCATGGGAACCCCTGAATTTGTAGCCAGTTGGTCAGAAATGAGGGTGGCCTGGGGACCGTCAAACTTCCAACTGGTGTCATATGGAGGGATGTGCATTCATGTGTGAGGTTTGGATCAACTCCAGGCAGTTGGGGCCGGAAGTCAGTACAGGGGGGACTCTCCCTAGAGCTCAGGACCAAGCACTCACATCTCAGGACATCACCCCCTTAGCTTCTGCTGGCCTCGAGGTCAGCTCCCCTACTGGCTCCTCTGCTCTAACTGCCTCTTTCCCTCACAGCCTCCCTGTCCCCACTTCAATTAATACAAAAGTACAGTCCTAGACCTGGTGCCCACCAACGCATCGCTGTCACTATGAACACTTCTTCCACCAGTGCTGAAGGAAAAGACTAGGAATGTCTTTAAAGCTCCCTCTTCTTGTCTTGTGGCCACGCTCTAACTCAAGGACAGAGTTCTCACATTTTAATCTGCAATGAAATCAACCGAGAAGCTCATTAAAAATAAACCCAGACCCCATTCGCTGCGGTTCTGACTCTGCAAATCTGAGGCTGACACTAAGAATCTACATTTTAAACAAGCACTCCTCATGGATTTGATCTGGAACCACACTGAGAATCATGCTTCTAGAAAGACAGTCACAAGGAAGTGGGTGGTAAATGATTATTTGATAATACGAGGTTAGAGCTAGAACACACCTTGGAAAACCTAGTATAGCCCATGAACCCCAGAGAGAAAAACTGGCCTAAGATGACGAGGTCAGTTAAATGACTGAACTGGGACCAAAAGCCCAGACTTTGGGGTACCTGGTCTGAGGGAGCTCGGAAAGGATAGGTCCAAGATCCCTCCCTGCCCCTAGAATTTGGCTGCGGTAGATGCCTGAGGGAAGGGCAGGGAAGCAGGGAGTTAGGACACTGCCCAGCAGAGCAGCTACTGAACGGGGGACCCATGGGCCCCAGTCACTGGTGTCCCCTCATGCCTGCCAGTCCTGCCACCATGGACCACTGGCTCAGAAGAAATGGAAACAGGGCCAAGGCTCCAGACAGCGTGGGAACTAACAGCAGCAACATGTGTGAGGTAGAAGGGCTCTGGATGGAGGAAATATGAATGCCTGGGGTCACGCCAGTGGGAAGAAGGTAGGATTCAAGTCAGGGACACCTAAAGGACAGAACTGGGACCTCTCACTGGTTAAGGAGCCACTGGAGATCAACGGCCGACATGTTCAGAAAACCCAATGCTAAATCATGCTGGGAAACCACCGGCCTTGCTGGGAATCAAAATTGGAATAACTTGAAGGTACCGTGCCAGACCCAATATTTTTATATATACATAAATGGGGGTTTTCCCATTCCAATGTTGGCTGGGCTATGAGTTAACAAACACACATTTAGAATATAGGCATATTTCAAAGTGATTCAATTTTTCTTGAAAACAACTCAGGAATATTTAATTAAATCTACCAGTGGATCATTTGCCTCTGAAGTTTAACTTTTAGAAATTTACTCCATAGAACTAAGCTTTAACTCTTGTGAAAGAAAGCTACCACTTTCTCTCCCCAATGCCTAGGCCAGTACCTGGGGGCAGAGAAAGTGCTGAATATGTTATTTTCAGGATGAATGATTATATGGTGCAGAATGAAAGAATCAGAGAATTTGATGATTATACTCGAAATACTGCTTTAAAAAGAAGCCAAATTAAAAACAGTATGGAGAGTCCTCAAAAAATTAAAAATAGAAATACCGTATGATCCAGCAATCCCACTCTTGGGCATCTACCCAATGGATGTGAAATCAACCATCACAAGAGGCGTATGCACCCCTATGTTCATTGCAGCATTATTCACTATAGCCAAGAAGTGGAAGCAACCCAAGTGTCCCTCAACTGCAGATTGGTTAAAGAAGATGTGGTATATACATACAATGGAATACTACTCAGCCATAAGAAAAGACACAATTGTCCCATTTGCAACAACATGGAAGGACCTAGAGGGTATTATGTTAAGTGAAATAAGCCAGAGAAAGAAGGACAGACACTGCATGAACTCACTCATATATGGAATATAAGTGAACACACGGACAGAGAGAACTGATTGGTGGTTACCAAGGGGAAGGGGGGTGGGGGGGGCACAAGGGGTGAAGGGTTACATCCACAAGGTGACGGACAAACAAAAATGTACAACTAAAACCCCACAGTGTTATAAACTAAGACATCAATAAAAACTAAAAAATAAAAATAAAAAACCTGAATTACATAAAAAAAGGAAAAAAAAAAAAAAAAGAAGCCAAATTACAAATGCCAAAAAACGGATAAATGGCTAAAATATACTAACATGATGGAATATCTTAGAACTGTTTTAAAAGACTAACATAAGACCTGTGTTACCAAAAGGTGTTGTTTAAATAATATCGCATTTTAAAAAGAAGCAGAACGTGAAGCCATCCGAGTATGCACAGACTAATTAAAACTACAACAAAAGACACACTACAGGTGTATCAATGGGGATTTAAAAGAAATGTAGACCATGAAGAGTTTTGTGTTTTTAGTGGGGTTTTTTTGGTGAGGAAGATTGGCCCTGAGCTAACATCTGTGCCCATCTTCCTCTACTCTGTACGTGGGACACCACCACAGCATGACTTGATGAGGAGTGCATAGGTCCCCAGACCACAAAGAGTCTGAGGTTGACTTTTAGTCCTTTTTGAAGGAAGGGTGCAGCTTGTAATTGGGACAGGACTCTGGGGTGGGGGCAAAGTGGGGGAAGCTGCCCAAAATCCTATTCTGTGACCTGGGTGGTAGTTACAAGGATGTTAACCTTATAACAGTTCTCTAAACTATGCCTTTGTTTTGTATAATATTATGTGCCTGTTTTACAACATAAACGTTAAAAAAAATTTGAGACCTTTAGAATATATTCAATGGATAATTTAACAGTGTGTATAATCATATGTTGACCATTTCCTAGAAATATTTGTGAAAATTATGTAACAAACAGACGGCAATCTAATAACAAAAATGGGTTTCACTACCCTTCCTTTAAAAAAAAAAAGCAATGAAATGAAATACCATTTGTATTAGTTTGCTAGAGCTGCCATGATGAAATACCGCAAATGGGATGGCTTAAACAACAGAAATTTATTTTCTCTCAGTTCTGGAGGCTGCAAGTCCAAGATCAACGTGTCGGCCAGTTGGTTTCCTCTGAGGCCTCTCTCCTTGGCTTGCAGATAGCTGTCTTCTTGCTGTGTCTTCATATGGCCTTTCTTCTGTGCGCATGCACCCCTGCTGTCTGTGCATCCAAATTTTCTCTTTTTGTAAGGACACCAGTCAGATTGGATTAGGGCCCATTCTAATGCCCTCATTTTAATTTAATCACCTCTTTAAAGGCCCTATCTCCATCCTACTCAACAGGGAAAAACTGAAAGCCATTCCTTTGAGGACAGGAACAAGACAAGGGTGCCCACTCTCACCGCTCTTATTCAACATAGTACTGGAAGTGCTGGCCAGAGCAATTAGGCAAGAAAAAGGAATAAAAGGACTCCAAATAGGCAATGAAGAAGTGAAACTCTCACTATTTGCAGACGACATGATCCTATACATAGAAAACCCCAAAAATTCCATCGGAAAGCTACTAGAAACAATCAACAACTACAGTAAAGTGGCAGGGTATAAAATCAACTTACAAAAATCAATTGCATTTCTATACACTAACGATGAAAAAACAGAAAGAGAACTCAAAAAGACAATCCCATTTACAATTGCAACAAAGAGAATAAAATATCTGGGAATAAATTTAACCAAGGAGGTCAAAGACCTATACAATGAAAACTATAAGACACTATTGAAAGAAATCGAGGAGGACATAAAAAAATGGAAACATATTCCATGCACATGGATTGGAAGAATAAATATAGTTAAAATGTCCATCCTACCTAAAGCAATCTACAGATTCAATGCAATCCCAATCAGAATCCCAATGTCATTCTTCACGGTAATAGAACAAAAACTACTGAAATTCGTATGGGGCAACAAAAGAGCCCGAATAGCTAAAGCAATTCTGAAAAAAAAGAACAAAGCTGGAGGCATCACAATCCTTGATTTCAAAATATACTATAGAGCTACAGTAATCAAAACAGCATGGTACTGGTACAAGAATAGACACACAGATCAATGGAATAGAACTGAAAGCCCAGAAATAAAACCACATACCTATGGACAGCTAATCTTCGACAAAGGAGCAAAGAACATACAATGGAGAGAAGGAAGTCTCTTCAATAAATGGTGCTGGGAAAATTGGACAGCAACATGCAAAAGAATGAAAGTAGACCATCTCCTATTGCCATATACAAAAATCAATTCAAAATGGATCAAAGACCTGAAAGTGAGACCTGAAACTATAAAACTCCTGGAAGAACATATAGGCAGTACACGAATTGCGATTGGACATAAAGGGATCCTTTCAGATTCCATGTCTACCCAGACAAGGGAAACAAAAGAAAAAATAAACAAGTGGGACCTCATCAGACTAAAGAGCTTCTACAAGGCAAATGAAACCAGGATGAAAATGAATAAACCTCCCACCAGCTGGGAGAAAATATTTGCAAATCGTTTGTCTGACAAGGGATTAATTTCAGTAATATACAAAGATCTCATACAACTGAGCAACAAAAAAACAAACAACCCGATCAAAAAATGGGCAGAGGATATGAACAGACATTTTTCCAAGGAAGAGATACAGATGGCCAATAGACACATGAAAAGATGTTCAACATCACTAATCATCAGGGAAATGCAAATCAAAACGACACTGAGATATCACCTTACACCGGTTAGAATGGCTATAATCACCAAGACAAATAACAACAAATGCTGGAGAGGTTGTGGAGAAACGGGGACCCTCATTCACTGCTGGTGGGAATGCAAACTAGTGCAGCCTCTATGGAAAACAGTATGGAGAGTCCTCAAAAAATTAAAAATAGAAATACCGTATGATCCAGCAATCCCACTCTTGGGCATCTACCCAATGGATGTGAAATCAACCATCACAAGAGGCGTATGCACCCCTATGTTCATTGCAGCATTATTCACTATAGCCAAGAAGTGGAAGCAACCCAAGTGTCCCTCAACTGAAGATTGGTTAAAGAAGATGTGGTATATACATACAATGGAATACTACTCAGCCATAAGAAAAGACACAATTGTCCCATTTGCAACAACATGGAAGGACCTAGAGGGTATTGTGTTAAGTGAAATAAGCCAGAGAGACAAGGACAGACACTGCATGAACTCACTCATATATGGAATATAAGTGAACACACGGACAGAGAGAACTGATTGGTGGTTACCAAGGGGAAGGGGGGTGGGGGGGCACAAGGGGTGAAGGGTTACATCCACAAGGTGACAAACAAAAATGTACAACTAAAACCCCACAGTGTTATAAACTAAGACATCAATAAAAAATAAAAATAAATAAATAAAAATAAAGGCCCTATCTCCAAACACAGTCACATTCTGAGACTCTGGGCATTGGGGTTTCAACATGAGTTTTGGGGAGACACAATTCAGCCCATAAAACTAGTCTCTTTACTCATCAGACTTGCAAAAAACAAAAAGGACACTTCACATCCAGGACAGAAAGTAAGAGTAGAGTTGGGGCAAGATTGGTCACAAATTGAAAATTGCTGACACTCATAGATGGGTACTCAGGGGTTCAATGCACTATTTCTACTTTTGTATATGCTTGTCATTTTCTATCATAAAAGGGAGGGAGGGAAGGAAGAAGACCAGTGGGAAATCTGCATTTGTGTAGGTCTTAGATGTTGAGTATTTTCTCTATAAAAGCAAGTCACCCAACTATTACTACTGGTGCGACCCAGGGCCAGCACCGTGGCGTAGTGGTTAAGTTTGGCACATTCTGCCTCAGCGGCCCAGGTTCACAGGTTCAGATCCCAGACGTGGACCTATACTATTCATCAGCCATGCTGTGGCAGCTACCCACACACAAAAGAGAGGAAGACTGGCACAGATGTTAGCTCAGGCTAATCTTCCTCAAGCAAAAAAAGAGGAAGATTGGCAACAGATGTTAGCTCAGGGCGAATCTTCCTCAGAAAAAATAAAAAATATTGGTGCTATCCATGGTTAGAAATAAAATTAGTATCTTTTTCTTTAATCTGTATTATTTTTAATCTTTAATATAGTGACTTAAGAAAAACAAATAGAAAAGAACCAGCAAAAAGGTAGGCATAATATTGACCACTAAACTACAACCCACAGCTTAGCTGACCTAATCCATTCCTTGGCCCATTTATAAGTCTGATCATTCCTTCTCCCCTTATTCCTAGCACATGGTTTGACTCTATTTCCTAGCCTTGCTTGCAGTTAGGTGAGACCATGTCGCCTAAGCGAGGAAGGGATGTGTGCTGCTCACATGTAGGGCCCATGCCTTAAAACCACGAGCACACCTCCTCCCTGCACTCCTCTTCCTATCCTCAGAACCTGGACGAGGTAGCAATCCAGCTTCAACCACGCAGAGGAAAACAGGGGCCTGACCTAGGTCCGTGCATACAAATCACCTGAAGATGTTGTTACAAATACAAATTCTGATTCATTAAGTCTGGGGCAGGGCCTGAGACTCTGCATTTCTTCCAAGCTCCAAGTGACAGAAATGGGGCTGGTCTGCAGACCACATTTTGAGTAGCAAGGTTCTAGGTAGAGCCACCCACCGAAGTGGTTCTCATTTCTGAAGCCTCAGAGATGGTGGTCAAATGATGAGCAGTGGAAGACACACCAAAAAAGACCCAATCAGAAATAGCCAGCTGGCATTTCTTTCTTGACCCATAAAGTTTAACTCAGACCTCTGATTAACTCCAGTCTTAAAAGTGCAGCTAGCAAATGAATCCGGAGACAGCTACAGACAGATGACATTAGTGCATGCAACGTGATATGAGTTGGCTGAAGTCTATCAAAACAATATCTGCCACCCTGAGTCAGAGGACAGGGTTGTAAACAGTGAGATCTCCAAAGGCGGTCACTGCCAGAGCACAGGAACAGTGACCACTGGCCTAGGAGTAGAGGACAAGAAGGTCACACGTGGACCTTGGGTTCACTCCAGCCCTCACCAGTCATGCCATTCTTACGTAGAAGTCCATGCAGAGGTTGTTTACTCTGAGACCACAGCTGTGATTAACAGATTATTAGTCTATAAAACCTCGGCAGATATTTCCACGGCCTCAGCCCTCAACATCCTAGCAGTCTGGTGTTTACAAAACCTGTGTACAAATATGACCATGTTTGTCCAGAACTTGCAGGAAGCAGAAGAGACCTCGGCATTAACTCCAAGGACACTTTGAGTCACTCTGGTTTGCAGTGGAACCTTGCTGGATTTGGGTTTAAGTTTACTCAACTTTATGTTTCTTTTCTATTTACATAACGGACATTGGGCCTAAGAGAAACAGAGCAAACTGTGTGACATGGCTTCACATGAAACTGGAAGAGCAGACTAGGATTCCCTCGGCCTTCAATCACCATTAGTCAAAAGCCTGGGAAACAGGCAGAACCTCCCAAAAACTCCTACCCACCCAACTCTCATCACAAGCCTCTGCCCACTAACTCTAGGAAAAAGCCATTTGAATTCATAAGAAATCTAAATTATTTGAATGTACTCAAAGAGGTACAGGCTGATTAATCTCGAGGACCCAAGATAACTTCCTGGGGGAACTGCTCTGGACAGCAGCCGAGGATGATGCTCCTGGAGCACATCGAGCATGTGCGATGAAATGTGTTCGCAGCATTCTCCAGATCATCTCATCTCCACACCATTCATGCTGTCCACGTGCCTTAGAAAATCTTTCACAGGCAGGGGAAAAAGCACTTTCCACTCCAGCCTCTGTTGAAATTACCACAAATTTCACATTCAAATGTGGACTCTAAATCAATCCCCTCTACTTTCAGTGGACGATAAGCCCCACAACGCCACAGGTTGTTTTTACTTTTATCATTTTCCCCAAGCACCTCGTACAATGGAAAGTATGTGCCGGGCAAACCTAAATACTAGCTACTTAATAGAAATATAACAGACCCAAGACATGTGACCTCATTTATTTTATGTCCTCAAACAAGACAAGAATGCCAAACAGATATTTAGCCATAAAAATTCAGGAAGACGCATCTCTTACAATCAGTCTATTCTAACAGAAAAACGATTTATTCAGAACAAAGTCCCTACTTATTTGGAATCTCCCCGAAACTTCTAAACCTTTTTTCCAAAGTCTCCAAACAGCTCATATGTTCAATTTTTTTGACACTTCCTTTTCCTGACAATTCTTTCAGCTTTGACAATCCAGGGCCGCCTGCAATGTAGGAGCGAACTGCAGGGCACAATTGCATCTTGCCCAGACTCACTGTAGCTCTGTCAACTTGGCTCAGGCGTGAAGTCCTGAATAACGTCCCCTGTTGTTGCTTCCTTTTGCTCCTGGTCCCTTCCCGTGGGGTCCGGACTCTTAAGGTCCACCTACCAGACTCCAGTTGTGCCCTCAATTCCCTGGAGGAGTAGGTCATTGAAGATACAGAAAGTTACAATTAAAGGCAACATGCCCACTGAGGTAACATTTGGTGCATTTTCAGCTGTTCCATTGAGCGAGTTGAGGACCTTAAGACTTAGGTTTAGCACCATGGACCCTCTTGCTCTCTCCAATGCCTCTTGAAGCTGGCTCCAGGTTTTTCTTAACAAGCCTGCTTCAGCTCTTCCTATTTCTGCCCAAGCTCCTTTCGCCTCTGGCCTGGCCATCAGATTTTTCTCTATATCATTATATAGCAAGGCGATCCCTTGTAAGGTCTTCCATTTTAATTGTTAACATTTAAGGCCCCACAGGAACATTCTGACAGAGACTTCAGCCCCTGGCCTAGCTCGCCTTACAATCCAATATTATTTTTTGGCAAACGGTTTGAGATTTGGAGACGAAAGGCAGTTGTTTATATTGCTATGATTTTACTTCAAGTAAACAGAATAACTATTAAAGTAATTGAGTCTAGTTTTTTCAACTCATTTTTATAAAGTCCCCACATTACATTCTTAGGAGAAAAGGCAAAGGGTTAAATAAATAAGCACCAATTTGAGTCCCTATTTCTGGTAATAGTCCATGAGCTAATAACTGATTGCTTAAGCTCCATAAACAAAACCCTCGCAGCCCTGACACAGAAGTGAAGGTGTGATGGAAAAATCCCCAGTGCTGGTGCTGGCTTTGAACATGAAACCACTCTTCCACACCAGACCATCCCTTCCATCTCTCCCCTAGGCAACTCTTGAGAGCTCTCAGCAGTGATTCCAGATCTGGAATATGGAATCTATTGGCTGCATTCTGATGAGCAAAGACAATTGTACCAAAAAATTTAAGACGAGGGTACCACATTTTATACACGATGTTGAGAACAGCTATCCAAAATGATAACACCTATTTAAAATGTAATAACCTTTTTGCCTGTTATTCAGAGTTAAGGGGGGAAAGCTAATTATAAATCATATACTTTTCTATTTGGGCAATACTATGTCAATGGGACAGATTTTAGGAAAATTACAGCTGAACCAGTTCATTCTTTGAAGCATTAGGTCAATCACGAACAATACCAACCCTCAGCTTGAATAGCTGCATATTCAGAAAGAATAAAAACATTCTTGGAAAGTCCTCTGTACGTGGTCTATTAAAGGGTTTATTTGGTAGGAAATAAATCAAGAGAGGGAAAACTCCATAGTGAACCTTACAACACCCTAAAACAGCTTTCTTAATATCTTCTCCGATTCACTTTAAAAATTGTTTCCTAAAACCACAAAAACTCAGAGGTGGAAAAAAAGCAACTAAAAAAAAACACCAACAGGTTTTGTCAGCGAAGGGAATGCACTTGGCCTGTCCTCTGTCTCCCACAGTCCTAAAACCAACCTCCATGGTCTGAATGCCGTCTTCAAGCTAATCCTATTCCCTCTCACAAGCTTTTCTCTCTGCTTCTCGCCTCCCAAAGGGGTCACCTGAACCTCACCAGAAGGGGGAATGGAGGGAAGACAGATGACCTCACACACACACACACATACCCTGCAAGGGTCAAGAATGGTGAAAAGGGAAATCCTCCACTACCCAGCTGTGTAATCCACGAGCAGAGGAGGTGCCACCCCCTTTCTCCCTCTGAAGAGGCCCAGGCCAAATGGGATCTTCCTCCCTCTCTAACCCTCTCAAACCACGGCATATTGTATAACGTCTTTATTAATAAAAAAGGATGTGACCCACAACTCACTTTTACCAGGAATCTCAACAACAGGACTGTAGGGAAACCGGAATCATAACATTCATTAGTTTGAATTAACTCTTAAGTGCCCACCAAGTAACTAGGTTCCAGACCTCAGATGGGCTCTTTTTTATGGAGCTCATGTTCAGGAGGAGAAGAGGGAAGACAACTAAACTGAGACGACAGGTTCAGAATAATGCTAACAACCAAACAGAAAATAAGACAAGGAGACATGGCTGAGGGTGGGCGCAGCTACCTTAGAGATGGGGTGACGAGGCCAAGCTCACCAGGAGGCCAGGCGTGGACCAAGACCCAAAGGACAAGAGCAGGGCCAGCGTGTTCCATGAAAGAGAACGGCAAGGACAGACGCCCTAAGGCCTAAAGCACTTGCAGAAAAATTCTGAAACACGAAGTATTTGCCTCGAATTCAGCAGGTATCATAGAAGAATATTCTGTAACAGAGAGAACTGTTCGGTGGTTACCAGGGGCAAGGGGGATGGGGAGGTGGGCACAAGGGGTAAAGGGATGCATTTATATGATGACTGAGAAACAATAATCTACAACTAAAATTTCAGTGTTATAAACTATTAAGGCATCAACAAAAAAAATGTAAAAAAAAAAGGAATGTCCTGTAGGAGGGAATAAATCGGGGAACCCTGGAGAGGTAGCCGGGCTCCAGATCCAGGAGGAAAGCAGCAAACGTGGAAACGTGGCTAACATCTCCTTCCATCCACCCCGCAGGGTTAATACTAATATGTTCAAATGACAAGCAAAGACACTGGCTCGGACTGGAACTGGGCCAAGACCACACAGCTGTTAATCAGCCAAGATGGTCACCATGAGGCACGAACTTGCCCACTGAGCCCCCCGGCTTCTCAGACACAGGGTCCTTCCATCAGGGCCAAGGATCGGCTTCCTCAGCCTCCGCCCGTCTCAGCAGACCCCAAGGGTATAGGGGAGCCACCCAGGCCCGTGGGAGCCCTCAGCCCACTCTTTCTCCCAGCCCACCCCAAACGCACTGGAATCAGCTTATGGTCTAAGCTGGCTGAGCCAGCCTCTCCACCTCACTCAGGGGTTCTTACCACGGTCTCTCACCTTGGCTTTCTGGTCAACTCATGCTCTCTGCCCCACACCTCCGAAGCTAAGTGCTGATTTACAACTGCCTTCGCTGGCTGGACTCACACACATCTTCAGGAGACCCCTTTAGGGTATGGTCCCTCCAGCCCCACGAATTGGACCACGAGTGAGAGATGTGCCCTGTGACTTCCAACATTCCCCCAGGTCCCACAACCCAGTGGGACCAACCAACCCAGATGCCCACTGCCCAGCCTGCCAGGTGTCACCTCAAGGACTACATGCTCTCCCTGTAGCTTCCACAGCCATCATTCTTACTTACAAAGCACAGGTCAGGGGTTATTTTCTGAGGATACCTGCTCAAGTGGGGATAAGAATAGGTTTTCATTAGTCATTCCTCTTGGTAAAAGTTCAGCAAATATCGGCATCACCCTGTCCACAGTTCGTGCCCATGCTCCATGGGGCAGGGTGGGGGCACATATATTATAGACTATGAACTTGAGCTTGGCTAGAGCGACCATATTATTTATCACCCAACCTAAGATACTCTTAGCAGTGAAACGGGGTGCTGTAAATAATTACAAAGTGATAAGGGATATAAACCAGAATTGTCCTGGATGAACCAAGAGTGAGAGCGACCAGGTACAGGCGGGGGAAGAAAAAAAAAAAAACAGAGGGTCTGACAACAGCTCTACCACCTCAGGCAATCAAAAATTTGACTATTAATCTGATTTCATATCAAATCGAGGTATGATTTTTTTTTCTCCATTTTTGGAGAGAGGGGTAGGAGGGAGGCTGCTACACCAAATCATTTCCTTCCAAAATAAAAAGATGCGGGTACAACACGTAGGATCATGGACTGCTAGTAGACCCGGATAGAAAGAACACAAACCGTTTTCTCTACAATCTAACCAAACGCTAACACCCGTGAGGAATCAGGGGCCACTTCAGAAATAAAGATCAGGCCTGAACATCAACACCACAGTGCTAGGCCTAGCGAAACAAGTCATCATCTGCAGTGTAATATGCTTTTGGAGGTGCATTTCTTAAGTGGTCTAAGGACAGGAAAGAGAATTTCTACACAAACTAAAAACACAATGTAGCTTAACAAGCACCAAGCCTTTCCTGGATCACACGAGCTCCTCAGGCAAACATACACCTGAATGTAACTCTCCTTCCTCTGCCTTCCAAGGACCTTTGCACATGACTTTCAACATCTGAACAAAAAGCCCTGCTCCCCTCCATTTACTAAGTTGTGTTGCTTTGGGCCGGAGTTTAACCTCTCTGCACTTCAATTTCTTCAGCTGCAGGCAAAGAAAGTGGCTGCACTTGACAAAGCATTTACAAATGATAATCAAGGTGACGGTAGCATTCTACCTTGTACTATAGGAATTTGCATAGTAACATAGAAAACTGTTCACGAAAGTCTCAGGGGCCGTGGAGTGGTCAGAACGGCAGGGCCCAAGATGAGAGAGGAAGCTGCCCTCACTTCAGAGAGAAGGGGAACTGAGAGAGGAAGATGGAGGAGGGGAGCGGGGGCAAGGCCCTCCCCTGACACTCCTTGACCCAAATCTTCAAATATCTCCAAACCTCACTGCGCATGGATTTTTGTGGAAACCAGTAAACGCGGCTGACTTTCTGAGGTGGGGGAGAGCAGAGATAGTTCAAGAGAACATAGAAGGCAGGAGCATGAGGCCGAAAGAGGCCTGAGGAAGTGAGCACACAAGTGTCAGGAAGTGTGCAATGCAACCTCCAGCCAAGCTCGCCATGAGCCCCAGGACCGAGCTGAGGTGCTGCCTTGTTTCCTGCCCTGTGACTACCATCCTGGAAGCCACACTAGCCTCACTCATGTCTGCATTCTCCACAACGTTTGGCAAGGTCGGTCCTTCAACACACAAGAGGCTGCACCCGAGTTCATGTTCACCTCTTCCTTCCTTGAAATCCTTGCCAGGAATTCGATCTAAATATGTGAAAGGGAGGAAACAGCATAATGGCTTTGAACCAAACCTTCTGTCTGTATGACTCTGGGCTAGTTTACTTCAACCTGCCCAAGCCTCCCGTTTTTCGCCTGTCACCAACCTCTCAAAGTAAAATTATCCAGAGAATTAGCCTGAGGTGACGGAATTGCATGGCTCAGCTGGCCTCGGGTTCATCTCAAGTTGGCCAGGTGGAGTCCAATCCAACCAGCAGGACTCTCACCCACCCCTCACTGCCTTTCCCACAGCCTAATCCGTTCACTAGGAGCTGCAATTGACTCACTTTGTTCTGCCCTCACAAAAACACCAATTCCCAGAAATCAAAGGGGATTAATTCCCTTTTCTGTTTGTGAGTTGGCTTCTCTGTGGGAGTCCTTCCTGCTGCACCTCATCCTTCCTGGAAGGGTTTCTTAGAAAAATGTGCCTCCCCCCCTTACAGGAAAGGAATCCCTCCCAAGGAACTGTGCAGATGAGGCAGCCCTGTGGAATTTCCCTTCAAAAGACTTGAATTCAACTTTCTGAGTGGCTCCTAGCAGAGATGACCAAAATCCACTCGAGAGGGAGAGGGAGAAGGAGAGGAATCCTGATTTGGCTTACTCAAAGGGACTAATTTTCTCTTTAAAATACTTGTTTTAAGGAAAAACTAGGACTACATTATATTCTAAAGAGGGAGAGGAAAGAGGATTTTGAGTTGGCCTGAGAATAGAGCCATCTCTTTTTTTGGCTTTAATATTGGATACACTAAGGACTTGCATGGGGTTTTCCCAAAAGCAAAATAATTTGGCAAATTTGCCTGTAGATGTAAAAGAGAAAGTTCAGAGCATGAGTCTGAGTTGCCTCATAGCCTTGTGGGGGATCAGAATTGGCCACCTCAAGATGTGTCCTTGCTCTGAAGGAGGCTTTGACCTTCACACCCTCAACTCTCTAAAGGGATTTTGGGATGGCCCTGGGACAGGCCATCACATCACCTTGGATGACTCTGGGTATCGACAGACTGGAGGATCTTTGTTATGCCCATTCCTATCAAAGTTCTGTGTACCAAACAGAACATTTGTAAGGGAAATCTCCATTTGTAAAGGTATCTCCTCAGGTACTGGCAAGAGGGGTGGATGACCTCATCTCTAGAAACTTGTCAATGTGGAAGGTGAGGCCTTAAATCCGCATAAGAACTTTACTGTGCTTTTATTGTAATCCCTTGTGGCTGACACTCCCAACTCCCCCCAAAATCCTCGTTTGTCTATATAAGAGGAGAATCTCCACCATTTTGTTGAGAGAAACTCCCTGGTCTCTCCCATGTATACATGCTTTATAAAGCTTTGTTTGATTTTCTCTTGCTATTCGGCCTCATGTCAATTTAATTTGTAGCCCAGCCAGAAAGGACCCAGAGTGGGTAGAGAATGCTCTTTCTCCCCATCACCTGCAAGAACAGAACAGCTTACACTGGACAGACAGCCTAATGCCAAAGATGCACCCACCTTACTGGGGAACTAACAGCCACAATGCCGAGTGATCTAATTTCAAGAGCAATAATTATACTTGGAACCCCAGGCCTGCCTGTCAAGGGACAGAACGCGTTCTCCTAAGTAAAGCACTCTGAAGGGTTTATAGCGAATGGCTCCACATCTGAAGAGTTTTAGAGGCTTTTCCTGAATTCAACTCCAAAAATATGAGGAGAAGGGTCTATAATGACTAAGTAGGGTAGAAGGTAAGGCTGTGGGGTCAGAATCCTTGGCAAGTTAAGTCTAAGAGAGGACAAATACTAAGCACAATACTAAGCACAATACCACAATACTAAGCAGCTCAGATCAATGACAACCAGTGGCAATAACTCCAACCGAGACCTCTGCAGGGCATGTGGGGTGCTTTAGTGGGTGCTCGGGCCACCATAACAAAGCATGTGGGGTGCTCAGGCCACCATAACAAAGTACCACACGCAGGGTGACTTCAACAACAGAAATTTGTCCTCTCACAGTTCTGCAGGGTAGAAGTCCAAGACGAAGGTGTCGGTGCCATTAATGGAAAGAGGGAAGTTGCCAGGAGAAGCTGACTTGCGCGGTTTCAGCCACATTGCTCCGCTGTGAAACTGCTTTCCAGGAGACTTCCGGGGGATGTAGTAACCCCACCTTACAGTTTTCAAAGTGCTTCCACAGACAGTGGCCCAGTTCCGGGTATAAATTGCATTTCCCTTTGTTGCTTTTTTTAATAGATCTTAATTTCTGTGGGGCAGTAAATAACAGGTCACTTCTCCATCAGAGATGAGTATTACACACTGCACTACTTCCACATTACCTCCCCGCTGACTTGCCCTGCTTGATTGGAAGTGGGGGAGAAAATAAGTGTATAGAACTTTATAATTTTTGGAACACACCGTGAGAAGGTTTAATTTTCCCAGCAATTCCAAATTAGAGAAACTCAAATTAAGATTAAAGTAATAGGGGCCGGCCTGGTGGCACAGTAGTTAAGTTCATGTGCTCCGCTTCGGCAGCCCAGGGTTTACCAGTGTGATCCCAGGCGTGGACCTACACACCACTCATCGAGCCACATACAAAATAGAGGAAGATTGGCACAGATGTTAGCTCAGGGCCAATCTTCCTCACCAAAAAAAAAAGATTAAAGTAATAATTTACAATCACATAATAAACCTATTAAGTGCAAGACTGCAAGATGCTCAGCTAGGCACTGAGAGAGAAAGACATAAAAGACATTGGTTTCTGCCCTCAAAGAGCTAACAATTTAGTATTTTTTAAAAGTCACAAATGAATAAAGACTTAAATAACACTTGACCATTTAAAGCAACAAAAAAAGACATGATAAAAGGATGAATTTTGCAATAATCCCCACTGACCCCATTTATTGAGGGCCTTTATGTAGCAGGCACTTACATGTACTATTCCAGATAATGTCTATTAAAAAAGCATTGTCTTACAGGTGAACAAACTGTGTTGCTCAATGAACACTCAGAATTTGTATAAATGCCACATTTGGATTCTGGGACACTGAGACCCATGCGGGTCCAGCCAAAAGTTTTAGGCCATCGATAAATCTCCCTTCTACTATTCAAAACAGGACAGACACCTTTTGTACCATCTACAGAGAGAAGAGTGCACACTGCCTAGTCAGTGAAGGATCTCTTCAACAGGAGACATTAAAAGAAGTAGCCAGTTGGGTTATCACATAATCTCAGTCACACTCTGACCAATAAAACACACCAATAAAGGTCTACAAATAAAAGCAATTATTAGGTGAGCAATTTCATACTCACGAGCTTTCAATTTGTCATGGACTAAGTGCCCCCGAGGAACTCAAGGACGGGTTCCAAAGCATTTTACTGCTCAAGAGATGCAATCACAGGGGCCGGCCCAGGGGCGCAGCGGTTTAGTCCGCGCTTGGCAGCCCGGGGTTCGCTGGTTCGGATCCCGGGCGCCCGCCGACGCACTGCTTGTCAGCTATGCCGTGGTGGCGTCCCATATAAAGTAGAGGAAGATGGGCACGGATGTTAGCCCAGGGCCAGTCTTCCTCAGCAAAAAAGAGGAGGATTAGCAACGGATGTTAGCTCAGGGCTGGTCTTCCTCACAAAAAAAAAAAAAAAGAGATGCATCACAGATGCAATCACAACCCGGAGGACAGGCACAGGATCTGTCCTTTCTGGCTTCAGATGACAAAAGTTGTCAAAGAGCTCTCATTAGGCAACAATGAAATGTCAAACTTGGACATCAACAAAATGAACTTAAATAGGGATAAAACAGTTTGTGTGGGAATAAACCCCATGGACTGTGTAGTCAATTGACCATGTGTCCAATATATCTCAACTGCATGCATTGCTGATGATGCCCAAATTTTATCTCCAGCCCAGACTTCTTCCCTGAGCCCCTGACTCATGACCAACTGCCTACTCAACCTCTCCCATGAGTAGCAGGCATCTCAGACTTAACATAGTCAAAATCAAACTCCTGGTCTCCTCCAACCCATTCCTCCTGCAGGCTCAGCATCTCATTTAGTGGTGACTCCATCCTTCGAGGTACTCAGGCCGAACCCACAGAGGCAACCTTGACTCTCTCTTCCTATCAAGTTCCACAGTCTGTCTAGCATCAAACTTCAAACATGCTCTTCCCTGCACCCACCTACTCACCACTGCCCCTCCTACCACCCTGGTCAAAGCTACTATCATCTCTTAGCTGAACTGCTGTGAATCTCCTGCTGGTCTCCCTGCTTCTTTCTACCCACAACTTTCTTTAGTCTATTCTCAACAGAGCAGCCAGACTGATCACACTAAATCCTGAGCAGACCATGTCATATCCCTTCTCAAAACTTGGCAGTGGGTCCCCACTTCACTCCAAGTAAAGCCCAAGTCCTCCAATGGCCAGCAGAGTTCTCGTGCACTGGCCGTTCCCCCAGAACGTGCATGACTCACTCCCTCACCTTCTCTGTGAAGCTCTCCCCTGGCCACGCTGCCTAAAATTGTCATCTCCCTTCCCCCTACATACCCCTCACCCCTTTCTCTGCCTTATTTTTTCTCCTTAGCACTTAAAACTATCTCACATACTATATTTTACTTATTTGTCTAGTGTTTGTTCTCTCACTAGAATTTAAGCCCCGTGAAGGCAGGGAGTGTTACCTATTTTGCTCACTGCTATATCCCAAATGTCTAGAACAGGGGTGGGCAAACATTTTCTGTAAAGGGCTAAATCATAAATATTTTAGGTTTTGCAGGTCATACAGAATCTGTCACAACTACTCAACTCTGCTGTTGCAGCCCACAGGCAATACAAAAATAGATGAGCATGACTGTGTCTCAATAAAACTTTATTTATAAAAACAGACAATAGGCTGTGGTCATAGTTTGCCAACTCCTGGTTTAGGACATTACCTGGAACACAACAAGCACTCAAAAATATTTGTTAAATATCCAACCTGGCCAGAACAAACCTGGAATACTATGTCCAGTTCTAGATGCCACATTAGAATCAAGACATTGATAAACTAAAGACCATTCAGTTCAACCAAATGGAAGAGGGTCTGAAAACCCTGCCATTTAAAGGCAGCATGGGAACTAAAGACATTTCTCTGAAAGACAAGATTTAATGGGCCCATGATAGCTGTCTTTGAATACCAAAAGGCCATCATATGAAGGGGGAGAAGTCAACTTGTTGCATGTCGACAAAAAATAAAAAAGGCGGTAGAAACTGCCCAGAAAGAAAACTGTGGCTCAATACAACATAATTTTGGCGTTCTAATATGAAGACATAAGACTAGTAAATCTCCCCATTGCACAATAGCTGGAAGGGGTTCCTGTATTGAGTATGGACTAGATCTCTCCCTTCCAACCCTATAATTCCATGACTTTGAGGAAGTAGGGCAGACAGGAGCTACCCTGGGAAAAAGAGGAGACAGAAACTAACCCCACAAAGAGGCCAGCACAGAAGTGGCCATGGGATCAGGAAATAGAATAAGGAGCTAAGCCAGAAACCATAGAAGGGCTGCAGGTGTTCATCGAGCACAGGTGGGGAGATGGAATAATGAAGTCCAAACGTTGGCTGGGATGAAACAAACAAGGAGTATGACCTTGAATGACTGTGTCCACCACCACCAGCTGGCAGGGAGGGGCATGACGACCAGGCGGTATCCACTTCACACTTCTCGGTGTTCTCAGGACACACTACCTCTCTGCACAATTCTGTGTCCTGCACATGCCTGTCACCTGCCTGGGATGACTCCTCTCCTTTTCCATCCAACCCCTCTTTGGAAATCCCCTGTTGGCACACACCTTATTAACACCTCTACTACAGCACACACCTGAAGCTGTGATAAAATCTCGCAGCAGACTGCTGACACATGGACCACTCTCATGGTCAGAGGCAACCACGTAACTGAGACCTGGCCAACAGGATGTGAATGTAAATGATGTATGTCACTTCCAAGCCTGGGACACATACAACCTCTTTCTTTCCAGTTGAACAAAAAGGACTCCATGGAGAGGACCCAAGGACCGAGCCACAACATGTAAAAATCCAGCCACTGAGTAGGCGTGTGGTGTAGTTCTGAGATAGGCAGGAAGCTAGATATGAGCTGAGAGAAAGGTCACTCCACCAGGTGCAGCATCCTCATTACTGGGCAGCGGTTCTTCGGCGTGCAACACTCCCCCTGACCCAAGACCACTCCACCAGGTGCAGCATCCTAATTACTGGACAACAGCTCTTCGGACATGCAACTCCCCCCGACTCTGACCAGGAGTAGCCCCTAGCCTCCTTATACGCTCATTTACATTGCGGTTTTGACCGACCTGCGGGGGATCATCGCCATGACAGTTCCAGAGATAATTATGTGAGGAAAAAATCTCCCCCTCCCGATGTGAAGGTGGAGACAATGCCCCAACTGGTCTGCATTCCAGGACCCTCACCCACCCCAGGACCCCCAGCTTCCAAAAACACTGATTGTCACAACTTCAGTGCAGATGCTCACCTCGAGCCTGCCCGCCCCCACCCTTCCCTTGGGGGATGTACTTTTGTTTTACTAATAAATCTTCCTCTGCTAAAACTTCTGCTGTGTGTCCGCTCTCAAATTCTTTTGTGTCTGTGGAGCAAGAACCTGGGACCCCACCGCACCGATCTGACTGGTGCCAGTAACATACTTTGGCGAGCCAGCCAGGAGGCTTGCAGAAGACAGAGGACTTGACAAGCACCAGAAGGCCCTGGACATCAACAGGTGACCTTTTCTACATCCGTCAAGTAAGTGTCCTCCCTCGGCCCCCTGAGCCTTGAGGGAAATTGTGCCTCATTAACAGTCTGATCTCCTTTATCTGAACCTAACATCCTGTCGGTCCACATACTTACACTGTCTTTCTCTGTTGGTCTTCTTATACCTGAGGAAGGGCAATGCCGTGTCATTGTGGTGGGCACAGGTCAAGTACCTAAAAGCCCTTAGGGCGCTTGCCTCCCAAAAGAAGTCACCTGTGACAGGATAAGCTGGTCACAGAATGGGGTTAGATATTAGGCCCCACCAGCCGCAAGAAAACGTCCGTGCAACGGTAAGGTACACAGTAAGTCACCACACCGCCGCGGCCACTTCCCTGTAGGCACATAAATCGCCCGTCCTCAGGCAGAGGCTTCTGTTCGGCTTCTGTTTGCTAGAAACCATGTCTCATCACCAGCCCCCTGATCCCATGTTTTGCGTCTGGAATCACACTTTCTTTGGTGTCTATTTCCAGGGACCCTTGGGCCCTGATCTACTCCCTGCCCTGTGTCACAGAGCCTATTTGTCTGACGGGGACAAGGGTTGCACTGTGTGTCAAGGGTATCTGACGGGGCTCAGGGGATGCCCCCGGCTCTGGCAGGTCAAAGACCCCACAGTGGGAGAATTCACCCTCTAGACAATTCTAGTCAGACATCTTTCCCAGTGTTACATACACCACCAGTGGCCAACTGTTTGTAACTTCCTCGAGTTGGCTGTCTACCAAAACTCTTCTTGTCAAATAATATTTATGGATGTGTACATCTGTCCTGAAGGAGGAGGACCAGGAACCCCCAAGTCTAGCCGCCCTTTGTGTCCACCAGATACTCACCAAGGCAACGGAGGAGGCTGACTGGCACATAGGCTGGCCCTTAAACCACGAGGAAATAAGGTCCCAAGGGATCCACCCAGGGATGAGGGGACTCATCAGGGGCCACAAGCTCTGGACTGCGGGACAGAGCTCCGCACCCTCCCGGGGCCCAGCGGAGGGTCGGATGAGGGGGACCCCAAGACGTCGGGTGTCTCAAGGAGGCTATTCTTAATGAGCACTTCCCCCACACCTTGGTCGGACCACGGTGCCCTGGGTTCAAGTCCCAGGGTTACTTCACAGGCACAGGGGACGCTCCGGGCGCCTGGCAGAGCGATAGCCTTGGGCGAGGGGACTAGACCCCTGGCAGCCCGGAAACTCAGACACCCCAGTCCAGAGAGGTTCCAGCAGATTACTCCTCTCCTTCTCCTGCAGGTAAAGGACCTAAAACTCGATGGGGACCAACCCTCCATCCCAGCCAAGACACCCCTGGGTCGTCTCCTGGCAAAATGGAAGTCTCTCCCCACGGATAGCCTTAGGAAAAAAAAGTGCATTTTCTTCTATAACACAGCTTGGCCACAGTACTCGCTGGGAGATGGGGAATTCTGGCTCCTGAATGGCAGCCTAAACTACAACACCCTCCTCCAGCTAGACTTGCTCTGTAGATGCGAGGGTAAATAGTCTGAGCTCCCTTATGTACAGGCCTTTATGGCCTTAAGGGAGGACCCCACCCCTAAACCCATCAAGACCATGCTGGCTGAAACCACCGGGACATCACCCCAGCCACCACCGGAACATCACCCCAGCCACCAACGGGCCCTCCGGAGGCAGCCTCTGCCACTCCCACAGCCCGGGATAGCCCAAGTACCGTATGCCCCCTACAGGACATCCCCAATGGCCAGGGGGGGATTACACAGGTATATTCACTCTTCTCCCTGTCCGAGCTGAGTACCTGGCAGGAAAAGTTGGGCAAATACTCAGAGGACCCCGAATAGTTTAGGGAAGGTTCCGGGACCAAGCCCTCTCAGTGGATTTGATGTGGAGGGACGTCACAATTCTTTCTGCCCACTTTGTCACCCCGGAAGGAAAAAACATCATTTTCAGGGCAGTCCAAACCTACGGGGAACAACAAAATGCCCTAAATCTGGCTCTCCCACTTGGAGCAGCCACATGCCCCCTAATCGACCCCGGCTGGACCTGCCAAGCAGGCCAGCCAGGGCCGAACCACATGAGGCTCATGACTGCCTACCTCCTGGAGGGCATGGGTCACACCATCCAATGGCCGGCCAATTTCCATAAGCTGGGGACAGTCACTCAGGGCAGCAAGGAGAATCTGGCCTTATACCTTGAGCTGCTCTCGGAGACGCTACGCAAATATACCAACCTAGACCCTTGTCCCCAGGCAGGCGCCATTGTCTTGGCTACTCATTTTCTCAACCAGGCTGCCCCAGACATAAGGAGGAAACTCCTCAAGCTGGGGTTGGGACCTTAGACTCCTGTTAACCAGTTATTGGATGCAGCATTCCAGGTTTTTAACTCAAGGGACCTGGCAGAGGAGGCAAAGACCCAAGGGGAAGCCAAACTTTTGGCCACCGCAATACAGGCTCCAGGCTCCATGGTCACAACCACTGGTGGGCCACCCAACCCGGAGGGAGGCCTCTGCTTTCGGTGCAGTAAGCCTGGCCATTGGGCCCGTGGGTGCCCCGAGTTATGGGGTCGCCGAGATAATCAACCCTCGCGGAACCCATGCCCCAACTGCGGAGAAATAGGCCACTGGAGGAGAAACTGTCCCTGTTCTCGGAGAGAGAGAGGAAACGGACCCTCCACGGTGGCACCACTCCAGTGAGGGTGCCCGGGGCCACATTTCCTATCACCACAGCGGAGCCACAAGTCAAAATAAGAGTGGCCAACAGGGTGGTTGACTCTCTGTTAGATACGGGAGCCTCTTACTCAGTGCTGCAACATTCGCCGGGCCCCCTGACTAAAAACACCTGTGCCATCATTGGGATCGACGGTGTCCCAACATCTCAGTTCTTTACCAAGCCCCTGCTTTGTGCCTGGGATGACCAACTCCTTAGTCACAGCTTTCCAGTTATTCCCGAGTCGCTGAGCCCCTTATTGGGCCAGGACTTCCTAAGTAGCCTCAGAGCAACTGTGCACCTGTCGGGGACCCCAGGGATCTTTTTGGCCAGTTTGTGCCCATGAGGGGAATCTCCTCTGGGTTATGTACATTCCTCCATCTACCAAAGGGTACATCCAGACGTTTGGGAGACCAGGACCCTAGGGTTGGCCATCAATGCCACCCCAGTCAATATCTCCCTCAAAGACCCTACTAGTTTTCCCCATAGGCGGCCTTATCCTTTAACTGGCAGAGCCTGGGAAGGACTCCAACCGATCATAAACCAATTCCTAAAACCAAAAAATTCTAATCCCATGCCACTCCCCCTGTAACATCCCCATCACGGGAGTCCCCAAACTCAATGGACGGTGGCAAACAGTGCAAGATCTTAGAGCAGTAAATGAGGCAGTGGTCCCCCTCCACCCAACTGTCCCAAACCCATACACCTTGCTGGGTCAAATCCCCGAAAACTCTATAAATGGTTCACTATTCTAGATCTCAAGGATGCTTTCTTTTCATTCCCTTAGACCCAGAATCAGAAACCTCAAAATCCTGGCTCTCCCTCCTCCCTATTGTCCTCCTGTGCATCCGGATGGCTCCCAAAACCAAGCTCCAGCTGAGCCCCTTCGAGATGCTCTATGGAAGGCCTTTCTTAGGGATGGACCTCTGGTTTGACGAGGAAACCCAGTTGGCTCTCAAACACATCATCAGCTTAGAGGACCAACTGGAACCCTCCCTGGACTCTCACACACCAGATCACAATTCCACCTGGTACTGCTGTGAACCAAGTGACGGACTCAAACTGCTCTTCACCAAGAAACCACCTACCGGTAAGTATTCAACGGGAGACCTCCTAATTGGGGGCCTCTTCCTCTTCGGTATTCTTCTCATGCTCTCAGTAGGACTTCCTACATTTCTGCTGCCAGTAACCCAGGGACTGCACCTGGGCTGCTCTAAACCACACCCTTCCTGGGCTTTCCTTGGAATCTCTGTAACTGTACACTTTAGTCTGGCTAATTAGACATACCCCTGACAGGATGAAGCCCCTAATAATTCTACTGCTTCTGGCTCCTGTTGTTTGGGGTTTATGGGAAGAAAACTCGCTTGTAAACTTCTCCAGATCATTGCCTCAGGAGACGGCCTTTCCAACTGCTGGATCTGTCACCCACATCCACAGGTTGGGGGACCAGGACCCCTATTCACCCGCTTTGGGTCTAATCTAACACTTAACCTAACCTCTGGCCTTGCCAATCCACCCCTACTAGCTGTGCAATTCCAAGAAACATCCCAACACTTTCCATGTACAGACCTTACCCCGAAACAATTACTTATCTAAAAATACACCTCTTCAGCTCATCTGCCAAGACACATCGTCTCCTTGTTGTACCTGCCTGGGGTCAAACCGCTGTTACAATCTCACCTTTGATATCTACGGTTTCCGGGGCCCCGCCCACTATCTTTCCACTAACCTTCAACACCTCTAAGCCCTGCCAACCAAATACCACCCACTGGTGTCCTGCCTCCCATCTATATAACGAGGGAAACCAACATAAGCCACCCCAAAACAGATGTACAGTCTGGCAGGGAAACTTCCCAGATCAATGGCAAGTCTACTATGTGACCGGAAAGGCCTCACAGGCAGTTTCACCTTCACAGCCTCTAAACCCAGGTTACATAGGAGGACTTCTCTCACCCCGATGTCAGGGCACCCATCCTTGGGCATCCTCCACGAGTACTTGGTTTGATTCCTCGACCCCATGCCAGGCTTGTAGTCCTCCTGGATATCTGTTCCTCTGTGGCCCCCGTCAAAACATGTTGCCCCATGCCAACAGCCCCACCTCTACTTTCCAGTTCCCAGGCCAAGCACTGGCATACCCTGCATAGATAACACCCAATTCAAGGGACAGTGCACCTTGGGCTGGCTAAGTCCTCAGGGACTAGGTATAACTATCCACAATAATACTAAACCCAAACCCAAACCAACAACTGGACTACTTCTGGCAGGACCTGGAGTTGCCCTGGGTTTGGCAGCTCCCTGGGATGGATTTATATACCACGGGTCAACCATAAAAATCTCACACGGGCCTTTGAAAACCTGGTTATAAAAACAGAACAAAACCTAAAAAACATCCAGGCTTCCCTAGACTCCTTAGCAATAGTTGTAATGGATAATAGATGGACATTAGATTACCTCCTTGCTGAGCAGGGAGGCGTCTGCGCAGTGATTAACAAAACCTGCTGCACTTATATGTCAATAACTCAGGACAGATTCAGATCACCATTCGAGCAATTCATGAAGAGGCATCCTAGCTCCATCGCTACAATCAGGGACCAGACGCCAATCAGATATGGTCAGCAATCAAGGGTGCCCTTCCATCCCTCACCTGGTTTCTCCCTCTCATTGGACCATTAGTTTGCATTCTACTCCTCATCTTTGGACCTTGTCTTTTAAATGTCCTAAGTTTATTTCTCCTCTCATAGAGGCCATAAAGTTCCAAATGCTCATTCACCCGGCTAGTTTTCCTATGGTTCAATACACCTCTCTCCAACAACATGCCCTCTGGGAGACCTCTATTCACCCCTGGATGCAGCTGCTCGAAGATTTCACCAAGATACCCAGGACACAGCCCCATCTATGGTGGAGATCCAATTCTAGGTCCACCCCATTTCCAGACAGACAGCAAGAGGATACTTGAGACCCTGACATGTCATCATCCTCTTTCAGCAGGAAGTAGCTAAAAAGAGATTCCATGTCCTGTTCCCCTGAAGGATTTCAGGGTCTCGAGACCTCTTGAGGAGGGAATGAGATAGGCAGGAAGCTAGATATGAGCTGGGAGCACAGCCACTCCACCAGGTGCAACGTCCTCATTACGGGACAGTGGTTCTTCAGCGTGCAACACTCCCCCCAAAACAAGGTCATTCCACCAGGCGCAGTGTCTTAATTACCGGGCAACAGCTCTTCGGACATGCAACTCCCCCGACCCTGACTAAGAGCAGCCCCTAGCCTCATTATACGCTCATTTACATTGCAGTTTTGACCCCCCCACCCCTTGCAGGAGATATTGCCATGACACTTCCAGAGATAACTATGTAAGGAAAAAATCTCCCCCTCCCGATGTGAAGGTGGAGACAATGCCCCAATTGGTCCACATTCCAGGATGCTCACTCACCTTAGGACACCCAGCTTCCAAAAACACCGATCACCACAACTTCAGTGCAGATGCTCACCTCGGGCCTGCCCGCCCCCACCCTTGCCTTGGGGGGTGTACTTCACTAATAAATCTTCCTCTGCTAAAACTTCTGCTGTGTGTCCACTCTCAAATTCTTTTGTCTGTGGACCAAGAACCTGGGACCCCACCACACTGATCTGACTGGTGCTGGGCTGGTAACAGTTCCCCTCCACAAGCCGACCCAAAATGGGCTACAACATGAGAATAAAAGGGCTGGGGTTTTTTTAACTAAGCCACTAAGATCTAGGGCTTGTTTTTCACCAGCTAGCATTATTTACAGAACCCCTTCAACTACTGCCTCCCCACTAGACTGTGTGAGCTCTTTGAGAGGAGGAATGCTGTTCTTATGGATCTGAACCTGGCAACAAAGGCGGCACTCAAATGTTTACTGAATGAATAATTGAAACCACGGAGGGGTGGAAATCTGCACCCTTGGCCTCCCCTTGTGCTCTCCAGTAGAAATGGACTTTGAAGGCTGAGAAACACCTGACAAAAGTGGTTCCCAAACCTTAGCATCTGAATCACACAGGAAGCATGTTTAAAAATTAACAAGTCAGGATGCCACCTCCTCTCCTCAACCTAGACCCCCAAGAGATTATGATCCTACGGGTAAGGAATGAGACTCAAATTTACATTTTTAGCCTATCTGGGAAATAAACCATGGTAATTTACAAATGAAAATGTTAGCTTACAATTGCTAAGGAACAAGAGGAAGGTGGCACAGCTCTCTTCTAATATTTATGTACTGCTCACTATCTGCCAGACACTATTCTAAATATCTTACAGTGTTTGGTTCAGTTAATGCTCTCAACAACCCTATGAGGTGGGTAGGACAACTGGTCCCATTTTACAGATGAGGAAACTTACCCATGGTCAGGTAAGTAGAAAGCTCAGATTTATACTCAAGCAATCAGATGCGGCACTGCTCCCGTGTACCAGACCTAGATCAGGGCTCAGTGTTGTAGAAATGTGCCTCTGGCAACGGTGCTGGGACAGGGACATGGGCATGGGCCTGCTTTCCCATTTTTACTCCCGACCCTGGTAACCCAGCGGCTCGCTCAGAGGCAGCTGCCTTTCATCAGTCAGGACCCCAATCCTGGCTCTGATGGCCCTGCAAATGCAGAATACTACAAGATCTGCCTCACCTCATCAGAAAAGTCCAGTTGTGTGAGAAACGATGGAAGATGAGGCTCAGAACACAGATTCTGAAGGATCCTGAAAGCCACACTAAAGAATTGCTCCTGAGAACAGCGAGGCGGCAAAAGAGAAGTTTTTAAGCAGGAGGATGGCATGGATTTGTTTTAGGGCAAAGATTGGTAGCAGGAAGACCCACTGGGAGAAAGAGAAGCCAAGAGTGTGAGCTGAGGTCGGAGCAGGGGTGGGGAGGGACACAAGCTCCAGGAAAGAGGGCATCTTTGTGCGTTTCCTTCCCTGGGGATCCCACACACTTGCATTCAGCAAACATTTGCTGAATGAATGAATGACTCCAAGGGCATGTCTAAAGTTGAATCAATAGGATTTGATGCCAACAGATGAAGGTGAAGAAGTCAAGGAGAACTGACAAGGTCATGCCTTAAGAACTGGATGGATAATGATGCCAACAATCCACACGGCAGTTCAGAAGGTAGCATAATGAAGAGAAGATAAGAAAAGATGCTTTGGATGCATGCATATGTAAAGAGCATATTCATTCACTAACATGCCTTTTAGATGTCTGCTGGACAGAGTCAGCATATTCATCTGTTTATTCAGTCAACCAACATTTACCTGTCAGAGCCAGAGCCAGGCAGACAGGAGCCTGAACACGGCTGGCTGGCCTCGGTGTGTGCTGAGGGTGTGGGTGGAATCCCACCTGGGGCACTGCGACCTAGCTATGAGCGCAATGCAACCTCTCTGTCTCTGGATCTGGATTTCCTCGTTTGCAAAACAAGTATTCACAGGATGCCTGCCTCATCGGATTGTTTGAGGATTAAATGAGACAAAGGTAAAACAGTGAGAAAATTCTGACCTCATAGGAAGCATTCAACGGGAGTTAGTGATTATCAGTATTGTTATCTAAATAGATCCATCTGAGGACTAACTGCCTGCATAAGTGCCCTGAAGTAACTTAAAATGCAGATCCCCAGGTCCAACCCAGACCCACCAGAATCAGAATAGCTGGGGGGAGGGAGGGGGAGGGCCCTGCATCTGCATTGTTAACAGCATACCAGAAAATACTGCTGAAATAGGTAAACATGAGTTGTAACATCTACAGAAAATATTAAGATGACCCTCTGTGGATGCCCATTTTCAGTTACTCTATCTCTATGTAGGTACATAATATATAGACAAAGAGATCTTAAAAGAGATCTAAAACTTATCTTCCTGTCTGCAGGCATCCCCTGGCCATAATGACCTGAGGTCTTAACTCTGGACTAGGTGAGCTGCATCTCCAGGCTCCTGATTTTGATTTTAAGGCTCAGATTGACTTGCATGCAGCCACAAAGAACTTACAGGGCAGAAGATAAAACCTGAG
This sequence comes from Tapirus indicus, assembly GCA_031878705.1. Taxonomy (NCBI): domain Eukaryota; kingdom Metazoa; phylum Chordata; class Mammalia; order Perissodactyla; family Tapiridae; genus Tapirus; species Tapirus indicus. Next base: position 15,212,339 of record CM062930.1, on the reverse strand, counting down.
TCCACCCGATCCCAAAGCCCAGACTTTCTCACTGCACTGCTGGCATCCACCTTCATGCTATTTGTCCACACAGGTAATACCCCCAGGGGTTTGGAGCTCACACAAAAAGGAAACCCATGGAGGCAGCCTCACGGTAAGAAGGACAGGGTTCCCTGGCTCCATCAAAAAGTTACAAATGAGGATTACATGATGCCCCTGCGCTCCACACCCCACAGAGCAGGTATAGCCTGGGAGATACACTAGGGGGGAGGGGAGTCCCCTGGAAGACTCAGAAAGGCAAACTATCCACTTGACACATCTGAATGGACACTAGTTAACATCTCTCAGGCTGACCAGATGCAGGACTATAAAGATCAAAACAAAACCAAAAAAAATCAGGAAGAAACTGTCGGAGATAAACATAAAATTTGTTACACTATTTGGCTGCAGGAACACCTTTGGGATGTTCTACATCTTGCTTGGGGCTGTAGTTATTGTATAAAACTGCCAGAACTCATCAAACTAAACGCTTAAGAAAGGGGAACAGACTCGGGCCAGAGAAAGAGCCCTGGAGAGCTAACCCAGCCTCCATCTGCAACATCTGAGTTTCTGACTCTTAATGAAGAACAACAAAGAGATTAATATAAGAGGTATTCTGAAAATGGTGCAAAAGTCCTAGTTTAAAATAAAAGATTTCTACGCATTCACGATCAATATTTCCTGAGGGTCTACTGCAACCAACCTCTCTACACCATCTCAGCACTCAGCTAATTGCCACTCCCCCTCACGTCATCAGCTTTTTCTGAGAAGAGTCTCCAGAGAACCTGTCTTGACACCAATAGCAGTCTCCACGACAGCATTCGCTTTGCAAGGTGAATGAGTCGGCGTCAGGGAAGCGAGGATTTAACCATTCTCTGGTGGGCCAACTGCATCTGGCCCAAACCCTCCTCAACTTCCATCTCTGCGGACAGGGCCTGCACTGCTAACCCCCAACCTGCTGACCTCCGGGAGGAGGGTGGGCAGAGGAACGCAGAGCACACCCCCCCACCGGCATGATGCGCAGCATGGGAGTGGGGCCATTGCCAGGGAGGGTCTCAGGGGACTGGACAATCTAGTGCCCAGCTAGACACGGTTCACAAGCTATGCCATTTATTTCCAAGAATGGGGAAGAGCAAGAATTATTCAATAAACCATGATGGGAAAATGGACTGTTGTGGAAAAAATGGGGCCTATCTTATACCAAATACTAAAAGAAATTCTAGCTGCCTTTATCATTAGAAATGAAAGGAAGAAAAGAGCTAAAGAAATGCTTATGGAGACTTAGATGACGCAAGGATTAAAAAAAGATATATTACAAAAGCAACAGGAAAAACTAAAAAGAAAAGCTCAGTATAACTAATAATATATAAATTTAAAACCTCTGAACTAAATTGAGACAAATGAAATTCTGGAAAATATAAGCAATACACTCATGCGCCACTTCACCACCAGATATGTATTCAGAAATGTGTTGTTAAGCGATTCTGTCATTATGTGACCATCATAGAGTGTACTTACACAAAGCTAGATGGTGTAGCCTACTGCACACCTAGACTAACCTTATGGGACCACTATAGTGTATGGAGACTGTTGATGGAGATATCATTATGCAGCCACGACTGTATTACAGGTTATTTCAAAACAATAAATGCCTCATAGGAAAAAAATTCTATTAATAGACAATTCAAAGAAATACAAATAAATGATCAATAGACATAAAAGTTCCTTCTATAAGTCAAATCAGTTAAAATTGTTTGATGTTACTTCTAACCTTTCCACTTAGAAAAAATTTTAAAAATTTTTTGAATTCAACTCAAAGTTGACAGTAAAATAAGCACACAAACCACTATAAAATGAGCAAATTGGTCCAATCCTGCTGGAAAACAATTTGGCCTTTCACCAGTTATTCTACTTCTGGGAACAAAGACAAACCATGCACCCAAATATATGGGTATGGATACGCATTACATCATAATTAGAAACAAACCGTGTTCAACAAAAGTGAAAGACTACATAAATTGCAATTATTAAATACCATGTTTTGAAGATTATTTAATGCCATAAATAAATGTTAACCACAGAAAATTAGGAAGGAATCAGGATTCAAACCACTCAGTTTTATAGAAAAGAAGTGTTGTGCGTGCGCAGGTATATATAGTTTTGGGGGAAGACTAAGGTACAACCTAAATATCAGCAGGTGTACTTGGCTAATAGAAATAAATCATCTTTCTTTCTTTTCTATGGTTTTAAAATTTAAAAACATATATTCTTTTCAAAAATCCACAACAATTACCCATAGCCATAATGCACGACTCCTCTTAGACCCTAAGTCTAAACAGAGCTGTGAAAACACCAAAACCTCGGTCAAGTCATTCATATAAAGGTCAGTAAGCTAGTTACCAGCATCATTTGGGTAGGGAGCTACCAGTTCACAAGTTTGGAAAGCAGATGAAATTTAAGAAGAAAAGCAAATACCCAATGAGAAGATGAAGATTCGGATTTTCTCTACAAGGTGGGGTGGCACTTCCTGGCTAGGCTCATTTCAGCTTGCCCACCTACAGCCAGAAGGGTACACAAGGAAATCGCTAAGGTGCATCAGACTTTAAAATTCGTCAGACAGCAGAAGGTAAATAAATATTGGAGGGTCATCGTGGTCAACAACTGACTTCACAAAGTTTTGCCCCTTACTTAAAAGTATAATACTGGAATAACAATGCCATTGGGAGGGGTGACAAGCAGTGAGTGAGCCTCAACCTTCCGTCAGAATCACCTGAATTTCTTGTTTAACCCCCGCCCCCTCTTCGAGTTTCTAATTTTACAGAATTGGTCTGGAAAGGGTGGCAGAGAATTTGCATTTCTGACAGGCTCCCAGGTGATGTGGATGCTGCAGCTGCGTGCCACACTTTGAGCACAGCTGCCCTAAAGCATGGTAACATGTTTCACGTATACCGTCTCCAACAGCAGGAACTTGAAGAAACTCCAGCCTACAAGAACAAAGGTTTGGTTGGAATAGCCTTCTCTATGCATTTAAGAACAAGCACCCCTACATGAGCAGCTCAGGAGACGGGATGCGAACACAGTAACTCAGGCGCCAGAGCCAGAGCCAGCCAGCCTCGTTTGGGATCCTGCTCTACCATTTACTAGCCATGTGATCCCAGACAACCTACTCAACCTCTCTTAAGTGCCTTCAAGTGTGAAAGAGATAAGAGCTCCTTTCCCTCCAGCAGGGAAACCAGAAATGAGTGCCCACCAAAGTCAGCAATGAGAAGTCCTCACCTCCCCATTTCCATGCACAGGCATTTTGAACATCCACAAAGAGAAAGTGCTTCCAGAGTTCAATGCCCTGCCTCAAATTAAGGAGACGTTTGCCTACTTCGTTATTATTTACACTAACCACATCCACATTCCTTCTTCTATGCCCTCTTTCCTTAAGAGAAGGGCCACCATACAGCCAAGAGATGTCCCTAAACATACTGAATACACCACAATCAAGCATGGGAGCACTCATCCCCTCGGGATCCCCTAGGCTCTCCCATAAAAAAAAAGGAATGATCACCCAAAACTGACGCAATGTTATAAGCCAATATGACCTCAATTTTAAAAAAAAGGAAATGATCATAATACGTGGGAAAGATGAAAAGGTTAGGATCTAATAATCAACCAAGTGTGATTAAAGCCCAAAGGTTCAGGCCCACCTAGTTAGTAGTCCCAGTTTTCCTAGATGGAAAACTTGAATTAAGAGCCTCACCTCTCTGAGCGGGTTTTCACCTGTGTGTTTCCTCCCAGGTCAGGGACCTTTCAGTGCTTTTAGGACCATAGGACTCCTGGGCAGGACCACTTGCATCAAGACCATGGATCACTTCTCTAAAGGCTGGAGATCCCGATAAGACCCCACAAGCTTCACGGACACCATCCCCAGAGAGATCCTCAAAGGTGGAAGTGGAAATATTATTAATAGGGAAAGGGGCTGGTCAAAGACACCCCGCAGTCGTGGCTGTGTGTCCCAGGCAAAAGTAAAACTTGTTCAAGAACAGTGTCCCCATTCATCAAATAAAAAATAAAGTGTTTTTTACACACATGAAATTTGCCACATCTAGGTACCAGGACACACAGTGAGAAGCGTACACGGGAGAGAGAGAGAAAGACAGAGGCAGGCAGGCAGACACGGTCACAGACACAGAGAAAGGCCGGAGGAGTTAAAACGCAGCTGTCACGTAAGGAATATCGAAAGAGGTGGGGACACTATTGGGAGATGGCAATGGTCCAGTGCAATAAGTACGATTTGGTTGAGATTAGATAAAGCAAGCTGTTCATAAGCTGCTTGCTTACGAAAAAAAAAAAAAAGGTGCAGCTTTAGTTCAGGAGAACTGCGAATCCCTGCGCGGGCGAGGTGGCGGGGGGGGGGGGGGGGGTAGGCAGCTAGGACCAAGAGCGGAGTGTGGGAGCGCCAGTCCGTCTTCCCGCTGGGCAGTGATTTCCCCCAGGCAGCCTCGGTTCTCCGGGTCCCCACCTCCCGCTCCTACTGCTCCTCCTCCTCCCGGGCACTGGAGGCTGGCGGGGCCTCGAGTGGCAAGGAAGGGAGACCCTGCGCCCCCGCCACCAGGTCCCCGGGTTCCCCTCCCGGACCCTGCTCCCGCCCGCCCCGCGTGCCGGGGCACAGGCGGGGACCACGCGGCCGGCGTGGGGTGGCCCCACGGGCGGCAAGAGCCACGGCGGTGCGCGTGAGTGCGGACGCCGTCGGAAAGCGCTCACTGGCCCAGACCCTCGGCCCTCCACCTACAAAAGGCGCCGGCAACGCCAGGCACAAGCACGGACCCCCGGCGGCGGGGTGTCGCAGCTCCGGCGCGCGCTCACCAGAAGAACACGCGCGAGCAGATGTTCGCGTCCCGCAGCGGGTTGGGCTTCGCCCCCGGGTACACAGGCAGCATCTTGGCGGGCGCGGGCTGGAGTCGCGCTGTTCGGAAGGCCGGGCCGCTCCCGCTGCTCCTGAAGGCGCGGGCGAGGATGCTGGAGCTCGGTTCGTTCGGCGGGAGCCTAAGCACACCCGCTTCCGGGACCAAAGCGCCGGCGGCCCGCCCCGTCCCCGCCTCCTGGGCCGCGCCGCCGGGAGCCGGGAGCTGCGTGCCGCGTGCGAGGCTGCGGGGCCGACGCTGCCGGGAGCCGCGCGCAGGTGCCAGGCGAGGCGGCCGGCGCCGCCGGACGGAGGTGGGTAGGCTGACTACGCTGGGCCCGGCGCAGAAGCGCCCACCTGCTCGCACCTGGCTTCAGACTGGCCGAAGTTCGTGCTCTGAGCCAAGACAAGTGGCGAGGGGAGGCGCCGGCTCTGCCCGCCCCTGCTGCCCAGAAACGCCCCCTCGACTGCGGCTCTCAGAAGACCGGGAGGAAGCTGCCTGACAGCTTTAGCAGCAACCCTTCTGGGCTCGCTGCCTTCATCAGGACCAAAAAGGGTGCTATGGGAAGTTCTCCAACCTGCAGGCCAAACATTTGACCTCAGACAACAGCAGGATTTAGCACAGATTATCTTCGTAGAACTGCAAGGCCTAAAGAAAGGTAACAGAAGATTAGAAGAACTCAAAGTGATTTTGGAAGATGAATGCATGTCCTTGGGGGCAGGCTTTTGGCATCTCACATGTTCCATTGTACGGGGGACCTCTGCGAGCTTTTTGCTGCCCTCTTAGATTGATTAAGGGCGATACGGGAAGAGAGAGACTGCCTTATTATTTCTTTCATCATGCCCTCAGAGACTAGCAGAATAACAGTGGCAAACGGAACACACGTTACAGAACACGGGTTATGCACATTTCTGGGGACCTTACCTCACTTTGAACTCTAACAATACCCAAGTCAAGAAGGTATTTTTATCCCTATTTTACCGATGAGAAAGATGACTCTCAAGGATGGAACTTGTACAAGATCTTAGAGTCAGTAAATGATGAAACCCGCTTTGGACTCAAGTCTGAGTCCAGCGTGGTCTGACTCACGGGTGGATGGTCAGTGTGCCTAAAAAGTGCCTAGAATATGCTAGTTCAATGAATTCATGATTGTAGGACTGAATGAACAAAATCTTGGACTCCCACTAAGTCTTCAGTTATTTGTGAGGCTCTCTTACCAGCTCATCAGCTCCTTCAACCCTAAATGAAGAAAGATGGAAGGTTACAAGTTCACGGTGCTTATTACAAGATCACTTTATTATTCTTTGATAATTTCCCATGTATCTTGGTTGAAATTATATTATTAATCATGGCCTTTAGTTTCAGTTATGCAAGATGAATAAGTTCTGGAGACCTGGTGTACAGTAATGTGACTGTAGTTGACAATATTGGATGTGTACTTGAAATTTGCGAAGAGAGTAGATCTTGGGTCTTAACAAAAAAAAAGGAAGAAAAAGGAAGCTGGTTAAGGTGTGAAGTGATGGATATGTTGATTGGCTTGGTTGTGGTGAATATTTCACAATGTATACATATATCGAGTCATCAGGTTATACATCTTAAATATATACAATTTTTAATTGTCAATTATACCTCAACAAAGCTGGGGAAAAAAATGTCTCTTAAAGAAAGCCTTACTTTATTCAAACACTTTTTAAAAGTCAAGCATATAAGAATGGCAAAATATTGATAATTTTCAACTGATGGGTGATGGGGGTTTATTTTCTTGCTATTTCATGATGTTTGAGAATTTCTATTACAAAAAGGCAAGACAATTAAAGCTGAAAACTACGATTATTCAATTACCTACCTTTCTGTGTTAGCTCTTCCTCGGATAATGCAATCTACAACCTGTCATCAGCCCTCACCTGATTTACAGTTCTCTTTGAAACTCCCTAAATCTGCCAGCCCTGTAAATGCTCAGCTATCAGTTCTGCTTCAAAGATGAAGAATTTGCTTGCTAAAGTTAGAAGTCTAGTGCCTTCCCTTGTCAGACTGCCCCAGACCACTCTCTCTAGTCCCCACAGATCTCAGAACCGTAATTAGCAGTCCCCAAACTGCCAGAAACACTCAGTCCCTTCAGCTTCTGCTGAGTCTTTTTTAACTAAGATCTTTTGAAACTTCTTAATATTCTGTTCTGGCATTAACTAATATGGTATTTAGAAGAGATACTGAGAACCAGTGTTGAATTGTAGAGAGAAGACTGGATATAGAGCCAGGGAACCAGAGATCTAGACCTTTCACTTATTACCTAATCTGTCTGACCTTCTTATTACCTAAATTATGCTGACCTTTATCGTCCTCAGGTCTAAAATGGGAATCAGAATCCCCACTCTTCCTGCTTCTATAGGATTAGTATGAGTCTCACAACTTGTGAAAGCACCTTGGAAAACCTAAGGCAATGTACAAATATGAGGGTGTTTTTTCATTCATTCAACAAATGTTTAGAGCCAGCCCTGATGGCCTAGTGGTTAAAGTTCAGTGTGCTCCACTTTGGCCCAGGTTTGGTTCCCAGGCGCAGAACCACACTGCTCATCTGTCAGTAGCCATGCTATGGTGGTAGCTCACATAGAAGAACTAGAAGGACTTACAACTAAAATATGCAACTATGTACTGGGGCTTTGGGGAGGAAGAAAAAGAAAAAGGAAGATTGGCAACAGATGTTAGCTCAGGGCCTAATCCTTCCCTGGAAAAAAAAATGTTTAGTGAATGCCTTCTAGGTACTTGACCACTAGGCCAGGCATGGAACTTGCAAAGATGGGGAGGATATCGTTAGACCTCTATCTGCGTTTGTTTACTGATCTTAAATGGTTCACTACTATAACTAAAAATACAGTAACAAGTATTGGAAAGGATGTGGAGAAATTGGAACCCTCATATATTGCTGGAGGGAATGTAAAATGGTACAGCCCCTATGGAAAATGGTGTGGCAGTTCCTCGAAAAGTTAAATATAACATTACCATCTGGGGTTGGCCCAGTGGCATAGCGGTTAAGTTCCATGCACTCCGCGGCCCAGGTTTGCAGTTTTGGAACCCCGGGCACGGACCTACACCACCTATCAAGGCATGCTGTGGCAGCGATCCACATACAAAATGGAGGAAGACTGGCACAGACGTTAGCTCAGAGCCACTCTTCCTCAAGCAAAAAGAGGAAGATTGGTGACAGATGTTGGCTCAGGGCCAATTTTCTTCACCAAAAATAAATAAATAATAAAGTTACCATCTGACCCAGCAATTCCACTCCTAGGTATTTACCCAAGATAAATGGAAACATAGGTCAACACAAAAACTTACACACAGATAGCACTGCAGCACTGTTCATAAAAGCAAAAGGGGAGGGGGGACCAAGTATCCATCAACTGATGAATGGATAAATAAAATGTGGCATTACATACAATGGAATATTATTTGGCATTTTATAAAAAGGAATGAAATACTGATGCATGCTGCAACATGAATGAACATTGAAAATATGCTGAGTGAAAGAAACCAGTCATTGACTCTAGTAAGGATGAGGAGAGAATACCTAGGGAGAGATTCAATCTTATTGTACTTGATGATTCATTCCCAAACAAACCTCAGGGGCACGTGATACAAATTTGTGGCTTTGCAAAGTATAAATTACTAGATGATCTACAGGATCCCTCTCAAATAAGCAAAGCATCAAGTGTTAAATCTGCAGTAGGTATAAGAGCTGATGCAGTACTAAAATGGTTCAGCCAAGACAATGTTAGTCCTCAAGCATTTTTCTACCAAGACATATGGAACAAATGGCATTCACAATTTAAACATACTCCATTGGGCATCCATAGTTCCAAGTATGGTGACAGTTGCTCTGTCACTCCACCTTGTAGTAATAAGTCTCCACCTCCATTACCTCACAAGTGGGCACATGACTCAAATCTAACCCATGGTAATGTGGCCATGTCCAAAGGGATTGGAGCATGGAGCCCAGTTGCCTAAGCAGTAACTTGCTTGCTAACACACCTCTTATTGGCTTTCTTTCTTTCTCTGTCTCACTTCCCCACTCCCCACAGATGTTTTCCAAAAGAAACTACTTCCACTCAAATTCTTGTCTCAAAGTCTGCTACTTTGGGAACCCAGACTAAGACACCTACCAGAAATGTCCTTCCAAATACTGAAAAATATCTTCATTGCTTTACATCCATAAAAGTCTTAATACTGTAAACCCTGGGTTGTCCAATACAGTAGTGCTATTCATATGTGGATTTTGAGGACTTGACATGCCTGTGGTCCAAACTGAGACATGCTGTAAGTGTAAAGTACACAATGGATTTCAAAGACAGTACAAAAAAGAATTTTAATGTCTCACTAATGATTTTTTACATTGGTTACATGTTGAAATGATAGTGTTTTGGACACATTGGTTTAAAAATATCTTGCTGATATTAATTTAAGTTTCACTTGTTCCTTTTTACTTTTTAACATGGCTACTACAAAATTTTAAATTGCAGATGTGGGTCACCTTACATTTCTGGGGACAGCACTGCTGTAACCAATGGATAGGCTCCAACACTACTAATTTCCCTCCCACTCAAGAAAGCAAATGAATAATGTTCATGTTATTAGGCAAATAACCTTGAATGTCCTCTAATTCATGAAAAGAAGTCAGCCTCAAACTTCAGAACTTTGTTATTAGTAATGAATTGCTTACTTCATGCTTCCCATTTGACTTCAGTCATATCTGTGTTACGATACTATTGTAGAGAGCCACTGGTATAAAAGATTAAGCAAAACAGCTCACAAAGCCCAGGTCAATATATTCTATATAGGTCAATATATTCTATTTGGTCATCCTTTAGGATGTGATAATAATATTGGAAGCTCAAGTTATTTTGTTTTCAGTCTTTTGGAAAACTAGTCCATTACCGAGATGAGTTACCTGGAAACTGCTAAAAGTTGATAAAGATGTCCTCGGAAAAGGAGACACCTAAAAAGATGAACTCCCTGCTTTCAGTAGGCTCACAGTCTAGAAAACGAATAGGCAAAAAGGAAATACAGCAAAATAATACAAATAATAAAATAAATATAAATACACAAATATATTAGTTCTCACCTACCTATCAAATTAGCAAAGATTTTTTTAAACACAGGACACTCCATGCTAATGAAGCCAAAGGGTGACAGGCACAGTATTATACTATCAGTAAAATGTAAGTTAGAGTAGCCTTTTCAGAAAACAATTTGGCAGTACTTATTAAGAGCCTTAAAAATGTTCATCCTCTTTGACTCAATAATTTTACTTAGAGGAATTCCATTTATAGGATTATTAAGGGGAAAAGTATAGACAATTTACATACAAATTTATTTATGTTCAAATATGTTTATCAGAGCAGTGCTTATTATAACAGAATTTAGAAATAGCTAAAAGTTCAGCAATAGCAGGATGATTAAATAAATCATGAATCATTTTTAAACAAGTTCTTTTTGAACACCTGCCATACATCAGATACCCTTCAAAGCACAGGGGATCAATGGTAAACAGGTGTATAAGGTTTATCTTCTCACAATGTTTACATTTAAGTAGTGGGAGATAGACAGTAAACAAGCAAATAAATGAACAAGATAATTTCAGATTTGATGAGGGCTATGAAGAAAATAAATAGAAAGTGAAAGAGAGTGCTTAGAGGTGGGTGGGAAGCCCTGATTTAAATTGGGAAGTCAAGAATGCTGTTTAGAACAGAGACTTGAGCTGAAACATGAAAACCAGGAAGGAGCCAGCCTTGTGCAAATCTGGGAGCAAAAAAACCATGGCATTGGATAAGATCACTTGGGGGAGAGTATAGACTTAAAAAAAAAGAGAAGAGAGAACTCTTCTTGGATCTGTAAGAGAGGGGAGGACACAGGGCAAACCAGCGCCGCCAAGACTGGGGAGGCAGACAGGTGAATACAGGGAGTCGAGGCTTCCCAGAGTAGACAGACCAGAAACCACCAAGGGAACCGGTGCTCCGGGTAGGAAAACTGGAACTATAACTGACAAATTGCTGGCTCAGTGTGAACAAGTCTGAGAGGTAAAAACTCCAGAGGAGCCCAGTCTAGGGGAGACCCCACAATGTTGTGAGATTTACCTCCAGGAGCTCCACCAGGTTCCTACTGTAAATATCAGAAAATCCCCTTAGGCTTCCTGCAGGAGGAGGGGGAAAAGAACCATTCTGAAATATACCAGAACACTCAGTTGTTCTTAACAAGGCCTGCCCTGAGGGGAAACTAGTTAAGTAGATCTTAACCTGTTGGGGTATCATCTGAGCTAACTGACCTTGGGGAAGGGAAACACCCAACTCCAACTGGCTCTAGCCATCCTGTCCCGCATAAGGTTGGGGGGAGGGGGAGAGATGAGAAACACTTGTGAAGTTCACAGGCCAGAGGCACAGGCTCACTGACAGACTGAGACCTAATCATAGGACTAGAGAATTGCCTCCCCCTACACCTCACCATCACATTACGAAGGCTTCCCTACATCCCTTTTACCCAGTACATCATGTCTGGATATCATGAAAAAATTGCAAGGCATACTAGAAGGCAAAAAACACAATCTGAAGAGGCAGAGCAAGCATCAGAACCAGACACAGCAAGGATGTTGGAATTATCAGACCAGGAATTTAAAATAACTATGACTAACTGACTTAGGGCTTTGATGGATAAAATAGACAGCATGCAAGAACAGATCGGCAATGTAAGCAGAGACTTGGAAATCCTAAGAAAGAACCAAAAGAATTCCTAAGGAAGAACTAGAGATAAAAAACACTGTAACAGAAATGAAGAATGCCTTTGATGGGCTTGTTAGTAAACTTGACACAGGTGAGGAAAGAATCTCTGAGCTAGAGCATATATCAATAGAATCCTCAAAAACAAAAAAGCAAAGAGAACAAAGACTGAAAAAAGCAAAACAGAATATTCAAGGACTGTGAGACAGCTACAAAAGGTATAATATATGCATAATAGGAGTAAGAGAAAGGAACAGGAGAAATATTTGAAACAATGACAGAATTTCCCCCAAATTAATGTCAAACACCAAACCACAGACCCAGGAAGCTCAGAAAACATCGAGCAGGATAAATGACAAAAAACTGCACCAAGGCATATAATTTTCAAACTACAGAAAAACTCCTTGCCTATAGAAGAACAAAGATAAGAATTACATCCACTTCTCCTCAGAAGTCATGCAACCAAGAAGAAAGTAGAGTGAAAATTTTAAAGTATTGAGAGAAAAAAACTACCAGCCTAGAATTCTGTACCCTGTGAAATGATCTTTCAAAAGTGAAGGAGAAATAAAGTCTTTCTCAGACAAACAAAAATGGAGAGAATTTTTTGTCAGTAGACCTGCCTTGTGAAAAACGTTTAAAAAAGTTCTTTAGAGAGGAGGAAAATAATATGTCAGAAACTCAGATCTACATAAAGTAAGGAAGAACATTGAAGGAGGAGTAAGTGAAGGGACATTTGTGCAAGAGGAACAAATAAAATGGTATTGCAAGCTTTGAACAGCCGCCAAAGTGAAAGCAGAGAAACTTATGAAAGTTCTATCTTGAGTGTTGTGATGAAAGCAGCAGAGAAGTGGTGAGGTATTCTAGCAGAGAGGGTATGAGACTCTGCCTGCCATTTCTATTCCTTCACTTCTCTTTCGTGACAACCACATGTTGTCTGTCACCTCAGCTGTAGACTCAGGATCAGCCAGCTATTTGACTTGTATATTGACGCATTTTTACTGCACTGATGGTTAATACCTTCTATTAACTCAACGGTGGGTTATTTCTGGGTTCCTAACATTTGACTATGTCTGAGCTCGGATGACTAAGGATAATATCCTTTTTTATTGCCTGCAGTGGGTTTCACTGGATTCTGCCTGGTGACAGTATTTTACCACTGACCACAGTCTACCAAAGGGAGGAGCCAAGATGAGATAGGAGCTTTGGATAGGAAGCAAGTGGGAATGTGTAGCTGGCTTTTGGCTCAAAGCTAGTAGTTTTGGTCAGAAAGCCTGATGTGTCACCTTTTCAGATGAGTTGGTGTGTAAGGGTACATTTAACCCCATGTCACTTATCTATGCAAAGTTCAGAATCAAACTATGTGGTATAGTTTGCTAATATCCAGTAAGAGATGCCACTATCTTTAAATTGAGACTGTTGGGGCAGGGAGAAATCCCATTTCTTCTCTTCTTGTGTTCTTATGGCTGAACACAATATATAAATAAAATTTATTTATTAATAAATAAAATTGACACAAGACCAGATTAACATATTGCTTGCTTCTTGTGATAAGGATGCAGGAAGAGCACCTTGCACACTGGGAGACTCATTTCCTGTTTTCGGGGGGAACAGAGACAGGAGGGTCAGAAAGCCCTTGTTGCTTCTCAAGTAACTTTAATTCAAAATAATCAATATGATCTTGTGGGATATTTTGGGGTGGCCTGCCCTGGACCCTAAAAAGACAAAATTCTGAACCAGAAGTTTCTACACCTTTCACCAACTGTGTATGTGTGTGTGACTTTTCATTTTCCAACAGCTAGGCTACTTAAGTCTACTCATTAATCAAACCAGCCAGACAGGCTACTTCCAGCACATTTCTGTGTGTCCTATAGGAGCTCAACCTTTACTCTGTTAACCTCAAACTGCTTTTCTTATTTCACATGTAGACTTTTGTTCAGCAACTGAATATCAAGCATTGCCATCCATCTCTGCCTAGCAGTCAGCTTATTGAGTTTCCATAAAACAACCATCTCTGTACTATAACGACACTTGTTGGTAGATCCATTTGAGTGTTTTATTACACCGTCCTGCATTGTTTAAAAGAAATAAATGGAAGATGGAGAAAATTTATATGCTAATATTAGCAATAATGCAATTAAGGCAGAGATGGAGAGAGCATGAAGTAGACCCAAAGAGGTGCCTCTGCAGTCTGGTTTGGATGCACATTGGAAGTAAGCTGGTTGATTCTATGTTTGATTCTAAAGGGAGAGAAAAGAATTTTTTTTATTGGGGTCATAATAGTTTATAACATTGTGAAATTTCAGTTGTTCATTATTATTTGTCAGTCACCATATAAATGTGCCCTTTACCCCTTATGCCCACCCTGAACCCTTTCCCCTCTGGTAACCAGTAATCTGTTCTCTTTGTCCATGTATTTGTTTATCTTCCACATATGAGTGAAATTGTATGGTGTTTATCTTTCTCTGTCTGGCTTATTTCGCTTAGCATAATAAGGTCCATCCATGTTGTTGCAAATGGGATGATTTTCTCTCTTTTTATGACTGAGTAGTATTCCATTGTATATATACCACATCTTCTTTATCCATTCATCAGTTGATGGGCACTTGGGCTGCTTCTGCATCTTGGCTGTTGTGAATAATGCTGCAATGAACATAGGGGTCCATAAGTCCCTTTGAATTGTTGATTTCAAGTTCTTTGGATAAATATCCAGTAATGGGATAGCTGGGTCATATGGTATTTCTATTTTTAATTTTTTGAGAAATCTCCATACTGTTTTCCATAGTCCCTGCACCAATTTGCATTCCTACCAGCAGAGTATGAGTGTTCCCTTTTCTCCACATCCTCTCCAACATTTGTTGTTTTTTGTCTTGGTAATTATAGCCATTCTAACGGGTGTAAGATGATATGTCATTGTAGTTTTGATTTACATTTCCCTGGTAATTAGTGATGTTGAACATCTGAGAAAAGAATTTTTTAAAAAAATCTATGAAATACTTATAGCAGCTGAGTTACTGAGTTCTTATCTACAACAGATGAGATGATGATATCCTGACAACTTACTTCATTCTTATATCAAAACAACTTTTTTTTGTCTTTGTCATAAACAAGGATTAAAACAACTTCACTTAGGTTATAAATAAGTGGATTTGAAGTCATATCAATCAATACACAACAATTAGAAATATGTATTTGGCCTTCTTGCTGTTCCTGGCACAGAGCCCCTAAAACTCTTAGGAGCTCTAAGGTAAGATAATAAGGTGTCTTTTGTTATTCATAACAAGTCCCTTTCTACCACACTGAGTTTATGTTAGCGAGGTGACTTTTGGAAAGCCCCTAAGGATGGGGCTGGTTGTCAGGGAAGCCAAACATGTGATTAGAGGGTTGGAACTTTCAGTCCCACTCCCCACCTCCAGAGAAGAGGGGCTTGAAATTGAGTTCAATCACCAATGGCCAATGATGTAATCAATCATGCCTGTAAAAACCCTAACTGAAGTGGTTCGGGGAACGTCTAGGTGAGTGAACACATGAAGATGCTGGGAGAGGTGTGCCTGGAGAGGGCTTAGAAGTTCCAGGCCCTTTCCCCTAACATTGCTTTATGCATCTCTTCCATCTGGCTGTTCCTGAGTTGTATGCTTTTATTATAAACTGGTAATCTAGTAAGAAAACTGTTTTCCTGAGTTCTGTGAATCACTCTAGAAAATTACCAAACCCAAGCAGGGGTGGTGAGAACTCCACTTTGCCAGTTAGTCAGAAGCACAAATGACAACCTGGACTTGCAATTGGCTTCTGAAGTGGGGGTGGAGGGGAGTCTTGTGGGACTGAGCCATTAACCTGTGGGGTCTGACACTAACTCCAGGTAGAGGGTGTCAGAACTGAGTTAAATTGTAGGACACCCAGTTGACATCTGGAGAGTCAGAGAATTGTTTGGTGTGGGAAAATGCCCACACATGTGGTGGCCAGAAGTATTGAGTCACAAAAAGACAAATACTGTAATTCCAGTTATAGAGGTATCTAGAGCAGTCAAATTCATAGAGACAGAATGTAGATGGTAGTTGCCAGGGGCTGAGAGCAGGGGGATAGGGAGTTGTTTAATGGGTACAGAGTTTCAGTTAGGGAAGATGAAAAAGTTCTGGAGATGGATGGTGGTGATGGTTGCACAACAGTGTGAGTGTACTTAATGCCATAGAACAATACACTTAAAAAGTGGTTAAAATGATAAATTTTGTTATGCATACTTTACTATGTAGGTGTGGGGGATCAGAATTGGCTACCCCAAAATGTGTCTCTTTGGCTTGATTATTTTTAAGAAAAAAACTTTCACCTCCTCCACAACTGCCTAAAAGAATTTAAAATAGAAGGGCCTGTTCCAGGAAGGAGCTAATAAGATAACTGTACTGTAATGTAAAATGTGTCTTTCAGGTCACATTGTCAATAGTTGGTCCATTTGCATTTCCATCTCCATGTAAATTGCCTTCCTCCCCCTTGAAGCCCCAAACCACTACCCCCAACACCCGCCTTTGTCTTTAGCTGAAGATGGTATTTAAGGTGGCAGCTTTGGCCCTTCTGCCTAGTTGCTCAGTTTTCCTGTGTTTCTCCCATGTAGACAGGTTATACAGCTTTGTTTGATTTTCTCCTGTTATTCTGTCTCATGTCAGTTTAATTTGTAGACCATCCAGAAGGACCTAAAGGATAGAGGATTTGTCTTCCCCCCGTCAACATAGGAGGGTGGAAAAAACCCATTTTCTTCTACCCTTCTAGATTCTCTAACTGGGGCTCTGGAAATTCTACTGATGTAAGACAGATTAACTAGAGAAAAATAGTTTATTAACACAAGCAGTATGCATACATATAGGAGAAATTCAGTGATGAGTGACTCAAAGGGGTCATTAAAACTTGGAGTGTATATAGTATCTTAACAAAGAAAAATAAATTTGTAGAGAGGTGACAAGACAAATGAAAAGGGGGTCAGTTTATATGGGGGAAACTAGTGGGAGAGAAGTGTTATTTTAGTAAGATTTGTTTGCAGACCCATCTCCGTGCCCACTTTCTGACTTCCTCATGGCCTTAAACCTTCTAAGAGGGAATTTATGGCAGTCCTCAGTTCTCAGAAGTTTCTACTTTTAGTCAGATAATGGAGGCTCCAAGAAACCTTCCTACATCTATTGATTCTCATTTGCCTCCAGCTCAAAATAATCTTCATGCCAAAGTGGCATATTTTGGGCATGAAACTTCTTATGTTTTGCCCCACCAACCACAATTTTTTTAAAAAACTTACTTTCTGAAAGAAAAAAGGATTGCCTCCATCTGTTTCTCAGAGTTGCAATGCCTTGGCCATTTTACATGCTCTTGGTGTGTAGTATTTAATGGGGCAGTGGGGGTGTTTCTCTACGATTTGGGCTGTGGTGTGCCCCACTCATCCCCAGAGTGCTCTCAGGGGAGGGATCCAGGCTCTTACCGGCCTGGGCCCCTCCCTCTCTGCACCAGGGATCCTCCAGTAAAGCTCAAGTTTGAGGCCACTAGGAGGAGGGCTCATTCCCCACTCAGCCCTCCATTCCAGCTTGGGGTGGCCTAGCAGTTCTCTGGCTGCTCAGGGGAAGCTGGTGCTGGTGAGCTTATTGAAAAAGTGAAAAATTACAGAGATTTTGGCTCTAGGGAGTCAGGGTCACCAAGTATCCTAAAACAGTTTCTGCCCTGAGAATGATGGAGGAGGCCTGATCCTCTGCTTCTGGGGCTACATCCGGGGCTGGGTGGAACCACTGTACAGACATTTTAGATGTAGGCTTTCATCCAAATCAAACTGGCCTGACACCCAAATAAGCCTAGGCACACAGCATGGTGTAAAATCCACAGGCATCAGCTATCTTAGTTCACAAACCCAACCGCTTTCCATAACATCCCAGTTTCTGAAGGGCTGGGTCTGGAATGTTCTAGATTCTGTTGCCTGTCAGACCAGGTCCACCTTCCCCTCTTCCTCCACAGCAGACACTTGAAGCCACTCAAAAGAGAAAACGTCTAGTTAACCTTTACTCCCTGAAACATGGGTCTAGCCACCGTATATAACAACTTACGTGGTTCTAAACTGAGCAATCAAGGTTACTGCAAGATCAATCATGTTACAGCACTTGGAGGCCTACTAGCCATACATTTATATAATTAGGAGACACTAGTCTTACCATTCCCCCTGCACAATGGAGATAATTCCAAGGTAAATGGTCTTTCTCTCAGGACAATGGAGCCTACATATTTACCTAAGGAGTAGTCACCGTGAGGGGCCAAGCCTCCATCAGAAATCACTGACAGCATATGTCAGTAATCTGGAATGAAATTTAGGGGAAATGCTAGTTCATTAAATCAAATATGGCCTATCTGAAGCAAAAGCTCCAAGAAGAAATTCAAGGGCTTAAAGAATAAATGTGCTTAAAGATGAGACAAAACAAAAAGAGACTGGAAGTGAGCTGGCACCTCAGAGAAGAAATGTAAAAACCTATGCTAATAACTGAAGTAGTTTGGCACCAACAGAGTAATGAAATACAATAGACTCTAATTTTGGACAACAATGCGTGAAGGAATGTTGTATATGATAAAGGCAGCAATTCAAACTATTGAAGAACAGCCACATTCCTCAATAAACGGTGTTGATGTAACAGGCTAACTATTTAGAAAACATAAAATTTTTTTCTTTTGGTGAGGAAGATTGGCCCTGAGCTAACATTTGTTCCCAGTCTTCCTCTTTTTGCTGAGGAAGATTGGCTCTGAGCTAACATCTGTGCCCATCTTCCTCTATTTTGTATGTGGGACACTGCCACAGCATGGCTTGATGAGTGGCACATAGGTCTGCACCTGGGGTTCAAACCTGCGAACCCCAGGTCAAAGTGGTACACGTGAACTTAACCACTATGACACCAGGCCAGCCCTAGAAAAGATAAAATTTGATACATATGTCCCACCTTACACCAAAAAAAATATACCAAACTAAGATTTAAATATTTTTATTTTTTTAAAGCCATTTTATTTTATTTTATTTTTTGTTTGTTTGTTTTTTGCTTTTTTTTTTAATTGATGTCTTAGTTTATAACATTGTGGGGTTTTAGTTGTACATTTTTGTTTCTCCGTCACCTGGTGGATGTAACCCTTCACCCCTTGTGCCCCCCCCACCCCCCTTCCCCTTGGTAACCACCAATCAGTTCTCTCTGTCCGTGTGTTCACTTATATTCCATATATGAGTGAGTTCATGCAGTGTCTGTCCTTCTCTCTCTGGCTTATTTCACTTAACATAATACCCTCTAGGTCCTTCCATGTTGTTGCAAATGGGACAATTCTGTCTTTTCTTATGGCTGAGTAGTATTCCATTGTATGTATATACCACATCTTCTTTAACCAATCTGCAGTTGAGGGACACTTGGGTTGCTTCCACTTCTTGGCTATAGTGAATAATGCTGCAATGAACGTAGGGGTGCATACGCCTCTTGTGATGGTTGATTTCATGTCCATTGGGTAGATGCCCAAGAGTGGGATTGCTGGATCATACGGTATTTCTATTTTTAACTTTTTGAGGACTCTCCATACTGTTTTCCATAGAGGCTGCACCAGTTTGCATTCCCACCAGCAGTGAATGAGGGTCCCCGTTTCTCCACAACCTCTCCAGCATTTGTTGTTATTTGTCTTTGTGATTATAGCCATTCTAACCGGTGTAAGGTGATATCTCAGTGTCGTTTTGATTTGCATTTCCCTGATGATTAGTGATGTTGAACATCTTTTCATGTGTCTATTGGCCATCTGTATCTCTTCCTTGGAAAAATGTCTGTTCATATCCTCTGCCCATTTTTTGATCGGGTTGTTTGTTTTTTTGTTGCTCAGTTGTATGAGATCTTTGTATATTACTGAGATTAATCCCTCGTCAGACAAACAATGTGCAAATATTTTCTCCCAGCTGGTGGGTTGTTTATTCATTTTGGTCCTGGTTTCATTTGCCTTGTAGAAGCTCTTTAGTCTGATGAGGTCCCACTTGTTTATTTTTTCTTTTGTTTCCCTTGTCTGGGTAGACATGGAATCTGAAAGGATCCCTTTATGTCCAATCACAATTCGTGTACTGCCTATATTTTCTTCCAGGAGTTTTATAGTTTCAGGTCTCACTTTCAGGTCTTTGATCCATGTTGAATTGATTTTTGTATATGGCGATAGGAGATGGTCTACTTTCATTCTTTGCATGTGGCTGTCCAATTTTCCCAGCACCATTTATTGAAGAGACTTCCTTCTCTCCATTGTATGTTCTTTGCTCCTTTGTCGAAGATTAGCTGTCCATAGGTGTGTGGTTTTATTTCTGGGGTTTCAATTCTGTTCCATTGATCTGTGTGTCTATTCTTGTACCAGGACCATGCTGTTTTGATTACTGTAGCTCTATAGTATATTTTGAAATCAGGGATTGTGATGCCTCCAGCTTTGTTCTTTTTTTTCAGAATTGCTTTAGCTATTCGGGGTCTTTTGTTGCCCCATACGAATTTCAGTAGTTTTTGTTCTATTACCATGAAGAATGACATTGGGATTCTGATTGGGATTGCATTGAATCTGTAGATTGCTTTAGGTAGAATGGACATTTTAACTATATTTATTCTTCCAATCCATGTGCATGGAATATGTTTCCATTTCTTTATGTCCTCCTCGATTTCTTTCAATAGTGTCTTATAGTTTTCATTGTATAGGTCTTTGACCTCCTTGGTTAAATTTATTCCCAGATATTTTATTCTCTTTGTTGCAATTGTAAATGGGATTGTCTTTTTGAGTTCTCTTTCTGTTGTTTCATCGTTAGTGTATAGAAATGAAATTGATTTTTGTAAGTTGATTTTATACCCTGCCACTTTACTGTAGTTGTTGATTGTTTCTAGTAGCTTTCCGATGGAATTTTTGGGGTTTTCTATATATAGGATCATGTCGTCTGCAAATAGTGAGAGTTTCACTTCTTCATTGCCTATTTGGAGTCCTTTTATTCCTTTTTCTTGCCTAACTGCTCTGGCCAGCACTTCCAGTACTATGTTGAATAAGAGCGGTGAGAGTGGGCACCCTTGTCTTGTTCCTGTCCTCAAAGGAATGGCTTTCAGTTTTGCCCCGTTGAGTAGGATGTTTGCTGTAGGTTTGTCATATATGGCCCTTATTATGTGGAGGTACTTTCCTTCTATACCCATTTTGTTGAGAGTTTTTATCATAAATGGATGCTGGATCTTGTCGAATGCCTTCTCTGCATCGATTGAGATGATCATGTGGTTTTTATTCTTCATTTTGTTAATGTGGTGTATCATGTTGATTGATTTGCGGATGTTGAACCATCCCTGTGTCCCTGGTATAAATCCCACTTGATCGTGGTGTATGATCTTTTTGATGTATTGCTGTATTCGGTTTGCCAATATTTTGTTGAGGATTTTTGCGTCTATGTTCATCAGCGATATTGGCCTGTAGTTTTCCTTCTTTGTATTGTCCTTGTCTGGCTTTGGTATCAGCATGATGTCGGCCTCATAGAATGTGTTGGGAAGTATACCATCTTCCTCTATTTTTTGGAATAGTTTGAGAAGGATAGGTGCTAAATCTTCTCTGAATGTTTGATAAAATTCTCCAGGGAAGCCATCTGGTCCTGGGCTTTTATTTTTTGGGAGGTTTTTGATTACTGTTTCAATCTCTTTACTTGTGATTGGGCTGTTCAGATTCTCTATTTCTTCTTGATTCAGTTTTGGGAGGTTGTACGCGTCCAAGAATTTGTCCATTTCCTCTAGGTTGTCCAATTTGTTGGCATAAAGTTTTTCATAGCATTCCCTAATAATCCCTTGTATTTCTGTGGTGTCTGTTGTAATTTCTCCTCTTTCATTTCTAATTTTATTTATTTGAGTCTTCTCCCTTTTTTTCTTAGTGAGTCTGGCTAAGGGTTTGTCAATTTTGTTTATCTTCTCAAAGAACCAGCTCTTTGTTTCATTGATCCTTTCTACTGTTTTTTTGGTTTCAATTTCATTTATTTCTGCTCTGATTTTTATTATTTCCCTCCTTCTGCTGATTTGGGGCTTTGTCTGTTCTTCTTTTTCCAACTCTGTTAGGTGCAATTTAAGATTATTTATTTGGGATTTTTCTTGTTTGTTAAGGTGAGCTTGTATTGCTATGAATTTCCCTCTCAGGACTGCTTTTGCTGCATCCCATATGAGTTGGTATGGTGTATTTTCCTTTTCATTTGTCTCCAGATAGCTTTTGATTTCTCCTTTAATTTCATCAACGACCCATTAGTTGTTCAGTAGCATGTTGTTTAGTCTCCACATCTTTGTCCCTTTCCTAGTTTTTCCCTTGCAGTTGATTTCTAGTTTCACAGCATTATGATCAGAAAAGATGCTTGTAATGATTTCAATCTTCTTAAATTTATAGAGGTTTGCCTTGTTTCCTAATATATGGCCTATCCTTGAGAATGTTCCATGTGCACTTGAGAAGAATGTGTACTCTGCTTTTTTTGGGTGGAGTGCTCTGTATATATCTATTAAATCCATTGCGTGTAGTTTCTCGTTTAAGTCCATTATTTCCTTATTGACTTTTTGTCTGGATGATCTATCTGTTGATGTAAGGGGGGTATTAAGATCCCCTACTATTATTGTGTTATTGTTAATATCTCCTTTAAGGTTTTTTAGCAGTTGTTTTATGTACTTTGGTGTTCCTGTGTTGGGTGCATAGCTATTTATAAGTATGTCTTCTTGGTGAAGTATCCCTTTTATCATTATATATTGCCCTTCTTTGTCTCTCATTACCTTTTTTATCTTGAAGTCTACTTTGTCTGATATAAGTATGGCTACCCCTGCTTTCTTTTGTTTGCCATTAGCTTGGAGTATTGTTTTCCATCCTTTTATTTTGAGTCTGTGTTTGTCTTTAGAGCTGAGATGTGTTTCCTGGAGGCAGCAGATTGTTGGATCTTGGTTTTTAATCCATCCTGCCACTCTGTGTCTTTTGATTGGAGAATTCAATCCATTTACATTTAGAGTGATTATTGATATATGAGGGTTAAATGTTGCTATTTTATTGTTCATCTTCTGGTTCTTTTGCATTTCCTTCGTTTCTTGTCCCTTGTGTTTCGGACTGCAAATTCAATTTGGTATTTCTGCATGCTCATTCTCTTGGTTTTCTCTTTATTTGTCATGTGTGGTTCTCTTCTGGTTGTTTGTTTAGTGGTTACCATGCAGTTTATATAAGCGATCTCCTGGATAAGAAAGTACATTTTCAGATGCCTCCTTTTTCCTGAGGCTGGGTCAGTTCAATCCCTTACCTCTTCCCCTCCTTATTTGGTATCTCTTTATTCCAGATTGTGTCATGAATGTGTGTTTCCAGTGATGAGCTTGAATTAATTTTTGATGTTTTCCAACTGTATTTTGTTCTGGTTTAGTCTCCTTGCTTTTCTCCTTGCTGAAATCTTTGTATCCCCTTTCTCATTTGTTTTTTTCAGGCCTAAGGGCCTTCTTGAGCATTTCTTGTAGTGGGGGTCTTGTGGTGACGAACTCTCTTAGCTTTTGTTTATCAGGGAGAGTTATTGTTTCTCCATCATATTTGAAGGATATTTTTGCTGGATAAAGTATTCTTGGCTGAGGGTTTTTGTCTTTCATGATTTTGAACATATCATTCCAGTCTCTCCTAGCCTGTAGAGTTTCTGTCGAGAAATCAGCTGAGAGCCTGATGGGGTTTCCTTTGTATGTTATTTTGTTTTTTTGTTTAGCTGCCTTCAATATAATTTCCTTGTCACGGGTATTCTTCAAGTTTGCTACTATGTGGCGAGATGATTTTTTATTCCTGTTTATATATTTAGGTGATCTATTGATTTCATTCACTGTTATTTCCCTCTCGTTCCCTAGGTTGGGGAAGTTCTCAGCTATTATTTCTTTGAACAAACTCTCTGCTCCTTTTTCTCTTTCTTCTCCTTCTGGAATACCTATTATCCTTATGTTGCTTTTCCTCATTGAGTCTGATATTTCTCGAAGAATTTCTTCATTTCTTTTTAGTCTTAGCTCTCTCTCCTCCTCTACCAGGAGCATTTCTGTGTGGCTATCCTCAATAATGCTAATTCGTTCCTCCATGTTGTCAGTTCTGCTCGTTAAAGACTCCATTTTTTCCACTATCTCGTTGATTTTGTGTTTCATCTCCAATAATTCTGATTGGTTTTTCTTTAGGGTTTCAATCTCTTTTGTGACATAATCCCTGAATTCATTGATTTGTTTCTGTGTGTTCTCTTGTATTTCGTTGAGTTTGTTTATGATAGCTATTTTGAATTCTCTCTCATTCAGGTTATCAAATTCTGTGGCTTCATGGTTGGTTTCTGGGTGTTTGTCATTTTCCTTTTGGTCTGTAGCCCTGACATATTTTCGCAAGGATCCGACGGGGACGGCTTTATTTTTACCCCTCATGATTAAAGTTAGTCCTGCAGTTTCCTCCTCCTGCCACTAGATGGAGATCGCGAGCGGTTTGCTCTGAGGCGGCTGCAGCCCCCGGAGGGATTATGCTGATATGCCGGGTGTGTGGGGGGAGGGGTCCTCTCTTTCTCCTGCTTGACCCGGGGGTTTCCTTTCTGGCTCTCTTAGGGTGTTTGCTACACCCCCTAAACAGTCCGTCGTCGCTTCCCCATGGGGATCTCGCGACAGTCTGTGAGAGCACCTGGATGGCGCTAGTTTTCCCCGCTGTGGTCTGCCCCTCCCCCCTCTGTCCGCAAACCGCGCTGTCTTTGCCGATCGATTGGGGAGGGGGAGTACAACCTCCTACCTCTCCTCCCGTTCTCCTGGGCTTCACGCGCCTCCACCATCCTATGTATGGCAGCAGGGGTTTCTCAGAAGTCCTTAGTAGTGTTTGATTGAGCTCTGTTGGAATGTGAATGATGTTTTCATTGTGTCATAGGGGGCAGAGATTCAAAGAGGGAATCTCACTCCGCCATGATGCTGACATCACCTTTTCTAAGATTTAAATATTTTAAAAATGAATCTATAAAAGTCCTAGAAATAAACATAGGTGATTTCTTTCTAATAGTCTTGGCTTAGAGAAGACTTTCTAAAAGAGGCATAAACCCAGACACCATGGAAAACAAGACTGTTAAAAAGTCACATAAAGGCACATGATCACCTCAGTCGATGCAGAGAGGGCATTCAACAAGATCCAGCATCTGTTTATGATAAAAACTCTCAACAAAATGGGCATAGAAGGAAAGTACCTCAACATAATAAGGGCCATATATGACAAACCTACAGCTAACATCCTACTCAGTGGGGAAAACCTGAAAGCCATTCCTTTGAGGACAGGAACAAGACAAGGGTGCCCACTCTCGCCGCTCTTATTCACCATAGTACTGGAAGTTCTGGCCAGAGCAATTAGGCAAGAAAAAGGAATAAAAGGACTCCAAATAGGCAATGAAGAAGTGAAACTCTCACTATTTGCAGATGACATGATCTTATACATAGAAAACAGTAAAGTGGCAGGGTATAAAATCAACTTACAAAAATCAATTGCATTTCTATACACTAACAATGAACTAACAGAAAGAGAACTCAAAAAGGCAATCCCATTTACAATTGCAGCAAAAAGAATAAAATATCTGGGAATAAATTTAACCAAGGAGGTCAAAGACCTATACAATGAAAACTATAAGACACTATTGAAAGAAATCGAGGAAGACATAAAGAAATGGAAACATATTCCACGCACATGGATTGGAAGAATAAATGTAGTTAAAATGTCCATTCTACCTAAAGCAATCTACAGATTCAATGCAATCCCAATCAGAATCCCAATGTCATTCTTCACAGCAATAGAACAAAAAATACTGAAGTTTGCATGGGGCAAC
Source organism: Tapirus indicus (assembly GCA_031878705.1). NCBI lineage: Eukaryota > Metazoa > Chordata > Mammalia > Perissodactyla > Tapiridae > Tapirus > Tapirus indicus. The sequence continues at coordinate 15,186,834 of CM062930.1, read as the reverse complement.
AAAAGACCCCGAATAGCTAAAGCAATTCTGAAAAAAAAGAACAAAGCTGGAGGCATCACAATCCCTGATTTCAAAATATACTATAGAGCTATAGTAATCAAAACAGCATGGTACTGGTACCAAAATAGACACACAGATCAATGGAACAGAATTGAAAGCCCAGAAATAAAACCACACACCTATGGACAGCTAATCTTCGACAAAGGAGCAAAGAACATACCATGGAGAGAGGGAAGTCTCTTCAATAAATGGTACTGGGAAAATTGGACAGCAACATGCAAAAGAATGAAAGTAGACCATCTCCTATCGTCATATACAAAAATCAATTCAAAATCCATTAAGGACCTGAAAGTGAGACCTGAAACTATAAAACTCCTGGAAGAAAATATAGGCAGTACACGAATTGTGATTGGACATAAAGGGATCCTTTCAGATTCCATGTCTACTCAGACAAGGGAAACAAAAGAAAAAATAAACACGTGGGACTTCATCAGACTAAAGAGCTTCTACAAGGCAAATGAAATCAGGATCAAAATGAATAGACAACCCACCAGCTGGGAGAAAATATTCGCAAATCGTTTGTCCGACAAGGGATTAATATCTGTAATATATAAAGAATTCATACAACTGAGCAACAAAAAACCAAACAGCCCAATCAAAAAATGGGCAGGGGACATGAACAGACATTTTTCCAAGGAAGAGATACAGATGGCCAATAGACACATGAAAAGATGTTCAACATCACTAATCATCAGGGAAATACAAATCAAAACTACACTAAGATACCACCTTACACCCGTTAGAATGGCTATAATCACCAAGACAAAGAACAACAAATGCTGGAGAGGTTGTAGAGAAATGGGAACCCTCATTCACTGCTGGTGGGAATGCAAACTGGTGCAGCCTCTATCTAAAACAGTATGGAGAGTCTTCAAAAAATTAAAAATAGAAATACCGTATGATCCAGCAATCCCACTCTTGGGCATCTACCCAATGGTTGAAATCAACCATCACAAGAGGCTTATGCACCCCTATGTTCATTGCAGCATTATTCACTATAGCCAAGAAGTGGAAGCAACCCAAGTGTCCCTCGACTGATGATTGGTTAAAGAAGATGTGGTATAGACATACAATGGAATACTACTCAGCCATAAGAAAAGACAGAACTGTCCCATTTGCAAAAACATGGATGGACCTAGAGGTTATTATGTTAAGTGAAATAAGCCAGAGAGAGAAGGACAGACACTGCATGAATTCACTCATATATGGAATATAAATGAACACACGGACGGAGACAACTGATTGGTGGTTACCAAGGGGAAGGGGGTGTGGGGTGGGCGCAAGGGGTGAAGGGATGCATCCATATGGTGAGGGACAAGCAATAATGTATAACTAAAACCCCATAGTGTTGTAAACTATTAAGACATCAATAAAAAAAGTCACATAAAGAAAAGTCAGAATATAAATGACAAGCCAGGAAAAAATAATTGCAAACTGTGCTGCAGATAAAAGAGCTTGTTCCTTTAATTTACAATGATATCATATAAATCAGTAAGAAAAATACTAACAACCCAATTAAAAATTGAACAAAATATCCAGAAGGCTGCTCATAGGGGGAAAAATGCAAATCATTTGTTCACTGGAGAAAAGATGTTCAACCTTGCTCATAATTAGAGTAATGCAAATTAAAGCAATCATGAGATACGATTTTTCACTTTACAGAGTGCAAAAGATTAAAAAGTGTATAGTTTGGCTAGGGTATGGAAACAGGCACCTTTATAAATCTTGGTGAAAATTTTTGGAAAATGTCATCTGTCAAAATTTTATTTTATTTGCCTTTTTTTTTTTTGATGAGGAAGATTGGCTCTGAGCTAACATCTGTGCCCATCTTCCTCTATTTTGTTTGTACGTGGGATGCCGCCACAGCATGGCTTGATGAACGCTGCGTCAGTCCGCGGCTGGAATTCGAACCTGCAAATCCCGGGCCACCGAAGCGGTGCATGCAAAGTTAATCATTACACCACTGGGCTGGCCCCCGTCAAAATTTTAATGGGCATGTGCTTCAACACAACGATTTACTCAGGGATACATCTTAAAGATATAATCCTGCATTTGTGTCAACATCTCTGAAGGAACATGTTATCACAGAATTAGTTGTAATAGCAAGGACCACAAACAATATGTGTGCCCATAAGTCGAGGACTGGTTAAATAAATATGGGGCATGAATACAGTGGAATACCAGGGAAACAAAAAGAATGAGGTAGCTCTATCTCTATGTGCTGACATAGAAGGCTGTCCAAAATATATCATAAATTGAAAAAAGCAAGAGGGAGAATAGTATTTATATATGTCTCATTTGTGAAAAACCAAAAACAGTAGCATCCATCATGTGTGTGTGTGTGTGTGTGTGTGTGTGTGTGTGAACAAAGGACTTTACAACACTGAACAATTGCTGCCTCCAGAGAGGGTGACCAGGGGCTCTAGGATGGGAGGGAAACTTACCTTGTCTCCAATAGTTTCCTTTGATGCACTCAGAAAGTCCAAAGTGAATAATCTCTTTAACATAGAAGTGATTGGGAACAAGCTTTTCTGTAACTGTCTTGTAGCAACTATCCAAATAAGATTATTTTGATCATGCCTTTATCAAAAATGTGTGTGCGTTGGGGGCTGGCATGGGGGGGTGGGAACGTATGCCAAGAATACCAAGGAATTCGGAACAACCATTTTGTTGCAAAATAGATACAGATACCTGATAACTACAGTTCATCTGTATCCAACAAGATTTGCTATGTGATATTTTCATTTTTATTCAGATCTTATTTTAGGGATAAAATGTATTTTGTATGATATGACTATGGCTACTACTTTCTTTTAGCTGGTATTACCTGGTATGTAATTAAAATTCCTTTTTTTTTTCTTTCTACTTTGTGGGTCCTTAGGGTTTAGTTCTGTCTCTTGTAAACAATATAGGTCTGGTTTTTGTTATTCATCTAACATCAAAAGTTCTTTTTCTTATTTGTTAAAATTAATCAGTTTTAACTTATTATGATAACTGATGTATCTGGACTTATTTCAAACCATCTTATTTTTTACTTTTTATTTATCCTGATTGTCCTGTGCCATTTAAGAGGAAAAAGGAAACAAAATTGTATATATACAAAATGAATATATATTTTACACAATCCATGTAAAAATAAACAATATTGTGGAAAGACGACCGGAAGGAAATATACCCAAGTATTGGTGGTGTAGTGGTTTTTCTTAAAGAAGTGAAATTATGGGTGATTTCTTCTTCTATTTTTTCTACATTTTCTACATTTTCTGTGGTGAGCAGATCTTATTTTTAGAGTAAAAGAGTTGGCCAGCATATTAAAATAAATTTTATTTAAATAATAAAACTGACGAGGATGATGGTAAACGACACAATTCCCACTGGCTATCCTTCCCTTCATCCTGTCCAAAGAGTACTGGAGACTTCTAGGGTGTGTGTGCCTGCTCACCAATCCCTAGGTTGAGCCTCCCTTTTACGTCCTCAGATGGCAATGTCCTCACCTGGCTCTTGACTATTCAGGGTGTGGGAGGAAAGGGGAGGATTAAGTGACCTGTGAACACTCAAGGCCTTATCCTGCCATTGAGTCTCCTAGGATATCAGCAGGATGTGGCCCCAAGGTTTTTCCTCCCCTGGCTTCCCTAAACAGAAAATGCCGTCCTTTGTCTAGACAGTACTTTGATGGATTGTGGATACAACCATTTTAAAACTTTATCTGAACTAGATGAAAATGTCCTGCAGCCACTTAAAATTTAATTTGTGGAAGTAATGTTTGTTCACTCTTGGTTCCTAGCCTAGATGCAATTTGGCCTCGAATACCTTTTGAAGTGCTTAGTCTGGATTTAATTTTGAAGTACGCTTTATTTTTCATGAATTCTTGGCGCTGTTTGTAATGCCTCCCAACGTTGGTCTGTGTCTTTGGTTAATGGGAGTTTTGTTTTTTCATGTAGTGTAAAGCATCCCCAACTTTTAAAATCTGGGCTACCCTGTAAGAAATACAAAAATCTCAAATATTTTTCAAATGAGTTAAACACAGGGCCTAAAAATAAGCCGAAGCAAAAGGAAGCAACACCTTTATTGTTTTAGAATGATATATAGCTCCACCCAGGGCTGTTTTAAAATCTTATTAAATTCTGGACAGGACCAGCTACATAATTTGTAGGGCCCAGTGTGAATGAAAACGAGGGGCTCATTGTTCAAAAATTATAAAGACTTCCAAGATGATGACAGCAGAGCATTAAACCAATCGCAGGGCCCTTCTAAACGTGGGACTCTGGGCTAATGCGCAGGTTGGATGCCCACAAAGCTGGCCTTGGCTCTGGATACTTCTAGTGGGTGTCCCCTACATTAGATCATGTGTCGAAATGCAATCACATCCTACATAAAATACTCTTTTTGTTGGAATAATTTTGGAAAGGATTTTGCTTTGAAATTATGTGGCTCTAAGTAACTCATTTATTTTGTGATTGGCTCTGATAACTCTATCTATAGATACCCCTACAAATAGTGTATATGTTTAGGAATTCCTGTGCAGTGAGAAAATCAGACCTTTCAAATTGTATTCAATAACAAAAGTTTTATGAATATTTAAACTGGCAGTGAATGGAGTTGTCACCAGATATGTTATACGAATATTTAACTAAATAACTATAAATCTCAATATTGTAGTTTTCTTTTGATATTTTTAAGCTGATAATTATTTTTTGGACCCAAATATTGCCGTAGGCCCTTGAAACACTCATGGCTCCACGTGCTGTGACTAGAGCACTTAATGGGGGAAAAGATGGTATGAAGCACACCACTCCCCTCAGGAGAGCAGGCCAGCCCTCCCCCAATACATCACACACGCGCGCACACACATGTGCGCACACACACAGACACAATGAAGGTCCGTTTGGTACAGAGGACATTTAGGGTCTTGTTTCCTTTCATAATTATTTACCTAAAGTTAAAACTGAGTGTCCTGGTGTCTAGGAAAGGCTCTGGGTGAAGAAAATTTTGTTTTTATTTTGTGGTAGAAAGTTACAAAGAACTGAAATCTTTTCACCATTTAACAGACAAATGAAATATGATAAAGCAGACACATGAGGACATCCTACCTTCATTCACGCAGTAGAATTCTATCAGGTTGTCCTACCGGAATCTTGTCCAGAGCTGGTTTGGGGAGTCAGGACTTGTCATCATCAAGGCCATCCCTTCTTGGCTTCTAAACAGGTAAAGGCAGCATAAATGGAAACAATATGGTAGACTAGGAAAAGTATGGCTTTGGAGCCAAAGGGATATGTTTTTAAATTCGAACTTGGCTACTTTATTTGGTTTCCATGATTAGGTTGCTCTCTCAGAGAATGCTTCTGTGGGGAATCAGAATTGGCCACCTCAAGATGTATCTCTCTCTACTTTGCTCTGAAGGAAGCTTTGACCTTTACCCCCCTTCCCAACTCTCTAAAGGGATTTGGGATGGAAGGCCTGTCCCTGGGATGGGCCTTCACCTTGGATGACTCTGGGTATCTATCGATAGACTGGGAGGGTCTTTGCTACACCCATTCTTATCAAAGTTCTGTTTACCATACATTTACATTTGTAAGGAAAATCTCCATTTGTAAAGGCATCTCCTTCTCTTTACTGGCAAGAGGGGTGGAGGACCTCATCTCTAGAAACTTGTCAGTGTGGAAGGTGAGGCCTTAAATCCGCATAATAACTTTACTGTGCCTTTCTTGTAATCCCTCATGGCTGACACTCCCAACTCCACCCCAAAATCCTCATCTGTCTATATAAGAGGAGAACCTCCACCATTTTGTGGAGAGACACCCCCTGGTCTCTCCCATGTATACATGCTTTATAAAGCTTTCTTTGATTTTCTCCTGCTATTTGGCCTCATGTCAATTTAATTTGTAGCCCAGCCAGAAGAGACCCAGAGTGGGTAGAGAATGCTCTTTCTCCCCATCACTTCCTTACCTGTAAAATGGAGATATTAATATGTACCTCACAAGTCTGTCGTGAAGATTAAAAATTATGCATATATGTAAGTAGATATATGTGTGTGTATATAAACGTGTCTGTGTGTGTGTATCTATACATGGACACACACACATAAAAGGTTTGGCCCAAAGACACTAAATAAATAGCAGTTTCTGCTATTGCTGTAGTTATTATAATTTTATTATTATTAATCACATAGAGCATGAATTTATGGCAGCTGCCTTTAAAAGAAAAAAAGGACTCTGCAGAAAGTTTTAAATTACTTCTATTATCCCCATAAAATTAGATTTTTAATGTGTCGGTACAATCCAAACTCAGTCATGTGTCAATCAATTTTTCTTGTCTATATTAAGCGTTTGTTGTGTATCCCAATGCCGTGCTGGGCCAGAGAAGCTATGGACCTGCCTTCAGAGTTTATTTTCTAGTTGGGGACAAAGATGAACATTTGAAAAACAATTAGAGAATAATTTGGCCCCTGTATAATTGAATGCTAGGCAGTACAGTGCAGGTGCTCCCTACTGTTGGGCTTTGACAAAGGAGATGATCTCAGGAGCTCAGATTCTCATAGAAGATTTCATAACTAAGGCACGTATGCATCACTATTAAAGGAACAAAATTCCTTTGTATTAAAACAAAATTCTATGTGATTTTAGCAAGTTATGTAATCCTGTTTAGCCACAATTTTCTGTCTGCAAAATGGAGATGATGAGTCCTCCTGTATCAGATAGGATGCTTTTAGCTGACAATTACTTTAACTCAATTAAGGGGCTTGAACAACATGGAATATATTATCTCCAAAGGCACAGTTGTTATAGGGATGGTTCAATAATATCTCTGGGGACCCAGATCCTCTCTGCTTTTCTGCTCTGTCATCCTTGGAATGTCAGTCACCTTGCCTCTTGGTCACAAGAAGGCGGCAAAAGCTCGAAGCAGTATATCCCATCACATCAATATGTAAAGGCAGGAAAGAAAAGGAAATGAAAGCACCTACTCTCTCTGACCGTGTCTCTTTTTAAGAGCAACAGAAAAAACTTTTCTCAGAAGTGCCCCCTGTAACAGACTTATCCTCATATCTTATTGGTTAGAATTGGATTATATGTCCCCTCTTAAGCCAATCACTAGCAAGAGAATAGAATTCATGAAAGGCCTAGATTCATCTCCTGAGGTGGTTGAATCCACTTTTTCTGAATCACAGGAGTGCATGGAGTATAGACGCCGGAACAAAAGTGGAGCTGGGCCAGCAGTGAAGAGGGGTAACACCCGGCAATGTCTTCTTGCCTGCCCACTTGGCCAGATACCTGCCCAAGCTCTGCCAACTGGACTTACCCATACAAGGTTTTGGCTCAGGAACTAATGATGCAAAGAGGCAGTCCTGGGTGGAATCTATTCTAGAGTAGGTAGCGCTACTAGAGCCAGTTTCCAGAAGTGTGGACGTAATGGTTCTAATAACAGCGTTCAGGGTCCAGGAACAGTGTGAGGGCCGTGTCTGTGCCCAGTGACAGTAACAAGAGCATCTTCACAAGCCCAGTTGGGTGGCAGAATTTTGGACACATTTTTCCTGTGGACATAACCTCCAATCCTCGTTATCCCCCATCTGGACATTCTGTGACCTATTCAAAAGCCTTTAATAATTTTTTTCCTTCTTAAGTTAGTGGGTTAGATTCTGTTTCTTGTGACTTTGAACCTGATTATCCATCCCTTTCTGAAGGGCTAGGTCGGATTGCTACACGTGAAAAGACCATGCAGAACTTAGATGTGCAAGTGGAGAACTTCATTTTAGTAATGCTATTTTACAGCTTAATTGTCCAGAAAATCCTCAGTTTGAGCTTTAACTTTCTCACTTGGATAAACCAAAGCTGAACTCAGAAGCTTTAATTCTGCTTTCAAGGGGGTTTTGCTTTAAATCCTACAAAGGAAGGAGTGACCTTGTGCACTGAGCAAAAATCCTTCTTCTTGGTTTGTAACACCTCTGTCTCTCTCTTTGCAGGTGGGCTCAGTGGACCTCTCCTGGAAGGCGACATGGGAAGTTTCCATACTGAAAAAGAAAGTTCCATGGCCAAAGACAAGCTTTTTCTCTTTCATGATAAAACCAAGTTCCCATTATTATATTGACCCACTCTGCAAAGATGTGGTTGCATTGTCCTAATGTATGGGTTATTTGGGGCATCTCAGGACATGATGAATTTGTCTATTTGTCAGTGTTTGGATGCTGTTGAGGAACACGTTACAGTATATGCAGACTGAAGATAATGTGGTACTAATAACAGAAGAGCATAGAGGCCTCTACTGACCACTGGCACTCACCTGCGGGGATATGGGCTGCAGTCTTGACTTGGCATCCTGAGGTGATCTTGACTGAACTTCAGAGGAGTATGAGGCAACCACACACTCATGAGGACATACCCGTGTGAAACGGTCACAGAGACCTTTAGAAGGCTTAGCGCATTTGAAAGCCTTCAGGCACCTAGAGATGATTATGGGATAGACTATGGTTAAAGGACAAGGATGCCTGCATAGGCTACAGGAGCAGGGTCATGGGTCTGCAGATCTTTCCTGCAACTCCTTCCTCAGCTCAGGCCCTTATCCCGCAGCAGGGACATAGACTTTAGATTGAAGTTACTTTGGTTAGAGCTCACATCCATTAAACCCATCATCTTTTTCTATCTTGGTTGATCCTGGTGATCATAACTGTGCCTCCTTTTCTCACTTCCCCTGCTGCTCCAGAGAAACCATGTGGAAAAACGTAGTTCCTAAAACTGTAGAAGTCACAAGACTACTCATTGAATAAACTGTTTAGAGTTGCTGTCAGGCGTGGACATCTGGCAAAGATTCATCTGGAACTCTGAGTGCTAGAAGTGTCCTCCTTCTTCATGCAGTCTATTCAGAAGCCTCAACCAAAGAAGAATCATACAATAACACTGCAAAATTAAAGTCAAGCAAGCCCTGTAAACAGCTCCAATATATCACTGCACACGCTGAGTCCTCCAACATCCCTATAAGTTTGTTCTCTTCTCCAATAAAGTGACAGAATAGTTCGGAGCACCTCCTTTACTCTTCGATACCATTACCTCTCTTACCCCATCAGAATGAGTAATTTAACCTGAGACCTTCAGTGTTTCTTTCTTTTTCTTTTTAACTTAGCCCGCATAATCTCCAAGCAATGTGACTTTGTTTTTCAATTATTTTGTTAAGGTCATAATCGTTTATAACATTGTGTAATTTCAGATGTACATTATTATTATTCTGTTTCTGTATAGACTGCACCATGCTCACCACCAATAGTCTAATTTTTATCCATCACCATATATATGTGCCCCTTTACCCCTTTTACCCACCCTCCAAACCCCTTCCCCTCTGGTAACCACTAATCTGTTCTCCTTGTCCATGTTTTTGTTTATCTTCCACATATGAGTGAAATCATCAAGTAATGTGACTTTGCTTCTTGCCCAATATGTCTATTATTGACTAATGATGCCTTAAAATTCCCTCTCCCATGGATTAAGATTCAGATCCAACTACTGTTACTGAATTCATTGAATTCAGGGATGGTGCTTGGTTTTCTTAGGTGGGATATATCAGTCAATCCTCCACATACTCTTGTGAGGTGGGAGATATTATCTGAATTTACAGGAAAAGAATTTGAGGCTCAGAGAAGGTCCCTGATTTGCTAAGGCCACACATCTTCTCAGTGACAGTGACAGAACTGGGCATATGCCCACATCCTTTTGACTCAAAGCCAGTTTTCTTGGTTTTTCACCAGTCAATGAAGGTTCCTCACTGTCCAAATGTAGATGTCTTACCTCGGCAAGCGTGAGTTTCATATTAGACCACAGTTAAACATCAAAGGATAAATTGGTTGAGGAGCTTTGTCAGCTAGGACCCAAGAAGATGCAGAGACAAGGGGGACACAGTAAAAGGAGTGCAGGATACCTGTCTTGGGTGAATTGGGCAGGAAGGGTTGGCAGGAAGAGGTACTGGAAATGAAAAAAGAAAGAAATCTCCCCTATTCATCATCCTGCTGCTTGGAGCCTACCCTGAATGTTGCCCAGATAGGTCCCTATTGCTTATGTGTAATTTGTCCCTCGCTTCTACCCAACAGTGTGGGTAGAAGGATCAGATGCTTCTGTGATGTTTAAGATCAGATGGCCTGGGTCTAACATGCAGAAGCTCATCTCTCCCAGTTCTCCTATGTTAATCTGCCCTCGCATCCCAGAAGCTAAACCCCACTTTGCAGGTGAGTGCTTTATACCTTGTTGTCCAAATTGTCTAGATTCATATTCATGTCTTCTATCTTTTACAACTCTTCCACCTTTGGTTGAATGACACTTCTAGTCTCTGAACTCAGTTTCTCATCTGTAAAATGGGTACTAAAAAGTAGTACCTACTTCATAGAGTTATTGTTTATGTGACAGTGACTATTACAGTTCCTGGAATGTAGAAGATGTTCAGTAAGTGAAAGCTGTTATGACTGGAAAAGTGGGTTGAAACTAGATTTTTAAGGCAGTCGAATGACATGTTAAGGCGTTTCTACTGGACAGGTCAAGGCCCCTTCTTAGAAGACTCAAAGCAGCTACAATGCCAACAGTCCCTTCTGAATGGGTCTTTACATATGGGTAGACATGTTTGGTCCCAAATAAACCACTACCTTGCCACACAATGAGGGTTCCCAACTCATCATCCTTTATGGGGTGGCCAGGAGCCTACAGGTGCAGTGACTTGAAAGCTCCTCCCCATAGAGCCCCTGCACTAAAAGGTTACTGGATTAACTATCAGTTCTCTCTCAGTGGACACATACTGAGTCCTTCAGCAGAAGCATTAAAAACAGAGAGCACTTGAGGGTCCGAGAAGCAGTAGATCCCCTTAGATGTGGTGCAAAAGACAACCTGGTGGTTCAAACTGTGCTACAACCTGAATGATCTTCCACTTCCTGATTAACCATGAGGGCTACTTCTGTGTTCAGACAGACTCCTTTTCATCCTGTCTCATGCATCCTAATGATAAACTCCACAGCTGAGATAACCTGTCTGTATTTTTTGCCTGGCAAACATAGAATTTAATTTTTATTCTTTATATGATGGTGAGATGTAATAGAGGCATTCCTAAAATCGTTGCAAATTCTTTGAATTACCGCAAGTCCACAGACCTATGGATTATCTGGAAGTCTTTTGCCATAATAAATGATCATAGAGAATGCATTCAAGAGAATGGAGAGGTAGGGAGATCTAAAGGAGGAAAGAAGACAGACTGAAGAAGTTGTGATTTATCCTGGCAGTTCAGGCTCCCACGTCACATGGACCCCCTTGCAACAGCTGGAGTTCTTTCACCTGGAACTTTCTGAACACTTCTCAAAGCAACAATATACAAACTGAGAATCTAGGTATGCAAACTATGAAATGAGAAACTCTAGAGATGTGGTTCTCAAAGTGTTTGGTTGCAAGACCCCTTCATTCTCTTAAATATTATTGAGAATTCTTGAAGAGCTTTTGTTTTTATGGGTAAATCTATTGATATTTGCCATATTAGAGATTAACACTGAGAAATATTGAAAATATTTATTGTCACTTAAAAATTAACAACGATAGAGCCAGCCCCAATGGTCTAGTGGTTAAAGTTCAGCTCTCTCACCGCTTCAGCGACCCGGGTTCATTTCCCCATCATGGAACCACACCACCCGTCTGTCAGTTGCCATGCTGTGGCAGCAACTTAAATAGAAGAAATAGGAGGACTTACAACTAGGATATACAACCACACACTGGGGCTTTGGGAAGGCAAAAAAAATTGACAATGATAAACCCATTCAGGTTGACATAAATGTTTTTATTTAAAGATCATTCTATTTTCTAAAAGAAAAAATGTTAGTGAGGATAGTGGCATTGTTTTACATGCTTCCAAATCTCTTTACTATCTATTAGCATAGCAGGCAACAGTTGGATTCTCATACCTGCTTTTGCAATTAATCTGCCCATTATATGTTGTTTTCGTTGAACGATATGAGGAAAATCTGGCCTCACCCTGATATGTAACTGGAAAAGGGGGAACCTCACAGACCTCCTGAAAGGATCTTGGGGACCCCCAGGAGTCTTCAGACCATACTTTGAGAATTGCTGCTACAAAATTTACTTAAGCATATTTATTTACAACAAACTATAAATGTGTGTAGTGGAGATTCTGATATTAACTTCTCGTTCTTTAATAAGGAATCTGGGGACATTCTCAGGCAGATATGATTGAGGAAATGACCTGTTTAGGGCCATTTTTCTTGTACCATTTGGGATCTTTTGATTCTGCTCTGTGGATCTTGTGCTGGTCTGTTGAGTATTTGCTTCCTTCTATCAGAGTCATTCTTACTCGTGGCAGAATAATTTCTTGGTTTCTGTGTGCAATTGCTCAATGTTTGCACTAAGAATAGTCTTTTACTCAATGGAATTTTAGGGAGAATTTGCTTCTCTCCAATACTCTGCCAATAAGCCTGCCCTTACTTTCTTTTTTTTCCATGTCAACATTTTTTTTTATTGATGTCTTAATAGTTTATAACATCGTGGAGTTTTAGTTGTACATTATTGTCTGTCCGTCACCATATGGATGCATCCCTTCACCCATTGTGCCCACCCCCACCCCCCTTCCCCTAGGTAACCACCAATCAGTTCTCTCTGTCCGTGTGTTCACTTATATTCCATATATGAGTGAATTCATGCAGTGTCTGTCCTTCTCTCTCTGGCTTATTTCACTTAACATAATACCCTCTAGGTCCATCCATGTTGTTGCAAATGGGACAGTTCTGTCTTTTCTTATGGCTGAGTAGTATTCCATTGTATGTCTATACCACATCTTCTTTAACCAATCATCAGTTGAGGGACACTTGCTTCCACTTCTTGACTATAGTGAATAATGCTGCAATGAACATAGGGGTGCATACGCCTCTTGTGATGGTTGATTTCATGTCCATTGGGTAGATGCCCAAGAGTGGGATTGCTGGATCATAATGTATTTCTATTTTTAATTTTTTGAGGAATCGCCATACTGTTTTCCATAGAGGCTGCACCAGTTTGCATTCCCACCAGCAGTGAATGAGGGTTCCCATTTCTCCACAACCTCTCCAGCATTTGTTGTTTTTTGTCTTGGTGATTATAGCCATTCTAACGGGTGTCAGATGATATCTTAGTGTAGTTTTGATTTGCATTTCCCTGATGATTAGTGATGTTGAACATCTTTTCATGTGTCTATTGGCCATCTGTATCTCTTCCTTGGAAAAATCTCCGTTCATATCCTCTGCCCAGTTTTTGATTGGGTTGTTTGTTTTTTTGTTGTTCAGTTGTGTGAGTTCTTTATATATTTCAGAGATTAATCCCTTGTCAGATATACGATTTGTGAATATTTTCTCCCAGCTGGTGGGTCTGCCCTTACTTTTTATATATCATCCAGGGATGGAATGTGCAAGCCTCATGGTCATATGGATTCTCTTTGTGCAGCCATCTGTGCTCACAGCCTGCTGCCTTTCTGCCCAGTGACAGTGGAAATGGGCTCAAAATCCAGTTCCTTTATCAGGAAGAGTAATTTCTGAACTAGGCTTCAGCTAAAAATAAATTTCCACCCAATGCCTAAACATGACTGCCACAATGCTCTCTGTATCACCCATTGATACACTTCCAGTATTCAAGGATTTACAGTTTAACCACATCATGTCTTCCGCTGGGTGTTGACTTAAGACAGCTGCATAAAACAAGAGCATTGGGCTGGCCTGGTGGTGTAGTGGTTAGGTTCATATGCTCTGCTTCAGAGGCCTGTGGTTTGCAGGTTCGGATTCCCAGGCACAGACCTACACACCACCCATCAAACCGTGCTGTGGTGGCATCCAACACACAAGACAGAGGAAGATTGGCTTGGATGTTAACTCAGGGACAATCTTCCTCAAGCAAAAAAGAGAAAGGTTGGCAACAGATGTTAGCTCAGGGCCAATCTTCCTCACCAAAACAACAATAACAAAAAGACAAACAAGAGCATTGCCCACTAGCATGAAGATGAAGTGCTGACCCAGTGCCTATGGACCATACTCAGTCTTGCTTTTTAAATTGTTGGTAACAGCTATGTCCTCCTGTGGGCAATGACATAAAGTGAGAGGTACAGCCAGTGACCGTGAGGCATTTCTTTTGTTTGAATATGCCGGGCTCTCATGAAGAGTAAGCCTAACATCTTCTTATTCAGAATCCTTTTCTCCCTGACCTGAGCTCAACGTCTAGTTTACGACCTTCATCACACCCTCTTATCCTTGAATCACTGTTGGAGCTGGTTTTCAAGACCTTCATGATCCTTGATTTTACTCTCAAATAAAGAAAAAAAGCAGCATTTTAATTTTTCTTCAAATTGAAGATCTGAAAATTAGAAGTGACTTGACTTTGCTAATTTTCCCTACACACAGGATTCCAAACTAAAAGTAAATGTTTATCTTAAAAATCTGTTACGCAAGATTTAAGGAGAACAATTTTGTAATAATTACAATAACAACCTGTATCTTATATGAAATAAATATTATTTTAACATAGTCATTGCATTGTTCAAAAGATTTCAATCTGCTGTCATGAACATATATATGTCCCTTTACTATTTATAATAATTTTAAAGTCGCATAGGTAGGTGCCTCGCAAGCTTTAAGGTTCACACAAATCACCTGGGAATGTTGTTAAAATGTTGATTCTGACTCAGTAGGTCTGGGTTGGGGCCTGAGAATCTGCATTTCTTACTCTCTCCCAGGTGAGGCTGCTGCTGCTGGTTCATGGCCCACACAGGAAATAGGGCATTTTACCTACCATTAATCATTATTTCAATTGAATTTTTAAAAACTCTCCAAAAGCTAAAACAGTGGCTGTTAATGTTTTCCTCTTGCTATTAGGATGTCTTATTTTCTTTAGAATATATTAAATACAAATTTTGTCTCCATGTAGTTATCAGTCTCTTGTTTATACTAATAGTACTTATTAGCACAGGAATCTGGAAACTTTATCTGATAAAGAAAATCTTTGTTCCAGAAATCAGGCCAGGGGCCAGAGTTTGTAAAGCTGATTTAGGTCTCCATGGCAATTTCAGAGCTTAGCCACTTTTGCTGCTAGGTAGGATAGAAAAACTCCAGAATAAATAAATCTACCAGGCAACTTCTGTTTTGGTTTTGTTCCTCAGCTTCCAGCCTGGTGGGACACAACAGCTGATCCCCACATTGCGCTCACACAGGGCCAAGGTGGACATGAAAGCCCTTTGTGGGCTAAATCCTGTTTGGCAGCTTCTTAACTCCTCCCTATTATGTGTGTGTTGTTCTATCAGAGGATTCCTCTTCCCCTTCAACAGTTTCTGATGGGATCTTCTGCCTCCTTGAACAACTTCTGAAGTTCTTGGTGCCTGTTGTCTGATCCCGGGTGTCACATGCTCATCTGTATAATCCTTCTTGTCTTCTTGAGCAGCAGTGGGAATGGCCTGGTGTTGGAACCTTTCATACGACTGGAAGGAAAGGCACCCTTACATAATAGCACGATGTCATTTTTGCATCCCTGTGGCGCCTTGATTACGTTGTTGCCCTTTCTCCTTCACCACTTGGCACTGAAGAAATAGCAGGCCACACAAAGTGCAAAAGGAATGAAAGAATGGAGTTCCTGAGTTTTTAGTTTGAAGGACACCAGTGCTGGCACAAACAACAGTTAGCAAGAATACTTAGCCAACCAAGTTTTCCCCCACAGTGTTACCAAACCAAGTGGGCTCACCTCCTTGTGAGTTAAATAAGACTCTACACCAGTGAAAGTTGTCTCACAAAGTAAAGTGTATTTGCAGCAAATAGGAGGCCATGAGGAATCATTTCCAAAGTCACGGCATCCCTGAACAAAGGGAAGCAGGAAGTTTCATTTCACTTGGGAAATGAACATTCAAAAGTGAGAGGTGGGTGTTTGCCAGCACAGACTCAGTTGGAGAACATGCTTCCACATAATGAGTCCTAAGCTCCTCCTGGAGAGATCTTTGCATTAAAAATAAGGCAAAGGTCATGGGTGTAGCTCTTGTGGTGAGGCTTGGTCAGTTTCAGGATGTTTGGTGGTTACATCTCCTTAACAGACAAAAGGAAAAGAAACAACTTGGAAAAACAATTCATTGCTTCCAAACCCACCTTTGAGTTTCTCAAGGCACCTAGTCGATGACAATAGTAGAGAGGTTAAAACCGGAGCTGGAGAAGAGCAACAGTTTGGGAATGAGAAGCAGAGAGTTGGAGACCCTTTTCACCAATTGTCACCACCCCCAAACCTCCCTGGCATGGACAAGATGGGGGGGGAACCCCATGGTAGAACCCAATTCAACTATGGCTCATGCCTCGCCTCCTGAGAGAAGCCAGGGGAGCTGGCGGTTTTGTAGAAGAGACTCCCATGTCATCAGCAAGTGTTACGAGTAAAGCAGAAAAACCCTGATTTTCCACCTGGGGTCTGGAAAATTCAGAGTGGGGGGGGGCGCAGCAGGCTTATAGGGATCTGTGAGCCAGGACAAGAGAATGCCATAGAAGAAGATGAAGCATGTACTGTCCAGCTGGGGAGTGGATGAGGTCCCAGTTACATCCTTCCTCTGAAATCCCATAGCAGAGTTGATTTTAAAAACAAAATAAATTTTAAAAAATCTGCCCAGGAAAGCTGAAACAAGACTTTGCTAAAATTTAAGAGATAATAATAGGAAGATAAACAAGAACTCTTCTTAAATCTAGACAATCTGGTTTATGATCAGTTTGTGTCTATGATCCCTATTCTTCATCCTCCACACTACAAGCATAGAGACCTTGTTTCCATGTTGACAATGCCATCTTAGACCATCACCCAGGAGCCCAGACCTGGTTCTCTATGCACCCTAACATTTATGCCTTTTCCTTTCCATTTAACTAATACCCAATCCTCTCCCTCAAGTGAAGGATACCAGGAATTACCACACATTTCAGGAGAAACATCAAGCCTCTACAGTTACCTTATGGGTAAAAAACCCCCAAAAACAAAATAAAACAAAAAATATATTAATACCATCCCTAAAGGGGACTTTCAGCCATAAGGGAAGAAATTGGGTCTCTTTTTCTTCATCAGGATTATCTCCAGGGGTAGCAAAGGAAACAGTGATTACAGGTAAGGTCATCCCCTTGATATCCTAGTAAGCCATGCCATGATGGAACAGGAAGAAATCAAACCCACTTCTGCCCAGTAATGGGGTGTGATATCTCCTAGAGACCCAGAGAAGGGAGAAGCACTGAACTGGTTAAGGAAAGTATTTGTTTCTTTAATATGAGTGTAGTCTGCATTGTTCCCTTGAAAAGTGATGTCCATCCTTGAAAACTTGTGCCTCACCTCCTGATTGAAGCCAGATGAGACCTACTTGTTCTATCAGGTCATAGACTTAAGTAAACAGGCACTCACAAACCTCTCAGAGGTGGGATTCTTGAAGGAAATCCATCTTCCTGGAGACCCACACTCACACGAGACCCAGGAGCCACCAGCATCAGAGCATTTTCTCTTTCAGACCCCCCTACCCTACTGACCCATGCCCCAAGGAACACCACCACCACTCTACACTGAGTGATGTAGACTTGAGACTTGCCTGACTGCCTAGCAGAAAGGAGATGGATTCAGGTGATGAGACCATCATGGGAATGAGGCTTTCCTATTAGGATGGATTTCCCAAAGGAAATGAGTAGAGATTCACTTGAAGTGAATTGAAGGAGGGACCTCAATAAAAAGCCAAGGGCAAGAGGAATGATTTTGGCACTGAGGAGTTCCCATGAAGGGACATTTCGTGAAGGACCTAATTCTTTAAGTGATTTCTCTTTTAGAATCTGGGGAAAGACAAGTTGTCAAAAACTTTAGCTATTCCCTCCTGCACTGAAATCTCCTTTTGAATTTATTCCAACTCCTGAGTTAACTAAATTAGAGGATCCCTGCCCAGTGTAGAGTTGCAGTTTTAGGGATGCTGATAGGACAGGATGGTGAAATGA
Organism: Tapirus indicus; assembly: GCA_031878705.1. NCBI lineage: Eukaryota > Metazoa > Chordata > Mammalia > Perissodactyla > Tapiridae > Tapirus > Tapirus indicus. The sequence goes on along the minus strand of CM062930.1, from coordinate 15,168,812 downwards.
GAAGGGGGAACAGTCTCTCCGCCTCTACTCACTGACCTGCTGGGAAGACAGCATCATTCTTTCAAGTGGACCGTGACTCAGAAGCTCAGGTCTTGACCAACAGTCCTGTGGGGGGTGACAGAGCTGGGAGTTGAAGGGAAAATTCCACCCCAGATCAGGGAGCTCTCCTTAGTACACAACTCAAGAATTCCAGTAAGAATAAATCAGTTGTCTATCACCACATAACAAACCACCCCAAGACATAGGGGGCTTAAAACAACAGTCAGTTATTTGTTTATTTATTACAATTGTGAGGGTTGGTTAGGCAATTTTACTGCTGGTCTCACTCGGGCTCGTTCACATGCCTGCAGACAGCTGGTGCTGGGTGTCCAAGACAGCCTCACTTACGTTTTAGGCCTGAGCTGGGATGATTGGAAGACTGGGATGGACTGGTTTCTCTCTCCACATGGTCTTTCCTCTCAGGCTACTTCACAGCATGGTGGTCAGGGAGGCATCCTCTGCTGGAGAAACCTTTTTTTTTTAGGGAGATTGGCCCTGCGCTAACATCTGTTGCCAATCTTCCTCTTTTTTCTTCCCAAAGCCCAAGTACATAGTTGTGTATCATAGTTGTAGAGTTGCAGCTCTTCTATATGGGACATCACCTCAGCATGGCTTGATGAGTGGTGAGTACGTCCACACCAAGGATCTGAACCACGGAACCCCGGGCCTCTGAAGCGGCATGTGCGAACTTAACTGCTAAGCCACTGGGCCAGCCCCAGCTGGAGAAACCTTTGAGCTGAGGTCTTCTAGAGGATTAGAAGGCAGTAGTAAGTAGGCTAATAGGAGAGAAGCTGGTAAGAGGGAGGGAAATGATTTATAAGAGGGAATTACATGTGCCAAGACCCTGTAAGTAGGAGGAAGTATGAAGGTTTCTAGAAAAAAGGGAATAAAGTCAGTTTGGTGACTGCACAGGATACAAGAGAAGAGGGACAGTGGGTGCCAGATCATGCAGGTTCAAGGAGCTAAGGGTATTTTTGTTAATCTTCATACTGAGAATAATGGGAAACCATTGAAATGTTTTAAGCATGATCCAATTTACTCTTTAAAGAAAGAGCATGGTTAGGTATGAGAGGTGTTGCAGGGGGACTAGAAGCAGGATTTCTTGACTTCTGCACTATTGACATTTTGGACTAGATAATTCTTCATTGGTGGGGGATCTGTCCTGTACATTGCAGGATGTTTAGCAGCATCCCTGACCTCTACTCACCAGATGCCAGTAGCCCCGTCCTTTCAGTTGTGACAACCAAAACCGTGTCCAGATGTTACTAGATGTCCCCTGGGGGGCCACATCACCCCTGGTTGAGAACCACTGGGCTAGAGTGAAGGCAGGACTTCTCTGGTCACTGTTACTGTCATCCAGGAGAGAAATATTCATCACTTGGACCTGAGTGTTGGAGGTGGAGCTGGGATAAGCAGATGGGGTTTGAGAGACAAGAAGATAAACTCAACAGTGTCTGGGAGGACACACCCATCGTGAGGATCCATCCTCAATTCCTTCCCCTGCTTCCCTCCTTCAACATTCCACCCACCCTGAAGAAAGAATCTGGTCTTGTTCATGTTGGGAAATACTCATAGTCAGATGGCAAAAAGATGACACATGGACCATAGAGTTCATTTTCACTCCTTTGTAGTTTGTTGATGCACTGTTCATGTAGGGTCGAAGTTTGATCACGGGATTGATTGAACATCAGCAAGGCAGGGCGTTTCCAGGCTTATTTTTGAATGAGGGAAGTCTGGAGATTTGGATAGCAAACCCTGAGAAGTGACAGCGATGGAGAGAGGGCTCTGGAATGAAGGTGTATAAGTCACTGGCAACAAACTTTACTGGTGAGGGCTGCAATTGTCTGATGTCCTAGCCATCGGCCCACCTGTGTACCGAGGCCAGCATGTTCTCCTTTTTACAGCAGTGCCCTCCTCTCCTTGGTTTTTACACAAAGACTAATCATTCTCTATCCTCTGCCTGCCTGTAAGGAAGTATTGTGAGGAATGATGAGTTCCCAACCCGAAAACACTCGGAATTCATCCTATAAAAGATCCTGCCCTTATTTCTCTACCTATAGAGTACAGTTTTCTATAAGAGAGGAAAGGTTGTGTTTTCTGCTCTTATGAAGGAAAAATAGAAACCAAAACCTCTTTCACATCAAAGTTTTGTTCTTGAGTGAAAGGCACCTCTTGAGCCTCTAGCCAAGTCCAATGAAAAGGCTTTTGTCAGGTTATCTAAAGCCATCAGAGTTCATAAAGGCTATCAGTTCATTCATGCTGAGCTTGAGAAGTGTGTCCTTTCTCTGCTTCTGAGGGACGTGCAGGGGAAACTGAATGTGAAATGTTCATTTCATTTCTACCCTACCCTCATTCTTTTTTTTCTGACTTCATGAATATAGTCACCCAGAAGGCAGTCGGTTATGTTACGATCTATTTTACTGTAGAGGTGTTATCATTAAATTCATGGCAGTATAATCACATCAAAATTTAGATAACAATATGAAGAACTGAAAATCAGTTCTCCTCTTCACGGTCAGAAGGCTAGTGCCCTTCCATTGACCTCCTGACTTCTTGGACAAAAGTGACCATGGATTATTACCATAAGCAACACAGCCAGGAGCCAGAACACAGTCCTACCCATTCTCACTTAAAAGTGAAGAAAAGACTCTTTTTTACAGTAAATTCCAATTAATGAATGTAGAAGGGATGGCAGAAATTAGAAAATCACCATGTGGCAATCATCAGAGTAATGATAGTCACAGGCAAGAATAAATACTAAAATTAGTAGGCAAAAATATGATGAGAAATAGGATATTTGCATACATTCCCGCAAGACCCTTCCTAAGTTCAAAGGGAAAGTAGTAAATTTACAGTGGAGAAAACTGTGATGGATTTAATATCACCAGTATTGAAACATAACTACATCATGTATCTCCAGATTAAACATTGTTTCTGGATGAGATTAGCATTTGAATTGGTGGACTCAGTAAAGTAGATTGCCCTCTCCAATGTGGGTGGGCATCATCCAACCTCTTAAGGGCTGGAATAGAAGAAGAGGTAGAGGATGGAGGAATTCACTCCTTTTCCCCCCACTTCACTGTTTGAGTTGGACATCTCATCTAATCTTCTGCCCTCAGACTGGGATTCACACCATCAACTCCCCTGGTTCTCAGGCCTTTAGACTTGGACTGAATTACACCACTGGGTTTCCTGGGTCTTCAGCCTGTAGACAGCAAATTGTGAAAGGGAACCCTGACTAATACATATGATAAACTGAGAAGAACACAACATCATTTCGGTGATATTCTTGCCAAAAGTGCATAACCTGAATTTAATCATGAGAAGAGATTAGATAAGCCCCAAAGTCACCAATGACCTTCATGTTGCCAAATTCAAAAATCACTCCAGGTTTTATTCAACCTATTGGTATTACAGAATATTGTTGAACATCTATTTTTAAATCACCTTCTTCTCTTGCTCTCTAGGGTGTAACTCTCTTTTGGTTCTCCTCCTACCTTACAGTTAGCTACCTCTTCTGATTTTTTTTTCATCTTCCTAACCATGGAATTTTTCTTTTCATCTATACTGACCCCCAAGGTGATCTCATTCATTCCCATGACTTTGCATCTGCAGGAGTGCTGGCAATTACAGTCTCATTCTAGCCAGCAGGAATAAAAAAGGGAAGGATAAGACCCCCTACACAAACATTCTTAAATGTAGTACATAACTCTTCCACTTATATTCCATTAGCCAGAATTTAGTCATGTGGCCACTCTTAGCTGTAAGGAAGGGTGGCCACATGCCAAGCAGCAAATAAGGGTTCTATTATTATGGAACAAGAGAAGAACAGACATTAGGAAATAACTAATAGACTCTTCTGTAGGTGACAAATCTAATCACACCCCCAGTTTAGCCAGCACAGAAGTCAGATGGATCTAGAGTAAAAATAGTGGATTATTATAAGTTAATCAGATGGTAACTCTAATTACAGCTGCTGTTCTAGATAGAATTCTTTCCTAGAGAAAGTCAACACAGCATCTGGTACTTGGCAGGAGCTATTAAGCTGGCAAGTTCACTCCTCTATTCCAATAAACAGAGAACATAAAAGGCAGTTGGATCTTATCTGACAAGAGCATAGCATGCCTTCATAATTTCAATGTAGGATAACATAAATTTCTGGCATTGTGACACGATTTAGTCTGCAGTAACTCATCATCTCATTATTACATATGGTATTAGTCTGGTCCACTACATGGATAACATTATGCTGGTAGGACCTGGAGAGCAGGAAGTAGCAGGCTTTGCACAAAATGCTCATATTAGGGAGAAGTGAACCACTTTGGTGTATCAGCCACATCAGGGATAGGACCAAATGAGTTGGTGGGAAATCCTCCTTGTGGGAAAAGTTTGAGTGATACATACATATCATTACTCACTTTGCCTGGAAGGCATGGCCTGAGAAAGATGACCTGAGAAAAAGGTCTACGCCATTTCTCTTCCTCCCTCCCTTTCTTCCTTTCCTCCTTCCTTCCTTCCTTTTTCCCTCCCTCCCATCCTTCTTTTCTTCCTCCCTCCCTTCCTTCCTTTTTCTATCTATCTTATATATCTTTATTTTCTATCTGCCTACCTATCAATCTATCATGGCTAAATTTTCAGCTGGATGGTAGGAATTAATGGTTGGAAGACTTGTAACAAGTTATAGGGAAGAGATATACGGATGGATGGATCTTTTGGGTAGTCCCTCAGTGAGATGATGTTTTTGTCTCATGTGAATGCCCACTGGAAGCCCCTCACTGTTAAGGATGTTTTCAGATCAGGTATTCCCACTCCACGACAGCTGTTTGCTCAGCCACTTCCAGACTCGCTCAATGAGTTCATGAACAAAGTGGCAAAGGTGTTAGGGATGGAAGCTGTGCCTGGATTCAGTAACACAGATTTCTTCTCACCAAGCTAAGCTGGCTGTCACTACTGAGTGTCCAACTTGCCCACAGCAGCAGCAACCAATTCTGAGACATCAATGTAGTACTGTATGCAAAGTCACCCAAACCACCTCATGGCATGTTGATGCTTTGGACCCTTCCATCGTAGCTAGGGCAGCAACTTGTCCTCAGTGGAAGAGACATGTTCTGGATTTGGATTTGATTTCCCTGTGCACCATACTTCTGCCAGCCCCACTATCTATGGGACTTACTAAATGCCTTATTCAAGGTGATGTATTCCATTCCAAAATTGATTCTGATCAAGAAACTCATTGATCACAAAAGAAGTGATGCAATGAACTGATGCCCTTTGGATTCACTGGTCTTACCATGATCCCCATCACCAAGTGGCAGCTGGACATAAAGAATAGGCTACTGAAAACTCAGTTACATCCTCAGCGGGGAGACACCTTACCCAGCTCTGTTGCACTTAACCACGTGCATGAGCGATGGCCTGCAAATTCTCTACATCAGTTTCACTAGATTAGGTCTAATTGGCCCACAGCCCTGACCTCCTTACTACACAGTTTCTTCTGGTTTCACACCACCATCACCCAGACTTTTTTTTTCCACCCGGTGGTTTTGCTTCCTCCTAGAAGGAGCACCTTCATCTATATTTCTACCTCCCCCTTCACCTGCATGCTGAGAACTGCTGCTGCTTCTAGCCTCCAGAACTGTGAGAGAATAAATTTCTTCTATGGATGGTTGTTACACACCACCCAGTTTGTGGTACTTCATTACAGCAGCCCTAGAAAATTAATATAGCCATATACATTCATTCATTTTAGAAATATTTGTTGAGCACCTACTATGTACCAAGCACTCTTAAAGACACTGGGGATACAGAAATAAACAAAATAAATAGGATCCTTGTTCTTATGAAGGTTCTAGCTTAGTAGAGGAAGACATATAAACAAGTAGACAAACAATAACTTCAGATAATGGGGAGGGCTATGAAATAAATACAATAAGTAGGATAGAGTCTCTCCTTATAAGGACACCAGTCATTGGATTTAGGGGCCACTCTAATCATGTATGACCTCATCTGAACTTGATTATATCTGCATAGACCATATTTCCAAATAAGGTCACATTTGCAGGTGTGGGTATTGGTGTTTGAACTTCAATGTATCTTTTAGGGGGCACAGTTCAACCCACAACAGATCACAACTGGGAGGGATGGCATCTCTGTAGAGACAATAGGTAAACTAAGACCCAAATGATAAGCCATGCTAGGCAATACTACTGTAGTTTACAAACAAAGTTTAATAGCTCTCATAAACAAACAAATCCAGTGTGAACTAATGGGTTTTCATTGGTGGAATGAATATCTTATAATTGGCATACTGGTGAATCAGTGGTATTCAAGATCACGGCTAGACTAAAATATTTTAGATAGCATCATGTAAAACTTACATGACCAGGATACAAATAAGACTTTGAAAGACTTCTGCTTCTTTTCTTTAGAAGTGGATCCCAAGGCCTGGTTCTGAAATGGTCCTATGTGTCCAGCCATGATTTCAGAGAATTTTGATTGCTAATGGGTTAACCAAATCTTGCCTCTAAATTGCTGTATCTGTCTCAAGTCAACCTTTCAATTAAGGGTTAGTCAGAGCACATACTAGGACAGAGAGCTGGGACTTCATGGAGTTTACAGAATGAGTTAGATGAACTGTGTTTATGCTTGCTTGCTCATAAATGTTTGCCTAATAAGTGACTCTATATGTGACAGAATTCCTTCTGAAATCAGCTCACATTAAGATTAAGTAGCAAGGTTGTGGGGGAGTAGTTAGCCTTCCTCTACTTCTTAAATGTTGGCAGCTACAGAATCTACCAAAAAGAATCTGTTAGCTGTGCACAACCAAACTGCCTTGGTCAGTTCTCAGTACCAAGGAAACAGTGAAAGACGAGGTATAGATCATCACCGAGACTGCATTCTAGAGGCTCCATAGGCTCTGACCACAGTCTCCACTCTGAACTCTCTGATTTGGGCCTGATTCTGACCATGTCTGATCTCAGCCTGGACCTACACTTTCTGCTTTTCTCCTGGCCCCTTTGATTGATGCCTTGGGTTGCATTGTCTGTCCTTCCTCTATTTCAGATTCCTTCCAGATGTTGCCTCCTGGTGAATCCTTGGCTCCAGGTGCTGCTGCTGAATTTAAGTTCTATCCACCCAGGGGCTCAGCCCAGGTCCCAGGAACCCTGCCTGGGATGAGTGCCCCACCTTCTCTTTTCTGGTCAGATCATTTGGACATTTTTTTACAGAGTCATAGGAAACCTTCAAGCTTCTATCTGAATTGTTATATATCCCACATTAATAGCACATTATGACACATTTACTAACTTGCACTTAAAATTGAATTGAGAAAACCAAGACGGACTGACTATAAATTGTAGGTGTCAAAAGCTTACTGAGGAAGGCATAGATTGAATGGCACCATGACCTATGGCTGCATGTTGGGATCTGAATGGTTAAGCTTAGTCTGGGCCAAGCACTCACTCTCTCAGCTGTGAGAGTCCATACTTTGCTGTGGAGCTCACCTCGCTTGGAATTTGGAATTGAGTCAGAGATTTACTCAGTTGAGTCAGAAAATTGAGTCAGAAATCCCAAAAAGAGGCTCCTCCAGCAAGATCTACTTTGTGTTTCCCTTTGAAAATTCAAAGGTAAGGATGACTTAGCAAAAATGTTTTGATTAAGAGGAACTTTTTTTTTAGTAACAGTGATCAGGATTTATTGATTTATAGTGCAATTATAGATTTAAATCAGTCCTCTACAAAGTATCAGCTGAAAGCCAACACCCTTCAATGAAAACAAGCCATAGCCTGATATCAAATATGTAAATGGGGATATAAAGTAGAAAGAACATTGCTAAGATGTAGGCAAAACTATCTTGCAGATTCCACGAACTGTGGATTCTTCAATACCTGAAAATACAACTAGGTGGACCTGTGTCACTAAAGGGGCCAATGAGAGGTCCTCGAGGCTGGGATTAACCCTAGGTTGAGGACTAAGGAAATGCTCACAAAGGCCACAGAGTGAAACCTGATTCCTCCTGTTTGGAAAGTCCCCTGTCTTTTTTTTTTTTTTTTTCCTTTTTATTGATGTCTTAATAGTTTATAACATTGTGGGGTTTTAGTTGTACATTATTATTTGTGTGCCACCATATGCATGCATTTCTTCACCCCTTGTGCCCACCTCCCACCCCCCTTCCCCTGGTAACCACCAACCAAGTTCTCTCTGTCCTTGTGTTAGTTTATGTTCCACATATGAGTGAGATCATGTGGTGTTTGTCCTTCTCTCTCTGGCTAACTTCACTTAACATAATACCCTCTAGTTCCATCCATGTTGTTGCAAATGGGACAATTCTGTCTTTTTTATGACTGAGTAGTATTCCATTGTATATATATACCACATCTTCTTTATCCAATCATCAGTTAAGGGACACTTGGGTTACTTCCACTTCTTGACTATAGTGAAGAATGCTGCAATGAACATAGGGGTGCATAAGCCTCTTGTGATGGTTGATTTCATGTCTGTTGGGTAGATGCCCAATAGTGGGATAGCTGGATCATAAGGTATTTCTATTTTAAATTTTTTGAAGACTCTCCATACTTTTTTCCATAGAGGCTGACCAGTTTGCATTCCCACCAGCAGTGAATGAAGGTTCTCGTTTCTCCACAACCTCTCCAGCATTTGTTGTTATTTGTCTTTGTGATTATAGCCATTCTAACGAGTGTAAGGTGATATCTTACTGTAGTTTTGATTTGCATTTCCCTGATGATTAGTGATGTTGAACATCTTTTCATGTGTCTATTGGCCATCTGTATCTCTTCCTTGGAAAAATGTCTGTTCATATCCTCTGCCCATTTTTTGATCGGGTTGTTTGTTTTTTTGTTGCTCAGTTGTATGAGTTCTTTATATATTACAGATCTTAATCCCTTGTTGGACAAACGATTTGCGAATATTTTCTCCCAGCTGGTGGGTTCTCTATTCATTTTATCCTGGTTTCATTTGCCTTGTAGAAGCTCTATAGTCTGATGAAGTCCCACTTGTTTATTTTTTCTTTTGTTTCCCTTGTCCAAGTAGACATGGAATCCAAAGGATCCCTGTATGACTGATGTTAGTTAGTGTCCTGCCTATATTTTCTTCCAGGAGTTTTATAGTTTCAGGTCTCACTTTCAGGTCCTTAATCCATTTTGAGCTGATTTTTGTGTATGGTAATAGAAGATGATCTACTTTCATTCTTTTGCATGTGGCTGTCCAATTTTCCCAGCACCATTTATTGAAGAGACTGGAAAGTCCCCTGTCTTGATCCTCCCTTGGGGAGGTTGAAAGGCTTGCCATCCAAGTCCTGTTGTGTGTTTGCCTTTCTCCCACTGGTCTCTGGTGAAATCAAGGACAGCCCCAGAAGTGCCAAGACTTTACAAGAAGGCAGTTTGAAGGAGGGTGCAGTGGGGAGGGAGGGGACCACATTTTGCCTGGGCAATAATAGAAGGGTTTATAGAATTATTGGTTGCAATAAGGGTCCCAGAGAGAGTGACCATGTGGGGTCTCACCTGAGAATTGAGTCATGTCCTGGAATGTCTAGGTGGAGGTGGTAGAAGTGGTGGGGAGGGAGTGGTTGGGAGGGGCCTGAAGTGCCTCAAGGAAGGGTAGAGAACAGAGTAAGAGACACCGATCACTGGCCCCAGAGATAAAGCACTGAGGGACAAAGGCCATCCCTTAGTTTCCTATGCAGGATACTGCATGGGGAAGTTTGCTCTTCTGGGAGAGAGAATCCAGGTGTACAAACCATGTCTGGATGAAGAGGGAGATGTGGAATGCAGCATGGTAGGGTCATGCAATGCAGGTGGTACACCAGCCCAGCTGTTAGTACCTCTGTCTGGTTCCTAGGAGGCCACATTGTCCTTGAAAATAAAGCTTTGCACTGCTTGAAAGCACCAGCCCATCATCTCCTGTGTGACTTCTGGCAGAGTGTCTAATGCAGTGACAGGGGGGTGATTCTCCCCACCCCCTGTTTTTCCTGGAGCTTTTGTCCTAGAAGGACAACAAACACATCTCTGGCAAGAGGCAAGACACCAGTACAAGACCCCTGAGAGGCACGTGGTGTTAGTAGCTGACTCGTCCTAAGTTGGATTGTAGGATATTTGCTTTAGCTTTGCCATTTGTAGTTTCCTGGGATGGGAAGCCACAGACTTCTTCCCTGAAATCTCTGCAAAGGTGGTTTGGCATCATGGAAACACTTTGTAGTCAAACAATCCCATTTTTCCCCTTGCTGAACCAGCTCTGTGAATTCTAACAGAATTTGCCAATAAATGCACTTTGCCTTAATTATTAAGTTTCTACAATTTGGGTCACTAAGTAATTTATAGAGTTAAACACAGCATCATAGGAAACTGGACGTTTAGAAATGATCTTATAGTCATAGCTTGATTAGTATTTTTCACAAAATTATCTCATTGGACCTCAAAACAATTTATAAGATGTTAGAAAGAGAATGCAAGAATGATGTTTGGTTAAAGGTTTAAGAATTTTATTGATCTTCTCAAAGAACCAGCTTTGATTTTCACTGTTGTTTTCCTGTTGGCTATTTCATCAGCTTAGACTTTGATCTTTATTATTTCCTTTCTTGCTGACTCTGGGTTTGATTGTTTTACCTTTTCTAGTTTCTTAAGGGAAAAGCTGAGGCCAATGATTTGAGATCTTTTTATCCTTTTCTAATACAGGCATTTAGCGCTGTAACTTCTCCCTGAATACTGCTTCACTGGCATTCCACAAATTCCAATTTGTTCTGTTTTCATTTTCAATCGGCTCAAAATATTTTCTAATTTTCCTTTTGATTTCTTCTTTGACTCATTGGTTATTTAGAAGTGTATTATTTCATTTGCAAATATTTGGAGATTTTCCAGATATCTTTCTGTTATTGATTTCTAATTTAATTCCATTGTGGTCAGAGAACATTCTTGATATGATTGGAATCCTTTCGAATTTATTGAGACTTGTTTTACAGTCTAGAATATGGTCTAGCTTGGTAAATGTTCTGTGGGGTTCTATAAATTTGTCAATGAGGTCAAGGTGGCTAATCATGTTGTTCAAGTCTCTATAACATTGCTGATCTACTTGTTCTTTCAGTTGTTGAGAGGGGCGTTTGAAATCTTTGACAATAATTGTGAATTTATCTTGTGGATTTACCTATTTTTCTTTGCAGTTCTATTAGTTTTTGCTTCATGTATTTTGAAGCTCTATCTTGTGGAGCATAAATATTAAAGATCGTTCGTTCCTTTTGATCAGTTGGCCCTCTCATCTTTAACCCTGGTAATATTCTTTGCTCTAATATCAATATTACTCTAACTCCAGCATTCTTTTGACTAGTATTAGCATAGTATATCTTTTTTCATCCTTTTACTTTTAACCTGTTATTGTCTTTATATTTAAAGTGTGTTTTGTTTCTTATAGGGAGCACAGGGTTGTTTTTTTTTAAATTCAATCTGACAATCTCTGGCTTTTAATTGGGGATGTTTAGACCAGTTGCATTTAACGTGATTATTGATATGATTAGTTTTGAGTCTAATCATCTTGTTATTTGTTTTCTATTTGTCCCACCTTTTTTTCCTGTTTCCTATTTTTTCTGCCTTGTTTTGTACTGAGTATTTTTTTATGATTCTAGTTTGTTTGCTTTGTGGGATTATTTGCAATACCTCTTTGTTTTATTATTTTAGTGGTTGCTTAAGAGTTGATAGTATAAACCTTTAACTTATCATTTTCTATCTTCAAGGGGTATTATACCACTTGACATACAGTATAAGAATATTCTAATTGTATATTTCCATTTCTCCTGTCCCCAATTTTTTGCTATTGTTGTCATACATTTTAGTTATACATATGTTATAGATCCCATAATACATTGATATTATTTCTGTTTCAACAGTCAACTATCTTTTGAAGAGATTTAAATACTAAGAAAAACCTTTGTTATTTATTACTTGGTGTCGTTTAGTACTGAGTATATATTTACCCATGTAGTTACCATTTCCTGTGCTTTTCATTCCTTTGTGTAGATCCAGATTTCCGTCTGATAAATATCTTCCTTATGCATGAAGGACTTTGTGTAACATTTTTGTAGTGTGAGTCTGCTCGTGATGAATTCTTTCAGCTTTTGTATATAAGAAAAAAATTTTTATTTTGACTTTGTTTTTTTATGTTGTAAAATTCTTATAAATTTGATGGAACAAAGTTCATGTGCTTCAGAGCAGGATATACCCCAGCTAAAAGGGAAATTGGAAAGAGAAGCTCTTGCAAGAGTGACTCAAAAGCTTTTTTATACCACAAATTCATTGAGGCATAATTTATATATCATATAATTCATCCATTTCAAGTGTACAATTCATGATTTTTGATAAATGTACCAAGTTCTTTTCTTTTTCATTTTTAGAAGATATTTTTACTAGCTTCTAGTAAAATTCTAGTTTCACAGGTTTTTTTCTTTCAATACTTTAATGATTCTGCACCAATGACTTCTTACTTGCATTTGTTTCTAACAAAAAATCTGTTGTCATTGTGATCTTAGTTCTTCTGTACTTAACATATCTTTTTTCTCCTTTTTTCCTCAGGATGTATTTAAGGTTTCCTCTTTGTCACTGATTTTGAGCAATTTTATTGTGATGCACTTTGATATAGTTTTCTTCATGTTTCTTGTGGTTGGGGTTCATTGCACATTTTGGATCCATGGGTTTAAATTTTTCATCAAATTTGGAATTTTTTTTCTTCCAATATTTTTCCCCTTTCCCCATTCAAGGACTCCAACTACATATATATTAGGCTGTTTGAAGTTGTCCCACAGCTTACTGATGCTGTTTGCTTTTTTTAAATTTCCTTTTTATCTATATATTCTGTTTTGGATAGTTTGTTTTGCTATGTCTTCAAGTTCCCTAATCTTTTCTTCTACAATGTCTAAGCTGCCTAATCTGATTATTTTTCACTTCATAAATTGCAGTTTAATCACTAGGGTTCAATTTGAGTCTTTTTATATCTTTTATGTCTTTATTTAACCTTTCAAACATATGGGAAATAGTTATAATAAATGCTGTAATGTCTTTGTCTGATTCTAACATCTGTTTTAGTTTTAGGTTAGTTTCAATTAATTGATTATTCTCCTCATTATAGGTTGTATTTCCTATGGCTTTGAATATATTTTTCTATAATCTTTCATTGGATGTCAGCCATTGTGAAATTTACCTTGTTGCAGGCTGGATACTTTTGTAATCCTATAAATATTCTTGAGCTTTATTTTGTGTTGCATTGCTTGGAAATTTGATTCTTTAGGGTCTTGATTTTATAATTTATTAGGAAGGTCTGAAGGAGTGCTTAGTCAAGAGCTAATTATTTCCCATTACTGAGGCAAGATCTTCCTGAGTATTCTACCCTGTGCCCATGAATTATGAGTTTCAGTCTGGCCAGTGACAACAGACATGATTCCTGGCCCTGTGTCAGCGCCAAGGCTCGTTCCCTGTTATTCTTTCAGATGATTCTTGCTTAAGCCCAGGTTTCCTCACACGCATGTGCTGATCAGTATTTGGATGAATTCTTGAGGGATTCTCTCTCTGTGCAGCTCTCTAGTCACCTTGGTCTCCCAGGACCATTGGCTCCATGTCCTCGACTCAGAGTCCAGTGGGCTCTGCCTGGGTGCCCACTCCCTGTACCATGGCCCGGAAACTATTTCAAGGCAGTAAGCTGGATCAGTTGTTGGACTCACCTTGTTGGTTTCCTGTCTCTCAGGATCACTGCCCTTCATTGCCTGATGTCCAGTGTCTTAAATTTTCATGTATATTCTTCTGATTTTGTTGTTGTTGTTGTTCTTTCAAGTAGGAGAGTAAGTCCAGTTCCTGTGTTTCATCTTGACAGAAAGCAGGAATCTGTCAGTTACTTTTTTTTTTTTTTTTTTGGTGAGGAAGATTCTCCCTGAGCTAACATCTGTGTGAGTCTTCCTCTATTTTGTATGTGGGATGCATCCATAGCATGGCTGATGCGTGGAGTAGGTCTGCACCAGGGATCCAAACGTGCAAACCCGGGCCACCGAAGCAGAGCGCACAGAACTTTAACCACTTGGCCCTGGGGCCGGGCCCCCTGTCAGTTGCATTTTCAGAAATTAAATTTTATTCAAAGGCAGTAATAGGGAAAAATTAGATGAATCTTCCCCAGAACACTTTTGGGTATTTTTAGAACACCCTCCACCAACACCCCTTTCTCTAATTTTAAAGTAATTCTTAGGATTGCTAGGGATCTGAATAGAAATGTGCGATGAAAAGGTAAACAGTATAAACATTTTCCCTAACTAGGCATCTTTCATTATTATTTAGGGATGATTCCTTATCAAAAATAAGATTGCTCTACAGGCTGGCCTGGTGACGTAGTGAAGTTTGCATGGTCTACTTCAGTGGCCCGGGGTTCGCAGGTTCAAATCCCAGGCATGGACCTGCACACTGCTTGTCAAGCCATGCTGTGGCAGGCATCTCACATATAAAGTAGAGGAAGATGGGCATGGATGTTAGCCCAGGGCCAATCTTCCTCAGTAAAAAGAGGAAGATTGGCAACAGATGTTAGCTCAGGGCTAATCTTCCTCACCAAAAATAAATAAATAAATAAGATCGCTCTTGTGGACTCATTCTCCCTCTCCTAGAGTTTCAGAAGCAGAAAACCATCCCCACTCTCACCCATCAGCTGCAGGAAGCACACATGACTGAATTTATCTATAAGAATGTTCCAGTAGGTCCAGATAATATCCCACGGCAGGAACATGGCCAGAAGAGACTTTGACAGCTGTGTGTTCTGAAGCCTCAGATACTGCATGTGGGTGCAGAGGAGGGCAAGCAAACAAGGAGCGACTCACTGGTCCAGAGATGCTGCTGTTGGTGTGCATTAGGTTTGGAGTCAAGAGACCTGTATCACTGGTGCATCTTTTTTGACCTTATCCTTGTTAAGTACATATGAAAATGTAAATGAATTTATTAGGCCACAAAAGAATTGATATCATATAGAAAACTTTTGTTGACCATGATGCAGTAAAATTAAAAATACATTGCAAAGAAATACCTCCAAAGGCCTATATTGGGAAACCAAAGCTGGTTCTTTGGAAAGGATAATAGCTAGATAAAGATCTGGCAAGATTAATCAAGTTAAAAAACAGAGAAAGAGAGAGAAGGCAAAAAATTTTAAATTTAGGATTGAAAAAGGATGTTTTAAAAAATCATAATAGAACACTCTAAAGCAATTTAATGCAAATGAAAACCAGCTATATTTCAATATACATAATAAGTTTACTTCAACAATCCAAAGATGGTTTAATAACAGAAAATAATGTAATTTACCATACAACAGATACATGGGGGAAGGTGAGAGGATGGTGAAAAAGGACCAGGCAGGTTTTTGCCCTGCTGTACACAGGGTCGCTAGGAGTTAGAATCTACTCAAAGACACTAATAACAGACAATATAGCAGATATAGAGAGAAAATCTACATGATTATATTAATGGATTATAAGATTCATTTGATAACACTCAATATCAATGCCAAATTAAGTCTCCCCACTCCACCCAAAAATGTAAACTACAATTAGAAGGAAAATCCCTTAACTTACTAATGGGAAACGATAAGAAACCCATAGCAACATCATACCTAGTGATATTTAGTGGTTAGATACTAGAAAATGTCTCTTCAAAATCAGGAACTAGATAAGGATGCCCATTATCACCACTTCTACTGAATTTCTCTATCTTTCTCCTAAATAGCACAAGGGCTTTGAAATTCTTTAATTCAGAGAGGGTTTACCATTCCCTGAATATACTTACAAATATACTCTGATAAGAAAAAAAAATGCATCCAAAAGGAAGGTATTGGATCCAGAAGCAACAAAGATCAATAAATTTGTCCAACATTTTAGAATTGGGGGTGGGGACACAATTATATTACAATTTTAAAGCTTAGGGAATTTATTCAACTCATTCTTTTCCATTCAACAAACATTTGCTCATAGGCTCTCATGGGAACTGTGTGTTTAAACTCTCTGGAATAATTCTGGAATTAAGAAAATTTCCAAACATACCCAGAAGTAGAGAGAGTAGTATAATGAACCTCTAGAGAACAAACTTCAACTATTAACATTTTGTCCATCCTGTTTCATTAAACTCTCCATTTTTGCTGGGATGCCTCCAGTATGTAACACAACTCCCAGATACATGTAATTTCCCCCATAGGTACTCCAGTATGCATCTCTAAGAGATAAACACTTTAAGAAAGATATTCATAGTACCATTATCACATTTAATAAGTACCTTATCATCTAATATCCAGTCATCCTGGAGCTGACTTGGGTAGAGGGCAATACTATATATATATGTCAGTAGTACACATATATGTACTGATAGTGATATATATATCAGTACTATATTCTCAAGAATATCTTGAGAAACTTTGTCAGATGCCTGCTAAAATCTTAATACAGGATCTTGCTACAGTTTTCTTTGAATCCATCAGCCTTTATAAGCAAATGCATTTAATTTGGCATTACATTTCTTTAATTATTGAACCCAAGAGGTTGTCCCAATGATCACTACTTCCTTTTCTAAGTCTTCACAAGCCATCAGTTTAATAATGCAGTTTGGAATTTTACATGACAGCAGTTTCTGGAATGATCCATTTCTTCCTTTTGAAACATTGGATAAATAGCTTCAGTCTTATCTTGATACCACTCCTTTTCTTTGTCATTATTATGCAACAGCCTAACCAGATAGCTTTCCACCCATCATCTGAAGTCAGAAATTAAAAATAATTTTGAAGAGAGGTATGAACAATATTCCAAAAGCCCAGAATAGTGGGAGGGGCCGCCAAATGGTGGTTGTAGGCCACCAAAGTCAACTCTCCCCACCCGTCACAATTGCAGGGGGCCTGGTTCTGGTGAAAATGCTATGATACATGTTACATGACCTATACCCCACTTTAAAAGCTGAGAGAAGTAACAAATCAGTACCTCAGACCCTCTTGCCATTTCCAGTCTCACCACTCGCCATCATTGCCCTTCTGAGTAAAGCCACTCAAATATCAAGAGATATGATTTTAAACAACTTATAAGTTAGGTTAAGAAAGATTTCAGCTCTGAGATAGAACTCTGGGGAGACCTGAAAGGATTTGAGAGGAGCGTCCAAGGGCAGATACAAGGGCAGGCGGGAATAGAAGGGTTGAGATGATACAGGTCAAGGCCCAGAGGACCCTCACCCAGACTCTGTTCATCATCTTCCCTATCTCTCAGTCACGGGTTCACTCAAAAATCAGGATGCTAGTTATGTAGACATGACAAGCCTTCTCTTGGCCTCAGCCCTGCTCTGCCGGGGAGGTGAGTGAAGACTTTGCTGTGTCTCTGTTGGAAAAGTGTGGTCATAAATGCGTGGGCAGTTGCATCCCCCAGTTAGGCGTAGCCCTTGGTGATGTCTGTAGGGAGAGTCTCTTTTCTCCATTTTAGGTCTGGGAGGCATTTTGCTCCCAGGTTCCCCTGTGACCTCTACGGCAAGTTCTTAATTCATTCAATCTGCATTCCCAGGGAGCTCCCTCATGTAGCTTTTTGTCTAACCTGAGTTCTCCAAGAGATGTCCCTATACGTTGCCAAAGTCTCCCAGAGCCAACTTGGTCAAAGGCCAAAGGGACTTCAGTTAATTCCATCCTTTCCATGTTCTGGGTTTATCGTTGAAATCAAGACCTCTTTTCCACAGGGAAACTGGAAACTCTGTTATTATGAATGAAAACAGAAGTGTCTTGTTAACAACACCGGTTCTTAATTACCTGTTCTTTGTTTTATGGCTTGGCAAGCTTTCCTGGCCTAAAAGAGAGGGAAAAAAAGATGTCTTTTCAAAAGACAAAAAAAAAAAAAAAAAAAGCACTAGTGCTCTTAATCGTTTCTTTGATATATATTTGGTGTTTAATGCTGGTCTTCTTGGGCACAGAATCTGGCTTTGTGGGTCTCCTAGCCTTGAACTAGATAAACTCTAGTTTATCTACGGGGAATGCAGAAGTGATTTGAGTGGACAGAATGGTGGCTTACAACTTGTTTTCTTCCCACTATTTGGTATTTTCTCTGCCATCTATGAATCATCTGATCCAGGCTTTCTGGAGAGTCTCCACAGATTTCTTTATTTAATTGTGCTAAAATATATATTACATAAAATTTACCATCTTAACCATTTTTAGGTGCACAGTTCAGTAGTGGTAAGGACATTAACATTGTTGTGCAATCTACCTCCACAAAGCTTTTCATCTTGCAAAACTGAAACTCTATACCCATTAAACAAGAACTGCCCCCTGTCCCCCAGCCCCTGGCAACCACCAATCTACTTTCTGTCTCTGGGAATTTGACCACTCTAGGCACCTCATGTAAGTGGAATCACGCAGTGTTTGTCCTTTTGTGTCTGCCTTATTTCACTGAGCATAATGTGCTCAAGGTCCATCCATGTTGTAGTATGAGCCTCCATAGATTTTTGTGTTACCCATTTGACTCTGCCTGAGGTTTTTCCTTTTCTCCACTTCCATACAGTTGTGCTAATGAATCTGTTTAAAAATTTTATCCTTTTCCAGAAAGGAAGCAAGAGAATTGAAGATAAAAATGTATACGTGAGGGAGGAGTGAGAAAAAGAAGGCGAGTAGAGAAGGTTTGAAAACATTGCTGCAACAGCAGAAATGGGATGGAGAGGGAGGAGCAAAGCAATAGAATTGAGGGTGACAGAAAGGGACACTGGGCACCATGTCCCCAAGAAAATTCTGAGTCTTCCTCATCACCTGTCCTGCCTCCGAGCAGTCTGAAGAGTGGAATCCCCACCCCTTGATGCCACTGTGCTTCTAGAATGATCTTTTGAACAACTGGGCTAGAAATAAATCAGAACTCACATCCTGGAGTCCTTCTAGCATAGCAAGACAGGCAAGTGTCTTCCCCAAACTGCCCAGTACATCCCCTGATGTGATCCAATTCCACATTCTCATTGCTCCAAATCCACCCATTGAGTTCCCTGGAATACCTGCTCAGTATCCAGTGAACATCCACACAATCCCACCTTTTCTCCCACAGAGCCCCCTACCTCCTTTCCCAAACAGGTGCTTCCCCCGTAATCCTCTCCAGAGATTCTCTTTATTTTCACACACACCACTCATCTCAGATCCCACAGTGGACTCGGTGCCCTTTCTCCCAGCCTTCCAGACCTCTCTCCCTTTCCTTATATCCCACTCACCGAGGAGGAAATTCCTGGCTTAGTCTTTCCACCCTAATTTCTGTCACCATTTGCGCGCTGGCCTCTCCTTTTCTTAACCACCTCATCTACAAGAAACTTGTCCTCCACTCCGTCCATCTCAGCCACCCCATCCCAATGCCAAACCCTGGATCTTGTCATCACCAGAAAGTGCCGCCCCCAAAATCTCCAACATCCCCTTTTCCAATCCCTTCCATTTATTAGTTCCAGCACGCCCACGAAAACAACATTTGGCCTTATTGAGACCCCTTTCCATGGATCCCGTCATCTCAGGTCTGCACTGTCCAGCCAGGACTCCAGGGCCCAGAATCATATCACTCCCTGGCAAACACCAGCAGTTTCCTCTCTTTCCCTCACCTGTATTATCTGGAAAAAACCCATCCTAGATAGTGGCAGCCCTACCTTCTCCATGCCTGTAGCTAGGCATTACTAAAGAATTCACCCATCTGGGCAGACTGATCTTATTTAGCGACATGATCACAAACTTGAAATGGACTTTAAGAAGCCAGAAATTGCTTCATGGATAGGTTCACTCTCCCACTCCCTAAAATAACTAGCTCAGGCCTTTTTTTCTTTCCTCAAGCCTCCACATACCCCCCTGCCTCCCCAGTCATGTCTGCAAATCACTTTTTAGAACTTCGATATAATTACTGTGATCTTATTTGTGTGCCGGTCAGTTTAAGCTTTCATTCTAAGTCTGGTCAGTAACATGCCATCTCACATGGTCCAGGGGCCCGGCCCTGGGAATGGTGGGCATGGGGAGACCTGTGGGTTGTGGCGAAGAGGGAGCACATGCAGGAGCCAACGTACACAATCACGTGGTCTGCTGGAAGCAGGTACAGTCTCAGAACCTCAAAGCCCTGCCAGGGCCATCATCACACCCCTCGTGCTGCTGATGTTTACAGTGGAGTGGATCCATCTTTCACCTGGAGAATTTTCATCCTTGGGCCTTCCCACCCTCTATCTCTCTCCATAAGTTCCTCTGTATGGCCTTCGTACCGATCAAAAGGTTTAGGAGAACCAATGAAGCAGAGACCCATGTCTTTGCAGATAAATGAAGGTTGCATTAGTTTCCTAGCACCTGCTGTAAAAAGTACCAAAAACTTGGATGGCTTAAAACAACAGACGTTTATTTTCTTATAGTTCTGGAGGCTAGTGGTCTGAAATCAATGTGTCAGCAGGGCCACCACACTCCCTTCCTTGCCTCCTCTAGTTTCTGGTTGCCCCAGGTGTTCCCTGACTTGTGGATGCATCTCTCCAGTCCCTGCCTCCATCTTCATGTGGTCAACATCGTCCTGTGTGTCTTTATTTCATCATATTGGATTAGGGTCCCCCTCTATTCCAGCATGACCTCATCTTAACTAATTATATCTGCAACTACCTTATTTCCAAATAAGGTCACATTCTGAGGTAATGGGCTTTTGGACTTCAACATATCTTTTAGGGAACACAAGTTTAACCCATTACAAAGGCAAATACACTATTGAAGTGCATTTGCTTATTCAGCTAAAGCCGTGGAAAGACACAAAGATGGATTTACCATTATTCCTGAACTGGGTGGAGTTCAGGTGAATCAATAGAGTAGAATTTGGTGAAACTCTTCAGTAAATCTCTGGAGATCCTAATAACCTCTTTGGGGTTTCTTCTGATATCTACCACTGAGATCAAATGTTCCTTACATTTCTAAGGGTGAAATCCAAGGGGAGAGTTATAGATCCATTGGACATCTAGATAAAATGGGTAATGATATTATGGAACAATTAGGCTATGTATCTTTTAGCAATTACTTAGAAATATACCAAATATAATTTGTGGCAGACATCCCACTGGGGTGTTATTAAATGTTATCATGGAGTTCTAGAAGAATGGGATGAATATGAGCATCTCTTTCTTGATGTCAGGCAAGCCCATGTAGAAACTGGCAATACAGTTCTGTGAGTGGTGCTTAACGGGTTTCAGAACTCAAAAACAAAAAGGCCCAGTCCAGGGTTTCCAGCATTATATTAGAGAGGGCCATACCCCAGGGGTAGCCACAACAAATCTTTGTATTGTTCCTATCTCAGTCCAGAACTGACCTTTCCCTTATTAATATATTGGGTGTCAAGAAATGGGTTTTTATTGGCAAAACTATTGGCCCGTTAATTACAGTGATGGATGTTAGAAAGGACTACTTCTTGGGAACATTAAAGGTATTCAAGATGTGTGGACCAGTTAAAATATTTGGAAAACACCCCCCCCCCATCTCTCCGCCTTGTGTGAACACAGGAAAAGTACCCACTGCAGCCTCCAGCCTGCACCTCTTACAGGTGGAGCTCATGGCTTCCTGTGTCCAGGCATTGGTTTAGGAGGATTTCTGATTGTCTGAGACCAAAGAGAAGGCACAGAATATTGCCTTGGGAAAGTTGCCCAAGTGAATCCTTTGTAGAGTTGGAAAGTGTAGGTTGGAATTCCTATGTATCAGTCAGCCTTAGCTAGCTTATGCTATGGTAAAAACAGTCCTGGACTCTCAGTGGCTTACAATAACCAAAGCTTATAGCATATTGGCTGCAGGTCAGCTGAGGCCTGCTCTATATCCTCCTCATTCCACAAGCCTGAGTGAGCAGCCCCTCTCTGAGCTAGACTGGTCTCAAGGCAGAGGGCAAAGAATGATGGTAGAACCTAAGGAAGAATCTTAAAACCTCTACTTGGATGTGACACACATCACTTCCAGTCACAGTTCATTGTTTAAAGCAAACCAGATGGCCAAGCCTGAGGTTGCTGAGCCAGCAGCAAGGAACATGGAGAAAAATACAACCTATTAGTCCTACAAGGTCGGAGAGCTGGGAGTGGATTGAGCCTGCAGAACTGGTTGCATGACACGTGTTGTGCCTGCTTTGCTAATAACTGGTTGCCTAATAAATACCTGTATGTGAAGCTTCTTTTATTCTAACTTTGTAGAGAGGCTGCGGGGGGAGTCTGGCTACCCCTGACCTTGTGTAATTTCTTTGACAGCTATGCTTACCTAGCAAAAAGAACCTAAGTTGTGCACATCCCTTCCCCAGATTCCCTGACAAACCCAATGGCTCCACAACAGCTCCCAATAGGAATCTCATCCCTTCGAACCTTTTTGAAGTTTGGCTTCTGCAGTTTTCCCCAATCTCTCTTCTGCATCATCAAACTCTTCCTTTTTACTGAATCTTTCCCATCAGCACATAAACATGCAGAACTATTTTTCATCTTAAAAACAAAAACATCGACTTTGAAGGCATTATGGTAAGTGAACTAAGTCAGACAGAGAAAGATAAATGCCTTATGATCTCACTTATATGTGGAATCTAAAAAACAACAACAACAACAACTCATAAGATACAGACAATAGATTGGTGACTGCCAGAGGTGGGGGTGTGTGGGAGGGTGGACAAAATGGGTGAAGGGGGTCAAAAGACACAAACTTCCAGTTATAAAATAAGTCCTGGGGATGTAATGTCCAGCATGGTGACTATAGTTAACAATGCTATATCGTGTATTTGAAAGCTGCTAAGAGAGTAGATCTTACAAGTTCTTATCACAAGAAAAGAAAATTTTAACTATGTGTGGTGATGGCTGTTAACTAGACTTATTGTGATCATTTTGCAATATCTACAAATATCGAATCATTATGTTGTACACCTGAAACTAATATAATGTTATATGTCAATTATATCTCAATTAAAAAACAAAACAAAATTCTTTTAAACACACAACCCCCTTTGGTCACTGCTTTATGTCTGTTTCTTTTCCCAGAAAAGCATTTCAACAAAATTGTCTACACCTACTCTTTGTACTTCTTCAACTTCTAGTCATTCACCACCAACTCATCTCCATCTGCCTTCCACCTCCGCAAGCCACAGAACCCACAGTTGAAGATGTTGACGCTAAATTACCAGTAACCATTCTATAGATAAGAGAGATAAGGTGAGTTTTACTTGAGCCAGAGTGAGGATTATAACCCAGGAAGGCCTTTTCCAGAAAGGAAGAAAGTGTTCCAGAGAAGTGTGGTTTTCAGGACAGCCTTATACCTTTTAGAACAAAGAATGTATATTAAACACACCCAGGATACATATTCATCAAAGTTTCAAAGAGGTATTCAGTTGCAAATTAGCAGGTCAACATGACCCTGACGGCAGGAAAGGGAACTTATTTTAGGAGTACTAATATGGGGTTTGTTACTTATAGAGCATTACCATAGGGTGTTACTGGCTTTGTAGGCGGGGAAGTGTGCATTCTTACTTTAATGGTTAAAGCAGATGTACAATGGACGTTCGATAGGCTGTAAGTCAGGCTTAAGTTCAAGCCAAATCAGTTTTGAACCCGAATAGTTACCTCAATATGTGACAATCTCTTGTCAAAGACATCACCAGGAACCTCCCTGTTCTAAAGCCAGTAGACATTTTCCTGTCCTCACATGTTGGCCTCTTCACAGAATTCAACGCCATAGCCCACAGGGTCCACTGAGATGCTCTCATCTCCCAGCTTCCTTGACAACAACCCCTCCCAGTTTTCCCTTACATCTCTGGTCAATCTCTTTGGAAGGAAGCCCTGACATCTTTTCTGCATGCCACACATTTATATCCAACTGACCATCTGATCTGTCCACTGGGACATGGCACAGCCATTTCAGACTTCTTAGGTCCAAACTTGAGTCTTTAATCTCCCCTCCAAAACTTGCTCTCTGCCTTTCTTCCTCTTATCAGTAACCGGCACTACCACATGCCCAGATATGCCTTCCCAAATTGTAATGATTATTGACACTGTCCTCTCTCTCTCTCATCTCCTCTAGACCATTTCCAAGTCCCAAATTTCTACCTATAAACTCTTACTTGACTCTGTCTCTCTCTCTCTATTGCCACCATATAGTCTAGGCTGCCATCATCTTTTGCCTACAGAACAACCACCTTCTCAACAAAGACTTGTTTAACTATCAGTGAAAGAGGATTTTGCAAACCTCAAGAGATTTGTTTTGGCCAGAATTTGAAGGGCTTACAATAATATCACTATGTGGAATTTGTGATTTGAAGGAAGGAAGGATTAAATACAGTTGTCCTTATTCAACAACTCCTAGTGAAGCTCCTTTAAACATATTTTGAACACACACACACACACACACAGACACATAGACACACCTGTGTATGACAGGTATGGTTTTCATTAACCAATTCTTTAAGAGGGAGAATTCTGGGTATGCTGGATTGGAATTCTGGGTGTGCTGTGATGGGGTGGGGGGCCCAGCCCCACCCCAGCAGGGGCCTTGGGCTTCTTGCTCCAGGTACTGCCCCAGGCCCCAGGGCAAACTAGAGAATGGAGTTCTCACCATCCACCTGTGCCCTGACCTCCAGTCTCCAACAAAACCCAGAGTACCCTTGCAGATAATGGAGCAGTATAGGAGGGGAAGATTTTTCTTCCCACATAAATGACTGTAATCTGATACCACTTTCCTATCGCCTCCACCAGACAGACAAGAAAGTGTCGAGCACACTTGTCAGCACTGCGGTATTTACAATTGAGTAAATAAGCATCCTGAAATTTAAAAATTATCTTTTTAGTTTTGAAGGAATGAAACATTTTTCTTAAACCACCGTGTTCATTCAAAACGAATGACCTATCAGAATGTCAACCAAATTACAGCTTAGTTTTCCTTATGAGTCTCTATTTCTGATTATTATTACAGCCTACGATACTGTTTAATTGTAAATGGTAAACTAAAATATTTAAACATTAATTTTAAAATGGGAAGATCTACAAATGATTCACATGGTGAAGCCATTGTTTCTTTGCTTTTGTACACATATATAAAGAAAGCAAGAAAATGCAGTGTCATGTCAGGTATGACTCATGAACTTTTTTTTTTATCCTTTTCCACCCTCTTCTGCAAAATAAATAAATCATTAAAGTGATAACCTGAAATAACCTCCCCCCCAAGCAACTCCCTAATCTCTGCAATAAGAGATGAAACAGTGGCATGTCTGTTGGGGAGAGGGGAGTCTTCAGCAGTTGTGGGCTGATCCTGGGGAATGAGCACTGTCTCCAGCGTTGTTGCTGACAGATGGAAGGAAAGAGAGAAAACAGAAGAGGGGATACATTTCAGGGGTTTATGAACTGGATATGGATAAATCAGTTCAATGGGTTAGGCTTTCATGTCCCCTTTCCACAAAATGAGAAATATTAGAGAGAATTGAGTTAAAAAGTCCTTCGTGTATACAAAGTCTCATCGGTGCTTCCCCTCACATGAACGTAATACAGTCTTGAATTTCTAACATGTTCTAGGTTCCCAGACGAGAACTCTGTGCTGACTGAGTTCAGGGTACTGTGCTTGGTGCTCAACAGCATCATTCCATTTATTTCCCACCGAATGACCCACCCTGAGCAGGTCCTCCTACTCTCTCAATGAGAAGACTAAAGTGCCTGAGGCCACAGGGCTAGGAAAGTGGATGAGCAGGGATTGGACAGCAAGCTATTTGACCCCAAAGTTTACATTCGTCACCTCTACTCTACACTACCTCCATGTTCTTAGCCTTCATTCACTTCCTCGGGTTCATCGTTCTGTCCCTTCTCGGAGTCACCTCCTCCTTCTGCAGCCTATGCAAGCCTGCACAACAGCCTGACTCAGCGGTCGCCATAGTGTCTTACTAGTGCATGGTGCCACCTCGTGGCCAAAATTAGGCCACTGCATGGAACGTACATTTGGGACACGATTCGTAGTGCTTTATTTGGGGTGAGGACAGAGCTCTCCAGCTGTTTTTTTTTTCTTTGACCAGAGTAACATTACTTCACATCTGCTTAAAGAAATTCATGTTCCTATTTTAACTGACTCATATGGCAGGAATAACAAGTGCACAGGTCAACAGAAACAGAAAAGGAGAGGATTGCAGGAGCCAGAATGGGCTGCAAGGAGCATTTTATTATTAATGTAGTACTGACGCCTCTTTTCCCAGCATTATTCACAGACACAGAGTACAATCATGCATGAGGTACTGTGGTAATAGCACTTTTCAGAAGTATACAGCATTGTGAAAACAGACCTTCTTGTATACACATATTCCCCATTTCAATAAATGTCAAATGTAACACAGTAATATCAAAACCTGGTTACATGTTTGCTCATCCCTACTGTACATCCAATAGTGTTCCGTGACCCCTCTGTGGGAGTTATGACGGACCTCCCCGCCTGGGATGATTTCAGGACAATATCAAGGTTTTTTGTTCTCCCTAAACCTCTGCTACATGATTGTGAGTGCTGGGGATTTCTTTGATGGAGACCAAAGCCTGCCTGTCAAGTATTATAGTGTGCATGTGCTGTATTATTTGGCAATAGTCAATTCTGCTACAGAAGACAAGAAAAGTAGGCAGGATGGATGGAACTCATAAGTGTTAATTATAGATAGTAAATAAGCAAGTAGCTTGTGAAATATAAGCAAAACTAATAGGATATATTAAATACAGCTAATAAGTAAGTTGGTAATCTGACAGGCATGCTAAAGATAAGCAGAATAAAAGGAATAGATAATGGAACAAACAATCTACTTCATTGATACAAAGGTGGAAAGATCAAGCCACCACGCTTACTCTAAGCTGTCAGCTATGTCATGCCTACGTCAACCACACATTGGTGACGCCCAGTATAGTCGCATTCTGGCCCCACACATGCTCTGCCCAAGAAAGGAAGGTAAAGCGCAGAGCTGTTAACCAGCGATCTCCAGACGTGCCAGGTGTGCATGCCCGTGTGTCTCTCTGATAGAGCAGGTGGTGTGTTAGCCCCCCTGCCTGCCATCTCTTGAGCCCCCTTGCTGGAACTGCAACCCTGGTCCTCACATCCATGCTGCCAGGAGGCTGGTGCAGCAGAGAGAGAGAGAGAGACGAGAGAAGGAGGGATATGAGGGTTGCATGATCCGGGATTCAGGCGGTGTGGTCCTTAGATCCCCCTTATACCTTATCCCAAACCTGTGCACCTTCTGGGTCTTTCTGTTCCATGACCCCTGGGGTAGCTCACCTCAGCAGTGCTCTTGGAGGCTAACATCGCATCCAGGTACTTTCCTACACAACAGGTATAGGTAAGGGTTAAGGTGTTGGGGCACCAGAATTTCTATGTAGAAGGGGCTAAGAGACAACAATTTGTTGGAAAAAGAGGCTAGAAGCTGCATTTACTTAGCAAACACACTGTTTATTTAGAGTGATGGAGGTAAGAGGGGGTGGCTTTAAATCATTGATCACTGAGCTTAAAAACTTTTATCCCCGGGAGGCGCACATGCAGACTTAAATCCACACTAACCTACACACGATAGCAGGTCCCCTCCTGAGATCAGCTTGGGGCTGGGGGCAAGGAGAGAAGGGAGTGGGGTGATGCTGATGATGGAGGAAGCCACAAACAAGGAAGGGAAGGGTCAGGAAAAGATGGCCATAGTTAGGCTGAGAACCGGGAAAGGCAAGAATCACAACCTGGACTCATGTGGGTCCTGCTACGCGTCTGGCAAGTTTTATAAAAGAAAAATGTTATGGGCCTCCCAGCTAGCAGTTTAAAAATCTACATCTTCTCCCGGGTTAGTCAAAAATGTGTTTCTTACCCCAAAGAGACACAGACATCACCTATGACACCCTTGCTACATATCACATTCCCCAAGTTCCTGGGGGTGCATCTGCAGTGCTCTCCCTGGACTCTGCCGCATGCTAGGTGCCCAACACGCTCTGTCTGCAGAGGTCAAATTTTCTTGCAAGTGAGAGTCCATCCACACAGGTTAAAAATCTGGCACTCCTCAGCTCAGCCGTCAGCCTTGAAGAGTCCAGGGCACCAGAAAGCTGTTAGGCTTTATAGTGTTTGGAAGAGAGGAATCTCCCAGGGGAAAGTACACAAGATCTTCCACGCCCCGGGGGAAAGTGCACACGCAGACCAGGCACCTGTTCCTACCCGACCCACACAGGTGGCAACTGGCACATGACTTGGACATTTATCAGATGAGAGGTTTGCCTGGGTTGCTCTGCACTCCTTGGACCCTGGCGGCATCTCTGATCTGCCAACCAGATAGGGCCCAATTTGAAGGTAGAAATGAGGCTGCTTATACAACACGACAAGAGTAGGATGGGGAGGGGAGAGAGCAAACAATGAGCAATTGTTGGGGATCAATTACGTGCCAAGCGCCGTGTTTGCTTTTCACGTGCACTTACTAATTACACCATGAGGTGTTCTCTCTCTTGTTTGTAGCGCCCTGCACAACGTAGGCGCTCCGTGAATATCTGCTGAATGAATAAATGAGTCATCTCAACAACCCTGAGAAGTTTGTATTTTAATCCCCATTTTAAAGAGTTTAAACTGTTTTGATAACAAAACTAATCTGTTTTGTTAAAAGTTGGGAGAGTGGCAATTAATGATGTGGAGTAGAAACCAGAAGAGCGTGACTGGTGGTGCCTGTGGGGCACTGGTTGTTCTGGTCACATGGTGCTCAGTTCGTGAAAACTCAACAAACAGCACACTTGTGTTCATTTCTAATAGTATATTACACTTCAATAAAAAGCTAAAAATGTCCTCAAAAACTTAAACATGGAATTATCATATGATCTAATAATTCCACTTCTAGGTATACACCCAAAAGAATTGAACAAGGACTCCAGCAGATAGTTGTACACCCACATTCATAGCAGCATTATTCACAATGGCTAAAACATGGAAGCAACCCAAGTGTCCATCGACCAATTAATGGATAAACAGAATGTGGTATATACCTACAATGGAATATTATTCAGCCTTAAAAAGGAAGGAAACTCTGACACATGCTACAACATGGATGAACCTTGAGGACATTATGTTAAGTGAAATAAGCCAGACACAAAAGGACAAATATGGTATATTTCCACACATATGAGGTACATACAGTGGCCAAATTTGAGACAGAAAGTAGAGTGGCAGTTGCCAGGGGCTGGAGGATGGGGGCGTTACTGTTTAATGGGTGCAGAGTTTCAGTTTGGGAAGATGAAAAAATTCTGGAAATGGACAGTGGTGCTGGTTGCACAACAATGTGAAAGTACTTAATGCCACAGAACGGTACATTGAAAAATGGTAAATTTTATGTTATCTGTGTTTTACCACAATTTTCTTTACGAGCTAAAAATAAACAAACTTGCCTCAGATCACACTTGCTAGGAGATGCAAGGCTAACCCAGCTTTGCGTGGCTCCAAAGCCCCTGCCCATTCCTCACCACCACAATGCCCTGCTCCTGAAAGTTAACGCCTGTCTTAGATGCCTTTAATAGAAGCAGAGGTTGACAGGCCGCATCTGCCATTTCCTCCTCTTCAGCCCGGAGTCCCCAAGCCTCTTGCTCATAGTCCATTTCTGTACATGGTTTGACAATGGGAGCAGCCTCAAATACCAACCCATCTCCACACAAAATAGAATTAGGTTTTTAAATTCTAAGTTGAGCTTTGAGTCACTACAAAATAATCAAGAAAAGGCAGTTCCACACCAAATGATGATCTGGTTATGAAATGATCATAAAAAATCCTGTCTAGAATTTACTTGAATCCATATTAATTCAGAAAGATATGTGGAAGGAGGATGAGGCTTTGACAAGTAATCTGGAGATGAGGATTCATTTTGGAAGGAGCTGTTGAGTGGGACAAAATATTGAACTAGCAAAAACATTTGCTTTAAAAGATCTTTAATCTTCCTAAAAGAAGTCAGAAAGTTTTCAAGAGAGGGTTTCTGTGAGCTAGCAAGCTGACACCAACACACACCATCACTCGCATGTTTTTTTGTGTGTGAGGAAGATTAGCCCTGAGCTAACATCCATTACCAATCCTCCTATTTTTGCTGAGGAAGATTGGCCCTGGGCTAACATCCGTCCCCATATTCCTCTACTTTATATGGGACGTCACCACAGCATGGCTTGACAAGCGGTGCATCGGTCTGTGTCAGGGGTCCGAAACTGCGAACTCTGTGCTGCAGAAGCAGAGCGCGCAAACTTAACCACTACACCACCGGGCTGGCCCCCATTCACATTTTCTCCATCTGTACAGGGAAGTGTAGACACTACCTACCATTCTGGAATCATCTCTCTAGGCTTCCATCCTGTTGGGGGGAGTTGGGGAGTTGGCCTGAAGTAAGTAAGGTCCAAAGATGCGTTGACCAATGACAATAAAGGAGGAAAGAGGTCTGGAGTGTGTTAAAAAGAAAACCGTTAATCCCAGACCCATACAGAGAAACAAGGAATCAGACACCTGGGCATTGAAGAACAATTTGGAAATAGACTTGCAATTAGAGAGCAAATGCTAATTACAAACGGGCGGGCCATTAATGAGGATTGGAGCAAAGTCATTCTCAGGATGGGGACAGCTGGAACTCCCCTAGTAAGCTTATGTTATCCACTCACAATACTGTGGTACATTATGTTGGAGATACTCTTCTGAATGTGTGTTATATTTCACAATAAAGAGAAGAAACAGTGCATTGTGTGAACATAAGGACGGAGGTTGGGAGTGTTTACGATCGTTTTATGTAATCTTGCCTGCTGTATTTGATCTTCACCGTGTTGCAGTTCAATTAGGAGCTGAAGATAAGGCTGCTTGCTGATTTAACGTTCCGCCTCCTCTGAAGTTGCAGGGTGATGATGTTAATGCCGTGGTTTGGGGATGGAGGCCTGAAGTGCCACCTTAGCTCCGGGCTCCCACCATCCCTCCTGCGCATGCGCAGTAGCAACATACCTAAAGGGTCTCCAACCGTGCATTCCAGGGCAGATTTGGGCAACATCAAGCATCAAGAGAACCAGCGCAGCTCACACTGTCTGGATCTAATGAAGGATCTTGCCTGACTGTGGCAAACAAGAGTACTTGGAACAACTGCTTCTAATTTTGTTTGTTTATTTCTAAGTAGAAAGACAAGAGTCTCTCTATCCTGGGTAAAACCCAAATCAAGCAATTCAATTCACTACTCGTGGTGGCAACTGATCAACTTGAATAGAGGAAAGAAGGACTGGGCGAGGACTGTGGCTTTCTGGAAAATTCAATTCAAATCTGTAGATCTGAACTGGTTCTTCCTATGCTCATAGTACCATACATCAGATTATTTGTTGAATCAAGTGATGAATATATTCAACAACATATTTTTCATACCACCACAATCCTGGATTGGGTGGCTTTGTTAATTTATCCCAGCACTGATTGCTTTAGCAGACCTCTATTCAATTTACCGCTGATAATGAGTTCATAATATTTGCTTTGAAAGCCACTTTTAAATGCGTGTTCCAAAGAGAAGACTCATTTGGCAAGGCAATACATTTTATAATTTCCTACAGTGAAACTGTAATCATGGCTTGTGATTCCATTAGTATAGAATCAGAGAAATAAATGTGGGACAGCAATGCCTCCAGATATTAGATAATTTTCAGTAACTCTGAACAAGAAATATAGTTGTTGTTAATGACGATTTTCTCTAAGGGAGATGTAGGAACAGGAAAATACCTCATTCCCTCCCCTAACTGCCCAGTGTCAACATCTCACTATTTCTCAATCAGACTTCTCTACTCAAGAATATCTGATGGCTGTGGTATCTTGAGCAAAGGGCTTAAGAGATTAGTTTTTACCTAAGTCCAAGCATAATCAAGAGCATAACTTTTTTCAGGTAATTCAAGACCTAAAAATGAAAGCATACATCTAGATATTTCCTTTCTTTTTTTAATTGATGTCTTAGTAGTTTATAACATTGTGAGATTTTAGTTGTACATAATTGTCAGTCAACATATAAATGCATCCCTTCACCCCTTGTGCCCACCTTCCATCCCCCTTGCCCCTGGTAACCACCAAACAGTTCCCTCTATCCGTGTGTCAGTTTATATTCCACATATGAGTGAAATCGTGTGGTGTTTGTCTTTCTCTCTCTGGCTTGCAAATGGGACAATTTTGTCTTTTTTATGGCTGAGTAGTATTCCATTGTGTATATATATATATATATATATATATACACCACATCTTCTTTATCCAATCATCAGTCAAGGGACACTTGGGTTGCTT
Source organism: Tapirus indicus (assembly GCA_031878705.1). Lineage (NCBI taxonomy): Eukaryota > Metazoa > Chordata > Mammalia > Perissodactyla > Tapiridae > Tapirus > Tapirus indicus. Next base: position 15,136,520 of record CM062930.1, on the reverse strand, counting down.
CCACTTCTTGGCTATAGTGAATAATGCTGCAATGAACGTAGGGGTGTATAAGCCTCTTTGGATTGTTGATTTCAGGTTCAGTGGATAGAGGCCCAGCAGTGGGATAGCTGGGTCATAAGGTATTTTTATTTTTAATTTTTTGAGGAAGCTCCATACTGTTTTCCATAGAGGCTGCACCAGTTTGCATTCCCACCAACAGTGAATTCGGGTTCCCATTTCTCCACAACCTCTCTAACATTTGTTGTATTTTGTCTTGGTGATTATAGCCATTCTAATGGGTATAAGGTGATATCTTAGTGTAGTTTTGGTTTGCTTTTCCCTGATGATTAGTGATGTTGAACATCTTTTCATGTGCCTGTTGGCCATCTGTATATCTTCCTTGGAAAAGCATCTGTTCATATCTTCTGCCCATTTTTTGATTGGGTGGTTTGGTTTTTGTTGTTGTTAAGTTGTGTGAGTTCTTTGTATATTATGGAGATTAACTACTTGTTGGATGTATGATTTGCAAATATTTTCTCCCAGCTGGTGGGTTGTCTATTCATTTTGATCCTGGCTTCACTTGCCTTGTAGAAGTTCTTTAATCTGATGAAGTTCCACTTGTTTATTTTTTCTTTTGTATCCCTGTCCGAGTAGATGTGGAATTTGAAAAGATCCCTTTATGACTGATGTCAAATAGTTTACTGCCTATATTTTCTTCCAGGAGTTTTATAGTTTCAGGTCTCACTTTCAGGTCTTTGATCTTTTTTGAATTAATTTTGGTGTAGGGCAATAGAAGATGGTCTACTTTCATTCTTTTGCATGTGGCTGTCCAGTTTTTCCAGCACCATTTATTGAAGAGAGTTTCCTTTCACCATTGTATGTTCTTAGCTGCTTTGTCAAAGATTAGCTGTCCATAGATGTGTGGTTTTATTTCTGGGCTTTCAATTCTATTCCATTGATCTGTGTATCTGTTTTTGTACCAGTAACATGCTGTGTTGATCACTATAGCTTTGGAGTATATTTTGAAGTCAGGGATTGTGATGCCTCCAGCTTTGTTCTTTTTTCTCAGGATTGTTTTAGCTATTTGGGGTCTTTTGTTGCCCTGTATGAATTTTAGTATTCTTTATTCTATTTCCATGAAGAATGTCATTGGCTTTCTAATTGGGATTGCACTGAATCTGTAGATTGCTTTAGGTAGTATGGACATTTCAACTATGTTTATTCTTCCAATCCATGTGCATGAGATATTTTTCCATTTCTTTATGTCATCATGGATTTCTTTCAATAATGTCTTATAGTTTTTATTGTATAGGTCTTTCACCTCCTTGGTTAAGTTTATTCCCAGATATTTTATTCTTTTTGTTATGATTGTAAATGGGGTTATTTTTTTGAGTTCTCTGTTAGTTTGTTATTAGCATATAGAAACACTACTGATTTTTGTAAGTTGATTTTATACCCTGCAACCTTGCTGTAGTTGATTGTTTCTAATAGTTTTCCAATGGATTCTTTAGGATTTTCTATGTATAAGATCATGTTGTCTGCAAATAGTGAGAGTTTCAATTCTTCATTGCCTATTTGGAGTCCTTTTATTCCTTTTTCTTGACTAATTGCTCTGGCCAAAACCTCCAGTACTATGCTGAATAAGAGTGGTGAGAGTGGGCACCCTTGTCTTGTTCCTGTCCTCAAAGGAATGGCTTTCAGATTTTCCCTGTTGAGTAGGGTGTTAGCTGTAGGTTTGTCATATATGGCCCTTATTATGTTGAGGTACTTTCCTTGTATACCCATTTAGTTGAGAATTTTTACCATAAATGGATGTTGGACATTGTCAAATGTCTTCTCTGCATCAATTGAGATGATTATGTCATTTTTATTCTTCATTTTGTTAATGTGGTGTATCACATTGATTGATTTGCAGATGTTGAACCATCCCTGTGTCTCTGGTACAAATCCCACTTGGTCATGGTGTATGATCTTTTTAATGTATTTCTATATTTGGTTTGCCAATATTTTGTTGAGGACTTTTGCATCTATGTTCATCAGCGATATTGGCCTGTAGTTTTCCTTCTTTGTACTGTCCTTGTCTAGTTTTGGTATTAGGGTGATGTTGTCTTTGTAGAGTGTGTGAGGAAGTATTCCATCTTCCTCTATTTTTTGGAAAAGTTTGAGAAGGATAAGTATTAAGTCTTTTTTGAGTGTTTAGTAAAATTCCCCAGAGAAGGCATCTGGTCCTGGACTTTCATTTTTTGGGAGGTTTTTGATTACTGTTTCAATCTCTCTACTTGTGATTGGTCTATTCAGATTCTCTATTTCTTCTTGATTCAGTTTTGGGAGGTTGTATGAGCCTAAAGGAATTTATCCATTTCTTCTAGATTGTCCAGTTTGTTGGCATATAGTTTTTCATAGTATTCTCTTATAGTCCTTTGTATTTTTGTGGTATCTGTTGTAATTTCTCCTCTTTCATTTCTAATTTTATTTATTTGAGACTTCTCCCTTTTTTTCTTAGTGAGTCTGGCTAAGGGTTTGTCAATTTTATTTATCTTCTCAAAGAACCAACTGTTTGTCTCAATGATCCTTTCTACTTTTTTGGTTTCTATTTCATTGATTTCTGCTCTGATTTTTATTATTTCTGTCCATCTGCTGACTTTGGGCTTTGTTTGTTCCTCTTTTTCTAGTTCCATCAGATATAGTTTAAGATTACTTATGTGGGATTTTTCTTGTTTGTTAAGATGGCCTGTATTTCTATGAGTTTGCCTCTCAGGATCACTTTTGCTGCATCCCATATGAGTTGGTATGGTGTATCTTCATTTTTGTTTGTCTCCAGATATTTTTGATTTCTCCTTAAATTTCATCAATGATCCATTGGTTGTTCAGTAGCTTGTTGTTTAGTCTCCACATCTTTGTCCCAGCTTTTTTCTTGTAGTTGATTTCTAGTTTCATAGCCTTATGGTTGGAAAAGGTGCTTGTTATGATTTCAATCTTCTTAAATTTATAGAGGCTTGCCTTGTTTCCCTACATATGGTTATCCTTGAGAATGTTCCATGAGTGCTTGAGAAGTTTTTGGGTGCTGCTGTTTTTGGGTGGAGTACTCTGTATATTTCTATTAAGTCCATCTCATCTAGTTTTTCATTTAAGTGCACTATTTCCTTATTGACTTTTTGTCTGGATGATCTATCCATTGATGTAAGTGGGGTGTTAAGATCCCCTACTGTTATTGTGTTGTTGATAATATCTCCTTTTAGGTTGTTTTTTTTTTTTTTTTGGTGAGGACAACCAACCCTGAGCTAACATCCATTGCTAATCTTCCTCTTTTTGGCTGAGGAAGACTGGCCCTGGGCTAACATCTGTGCCCAACTTCCTCTACTTTATATGGGACGCCGCCACAGTGTGGCTGACAGGCAGTGCGTCGGCAGGTGCCCGGGATCCGAACCTGTGAACCCCAGGCTGCCAAGCACAAACTAAACCGCTGCGCCACCGGGCCGGCCCCTCCTCTTAGGTTTTTTAATAATTGCTTTATGTACTTTGGTGTTCCTGTGTTGGGTGCATATATATTTATAAGTGATATGTCTTCTTGATGGAGTGTCCCTTTTATCATTATATATTGCCCCTCTTTGTATCTCATCACTCTTTTTATCTTGAAGTCTACTTTGTCTGATATAAGTATGGCAACACCTGCTTTCTTTTGTTTGCCATTAGCTTGGAGTATTGTCTTCCATCCTTTCACTCTGAGGCTGTGATTGTCTTTAAAGCTGAGATGTGTTTCCTGGAGGCAGCATATTGTTGGGTCTTGTTTTTTAATCCATCCCACCACTCTGTGAATTGGAGAATTCAACCCATTTACATTTAGAATGATTACTGATATATGAGGGCTTAATGTTATTATTTTATTGCTCATTTTCTCGTTCTTTTGCATTTCCTTTGTTTCTCATCCCATGTGTTTGGGACTTCCAATTCAGCTTGGTAGTTCTGTATGATGATTCTCTTAGTTTTCTCCTTATTTTTTGTATGTGACTCTGTTCTGATTATTTGTTTAGTGGTTACCATGAAGTTTGTATAAAAAAAATCTCATGTATGAGATAGCCCATTTTCTGATGGCCTCTTATTTCCTTAGACTAAGTCAATTCGATCCCTTTCCTCTTGCCCTTCTAAATTATGATTGCCACAACTTATTCCATTTTGTGTTGTGAGTGTGTGTTTAAAGTGATGAGGTTATATTTATTTTTGAGGTTATATTTATTCCTTCCCTTAATCTTATGTTTATAATTAATGTTTGCTAACCTATTCAGATAGAGAGCTGTGACCTTTCTGGTTTTGTCTACCTATTTTTCTCCTTGCTCAAAGCTTTGCATCCCCTTTCTCTTTTTTTGTTTTTCAGGCATGAGGGCCTTCTTGAGCATTCTTGTAGTGGGGTTCTTGTGGCAATGAACTCCCTTAGCTTTTGTTTACCTGGGAAAGTTATTATTTCTCCATCATATCTGAAGGATACTTTCACTGGATAGAGTATTCTGCACTGAAAGTTTTTGTCTTTCAGAATTTTGAATATATCATTCCAGTCTCTCCTAGCCTGTAGAGTTTCTGTTGAGAAATCTGCTGAAAGCCTGATGGGAATTCCTTTGTGCATTATTTTATTTTATTGTCTAGCTGCCCTTAATAATTTTTCTTTTTCATTGACTTTTGCCAGCTTTACCACTATATGCCTTGGAGAGGGTGTTTGCATGTTGATATATTTAGGAGATCTATTGACTTCGTTCACTGGTATTTCCAGCTCCTTCCCCATGTTTAGGAAGTTCTCAGCTATTATTTCTTTGAACAAGCTCTCTGCTCCTTTTCCCCTCTCCTTTCCCTCTGGAATGCCTATAAACCTTATGTTGCATTTCTTAATTGAGTCAGATATTTCTCAGAGAATTTCTTCATTTCTTTTTAGTCTTAGTTCTCTCTCCTCTATCTGGAGCATTTCTGCATTTCTCTCCTGAACATTACTAATTCTTTCCTCCATATTTTCATCTCTGTTCTTTAAAGATTCCAGATTTTCCTTTATCTCCTCCATTGTGTTTTTCATCTCCAACATTTCTGATTGGTTTTTCTTTATGGTTTCAATCTCTTTTGTGAAGAAATTCCTGATTTCATTCAATTGTCTATCTGTATTTTCTTGTAATTTGTTGAGCTTTTTTACGATAGTTATTTTGAATTCTCTGTCATTTAGGTTATAAATTTCTGTGCCTTCAGGATTGATTTCTGGGTGCTTTTCATTTTCCTTCTGGTCTGGAGATTTAATATATTTTTGCATCATGCCTGCAGATGTTGGCTTATTTTTTCTCATATTGAATATATCTGGTCGCAGTTTCCACTGCAGCCACTGGGTGGGGGTCAAGCACTGTGTATTCTGAGCCTACTGCAATCCATGGGCGCTCTGGCCGACCGGTTTTGCTGAAGCACTGGTATGTGTGGGGAGGGCTCTCTCTTTCACCTACCTGACCCCAGAGGCTTCTCATTCTTCCCTGGCTATCTGCTCTTCTGGAGTGCTCAGATGATGGCAGCACCCCTGCAACTGTTCAGTCTCCTCTGTGTGGGAATTCCCCACAGGCTGTGAGAGCACTTCGAGAGCAACGGTATTCCTGCAGAGGGTTACCCCTTCTCCCCTCTCTCTGGGAGCCATGCAGACCCAGAGTCACCAATTGAACGGGGTGGGGGGGGAAGGAGGATTTCTCCTTATCTCTCCCCTCTTCCTCCGGGGGTTCCAGCACCTCCACCTTCAGATGTACAGCTGCATGGGTCTCTCAGACGTCCTTTGTGTTGTGTGAGTGTCCTCTGTTGGCATGCAAGGGTCCTTTTTGTTGTATCTTAGTTGAGGAGAGTTTAAAGGAGAAAGTTGACTCTGCCATGATGCTGATGTCACCTCTGAGATTTGCTTTCTTTCCATTTCATGGTCCACTTTCTTTATCTTATTGATGCCTAAAAACACTAAAATTTTATTGCACCATGATGTTGTGAAGAATTTATAAACTTACTCTAAAATGCACGTAGGAAAATAAAAGTCCACCCATGGTTGAATCAAGGCTTATACAGTTGTTTTTTTGTGTGTGTGTATGAGGAAGACCAGCTCTGAGCTAACATCCATTGCTAATCTTCCTCTTTTTGCTGAGGAAGACTGGACCTGGGCTAACATCTGTGCCCATCTTCCTCTACTTTATATGGGATGTAGCCACAGCATGGCTGACAAGCAGTGTGTCGGCAGGTGCCTGGGATCTGAACACGTGAACCCTGGGCTGCCAAGTGTGAACTTAACCACTGTGCCAGGAGGCCGGCCCCAAGGCTTATACAGTTTTGAGGGCTCTCTTGAAGAAACTCAAAATTTGATGTGAAAGTGATTATTTAAAATGAGAAAAGAAAGCACAACAGAATACTGGAGTCTTGAAGATTTGGGTCCCTTTCTTGTGAGATTTCTTTATGCAGTTTACCAGAGGTGCTTACTTAGAAATGCTGGCTGACTACAACCTGCCTTTTTTCCCACCTAGAACATTCTATGACTTCCAGTTACTGTCAAGATCCCCAGGGGTGTGTGCAAATGAGGGGTTTTGAAGCTTAAGTTTCTCACTCTTCATGACAAATCCACCTCTGATCCATGAATAGCAAAATCAACCTTTAAAAAGGAGGACAGGGGCTGGCATGGTGGCATAGTGGTTAAGTTTGTGCACTCCACTTTGGTGGCCCAGGGTTTGCAGGTTTGGATCCCAGGCATGGACCTACACCCGCTCATCCAGCCATGGCGTGGCAGTATCCCATATACAAAAAAATAGAGGAAGACTGGCAGCAGATGTTATCTCAGGGATGATCTTCCTCACCAAATATATATATATATATATATATATATAAAAAAATTAAAAATTAAAAAGGAGGACAGGGATGTTTGGGCCACTGAGGCATGCTGTGGGGTGTTGAACTTGAGTTTTTTCACCATGAAGACAGGGAGTTGAAAACCTGGTGAGAGTCCTGGCTGATACAAGCCTGATTCTGCCCAGGCTCTGAAGAGCAACACCAAAGTATGGAGGAGAAAGACTGGAAGACACCAGAGAAAGAACCTAGGACTTCAACCTCCAAGGAGAATAAATATGCATGGTACTCTGCTCACCTCCAGGAAGCAGAAGGTGACACCTCCTGTGTCACAGAATGTGGAGTCTCCACTCATACACTGGAAGACTGACTGCCTCGCTTCTGAGGACATGGAAGCCTTTTTATATACAAGTCTCAATGTGCATTGCTAATGTCCCTATGACTTCCTATTTCTTTTTCCTCAACATGTTATTTTGAAAATTTTCAAACCACAGAAGTTGAAAGTATAGTACAAAGAACACCCAGACACCTTCATCTAGGTTCATCAATTATCAATGATATCTTGCCACCTTTGCTTTACATATACTTATTTTTCTGAACCATTTGATAGTAAGTTGAGATGTCTTTACACTTCACTCCTAAATCTTTCAACACAGTTCACCTAGGAACAAGGACATTTTCCTACATCACCACAGTAGGATTATCATACCTAAGGGATTTAACATTGCTACAGTAATAGTATCTATGTAGCCAATATTTAGATTTCCCTGATTGTCCTAATAACATCATGTATAGCTTTTTAAAAAATCAACCCAGGGCTGGCCCGGTGGTGCAGAGGTTAGTTCATGCATTGGCAGCCCAGGGTTTGCAGGTTCGATCCCAGGCGCTGGCCAATGCACTGCTTGTCAGCCATGTTGTGGTGGCGTCCCATATAAAGTAGAGGAAGATGGGCACAGATGTTAGCCCAGGGCCAGTCTTCCTCAGCAAAAAAAAAGAGGAGGATTGGCAATGATGTTAGTTCAGGGCTGGTCTTCCTCACAAAAAATAAAAAAAATTAAAAAATCAATCCAATTCAAGATACAATCAAGGATTACAAAGTGCATTTAGTTTTCATGCCTCTTAAGTCTCCTCACATTTAGAACAGTACTTCTGCCTGTGCCTCAGAGAAATGTACATGATATTTGATCTGTCATAATTTAAAACAACTTTATGTCTTCAGAAACCAAAGAGAATCAATGAGTTCCACCTGAAGATGGAAAAATTTAAGGTATTAGTTTGTGTATTTTGTATCAAACACTTTTTATAAAATGCAAGTTACCCTCCTTTAATGGAACTGATATGCTCCAAGATGCTTTGCTGAAGGTAAATTATGAAAAGAAACCTATTTTTAATTTTCCTTCTGAAAAATAATGATGCTCTCTGGCTTTAATAAAATTGGCCTCAAAAAGCATGTCCTTACTGTCTTTTAAAAATTATATGTATATACAAAATCTTACTGATAAAACTAGCAATAAAAATTATTTATTATTTTTTTAAAAAGGAGCAGAGAGGACTTCCCTACCAGACATTAGCATACACCTGGAAGTCGAAGTAACAAAAATAGTGTGGTAGAATACCACACTGAAGAAGACTACACAACGGATCAGTGGATCAGAACAGAGAGACAGGCCCAGGTTTGTATATAAGAACTTAATATAGGATGAAAGTCACAATGGATCAATTAGAAAAGGTGGGATTGTTTCAGCAGTGGTGTGGGGAAAACTGGCTCATTATGTGGAAACAAATAAAACTGGATCCCTATCTCACATCATACAATGATAGACTCCAGAAAAATTTAAGACCTAAACATGAAAGATGTATTTTCACAATCATATACCTGAAATGTGTGGAATCAGATATTTTTCAGGATTTAGAAAGGTAAGATGGTATATATACCATATATATTGCATGACACCCCCACGTGGATCTAGGGTAGCATCCTGTAACGAAACCTTTCAGTATTTCTGCAGTAAATCACGTGAAGACTAAAACAGATTCAGTTTAGTTCTGGTGCATTTTGTCACCAAATAGGTTTTGGGGCTGTGCTGAGCATCCTTGGTTTGCCCTCTAGGTCCACATTTTCCCCCTCTCCACCTTGCTCTCTGGGAGCCAACCTCTTGGGACCTCACAACAGGCTCCCTTGCCCTTTGGCAGAAGATGTGGCTGGGAGGGAGGTTGGTGGCTCCTCCCAGCCAGGTTTCCCAGGCTGGCTCTGTCCCTCCACTGATGGACCCGGCTCGTGTAGGGCAGACTTCTTCACAACACCTCTCTTTCACCTGCTTCTGGGAACCACTCCCTCCCCTTACCCCTTCAGACCCTGGGCTGATGACTTGTAGGCTGGTACTAGCCCAAGGCACCGCACCACCCCACTGGACTCTCTCCACCAGTGGTTCTTAACTGGGAGCAATTTGGCAATGTCTGGACACATTTTTGGTTGTCATAACTGTTGAGGTAGGAGGAGCTACTGGCATCTAGCAGATAGAGAGCATGGATGGTGATAAACATCCTACAAGGCACAGGACAGCACTTCACAATATAGAATTATCTGGCCCAAAATGTTGGTAGTGCTGAGGTTGAGAAACTCTACTTGACACTTTTAATATTGTCCCTTTATTAAAATCTCCCCAAATTACCCAATTTGAACATGCCATCTGTTTCCAGCTGACTGAAATGATGCCAAATTTATGGTTTGGATTACTGGATTTCAGAATTGTGAACAAGGGATCATGGACTGTAAAAGAAAATACAGGAGAACATCTTGGTGTCCTACAGCAGGGAAGGACTTCTTAAGCAGAACTTGAAAAGCACAGAATATTGGGGAATTTGATTACATTAAAACTAAATATGTCTGTCTCACAAAGGACACCATAGACAGATTAACGGATGCCAGGTTGGGAGAAGATATCTGAAATGTCTAAAACTGACAAGGGGCTAATATCTAGAATATACAAGAAGTGCCTGCAAATCAATAAGGAATCCTAATGGAAAAATGGGCAAATTTAGAAGAGGAAAAACTAAAAGTTTAAAAAGCATGTAAAGAGACTCTCAAGTTCAAGTTTTCAGCTAAATGCAAATTAAAGCAATGATATCACTTTACTCCCATTAGTCTGACAAAATTTGGAAGTTGCATAATGCTAAGTGTTGACAGGGATGTAAGGATACATGGACCCCTGCGCTCTGTGGAGAGAGCATACGTCAGTGCCGCCATTGTGAAGAGCAATATGGCAGCACTTTGGCAAACTGAGTACAGGGAAGGCAGACACTACGACCCAGTGATTCTTTTCCTGGGTCTACACCCAAAGGAATTCTCACATATCCATAAGGGAACAAACACTGGATGTTCATTACAGTGTTGTTGGGGTGGGGGGGAGGGGAGTTGGAGGCAATCCCATGTCCCTCACAGGGGATGCAGATAGGAACATAGTGGGGGATGCTCACCATAGAATACTCTGTGACCTCAGGAGCAATAGGTTAGAATCATTAGATGTGCTCCGAGCCACATAGAACAGTCTCAAAAGTGTAGTGTCAAGAAAAAGCAACAGAGCCAGCTATATTAACAGAACAAGATATATTATACAATACCATTTTTATAAATTAATAAAACCCGCACACCAAACAGTACAAGTAAATTTTTTAAAGACTACAGAACAAAAGAAGGCACAGTAAACACCAGAGACAGTTGTTTGTTTATGGAAGAGAGGAAAATGGAAGTGGAGAATAGGGGTAAAAATGAGTAAATTAAACAAGAGAGCAGCTTCATACAGTGCAAAGATGATGTTACATCATGAACTGATGTGTATGAATAACCTTACCTTCTGCACCTGAAATCAGAAATGAAAGCAAGAAAATAAGAGGGGGAAAAAAAAGATGGAAGCAAGGAGAGGGTGAGGGAGACAGAGAGGCAGGGAGGAAGAAGGGAAAGAGGAAGGAAGGAAGAAAGGGGAGGGAGGGTGGGAGAGGAAAGAGGATGCACACATTTTAGCTTGGAAGAGCGATGTGCTAAAACTTTATGGGCAGCAGAAAACTCGAAGTGGTTCAGGGAAGGGAAATTCTGAATACAGACTGGGAGCAGGGTAATTTAGAGTGTGCCCTCTGCTGGTAACTGCTGAATGGTGCAGAGAACACCAAGTCCAAACCACGCCTTAGCCAGCCAGCCCTCTTCAGGGCAACGTGCTGACTTGCCTCCTAGGGCAAGAGTGAACTTCTTCTTGCAGGCAGGTGGCAGTATGAAGGGAAGATAGGGCAGACACAGCAAACTTGCTGGGCCTGTGACAGGCAATTATCGTTTGACTGTGAAAAATAGGAATTCAGTCAATTTCCTCCATCCTCCCCCAACCCCACCCCCAAAAAACTGAAAACCTGGAACTATTTGTTTCCTCCGGGGTTAAGGGATTCACAGGACACAGACCATTCAGTGCTAAAACCTAGAAAGGGTTGGTCACCCTAATCTCAGTATCCTCATTCTACTGGGAATAATAATAACAATAGATAACATTTATTTGGCGCTTTTTCTGTGCTTTATATTGATTACGTCATAATCCTCACACCAATTTAGGAGGGAGGTGTTTGTGATATAATAAAATTTATCTGCCCAGAAGAGTTCAAAGATTTCCACCCCGCCTTCAAAGAGAACTCTGTGATTACAGCTCTATTACACCCCACTGCCCTCCGTCTAGTGGAGCGTTCCGTGATTTAAACTGCTGTTTCTAATGTTTCTGCTTTTGCAGACTTAATTCTCTCACTTTTTATTTTTCCTATGATTAATTACAATGGACTCTTCCCCCCACACCCACCTGCAATTATCTTTTGAATTCCAGGAAGCTTTACAAAAGATAAAAAACATTTAAAATTTGGTATCGCTTAGTAATTTTGACGATGGGATAGTGAACAAAGTTTGGCTGAATTCTTCCGGAGAAATCATCACCGGTTTTCCCCCCAGGGGGAGGTGAACTAGAAATTGGTCCTATGCCCAAAACATTTGCAGACTCAGCCAGGTGGTATTTCTGTTTTCTTTCTCAGATTGTAATCTTCTGAATCTCTATGCCAGAAAGGAGACTTTAATATGTATTTACATCTGAAAAAAAATCAAAGTGCATAAAATTCTGGCAGACGAAGTAAGAGACTAATAACTCCTTATAGATAGAATTGTTAATTTAATTTTTATGGCTAGTTATTAAATGTTTGAAAGAATGTTTTACAGCATTGTAGTTAAGCTCTGGAATCAAGATATTGACAAAAGAGCTGAATGTTAATGTTTCTAAGTTTTAAGAAATTGAGTTAAAAATCTCATTTGAATGACGTAAGAAAAGAGATGGTTTTTCATTTTAAATTGCTGGTTTTCCATCTTAAATGCAAAACCAGGCATGTCTTTTCCAGGAATTCAACTCGCTGTGATGAAGAAAAAAATAATGTACTAAGAAAAAGGTTTATCAGACAGTCCTTTTTTCTTTTTTTTAAGGAGAGCTCTTTCCGCTAAAAACATACAACTCCTTTCCAGATGAAGCTATATATATGAATTGAGATTATGTAGCACAGCAAAATTTGCAGAAATCTGAAACTCCAGGATTCCCTTCATTCGGGATAAATTCATTTACTATTTCCTGATAGGTTATTTGATTTTGAGAGATACATTTAAACATGTGTTTCCTTTACAACATTTGACCACTTCTATTTTTGGCATAGGGTAGATCAGATATCCTACACAGCCCTCCTAGAACAAAACACTAAATTATCTGGAAAAAATATTTGAAAAGTATTTTTAAATTCATACCTGACCTGGTAAGAAGGTAAAAGAAATCTTTCAAGGCCAAAAAATAAGGAAAAAGCACAAATACAGAAAGATAAGCCAACTGTGATGCCAATGGCTATCCTGAAGGATCCTTGGTCACCTAGATTTTAATTCCCAATGGGCCATGGTCAGGGGATACTGGTGTCATGCAAGATTGTAGACTGGATCAGAGAGCTGCATAAAGTTGTTCCCACCCCAAAGCAATGATTGCAGTGAGCAAAATTAAAAAGTACTGCTTCCCCACCTCCGTCACCATCACTATCCCCCACTGTCATTACCATCACTATCTTCCTGGGTAATGGTAAGGAAATATCCTGTTTCAACCTTGGATCTGACTAGGACAAAAAGAAGTCACCTGAGAATTCCTAACCACAAGCTGACACTCACTCATGTGGAGGATCAGAATGCACACTAATGGGATGGCTAGAAAAAAGCTGAGAATTTAGTTTAAATAGTTTTTGCTTAATAGCTCCCTGAACAACAGGCAGAAACAAATATAAATTCTACCTGGGGGAACAAATATCCAACTCAGGCCTCAAAACATTTCCATGAATAAAGTTACCAGGAACATGAGCTCACAAACACAAATCACAAAGCACCTGGTTTAATAAACCACCATGAGTGAGAGAGTCAGTGGGAAAAAAATTAATCAATCCAACCTGCAAAAACTACAGATATGAGGGTCTGGCCCAGTGGCATAGTGGTTAAGTTCTCACCCTCTGCTTTGGCAGCCCGGGATTCACAGGTTCAGATCCCCGGTGCAGACATACACACTGTTCATCAAGCCATGCTGTGGCAGCATCCCACATACAAAAAAATAGAGGGAGACTGGCACAGATGTTAGCTCAGGGACAATCTTCCTCAAGCAAGAAGAGGAAGATTGACAGCAGAAGTTAGCTCAGGGACAATCTTCCTCACCAACAAACAAACAAACCTACAGATATAAGAATATGGGATATAGAATATAGGAGTAAAGGGCAATGTATTTATTACCTCTGAGCAGGGATTTTTTTTTTTTTTTTCTGTGAGGAAGACCAGCCCTGAGCTAACATCCATTGCTAATCTTCCTCTTTTTGCTGAGGAAGACTGGCCCTGGGCTAACATCCGTGCCCATCTTCCTCCACTTTATATGGGACGCCGCCACAGCATGGCTGACAAGCAGTGCGTCCGCAGGCGCCTGGGATCTGAACTCGTGAACCTCGGGTTGCCAAGCGCGAACTAAACCGCTGCACCACCGGGCCGGCCCCTGAGCAGGGATTTCTTAATCAAGATCTCAAAAGCACAAATCATTCAGCAGAAGCTTGATATATTTGACTACATTAATATTGACTCTTTATCAAGTGACTGCATAAAGACAAACCATAAACTGGGGGAAGATATTTGCAACACAAATAATCAACAAAAGATTACTATCCAAGATACATATAGAAGTAAAAATTAATTATAAAAAGTCAAACAACTCAATGGATAAAATGAGCAAAAGCTACAAAGGTCTCTGTAGACAAAAACACAATGAGCCAATAAACACAGGAAAAGATGCTCAATCTCATTAGTAATCAGATAACAGAAATTAGTTATCATCAGGTGATACCTTTACACCCATCAGACTAAGAAGCCAAAAGAATAAACAACAATCCTGGCAACACCACAATACGAAGCGTTATGAAGTGGGGAAATGAGGACTCACCTACTGGTAGTTGGACAGTAAACTGCTATTACCACTTAGTAAAGCAATTTTGCGTTATCTATAAAGTTAAAGATGGGTATTTCCTACATCCTCGCAATTCTGTTTCTAGGACATACCCTGGAGAAACTCTTGCACTGTGTGCAAGGAGAAATGCATGTTTGTAGCTGTACCAATTGCTGTGGGGAGTGGGGGGTGGACAACATAAATGTTCACTTCCAGGAAAATGGATCAATAATCCTAGTGTACTCACCTAATGAAATATTATATTCCACTGTAATATTTAAGGAATGATAGCTACATTCCTGAACAGAGATAAATCTCACAAAAATAATATTGTGTGAAAAAACAGGTTACAGAAGAACACCTGCAATATGATTCCATTTATATAAAGATTCAGAAGCATGCAAAACTAAGCAATTGGTCAAATAAGCCTTAACTGTTACTGTATAATTTGTACTTTGTAATATCTGGTAGTCGCATGGTTCGTTAAGCTTCAGGCTAACAGAAAATTAAGCATTAACTATGGTGCCAGGGAAAAAAATCTGCGAAATCAAAACCTTTAAAATCCATCTACAAAATTTTAGTAAATATCCATGTAGGAAATTAGAAAGATCATCTTAGGCTATCTTTAAAATGCCATCGGTAAATCAGACTTTATCCTAAATTCCGTTACTTCCTCAGGCCATCCGGAGAAGGAAATAATGTCACCTACCCGCATTAACTTGCTGTAACACTTGTCCGGGTGTTATTTGTCCACTGCATGCCTAGACCACCAAAGCGTTCTGTCTGGACAGTGTCACTGGAGAAGGCTGAGCGACATGTCCAGGGCCCAGATCTCAGCTCTGGTGTTTGGCGTCGGAGGGTTTGGAGCTCTCGTTGCTGCAACCACGTCCAACGAGTGGAAGGTGACCACCAGAGCATCATCGGTGATAACTGCCACTTGGGTTTACCAGGGTCTGTGGATGAACTGTGCAGGTACTGCGTTGGGTGCTTTCCACTGCAGACCGCACTTTACTATCTTCAAAGTAGAAGGTAAATATAATAGCTTTGTTTGGGGTGGGAGTAAAATGTCACTTGTCCCCTCACTATGCTGAAGTAGCTATATACTCCGTGAAGACTGAGTGCTTAATTAAAGTGCCAAGCCTTGCCTAGGATGGACGGGGTGTATGAACGTTGGCTGAAAGAATTCAACCATGTATTATATATAGCAAACGGGAGAATAACTTTATAGATTTTTTAGAAATACCTAATGTGAATAATAGACTCCTAAGGAAAGAGTGGAAGTGACTGGCTTGTTTTAAAAGCAAGTTTCAATTTGCCCTGCGTCATGGAGGAATCTTACATATATATGTTGTAGGTAAATCATACTTTATCCTAAATTCCTGTACTTCCTTAGGTCATCTGAGTATAAAATACATACATACATACACACACATACATGTATATATTCATACATATATTCAGAGTGATAGAAGCATGTGACAAGACGGACAGT
The DNA here is from genome assembly GCA_031878705.1 of Tapirus indicus. Taxonomy (NCBI): domain Eukaryota; kingdom Metazoa; phylum Chordata; class Mammalia; order Perissodactyla; family Tapiridae; genus Tapirus; species Tapirus indicus. Next base: position 15,120,704 of record CM062930.1, on the reverse strand, counting down.
ATTGAGTGAGGAAGGAATACTGTTTTTAGAGAGGTTTCCATATTTTTTAAAATCATGTTTAGTGATAAAATCACAGAGCAAGAAAAATTTAAAAAGTAGTTAAGTGAAAGAAAATGCCCAAAACTATCCCTTCTTGTTACTCAGTTTTACTAAAAAAAAAAAAAAAAAAAAAAATATATATATATATATATATATATATATATAGGGAGCTTTCATTGTTCTGCATATTAGAAACTCTATTATAAGTACATGTATCTTAAAAAGGGAAATTTTTTTAAAAAGCGTTTTAATACCTCAGGATACCTCCAGGGAAACAATGATTTGCTATTTGCTATAATGTCATTATAAGAATCACTGTCTGCCTCTGCTTTCTGCCTATTTGATATGTTTACAAATCTGCCACAAGTTGTGGGTTTATGATCTTTAAAGTTGCCCCTGGTATTTTATAAAATATAGATGGCACAATAAAGTTTTGCCATTTCCACAATAAAATGGCAAAACTGTACCTTGGCCCCAGTAAAGAAAATGAAATCAAATTTTAACTAGGAAGTTACTAAAGCATAATCTTTTATGGGATTTTCTGTCAAGTATTCACGTCATTAGTCCACAGTGTGTGCCAAAGGATAAAGAGAGAATAATTAGGTAAAGCCAGGAGATTTCTAATGACAATCAGCGGAAAGGTTCAAGCTTGGATACCCCAGTTAGGCCCTTAAATGATATGGACTTGCTTGAGGAATCAATGCTATGTCCCAACTTCTAAATTTATTTCGGGATATTTCAAAACAGCTCCTCCTACTATGGAAGGTTTCCTAGGCACAAGGGAAAATTTAAAAAGGAGAAGAGAGCTATGGGGACACTACTGCCATTCTGCACACCTCTTGTGGTGGTTCTTTCTCCACGGCCCCCTCTCGGCCCATTCCCATCTTGGGCAGCAAGTAAAATATATGGCCTGTGGGTAAGTCTACTTCCTTGTTCTTTACTCGGTCCATCTTTTTAAAAAAATATTTTGTCGTATTACCCTTCATTCTATATTCCTTAACAAAACCCAGGTGTTACTGAAAATAGGCATTCAACCTTAGCTCCAAAGCAGGATCAAGAACCATGGTAGATTTCTGTATGATTGCAACAGCCACTTCCCCAAATGAACCTTGGAAAACATGGAGTTGGAAATTTGGTACTAAATAGTGTTGATGGTGGTCTAAATAATCATTCACCCTTAAAATTTTATCCCCCTGATTTTGCTTTTTAAGAGTAAAAATGATCTGTTTTCTATCTGCTGTGTACCCTGCACGTAAGAGGGATTTGAAAAATCTTGTCCACTGACAATGCTTCGATTAGAATATGTAAAATTAATTGAACATAATCTCTCCACTTTCTTCACCCTGAATTTAAATCTTTATAAAAGATACAGGTTACTACAGAAATCTGTTTTCAATATCAGGAACACTGATTCATATTTTCAAAGGAAATGGGGACTCAGAAATTTGGATTTCCTTATTCACATGGAATCATTGCTGATGATGCTGACTGCTTTTCCTTTCCGTATTCCTTTTTGAAAACATAACAGTGGGGGTGTTGGGAAAGTTTTCCATGCCAATAGGCTCTCAAACATCACAATAATTCCAAATTGAGAAAAGAACTCAAGCCGAGGAATGAAAACGGTTATATCGCATTTTAAATTAATGAACTATTTAAGCCTGCATTGTCAATTGGAGACAAATCTTCTGAGATTTAGGCCAGATTAAGCCTCCTCTAAGAAACAAAAACAGAAAACCTTTTTCAGCTGCCAGATTTTTTTCCCCTTGCTAGTTACACAACTTCATTGCTAGAGTCATACTTTCCTGTTGCTAACCCTCTTAAATGCCCCAGTATAGCTGTATAACTGTATAATTTACAGTTATCGTGAGAAATACAGGCCCCCTTCGACTACAGTTCTGTGGAATAAATGTCAGGAAAACGCCATAGGGACAATTGTAATTCAATCTTCATTGCAGCCTGAAAGCTTCTTGACTCAATTTCAAAAGCCATTCACTGTCCTTAGATACAGTATCCACTATAGGGTGTGTTTCTTGTTTTGTTTTTTTCTCATGTCACTGTTAATAGGGATGTTTTAACTGTGAAAGCAAAGCATCTCTCACAGGGAGAGAAGCAATATTTTCTGACGGGGAAGGTTGGATCCAGAAAGCATTGCAACAAGGAGGGATTGAAGCTAACCTGTGGTCACGTTGAGGAGAGGGAGCTGATCTGTTATGTTGTCCTTGTGCTCCTGGCACGGAGTGGGCTCTGGACATATATTTGCAAAATGACTGAATAAACAAAATAATGAGGAGAAAAACAGCATAATTTTATATGCATACTGACTCAATCAATCACCCAAGGTAGTTCAAGATGAGGGCAAAATTGTATTCCTGGAGGAAGGCTGCAGTGTTGCCAATGGAGGAGTGATTTAGGACACATACTTGGGCAACAAAAAGGAAGATCACTGGATTGCAATTCAGCAGACTGAGCTTCAAGTTCTGACTCTTTTATTCACTAGCTGCAACACCTTGAATTTGGCAGTGAAACTTTCTGTACCTCATTCATAAATTTCCTCCTCCATAAATTGAGAGAGCTGGGCTCCATGCTTCCCTTAAAGTATCTTTCAACCTGAAGTTCAGTTCAAGAGCTTCGCAATGCTTCGCCACCTTGCAGTAGAAGTTCACCAAAGAATTATAGCTGTAAAGGCTCCTCTGACGTAATTGCTCATGGGATTAGTCTTTTTTTTTTTTTTTATCTCCCCTTATCTATTATCTCAGCTGGCTTCCTATGTTCCTGACTGTTTAGAATCTTATCTGCATCTTTGTAGAAATAGGTTTAAATGACCTCAAAAGACCGTATGACCCAGGTAAACGTGCCAGGATTTCAGTGGGATGAAACCAACACTATTCTGGAAGTTGGCAGTCAAATGATGCTGGATGCATGTTGGAGTGTGACCCTTCTTCTCTCCTTGCTTCCCAACTCCTTCACCTCTGTCTCCCCATTTCTTTATCAGTCATGCCATAAGAATGGGGTAAAGGAATGTCATTTGCTAGAAAAAAGGGGTTTTCTGTGGGTGTTTATTGAGCTATCTGATGTCATAACTTCAGATTTCTTGCTAGTTGAAATGTGTACTTAGTGATTAAATAGCAATAGTAAGTAAATCTCAAACAACAGTAATAAGGAAATGAAAATGAATTATGGTGTCAATGAGGGAAAACTGACTTTAATCATTTAGATGCTTCAAAATATGTTTGATAGATTTCTGCCCCCTTGGGAGGCATTTACTTTTCATCTCAGGAGAGGTTTCCATTTGCTAGGATTCTGAGTGCTTTCTGAGACTTAATTTCATTAAATAAACCTAAGGTTAATTTTCATTTTAGACTTATTTTCTTGCTGTATTCTAAATGCATATAAAGTTATTTAAAAGCACATAGAAAAACTCAAGTTTTGTCTTTGGCAGTTCTCACCCCAAAAATAAGCCTAAGAAACACACAACATGTTCTTGTTCCAACAAAAAATGGCATAATTTTATATGTGTACTGACACAGTCAATGACCCATGATAGGTGAACTGTATTTTCACAGTAGAGTCTGGACAGGATGAGTTACCATAAAATTGTCTCTGTGCCAAGAGAACTGGAATGCACAATGCTGAAATATGCCCATGCCTTGTGGTGGTAAAGATGGTACTAGAGCCATAACAGCCCACGATTGGACTTGGAATCCTAAATCAGTATGCTGCAGGGTGTTCTTTCTTGGAAACATCAGAGATTTTCAGGACAGCTTGTCTCCATCAATAGCTCCTCTTTTGGAGGCCAGGATCTTATCTTATTTATCCTGGGATCCTCGGTACACACCCCTGTGGCTGGCTCCTAGCAGGCACTCAATAAATGTTTGTGGATTGAACAAACTAAAGAAGAAATTGTTCACTGAGTTAAATCATAACATTTAATATATGCAGAGGGAATCTCTTCTCATGTCACCAAGCTCCAACAAAGGGAGAAGGCCCTAGGGAAGTGCTTGGAAAGAATAAAAGAGCCATGAGTGTTTTTTATGATGAGATTCAAGAAGCACTTTTCAAGAAGCATAATGACTTAGAGGCTTGCTTCTTGAAGTGGGTCCTCAGACCAGCAGCATCTACATCCTTTGGAAGCTTGCTAGAAATGCAGAATCTCAGGCCCCACCATAGACCTATGGAATCAGAATCTTTAACAAGATTTTAACAACATCTTTAGGTGTCTCCTATGAACATTAAAAGTTTGAGAAATCCTATTTAGAGCCCCAACTTCGAGTCTGACAGACTCATCATTTACTAACAAAGGGTCTTAATCTCCCTGTGCTTCAATTTTCTTACTGTTAAGCGGTGATTAATCAAGATAACATAGGCAAAGTGCCTCATGCAATGCCAGACACAGAGATGCTCACCATAAAGGGTAGCAATCATTACTATGAATACTTCTTTCAATGCCTTGAGAGCTCACATCTCAACTGTAGGAAGGTGACCCCTACTTCTGCTCCATCTATTTGTTTCCAGCCAGGTCTGCAGTAGCTGCTTCCTGGAATCCAAAACCCAATAGAAGGATGCCTCTGATCCCTTGTTGCATGTCCTATGTCATATTTATAATGATGTGAAGGATACTGTGCTCATCGGACTACAGTTCATGGTTAGGCTTTGCTATACGTCATACGGCAAGACCATGCTGAATTTAGAAGTCAGGTTCCCACCAGAGATGTGGCCCTGTTCGTTGTGTCAGTCATATGTTGCACCTGCTGGAAAAGGGAAGGAAAGGCCCCTTTGGGCTCCATGGTGGGAGGTAGAGCTTCACCAAACCCAGGATGTGTTCATATGCTGGGCAGTCAAAAAAGAACAAAGGTTTACTCAAATATTCCTAGCCTTGAAGACTGGGAAAAGAGTTGTGACAAATAGTTTAATATATTGATTTGAATCATATTGGTATTTTACAAAATGTTTTCACATACATTATCATATTTATCCAAAAGATGGTCTTCTATAGTCCCCGTTTTACAGACACAAAGGCTCACAGGGGAACATATTTATAACTTTGTATCATTGTCTACAGATCTTTTGGGGAAATGTTCAGCATTTTGTGCTAGTCCCAAATCCTCTGTTTAAGTCCCAGCTCTGCCACGAACTTTTTGTGTGATCTTGGATAAGTCACTTAAATCCACTGTTTCTCTTTCTTATCTGTAGGGTAATGATGATGATCATGACAATGAGGATATCTAGTTACATACTTCAAAAATTTGTAGAAAGATCAAGGAAAAGAATCCTATTACATGAAATAGACTAAGTATGCGTTTTAAAATGTACCTGGAATTTGTTTTAATTAGGGATGGTAAGACACACAGACACAAAATGCTGCCATGAAGGAAGAAGTTTTTATATTCACAGATCCCTAGAAGCAGAGGATGGCACCAGGGCCAGTCAGGAGGCAGAAGGGGTGATAGAAAAGCATGGGCAGGGGCCTTTATTGTGGTTTTCAGGGGAAGGAATGGGCAAGGCAGGGTAACCAGGCTCAGGAGGTTTAGGATTGGCTGGTTTGAATAGTTTCAGCAGGTTCTGGGGTGTAGGGGCTGTCCCAAGTACCTGGTCTCACGTACCTGCTCCCAAATTGATTAGGGCAGAGGAATACTGGCTTGATGTGAGAGCTTAATAAAGGAGGCAGTTGGGGGCATGGGCTTTGGATTTGTTGATTTGCCTATGAACTTTGTTATCTCTAAGAACTGGCTAATCCTGGGAGGGCAGTCTCCCTTTACCTCCATCTGTCCCATCTAGGCCCTAGATGCCAGAGCATTGAGAACGCAGAAAATAGGAAAATACAGTTAATACAGTATGGATAGCAGATCCTTTGGTGGTGTTTGCATAGGTAGGTCAGCAAAGCAAGTGCTTTGCTATTCCACCTCATCTTATGGCTTCACATGCTTATCTGATTTTTAGTATTTGTTTTCTCCTGGTGAATATTTTGTGCAGAAAAGGCTCATGTTTATTTTTCCCAGGGTTCGTAGCTGTTCTCTCTGATCATTGCCCATCTAACCATACATGTGGCCACTCAGCTCTATTGAGTCTCCTCTGCACAGATTCCATTACTCACTCTTAGACTAAGTCTCATCCTAAAGGAGATAAATACAAAGGACATCTTCTGAACAAATAGGATGCTGGGATTAGTAACAGTAAAACCTCCTGCCGCTGTGCACTTTTAGGTAATTCTAGAGTGCTTCACAAAGCTATATTGCTCTTAAATAAACTTGAGATAATTGAGCTGATTTTCAGAAGACAGCTGGTCTACAGTTAAGCTTTGGCCAGATTTTTGTATGCATTACAGGAAAAATTGATTACCGAAGGTTGACAATTTGGCAAATTGCTATGCACCATATTACAACTACTAAAGGAACCTGTGAATAGTTGATTCATTTATTCATTAATGAATCCCTTCATCAAAGCATTCATTCGATTCCTGGCACAGAACGTAGGTTCTGGGGATTCAGCAAGGAATAGGACACAGGCCTGTCTTCAGTGGATGTGCTGCTTGGAGGGAGACAACCATTTAGCAAACAATTAGCCCGAAAGTGCTAAGATATGTGCTATCTGGCAGTAAGTTCAGGGGGTAGGCAGACTTCCCAGAAGAGCTGGTGCTTGAACTGTCTTGAAAGATGGGTAGAAGTTTGCCAAGGAGAAAGCAAAGGACGGAATTTCAGGCTACGGGACCCATCCTGCTCTACAACTTATTAACTGCATGACCCTGGGCAAAATGCTTAACATATGAGTGCCGCCATCTGTAAAATGGGAATAATATTATCTACTTCAGAGGGTGGTGGTGAGGATTAAGTGAGTTAATCTGTGTAGAGCATTTAGAGCAATGCCTGGCACAGGAAGCAAAGGCCTCAGAGGAGGAGGCAGCCAAGTGCATCAGAGGACAGCAAGCATATTGGAGTGGCTGAAACACGAGATGTGCAGGGGGTGTTGAAGACTGGGCTGCAGATGTGGAAAAAGGAGAACTTGTAAGGGGATCTTTAAGCTCTATAAAGGGACTTAGACTTTGCCTTGGAGGAGCTGGAAAGCTATTGAAACATTTTGAGCAGAGAATACCTGATGGGACTTGCATTTCACAGAGACTCTGCAGTATTTCATGTTAGAACCTGAACCAAGAGGGCAGCAGGGGAAACAGACAGGAAGATATCTAGAAACAGAACTGATAAGACTTAGTAATTTGGTGACTCATTAAGGATGAGAGGAGTCAAGGATGCCTCTCAGGATTCCTGCCTGGAGACTTGGTGGGTGGGGAAAGAGAAGGCTGGTTGCAGAGCAGGTCCCAACATAAGTTCCAGTCCCTTCTCCTAGTACAGTACTTTTCAATGTATACCAAGATTTCAAGCAATCAGATCTTAATGTTTGGCTTTAAAAAGTCAATTGTACAGAACAAGAGAGAATAGTTTGACTGAATTTAATTTTTTTTTAAAACTGTCCTTTTTAGATGTTTAATAAAAACCAACAGGAGAATGTAGCAGCTATAAAGATTAATGCAATCTTAAGTACCATTAATAGCATAAGAATATCAGAATTAGGAGGGTAATAGCCCCCTCTCCCCCATACTCTGTAGTCAAATTGCCCAGTGCTGGTCTTGGGCACCATATTTTGAGGGATGTGGATATAAACCACAGTCATGATTCTGGAGGAGGTAACTAGGAGGATGAGAGGTCTTGAAATAACTTCACAGGGGCAGTTGTTTTACCTGGGAAAAGGGGAAAAAACATGGCGGGGAGGGAGTGGGAAGAAGATAATTAGGACCACTGCGTAGACGTTACTAGGGAACCAGATTTAGGGGTGCTATGAAGAAGTAATTTCTATAGGAGTTGCCCAGCAGGGGAATAGGCTGCCCCACAAAGAACTGGCTAGAAGTATCCAGAGGGGGCTGATGGGCCTCTGCTAAGAAGGTAGTAGAAATAATTCGTGCACTGGCTGGGAGACAGACTAAATAATCTCTAAAGTCATTTCTGGTTTGAGAGATCTGAGATTCTGTGAACGTGTAAAAAGAAAAACAAATATTTAAAAATCAATATTCCTGATTTGCATATTGACTTAAATATTCTTGGACAACTGGTGGGCTCTGCTGGGCATGTGGGAACACAGCAACAAAAAGACCTTTTCTCCGCTCTGGAGATGTGCACCATCTAGAAGGGACTATGAGTAATACATGTTATCATATATATGTTTTACTAACACTATTATATTTAAAGCAATATGTTAATATATGTTAGAATTAATATAATAAGCATGTAATTCTCCATCTCTAATTGATATCTTAAAGGGTCCTAATCAAACCCAAGGGGTGTGCCACCTAACCCTTGCTGGGGAAAGGAACGGCTCCTTCTAAATCTGGGCATAGAGCTAAGTGGTGGGGCTGGGGGAATACAAGAGACAAGTCTGGCCTTTAACTGAATTTCTTTGGATCAATATTTTTGGTTTATATGTACCAAATATAGTCCATGCATGAAAACCAGACCAGTCATCCTATCAGGAGATTGATTTTCTCCAGGACACAAAATGTGGGCTTTTGGTGAGATGGGCAGGGGGAAATGGAAGACTGTTTTCTCCCTATCCTACTGCAGCCTGACGTTCTCATTTACTTCCACCAGCACCCCTGGAGCCAGTCATCTCTGGGGATTTGGGCCTGCTGTGTAGGACTCCTATAAATATCCCCACTAAGCTGATTCTCTGCTTAGTGGTGGGCATCCTTCCTTGGCCCTGTGCCCTCACTCTTACTGCTTTTCTCAGCCTCTCAGTTCCTGGAGATCAGCTGATGTCCACTCTCCTGTTTAAACCTTGATCTCAGACCTCTCACTTTGTTCTGGTGGTTGATGTCTGGGTTCCAGGCAGTAGATCTGTCTTACAACAGGTCTAAACCCTAATTCCAGCCTGCCTGGCCACCCAGCCCTGTCCCAGTGCCTGCTCAGAACCCTAAGCTGCGGACTTGACTGATCTGCCTGCTGGCTAACCCATTCCTTCTGCCTCCTGGTTCTGCTCCTCACCAGAACATGCTCTTCTCCCACCCTGTGCCCTGGGAAGGACTATTGGAGCAGGTCTCCAAGCTGTGAGAATTTGGGGGAGAGGAGAAGGGGGTGGGAAGGAGTGAAGCAAGAATCACATCCATGTCTAGTTGACAAACGGGAATGCAAACAGTTGGTCGTGGACTTGGAAGGAGATGGAGCCACAAAGAGGAGCCAGCAGATGCTGTTATAGAATTGTGTGGAATCCATTTATATCATCTGGGAAAACAACCACGTTATCCTAGTGACTCCCTCTATCCCAGATTCAAGTCAGTACTGGGTGTGTTTTGAGTCTGACAGAAGATAGTGCTTCCTATTCCAACTGCAGCTCCAACACTGTCCTGTAGGCGGCCCCCCAGGTTCTTGGGGGTGCAGTAGTGTAGCCTCTGCTTTGCCAAGCTTTTTCTGCTTCAGCTTCCTGTGCCTTCATTAATTCCTACCGGGAGTGGTGGTGGGGGTAGGGTGTGAGGTCTGCCTTTGCCCAGGGTGGTGAGCCATTCAGCTTTTGCTCCAGTTCCACCTAGAATTATAAAACAAATTCACACTAGAGTGCTCACACCACGTGGGCACATGCATGCACACAGACAGCTGGTTCTACAGTTAACTACAGATCCACACAAACTCTCACCGTGCAGACACCTCACACATATCACACACGATAGTCATTAGAGTCAGAAGACAGGCCTGGAGACCAAGATTTTCACAGACAGTTGGAAATGTGGACCCACTCAACAGAAATGGTTGACAACTGCTGCTCACAGCCCCACAGTAAGTGATTCATATTGGAGCAGGGGTCAGCTTCCTGCCTCCTCCTCAAATGCCTCTCACAGGCGTGTGGAGTAGAACTAACCTTCCATCACACCATCATCTTGGTCTACTGGGACATACTTTAAATCATCTCACCTCTTTCCAGGTCTTCCAGCTTCCTAAATATTCCTTTGGGTGAAATTTGGGGTCTGGCACATTATAAATACTCCATAATGATCAGTTTCCTTCCTTCTTGCCTTCCTTCCTGACTGCAGACCTTGAGACCTGACATTCTGCTCAAATTCCAGGTCTGCCATTACTTGCTGGGTGACCTTGGTCGAATTACTTAACCTCCCTGTGTTTCAGTTTCCTTGTCTGTAAAATGAGGATAATAATAGCATCTCCCTTATGAGAAAGATTAAATCAGTTAATATACGATTTAGCTATTATTGTTGTTGTTTGCTCCAATCCACAATTCTAGCCTTTCAGGACTGCTTTGAATCCTGATCTGGTCATCTTCGTACTAGCTAATCTCCAAGCTTAGCATCATCTAAAAACCTTCAGCACAGTCCCTGTAGTCTCTGTAGGATTCCTCCTGAAGAGGTGAAGACATCTCCCACCCTTTCCCAACCCTGCTCCCAGATTTCCAAATCTGGGAGGATGGCACCACATATTTCTTCTGCTTGCTTTTCCCTACCTGCTGACCCCACACCAGTCAATTGCCAAATCCTGCAGAATCCGCCTGTCCCACCCTCCCATTCTCCCCGCTGGAAGGTTTTCCTTGTGTGTGGCTCAACCTCCAGGCTCTCCCTGCTGAACTAGATTGTGACCAGATAATAGAAAGATGTATTTTCTGCTCTTCTACCTACTCTAATGAAGGCCAGATGAACTCCAACACGGCCAGATGAAACTGGCAAAGGCAGAGCTTCCTGCTGTTTAATTCTGGGCTTTATTCAGCCACATTTAGGGAGCACTTTCTCTGTGCCAGGCCCCCTTTACATGTAGTCTCATTTACTCCCCAGAGTGACCCTCTGAGTTAGGCGGTATAATCATGCCCATTCTGTAGGTGCTGTAACTAGAGCTTAGAGAAGTTACATAACTTGCTCAACTTACTGGCTAAGGTGGTGGCCATGGCAGGATTCAAATGCCAGACTGTGTGATGCCTGAACCCACATGCTCGATTGCCTGCTCCTCACAGACTCCCCGTTGCTGATTCCCTGCAAGAGGATAACGGTCCTGACTTTCCTTTCTAGTCTCCCTGCTTCAGTCCAACTGGACTCTGGGCTTACCCTTTCCCCTAGTCTGCCTCTGCTCACACCATTTAGGGCAAATGCCTTTTTTCGTCCTCCTCCATCTCTCTCTTCCTTCAGCCTCCACTTCAAATGCCATCTCCCATGCAAAGCCTCCTTCATCTTCTAACCAGAAGGGACCTTTGCCTCCATCCACCCCTCTCCCCCCCCCGGGGCAGTTGGTACTGTTGTGATTTTGTTTCTCAAGCTTGTATTGTGGGTACTTGTGTACTTGTCCTTTCCCACCATTAGATTATAAACTCTGTGAAGACAGGAATTGAACAATTTCTTTCTATCCCTTGCCTTGCATAAAATCCACGCTCTATAGGTGTATGTTGAATTAGTGAATTTTTTGTTGCGTTGAATGAATGGGAGCAAGGACAGGACCACAGGGCCCGGGTCACCATCCTTGGTGCCATTATGAAGTTTCTCTGGATGGTCACCAGGCCCATGTTCTCACTCTCGTCCAAAGGCATAGCATGATAGAAGTTGTGAAGCATCCTAGTAAACTTACCAACAGAGGAAGTGTCTAATATGGTGCTTCCTGCTCTTGCAGAATCATGCTGGCTCCCAGTGGAAGCTTCTTTCTTTAGTAAGGGCTCTAAAACCTTCTCTTTAATTATCTATTCTAGAATTTATCTGAGGTTTGCTACTAAGCTTAAATGGCAATTTCTGAAATGTACCCTTTTGAAATTTGGGACATTTCCATGACCCTTAGCCTTCTCCCTGGTCTTGTTTGCTTTCATTCTAAGATCACATCTGGTCCTTTCATTCTGATGTTAACATTATGAAAAATCTCAGGCACCATTCACAATATTCCCTTTGGGCCATAGGAAACAGCCTGTATCTGAAAGGTGCAGCTGAGAAATCAGAATGTGATAAAATGGCTCTGATGATTCTGATTTTTCCAACAGACTCACTCTCTGAGGACTTTCTATCCTCTGAATGCTTCTGGGTTGAATCCTTCTCTGGGTAATTAGTGACTTTGAGATATGGATGTGGCTGTTGGTCTCGTCCATAAATCATCCAGTCATGCATGACCACAGTTAGCAGAAAAAAGACCTCTCCTACTCCTCATCTGTTGGATTCTGAAGAGTGGCTGGACTGCAGGGCCATTCCATGAGGGTTCAAGTTTCTGCATGTTATGAGCAGCTCTGTAAAAAGTGCAAGGTAAACATAAAGTGCCATTCGCTGGAAGCAGACTAAATTACAAGTCTTCACCTTCTCGAGATAGCCTGGTGCCATTTGGGTTATCTATATTGCAAAACATGTCTGAGGATGATTGCTTTGGAAGTAGTTGTTCTTTCATGTGTCTTACTTTATTTTAACTCAAATGGCTGAGATGAGGAGTGGAAACCATTTTCTAACAATAAGTTATTTCCTTCCTGAATTTTTTTCATGTCAGGATTTTTTCTCTTAGTTACCCTGTTCCCTGACCACACACACACCGCCCCCCACAAGTCAACTGCACTTCCTTAGCTTCTTAAAATATTTGTGATTTTCTTTTATTATTAGTTCCTGTTTATATTCATAAACAGGAAGTTTATGAATCTTGATTCTTCCCTTAATCATCAGGCACTTTATTTTTTTACTTTTTAACCTCTTTTATGTTTCATACTTTCTATTTTATTTTTCCTGTGTGCAAAAGTTATGCCCTACACTACACCAGCCTGTAGGAACAAATGCTATCCTCTTTACATTTATGCCCAATTCAAATGGAATCCAGGCAGAAACTCCAGACTTTTCCAAGGGCCCCACCCTAAATATTTCTGAGTTGCCCTAGCAATGCTTGTAACTATCTCCTCACCTCCTACCTGCTATTGTCTTTGGGAGAGAACTCAGACTCTTTTCAACACTACGGCTTGGCTCTGGTCCTACCACCACCTCCACTCTCCCTCAAACTCCATCAGTCTTTCCTCTAAATAAACACACAAGGAGAGTAAAAACTATACTTTCTATGCAAACATAGCTTCTAGAAAAGGCCCTAGGCACATCTCTCCCAACAACAGTGGTGTGCATAAGTTCTTCCCACTTAGAATTCCAGTGCCATCATTTCTCCCTCAAGGTCATATTCTACCATGCTGGCCTCTGACAGCTCTGCATCCTCCCTATCTCCTTCTCTCCCTCCTCCCTATGTTAACTGCAGATAGACTTATCCCAAGGGTCCCAAGACTGGTGACAATTTCAATTCACCTATGGGTAGGTTTTTCCCACAAAATACACCCACCGCCAGGATGGCCAAGTCAGGATATGCTTTAGTGTTGGTGCCAAATTGGGCCAGAACACTGCACTCCTCTCCAAATATTTAAAGAAGGCTGATGCTGAGACCAGATCACTGATCCAGGCTCCCCTCCCTCTCTCCCCACCCTTTTATGGGGTTGATTGCAGGGTGGGAAGGAAAGTGTCCTTTCTACACTCTGACCTCATCTTAGAGGTTTGGTGGAGATGGTAGTAGAGGGGGTGGTATGTGAGTATGCAAGGACGAAAGGGGATGTGGAGGAGGATGTCAGGGCCCTACTTCCTTTCAGAAAACTTGACTCCAGGGAAAATTTGTGATTCTGAATAGATATTGAGGGTGAAGATGCTGTCCAACTCTATATGCAGTATGTGATTTTTAAATGCAAAAGGATATTTGGGGGCAGGTATGGTGCCTAATTCCATCCCCCCTTCACAATAAAGTTTGAATTCCAAGCCTGCAAGTCCATTGAAAAAATGTCCTTTTACAGAAATCCCTGGCTAACTGATTTTTCCTGTTAGTAGGACTTTCCTGTTCTCTCTACAGTTTGCTCTGCACTTCCCAGACCCTGGAGCCACAGAAGGAGATGACTAGTCCCATTTCTGGAGGCTCTGATGATGCCTGGGCTCATCCTGCCTTCTGACATCCTTCTCAGAGCCTGTGCCCCATTCTGGCTCCCAGGAAACAGACCACAGTGACAGCCTTACGCAGGCCTTTGCCTCATTATTATTCGAAAGCCACCCCACTACTCCCCCCAGGGACCAGCAAAGCCAGTTGGACAAGCAAAGCCAAAGGCCTCCAAGAAAATGTTTCCCTGGATTTCTTTTGTCTTGGGCCTCGTCTGGTTCTCATCCCCTCCTGTAGGCTGTGATAGCATCCCCATCTCGTAGGGAATCTGCTCCCCTCCCCTCAGCTTTCATAACCCCATGCAACTCTCTTATGGCATTCGTTACTTTCCACCTGGGGTTTTGGTTTTGGACAGTGGTATGTTGGTAAATGCTAACAACCAGTGCTCCCAAAAAAGTGCGTGTATAAATACAGATATAAATATAAAGATATAGATACATACACACATATGCATGTGTGCACATAGCTAAATACATATATATAAGTTTATGATAAATTTTACTGGTATAAATGTATAACACAATTTGCAAATAATAGTAAGATGTACAATATTCTTTATCATAAATTTTATGTAGCCAATTGATTCTCAAAGAGTGCTTTCACTGACTTTTGTGAATTTTTGTATCCATGGCCAACTAATGGTTATAATTGACGAGCAAGTGTAATTCTGACATGATTGTTGGCTGATACAGAGCAACTCACGTAAAAGCAAAACAATGAAGAGAAATGTTGGTACATCCCTTGGCAGTCAATGACATCAGTGACTTCTTTGCTGTACTGGATAATAGTTTTGAATGTTGGGGGAATATTTCCTCAATTTTTTGGTGTTATTCACAACGTGCTGACTACAGACCTGACACACTTTGAAGTTTAATCTGCATTTTTAACATTTTCTCCATCATTTTCTTAAATCTAGAAAATAAAAACAATGAACTAAGTCTTGATTTGTAGCATTTGCCAATTTCTGTGGTGTAAATACTCCTACCACGGCAATTTCAGGCTGCCGATGTGATGTCACTGCATGCGGAGTTGGGAAGACATGCGCAGTAGCACACAATTATATGGATATAATAGACCTAACAACCTCAAGAGCATAGATAATGATTTAGGAAGTGATGAGTTTTGAGTATTTATTACCTTTGTTTTCAGTATAATTTATTTAATTGTAAGTTTACATACTTTATTTTGTAATGGCTGTGTTTAAAAACTGGCATGCAAAATTCCTGGAAATTGAGCAATTGCCTCCCAAGAGTGGTATGAGCCAGGGCAAGTCAGGCTTGGCACACCACTGGTTATGGATGAATGTATGCTATCTCCTCTGCTAGACCATAGGTCTAGGAGGACAGGCTCCCACCTCTAATTGTCTTGTTTTCCCCACTGCATCTTACACATATCAGATATGATATGACAACGTGGAAGGGAAAGAAAAAATGTTTCCTCCTTTGGATCCACCTGATAGGTTATTAGACTTTTCCTATGGCTCCAACTTCACACTGCTTTGTGTCTCACTATCACCCGTACATTTGTATCATTTCTCCTGTTATATAAGCTTCTTATAGCTTGGAATTCAGTCTTACTCGTGGTCCTGGACTCCTGGGAGTGAGGGCATATAATTAGACCTCCCCATTCCTTGATCTTTTCTATGATGGACAGTTTACCTTTGTCTGGTCACAATTCACCTCACTTATTATTGTTCTCTCTAATTCCTCCCTGTCCAGAAACTCTGCTAGTCCTATTTTTCATATTTGGGGTGCATCAGTTCCCTTCTCTTCTTACCTTTCCTCAGAATCCTCTCAGAACTGAGATTACGTGTCCGTTGAGAGCTCATATCTTACCCTTTTCATCTTTATAACTCCAACAAGTAGCCGAGTACCAGGAAAACAAGGAAGATTCAGTGCAAAATGCCAGATGGATGGATGGATGGCTGATGTACATTAGAGGGAAGTCAGGGATCACAAGTCATTGATGAAGCAAGGAAGTTCTCTTTCTTTGATCTTTGGCACTAGAGCCAACATTTCTTTTATCCAGTGTGGGAGAAACATTCATTTATTCAATCATTCATTGTACAGATATTTCTTGAGCCCCTCCTATGTCTAGTCATTGTTCTAGGCACTGGAGACACAGCAGAAAACAAGACAAAGTCCTTGCCCTTATGCTTGAGTTCTAGTGGGAGCAGGAGGCCACGATGGAGGGTTCAATGGACTGAATTACTCATGCCCCTTACAAAATTCATATGTTGAAATCCTAACCCCCAATGTGATGATATTAGGAGGTGAGACCTTGGAGAGGCAATTAGGTCATGAGGGCAGAGCCCTCGTGAATGGGATTAGGGCCCTTATAAAAGAGACCTCAGAGAGCTCTTTGCTGTCTACCAAGTGAGGATACAATGGGAAGTCTGCAACCCAGAAGACAGCTCTCACCAGACCCAACCATGCTGGCACCCTGACCTCAGACTTCCAGCCTCCAGCACTGTGAGAGAGAAGTTCTGTTGTTTATGTGGTACTTTGCTATAACAGCCCAAACTAGGATACGGGGGCAGTGGGGCACAGCCCTCAAATGCCGCCACATATGTAATAATCATCCTTGCTGTGTGAACGTTCACCAGCCTCATCTCCCTTAAGCTTTTCAGTAACACTCCATCACGGCATTTCTGTTGCTTTCCATACTTTGTTTCATTGAATCTGGAAGAACTATAGTTTCACAAACAAGGAGCCAAGGTTGGGGCATAGATGGATTAAATGGAAATTTTCTCAATATGTTTCAGAACTACAGGAACATTTGGTCCTACTTGTCAATTCATTCTTGCTAGAGATAATTCCTTCCAAAGTTACATAGGCTCAGGGCAATGCTCAGAGAAAAAAATATACTTGATATACTGTCCTAAGGAGTATTTCCTACAGCTCCTAATGGAAAAATATATTTTTAAAATTCTCTTCCTGTGGCTTACTGGCTAGTGGCCATGGGACTCAATCCAACCAAAACACACATATCCCATCCAGTGGTGCAATGTGGTTTTGTTAGCCTTTTTCCACATAGGATGTTCAGCATCTTAAAGGTGCAAGGAAATTGTACATGGTTATTTCTTTCTGAAGTTTTTGATTGGATTAAAACCCCAATATAAATTGAATATAAACTGTCCAATGTAAAATTTTTTATAAAAATAAAACTAATTCTAAACTTCTGGAGAACAGAAACAGTGGCTTGTATTTCTCTCTATATTACTCAGCACTTACCCAGCTTAGTGCATGGTAAAAATAAGGGCTCTGAAAGTTCATTTGTTGGATGGATGAATTTATTTATTCATGAATAAATTCTTTATTCATGAATGAACTTATTTATTCACTCATTACTTTTATTCCTTTCCTTGCATTTTATCTGCCATTTTCTTTATTCTTTGGACTCAATAATACTTTTCATATCATTTTCAATAAGAGAGCTGAATAAATGCATTTTGACCCAAATTGAAAAGAGAAATGGAAACAGAAAGAAAATCTTTAGCAAATTGGACCAAAAATCTCCAAGTGAGTTGAAAATTAATCCAGTGAAGTGTTCTGAGTGTTTTGGATGAGGGAATTCTATCCCAGAGGGGTCATACTCTTACTAACCTCGGGTCTGGCTGAAGGAAGATTCCTCTAATCCAAAACATCCTGCAATTTTAATCTAATTACAAAACAACATGTTGTGCAAGTTAAGCTAGACTTCAAGATGACTAGCAGAAAGTCTTTGGTTTGATAGCAAAAACAGATGCCATCTAACACAGTAAAAAACTACATAAGGCCAAATAGTCAGGGACAGTACAAACACACTGGAAGAGGCTTTTATTTAACCTAATGTTAAGAACAAAAAATTGCGTGTCATTTAGGGTTAAACTTTAATTTCACACCCTTTAAACATAAAACTACATTTGCTATCTGCACACCAAGTAGATCATCTAGCCATCTTTGCTCTCTTTCCTTGCTTTCCCAAAGGCAACTTATTTTTATGCTCTCCCAACTCTTCTTTCTTATCTTTTACATCTGTCTGTTTGTTGTCCCCACAAATCTCCCTTTCCAACCTCTCCCATCCCACCCCTTTGCTCTAAGGAACTCCAAGAAGCTAAGGTAAAGCCTCTGCCCAAGAATACTTGAATATGCATTCATTTGTTCATTCAATAAATATCCATTAAGCATCTTTTATGTATAAGGCATTTTGCTTGGTTTGTAGGGGAGATCAAAAAAGACAAAGTTATTGTTTCTTTTCTTCAAGGAAGATTTCAATTTGATGGAAGATTGAAGCAGGAGAGGGAATAGGAGAAAGATGGAGCTGATATACATACATATAAGACAAGTGGAGGCCCTACAGGCTGTAAACAGAATAGGTTCCAAACCAAACTCATTATGTTCCCCCACAAAACCACTTCCTTTTTCAGCTTCCTTGTGTTGTCGTGGTCCCATAACTGCTCCTCTGTCTTCTAGTAGCATTTTATTGTACCTATCTTGTGTGCACTTCTACTGTTGTTATTTACTCATCTGCCTACTTCTTGAGGAGGACTATGTCTTAAACCTGGACTATGATGGCTGATCTGATTCCTATCACCTCTACATTTCTGGAGATTACTCCAGTATCCAGCATAAATAGGTGCTTAAAAAATATTTGTTGAGTTAAATTAAATCCTTGCAGTGTCACAGACTTATAAAAATCTGCTTCTGATGAAACAATCATCTTCTATATTGCAGACTTAGTTTTGGATGCAAATGGGTCCTCTTTCTTTAAGAAGCCAGGTGTGTAGCTTAGGAAAGATGAAGACAAAGGTGCTGGGGCTCTGTGCTCTGCATGTTCTTGGTAGCTGAGAGGAGGGTCTTGGTTATCTGTTTGACCTTGACATACTGATGTAGGAGGATATCCTGGTGCTACCCCTGTTGGTTCCATTCTCTAGTCTCCTACTGTAGCTTCAAATACTCTGCAGCTGGAAATTACCTTGGTTCCTCTCAGTTCCTATCAGATTTCACTTTTTGGCCTTCAATGTCCCCAGGGATGCCACTAGCCTGGCATTGGAATGGCTTCCAAATAAAGATCCCTCCCAAACAGAAAAGGCAGCCTGGATTTGTAGTTCTGGTCTCTGACCCTTTTCCCTCCCAATGACCCCATAGGAAACTCAAACTCCCAAATCTAAACCAGCTGTGGAAGTAAGGGTATCTGCAGAGATCTCGCATCTCACAAGGGTGGGACGAAAATGGATGTATCTATGAGTTAGCCATTGTCAGAAAATCACTGTGTAACGAAAAAGCACAGATCCTCATGGTCAACAACAACAATAAACATTCATTTCTCACATCTGTGATGTTTAGCCCCTCTGAGCTGGGCTCAGTTGGGTGCCTGCTGATCTCAGCTAAGGATCTCACTCAGGCATCTGGGAATCTGATGGGGAGTTGGCTGATCTTAGGCGGGATTGGCTAGGGTGACTTGGTTCTGCTCTACCTGCCCACCTCCTAGGACCAGTAAGCTAGTCTGGGCATATCTTTTTCATGGCTAAAGCACAGGAAAACAAGCCTGATCACACAAGTGGTTTTATAAGCCATTTCTTGTATTATGTCTTCTGACATCCCATTTGCCAAAGCAAGTCGTGTGGCTGAACTGAGAATCAAGGGATGGAGAAATATACTGCTCATTTTGATGGAAGAAACTGCAAAGTCAGGCAGCAAAGAGCTTGGTTATTGGAAGTGAAGGATTGGAGCCATCAGTGCATGATTATTCTCCTGACCTATTAATGCTTGTATGCCTGTGACCACACAGCCAGCGTTAAGTCTAAGTCTAAAGGACTCACCCTAAACCTCTAAGCCATTCAAAGTCTCTTTAATTACGGTACTACAAAAATACTCATTGACCACCTTTCTGTTGTTAGTGCTGTTGAGTTGATTCCGCCTCCGAGTGACCTTGTGTACAGCAGAGCAGAACCCTGCCCAGTATTTTTGCACTATCCTCTCACCTTCTGGCACCGTATCAGACAATGCTCTGCTGCTATTCACAGGGTTTTCATGGCCAATTTTTTCAGAAGTGGGTGGCCAGGTCCTTCTTCCTGGTGCGTCTTAGTCTGGAAACTCAGCTGAAACCTGTCCACCATGAGTGACCTTGCTGGTATTTGAAATACCAGTGGCATAGCTTTCAGCATCACAGCAACATGCAGCCACCACAGTATGACAACCGATAGATGGGTGGGGTGGTTCGCTGACTGGGAAAGGAACCCGGGCAACAATGACGAGATCACCAAATCTTAACCACTAGACCACCACATTGATCACGTAGCAGGTGAGTAATTATGCCTACAGCAAAGAAGGAATACACACACTTTCTACCCCTTAGGAGTGTACACTCTACACTCCTCTTAGATCTTGCATAAGTCATTCATGCTGTCACCATGCACAATCAAGGCAGATTCAAGAAGACTCTTTCCAATAGATTCAAGAAAACATTTTTTCCCAGTAGTAACCCCTGAGATCCATCCACCTTCTAGCCCTAAGGTCTTTCTTCACTATTGTTTGTCATCTATGTTTAGAGACCTTCTAAAACAGGTATTCTTAATCCAGGGGTCCATGAACTTGGATTTTGTAAAGTGCTTTTTCTCCGTGTACTGAGATGATCATGTGACTTTTTTCATTCTATTGATACAGTTTGATACATTAGTTGATTTTCTGATGTGAAATCATTCTTGTGTCTCTGAGATAATCCCATCTGGTCATGATATATAATTCTTTTATTATTTTACTATTTTTTTATTGTGGTAAAATATATATCACAAACTGCCATGTTTAAGTGTATAATTCTTTCATATGTTGCTAGATTCAACTTGGTAGTATTTAGTTGAGAAATTTTGTGTCCATTGACTATAGATATTGGTCTGTAGCTTTCTTTTTTGTGTGGTTTTTTTTTTGTGACTTTGTCCTTAGTTTTGGTATCAGGGTAATACTGGCCTCATAAAGTGGGTTGGGAAGTGTTTCCTCTCTTCTACTTTTTGGAAAAGTTTGTCTGACATGTAGGGTGGAGCTTGATTATAGTGGGCTTTGATTGTCAAAGTAGGGGGTACCTGCCTTTTATCCCAAGGTGATGAGGAACCATTGGAGCTTCTACTATGGAATATGCATTTCAATAATTAAAAAAATCACTACAGGTAAGTAAATATGACTTAAAATAAATGGGAACCCTTCTCATGAGGTAGAGGAGAGCTAAAATCATATAGTTTAGGAGGCAAATGAAAATATATTTGTAATAGGCAAAAAAGGAATGTTTTGATTGGTGCCTTAAAAATGT
Organism: Tapirus indicus; assembly: GCA_031878705.1. Taxonomy (NCBI): domain Eukaryota; kingdom Metazoa; phylum Chordata; class Mammalia; order Perissodactyla; family Tapiridae; genus Tapirus; species Tapirus indicus. The sequence continues at coordinate 15,099,438 of CM062930.1, read as the reverse complement.
AAGTCCAGTGTAGAGGTAAGCATTTGAAAAAAGCATTTACTTGTAAAAAAATTATGGAAATAATATACAAAAGTAGAGAAAATAGTGTAATGAACCCCCATGTACTGATCTTCTGTTCTCAAGAATTATCAACACAGGACTACTTTTGTTTCCTCTATACCCCCTTCACTCCTCACCCTTACTCCCACCCCTGCTGAATTATTTTGATGCAAGCCCCAGATATCAAAATTATTTTATCCATAAATATTTCAGTCTATATTTTAAAAAATAAGGACTTTTAAAACCATAGCCACATAAACATCATTGCACCGCCCATATTTGCAATATTTCCATAACACGTCTAATATCCAGCCAATGTTCCAATTATTCCTGATTTTCTCATAATTTTTTTTTACAGTTGGTTTGTTCAAATCAGGATCCAAATAAGTCCCCTATACTGCATTTGGCTGATATATCTCTTATATCTCTTTTAATCTATAAGTTCCCTGTCCCTCTTTCTTTTTTTATGCAATTTACTTGTTGAAGAACAATAATTTCTGTAGGCCTGTATAATGTCCCATACTCTGTTTTTTATTGATTATATCTCTATGGGGATGTATTTCCTATAAGCTGGTAGTTAGATCTAGAGGCTTAGTTGGTCAGATTCAGGTTTGTTTTGTTTTGTCTTGTTTTGTTTGGCAAGAATACTTCATAGGAGGTGATTGTATCACATCAGAAGGTTCATGAAGCTGGGTTGTCTTTTTTGCCACGTTAACAGTCATTGGTATTGGAGGCTGGCCTGGTGGCATAGGGGTTAAGTTTGCATGTTCCACCTCGGCGGCCTGGGGTTTGCTGGTTCAGATCCTAGGCACGGACCTGCTCACCCTCATCAAGCCACGCTGAGGTACAGTCCCACATAGAAGAACTAGAAGAACCTACAACTAGGATATACAACTATGTAATGGGGCTCTGGAGAGAAAAAAAAAAAAAAGAGGAAGATTGGCAACAGATATTAGCTCAGGGCTAATCTTCCTTTAAAAAATTAATTAATTTTTTTAAAAAAGAATCGTTGGTGGGTTCAGGTGTCACCGCTTGGAATCTTGGTCTTTATTCATAATAAAATTCCCTATCAGCGTTTCACCTAATCCTTTAGCAGCCACTGAAAACCATTTGCCTTGGTCCATTATTTCATTACAGGTTGCAAAATAGCAATATTCCAATTGTATTATCCCTTCTGCATTTATTAGCTTGAATTCTTCTAAAAGAAGAAATTTACTTCATAAACTGTTTGGTTACCCTTTAATAACAATTTCAGTAGAGTTCTGAAGAAGAAAGAACTGAGCAATTCTTTAGCTTTTCTTGTTATTTCCCACTTTTCAGAATAATGAGTTGGATTCCTAGCTTCCTTCAAAGGGGTGTGTGTGTGCGTGTGCATGTGTTGTAATTGTATGAACTCAAAGATTTTTAATATATTCAATGTGTTTCAGTTCTTCATAGTTAATGATCTTGTGGTCTTTGACAGCTCCCATTTTGGTATGATGAGATGCTCCAGGCTCATCCCTGAACTTGAATCAGCCATTTCTCCAGGAGCTCTGTTCCTTTTAGTGGGAAATGGTATTTAGAAAACACAATCTGGGTGCCAAGGGTGCTCATTGCTATAGGTTGGTCAAGGTTTCTAGGCCTTTTCAACAGACAGAGCTAGAAAGAATGTTTGTTTTTTTTAAAACAGAAAATACATATGTATTCCTACTAATATTTCTAATTCAAACTAAGGATACAGGGTTTTTGTTTAACCTCTTTGATTTGATATTTGTATCTCTTTTTTTTTTCTTGGACTAAACATCTTGGTTCCTAATGAAAAACTATACTTAATTTCCTTTGTTACTAATTATTTTTAGTATTTTGTAGTATTAGTATAATTAGTATTATATTATTGTTTCATAATAACTATACCTTAGTATCAGAAAATATCATGATATCAGGAAAATCATGCTAAAAAGTAATTACTGAAAACCATTTGAGACTTCTTTGCAGTCTGGGGGTTGCTTTTTTCTTTTTCTTCTTGGCATGTATCCCACTAGGACTGAACGGTCCGATTACTGTGGCTTAAAAATAGAAGCATTTAAAAAGTCCAAATTCAGCTGACACCTGGGGGTTTTAGCCAACTTTGAAGGCAAAAATGATCCACCCTGGAGAGGTTATGATCTGAGTGCTGTGGCCAACTATTTATTAACTCAAGTTTCTGGTAATTCAGGAAAGGATATGTGCATAGTTATATTTACAATAGTTGCTTTAACTTAACCATCTATATTTAGAAGGAGTTAGACTCTTGCTAATGATCAATTACCCCACTGGCTGAGAGTTCATTTCACTCATGTGAAGGCTTCGGTCTTCAGGAGGAAAGTGCAAAGTCCTAGAACCATGGAGGGTTAGAGCGTGACTGAACCTTACAGGTCACCTAGTGTAATCACCTCTGTTTGCAGAGGAGGAAACTAAGGTCCAGCAGAGTCTAGTGACTTGCCTAACATTGCACAGCTAGTTAGCAGCAGAGGCAGAACTGGAAACCAATCTGCCATCTTCCTTCCATTACACTGTGCCTGTTCCCTTGCTCTCCTTGTGTGAATGTAGAAGGGTATTGTCATTTTTACAATGAGCAAAGGAAGCCCAGTCTAAAAGTTTAATCTCAAGACTCAAGATACTCAATACATGTTCATGAGAATTTGCTCAGTCATTTGGTAAATATTTAGTAATTGGCTCTGAATATATAGCAAGATAGCCTTTATTGTCTACTTTTTTTTTTTAACTTGTCCAGGTAGTAAATTGAAGAGAACATGTATCTGGTACAATGTAAAGACTGGAGACTCTATTTGAAACATTTATGACAATTTTCCCGCAATCTTTTATCGAAAAACAATATGATATTACTTTAAAATAATTTCTACTGTCCTCATTGTAAATGTTGTCTGTTTATCTAATTCAATAAATCACAACCACATACAAGGCACTGGGCTAAAGGGATTTTCCAACAATTAGAACTCTCTATATGGAACTGGCTGCCTTGTGAGAAGTGGGGAACTGATGGCTGTGAGTTTTTATCAGAAATCCACAGAAGGGATTCCTGCAGAGGTTAAAGGATGGGACTCGATGTCCTTTCTAGCCCTGAGATTGCATGAGAGATTTGTATTCTATAATTTGTGTGATGTCCCAATTAAAGCGGCTTGTTTGGGGTAGAGAGTAGCAACCATTTATACAAAGAGACACAATAGGTATTTCTCTCCAAGTTCAGTGTCTATTTACAGCCTTGCCCAGAGAGACTCAACATATCAGAGAACAAGCCAGAGTGAGCCCTTAGGAAAAGTCTCCATGGTGCTTTCATCCAGGGACCCCTCTTCACAAAGGAAAGGGCAGCCTTTGTGGGAATCACAGCAACCTGCTGTTGGCCGTGCACTTCCTGAACTGCTAAGTTCTTTGCTTCCTTCTTTCTCTGTCTTCTGCTTAAATCCTACACTTGTCTCTTCATCTGATACCCTCCTCCCACCTGAAGTTTATTAGCAGCTAAGTTCTTAGTCCAGGTGTGAAAGAGAAGCAAGTGGACAAATTTGGGACTTGGAAAGTTATTTACCCAAAGCGTGTGTGCTTTCAAAGTCATCCAACAAAGACCTGAGCCTCTACTGTGCGCCAGATTCCTAGACAGGTGTTGAGGGTACATGAAGGAGACGCAGTTGCCGTGGAGGAAGGGAGATGAGAAATGAGCAGACACAGGAAAGGTGACGAGGGAGAGGACCGCGAAGGGTAGGGTCCTAATCTCATGGAGGAGGAGACTTGCTGGGCAAAGTGATGTTTCACTTTCCACCTGAAGGAGGAGAAAGAATTAGTCAATAAAAGATGGGAGGAGAGTTTCCAGATAGGGGAAAGACAGGTCCAAGGGTCCAGAACAAAAGAGAGTTTGGTGAATTCGAGGAACTGAAAGAGGTTAAGACTTGTTGGAGCATAGGTTGGACAGAGAATGTCTCCAGATGAAGCAAGAGAGGAAGGCAGGCATCAGGTGGTAGAGGGGCTTTTCACAGCACCCTCGAAAAGTGCTCACAATCACTTCCATTTTGACCTGTGGATATATTCTTCAGTCCTAAAGCTGTGCTTTCCCAGCTTCTTAAATGGCCTTTCAGAGTTTTTCATTGAGTCGTCAAAAACCCACATTGCTGAGCACCCGCCAGGGCCAGGCGTGGTGTTAGACCACAGGAGAAAAGCATTCATAACAAGCAGCCCTTCCACTAAGGAGCTCATAAAATAACATTCTGTCTTTTTAAAATACCAAATATTAACCACAATAAATGCATCCAAGAAACAAGAGACACAAAATTAAAGGCTGAAAGGAACACATCATTGACTCCTTTAGACTAAACTTCAAAAGAGAGTGGGGTCCTTATCACCACAGGTAAAATGGAGACTCGAATGCAATAGGTTCCAAATCCCTTGACAAGATGTGTTGCTTTTAAATTGAGGTGTAATTGACATATAACATTATATTAGTTTCAGATGTACAACATAATGAGTCAATATTTGTTGATATTGCAAAACAATCACCATGATGTGTCTAGTTAACATCCATCACCACACATAGCTACAAATTTTGGGGGGGGGGTGAAAACTTTTAAGATTAACTCTCTTGGCAACATTCAAATATACAACACAGTATTATTAACTATAGTCACCATGCTGGACATTACATCCCCATGACTTATTTTATAACTGAACGTTTGTACCTTTTGACCACTGCATCCATTTCACCCATCCCCCTCCAACTCTAGCAACCACCAATTAGTTCTCTGTATCTATGAGCTGGTTGTTTTGTTTCTGTTTTTGGAAAGTATTTTTGTTGTTGTTTTTTTGTGAGGAAGACCAGCCCTGAGCTAACATCCGTCGCCAATCCTCCTCTTTTTGCTAAGGAAGACTGGCCCTGGGCTAACATCTGTGCCCGTCTTTCCTCCACTTTATATGGGACGCCACCACGGCATGGCTGACAGGCAGTGTGTCCGCGGGCTCCCGGGATCCGAACTCGCGAACCCTGGGCTGCCAAGCGCGAACTAGACCGCTGCGCCACCGGGCTGGCAAAGTATTTTTAATTTGAGAGTGTGGGATGAGAAACCCGGCATCATGACCACACAGTTGAGCCTGACTGTATCAACCATGGCGCCTAGAATCCAGGGATCCCTCTGGGCATTGGATTTCTCCTCGGGATATTTCTGAGACCTTCGTGTATGTTAGCAACACCCTCAGGAGGGTAACACAACAACATGACAAGGGCTGAGGAAGACATGGGGAACCGGTACCCCAGGCAGCCTGATTGCCCAGTGATTCCTCGTGATGCGGACCAGAGGAGAGCTCTTCCCTCAACTGGTCACCACCCCCATGATGATTCAGTCTAGGCTGAATAATAATAGCAAATTCCATTCACATCCCATTTCATTAAGTTCTCACGTGTTTTATTCAGCTGATCTCAAACTAGAGTGTGCATCAGAATCACCTGGAGTGTTTGTGAAACCTGGGCCCCATCCCCAGAGTTTCTGACTCAGCAGGTTTCTGCATTTCTAACAAGTTCCCAGGTGCTGCTGCTGCTGTTGGTCCAGGGACAACATTTTGAGAATCAGTGATGAACTCATTCCACAAAAACTGTTCAAGGGCCTGCTCTGGGCTGGGCTGTTAGGCTTTGGAAGACACAAATCCCTGCCCTCAAGGGGCTCACCCACTAGTGGAGGAAACAGAGATAAAAAGAAAGTATTATAACACAGTGCAATATAACAGGGCTCTAATGGAGGTTAGAAGAGGTTGTGATGAGCACAGAGGGCAGGAGTGGCCTACATCACCCAGGGGTAGGTGAGAACAGGTTAGGCTCGGCTTCCAGCAGGGACAGGAGTGGGAGCAAGACCAGGAAGAAGGAGCCATGTGTTCAGAAAAGGCAGGAGGCCCATGGCAATGGCCTGTGTCTCAGAGGAACTAGGGAGGAAAGCTCACATAGAAAGTGACCAGGGATGAGGAGGGAAGAGGTGATCAGAGACGGATAAAGGGTTTTGAGTGGGGGTGAGACCCGATCAGATTTGCCTTTTGGGAAGATCATTCTGGTGGAGGAGGATAAAGATGGGGCAGTGTAGGGGTGGGGATGGATTGATCTGGAGGCTGTTCAGTGGTGCAGATGAGAGACACGTCCTGAGCTTGGGCAGGAGCAGACAGGTGGAGAAAGGATGAAGCTAATGGTATCCCAGTGATATCACAAGTCTTGGTAGAGAGGAGTGTTAGAAACTTACAGGTCCCCTGGGTTTTTGGCTTAGGGTGAATTGGATCCTCACTGCTCAGCAGTCAAGGACACACACCACTGGCGCCTCACGGTGGAGGGAATGGATAAGCAAGGAAGTAACACAGCCCACCCGATGTTGTCCCACAGCTTAGATCAGAGACAGCAGCTCATGGCCAGTGTCTAAGAGCCCACCCCCTACTTCCTGCTCCCACATGCTCTACGTATTTGTAGTGACAGGGATCCGGCAACATCCAAGTGAATGTGGAAGCTCCCCAATAGGAGAAGTGATCTGGTTAGAAACGGGGAGCCTCTGGAGCTCAGTGGTGGTAGCAGCCTGTTCTTCTGGGAGCTGTATGAGTTTCCTGCAGCTGCCGTAACAAGTACACGGACAGGGAGCTTAAACAACAGAAATTTGTTCTCACCATTCTGAAGACCGGCAGTCCAAAATCAAGGTGTCAGCAGGGTGGGTTCCTTCTGAGGGCTGTGAGGACAATCTGTTTCATGCCTCTCTCCCAGTTTCTGGTGGCTCATTGACAGTCTTTGGTGTTCTGTGGCTGGAAGACACGGCACCACAATCTCTGCCTTCTTCTTCATATGGTCTTCTCCCTGTGTCCAGATTTCTGCTTTTTGTATGGACACCTGTCATGTTGGATTAGGGCCCACCCTAATGACCTCATCTTAACTAATTACATCTGCAACAACTCAAGGTCACATTCTGAAGTACTGGGGATTAGGAATTCAATATATGAATGGGGGGGGGGGTTGTCAGCACAATGTTCCCCTAACAGGAACTACCAAATCTGCTGGTCCAGCTCCCTGTGGAAGTACTAAAAGTGGGGAGGAGAGGAGCCTCCATGGCCCCTCAGATCCTTCAGCCACTCACTGAGACAGAGTGCCAGGACTTGTGCCAGCCCCATCTCAGCTGCCCCTACTGCGTACCCGTCACCTGTGGGCTTCTCTGCATCTCTCCTAGGCCAGGAAGTGGCCAGCAAAGTTTGAAAGAGTTTGGGTGCCCTTTGCCCAGAGAGTCTCTGGGCCTCTGGTGAGGCTGTCCCCTGCACTGTAGGGCAGAGGTGCCCAGGAAGCTCCAGAAGGGCATCCTTCCGACCTCATGTCCCCCAGCTCCATTTCTGTGGGTATGATCTCAGCTAAACCATCCTGGGTTGGTTACCCTCTCATGTTCCCACAATCCCAGGCCCACTTGTGCAGATCAGAGTCCCCTGAATTTTCTTTTTTTTGCCTTCAGGGCTGGACTGCCCTAACCCTGCTGTGACTTGACTAATGACCGATGGCTGCTTCCCTGCGGGTGCTGGGTGCTTTCCTCTGCTCATCCCAAATTTCTGCTGCCGTGTTCCACACCACTACCAACCACTGCAGATCAGCCTCCTCCCTTTCCATGTGCTGCTACCCTCCTGGGAGTTAACGGTGATAGGATGTACGAGGGAAGGAGGCATCTTGGGAGATGCAAAGAAATGAGAAACTTGATTTTTGATGTCTTAAATATGACATACGGGCGGGCTGACAAGACGGAGATGTACTGTAGGCTTTTGGTTAGACACGTGGAACTCAAGAAGGACGTCTGAGTTGGGGATCGAGATGTGAAGACTTGGGAACAGACCTCCCGGGGAGTGTGAAGGACAGGCTGGACCCCTGGGCAAGGTGACAAGTAAGAAAGAGAGAGAAAGGAGATGCTACTATGTTGAGGCAAAGGAGCGTTACCATACATTGTCTCATTTGGTCCTCACAATGAAGTTACAAGATAGACAGGTGAAGTAACCGAGTCTCAGAGAGGTTGTCACTTGGTCAAGTTCTCATGGCTTGTAGGTGGCAGAACCAGGTCTCTGACTCCAAGTTCAGAGTTTTCCTCACCATATTTGTTCATTTATTCATTCAACAGTCAATGATTGAGCTGTTTTCTATGTGTGTTCAGGGTCTTGTGTTCACACCCTGGGCAGTGTAGGAGGAGTAGGTTGAGAGGCAGGATGTGAAAGAGTTGGAAACCAGCCACTCTTCCCACTGTGGCAGGGAAGGCAGAAAAGGAACACCAAACAGCTAGAGACAATCACAAAGAGCTTGTGGAGGAACTGGATGCTACCCCGTAAACCTTGGTCTCCATGGTCCGCGGACCAGCAGCAGGCCAGCACCTGGGAGCTTAGTAGACATGCAGAATCTCAGCCCCACCTGGATCTACTGAGTCCAAATCTGCATATTAACAACATCCTCAGGTGATCTGAATGCACATTCAAATATGAAAAACTCTGACACCAACTACAGGCAGACTCGTGGACAGATGGAGGAGAAGAACGTGTGATTAGTTAGGGAGGCTTCTTGGAGGAGGCCTCTAGCAATGAGGTCCAGCTGCCATTTGGGAAGAAATGAGATCTTTTGCCCACAACAGTGGTTCTCAAACTGGGCTGCAAGTTGGAATCGCCTGTGGTGTTTCAAAAGTGTTGACTCCTGCCTTCCTTCCCCAGAGATTCTGATTTAACAGAGATAAGCCCTTGTCACTGGGATTTTATAGAGCTCCCCAGGCGATTTAAATTTGCAGCCAAGCTTTCCAACCACTGGCCTTTGTCATATTTAAGATATAATGGACCGTACCTGGATGAGGGAACAGCGTAAACAGCGATCAGGTGACTTGAATTCAGGACCAGGAGTGTGTGCTTATGTGTGTGAAGGGGGATGGGGGGCAGGGGGTGAGGCTAGGGCCTGCCACCCCTCCTTCCCCCATGTGTCTTTTTTAGGCCTGCATTCCTAGCCACGCTCCTCACCTGGATGCTTGGAGTCTGCTTCCCCCTCGTGGTGGTTTGCAGTATGGCAAGCTGTCACTCAAGGTTTCCTACAAGTCCCTAACAGAGTGAGTCCCAAGATGTGGTCTTGACGGGTGGGAGATCTTAGGAATAGTACACAATGAGCAGCCTGGAGGTGATTTCAGGAGTTGCTCCTTCACAAGGAAGCTCAGGGAGTTCGAGGTCACTGGCCAAGCAGTAATCTGGCACAGAGCTGTGTCTGGAGCTTAAATGGCTTCCTGCGCTTGGGGTTTGAGGAAATTCGTCTTATCAGCCAGTGGAAAGTGCCTATGAGATCAAGCATCAGGAAGGGCAGAGGTGTAAGGTAACAAGTTTCATAGTAAACAGCAGCCAGCTCTTATTCAGCTCTGTGTGGCAAGGATGTGTTTTTACTTATCACTTTTAATTCTAATACAAGGCTAGAAGATGTTAGGATCATCTCACAAAGCTGTAGTTCTTAAGTAACTTGCTCAAGGTCCTACAACTCGTAAGTGACAGATGCAGGATCTAAACCCAGTGGGACTGCATAGTCTGTCCCAGCTCCTCCCATGTCTCCTGCAGGACCCAGGAGGTCTCATTTGCCCAAGGATTTGCACAATGACTTCAGCCAGGATCCCCGTTTGAGTCCATGTGGTCCCCCCAGGTGCCTGCAGCCCCTTCTGCTCCCTGTTGTGCAGTGACTCCGATACTTCCTTCTGTAGGCCGGCCCCGAAAGCCCCACCTTTGGCTGGAATACCCCCTTGCCCCGTTCTGTCAGAAAGCTTCCCGCTGCAGCCAACTCCCAGGGCTGGGCTCAAGCCAGATTATGAAGAGAACTAACAAGAGAAGCAGGAAGCATTTTAAATTGTTGCCAGCATCTTCCTCTGATCTGGCTACCTCCCTCTCTTCTCCCCTGAAACTTCCCTCCCACTCGCGGCCAGCGCCTCTCCACTTGGCCCTGGTCATAAGCACCTCTGGTATGGATCAGAATCGCCAGGGGAGCCAGTTAGAATGCAGATTCCTAGGCTCTATCCTCAAAGATTCTCATTCAGGGGGTCGCAAGTGAGGCCTGGGAATTTGCATTTTTGTGTGTGTGTGTGGGGGGGAAGACTAGCCCTGAGCTAACATCTGTTGCCAATCCTCCCCTTTTTGCTGAGGAAGACTGGCCCTGGGCTAACATCCATGCCCATCTTCCTCCACTTTATATGGGACGCCGCCACGGCATGGCTTGACAGGCAGTGTGTCTGCGGGCACCTGGGATCCGAACTCACAAACCCCGGGCTGCCAAGCGCGGACTAAGCTGCTGTGCCACAGGGCAGCCCTGGAATTTGCATTTTTGATAAACAACCCGTGCAGATTCTGATGCAGGTGGTCCTCGGAACACACCTTGAGAAGCATCCAACATTTGTGGGCCTGGGTCAAGAGTATAAATGAAGGCCCATACTATATGTTTAAACATTTAAAATTTATAAATCAAGCTAACAAACTGTCACATTTACTTTTGTAACTCCCCAGTGGGCATGGATTCCTGGGCTCTAGAGTTCCCAGCAGAAGCACAGGGAGAGCAACCCGCAGCCCCTCGCCCTCCCCGCTTCTCTTCCCGCCTTTGCTCTGACCCTCTTTGTGCCAGGAGAAATCTGCTACTCAAGCAAGAGGACACCCAGCCTTCAAGTCCAAGCTCAGGCCACCCTCTTCCCACCCCACAAACGGCTGTATCTTGACCACCTGTCAGGCTGGGAGATGGACTCCCGGGAGGAGGCCTGCATTGGCCCTGGGAGTAGGAATTCTAGGGTTCTAGGTACTTGGCGCAGGACACATCCCCTGTCCTCGCTGGCTGCCTGCACCGTGGGGAGGGTGCACAACCGGAGGATAACCTGAGCAGGGCCCTCTGAACCAGCGCTTCTCAAACTTGAATGTGAGTAGGACTTAATTGGGATCTGAAGATTCTGAATCAGTAGGTCTGGGGTAGAGTCCAAGAGTCTGCGTTCCTAACAGCCTCCAGGACAAAGCCGAGGCTGCTGGTCCACGGGCCACGCTTAGAACAGCAAAGCTCTCCAGCAGGATCAGCAAAGTCTCTCCATAAAGGGCCAGGGAGTGAACTTTTAGGCTTTGTAGGCCGTATGGTGTCTGAGCAGCTCCTCAGCCCTGCTGGTGTAGCGCAAAAGTGGCCACAGACAAGACGTAAGTGAATGAGCATGGCTGTGTTCCACTAAAACTTGATTCATGGACGCTGAAATGTGAATTTCATATGATTTTCCTGTGACACAAAATTTTCTTCTTCTTTTGATTCTTTCAACCATGTTAAAATGTAAAGACCATTCTTAGCTCCAGGCCATACCGAAACAGACAGTGGGGCCAGATTTGGCCCCAAATCTCTAAGAGGTGAGGATGTTTAAGCATAACTGCAATACCAACATCACACCTAAAAATAATTAACAATAATTCTTTAATATCATCAGATACCCTTTCAGTGTTCCAATTGCTAGTTGTCTCATAAAAGATTGATTCACCACTGTTCTTAAAAACAGAATTCCTGTCTAACCTGTCCTCATTCGCTTCCCTGTCGCCATAGTAGCTCAGCGTCTTGCACGAGTAAATGGTGTCATACTACATTTCACCAATAGATGGCACTAATAATCGTGACATTTGCTAACTCCACTTTGCGTTTACACGAGAAAGCTTCATTTGTATGCAATTTGCAATCATAGGTGAGTATATGCACACAGAAACTGAATGTAGCCTGTTTACTCTGTGTGACATGCATAAAAACCTGGATACATTCCAATTCCAAGGAAAAATTATTGATGTCAAACAAATTTTCAATTTGTTTTAAAGAGAGTGTGGGAAGCCCATTGCCGTGTATTGAGGTTTACCTTTACAATGTCAACATTTTCCGTGTTAAAGAATTGAGGCCACTTATGCTTACATATTCTTCCGCTTAAGAAAACAAAAAGCAAATTGAATCCATTTGCACAATTGATCTATGTGTTAAGTACCCGTTACAAATGTACTGTCTGAATTGTATCGTGTGCCTACCTCTGAGTAAAACAGTTTCTTTTCCAAACTTCTTCCAGCATGTTCTGAAGAACAAGAAATCAGCATGTGAGATGTGGATGGAATCTTTAAGGCCATCTAGTCAAGCCCCCTCAGTCGAGAGCAGACATGAAATCTCATTATGCAATCACACAGCAATTTGATGGTTTTCTGTGATTATTTGCCATCTTTCTGCCAGGGATCCCCCCTTCTTCCCTCCACCCCTACCCTGCAACAAGCATAAACTATTAAAAATATCTAACTACTCAATAATAATTAATATTTCATTTTAAGGACACAAAACCCAAATTGTGCAATTAATCCTCCCCTTTTCTGTCCTTTCAATATATTCAGCAAATATTTATTGGGGACCACTATGGCCAAGCAAGATCTTCTTGTTCTCTTGCTCAGCTAGACCTTTTATTTGAGCTCATGTCTTGTAATTCCCTAGAAAGAAATTAAGACAACTTGAAACCAGCCTGCACTAAATTTCTAATGGGCAGCATATATGGCTCTTTCCAGCAGAGGACACAATGATTCAGAGACTCATTTGTTATCCTAGCCTCCTATGTTCAAATTAACACAATTCTGGAATGTCCTTTCTGTCCTTAAAATCAAATCCTCCATCCAGGGCAGGATGTAAACTTTGCTCTTGAAAGTTAATTCTCACCAGATTTACTCCAAGAACAACTTCCTTCCAGTAGATCTTCCCTCTTATCTTCCCAGGATGTTCTGGAATAGCATTGCCCCTCGCCATCCTCTTGGAGGCAGCCCTCTGCCTGTCTTTCTCAGGCTGCATTGCCTCCTCCTCTTGATCTCACCTACAAACCTTCCCCTACACAAGCTTCTGACGTCACTGAGCAGTTATGTTCCACCTGGAAACAAGCACGCAATCATACCTGAGGCATTCACTCCCAATAGCACCTCTGAGAGTGTTCTGTGAAGTATTCATAAGTGGGGGATGTTCCGTAGTCAAAAAAGCTTGAGGAGCAGTTGGTCAACCAAATTCAAATACCTTTCTTTCCTGCAGGACTTTTCAGAGCCTTTGATTTCCTAACAGGCATTGTGAGTCCCTTAAAATAGGGAGCCAGTATAGAGCATTTTCCTAATTGATTTGATTAAAGAGCACCCTCCCCTATCTTAGCTCAGGCTGTTACAACAAAATACCATAAACTGGGTGGCTCCAACAACAGACATTTATTTCCCACAATTCTGGAGGCTGGGAAGTTCAAAATCCAAGTGCTGACAGTTGTGGTTCCTGGTGAGGCCCCTCCTCCTCGCTTGCAGGTGACAGCCTTCTCGCCGTGTCCTCACATGACAGAGAGAAAGGAAGTGAGCCTCATCTACACCTAATCACCTCCCAAAGGCCCCATCTCCAAATCCCATCACTTTGCAGGTTAGGGCTTCAACCTATGAATTTTGAGGGGACACAGACATTCAGTCCATAACACCCCCTTTGGTTTTTCTCATTGCATTGTCTGGAGTGTGTTATGTGGGATAAACCCTGGGACACCTACTCCCTTGCATGCTCTGGAGTCAGACAGCCTGAGTCGGAAAGCAGACCACCCAGATTCAGTCCCCACTCCACCACTTCCTCACTGTGGGACTTTGGATGAGCTTCTCAATCTCTCCTTGACCCAGTTTCCTCATCTGATCAAAGGGGGATAATACTGGTACCTCCCTCATAGGATAGTGAGGATTAAATGAATCAATACAGAGTAAGCACTCAAAAAATGTTAGTTATAATCATGAAATATTACTATTGACAATGAATTGTATAAATAATTTGTCATATCAATTATTAATAAACATTAATAATTAATAGCACTTAGATGGCACTATTTAATTTTGGTATAGATTGAATATTGAATTTTACAATTGGGTCAGGGTCAGCCTCTCTAGATCGCAGGCTTCTAGAGGGCAGTGTAGCACTGAAAGAAGCAGCAAGTGTGTGCCAGCAAGTCACAGACGTGTGCCAGGAATCTGAAGTGGTGTGGCTGGGTTGAAGGGAGAAGGGGATGCTGGTCTTGGTGCCAAGACTCCGTGCCAACCACCACAGACCTGGCAGGGAGCGGAGTTGTGATTTGCAAAGGACAGACCAGCCACACAATGAGGGCAGCAGGCCTGCCCATTACCCTCTGCTCTGGGCAGACACATCCTTACTCGTGGTAAATAATACTGCCATTTGCGTCATCTTTGAACGTGCATAGCAATTACATGTCCATATCTACCTTACGTGATAGTCCTAGAACAGTGAAACTTCAACACAAATGTCCCCCTGGAATTTCAAGGGTGTGAGGGGTCCCTTTATGTAACAAAGCAAGGGATTAGCACCAGCCGGGAAATCCAAATGTTTAAAACCTATTCGGCATTTTTGCAGCCAAAGAGTAAGTTGCCAAACATTTTTCTCTCAAAAGAAAGCAGGCCACTGAAGGAATACTAGATGGGGGAATTCTGAAAAAAATTGAAAAAGAGAAGGGAAGGGATGTCTTAAGAAAATTAAAATGATGTTGAATTTAAATTGAGACGATATTGAACTTGAATATAGTCAAAAACCACACAGAGAGAAATAGAATACAAGCTGATTTTTTAAAACCAACTAAAAGAAAATTTTACAATCTATTAACTTCTGGATGTAGTAAAACAAAAACAGAGATTCTTTGTTAGAGATCCTTAGAACACTCCAAGAGTCATGGAGTCAGGCTCTTCCTGAGAAACGATCTAAAAGGTCAAAGTCATGGTCTGAGGCTAGTGCTTCTCTGGAACTCACAATCCAGCTCTCATCTCCTAGCATCATCAACATCTCTCCCACCTCCACCCGCTTATTATTTTATTGAAATCTCACAGGATCCACAACACCAATCTCTAGACCCTCATTACGTTAGATATTCCTCAAGTAGCATCTGGGTAGAAAACGTTCCGAAGAGAATTTAAGCTTCTGGTACAAGCACAAAAACAATATGTGTACAGGTGATACATTTCCCCCCTTATTAAAAAATTAATTGTGGTAAAATAATTATAACGTAAAATCTACCACGTTAACTATTTTTGTGGGATTTTTTTTATTGTTGTAAAAAACACATAACATTTACCATCTTAACCATTTTAAGTGTACAGTTCAGTAGTGATAAGTACATTCACATTGTTGTGCAGCCAATCTCCAGAACTCTTTTCATCTTGCAAAATTGAAACTCTGTACCTATTACACAATAGCTCCCCATTCAGCTTCCCCCCAGCCCCTGGCAACCACCGTTCTCCTTTGTGTCTCTATGATTCTGACTATTCTAGGTACCTCACAGAAGCAGAATCTCACAGTATTTGCCTTTTTGTGACTGGTTTATTTCACTTAGCATAATGTCCTCAAGGTTCATCCATGTTGTAGCATGTTTCACAATTTCCTTCCTTTTTAAGACTGAATTATGTTCTGTTGCATGTATATAGTGCATTTTGTTGATCCATTCATCTGTCAATGGACCAGGCGATACATTTAACAAGTCTGTGAAAATGTGTGGTGTTGTCCTTAAAAGGGCTTCACAAATCATGATCAGCAGCAATTACTAAGTGCCTTTTTGTTAGTGCCTCTCTGATAGGCACTGAAAATAGACAGGATCTGAGTGATTTACGTTGCAGTGTGACAGGCAGGCAGACACTGATGTAGACAACCGCCCTGATGGCCTGCTGCCTGTTGACAGGGAGGCTTGAGAGTCAGGGAGGGAACTGCCAAAGGGGCAGCAAATGGAATCAGCAGCAGGAGCCAGGACATTGACTATGCATATTGGAAGGCACTGACAAAGCACACCTGAAGCCTAGGAAGGGAATTCAACATTAAAGTTCCTCTATTCCAAATACCTCCTTATCCACCTACCATTCATTCACTGTTATTGACTGCCTGCCATGTGCCAGGCACTGTTCTAAGATCTGAGGGTACATCAGTGAATAAAACCCACGAGATCCTCATTCTTATGGAGTCTACATTCTAGAGGGGTGAGGAGACGCACAATAAACAAATAAATGAATATGGTATTTGAAGCAACGTTGACAAGTGTGGAGGCAATAAAACAGCATGACAAATAGTGAGTGAGGGGGTGGGTGCTGCTTAAGAATGGGAGGTTAGGGAAAGCCTCCGTGAGAAGCAACTATTTGATCTGAGGCCTGAATGGCTCAAAGGGGTTACCATGTAATGATCAAGGAGGAGAGCATGCCTTGAAGAGGAAACAGCAAATGCAAAGGCCCTAAAATGGGGCCCAATGAGGCCAGTGTGGCTGGAGTATAGTGAGTGAGGGAGGGAGGAGTGGGAGGATAACAGGGGCCAGTTCATGTGCAGCTTGCAGCCAAGTATGGAAGGATGCTCAATTAATGTGTGGAGGAAGTGAAAGGAGGAGATCTCTGGCAAGTGGAGGAAGTATGCACAGAGAGAATCATTGCTTGTTCAGGAACAGGAGTAATTGCTGTGAATAGGATCAAGGATGAGTGATGATCGATGAGAGGCAAAGCTGAATAGTTGGGTTGGGACAAGCCCATGAAACACCAATAACAAGCTAAGGAAGGGATCTGAACTTTATCCGGTTAATGACTGTAACCGTTAAACATTTATAATTAAAGGAGTGATCTTATTTTTGTTTTGAAAATGAACTTGCAGCTGGGATGGATTGGAATGGGGGATAGACATCATCCTACCAAGGAACCAGGAGAACTGAACTGAGTCGAGGGATAAGATGAAGTAGAGAGGAGGCAGCATGTGAGGCAGATACTATCAAGGTCATATTTACTTGGTCTTCTTGAGGAACTGACCTTTTATCATTATGAGATGACCCTAATCATCTCTAGTATTTCTCCTTGTCATGAAGTCTTCTTTGTCTGAAATCAATGCAGCTACCCTAAGTTTTCTTATGATTAGTGTTCCATGAATATCTTTCTCCATATTTCTACTTTCAACTTGTTTGTGTATTTATATTTAAAGTGAATCTCTTATAAACAGCATATAATTGGGTCTTGATTTTGTTTTCAATCCAGTCTAATAATCTCTGACTTTAATTGAAATGTTCAGTCCATTTACATTTAATGTAATCACTGTTTGGGTTGGATGTAAGGCTATATCTTGCTGGAGTTTTCTCTATTTGTGCTGTTTTTTGTTCTTCCTTTCTTCTTTTTGGTTGATTAAATAAATTTTAGTATCCCATTCTATTGCCCTTATTGACTTTTTGTCTATACCTCTTGGTATTTTTTAATAGTTGTTCTAGGGATTACAATGTACATTCTTAACTTATCACAGTCTTCTTTGAATTTATATCACCTAATGTAGGAACTTTACAATAGTAGTGTTCCGTTTACATTCCTCCCCCCATTCTTTGGGCTATAGTATTTTACTTCTGCACATGTTATAAAGGATAGATTTACTTGGTACTCATTAGATTTCAGAGGTGAGGGAAAAGTTTAGCTCAACTCCTAGGTTCCTGACTTGGACATATTGTCTGCAATTCATCTAGAAAGAAGAGCTTAAAAAAATCATCAATATTTCCTCCAGGAAATATCCAGTATGCAGCTAAAAATGTTGATCTCAAGATGGAAGTGAGAGCTGAATGTGTAGATTTGCATAGAGGTAATAATAGAAGGCACAGGAGTGGATGTGTTCACCAAAGGGGAGAATGTAAATGAAGAAAAATAGAGGGCCAAAGATCAAACCACAGAAAGTGCCCTCTGTTGGGAGTTAAGAGGCTTTAATAAAAATACAGACACAAGATTCTAAAGAATGTATTTTCATATAAGGCCAAAGAAAAGGATGCTGTAAAAAGGAGTGGCTATGGATGCTACATGGAATTACAGGAAAATGCACATCTTAAAATATATCCTGAATCTGGAAATTAGGAAACTGTTTGAAGTGGAGAAAATTTGTCAAGAAAACCAATAAAGTAAGCAAAGATTGTTCCTGAAGAAGAATGGCAACTACAGGAGGGAAATAGAAAGGGGAATAGGGACTTTCAGTTTCCAGCTCACATGTAAGGAACTTGGAAGGCACCGCTTCATCCTAATAACAACTAAAACGCTGAACATACTGAAAAATCAACAACTCTTCTTGGATCCATGAGAGACAGGAGGACACAGTGCAAATCCTGTGTCCTTCAAGATTGGAGAGAGGCAGGTGAATACAGGGAGTCCCAGCTTACTGGAGGAGAGATTCAACCAGTGGAAACTGCCTTGGGAACCAGTGCCTGGGGAGGAAAACCAAAACTGGGATGAATTGCTGGAGGCTCCCTGCAGACAAGTCTGAGAGTTAAAAGCTCCAGGGGAACCCAGTCATAATGGGGCCCCCGCCCCGCAATATTGTGGGATTTACTTCTAAAAGCTCAACCACATGCCCACAGTAAATATTGGAGAAAATCCACTGCTGCTTCCAGTAGAGAGAGGGAAAAGGAACTATTCTGAAATACGCCAGAGCACTTAGTTCTTCTTAACAAGGTCTGCCCTCAGGAGAAACTAGTTAAGCTGAGCACAACCTGCTGGGGTATTATCAGAAAAGGGAATGGAATGGAAGTGTATATTTTGTCAAGATGTGGAAGACCACATACGGGCATACTTATTGGCAGTAAAGAAGGAATATCCTCTTCTTTACCTATATTTTCAGTTCTACAAATCCTCTGCAAGATACACGAATCACATTTACCAAAATACCATATGACCTCTACGTGTTCCTCAAAAGCATCCGTTTGTTGATCAGCATAGGTCATCACTGAATATTACTACATTGGAAATTCTCACCAATTTCAAGGCACTAAAAATGTAAAATCAGGTCTTCTGGCTCTATTTCTCTGGAAATTTAGCAGAACCCACTAGTTTGAAAAGGCAGGCATTGTTGTAGCCATATGGTTCACTCATTGCTCAGAGCAGAGAGTCATATGCAAGAGATATCTTGGAATGATTTTGGTGAGGTCTTGGTTGTTGACTGACTCACTTTCTTCAGTGCACAGTTATTAGCTCTTGTTAGTATAAATACTATGGTCTTTGGAAGTTGATTTTGGTTCCAACCCAGGCCAACAGTCTCTTTGTGGCTTATCTGAAGGATATTTTTGCCTCCACGAGAGAAGCCAAGATGACTGTTGGCAGCAGGAAAAGTAAGTACAATTGAAAAGCTGTCACCTATTTATCAGATTACTGCCATTATTTATTAAATGCGCTGATGAGGGAGTGGGCAAAGCAGATGTTTGCAACGTGAGATTGACCTGTACTAATGCTTCAATGAAACAAAATAGACATTTGTAACTTCACTGTGGCAAGGCCCTTTCTTTTAAGGCCTTGTCTTAAAAAGGGAACTAATTAATCCTTGGTAGGGTAAGCAGAGGGAATTCAGCCTCAATGCCGAGTATCTCAAAGGGTGTTCTCTGCTGCTACGCAGCCTGGGGGTCTCTGCAGCTGCTGGTAATCGTGTGTGTGTGTGTGTGTGTGTGTGTAGAACCCTGCAAAATGACAGGATAATCTCTGTCCTTCCCCCAAGTCCCCCCTGCGGTATCAACCTTCCCCTTCCAAACATAATGAACTCTGATGGAGTTTTCTTCAGAAGGGTCAGGTAGATCTCAAAAGAACTGCCCAGTCAGCGTAGGAAGAACAAAAGGTGGAACTCTGTCCTTGAAGACTCAGGCCTCCAGAAGGAAGGGTGTCCCCGCGGAGGCCCCTCTCTCCCACCCGATCTTTCTTGAGTCCTCTCTCAATGTTTGTCCTATTTCTGAAATTTCAGATTTTAAATTTTGTCTGCTGCCTCTCTCCTCAGGACACTCTACTTCCTCTGCCTCCAGGAAAAGTTCTGCCATCTCAGTCCCATCATGTGTCTGCAAACCCCAGTGTCTCAAGCTTCAGTTCCTCATTAATGGTGGCCCTTCTGTGCTCAATAAAGGGGAAAGTGGACCTCGCCCTGTCGGTGAGGACAAGGGTCAGTGGGTCAAGTTCAATTCTGTCTTCCCAGCAGCATGGGCTGATTTCTTTACTATTTTATCCAGAAACAAGAACCCCCTGCTAAAGTGAACTTTTTTTTTTTTTGAAGCAAAGAAACATTGTTTTCTTATCAGTTGGCCCATGGGAACTCACATTTCCTTGCCACACTAGATGGCTGGCATTGAGACAACCTTGTTGTCATAAGCTCTCCCAGTGCCGCCATCTTTCTTCATATCCCAGCAACATTCAGCCCTCAGCCCTTCCAGTGCTCAGCAACATTCTGATAAGAGACGATCAATAGTCTCATCTTGATGAGAGACACAGACTAGATTCCACCCACTTGTAAGATCGCTGGAGGGACCTGGTAAAATCCCCTCTCTCCCCAAAAGGGAGGTGAGGGGAAAGGGAGGATTGCCATTCCACAAACTCAGCATCCTCCAGAGGGTATCCTCCCTTCTCTCTCCCAGTCCTCCTCTCACATGGACATGTGGGGAGGGAGTTTGGGGGCAACAGAACTCTTGAAATGGAGTTTTTCAGCAGGCCATGAGGAATGGGGGCAGGTATGAACAGAGAAGAGCATGTTCTTAACTCCTGTTTTCTCCCCGTGGGCCCTTGGAACCTGATGCTATCCTGTCACATGTACTTGCGAGGCCTCAACACAGTGATAGAATTATCCCAATGATCACAGCTTTTCATGGAAATTAGAAACAAATACAGAAACATGTGTTTGCCTTTGAAAACACTCAAGTTTCTCCATTGAAAAAAGTATTCCATTGACCCAGTTGTGAATTTTCACTGTTATCCTGATTTCCTGACACCTTCCATGAATAAACATTTTTGAATTGAGGGAAGAGTGGGTTTGAGGCTCAAATCAAATTCTACCCCCTTAATTCTCACATCTTTTCTACTTCAGTAAGGAGTGAGGTGCAGGGGGAGGTGTGTGGTCTTACGAGGGAATAGACCAGTTTGAATCCAGACCCACCACTGAGAAAGCATGACTCTGCATCTGTCATCTGAACCTCTGAGTTTCAGCTTTCTTCCTGGTAATTATTTTTATTTTTTTAGAGCTAAGTCTTTTTTGTAGAGTAGTTGTGAGGATGACGTGAAATTATGTGTGTAAAGCATGTAGTACACCCAGAACTAACAAGTGTTCATCAGCTTCCTCCCCGACTTCCTATCCCTCTGTGCCATTCTTACTATTCCTCTGAAGCTACCTGACCTAAGGCCTCCATTTATGTCCTCATGGCCAAGACCAGCCTTTCCTTCACTCTAAATCTCTTCTCTGCATCAATACTGTTGATAAGGCAGGCGATCGCCATAAAACATTTCATCTTTGTCTTTCCGACCCTTATATTTTGGAGCCACATGATAAAGCCAAGTACACATTACTCCCCATATTGTATCACTCTCGGCATCATATGTAACCCCAAATTCTCAGACTACCTGCCCCAGCTACAAGGAAATTCAAGCCCATGACCAACAATTATGCAAACATGTATCAAGCATCAACTAAGTGCTTAGTGAAGGAGATGCAAGGTCAAAGAGGACATGGTTCCTGCCATGTAGTAAGGGAGGCAGCCAGGTACCCAACTGTGTGACAAGACAGTGATTGAAATGTACACAGTCACCATAGGGGCAGAAAGTGAGGAGAGGGGTGGGGGACAGACCTTTGCATCAATCTGGGTGTCATGAAAGATTTCCTGTTGAGGTGATTTTGAGCTGTATTCTGAGGGATGAGTGGGAGTTGGCTGCATAAAGAAGTAGGAGGACGGACTAGCGGAGTCAAGCGGGAATCACAGGGTGTGCATATTCACCGGGGTGTGCAACAGCAGGGCATGTCTGACTGATCGAAGAGCTGGACTGAAGGGTGGCTGTGAAGGAGCTGAGAGACATGAGACTGGAGAAGTAGACAGGTATTGTTTCATGAGGCCTCATGAGCTGATATGAGGAGTTTGAACTTTATCATAAAATTCTAGAAAACTGTGAAGGAAAGGAAAGTGATACAATCAGATTTGTGCTTTCTACATGTGACTCTACTCTGGAGCATAGATTGAAGGATGGCGAGGCTGCAGGCACAGACTCCAGATAATTAGGAAGTTTTTGTGGGACTCTAGAGAAAAAGTGATGAGAACTTGACATAAGGCAGTGGCAGTGGCAGTTGGGAATAGATACCAAAGATATTAAGTCGACTGATTAGATGTGGGTAGTGAGGGAGAGAGAGAAACCAGAGATGATGCCCAAGTTTTAATTTTGGGTAACTACTTACATAATTATAAGCAAGGTTTGGAATGTAGGAGAAGAGGCAAGTTTTGGGAGAGAAATCATGAATGTGGTATTGGACATGCTAGATCTGTTCAACAATGGCAAGTAGATGAAGGTCAGCCACACTATGTAGCCAGTCAAATATGGACCTATACACTTTACAGGGAATCCAGCCAGGGGGACAGAGCTGACATCCTTCCCTGAAAATTGAGTGTAATGAAATCATCGCGACCTTAATTCGGAGGTGAGCAGCAAGAGTATCTGCAGGCAGGGCCAAAATTCTTTAAGAATTGCTTTGGATCTGCTCCAATGAACAGAGAAACGAGTGGTCAGGCCATACAGCAAAAGCCACAATAATTTTAGTTTCATAAAAATTTTAGGAGTGGGGCAGAATATAATCAGATTTTTAAAGAATCTTAATTCAGCACTCACAGGATGCAAAGCTCTAAGCAACTCTGCTTTCACCTAGAGATATAAAGTAAGTGATTCTACTTCCCTCCAGACACATCTCTTTCCTGTTGATGCCCAGGTCACTCACTTGTGCTTCCTGAAGGTGGTTGGTGGTTTCCTGCCACCCTTGTCTTTGTTGCCCCACCTGTGACTCCTTACTCTGTTTCTTCTGCCCCTCCAGTCATCTCCTCTCTCTTCCTCACACACAACTACCATAATAGTTCCCTGACTGTAAAACACCTATCTTCCAGGTGTGCTGCTAAGTGTTTAACAACTGGTGGGTGGGTTGGGCATGCGGTGGCTGATTTGTAGCGTTTACTGATTTCTGTGATGTAAATACTCTCACTTTGGCAGATTGCAACCTACCAACATGTTGTCAATTGCCTCCCCAAATTCCTAGAATTTTAATAATGGGAAAGCTCTCCTAAGCCTTGGCAAGTGGGTTCCAGCACACTGCTTCTGAAATGGAGACAGTCACATTGAATATGATAGTGTTCCTTCCCCTTCCCCTGGCAGGGACAACTAGAATGAAATGAATCATCTGGCTTACAAGCAAGGACCTTTCTCAAGGGATAAAATTTGGCAATTTCTACCTCTGAGTTTTGCTTAGGCCATCTTCCCCTTCCTTGTTAATGCACATATTCACTATCCTCCTGACCCCTCTGAGCACACTTTTTTATTCTTTTTTTACCATTTTTTAAATTGATGTCTTAATAGTTTATAACACTGTGGGGTTTTAGTTGTACATTTTTGTTTGTCCATCACCTTGTGGATGTAACCCTTCACAAGGGGCCCACCCCCCACCCCCTTCCCCTTGGTAACCACCAATCAGTTCTCTCTGTCCATGTGTTCATTTATATTCCATATATGAGTGAGTTCATGCAGTGTCTGTCCTTCTCTCTCTGGCTTATTTCACTTAACATAATACCCTCTAGGTCCTTCCATGTTGTTGCAAATGGGACAATTGTGTCTTTTCTTATGGCTGAGTAGTATTCCATTGTATGTATATACCACATCTTCTTTAACCAATCATCAGTTGAGGGACACTTGGGTTGGTTCCACTTCTTGGCTACAGTGAATAATGCTGCAATGAACATAGGGGTGCATACACCTCTTGTGATGGTTGATTTCATGTCCATTGGGTAGATGCCCAAGAGTGGGATTGCTGGATCATACGGTATTTCTATTTTTAATTTTTTGAGGACTCTCCATACTGTTTTCCATAGAGGCTGCACCAGGTTGCATTCCCACCAGCAGTGAATGAGGGTCCCCGTTTCTCCACAACCTCTCCAGCATTTGTTGTTATTTGTCTTTGTGATTCTAGCCATTCTAACTGGTGTAAGGTGATATCTTAGTGTAGTTTTGATTTGCATTTCCCTGATGATTAGTGATGTTGAACATCTTTTCATGTGTCTGTTGGCCATCTGTATCTCTTCCTTGGAAAAATGTCTGTTCATATCCTCTGCCCATTTTTTGATCGGGTTGTTTGTTTTTTTGTTGCTCAGTTGTATGAGATCTTTATATATTACTGAGATTAATCCCTTGTCGGACAAACGATTTGCAAATATTTTCTCCCAGCTGGTGGGTTGTTTATTCATTTTGATCCTGGTTTTATTTGCCTTGTAGAAGCTCTTTAGTCTGATGAGGTCCCACTTGTTTATTTTTTCTTTTGTTTCCCTTGTCCGGGTAGACATGGAATCTGAAAGGATCCCTTTATGTCCAGTCTCAATTAGTGTACTGCCTATATTTTCTTCCAGGAGTTTTATAGTTTCAGGTCTCACTTTGAGGTCTTTGATCCATTTTGAATTGATTTTTGTATATGGTGATAGGAGATGGTCTACTTTCATTCTTTTGCATGTTGCTGTCCAATTTTCCCAGCACCATTTATTGAAGAGACTTCCCTCTCTCCATTGTATGTTCTTTGCTCCTTTGTCAAAGATTAGCTGTCCATAGGTGTGTGGTTTTATTTCTGGGCTTTCAATTCTGTTCCATTGATCTGTGTGTCTATTCTTGTACCAGTACTATGCTGTTTTGATTACTATAGCTTTGTAGTATATTTTGAAATCAGGGATTGTGATGCCTCCAGCTTGGTTCTTTTTTTTCAGAATTGCTTTAGCTAATCGAGCTCTTTTGTTGCCCCATATGAATTTCAGTAGTTTTTGTTCTATTACCGTGAAGAATGACATTGGGATTCTGATTGGGATTGCATTGAATCTGTAGATTGCTTTAGGTAGAATGGACATTTTAACTATATTTATTCTTCCAATCCATGTGCATGGAATATTTTTCCATTTCTTTATGTCTTCCTCAATTTCTTTCAATAGTGTCTTATAGTTTTCATTGTATAGGTCTTTTACTTCCTTGGTTAAATTTATTCCCAGATATTTTATTCTTTTTGTTGCAATTGTAAATGGGATTGTCTTTTTGAGTTCTCTTTCTGTTGGTTCATCATTAGTGTATAGAAATGCAATTGATTTTTGTAAGTTGATTTTATACCCTGCCACTTTACTGTAGTTGTTGATTATTTCTAGTAGTTTTCCAATGGAATTTTTTGGGTTTTCTATGTATAAGATCATGTCATCTGCAAATAGTGAGAGTTTCACTTCTTCACTGCCTATTTGGCGTCCTTTTATTCCTTTTTCTTGCCTAATTGCTCTGGCCAGAACTTCCAGTACTATGTTGAATAAGAGCAGTGAGGGTGGGCACCCTTGTCTTGTTCCTGTCCTCAAAGGAATGGCTTTCAGTTTTTCCCCGTTGAGTAGGATGTTTCCTGTAGGTTTGTCATATATGGCCCTTATTATGTTGAGGTACTTTCCTTATATACCCATTTTGTTGAGGGTTTTTATCATAAATGGATGCTGGATCTTGTCGAATGCCTTCTCTACATCGATTAAGATGATCATGTGGTTTTTATTCTTCATTTTGTTAATGTGGTGTATCACGTTGATTGATTTGCAGATGTTGAACCATCCCTGTGTCCCTGGTATAAATCCCACTTGATCATGGTGTATGATCTTTTTGATGTATTGCTGTATTCGGTTTGCCAATATTTTGTTGAGGATTTTTGCATCTATGTTCATCAGTGATATTGGCCTGTAGTTTTCCTTCTTTGTATTGTCCTTGTCTGGCTTTGGTATAAGGATGATGTCGGCCTCATAGAATGTGTTGGGAAGTATGCCATCTTCCTCTATTTTTTGGAATAGTTTGAGAAGGATAGGTGCTAAATCTTCTTTGAACGTTTGATAAAATTCTCCAGGGAAGCCATCTGGTCCTGGGCTTTTATTTTTTGGGAGGTTTTTGATTACTGTTTCAATCTCTTTACTTGTGATTGGTCTGTTCAGATTCTCTATTTCTTCTTGATTCAGTTTTGGGAGGTTGTAAGCTTCCAAGAATTTGTCCATTTCCTTTAGGTTGTCCAATTTGTTGGCATAAAGTTTTTCATAGTATTCCCTAATAATCACTTGTATTTCTGTGGTGTCTGTTGTAATTTCTCCTCTTTCATTTCTAATTTTATTTATTTGAGTCTTCTCCCTTTTTTTCTTAGTGAGTCTGGCTAAGGGTTTGTCAATTTTATTTATCTTCTCAAAGAACCAGCTCTTTGTTTCATTGATCCTTTCTACTGTTTTTGTGGTTTCAATTTCATTTATTTCTGCTCTGATTTTTATTATTTCCCTCCTTCTGCTGATTCGGGGCTTTGTCTGTTCTTCTTTTTCTAATTCTGTTAGGTGCAATTTAAGGTTATTTGTTTGGGATTTTTCTTGTTAAGGTGAGCTTGTATTGCTATGAATTTCCCTCTCAGGACCGCTTTTGCTGCATCCCATGTGAGTTGGTATAGTGTATTTTCCTTTTCATTTGTCTCCAGATAGCTTTTGATTTCTCCTTTAATTTCATCAGTGATCCATTGGTTGTTCAGTAGCATGTTGTTTAGTCTCCACATCTTTGTCCCTTTCCTAGTTTTTTCCTTGCAGTTGATTTCTAGTTTCACAGCGTTATGATCAGAAAAGATGCTTGTAATGATTTCAATCTTCTTAAATTTATAGAGGTTTGCCTTGTTTCCTAATATATGGTTTATCCTTGAGAATGTTCCATGTGCACTTGAGAAGAATGTGTACTCTGCTTTTTTTGGGTGGAGTGCTCTGTATATATCTATTAAGTCCATTGCGTCTAGTTTCTCGTTTAAGTCCATTATTTCCTTATTGACTTTTTGTCTGGATGATCTATCCATTGATGTAAGGGGGGTGTTAAGATCCCCTACTATTATTGTATTATTGTTAATATCTCCTTTAAGGTTTTTTAGCAGTTGTTTTATGTACTTTGGTGCTCCTGTGTTGGGTGCATAGATATTTATAAGTGTTATGTCTTCTTGGTGAAGTGTCCCTTTTATCATTATATATTGCCCTTCTTTGTCTCTCATTACCTTTTTTATCTTGAAGTCTACTTTGTCTGATATAAGTATGGCTACTCCTGCTTTCTTTCGTTTGCCATTAGCTTGGAGTATTGTTTTCCATCCTTTTATTTTGAGTCTGTGTTTGTCTTTAGAGCTGAGATGTGTTTCCTGGAGGCAGCAGATTGTTGGATCTTGGTTTTTAATCCATCCCACCACTCTGTGTCTTTTGATTGGAGAATTCAATCCATTTACATTTAGAGTGATTATTGATATATGAGGGTTTAATGTTGCTATTTTATTGTTCATTTTCTTGTTCTTTTGCATTTCCTTCATTTCTTGTTCCTTGTGTTTCGGACTGCAAATTCAATTTGGTATTTCTGCATGCTCATTCTCTTGGTTTTCTCTTTATTTGTCATGTGTGGTTCTCTTCTGGTTATTTGTTTAGTGGTTACCGTTTATATAAGTGATCTCCTGGATAAGAAAGTACATTTTCAGATGCCTCCTTTTTCCTGAGGCTGGGTCGATTCAATCCCTTACCTCTTCCCCTTCTTATTTGTTATCTCTTTCTTCCATTTTGTGTCATTAATGTGTGTTTCCAGTGATGAGCTTGAATTAATTTTTGATGTTATCCAATTGTAGTTTGTCCTGGTTTAGTCTCCTTGCTTTTCTCCTTGCTGAAATCTTTGTATCCCGTTTCTCGTTTG
Source organism: Tapirus indicus (assembly GCA_031878705.1). NCBI lineage: Eukaryota > Metazoa > Chordata > Mammalia > Perissodactyla > Tapiridae > Tapirus > Tapirus indicus. Next base: position 15,071,640 of record CM062930.1, on the reverse strand, counting down.
TTTTTTTTCAGGCCTAAGGGCCTTCTTGAGCATTTCTTGTAGTGGGGGTCTTGTGGTGATGAACTCTCTTAGCTTTTGTTTATCAGGGAGTGTTATTATTTCTCCATCATATTTGAAGGATATTTTTGCTGGATAAAGTATTCTTGGCTGAAGGTTTTTGTCTTTCATGATTTTGAATATATCATTCCAGTCTCTCCTAGCCTGTAGAGTTTCTGTCGAGAAATCAGCTGAGAGCCTGATGGGGTTTCCTTTGTATGTTATTTTGTTTTTTTGTTTAGCTGCCCGTAATATTATTTCCTTGTCATGGGTATTTTTCAAGTTTGCTACTATGTGGTGAGATGATTTTTTATTCCTGTTTATATATTTAGGTGATCTATTGATTTCATTCACTGTTATTTCCCTCTCGTTCCCTAGGTTGGGGAAGTTCTCAGCTATTATTTCTTTGAACAAACTCTCTGCTCCTTTTTCTCTTTCTTCTCCTTCCAGAATACCTATTATGCTTATGTTGCTTTTCCTCATTGAGTCTGATATTTCTTGAAGAATTTCTTCATTTCTTTTTAGTCTTAGCTCTCTCTCCTCCTCTATCGGGAGCACTTCTGCGTGGCTATCCTCAATAGTGCTAATTCATTCCTCCATGTTGTCAGTTCTGCTCTTTAAAGACTCCATTTTTTCCACTATCTCATTGATTTTGTGTTTCATCTCCAATAATTCTGATTGGTTTTTCTTTATGGTTTCAATCTCTTTTGTGATGAAACCCCTGAATTTGTTGATTTGTTTCTGTGTGTTCTCTTGTATTTCATTGAGTTTGTTTATGATAGCTATTTTGAATTCTCTGTCATTCAGGTTATCAAATTTTGTGCCTTCAGGGTTGGTTTCTGGGTGTTTGTCATTTTTCTTTTGGTCTGTAGCCATAACAAATTGTCGCAAGGATCCAACGGGGATGGCCTTATTTTTTCCCCTCATGATAAAGTTGGTCCTGCAGTTTCCCCCTGCTGCCACTGTATGGAGATGGCAAGCAGTATTCTCTGAGCCCACTGCAGCCCCCGGAGGGATTATGCTGAAACGTGGGGTGTGTGGGGGGAGGGGTCCTCTCTCCTGCTCACCCTGAGGCTTTCCTTTCTGTCTCTCTTAGAGTGTTTGCTACACCCCCTAAACAGTCCATCGTCACTTCCCAGTGGGGATCTCTTGACAGTCTGTGAGAGCACCTGGATGGTGATAGTTTTCCCCACTGTGGGCCGCCCCTCCCCCCTCTGTCTGCGAGCTGCGCTGTCTTTCCCGATCGATTGGGGAGGGTGAGTACAACTTCTTACCTCTCCTCGTGTCCTTTTGGGCTTCCTGCACCTCCACCGTCCAATGTATGGCAGCAGGGGTTTCTTAGAAGTCCTTTGTAGTGTTTCATTGAGCTCTGTTGGAATGCGAATGATGTTTTCGTTGTGTCTTAGGGGGCAGAGATTCAAAGAGGAAATCTCACTCCTCCATGATACTGACGTCACTCCTCTCTGAGCACACTTTAATGTTGATGAATTCATTCCTCACTTTGCCATTTTGCAGACCTTTATATTTTGCACAAAGATGCTCGTTCTTTCTGCTAGCATTAATTAGAGAATGTTTGTTCTGTTTTCCCAGGTTGATAGTAAACTTCTTAAGGCTAAGGATCTTATCTCTACACACAGTTGATTCTTGAACATTTGATTGCTTGCTTATTCGTTAAGCCTTCCCTGATTTGTCTTACCCTAATTTTTACTAGGCTCGGCATTTTAAAAATTATTTTTATGACTTAATATTATATATATATTCTCTTATATACTATGAAAATTTAACTTTTTTTTAATCATGTAAAATGTCTTTGCATAGCAAAGAAATCTTTCAACATTGCTAAATTCATAAACTGTGTTGCTAGGAAATTAAAGTGATAAGATACACTGGTTCATTGGAGACTCACTTCTATTACTGACTGCCTTACTACCTGAGGCAAGGTATTCAGAACTCAGTCCTTCTAAGTATAAAGCAAGGGTAATAAGAAAGTTTTCAGGGGGTGGGAAATGTAAAGTAGTCCAACTCTAATGAAAAAGTATCGTATGAATATGATGTATTCATCAAACATAAGAATTTTATAGAAAATAAAACATTTTGCACTGCAGGGATTCATTTTTAAAGCTTAAAGGTTCTTGGAACATCTACAAATTTGGGATTTGACAACCAGTTTTGCAAGAATCTTGTCCAATCTTTTCATGCATCCAAAAGTCAGTCAGCTGTGAGAACCAAAAACAGCATTAAGTAAAGTGAGATACTATAAATACAGATTAGGATCATTTGTCCAAGCCATTGTGGGATTTTCTTTAGGCGAAAAAAGCAAAACCTATGATAGAATGGCAAAGGACAAAAAAGAAAGAGAAAAAAAGATGCCTGAAACAAGGAGACCTTTCAAACCTATGCTGGTTTATTAACAGAAACAAGTGTTCAGAAACTTGGGTGATGTGAGGGGAATTGATTTCACAGAAAAACATTCCTTTGTTCAAGAGTGTTCTGCAGTAGGCATAGGTGAGAGAAAGAGATGAGGATTCCTCTTGGTGGTGTTTCAGACCCAGGCCAATGGTAGAACTAGGAAAAGCCATTTAATGTACAGATTCTCTCCCTTCCTTCTTTCTTTCCTTCCTTCCTTCCTTCCTTCTTCCTTCATTTCCTTCCTTCCTTCCTTCTTCCTTCCATCCTTTCTTCTTCCTTCTTTCCTTTCTCTCTCTCTCTCTCTTTCTTTCTTCTTTCAGGTAAATGGGAGCAATGTGTTTGGCCAACCCATGACAAGGCTTGGAAGGGAGAGATTGGCAAAGGCAGGCATGGTGAATGTTTTAACTCCTTTTGAGGTAGATGATTTCACCCAAGGACAATAGCTTAGTCTCTGCCACACAGTTTGCTGTCCTGGGAATTTCCCAGGGGCACAGGGCAGCTGAAGCCTTGTGCCACCCACTCCCAGACACCCGGTGTCATCTTCTTCTTCTCCATTCCCACCACCTATGCTTTCAGGTGAGCTGGGAGGTGGTGCTTCTGTGCCTGGACTTCATGTCCCCGTGGGCTTACTTGGGAAAATGGACTGAACCAGAATGCAGAAACTCCAGCTTTCCACACATGAGAAGTACCTAAAGTTTTTTACCAATCCATGATACACACTCAATAAATGTTTTATTAACTTGAATTTGGAACTTTCCTACCATTGTAGAATGGCCCTTATAAGCCAAAGTCAAGAGCTTCTGCACTGTTCATTACTCAATAAATATTTCAGTACCCACTATCTGCCAAGCACGGTGCTAGGCAGTGGGCACACAGTGGTAAAGGAGATATTTTTACATTTTACGTAGCAAAAGGCAGGACAAGCTCTATACTGAAGATAGGCTTGTTTTCTAATTAACATAAAGACTAAAAATCACTTCACTTGAGGGTGTCAAACTACAAACTCCTTCCACTTCATACCATATGACACCCTTTCAAGCTGTTAGCACTTCAGCCCTTTCTACTTCCATGCCCTCCTCACCCAGCATCCTATCTCCTTCTTGGTCTTCTGGCTTTTAAAAGCAGGAAAAAGAGTTTTTTCCCTGAAATAAGGAAATATATATATATATATATATATATATATATATATATATATTTAGTTTAGGAAAGCTAGGAAAAGGAAAATGTTGTGAAACAGAAAACCCTTATGTGTGGAAAGAGCTCTCAACATTAATTCATGATGAAAACTTACTACATTGATAAGAATTGGCTTGGGGTTGAGAAAGACGCTCCCTCATAGACCTTACATTCTTACTTCTGTCTATAAGCTTTAGAGACAAGCAAAAAAATAAATGTACAAACAAATACACATTATTACAGCTTTTCATGGGTGCTATGAAGAAAATGAGTAGTCATGTGTGACAGAGAATAATACAGTGGCATGCTGGAGCCAGCTCACATCAGCTCACAAGGGCTAATTGTTATATTTCAGAAATTTTGCCAGCTCATGGACTTCATGGTAGCTTGAAATTGGCTATGGTAGCAGTATTTATAGCAGAGAAATAAGCAAACACTAGCAATCAGAGATTCTCTTCCTTCCCCAAGGAGCCAGTTGTGAAACATTTACCAGCACATCACTGATAATGGGGTAGAGGAATTGGGCTATTTTTTATGTAGGGTGATGGGAAGTGCCCTGTCTATGGAGATAACATTTAAACAGAGACTCAAAGTTTGAAAAGAGTCAAGTTAAGTCTTTCAGACAGAAGGTTCAAGAAGTGCAGAGGCCATAAGGTGACCTGAGGGTCTTCTAGGAATTGTCAGCAGATGAGTGTGGTTAGAGAGCAGTGAGGGAGGGAGATAGAGGCCAAGAAGAGCTATGGATCAGGTAATACAGGGCTTTGTAAGTCAAGGCAAAGCATTTAGGTGTTTTTTCAAGAGAAATGGAAAGGCATTGAAGAGTTTTAAGCAGGTAAGTGATGTATGTGACATGATTTGATTTTTATGTTAAGAGGCTCACTCTGGTTACTGTGTGGGGAATGAATTTTAAGGTGATGGGGCAAGTGTGGAGGCCATTGCATTGTCTCAGGTGTGAGGTGACGTCACATCGTTACCACCAAAATTGGGGTTCTCTGCCGGATGCACATAAACAAGCCAATTAATTATGGCATCAGCCTTTTAGGGAAGAAATCAGCTTTATTCTGTGAGATCCATCTCCAGGGAGATGGGGGCGTGTGCCCTCAGATCTGTCTCCCTGATTCAGGATTTGGGACAAAATTTAAGAGGTTGGGGAGAACAGATTGGCATGTGGAAATGCTGGTGGGACAGGTTCTTGATTGGTGGGCTTCAGGTATTTATGGTAAGGTTTTATACATTTATGATGAGATTCTAAACATTTATGATGGGTTTCTAAATATTTTTGTATGAGGTAAGGGAGGAATTTTAACACCAGATCTCCCTGGATGAGGGACCCATTGCTTCTGATGAGAGTCCAGCTTTCAACTTCCGGTCATGTCCCAATCCTTGGGTTCTGTGGGGAGGAGGGTCTTTGGTTCTGAGGTCCAATTTCAGGTCATGATTTCTTCTTTTGTGCATGTCCTGGCTGCGTGACTCTGCAGTTTTTCTAAAAGATAATCCTTAATCACTTTGTTGGTAAGAGATGGGGTCTGTTCAAACTGGCTCTAAATGGGCCCGTGGTTACAACATGGAATCATGGGGGTGGCACTAAAGATGGAAAGGAGTAGACAGATTTGAAATACACTGTGAAGGAAGAGCTGGCAAGACACTTGGCTGCAACTAGCAATCATTACTAGTATTTTTTAAGAAAGAAAAATGTTACACACAAGGAGAGAGTGACTACTTCTTGTGGCATGAATGTGAGTCTTTCCACTGCATGAAGTGAGGCTCTGAGTCTGCATCCCTAAGGAAGAGGAACTGGAGTAATCGAGAACCTTCAGGTTAACCTCAGAGCTTGCCTTTTCTTTGTCCAAGACCCAGCCTTCTCCTTCTGATACAATGCAGTAGGGAAGTGGTGCTTCCAGCCTGGTTCCTTTGATGGCGGTTAGTGGAGCACTGGCCCAGAGGGACGGGCGCCACTTGCTGAAACCCCGGACCTTGACTGGCTTGAGAACAGTTTCTCTCTAATCCTCTACTGAACTTGTGCCTATTTGGCTCCAAATTGACTTCAGAGTCTACTTTTCTCTATGCACCGCTTTTCTGGCAGAAACTCAGTTCCGTTTTTTCTTGGAGATGTAAGCATTAAAACTAGGTGCTATAAAATCACCGCACTGAGGAAACTTATAAAAATAATGTCTAGTTCCTTGTTCCAATAACCAAACTTATTTATTTGGTGATTTAACTCTTGTAGTCCTTGGTGGCCACACTGCAGACAATGGGTCCAACGTTGCTATTTGACACATTTTTAAAATATTCAACTCAAGAAGGAAAATATGTGAAAGAGGCCTTGAGTTAGTTGGTTCTGCTGTTTGTTTGTATTGGGTAAGGAGTGTTTGGAAGGCTATTTGGGGGAAGATTTTGCAGTGGTGTTTTTACAAGGCTTTTCCTTTCAGGACTAATAGCGACTTTTCAAACTGTCAGATCAGTGCATTCTTAACTACTATTGGATGGGGGAAATGGCAGGTATCCCAAGTCAGCTTGTTTTTTTGTTTTTTTCATATTTCATGACTTTATTTTTTTATATATAATTTATTGATGTCTTAATAGTTTATAACATTGTAAAATTTTAGTTGTACATTATTATTTGTCAGGCACCATATAAATGTGTCCCTTCACTCATTGTGCCCACCCCCCGTCCCCTCTGCCCCTGGTAATCACCAAACTGTTCTCTCTGTCCGTGTGTTAGTTTATATTTGACAAATGAGTGAAATCATGTGGTGTTTGTCTTTCTCTCTCTGGCTTATTTCACTCAACATAATTCTCTCCAGGTCCATCCATGTTGTTGCAAATGGGACAATTTTGTCTTTTTTATGGCTGAGTAGTATTCCATTGTATATATATACCACATCTTCCTTATCCAATCATCCATTGAGGGACACTTGGGTTGCTTCCACTTCTTGGCTATAGTGAATAATGCTGCAATGAACACAGGGGTGCATAAGCTTCTTTGGATTGTTGATTTCAGGTTCATTGACTAGATACCCAATAGTGGGATAGCTGGATCATAAGGTATTTCTATTTTTAATTTTTAAAGGAAGCTCCATACTGTTTTCTATAGAGGCTACACAAGTTTGCATTCCCACCAGCAGTGAATGAGGGTCCCCGTTTCTCCACAACCTCTCCAGCATTTGTTGTTATTTGTCTTTGTGATTATAGCCATTCTAACCGGTGTAAGGTGATATTTTAGTGTAGTTTTGATTTGCATTTCCCTGATGATTAGTGATGTTGAACATCTTTTCATGTGCCTATTGGCCATCTGTATATCTTCCTTGGAAAAATGTCGGTTCATATCCTCTGCCCATTTTTTGATCAGGTTGTTTGTATTTTTGTTGTTCAGTTGTGGGAGTTCTTTATATAGTATGGAGATTAACCCCTTGTTGGATATATGATTTGCAAATGTTTTCTCCCAGCTTGTGGGTTGTCTATTCATTTTGATCCTGGTTTTATTTGCCTTGTAGAAGCTCTTTAATCTGATGAAGTTCCACTTGTTTATTTTTTCTTTTGTTTCCCTTGTCTGAGTAGACATGGAATTCGAAAGGATTACTTTATGACTGATGTCAAATAGTGTACTGCCTATATTTTCTTCCAGGAGTTTTATAGTTTCAGGTCTCACTTTTAAGTCTTTGATCCATCTTGAGTTAATTTTGGTGTATGGTGATAGAAGATGGTCTGCTTTCATTCTTTTGTGTGTGGCTGTCCTGTTTTCCCAGCATCATTTATTGAAGAGACTTTCCTTTCTCCATTATATGTTCTTAGCTCCTTGGTCAAAGATTAGCTGTCCAAAGGTATGTGGTTTTATTTCTGGGCTTTCAATTCTGTTCTATTGATCCTGTGTCTGTTTTTGTACCAGTATCATGCTGTTTTGATTACTATAGCCTTGGAGTATATTTTGAAGTCAGGGATTGTGATGCCTCCAACTTTGTTCTTTTTTCTCAGGATTACTTTAGCTATTCGGGGTCTTTTATTGCCCCACATTAATTTTAGTATTCTTTGTTCTATTTCCATGAAGAATGTCATTGGGATTCTAATTGGGATTGCATTGAATTTGTAGATTGCTTTAGGTAGTATGGACATTTTAACTATGTTTATTCTTCCAATCCATGTGCATGGGATATTTTTCCATTTCTTTATGTCATCATTGATTTCTTTCACTAGTGTCTTATAGTTTTCATTGTATAGGTCTTTCACCTCCTAGGTTAAATTTATTCCCAGATATTTTATTCTTTTTGTTATGATTGTAAATGAGATTATCTTTTTGAGTTCTCTTCCTGTTAGTTCATTACTAGTATATACAAATGCCATGGATTTTTGTAAGTTGATTTTATACCCTGTGACTTTGCTGTAGTTGTTGATTATTTCTAATAGTTTTCCAATGGATTCTTTAGGGTTTTCTATATATAAAATCATGTCACCTGCAAATAGTGAGAGTTTCACTTCTTCATTGCCTATTTAGAGTCCTTTTATTCCTTTTTCTTGCCTAATTGCTCTGGCCAAGACCTCCAGTACTGTGTTGAATAAGAGTGGTGAGAGTGGGCACTCTTGTCTTGTTCCTGTTCTCAGAGGAATGGCTTTCAGTTTTTCCCCATTGAGTATGATATTGGCTGTGGGTTTGTCCTATATGGCCTTTATTATGTTGAGGTACTTTCCTTATATACCCATTTTGTTGAGAGTTTTTATCATAAATGGGTGCTGGATCTTGTCAAATGCCTTCTCTGCATCTATTGAGATGATCATGTGGTTTTTATTCTTCATTTTGTTAATGTGGTGTATCACATTGATTGATTTGTGGATATTGAACCATACCCATGTCCCTGGTATAAATCCCATTTGATCATAGTGTATGATCTTTTTTATGTATTGCTGTATTCAGTTTGCCAATATTTTGTTGAGGAGTTTTGCATCTATGTTCATTGGCGATATTGGCCTGTAGTTTTCCTTCTTTGTATTGTCCTTGTCTGGCTTTGGTATCAGGGTGATGTTGGCCTCATAGAATGTGTTAGGAAGTGTTCCATCTTCCTCTATTTTTTGGAAAAGTTTGAGAAGGATAGGTATTGTCTTCTTTGAGTGTTTGGTAAAATTCTCCGGAGAAGCCATCTGGTCCTGGACTTTTATTTTTTGGGAGGCTCCAAGCTGGCTTGTTTTTTAAAGTTTTTTAAAAGTGAAGATCTGTTTTATAATTTCAAAATAATATGTGTTAAAACATTCAAGTAAATAATTGCTATAAGAGTAGAAAAGAACTAGAACTTCACAGTAATAGAATATTTCTCATCTGTATCAGTTGGCCCAATGCTATGTTATCTGTACAGTAGTATCATTCCATTCTAAATCTTCAGACAGATTAAACAGTATTATAAAATATAAGGAACAATGTGCAAGTCCAACTCTCAGAGAACTTTAAAGATCATCGCTTGGGGCAGAAAGGATCCACACAGCAAGAACAGTAGATTTCAGGTTTTTGTGTTGACTGGAGGATTTGGATCCAGACTAAAGAGACATACCTACAAACAAGGGGTTGTGTTTTGAGAGCACGGTACTTTGTGAATGCTTTCAAGTTCTTTCTTTTTTTAACTTCCTCTGAAATTCAAGAGGATAATGTTTTTACCAAAAATATTTACAAGGAAATGGGAAACTTAAGTGATTCCCAAAGAAAACCAATTTCCCAAACCCCTTAAAGCCTCTATTATTAGGCAAACAAATATGATACAAGATTCTGGTCCCCCTGCAATTCTCAAGGACTTCTTTGGGGCAGCAAAAAACCTGTCAGGCAGCTAAGAAAATGACTGGATCTCTATGTATACATAGAAGGGCACCGAAGGGAATCCTATCTTCTACAGTCTTCATACTTACATTTTGAATCCTCAATACATAAATTATGAAATTATTCAGAACTTAGAGTAGGGAGAAGTCTCTTCCTGCCAGATACATGACTAACCACACCCACTAACTATAGGCAATGTTTACTCGTCAAGTCACTTGTGATGAAGTCATTCTCTACCTTCCTTCCTTCCTTTGAGTTCCTTGTTCTTTCCTTCCTTTCCTTCTTTTCTTACTTCCTCCCTGTTTTCCTTCCTTCCTCCCCATCTTCCTTTCTTCCTCCCCATCTTCCTTCCTTCCTACCTTTCTTGTCTTCTTCATTTTTTCATGGACTTTTACTGAGCCCTTACTCCTGACTGCACTGGGAGCTGGAGACACAGACATGAATGAGGCAGCCTTTGCCCTCTGGGAGCAATTCCTACAGATGAACAAATAACAGGAGCCTGATGGGATGAATACCTACTGACCTTGAGGATCTGGCGATGGGAGAAGGGTGCAATCAAGAAGGAGAGTTGATAGTTAAATTGCATTTTAAAAGCTAAATAGAAAATTGTCAGTGAGACAAGAATAATTGGTCTAGGCGGAGACTAAAATATTTCTATTTTTTCTGGTAGAATTGTAAATAGGAATCATATTAATAGCTGTGCTAATCTTTTCTGGGGAGATATTGGCTATTGGAATCTTTAGCTTGGATATTTAGACAGTATTAACATATCTAATATAAAAAATAACATTTTAAGGCTTTATATACTTTCTTTTTCCAAAAGAATTTTATAGCAGCTTATAAAAATATATACAATATAAAAGAAAACATGAAGAGATGAGGCAAGAGATATAAGGAGAAAATAATATTAGGAAAAAGAAATAAAGCTCACTACCTGCATATCATAGGTCTTTTACAGTTAATGAAGGTGGTCAGCAGATATGGCACCCCGCCTCCTTCTTACTATATGGGGGACACAATCAGGTACAATTGTCACAATGTCCATAAAATAAAATCAAGCCAGAATTTCTCCCACAGGTATATGGAGTGGACTGTAGTGGAGCGTGCTGGGTTTGTTGCCCAGCGTCCATCTATTCTTACTCTGATAACTAAACACAATTTTCCTCTGGGAGCCATCCTCTACTCACCCATGATCTACGTGAATCTTGAGGATTTGACTCCACTCTTCCCCCCAACCAGGGGTTGAATACATGTCTCAGACAAGATTATTGAATGCATTGCATTCCCCTGGCCACAGGGATTGGTTCAGAAATAAGCACATGACCCAATCAGAGCTAATTAGACCACTTGGACTTCCAGGAAAGAGATTTGGAACTTGCGCATGAGAAGGCAGGAGTCCTAGAGTTGCTGCTGCTATTTAGAGATCTCAAGAGCAGAGCTTATCTGAGAATGGGGTCAAGATAAAGAGAAATGAAATGAGAAAAAGTAAATCCTACTGATATCATTTGAGCATGGATCAAGGCATCCTTGAAGCATATCCAGACTTTTCAATTCCATGAGCCAATAATTTTCTATCTTGCTTTAGCCAGTTTGGGTGGGATTGTTTGTCCTTTGCTCCCATAATGACATTGTGTGATGGAGCAGAAAACGCTTCCAACAAGATCATTACAGTAAACACAAAAGCTTTGTCAAATTTTCCTGTACCATCCTCTCAAAGCAAGTCAATTGCAAAGTGCTAAAGCATGGTGAAATCAATTCTAAAGGGAACCAAAGCAATGCAGTCCCAAATGACGATGCTGACTTGAGCCAAGAATACAGATACACTCATATTCTTCAGAAAATTCTCAGTGAATACTCTATCTTGATACCATGCTTTATAGCATGCAGTGAGAGTTTTCTGACCAGACTCTGAAGTGTAGCTCTTCTGTGTTACCAATCAAGAGATTGAGTGTAAGCTTTGATAATCCATGAATACTGTCTTATTAGACAGGACGTATTCTTAGAGACAGTCTTTCAGGGTTCAAATTCCTTCTCTGTCACTTATTAACAGTTAAGAAATTTGGGACAAGTAACTTAACATTTCTTGACCTAAGCTTCCTCACCTGAGAAATGGAGACAATTATAGTATCTGCCATAGAGTTGTTATGAGGGCAGAATGAGTGTATGCATGTGAAGTGGTTAGAATAGTGCCTAGCACATACTTAACACTCAACAAGTGTTTAGAAACCATTATTTTTATCATTATCACATCATCACAGAGAATCCTTGAGAGCAGGGGCAAGATTTTACTCTATTTGATGGGTCCACTCCAACACCCAGAAAAATTTGATGAGCTAGATCTCAAAGTTCTGTCATAGGTCATATCCATAATTATTGACATGGGGACATTTGCAAAACCTGGACTTACCACTTGCAGCCATTAAGGAAAAAAATCCCAGACATAGACTCTCTGATTTTAGAAAGTGCCACTTCCTGATGATGGCTCCAAGATAGATTAGTTGCAAAATGGACTCAGGGTGACTCAGTGATGTTGATGTGATCAGAGCTAGAGAATTGTTGGCAGATGTGATCTTGTATCATATTTCTGAGAATAATTGAGTAACTGAGTCCATTGTTGAGGCCTCCGTGGGTATGTGACAGCCGTCAGTAAAGCCATGTGACATTGGGTAAATTGTTTCATCTCTCTACACTTCAGCTTCCTGTAGGAGGGCTAGCCTGGGGATTAAAGAGCATAATACTTGTCAGGTGCTCACCACAGTGCCAGGCACATCGTACAAGATCATTAGGGGTTAGTGCATCAAGTGGAAATTGAGTTTACTTGCACTCAACAGAAAATACAAGTCATGGTGGCTTAAATATCTGGGGTTTATTTTTCTCTCCCCAAACATCAAATCTGAAGGTTCATGGCCCAGGGCTGGTCCAGAGGTTTGAGAAGGCAGAAGCAAGGTTTCTGTGACTCTCTGGGCCTTTCTCTCATATCTGGTCACAAGATGGGGGCTGTAGCCATTGCATCCAGGCTTTGTGCTTGAGGCAAGAACATCAAAATCTGAGGTCTGTTAGTTTTTTAAAGAGGAAGAATTTATATGACAGTCTTTGCTACAGTTTGCTATTAATTAAGTAGCAGTTTATCACACCAAATCTTCATAATAGCCCACAGGTAGACAAGGGAGGTATCATCTCATTTTACAGATGTGGAAACTGAGGCCAGAAATGTGAAGAAATTTGCCCAAGTCCATAGGTAGTAAGTGGCAGAAACAGGCTTCTCACTTTGGCTACCATTCTTCTAGCTCTTAGTTCGTAACTTTTTCCAGCACATCAAACTTCCACAAGGAATAATTCTTTGTTGTAGGCACGTGGATGAGTTTTAGGACAACAAATAAAACGGTTAATGGGAGGCTTTATCATTAAATATAAATTAAGAAAATGTGCCGTAAAATACTCTGAGCATCTCAGCATCTAGGTAAAGAGGCAAAGGAGGGGCAGAACTCAAAAATTAAGATGGAAAGTAAATGAGAGTCACCTATGGAAACCATCTATGAAAATCGGATATAAAAAGCGTATGAAAACCTAAAGTGCAAAGAAAGAGTTGCTCTTGCAATTATGACTTTGTATTTTCCTTCAAAATGTAGTTTGAAGAATATAGTATGTGTGTGCATGTAGATAAACAGGCACACATGTGCTCATGTGAGTGTATCCACGTGCCTGATAATAGACACCACCATGTTAACACATCAGAAATAATACCAGATTAAGCTATCTAGATTAAGAAAAGCTTTCAGCCCATGTAGATCGATTTTATGCAAAATATTCTATATAAAAATAGATTTTCCATATGGTATATTACATATACATTACATTTGACATGATTTAAGCAACTTATAATATTTAAATATATATTTTATACCAAATGATGCCACAGTAACAAAACTCATTTCTGTGTATTTTAAAATGGGGGGGGAAGAAAGGACATTCATAGTTAGAAATCATCATAAAAATTAATCTCACTGGAAATTAAAGTTTAGTCAAAGCATTTCTTCAACACCAAAAGCAACTAGCATGGGGCCGGCATGGCGGCATAGAGGTTAAGTTCATGCTCTCTACTTTGGCGGCCCGGGGTTCGCAGGTTCAGATCTCAGGCGCAGACCTACATACTGTTCATTAAGCCACCCTGTGGTGGTGCCCCACATGTTAGCTCAGGGACAATCTTCCTCAAGCAAAATGAGGAAGATTGGCACAAGATGTTAGCTCAGAAGCAATCTTCCTCACCAAAAAAACCCAAAACTAGCATGATAGAAAGAATTGTGGATGTTGTAAGCAAAGACAGCTGCCTGGATTGAAATCATGGTTCCATTCTTTTTTTCTTCTCAGTTTTTTCATCTGTAAAGTGGGGATGATATTTTCCTGACAAGGGTTGTTTTGAGAATTAAATTTGATAATGTACATAAAGTGAGTGTCTGACATACAGAGAACATCTAATATTAGTAAATTTCCTTATTTCAGTAAATGGATTTTAGTTTTTCTTATCTTTATTGAATTGGCGAAAAATTCTCTAGTACTGGCATTAGAATTCTTATTTTAAAGCATTAAAATTTTTTAAGGTTAAGATTCCAAAAGGTATACCTTCTTACTTAATCATATGGCTTTAAATTATTTAAATTAAATATTAAAATTACATCACAGTGCATACTTGTGCTTAAATCCAGTGGGCCGCCATCTTGACCTCTCAGTGGTAGGGTCCTTGTGAAACTTTTCAGATTGAGTGGGTGTAAATGCTTCAGCCAATTTCTATTATTTTATACAGCGTAGGGAGTTCTGTTCCAGTGAGAGCCACATCTCCAAAGATTTCCTTTAATCTCAGTGGTAACCTTCAGACCTTTAAGTTTCCCAAACTACAGAAGCATTTAGCTCAAACATGGAAGACTAATTCCTCAAGAACTATCAGCAACAAAGTTCCTCTTAGTATTTTGTAAGACACCTTCCTCTGTGAAGAAATGATCTGGGTGTTACAGGTTGGCCTCAGGCCTCTGAAGAGTTAGAAAAGCTGGAGGTAAGCTTTTTTGGAATTATTTTGACCTAGTCTTGGCTTAAGATTCAATATAATTACACAGAATTGTGCTACTGTTTTATTTTAGTTTTTTTGAAAGCTAATTTTTATATTACCAGGATGCCATTTTTCACACGTAATGGGGTTCAAGATACACTTGTCAATGTGGAGAATAGATGACATTTTATTTAACCAGTTGTTGGCTATATTTATAACTTTTAAATATTTAGATATATGATATGCAGACTTCGATTTGTGTTCTTGGCCCAGCTCACACGTAAAGTCAGAGCTGGACTGAAAATATATTGTTTTATTTTAATCTTCTTTAATTTCATTCAATAATATTTTAAGCCTCCCTGCATAAAGATCTTGAACATCTCTTTTAAAATTTATTTCTAGTTATTTGATAATTTTAATTCTATTTTTTTTTGGAAAAAATTTATTTTTTAAACTGTTGGCCACATTTGCATAGAAATTCAATTAATTTTCTGTGTTGACTTTGGATTCAATAAACTTGTTAAACTCTCCTGTTAATACTAATAACTTATCTGTAGATCTTGGATTTTATATACGATTAATTATATGTAGGCTCTGAATAACAATAATTTCATTTCTTCCCAATTTCCCAATACCACATTTTGTCCATTCATCAGTTGATGGAAATTTGGGTTGTTTCCACTATTTGGCTATTATGAATAATGCTGCTAAGAGTATTTGAATATAAGTTTTTGTGTGAACATATGTTTTCAATTCTCTTGGGTATATACCTAAGGGAGGAATTGCTGGGTCATATAGTAATTCTATGTTTAACTTTTCAAGGAACTGCCAGACTGTTCTTCACAATGGTTGCATCATTTTACATGAGGGTTATAAGTTCTCCACATCCTCACCAACGTTTGTTATTTTGCATTTTTTTAATTAAAGCTATCTTTATTGGGTATGAAATGGCATCTCATTGTGGTTTTGATTTGTATTTTCCTAATGACTAATGATGTTGAGCATCATTTCATGTGTTTCTTGGCTATTTATATATCTTCTTTGGAGAAATATTTATTTAAATCCTTTGCCCATTTCTAAATTGGGTTGTCTTTTTATTATTGAGTTGCAAGAGCTCTTTATATATTCTGGATACTAGACCCTTGTCAAGATGTGTATTTTCTCCTCTTCTGTGGGTTGTCTGCTGATCCAAAGTGACATGTAATGTGAGCAAGAAATAAACCTTTATTGTTGACAGTCACTGAGATTCTTGGGTTGTTGCTGACTGCAGAATATCTTAATGAAAACTGGCTAGCCAATTTGCATCTAGCTTTACGTGCCTGCACTATCCTATACCCCATTTGCATTTTCCCCATTGAGCAGGGTTGAGTAGGAAATATGAGTGTCAAACTTCTTCTAAATAGACTTTCAGCCAATCCTCCTGTTTTTAGCCCCGCTTGTGTCTGCTTCTTCCAAAGATGCCTGTGACCTTCTAATTGTGGCAGTCCTACAATGTAATTTGGGTTGTTTCTTGGTTTTCCTCCCTGCCAACTTAGGATTCAACCCTCTCATTTCTGTTAGGCAGCTTACCATTTGTGAATCTTATTTCCAGATTCCAAAATTTTCTGTTCTTATTTCCTCTACCACCTCTTTGTTTTTGATGGTTTTATGCAATAATTTTTAAAAATCTGTTTACTGTCTTTTTGGTGGAGTTTCAGAAGGAAACAAATGTAAATATGTATGTCTACCATCTTTACTCAGAAGTTTACCTTCTCTCCTCAAAGTTCTGGTCTAAAAAAACCAGTCTCTGGTCAACGTACATCACCCTATGGTCATGTGCAATTCTGTGTAACCAAAGGCAGAGCACATCTTCACCCAGTGTCAGCAACAGCCATTCACTCTAAAAGGAATATGGCATTTGTAGGGAAAAGTCTCTTGCTCATCAACTGCTATGGTTGAATTGGATGTATGCTGAACCACTAACCTCTAATATGGGCGGCAACCTGGAGATTTTCTGCTTCTATGATCGGGTGCTGTGATCTGAAAGTGTGTTTTGGGGCTACACAAAGTACTTATTTGCATACTTTGTTCTAAATCCTTTTTCTTCCCCTATGTGACTGTATCTCTATAACGTCACCATGTGCAAGTGAAACATACATTTTGATGTCAAATATTTCTTGGTTTTCACATACAGTACAGCAAAAAGAGGATAGCTGAAGGAAGCCAAGAGATCGATGAATGAACCATCTGCTAAAAATTAAATTCAAATAGTATATTAGTAACAAGTAAGATCAAATAAAAATAAATATGATGATTTTCTTCTCCCAAAGGACTGACAGCCAAATTCAGTGACGCTAACTGTAATGAAAGGGAGCATGTCCCCACTGGTCAAGTGTGGCGCTCATGGCAGCAGAAACAAGAACAGACACCAGAGCAAAACCAGTCAATGAGATTTGACTGCACGAACGGGCCATTTTATTAAATGGGTAGTTGGCAAGAAAAAAGTTCATTCAATAAGCTGATAGTTAAAGAGAGGAATTCGCTAGGTCATTTGGACACCACACAAACTGATCTCTAGAGCTTGAACATAGCAAGAATTGATCATCTACAGAGACTTAGAAAAGGTGCCAATATACATGACTGATTGATGGCCAATCTAGGATGTTGTGTTTCTTTTCGAAACAAAGTTTTCTTTCTAATGTAGAACTGGTTGAGTCAGTGAGATATTACTGCTCACACCTAGTTTTTCCTAATATTTTTGTGCAAATATGATTCAATTCTAAATTGAAAAACAAAGTCCTCAAAATAATCAGAAGAAAATTCAACAGATACTATTAAAATCTCTTCTTGCTTTGCTTACAGATTTATTTCTGCAATCAATGAGTTGGTGGTGCTTTCTTTTCCCATGTTTGGGAATGTTTTCACCAAATCTTGTGAAATATTTCTTCAGTGGCAAATGAGATTTCCAACGGATTGAAGTGAATAAACACACTTCTCTGGAAAGAATGTGCCATGTTACATAGAAAACGGGGCTTGAAAGGAATTGTTAACAACCATTAGTCTTATTAATATGTTATTTTTTTGTACTGTCAAGGGCACTGGGAACTTCAATCCTTCACAGTAGAATTCTTAGCTTCTAGGTGAGCCTGCCTCCGGGCTGGAATAATTTAGTCACCTGACTTTCCTGTAACTCTTATTATTTTTGGCTTCATGAGGCAACATTCACGCACAAATGGTCCTTTCCATTCCCCGAAAATCTTTTGTAGGACACTGATAATCTTTTTTCTTTCCCTACTTCTCTGCATGAAGTGTGCAAAGATAACCGGTCATACCTAGGGCTCATATACAAATAATAGATACAATTAGGATTCTGATTTTGCTATTATTTGTTTCAAATAGTTTTGGATTTAACATTGTTATTTCTTGGTTTAGCAAGACTTATCTCTCCCTCTAAACTAGCTTATTAGATCTGATCATGTGGTATTGTTTTTAATAATTACCATGAGGAAAACATTGTAAATTATCCTAGAGTCAAACCTAATATAATTGTAATGGAAGGTCACTCTCATTATTTAAAATACTGAGTTTGTTATACTTAAATCAAAAAAGGATGTTAGGCGTGCATAAATTTCACATATTAAAACATCAGACTACATTCATATAATGATTTTTAGTGCCCACCAACACCAGCTAGAAAGTCTGTTATTAAATTCACACTTCCAAGCACTTATACTTGTTCATGAAAAGTGGAGGGAGAAGGGATCATCAGAAAGTTTCCACAATGCACCATGAATTATGTAAATCCATTTCCTGTGCAATGAAAGCCCTATGACATTTCCAGAGCCACTGTTTATTTTGGGATGTGAAGGATGTTAAAATTCTTTGTGTTTAAACCACAACATCTGTGAGTGGCATGAGACAAAGAATCACGTCAGTCTGTAAGTGGTCAGGCAATCCCTACCGGAAGGAAAGAGGCTATTGAATTACCAGAGTCAAGAGCAGGCAAATCCACCCAGGTTGGCAAGCTTAGCAGAGACTGCCAAGAAAGACTGACATGCACTGTGCCCTCTCACCTGCCTGAGTGTATTCAGTCTAAAGGAGGAGTATGTTTCTCTCTATCTTCATTAGTGCAAAGAGAACAAACTCCAAATCACATAAAGGAGAATGTTAATACACTAGTTATGAGCTTTTATACAAAATGGAGTACCTGCCACAGAGATGTTCAATGAAAACACCTTGTGTTTATCAACTATCTCATACCTTGTATTTTTGACTGTTTCATCCATATGTTTCATTAAGATATTTCCCTGAAATCCACTGATCTTTACAATACCCTATTGTAATAGGAACAGTCTAAGAATTGCTTTTCTTATTTCTTTATTGAGGTGTAATTGATATGTAACATTATATTAGTTTCGGGTGTACAACATAATGATTCAGTATTTGTATATATTGTGAAATGATCACCACCATAAGTCTAGTTAACATCCATTTCCATGCATAGTTTTTTTCTTTCTTTTTTCATACTTTTCTTTACAATTAGAAAATAAAGGAAGGAAGTTACTTATCTACGTTCATATACTAAATTCCTAGAAACACCCCTTGCCATTCAACCAACATTAGACTCCAATAAGAGGAAATGGGTCATTTTTATTAAATAATAAAATATGGTGAACTTTAAATATAATAGCAGTAACATAGTTCTTTATTT
The DNA here is from genome assembly GCA_031878705.1 of Tapirus indicus. Lineage (NCBI taxonomy): Eukaryota > Metazoa > Chordata > Mammalia > Perissodactyla > Tapiridae > Tapirus > Tapirus indicus. The sequence goes on along the minus strand of CM062930.1, from coordinate 15,052,494 downwards.
TGCATTTTTAAGACCGCCTTCATTTTCAAATAAGGATTGCAATATATTTGATTATCAATTTGAATGTGAAATCCCTGAAAGAGAGAGAAGTTGATTCATACTTTAAATTTACAGGGTCTCGATTTTTCTAGTAGAGTATAGAAGTCATTACATCCTCCTTATGAAATTCTTACCCAGATTATGGTGTGTAAAGGGTAAATAAAGAGATGATCTTTAAGAAAAAAACTTCTGGATGTTGATTGCTCAGTATTTACACTTTTAAAATGATAGATAAATAGACCTGAACTTATAAAAGCATTTGATTTTCAACCAAGGCACAAAAGCAGTCCAATGGGAATTTGAACAAATGGTGCTGAAATAATCGGAGAGTCACGTGAAAAATGAACCTTGACTCCTAACTCCCACCAAACACACCAACATAAATTAGAGATGGATCATAGGCTTAAATAGAAAAGCTAAAACCATAAAGTTTTAGAGGAAAATATATTTTATATTTATGTAGTATTATATATTTTATGTAATATATATTAGACTTCATCAAAAGTTAAAACTTCTTATCAAAAGATGACTTAAAGAAAATAGACAAGACACACAGAGTAAACATTCCCTAAATGCATATCTGACAAAGGACTGGTATTTAGTCTATATAAAGAACTCCTATGATAATAGAGAAATAACCCAATAAAATATGAGAAGATTTTCACAGGCACTTCACAAAAGAAGTATTTGAATGGGTAATAAGCACACAAAGACATGCTCAACATCATTAGTCATCAAGGAAATGAAAATTAAAACCACAATGAGATACCACTGCACACCCACTAAAATGGCTAAAATAAAAGACTGATAACATCGAATGTTGGCAAAGATGTAGAGCAGCTGGAATTCCCATACCTTGTTAGTGGGAATGTAAATAGTACAACCCTTTGGGAAAAAGTCAGGCAATTTCTTACAAAACTAAACATACACCTACTCTATAACCCAGTAATTCTGATCCTAGCTATTAACCATGATAACATATGTTTATGAAAATACTGTGCAAGAATGTTCATAGCAGCTTTGTTTGTAATAACTCAAAGCTGGAAACAGCCCAAATGTTCACCTATAGAAAAATGGATAAAGAAACTGTGATACCTTCAGAGAATGGAATACTACTCAGCAAAAAAAAAAAAAAAAAGAAAGAAAACAACTACTCACAAATGCAACATGCATGAATCTTAAGAATATACTAAATGAAAGAAGCCTTGCACAAAAGAGCACATACGATTTGATTCCATTTAGATAAAGTTCTAGAACAGATAAAACTAAGCCACTGTGGAAAAATATAAGAAAAATGGTGGGATGGAGATTGATTGAGAAGAGGTATGAGGGAACTTTCTGGAGAGATGGTAATATTCTTTATTTTGATAGGGATTTCTTTCTTTACAAAGATGTATGTATTGTCAAAAGTCAGTATATATACACTTAAGATTTATGCATTTCATTGTATGTAAATTTTACTTCAAAAGGAAAAAACGATTACTCTCTAGCTAATGATATGCCTACTGAAATATTTAGAAGAAATTTTACTGATGCCTACAATTTATTCTTAAGTGCTCCAGAAGTATAAGATGGATTGAAGAATGGGTAGAGGGAGAGAGATGGGAAGAGTGAGAGAGACTGAGAGAAAGAGAGAAGCAAGTAAAATGTTAATGGTAGAATCTGGGTGGTGGGTACAATATACAGGTATATTAATCATCTTGGGCTGCCATAACAAAGTATCATAGACAGGGTGGCTTAAACAACCAATATTTTTTCACAGTTCTGGAGACTGGAAGTCCAAGATCAGGTGCCAGCATGGTTGGTGTCTGGTAAGGACTCTCTCCCTGGGTTGCATACAGCAGCCTTCTCACTGTGCCCTCACATGGCAGACAGAGAGATTGCTCTTCCTCTTCTTATAAGACCACCAATTTTATGAGATTAGGGCCCACTGTTATGATCTCATTTAACCTTAATTACTACCTAAAAGCCTTTTCTCCAAATACAGTCGCACTGGGGGTTAGGGCTTCAATATATAAATTTTGAGGGGACACTATTCAATCCATAGCAATGGATGTTCACTGTAAAATTCTTTCAATGCTCCTATATGTTTATACATTTTCATAAGAAAATGTTGAGAAAAAAAGAAGGTAGACTTTTAGGAGAAAGAATCAGTCTTCTAGTGATCTTTAGATATAGTACTTTCTTAATGCTATTTTGCAGAATTGTTTTCTGATGAGACTATTTGACAATAAATCATTGACTAATTTATTTGATCCATTAGAAGCTAAATCGGGCTGGTATTTTTGAGTGTCTTAAGGTAGTTATAGAGATATTAGAAGGTGGAAGGGAAAATGCTAAGGTCAGATGAATTAAGAAGTACTTATTGAGCATTCACTACCTGTGTGCACTGTTGAATACAGAGACTTGGAAGATCTAGATCGTACCTGCAGGGACCACACTCTCATCCGGCAGCCCCGAAAAATGGAGCAAAGTTCAGGCCTATAGGTGAAGGATGCAGGTGAAGGATAAATACCCAAATGCTCAGCAGAGCCCTCAAGGCCCAGGAGTGCTGGTGGCTAGCCCCAGTGAGACACCTGCCTCCACGCTGATCTTCCTCTGACTTCCTCCCACCACAGGTCCCTACACAGACTGTTGGCTGTATCTGCAAGGCTCTCCTACACCATGCTTGAGTATCACACCTCATTCATCAAGCCTCAGACCCAGCCCATTTCCTCAGGGACATTCTCCCTGATCCAGAGCACAGATCAGGTTCTTTGTTATCGAGCTTCAGTGTACAGTAGTCCTTTGTTTGAGAGCATTTGACTTACGTGATTCCCGGAGGTGGTCACACATTTGAGTAATGTGTGTCTCCTCTACTAGATTTTAAACTCCATGACAAATAATTTCCTTTTTAATTCCAATCATATCTCCAGCAATTAGCAGCATCTGTCAAATAGAAGGTTACACAGGAAAACACAGAAAAGTGTTGGGTTTGTTGTTTTTTTCTCTCAATAGGAAAGAAAAAAACACATTGTTATAACCACATGAATCTATTGCCAAGATAGCTTGTTAATAAAACAAATTCAAGAAAAGAAGTTTTTAAAAATCAAAAGAAGGAAAATTTTTGTAGAATCATAGAATCTTAGGTTGGAAGGGACATTGTGGGTCATCTGGTCCACCTAGGTTTCACTATACTCCTATCAAATTTATGAATGCCCTTAGTAAATTTTTTAAAAAGAACTATTTATATTAAACTGTTAAAGAATTGAAACCAAATCAATTCTCAATTTTTCAGAAACTGACCATTATATAAAGCACTTAGTGTAATGCTTGATTCACAGTAATAGTTATAATAATTATTAGTAATAGTAGCAATATTACCAGCACACCTCTAAGTTGTAGTGCATTATTTGAAAAGAGCACAGGTTTTGGACCATAAATACTTCAGGGTTAAATCACAACTCTGCCACTAACTGGGCATATGGCTTTGAGCAGTTCACTCAATATCTCCAAACCTTAGTTTTATTCTCCTGGCATTCAATAAATGGTAGTCAATATGGTTATAATTTAACAACCACAATGAGGATGAATAAGAATCTGTGTTTACTCTCAAATAGCTCACAGTCCAGTGGAAAAATAGGTATGAACTCCAAATCTGTGTAGTATATGCAACAATGGAAGCATGCCACCAAGAGGAATGGGAGCATAACTCTCAGACCTGGCCTGCTATAGGAGGAAAGAGTTTTATTTAAAAAGTTAATGAAAATGAATTCTCCAGGCTGATTAAGAAAAAAAAGACATTCTGTACGGAAGGACACTGTGAAGTGTTTTGGTATGTCCCCAGCAGGGCATTCCAAAGACGGATGTGGCAGGAGATGGACAGCAAATCCTGGGGTATCTTGTATGTTATGATAAGATACATGGATTTCACACTGTGGGTGATGGAGAACCAGTAAAGGGCTTTAAAAGGGGAAGAGAAACAATCAGACATCATTTAGGAATATCACCTGGGGAGTCATATGGTGGATGGTTTATAAGGGGTGATGCTAGAGGAGGGGAGATCAGTCAGGAGGTCATTGTGATAGTTGGTGGAAGAGGTGATGAGGGCCTGAATCAGGAAGACTAGTGTGCACGTGGAGAAGTGAGAATGATTCAAGAGACAATTCAGGGATAGAGTTCACCAGAGGGGTAATGTGAAGTATAGAGGAAAGTGAAACGTCCAAGATGACTCATGAGGAATCATGACTTGCTTGAGAGAGGGAGTGGGTAGACAAACAAATATGTTCCATGAATCAGTGTAGAAAATACAAAAGGAAGGAGAGGAGAGGTGGGAGGCAGAGGGGAGCTGAGGTGAAGATGAGAGGTTGGATTTTAGACATAATTGAGTTTGTAGTACCTATGAGCCAGCAAGAGAAAGGAGAAGATGTCCAGTAGGTGGGGACTGGAAATCAGAAGGACTGGGTCAGGGAATTTTGAGCCACCCATTTGCCCAGGGAAAGATGCGAGGTGAAAAGGGATAAGTGCCAAGCAGAGAATGTTGAGGATACCAGCCCGTAAGGAGGAGATGGAGAAGAACGGTGGAATAGACAGAGAAACAGAAGCGAGAACAGGGTCATGGAAGCCAAAGGAAGAAAGTATTTCACAAAGGAGGAACTGGCAACTGTGTCAAAAGGTGCAGAGAGGTCAAACAAGATAAAGAATGGGAAATGTGCACTAAACCAGATAGCACGAAGCCGCTTATCACCTCTGCCTTCGGTGTTTCCGTGGAAAGAGAAAGGTAAGAAGCTAGATTGCAGTGGGTTGAGAAAATGGGATGGTGAAAGAAAGATGGTGGTGATAGACAACTCTATCAAGATGCTTAGCGAAAAAGAAAAATTTCAAAATGTCTCCCAAGATATCTTTAAATATATTTGTGTATTTTCCTAAATCTGAAAGAAAGCACTCCGTGAGATCTGGTTCATCCAGGCAGAAAAACCATCCGAGGGAGATTTGTCCCTACTCATACCAAAATTACAGTCTCAAGAGGAAGATACATGCTTACCACTCTTTTCTAGAGAATATTGGCCCTGAGGAACATGCCTTTGTAATTTAACATTGGACAAAATTTCCCAACACATTTTGATTAAAAGAAAACTATAGTTTACTAATTCTCGGTCCTTCATGTGGTTATTTTTGCCTTGCAGTCGCAAAATCTTTGCCTTGAACCCCTGTTAATGCTGTCTTTGCAATGTCTCTCACATCTGTTCTTTCTCCTTCTTTCCCACGGTCTGTAAAACAAAACTGTGTTTATTTTTAAGCCATTGACTGCATTTTATTTTCAAGTTCACATTTAAATGTCTTAACAATTTTTATCCAAAAGAGGGCGCAAATTTCTCATGAAATATAGTACAGTATTTCACAAAATTCTCTTGCTGCTAGTACTATTTAAATTTCACAGCTGCTGTAATTTAACGCAGAAACATTATTCCTGTGGTATGTGCATATGAATTAACTCCTATTGTGTGAGTGCTAATTCAGAGCCTTTTGCTTCTTCAGAGCAGTTTCAGAGAAGAGCCAGACTATTGCTAAAGTAAAAAAAATAAGTTGAAGCTAATGTTTTATTTTGGATAGCCAAATCAAATTAAGACAGACATTTTTAAATTAAACATTAAATGGGATAAAAAAAGTTTGTTTACAATCTTCTAATTTTAGGGTGTATTTCCATTCGACTACAACTTAACAAATGACTAGTGAAGTAATACAGTTCAGACCTTGTATGTGGCTGGTTAATAGCTAATCATTGTGGAGTTTTTTGCCATAGCTGGAATTGTTTATATTCGAATACCCAGTGTGTATGGCTCTTCTCACGTAAAGAAGCAGTATGACTGGTGAATAGAGGTAATAACGTGAATTCCCATCTAGGTTATTCTTTTAGGTTGAATCTCTCCATGATTTTAGTACATTTTCTTAGGGGAATGATGTGCTGAAGTACAAGTGGGCTTCATAAATGCAAGTTATGGAAGTAGAAGGAAAATGCAAAGAGGAAGTCATTTCTTCAATGGTAGTAACATACAATAGGTATCCCTTACTTAACAGAAATCCATTTAACCAAATTCTGTACTTGAAATGTGTAGGTTAAGGCACAACCTCACTCCACAAGAATGGCACTTGCAAGTCTGAAGGACCTATGCGTTTATTATCTCGTTCTTGCTTCTGTAACTGGATTCCAAATTCCAGCTTCTCTATCAATCATACCTAAGTGCCTGGTAATTTGCTGGTGCATGGTAACAATGAAGACTTACCCCGAGGAAGCAACACCATTTGATTGGCTTCTAGCCCCTAAAGGTGAAACCAACTATGAGTAAAAAAATCACTGAAACTTTATTTGTTACTTGTTTGGTCACTGGTGGCTATTAACTAGGACCCAAACCACTACATCCTCCAGTGGCAACATGCAAATAGCACTAAGTGAGGGCAAGAGCTCAATTTATAGTCCCTCTTTATGTGCCAGTCTAAAACAACATTGCCAAGAAGATCTGCATACATTTTTGATAGGGAACCAACATGACAACAATAGCTAAGCCTTATTTTCAGTTTTCCTTTAATTACAAATCTATGACCCATTGCCAAATTATTTCTAAGAATTACCAATAAGTGCTCATACCTACCCTCCTTATATGATCATAGAGTGCTATAATCTGATCCATCACATTGATTTCTGCTTGTGTCCAGCCAAAGCTTCCCTTTGTCATGCACCCCATCCAACTGCAAGGTCAATGTGTGTGTTCATCTTGAAATTCTCGTGCTGCATCTTGTCCAGCTTCCTTCTTTCCTGACCATAAGATTTAACCTCACACTCTCTAGGGCACAGCCTGGACCACATTTTCTTCCCTGGATTTTGGGGACCCATGACTCCTCTTCCTCTGCCCCCACCATAGCCAATGCCCTTGTTCTGCTGTACCTCATGGCAACACCCCTAACCCCCTTAGATTCCATTCCTGTAGATACAACCAAGAAGGCCATTTTAAAATTCTCAGCTTGTTTGATGTTGCTAGGCTTTGTTACATTTCTGAAATTTTCTATTGCTCTCCAACCATGGAGACCAGATCAGTCAACCACCAAAAATGTTTTTAGGACAGTTATGTGAAAGTGGAGGGTACGAAGGAGTCAAAGACACAAGTACATCTTACAACAAAAGAAAGACTGAGGAGCCTGGTGACAGGATTAGATTTTGAATCTGTTTTCATGTTTAGTACTTATATTGGGACATCTGGGAATACAGCATTGTTTCAATATCTCTTCTCTGAAATGACCATTTTCCAGTTGATACATGACTTTAAAAGGTTTGCCACACTCACTGGTGTAAAACTCACATTCTGAAATCAATTTGTTTAGAAAATGAATCTGATTTTATAATAAAAGTAGGAAATAATATTCAATTAGAAATGTGCAGCTAGGGGCCGCCTGGTGGCGCAGCGGTTTAGTCCGCGCATGGCAGCCCAGGGTTCGCGGGTTCGGATCCCGGGCGCCTGCTGACGCACTGTTTGTCAGCCACACCGTGGCAGTGTCCCATATAAAGTAGAGGAAGATGGGCACAGATGTTAGCCCAGGGCCAGTCTTCCTCAGCAAAAAGAGGACGATTGGTGATGGATGTTAGCTGAGGCCTGGTCTTCCTCACCAAAAAAAAAAAAAAAGAAATGTGCAGCTAGAAGAAAGCTGTTGCATTGTTTAAGAGCTTTAATAATATATAGAGGAAAATGGGTAATAAAAGCTAATTACAGGATGGCTTTATTTCCTATTGAAGCTATATTTTCTATCTTTCCAGAATATTGTCATGAGAATACTTGCACATTCCTTTTTTTTGAGAAAAACTGTAGAACTAAGAACATGTCCATTATTTTGAGCTCAGATGATGATGATTGTTTTGGTTCTTATCCAGCTTTCAAAGGATAATCTTGATCCTTTAACAAATGTTTACCCTTAAGAACTGTTCACCACTGAAGTCTAGCAGGATATATATTAAATTACAAAAGACTTCTTTTTAGTTGTTAGTCTGAATTGGATACGAAACACATGACATATATGTACCCCTTGAAAATATCAGAAAAAAAAACTAAAAAATTAGATGGTGGCTAGTGGCTCTGACTGAGAAATGATGTTAATTCTTAAAATTCTTAAAGTTATATTAATTCTTTAGGAATTACCTTTTACCTTTAAGAATTACCTGTCGTTGCCTGTAAAAATATGATCAGATCTCTAACTTAAGAGTGAAGTTTCATGCTTTTTGGAATATTACTCCTTTCCACTGACACTAATATTTCCAGTTCACAACGCGACAACTCTTTTTTGTTTAGAACTGAAAGAGATAAGTTTCAAGGTTTTGGCGTTTAGGCTCTTTCGGACATGTTATGTTTAATAAAGCTTGTTCACAACAATGGGCATAGGAAGCTCCTTGCAGTTGACAAGTGTGTGAATTGGAACACCGTGGGGAACAGCCACGTGGCCGCATGGCCCAGGGCCCACACTGAGAAACCAGCAGCTGTGCATGTGAAACCTGGCACCGTCATCAACCTGCTGTGGGACCTTCCACAAATTACTTAATTCCAGCCATGAAAATAAACAAAGGCGCCAATGCCCTAGAATAGATCTGAGGAATCAGGCCCTGCGCATGCAGAACAGAAACTCGCTCTGCCTTTCCTTTCTAACCCTCATTGGGGACAGGGAGGAATTTGGGATGACCAGGCTATACGTTACTGTTCTTTGCTTCCAATTAAAAGAGGCAAATATGTGCAAGTGACCATACCTAGGAGGGAGGGGGCAGCTGGGATAAGGATGAACTAAACTTAAGCAAAATTTGAGAAGGGAAGGGTGAATCTCTGGAGTGGTGAGAAAGATTCCTCAATGATTCTAACCTTCCTGCTGGTTCCATTCACGGACGATGCCCCTGTCACACTCTTCCCAGTTTTGCTCTGTATCCGAACCTTCCCTTCATGCCTATCTCTTTCCCTTTGGCTCCCCCATTCCTTCATGTTTTTCCATTGTCAGCACTGTGTGAAGGGGAGGAAGAAATCATCTTCCCCCGCTGCATTTTTTATTTCCTCGTTCAATTGTTAGAGCTTGGCAGAATTTTATAAACTCTCTTCAACCCATTCACTTTTTAGATGGGAAAAATAGGCCCAAGTAAATGAAAATCAGCAAAGTAGTGACAGAGCTAGAACTAGATGCTGGGTCCTTTAAATGCCAGTCCAGTGCCACTTACCATACATTGCACCCAAGTGTAATGATAAAAAAACAAAACTTAAAACTTCGAGGGCTGTGTTGACTTGTATTTTTCACATGTAAAAATGGTATTCTATGTTCATTACTTTACACCCATAGGAATTAAGGCAGGAGGAGGATGTAATGGCATTTAAACTGCATTACTTCATGTATGTAAGGATTATTTCATTTAGAATGTGAATGTGAATGTATGTACTTCAAAAAATGTGATTTTGAAATGCAGTCACGAGTGTGGTTCATCTTTGGCCCTGTTTGGCCAGAAATAAAATATCGCAGTGGAAATATGCATCCACATTCACGTTTGTCCAGTCAGGAGGTAAAGGAAACAGTAGTGTACATGGGGGTCTAAAATCCACCGTTTTTGAGAAGTCTTCACCCTGAGACAGAGTCAGCTGGAGCTTTCTAAGTGGTGAAGAGAAACGAATAGTGCCCTTTAAGTAGGTGGGATTGTGGAGGTACAACCACTTAGGGCTGAGCTTGTTTTACCCTAAACCAGTGAAATACAGTGTGATCCTAATCTGTGAGTGAAGTTACCACATAGCCGTTCCTGAATGATGGGAGTCAACTCTGCTTACAAACAGAGCAAAACAAACAAATGAAAAAACAGATTGCATTTTCCTAAATTCACAGAGTGTGATTCCAAACCATCTGTAGAAAACTTCTTTAGTGATACATATATTATTTATATATGTATATACAATGGGTTTTTTGCGTGTGTGTGGGGAAGACTAGCCATGAGCTAACATCCGTTGCCAATCCTCCTCTTTTTGCTGAGGAAGACTGGCCCTGGGCTAACATACGTGCCCATCCTCTTCTACTTTATATGGGACGCTGCCGCAGCATGGCTGACAAGCAGTGCATCTGCTGGCACCTGGGATCCGAACCTGTGAAACCCCAGGCCACTGAACCGGAGCGCATGAACATAACCGCTATGTCACTGGGCCGACCCCTACAATGGGTTTTAAAAGACAAAAAAGAGCAGTTATTTGAGGATTAATTTGATCATCTGAAGTATAAAATAAGGCCCCATATTTGTTGCGAGATTATACTTTGAAAGGATATGACTTTTCTTCATTTAGAAAGATTAGGTACTTAAGAAAGTAAATAAAAATCAGACATTTACAGATAGTTTTTGAGAATTTATGCTTAATATTCCATCCAATATTTTGTTACTTATCCTTTTTGACTAAAAAAATTAAATTGAACAACACTTTATCAAATAGCCACCATATATCCAGTTTTATAATATCCAGACTTTAATTTATCTGATCCTCTCAGTCACATCTGGAAATTAACATGAAATAATGGAATTTTATTATTTGCTTTTCTCCTCTATAGTATATAACTTTAGAGACTAACAAACAGAATATCATTCAGGTTGCTTCACCAAATTTCATTGGCTGCTTTATTTACCATGTCAAAAAATTACAGTATAATCTTTCTTATAGTGTTTTGATTGGAAAACAAAACATGGCTTAACTCTCTAGGATTACATATATGGGTGAATTGTATGGTGGGGAAGTAGTTGATTTAGGGCATATTTGGTTGTCAGAAAGATTTATACCCCAAATCCTAGAGGTGTGGTAGTTATAATAATCACAGGCAAAACGTGACATCAACCTTGTTCTTTAGATCGTTTTATTAATTCTTCACAAACCCTAAATAAAACATACAAACAGCTATTGCTTTGAACCACAAAAAGAGGTGTGTCTGCTATCTGTCTGCCGTATTAGTAGTCTTGTAGTCCATTGTTAATTCTTTCCTTTTCATGTTACTATTCAAAAGCCATTTATAGTGATGACTCTGCATTAACCTGAAACAAAAAACCTCCTAGTAATATACATGTAAATACTCTATCGGCACAAATATATCGTTGAAGAGAACCTGTATGAAATATGACAGTTTTCAACTTTTAAATATTAAAACCTTGCTTATAATTCAGATTTTTCTTCAGCACTAAACTCAGATAACTTTTCAAATTCACACATTTTTGAAGAATAACATACACAAAATGTTACTCCAAATGATACAATACTCCAGTATACACTTTATAACTTAATATACATTAAGAAGTCACTTGTGGACTCCAGTTTCCCCATTTGTAAAATGTTGAACTAAATAATCTTTAAAGTACCTTCTAACTCCAATATTCTAAAACTATAAAACATGTGTCCCATATTGTTTTAAAATGATATCAAACTAAGATATGTATTTTAGTACAAAGTCAAATAGACGTAAATGTAGAGGAAACGCTGCATCTGAACTATTTTCTTATGGGATTCAACCATGCAACAGTACAGTGGGGAAGGGGGTGATGAAGGAAGAGTTTCAGGGCCTGGCTGCATATGGCATGGTACCCTGGGCCCACACTCTGCTCTCCAAGCTGTGTGCGCTGGGGCAGGATTGCAGCCACGCACAGGAACGGGCACCTTTCTTGAATTCACACAAAAGACCTTACACACCAGCAGGAGGCCCTAAAATGTGATTATTTCTCTTGTCTTAAAAAAGAAAAGAAGGAAGAAAAAGAAAAGCCTTTCGGGATCTCACTCTCCCTCCAGCCCCCACGCCATTTCTCGCCCCTCTTCAAAGAGCTGTTTACTCATCCTGTCTCCATTTCTCCCTCCCATTCTCCCCTGAACCCAATCCCGTCTGCTTTCTGCCCCACTCTCTGCACAAAACAGCTCCCGTCAAGGACCTCCATGGCCTTTCTTCCTCAGTCCTCATTTGGCTTGTCCCCTCAGCAGCATGTGACACCACTCATCACTCCACTTCTTCCTCCTTAGAAAGGTTTCTTCACGTGGCTTCCAGGACCCTCTCCCCTGGTTTTTCTCCAAACTAGACGGCAGTGCCCTCTTAACCTCTTCTCAGTCTCCTCCTAGTCCCTTTGACTACCTCTTTTCTACCTACACTCAGGCCAAGAGGCCCCGGCTAGTCTCGTGGTTCAAACAGCACCTGACCACAGGTGACTCCAAAGTGTCCCTTTTCAGCCTGAACCTCTGCCCTGGACTCTGGACTTGTAGCTACAACTCCCTACCTGACCTCTCCTCCTGGACATCTACTGGGCACCCCAAACTCGACATGTCTAAAACTGAACTCTTGATAGTCACCCCAACCTGCTTATCTAGAACTTTCCCCATCTCAGGAAACAGCAGCTCCATCCTTCCAGTGGCTGAGGTTAAAACCCTGCTATTTTCCGTTACTTCTCTTGCTCACACCTCACAACCAGTCATCAGCAAATCTTGTCAGCTCTACCCTCAAAATAGATCCAAAATGCAAAATCTGACCATTTCTCTCCACCCCACTTCCACCAGCCTGATCAGAGCCACCACATCACCACTAAACTGGATTATTGCACCAGCCTCCCAACTGGTGTCCTTGCTTCTACACTGAACTCCCTTCAGGCTATCATTCTCAGAGTGATCCTAAAACCTAAGTCAGATAAACCTTCCCTTCGAAAAACCCACCAATGTCTTCCCATCACACTCAGAGTAAAAATCGAAGTTGTTATTAGGATGTACAGTGCCCTCCGTGAGCTACCCAGACTTATATACACCCCCCCACACACACACACTCACAAACACACATGAAGACACATGGGCACACACACAGACACAAAGACACAGACACGTGAACACATAGACAGACACACACAGACACCTCGTAACCTCTCTGTCCTCATCTCCTGCTGCTCTCCCCTTCCTTCCCTTTGCTGCAGCCTCATTGGCCTCCCCAATGTTGCTCAGACAAGTTGGATGTCCTCTTCCCTCTGAGAATGCTCTGCCTGAAACTACCCATGTGGCTAACTCCTTCATTTCCTTCTGATCTTTCCCCAAAAGGCATCTTCTCAGGGAGGGCTTCTCTGGCTACCTAACTAAAATTTAAAAACCAACCCCCACACACACTTGATATAACAGCCCCCCTCCCCACCACCTCAACTTTTTCTCTTTCGCATGTATCATCTGATAGACTAAGTATTTCTCTTACCTTGTTCTTGTTTCCTCCAGTAGAATGTAAGCTTATTAGGACAGAGATTTTTGTCTGTTTTGTTCCCCATAGCTACGGTGTGTGGAAGGATGTCTGGAGCATTATAGGCACCCAATAAATGTATTTTGAATTGGTTTGACGAATGAATAATGCTGTTCTAGAAATGGGAGCAAAAACTGAGTGAATTATACGGGCTGTTTGAGCATTTCATGGCAATGGATCCCAACCTCCTACATTGGCTTCCTCAATCTCTTTGAATCCCCAGAAGTCACATCCACCCCCTGGCTGTAGCTTTTTCAGGCCACTATTTCTAGAGTAATTGGTTATTCCTTCCAGATTTCAGTGATGTTCAACAGTCTCTGATCATCTCTGTTTTCTCAATCATTTCCTTAAAGGCACTTCCAGCAAGTTCCATGGCAGCTGGGGTTACCCTTAGGATATAGGAGAGGAAATGCAAGGCAAAAAGCAGTGGGCAAGAAAACTTGCAATTTTGGCACACCTAGAAATTAAAACATATTTGATGATAAGGAGTTTCTGGTTATGAGTTTCTTTTCCAACACCTGGACAATTTAGCTCTAAAGCAGTAAGGTAGAAGGGAGGGGGCTCATTAAATTCTAACTGTCTGAGAGCTTATTATAATACTCAAAGCATGGAACAGAGTTTACCGAGTACTCTAATTAACCATTTATAGTGTGTGTATGTGTATGTGTACACACACATATATATACATACACATGCACATACATATATACCTCTATACACATACATATACACTCATATGCACATACGTATATACATCTACACACACACACACATTTTAAGAAAAACGTTCCAGACACAAATTGTGATATAATGAATCAGCACTGCCTGGGACATTGTTAAACAGCATGTTAATGAAATTTAATTCATCTTTTACAAGATCTAGTCACACAATGTAATGAAATAAGGAAATTAGGTACCCTGTTCAACTATTTCTGATTATAAAAGGTACTCACCTGCAAAATAAAGATAAATACAAATTATCTAGAATTGTTTTAATTCATTTTGTGTGTGTTTGTTCATATACTCAGTGGATGTTACCTGAATACATGAACTACAAAGAGCTGTCTTGGTAGGAGGCAATTACTACAAAGGAGCGTAGACTCTAGAACTAAACGGGCTAAGTTGAAACCCCACCTCCATCACCTTCTAGAGCAAGTTACTTCGTCTCTCTGTGGTGTGGTTTACATGGGAATGAAAACCTACATCTCTACAATGGGAATGAAAATAGTACCGACTTCACTGGGGTGGTTATTAAATGAGTGAAGTACTTAGAATGGAAGCTGGTACCTAAAAGGTACCCATATACGTTTTTATTAGATAAAAATAGGAGAAAGCCTACATTTTGAAAAAATGTTATTTGCTTATGGGTATGTTTTTGTAAGAACTTGCATTTTTGACCCAAAAGAATTCACTTTAAACTTCCAATCATTTTTCCCATGAAGTGAGCCAAGTGGTAAACACGGGACTCCTGAGTCCTTTGGAATCAACTTCTCACTTGCTCTATTCTGAGGACCAGCGAGAGAGCTGTGAGAGGCTCTTCATTTGTAACAGGAGCTTCTTAGCGTGTGCAGCTTCCCAGCCTTACACAAGTGACGTAGAAAGGTGAGGGCTGGGCAAACAGTCCTCTACTTTTCCTCAGTGCCCACCCATCTTCTTTTTTCAGTGCTACCTTACTCCTCCCACTGCTGTTGAATTGGTCCCGCCATCCCTCCCCCCCCCCCCGCCCCCGTGGCTTTCCATCTCTTTTTTTATCCCTTATCTTTATTTCTTGCTCCTTTCCTTTCTCCTCGCATTTCTGTTACCCTTATTCTATCGTGTAGTTGTCCTCCCCCTTTTACATTTAACTGCCATCTAGTTTTATTTCTCACTTTTCCCTTACTTCCCTTTGGACATCACCTCCCTCACCCCCGACACACACACACACACACACACACACAGAATTTCTTTTCCCCGGACTAATCTCGCTCTTACTTCCTGGTTTCTCTCCCTCTGCTCCCGGCACGACCTCTTCTTTGTTGGCACTCTACCGAACACTTTCTGTTTTTTTACTTTGATTTGCAGTACAGTCTGTCCTTACTCACTTACCGTGTCAGTCTAACTCATTAATACCACTTTTATGGAAAATGTTATTTCATAACTTTAAAGAGAGGCAAGGAAATGAAAAGGCCTGAGTGAACTGAATAATACCCATTTTTATTGACTTTCTACCATGTTCTAGGTCCTTTCTATACATTTTCTCTCATCTTCACAATAATGTTGAAAGAAGCTATTATTTTTTTAAATGATGTCTTAATAGTTTATAACATTGTGAAGTTTCAGTTGTACATTATTGTTTGTCAGTCACCATATAAATGTGTCCCTTCACCCCTTGTGCCCAACCCCCATCCCCTTGCCCCTGGCAACCACTAAACTGTTCTCTCTGTCCACGTGTTAGTTTATATTCCACATGTGAGTGAAATCATGTGGTGTTTGTCTTTCTCTCTCTTCCTTATTTCACTTAACATAATATCCTCCAGGTCCATCCATGTTGTTGTGAATGGAACAATTTTATCTTTTTTATGGGTGAGTAGTATTCCATTGTGTATGTATATATACTACATCTTCTTTATCCAATCATTAGTCAAGGGACACTTGGGTTGCTTCCACTTCTTGGTGGTAGTAAATAATGCTGCAATGAACATAAGGGTGCACAGGCCTCTAAGGATTGCTGATTTCAGGTTCGTTGGATAGATACCCAGTAGTGGGATGGTTGGATCATACGATATTTCTATTTTTAATTTCTTGAGAAATCTCCATACCATTTTCCATAAAGGCTGCACCAGTTTGCATTCCCACCAGCAGTGAATGAGGGTTCCCGTTTCTCCACAACCTCTCCAACATTTCTTATTTTTTCTCTTGGTGATTATAGCCATTTTCGTGGGTGCAAGGTGATATCTTAGTGTAGTTTTGATTTGCTTTTACCTGATGATTAGTGATGTTAAACATCTTTTCATGTGCCTATTGGCCATCTGTATATCTTCCTTGGAAAAGTATCTATTCATATCCTCTGCCATTTTTTTGATTGGGTTGTTTTTCTGTACTTCAGTTGTGTGAGTTCTTTATATATTATGGAGATTAACCCCTTTTCGGATATATGATTGCAAATATTTTCTCCCAGCTGGTGGGTTGTCTATTCATTTTGATCCTGGTTTCATTTGTCTTGTAGAACCTCTTTAATCTGATGAAGTCCCACTTGTTTTTCCTTTGTTTCCCTTGTCCAAGTAGACATGGAATCTGAAAGGATCCCTTTATGACCGAAGTCAAATAGTACACTGCCTATATTTTCTTCCAGGAGTTTTATAGTTTCAGGTCTCACTTTCAGGTCTTTGATCCATTTTGAGTTAATTTTTGTATATGGCGATAGAAGACAGTCTACTTTCATTCTTTTGCATGTGACTGTCCAATTTTTCCAGCACCATTTATCGAAGAGACTTTCCTCTCTCCATTGTATGTTCTCAGCTCCTTTGTTGAAGATTAGTTGTCCATAGATGTGTGGTTGTATTTCTGGGCTTTCAATTCTGTTCCATTGATGAAAGAAGCTATTATTTATTCCTGTTTTATAGTTGAAGAACTGATGCTGAGCCCTTAGGTGACCTGCCCAAGGCCTCACAGAGCTAGAATTTTATCTCATGTCTTGAGAGTTCCCTCACCTGCCCTCTGTCCCCTATGTCACCTTGTTTCATAAGTGAATTAAACTACCATGCTTTATCACATTTCTAATAAAGATAAGAACTGAAAATAAGATTACACATAGAGATTTAAAAAACATTATCTTCATGCACTTCTCCCTCCTCACACACACCTACCCTATACACATACACCTTTAAATATAGCAAAGGAGGGAGAGTAATGACAGGAAGTGGGTAGAAAAGAAAGTGCTGAGGAAACCAAAGGAAAACCTTTGCCTCTCTTCTCTCTTTGTTGATGTCTGTGTGATTGGTCGAGTTCATCAGGAGTCATAGACTCAAAGGCTTTTAGAGTTCAAAGATGGTGTTGGAGACCATCCAAAATAACTCCTTCATTTTACCAGTGAGGAAGCTGCAACTCAGAGAAATACAATGACTTGCCCAAAATACATAGATTTAGTTGTTGCCTAACTTGAGTGGGTAGGTTCAATTAGTACTCCCGAGATGCTTATTGACCATCAAAATACCACCAACCCATCTGCAAGCCCTGGAAGGTTCCAGCATCCCAGAGTGAGAGTCATTCCAGACTGGAGGGGTATTCACCAAGACAGCTGTGAGCTGTCAGGGCCCAAAATTTACCCTTCTGGGGGCTCAAGAGGAATCTAGATGGTCCTAAGATACCTCAGAATTGAGAATGAGTGTGTTTTAAACGAACGCAGAAAAAACAAATTCACAGGATGTATGGCATCATCTTGTAATAGGCCTATTGAAACATTCTGATGCAGTACAGCCTCAGAAACTCCAAATGCCAAAATAAGGCACCGTTTGTTTCCTTATAATTAAAAATATATATATACACACACACATACACATATATATGATCAGCAATTCAATGATAAGCATGAGTATGCATTCCTGTAACTGCTCCTATCACTCTGTAGTTTTCATCCTAAGTAGATTACAAATATGGTAGAATTAGTGTAGAGCATTAAGATAAACTAAGAGTGTTAGGGAAAATGGAAGGAAAAAGAACACAGATATTTTACTGCCTTAGTATCAGCATTAATGTCTTCTTTAACATGGTGTAACAATATTTGGCTCCTGGGCAGTTGTTTTTTTTAGTTAATACCTTATTTATCAAGAGTTCAGCTTCTCCCCACCTGATTAGCAGCACGCTACCTCTCTGGAATCTAGGAAGGAGCTAATGTAGACTGAAACCAAATTTGAAGCTTAGAAAATCCTTGAGCTGTTGAAAGGCACACCTGTGTTGTTTGGCAGGTGAGTTGAATCTCAAGTAAAGAATTTCTGCAAATCTCCTGTTCAGTCGGCTGAACTGGTTTCACCGCTACTGAACAAGCCTGGGGTGGGAGAATCCTCTATTTTTCCTAATAATCATAATAATGCCATAAAATAACTTCCAATGCTAATCTCAGTGGCTTACATCTCAAAAGTGGAAAGGCTCAGAATATATTTCAGGACATTAAATGTCTTCATGTCAAATTTATTAATTTATAGATAAATTAGCAGTTTTCACATTGGAAAAAAATCCACAGGTTTTTGTAACGACCAAATTATTGTTAATTAAGATGTAACTTTGAATAATTTGGAGAAGTAACTTTCTAGCTATATTCACTTTTATATTTAAATTGAGAATAGTTTGTTATGAATAGTTAAATAAAAATTTCAGTGAACTGAATCCTAAAGAAAATAAGTAAGCATTTATCAGTTGAAATGTACTCTGTAAATTGGCTTGCAGATTAACTGCAAAGGTTATTTGGGACTGTATAATCTTAAAGTGAAACAGGCCATTTATCCATTATTTCTTTTTAAAAATCTTCTCTATAGGGTCCCTTTTCATTTTCTGGACATTCTTATGTTAGATTATGTGGTAATCTGTACTATACTTAGGTTTCTTCTGACTAAACTGGTTTTGAAAAGCTTAAGATATAAGACATTCCTTTTTTTTTGGTGAGGAAGATTGGCCCTGAGCTGACATCTGTGCCCATCTTCCCCTATTTTGTATGTGAGATGCTGCCAGAGCATGGCTTGATGAGCCGTGTGTAGGTCCACACCTGGGATCTGAACCCACAAACACTGGGCCACCGAAGTGGAGTATGCAAACTTAACCACTGTGCCACTAGGCCAGCCCCCAAGATATGAGACATTCTAAGATATGATGTCATAACTTATTATTCATGATTCAATGATTCATTACATAATATCCTTTAGGTCTTAAAGAAAGTTAACATTTTTCCTCCTTTGATCAGGCATCTGTGGGATCTAAAATATAACTCTCTAAAGTAAATATGCAGTATGCCAGAGAAGAAAAAGAAAAGAGTTTTTAGGGTTGTCCAACCTCACAGAATGGACAAAGGATAAAAGTAAAAGAAAGTTAATTGGTCCACAGGCATGACGAACCTAGTCTGTCTCAGCTGGCAGAGGAACTAATAGTGCTGCCATCAGGTCTTAATTTATGGATTGCTTGTGGTATTTTCAACCCCTTTTAAGTTGCAATTGTGTGTCACAATCTCTACAGTAAAAGAATATTTCTTTTTTCAAAGTTTTCAACCAACAGATTCATATTCTTTTTCTCTATAATACACACCATCTGTTTTACTAAGTTAACTGTTTATTCATATATACATGAATCTCAACTGGTCAGAGCCGTAGGTCCCAGCCTGGCTGTACATTAGAAGCTTTGGTAAGATCCCTACCAGAGCCACCCCGGAGATTCTGGCTTAAATGTCTGGTGATGCAACTGAGAAAGACACAGAGAGAAGGAGTCTTTCTTGGAGTTCCAAGGTAGAATTCAGAATTTGTTTCCTCTGTAAGCTATGTTGCAATGGTGATCTGGGTTTATGGATTTTTTTAAGTACAATAGATAGAGCTACATTGCCTGTTAAATAAACTTTGGGGGACCAGTCTAAAACACCAAACCATTCTTCATAGTTCTTTATGCCAAACAAACAATATACCTTTGGTTGCAAACAAATGAAATTTATAACTAACCTGTTGATAAATTAGGAAGCTTGGGTCTTCAAGGTCACAAAACTACACTTTTTTGTGTCAAAAGTAAGTCAAGGTTTTGTCTTGTAAAAAAAAAAAAAGAAAGAATCAACAATTTTAGTGAGTACCTATCATGAGGAAGACACAAGCAAACAGCAACTGCCAAGCACAGCCAGAAAATAAAGTACAAACCCAAAATTTGTGCAATTTTGAATTTTAGGAAACCCCATGGTTTTGGTTCATGACTTTTTGTGTTTTCTGAATAGTAAATAGGATCAGAAATAGGCAGATCGTTCAGAAAGGAATATGGCATAGAAATAAAAGTGGAAATATGCTGGCGGGCAAGAAACCAATGATAAAAGCACTTTAAATAAGGCAAATCGTGCAAAAGAATAGATGACACTTTGTAGTCAATACTCAAAGGTGACCGATTGGAATAGCAGGGAGGATGAGGAAGATGAGGTTAGGTAGGTGCGTCCCAAACTGTTTTTAAGTGTGACCCACCAGTGAACCCAACGGGACACACCAGGACAAGCTGGGACCAAGAGCAGTATTGTAGTGTAACCATGTCAGCATCCCACCAGGCAAACCATCTTTAGCCTATTTCCACCCACACAAGCCACGAGATGGCCAAGCACACAAAAACACACCTCCCAAGGACTCTGATCTGCCCAGGAGTAGGACTTACTCAGCATTTGGGTAGAAGTTCAAAAGAGACAGATTTGGGCTCAATATAAAGGAGAACTTTCTAAAAGTTCTAAAACAAAACAATACCAGAACAGATGCTTTGCCATCCACTGAACTCGTGGCCCTGAAAGTTAGAGCATGAACTGAATATTATCTCTAGAAATAGAATAATTGTGTCGAATGTGGAGCATGTCCTAATGGTCTCCAATGGTCCTTTCAAATCAAGTTTTGGTGATTATATAGTGCAACCTCCTCTTTTCTCCGTGGACATCTAATCACCTCTAATTTCATTCTGTTCCTATTTGACTGAAAAGAAAGGTGACAAAGGGGAATTGAGAAATTCTTCACAAAGAACCAAAGTGTCCCTGCATAAAGATTGTGAAACAGAGGGTTAGCAACTAGCTTTATTGTAGCGGACTGATTTATAGGTTTTAGATCTTTGGTTACTTTTGGCAAGAAGTGAATCCTGAAAGCTCGTAGAACTGTAAGAACTTTAAAATGGATAAATAATAACTCCATAATAAAGCCAGTGTCTTTGTTCTCTCATTGATGCCCAGATTTGTAACCTCAGGAGCCAAAAGTACTCTCTGATCTTTATGTTTACCTTGAGACAGCAATGAAGGAATGAATGAGTTTATTCTTCAGTTAGGGGAAAGGTGAAGGCCATAAAAAAGTAAAAGACACAGAGCGGTTTCCACTCTGGCAGAACCATCAGTTCATGGAATAGACTCACAGACCTGGGAGCTGGAAGGGACCTACGGGAAAAGTGTGTCACATGCATGTCCTGTGTGTAGTGCATTAGTAAGAGCAGGCCAGCATTGTGGCTGGAAGATTCAAGATCGAGACTGCAATGAAGGCTCCGACAGAGCCCTCGCTCTCCATATGCTGCCGTCTTAAATGTAGGCCTGTGTCACGCACCTCTTGACAATGACTTTCCCCATACCACCGGGCCAAAAAGAACTGCAGAATTTTAGGGCAAGGCCGATTTCCAGTACAGAACCACAGTGATCCCTCTTTGACAAGCCGAACGGGTCACGCAAACAAGGGTGACACGAAAACCTTTAGAGCTCAGCAAGTCGAGGGCTGTGTTACCAAGCCGTGGCCTTCCAGGGCACACAAAAGGCTTTTTCTGCTCTGCTTTTACAAGGTACAGTGGAAGCCAAGCTATTTGCCAGGGGTAGGGCTGGGGAGGGGGGGTGGGGAGGACGCGGCAGGTTGTCCACATCCGGCTGCCAGTCTGTCCAACAGGAGAGCCATTCTCTGCGGTCCCTCGGCCAGCGGGATGCGGGGGCGGGGGGCGAAGGGGAGCGCAGGCCTGCGTTCCTCCCGACCGCGGGCGCCGGGCCAGCCGGCTGGAAAGAACCCAGGCGGTGACCAGGAAAGCGCCGGCGAGCCCTCTCTGCCCCCGAGGGCGCGTCCTCGGGTGGGTCCGCGCCCCCTAGCGCCGGCCTGCGGGCGGGGCGGCCGGGGCGGGGCCGGGCGGGGGTGGCGGGGCGGAGCCGCGGGCCGGGCGCGCGGGGGTCGCGGCGCCGAGTGGGAGCTAGAGCGCGAGCGCGGCTGCGGCGACGGCATGGCGAGCACTGCCTCGGAGATCATCGCCTTCCTGGTCTCCATCTCGGGCTGGGTGTTGGTGTCCTCCACGCTGCCCACCGACTACTGGAAGGTGTCCACCATCGACGGCACGGTCATCACCACCGCCACCTATTGGGCCAACCTGTGGAAGACGTGCGTTACCGACTCCACGGGCGTCTCCAACTGCAAAGACTTCCCCTCCATGCTGGCGCTGGACGGTCTGCATCCCCTCGGCCCCCGCCCCGGCCCTCGCTCCTCCCCGGCCAGCCGGCGGGGGCGCCCGCTCGGCCCCACGACCCTCGGCGGGACCCCCGGGCTGGGCTCCTCCGAGGCCGGCCCGCTCTCTCTCCGGGGCCCGAGGGAGCCGGGGCTCCCCGGTGCCCGTCGCCCCCGGACGTCTGTCCCGCGGGCACGTCTGTCTGAGCCCGGGACCCCGCGGCGGGGGAGTGGGGAGTCACACGCAGACAGGCCTGGGTCGGGTGGGTCACTCTCAGGCGCCAAGAGTGGCTTTGCTGTCCTGAGAGTCGAGGACAGGGACCGTTAGGACACAGAGTCACGCAGAGGGGGCTTGTCTCTCTCACCCAGCACTCCCCAGAAAAGCTGGATTCTGATTAAAATGCTGTCATTGACTTGTCACAGCGAAATCCGCTTGCTCTGAATTCCCTTTAGCCGGTTCGTTAGTTCTTTTAAAAGTGAGCAGGAGAAAACATATTGCAGCGAGTGGTTTTTTCCCCCCTAAAAACGCTCTGCAAACGTGTCTTCCTGGGCATGAACGCTTCCTCCAACTTTTAGGAGAATAAATAGTCTTTGCCTGTGCCGTAGAGGTTAGAGAATCCTGGCCAGCGAGAGTCTTGTGCGGGAGCCTGACAAGTTCTGTGTCCGTGCCTCCCTCGGCTGTGCTCCGGTCTCCTTCGTGGGCTTCTTTTGTGCATTGTTTTCTACATTGTTCTTGCTAATCAGGATTAATATTGCATTGCAGTATAGCAACAGGTAGATGTTCACTGGCTCTGTTTTAGTTTCAAGAGAACAGTAGATGTCAACCCAGTCACAATGATTGCTCAAGTTCTAGGCTCGTTTCTTCGAGGAGTTTGCAGCACATGACTAGCTGGATCCTGCCGGAAGCTTAAGGAGAGTCATTTACATGATTTCTAGATTTGAGGTGTCTTCTTTTTCTTTTATTACTGAACTGCAAGTTTTTATTTGCATAGCTGAGTAAATAAAAGACAAGATTTAATTCCCCGAAGATGGTGCTTGCCACGAAAAGCAAACTGTTGCTCAACGTGGTATTTGATGGAACCTCCGTAGAAGGGAATACGTGTCTGGTTTTATATGGGTGACACCCAGGTCTGTGTCCTGTTGTGTAAAATAAGTAGCTGGGACACCAACAGAATTACAGTTGAATTTCCTGTGCTCTGCGGAGCACACATCCAGGTAGGTGCTTTGAACAGGCAGGCTTTTGTTTCTGTGGTTTTACATTCAGGAATATGGGATTGACAATTACTGTCCTGAGCGCATTCTTTTGTTGTAACTGTATTGTTGTCTACGACGGCATGCCAGATAGCTACGCTTCCTTCTATAGGACAGTTGGGGAACAAGGGAGAAAAGTGAGAGATCAATGCTCCATGAAAAGCATTGGGTGCTGAGCGTAAATAGAACCCAGCAAGTAAATAGAAAAACCAGAGCTGAAATGCAAAGTTCATGCCTGCCCCCATACCACTCTTCTTTCAAAGACTTTGCAAAAAGTATACAAAGCCACCAACGTAAGAAAAGCACTTTTCCTCTTTCAATCCGGCAACTAACACATGTGCTACAAGCAAATTGTCTCCACCAAGTGGATGTTTTCATTTTAGCTGGTTTGAAATGGAAAATAAGGTACACATCATTTGGAAAACACTTAACTTGTAAGGGACACTGTGAAAGTTTCCTCCAACAGAACTCATTAAAGTCTCTGTGTTTTACTAATTGAAAATTTCACGGTTGCATGAGGTAGTGATTTCCGTTTATTGCTCACCTATATTCCTTTCAAAGCACCACTTGAACTTCAGCTGAGAATTATTTTCAGCCAGGTGGTTTTTAATATATACCATCCATTTTCATTAGCGGGAATGTTTGCCTTTTCTTCCAAAAGAGTTAGCTATAAATTATACTTCAGGGAACTTCTAAGTAAATATGTTCATGCCTCAGCACTTTAATGTGTTAATTAGCTATTAACGGTGTCAGTAAATTAGACCTGTCAAAAATAATGGCCTCCTTGACTAGGTTTTACTACCACTTCAGTTGATGGTGTTCCTTATAAGTTTTGCCCTCCGGAGCTGTTAAAAAGCAAAGTTGTAGAGGTCTGCCTTGCAAAAGATAAACTCTGGAAAGGTTTGTTGGAAGTCACCTAAGGCCTAAGGTGTTTTAGGGATTGATAGCCCCTAATTTACAAACCTCAGGCTTACCAACAACTCTATTCCATTGAGGGGTGGCAGGGGAGTTTGTCTCCAGGAACCCCAATCCTTGCTCTTTGCCCCCGTTTCAGAAAATCTAGCCAGTGATTGTGCTGGTAAGGTGCCTCCTTTTGTACATGTGACGTTAGCAAGTTGCTACTCCTGTTCTTACGCCAGAGAGAGGTACCTTCCCCTCCAAATCAGGTTTTTGGGTGGTACTGAGGAAGGACTTGACCACATCAGAACCTGCTCACTCCATCTCTCCTCTCGGACTTGTGCCAAGAGACCGGTCCTGCTGCCGGTACAAGGGCTGAGACAGGAGAACCGAGTGAGAAACTCAGAAAAAATATTATGAGTAGTGGTTAAATAAACTTTAAAGACTACTACTATTTTTCCAGGCATATTAAGGATCGAATGCATCGGCCTGAGATTCTCACCACTGTGTACCGTCTGGGAAAGTGCATTCCATGTTCTAAATGATCGGACTGTGGGATTTAACCTTTTGCCAGGTTCTTGCGCTATCTGTTCATAAAACCTATAAGATTACTAAAGTAAATGCAAACTATGGTGCATAATAAGATTTCCTAGGATGGGGTTTTTTTTACACATATATTATAGAGGTAACATCACACATACACTGTTTTGTCTGTTTAGTGATGGCAATCAGAGTCAGCTAAAACACCTCAAAACCATGGATTAAAATAAATCTCAAAAAATAATGAAACCACGCTGTCCCAGTAGCTCTGCTGGGAAATGATGAGCCAGTTGTGGTTATCCTGGTAGACTCTCTCTAATCTTGCAAGGAACTAATAGGCTCCTCTCTCTCTCTCTGTGCTGCTCCCTGTTCCCTGGTTCTGGCTGGGCGACTTGAGGGTTGATATTTAAAAGAGACCTGAGTCAGTATTTGGCAACAGAGACCCAGATAGCCCTGCAGCATGATTATTGCTACCAAAATGAGCCTCCATTACCCTGTTTTGCTAAAAATAAGTTTCTTTTGTTTTTGATAGCTTCACCATCAGTGAAATTACTTTCTGTCTCGAAATAGTTCACACTATAAAGGATCATTGTCATTGCAGTGTGCATTTGTGGGGGCATAAATTTGTTACAATTAAATAGAGCATCTTCTGTGTACTCTTCAAAATGGGTCTGAAAAGTAGGATTAAGCCTTAAAAGTTCATTCCTTCCCAAAGAAACATGGACTGGAGGCTACCTGCTAGCATTATTTCCTGAATTTATGATTATCATAGTCTTAGAATTACTTATCGTAGGCTTTGCCTGAATACTAATAATAAATGACTTGCTATATCTTGGCGTTTATGAATTTTTTTGAAATTTAAACATTTAATTCTAAATGTAAGCTTGATGTTCATGTATGTTCATTTGCTTAACAAGTATGTACCATCACTATTTCAGATTGAAATATGGCACTGTTTCAGGCTGAAATGAAAATGACCTTATATAGTAAAAGTTTTTTAGTTTAAATCCTATTGATTTAAAATTTGTTAGTGTCTGGACAAAAGCCAGGCTAAAGGTTACCATCACCCTGGCCACGCAAATGAAATATGTGACTAAGAAAATGAATGGTGCAGGAGGAATGATCAAACAAACCAAGAGAACAGGCTTTTATGGTACTTTGACAGCTTTTGTTTATATGCAAACAGTTAATTTCATAATTATAAAAATTCTTCTAGTAAACAACCAATGCTTTTTTAAACCCAATTTTATTATATGTGCCCTGAAGATAATATGTCATAGAAGTACTTCTTGATTTAGATTCCTCATGGTTCATGATGATATTCCAGTTGGTGTCATCTGTAGGCTTTGGCTAATATCAGGTTTGACTCTTTGGGAGGCCTTTCTGCCCAATTATAAATTTTA
This sequence comes from Tapirus indicus, assembly GCA_031878705.1. Taxonomy (NCBI): domain Eukaryota; kingdom Metazoa; phylum Chordata; class Mammalia; order Perissodactyla; family Tapiridae; genus Tapirus; species Tapirus indicus. The sequence continues at coordinate 15,025,952 of CM062930.1, read as the reverse complement.
TAATGTCAAAACCATTAAAACATCTATTTAAAAGGTCTGATGTGCAAAGAATTAAGAGGGTTGAGAGAGTGGCAGAGGATGTTTCTCAGTAAAAGGCAGTGTTGCATGGATTTTGTAGTCAGATCTGGATGAAATCCATTTTTCCCTCCTACTGACTCATCTCTGGCATATTATATATCCTGTGTGTGCCTCAGTTTCCTCATCTGTGAATATGGGAATAATTACACTCAGAGATCTATCCTGAGGATTAGGCATACACCAAACTTTAAAGTGTGTGGCACAGAACAGGCTTTCCATGTAGATGAACTTGCTTGCTTTACCTTGTGTTTTAACCATTATGGTTATTTCTTCAGAACACAGAACAGTCATTCAGAAGGACAATGGAAAATGAGGATTTCTCCCTGGAGAGCCACATGTTTTATGTTGATGTCAATGACCTTCTGTAATTGCAGGTTATATCCAGGCATGTAGAGGACTTATGATTGCCGCTGTCAGCCTGGGCTTTTTTGGTTCCATATTTGCCCTCTTTGGAATGAAGTGTACCAAAGTTGGAGGCTCAGATAAAGCCAAAGCGAAAATTGCTTTTTTGGCTGGGATTGTATTCATACTGTCAGGTAAATAGTAACTTTCTTCCAAACAAGGTACTTCACGATGTTAATGAAATAACACTAACCATGGTTCTTTCTTTCTGATACTTTTTAGGGCTGTGCTCAATGACAGGTTGTTCTCTGTATGCAAACAAAATCACAACGGAATTCTTTGATCCTCTCTATATTGAGCAAAAGTAAGTACTCTCCTCAGTCTGTATGTTTCTAGCTCACAGGAAATGTATGTAAATATTCTAAATTAAGATACATAAGTTTCTTGTGAAAAGGCTTATGAAAGTGAGACATAGGGATAACTGGTATTTGATGACATCATTCAAGAGTAAAGATTTTATGTGCTACATTGGCAACAGATGCATTTAATTACAGCGTTAGTGTTACATGGTGTCTTGTCTCTAAATAGCTCAAGGCAAAGGATTTGGAACTCTAAACTTCATCTACTGTACATCATAAAATTGAAGTCAAGTGGAGGAAACATGGAAGAGAGGTGAAGAGATGGGGAGGAAAGAATGATGAAATGTGACAACAGAAAATTAAAAGCTTGCCTTGATTGTTGTCCATCCAAAATGATATTTGCCAGATGCAAATCTCTGGGCCAATTTTATTCATTAGCCTTTTAAATTTGCTTTGTTAACTATGGCCTTAACAAGCTCCACTTAATAAACCTTTATAAAGAAACTGTACATGATGTAGGGTTTTTAAAAATGCTCTAGGAGTGGCCCAGACAACCAGATGTGACTGGTCTGGGTTGCAGGTAAATGCTTTGGCATTTACACATCAGTTTGTTGCTGGTTTTTTTTTGTGTGTGAGGAAGACTAGCCCGGAGCTAACATCTGTTGCCAATCCTCCTCTTTTTTGCTGAGGAAGACTGGCCCTGGGCTAACATCCGTGTCCACCTTCCTCTACTTTATATGGGACACCGCCACAGCATGGCTTGAGAAGCGGTGTGTCTGTCCATGCCCAGGATCTGAACCTGCAGACCCCAGGCTGCCTAAGTGGAGCGCACGAACTTAACCGCTACGCCACCGGGCCGGCCCCTGTTGTTGGTGTTTTTTAAACTATGGGCTATTGCTTTTTATAGTTTCTCTAGGCTTATGTTTTTGCATCGAGAAAACCCCAGGTGTACCAAATTAGAAATAATAATATATCAAATATTTTATCTTCCATGAGAATATACCCACATACCTCTGTAGAAAGCCATATGTGTATGCATGTGTATAGCTATCAACGAGGCTGAGGATTCTCTTTCAGTCTTCAGGTCAAATGTTATAGGATTTTTTTTTTTAAGTAGTTACTAAAATAGCTAGTCAGGTATGCATTACTTTTTTTCCAGTGGATTTAGGAATCTTCAGGAAATTGATTTTCTAGTTCTGTCTTTAGTATCTTTTATGCATAAATGGTAAATGTTTATATAACAAAATATAATGAAAATAATAGGTAACACATGCTGAGTCCCTACCATGCACCAAGCAAAGCACAGCAAATATTATTTTATTTTATTCTTACAACAGCATTACGAAGTGGCTTCTCTTGGTACTACCTTTTTGAAAATTGAGAAAAGAGGTCAAGTAAGGTGTCCAGGGGAACTTGGACTAGACTAGTAGGCTGATTGAACTAGGATTCAAACTAGGCACACTTACTCTAAAATGCATGATTTCTAATATTCTATTTCATCATTTTTGTGACAGTATGCTGCATATATTTTTCATCAAGGGAGTTTCTTTTGTATGTTTTTAAAAAACTTTTAAATTTTATTAAATGGGCGACAAAAATGACTGTTTTAGACCCTAGTATAACTTTTATTCCCCTGCCTATGTTAGAAAAATGTGTTCTGGTTTTTAAATTTTCTCCTAACCGATTTTTGATAATGAGACTTGCACAGGTGTACATGACACCAAACATGGAGATGAAAACTGAGACTGTGCTCCTGAAGATTAAATATTTTAATGATACTTAAATTAAATGTCATTTTTCATTTAAATATTATATTTAAATGATATATTTTTATTTCAGGGTTTGGTATCATAAATATACAACAAAGCTGTATTTCTCATGGTTTATTTTATTAAAGACATTGCTAACTTTTCTGGATTATCTTTTCTACATCACTGTTTTTATTTTCCTGACAATTACTAAGGATATCTTTGTCAGAATCTTAGAAATCATTTTCATCTTTCCTCAAAAGGTCAAGGCTAACTTGTGTATGCACAGTAACTTAAACCTGTCCTTCGTGTGATTTTGTTCTGTGCTTGCTGTTTGCTCAGTCACCTAATTCAGTTTAAGGCCATTGGAATTTCTTATTCTCCTTTCAGATTTTGGCTAAACTCAGTTCAGTGATTATGGGCTCTTTTCCACATTCTTGGTGCTATGTTGAACTATCCCGTTCCCACTAATGGCCTCCCAGCATTCCTCTTTCTCTCTATGCCTGCTCTCTCTCTCTCTCTGTCTATATTCCATCTGTAAAATCAGGATAATAATAGTGCCCCTTTCAGAGAGTTGCTGTGAGAATGAAGAGTGTGCATATATATGTTTAGAACTGATTAGAAAAGAGCAGACACCTTGTATTAGCTATTATTGTACTATATTAGCTATTATTAAGATTGCTTTTTAATTGTGTGTGGCTTATGTTTATAGATGCCTTTATTAGCTCTTTTCTGCAGTGACTTAAAAATATAACACCTACAATTTGCCAATTTACCTTATTAAAAACACAAGAGCTAGGGGTTGTAAATAACAACATGGCTTACAAATTGGTAATATTTACAAATAACAGGCCCTTCACACTAAGGCCTTAGAGAAAATATAGACTTTATTTTTTAAAACCTGCATGTTGAGAACACGTCAGGTCCTTGAAATCGGAGCCTGTTCACATCTGTGTCCCCAGCAGTGGCTTGCACAGAGAAAGGCCCTCCATGACTTACATAAAATCCAGTTGGATCAAGGAATTATCAAGACCTGAGAATTGTAAATATGATCAAATTCTAATTACCCACAATGGTAGAAAAGAGGCATGAAAATGACATGTGATATCTATAGGAATTCATAGACTTCATTTAAATAAAACTCACTTCTATAAAACCCAACAAATCGACTAACTTGACTTCATCTGTTTTCCCTTTATCAACACCTCTAGTCGAGGGGAAGGAGATGAAAATTGGGAGGATAAATAAGCTGCACATTGGCTATCAATACAAAATAAACAGGTTTCATGGGTCTTAAAATATTATCATCTTTAAAGCAAGATTTAGATTTGGCATATTCTAGGGGATAGCACTTGCTTAGCGGGTGTTTGTTGGAAGTTAGTCATCGGTGCCTCTGATTTAGTTTGTACACGAACTTAGAGGAATATGTTGGAGAATCAAAGCTAAAGGCAGGGCCGGTCCTAGGAGAGCTGGGATTTGGGGGGCACCACTGTAGGAAGGTTCTGACTTTCTCTGGTGTCCTCACTGACCTGAGAGTAAGTTCTTGAGGTCAGAAAACATCTATTTCATCTCTGTCTTATTTGCCCAGCACAGTGCCTGGTAAGTGAGACCGTCATGTAGAGCTAGTCCTTTCAGGATTAGCGGAAAAGCCTCTGTTGTCTCAGCAAACTGCGCAGCCTCTGAGAGGATGGAGATAGAAGATACAGTCACTCTCCTCTTCCCATCCTCATCATACATTAATGTTCCCGATACTAGCTACCGCCAAGTCACGGCTCTCCCTCCAGCCCTAGAAGGCATGGCTGTGTGTTGCGCCCTCAGGAAGAGCACTTAGAGGCGGTTGCTTGCCACATGCTCTGTTTAAATTTCTGGTTGAGCAAATAATTGCTCTTTCACACTAACCCCTAAAATGCACTGGAAAACAGCTCAGCCCTCAGAACCTGGTTTTGTTGTTGTTTTTTAAAGAATTCTGTACTATATTAATTAAATATTTTTTGTAGGTTTCCAAGACATCCCTCTATAAGGCCCACTTGGGTTGCCTAAGTTAGAAGCACAGAACTAAGCTCGTCCACAAAGTTCCTGCTACATTCCTACGATGTATGGGGAACTCAGTAGGTGCCTTGTTGATGAGAAAAAACATGAGTGGCTTCCAGTGTATAGTTGGAGTAAAGACTGGGGCAGTTGTACGGCAAAGTATCACTCTTGGTGTTCCGTGGCTGTTTGTTTTGAAACCCTCCCTTTTCCACCACTTATCTGGGAAGATTTTTCTTCCAAGCTACAATCATTTGACAGAATTGCAGTCATGAAAGAGTTTCATCTGACTGTGGCTGTGTTCTGCCATTTCCCCATTTTTTTTTCTTTTGTTTTGCTTCCTTGCTTTCATTCAAGTTGACATTATGTTTTGTGACTCCAGGATGGGCTCCTGCAAAGCTTTGAAAACTGTTTCTTAACTCTTCTCTTTGAGCTGTTTTAAACCAACTTCCTCCTTTTTATTAAAATTAAACCTACCAAATCCAAAGAAAATCTGCCCTCCTGCACGCTTATGGTAACAGGCAACCCTTGTGATTCACCCTCCCAGGGTGTTGAAATTTAAATACATTATTCCCACCATTGCTGTATTGTCCAAACCACTAACTTCCTGAATATCTTGCCTTGTTTTCTTAAATAAATGGTTCCAAGTAAGAATTGATTGACATAAAGAAACTTTTTTTTTTAAATCATGCAAAGTTAGAGCACTGAACCCATTGCCCTAATTGAGGAAACAGGATCTTAGATTAATTCTCTTTTAGTATAGGAGATTTATCATTCATGTTTTGGCTCAGATATTCTCATGTTTGGGGCTTATCGTCCTCCAGGCTTGTCCATTTTCAGAGTTTTTAAAACCATGGGCTTATTTATCTCTAGCACTCTTCATTCTTGGAATATATTTTCTACTTTAGGATTTAAGCTTTACTTAGGTAAAATCTTTTCACCCTTGTGGCTATTTAGTAGTTATAAATAAACAGCTGTCTACTTCCTGATAAATTCTCTCATTTTGTTATCTGTCAAGTTAAATGAACAATAGACAATTCAAGAAGCACATTTCTAGATTACACACATTTTCCTGGGTGAAGTTGAAAGGATTATTGATCTCACTAAGTGACCTTGCCAAGATATTTAACATCTGTCTTCTGTTCTTATTATAATTTAATAAATTATGGTGTTTGTTTATTTAAGCTTACTCCATTCATGAGATTATTTGGAGAATGAATTAATCTTGGTAAACAGCTCCTAGATTCTTGGATAAGGGATTCCACGGAAGAGCCAAGTGTTAAGAACAAAACAGAATTCAACGTTAAATATTAAGAAGGTATTATTCTGTGACTTCACTTTGTTCAGTGGTAGCACCTGCTACCTCAGATCACCAGAATTGCTCTGATGCTTTTGTTATGCTAACACAACTGAAAAATCTACTTGGAAACCAAGTGTTGGGCAACTGTGTTTTGCTTTTACTGACTAGTACGTGAATTCACGGTTCCTACCAGTTTGCCATGCTTTCTGGTGACTCAGCTTTTACACCACTGCTCCCTTTCCCCTCCTTTTCCATCCTAGCCAACCTTGCTTATCCTGAGGGACTTGCATTCTGGGTGAGCTGCCCTCCTGGGTGCTCCTGTTGCACCTTGTGCTTCTGTCATAACCCTGCTGGGCAGTGAGCACTTGCTTATTGGTTCGTCTTCCAAACCAGGAGCATCTTGAAGCAGAGACCTGATTTTGGAATCTCTTGTAGCTAGTCCACGCTCCATGACATTTACAGCAGTGGTGTATAACTGTCTGTCTGTCTGTCTGTCTGCATTTCTCCTGGAGTGGAAACACTGAGCATGCTTGTGGAGATTTGGTTAAAGGAATGGGGAGAGGAGGCAGCATACACATACTGTTTAAGGGTGAGGACCCTGGATCCAGGCTGCCTGCAAGTAAACCCCAACCCTGCCACTTATCAGTTGTGTAACTTTGAAGAAGTTACTTATCCTTTCTGTGTCCTGTGTTCCTCATCTGTCAAATGGGGATAATAGGTACTATGAGTTTGTTGTGAGGACTAAATGAGATAGTACATTTCAGCTGTTTAGAACCATGCCTAGCACACAGCACTCAATAAATGTTAGTTATTATTTTTAAGGGTACTGACCCTTAAGCAGAGTACATTAATGTAGCAGTTCATTACCTTATACAGTATATTAAGATTAACCATAGAGAAATGTTGGAGACCTAGTAGAAAGGATAATTGCAAGATGCTTGGCTCTCAAGTAGAAGGCAGGTTTGAAAGGGACTTAGTACACAACCCTTTAAAGGAAACAAGGCATGTGTAATTTCTTCTTTATTTCTGATCCCCTCAGTCACAGCAAGGTTAGAGATAGGCAACAATATGAAACTGTCAAATGGATAAAGACTCTTGAGACTCTTCTCATGAGAATGCATCCTACATACATCTCCCCCAACGCCTGGTTCAATTCTAAAATGTTTTCAGGTAGGCTGTTGAGGATCCTGGATAAAATGTGGGTTATGCTTTTAATTGACCCAAGCTTTTTTGCTTCAAGTCCATCTATATATTTTTCCCTCAACACAAACAGATGTGCACATCTGCCTTCACACACACAAATTCTTGACCTGTGCTCAGCAGGGCTGGTCACGTCCGCGGGAGTCTTGGGACAGCACTGGTAGTTTTAGGAATTTCCTATCTTAAAGCACAGCCCCCTCAGCAGTGCCAGTTTACTCAGACTTCAAAGTTTGCGTGTAAACATGTTATTGTGCCTACTTTGAGTTTTATGACTCATCATGTTATTTCTCACTAAAATCAAGGCCCAGTAAACCCCCAATTATCCACAGGAATGGAGATCAATGGCATGGATGTTGCTAAACAGATTTGTGCTTGAATTGAACTATGTAATTTTGGAGACATGAGGTGTTCCTTTTAAACTATAATGTACTCTGGCTAATATTATATTAAGTTATACTGTGGATGGTTTTTAAAATTTCCGTGAATAATTGGCAAGATTTAGAGCTCCTGTAAAGACACTCACTACGCACTTGACACACAGTTAGAGAGGGAAGGGCAAAGAGGTTAGAGGCAGGTTTTCGAGTTAGACCTCTGCTCGGCCCCTGGCCCTGGCCCTGGCTCCTCTGTAATCTTGGGGAAGATGCAGTTGTCTCGTCTGGATAACAGAGATAGTGCCTCCTGCTTCTGAATGTTAACAGGATTAAAGAAAATAACATATAGAAAGGCCCCACCACAGTGGCACATGGGAGGTGATCAGTAAGTATTACTTGTTACTAATATATACAATTTATAGAATTCTAAACTGCCCTAATGGTAAATCATAACACATGGAAAGATAACGCATGCATGTCTGTTATAAACTAGCCACAAACAGTTTAGAATTGGCACCCCCCCAAAACTGGAGAATTCTCCCTGAAGGCTCCGTATGTAAGTAGACACATTATTGAAATCATCTCATTCTCCTTTAGCCACCATTTGGGAGACACCGGTCACTATTTTGTAAGTCTTGTGGGAAGGTTTGGGTGGGAAATCCTTTGGGATCTTCCAGGCAGTGTGAGAGAACTGTTAACTGATGCAAATTGCATAAAGGGGACTAGACTTAGCCGGCCTTGGGGAGATAAACAGGTCAGTGGGCACTAAACAGCCCACTTCTAGTAACTGAGACCCCAAAATGTTGAGTATTTGGGGAAAATGTATTTGTAGCTAGTGCCTGTAGACTACTTATTTGATATAAAATCCATTAATGCAGTTATGTAGACCTGGGATTACATAAGCCTATAAATTGAGGAAAGTTTACTTTAGATAGTAATCTTTACGAGAATGGCATACCAGTGGAATTCATTTTTAAAATGTTAACATTGATATTATATGGGTGTACCTTCTAAATTTTAAACTCTCCGCCCCCCCCGCATATTTAGTTGTTTTAAGGGAACTGGAATATTTATTTTGACTGCTACCACTCTTGATTAAAATGAAGAGTAGGACAATATGTTAAACACTATCCTGGATGTCAAAAGACCTGGCTCCTAACTTTGTGACTTTCAGCAAGACCACTTCACCTCTCTGGGGATCTTAAAAGGATGAGGTTTTTTTCATTCATTAAACAGTTTTTGTTTTTGGAGGAGCTGCATTTTCTTTTTTTATGTCCAGCATGCCCTGATTTTAATTACTACACTCACCTTTTTTTGTGCTGGGTGAGAAGATAGCCTGAGGGAATTCACAGAACATTCCATACCCTAGAGCTCTTGAGCCATTGAGAACGTAATTAGCCAGGGAGAGGGAAAGCTCACATCTTTCTGAAATGAAAACTAAAAATACATTGCATTGATTGTATTTTTAATATCAATAAAATCTTTACTTAGCTAAGTTGTATATAAAAGGAAGGAGTGATGGTTAAGAGCTTGGGGTTTGGAATCAGTTATGGGTTTTAAATCCTGGTTCTACCGTTTACTTACCTGAGATGGGGCAAGTAATTTACTCTCCCTGAGCTTCAGTTTCCTCATTTGTAAAATGAGGATAGTGAGATATATCTCTCAGTATTGTAATGGAGATTGAATATGATAACATATGTAAAAAAAAATCTTAGCACACACACGAATCCTAGTACCCAAGCCAACGGGAATAGTAGCTATTGTTATCGTGGACATTTACTTGAACCATATCTATAGGGATTTGGGAGAACAGGTAATGTTTACTTTGCGAAAACACGCTTTTCTGAGTCTATTGTTGAGTTTCATCACACTTTGCTATAATTATTTGCTTAATGTCTGACTCTCCCCGCTAGACATTAAGATCCTGGAGAACAGAGCTGTGTGTCTCTCATCCACCCCGAAACACATGACTGAGCACAATGCCTGGCCTGTCTTTTCTGTGGGGGTGACCAGGGTAGGCTACACCAGCTCCCAGTGGATGGCAAGTCAAGTCATTAACAGGGGTTTGGGTGCAAGGAAGACAGAAGTAGAAGGTGAAAATAAGAGGTGTTCCTCAATCTATTCCCTCAGGATTATTGTGAAGGTTACAGGGCTGAAATATGAGGTGAAGTAGGAAATGCCTCAGAATTAAGGCCACCGAGGGTGGTTCTAGCCCTGTCTGTCTCAAGATGAAGTGAGAGACGTGAGCAACAGCCTGGAGTCCCAGGCACAGCCAGCGGGTGAGGACTTCACCCAATAGTTCAGAGTACATCTTAATGCCTTAGATCTTTATGATTCTTTTTAGGGAAAATTTTAGGTGATTAATCTGTTTTAATGTCTCTGTATAGAAGTAAATTTTTCCCTCTTACTCGTTTGCTAAATTTGCATTCAATTATATAAATGGACTACAGTCATACCGGCAGCTTTTGATTAGTCTTATCCACTGAGCAGAATATCTGAGAGATGCTCCAAAAACAATTTTCTGATCTATAAATGAAGTTCTGTCCTCACTCTGACGATCATGGATCTGTCTGGTGCTAAGCAGATTTACAGTCTTTCAGAATAATGAAGAAATGTTGGCGATTCTAACAGCTCCACGAAGAGGCCACGCTCTGAGTGGGAAAGCTGGTCTAGGGCCAGGAGGGTGTTGTGAACAGAAGAAAGACTTGCAACAGATCATCTGAAATTTGGATAATCTTGCGAGGTGTTGAAGTCAGCTTCTTAGCATTGCCAAAAATGGAGAAGGACTTTGAGGCAGAGAGGAAGTTTCCCAATCAGGAGGCGTGCCTTGGAACAAATTTGAGTGGATATTACACTGCTCCCTCTTAATCTTGTCTTTCAGTAGTTCAGGTCCGTTTTTGCCAGATCACACACACTGATAGGTATGCATTCAACTCACTGTGGAGTTAGTCTGCTGTACGTGTCTTTCAACGGAATGAAAAAGAAAAAGTCTCTGGAAGAGAAAGAACCAAGTCCCGAAAGCCCTCACATCTGAATTGTTAGAAGTTACCGGTGTAGACGTGGAGTCTCTTAAAGACTTCAGCCCTAAACTGGTACTATTTATTAAATGTCTGTCTCTGACAGAATCCACAAGGAATTCAAATTTTCCTTGGAATAGAGTCTGTATTTAGTGACTTTAAGGAAATTAAAATATATTTAAAAATAGGAATAAGTGAGTCAGTTTTTAATATAAGCCAAATTCATGATGCCTAAATCCCTTCAGAAAGTATCAAGATGCTTAAATGAATATAAAGACATAATTCCCAACATTGAAGCTGCCTGGGTAATTGTCCTGATCTGTAACAACACCGTGCACACGTGTGTTTATGCTCCTTTAAATGAATCCATAGTGCCCAGCTGTGGTTTCATCCCCAATAGACCACGATGACTAATTAGAGACTTATTATTATTTTTCTTTTTTGTGAGGAAGACCAGCCCTGAGCTAACATCCGTTGCCAATCCTCCTCTTTTTGCTGAGGAAGACTGGCCCTGGGCTAACATCTGTGCCCATCTTCCTCTACTTGATATGGGACGCCGCCACAGCATGGCTGACAAGCAGTGCGTCGGCGGGCGCCCGGGATCCGAACCCGCGAACCCCGGGCTACCAAGCGCGGACTAAACCACTGCGCCACTGGGCGGCCCCTACAGACTTATTTTTAATCAACCATGGTACCTGGCACTGGCATCCTATTTTAGAAAGCTAAATATTTTAGGAAAAATCTCAGATTCGTTCTTCCAGTATTACTAAGAGTAATACTAAGGCACAGTTTCAGGAGCGAAGACAGCCTAAACACTAGGGGGGAAAAAACAGAGAAAAATAGAAAGTGCCGTGAAATTGTCATCTTGTAATAAGGTCCTCCAAGTAGAAATTTTCAGTCTGCTCATTCCTTTAGTTGTCTGCAGTAAAAGGATGACAACGGATGGATCTGATGCCAGCTGACTACAGGATTTCCAGATGTTCTAACGAGGTCAAATGACGTGCACCTGAAACTTGGCCGGCTCTCTGCTTGTTTTATGTGCGAGATTATGTTTTATGAATGAGATTATCTCGTTCAAACATCATAAAAGCAGGGCTGATTGTGGAAATCCAGGATATCCTCTTTAAATGTATAACGTGATATTTAATGAAGGTATCTTTTATAAAACTACCAATTTAACACTCTTGATCTGGCCAACTCATTTCTCTTTCACCTGTGCACTTCCCTCTTCAGTCCTCTTTTCGGCTCTTTTTTTTGTGCAGATGGAGGATGTTTTTCCCCACTTACACCAACCTTCTACTTCTGCCATTGCCTCTGATGGGAGCAGTTGGGGAAGTTTCTCGGTTCCCAAAGCCTAATCAGGGCTGCAGTGCAGGATGAGGTGCTTACCCTGAGTTGTTCTATTGCAGTGTTCCTTGTTTCAGCTGTCATCCCGATATCCCAAGAAATTTTCCAAGACTGAGAAAAGAAGGGATCACAGGGCTTATGTACTGTGTACATCACTCATCCCAATTGCAAATGCAGGCCAGGAAATTGCCTTGGTGGCCAGATCTGAAAATAGGTAAAGGGACCATAAGTCCCTAACCTGTAGATGTTGCTTTCTGCTCCTGCTAGCTGGTGGCTGGGACCACGCTGTTACACTACCACTGCTGAACTCAAACCACCCCAAAAGCCTGCCCATGCCTGGATGGGAGTTTAGACATAGTGACTTGCACGTAGAAGGGATGAGGCGAAGCTCAGGATAGGCACAGGTTGCTTACGCCAGCCACTACCGCAGCGCCATATGTCCCTGATACCTAAGCCAGACTCTGGCCGTGTACCTGGCTGAGGGGGTCAGGCCGGGCAGGGAGCCAACCTTCGCCCCTCTTTCACATTCTTACTCTCACCTCTTACTTTCCTCTCTCAGCTCCTCTGTGGATTCTGTATATCAAAACAGATCCTTCCCACTCCAACTTCACTGTACACTGAGAAGCACCAGTAGGGAGGGAATGGCATCCATCCGTTTTCGCCTTGCAATGGAGGTCTATGGGCCAAAAAAGTGCGAATCACTTCTTTATTAAAAAAACCTATTCTTTAGGAAGAGGTTAGGCAAGCATGAGAACACACAGCCCCTGAGATTTTTGGTATACTTTTCTCATTCCTTATTTGTTTCTCCAGGTGAATGCTCCTCCCCTGAAAGGGTGTCCTAGCCCTCCACTCTGATTTCCTTTTTCGTTCTTAATAACATTACTTGTACCTTTGTATGGTGACCTCCTCAAGGCAGGGGTTGTCTTGTTATCTTTGCATCTGCTCCAGTCATCTGCAGAGTACTGTGGCTTGCCATCTAGGAGACACTTAATAGCAAATTTGTCACTAAATGATGGTTATTTTTTATTCATCTCCCACTAGATTGTAGTGATAAGCAAGATGATTTTGTATCTGTCACTGACCTTTTATGGGCACTGCAGAGGAGGAAAAACTAAAATTTCTTTCCTCTACTGTCTTAGGGGCTATGTAAATTAGACTGACAAGACAGATTGACAAGAGAAAAACAGAGTTTATTAACATGTGCATCACACATACACATGGGAGTACCCAGTGATGAGTAACTCAAAGGGGTGGTTAGAACTTGGGCTTATATAGCATCTTAACAGAAGAAAAAGAAATTTGTAGAGAAGTGACAAGAAAAAGGAAAAGGACTTTGAGCTTCTGGGGGGGTACATTGTGGGAAGGCAGATATATGGGGGGACTAATGGGAGATAAGGGGTAGTTAGCAAAGTTTGTTATGTAGCTGTCTCTGGGCTGGTTAGGGTCTAGAGTTGTCTCTGGTGATTAACTTCTGTCCTTCCCGGTAGAGGAAAGAGGGGAGACACCTTTACAAGTTTATGTCCTGCTTTTAGGCAAATACGGGGAGGGCAGAGAGCTTTTCTTGTATCTGCTTCTTCTCATTTGCCTTCATTTCAGAATAATCCTTATGGTAAAGTGACATGTTTGGGGTGGCACATTCTGCCACCTTTCAGCACCTTGCACCATGATTTGCATACAGCAGGTGCTTAATAAATGTTTGCAGAATTGAACTAAAATGAAAGCAGAGGCAACCTTCCCTTTTCTAACTACAGTCTGCCTAAATAATTTACCCTCTGCAAGAGAACAAATGGATGGAAAGCTTTGTGAGCTTTAGTCAGAGCCTGGAGGAAAGATGCTGTCTGACCCAGGAGGCCTGGGCTTCAGCTGGCTTCGCTCCTACTTTGCCTGCAGCAACTCCTTCATCTTCCTATCGGAGTGTTGGGGAGATATAATCAAGTGATGGCTATAAAAATACTTGGAGAAAAGTTTAAAGCATTATACAGATACAAGGTGTTATTACTTCCTGTACAAGCTCCAATAGCAAGAATTTAAAATGAGCATTTAGTAAATGTTGGCTAGTAGTGTTAAATACTGTTTACTCCCCAAATAAGTAAGCCATAATACTTGTGTGATGCTTCCTCACAGGTATGAATTAGGAGCTGCTCTGTTCATTGGATGGGCGGGAGCCTCACTCTGCATAATTGGTGGTGTCATATTTTGCTTTTCAATATCTGACAACAACAAAACACCCAGGTATGAAAAAGAAACAAAAAGGACCTGTTAAAAAGTACAATACTATTCTGAATTATTACACGTGGGACAAATTATGGATAGTTCATGATTCTTAGACACTTCAAACCCAGAATTGGGCAAGATTAGGAATATATAGTAAGTGTAATATTAAATATAGTAAATACTATATTGAATAGAATAAATATAGTTAAAAAAAACAGCTCATCATTCTTACATTCCAAAGCTATTCCTGTGAGTAGAAATATGGGTCTAGCTATGGGGGCATATTCTTCACTTTGACCTCATCATGATTTTCACAAGGGCAGAAATTGCTGATGAAGGTCATACAGTCCCCTGAGTTCCAGGGAGATCAGTTTTAAGGAGAATAACTTAACAAATGAACAAGCCATGTTTCTTCTACAGAGATTCTCTTTGTCATACCAACTGTTCAGAAATGACATTGAAATATTTCTTGGGGTGAGAGAGAGGCGGGAAGAAAGCTAACTAAAAGTGATCAGGGAAAGACTTAAACTTAGCTATGACAGAAATAGGGGGAAAACAGTTTCTTCCCATTTTTGTTTGCCGTACGTGTAAAAGAGAATCTTCCAAATTGTGTTTTGCCTTTCAGAATGGGATACTCATACAATGGGGCCACATCTGTCATGTCTTCTCGGACAAAGTATCATGGCGGAGAAGGAGATTTTAAAACCACAAACCCTTCAAAACAGTTTGATAAAAATGCTTATGTCTAAAAAGAGCACCTATGCAAGCTGTGTCTTGAGTTTGTTGTAAAAGTGAACTGTTCACAAAATGATCCCATCAAGGCCCTCCAATAATTAACACTTGAACTGTTTTTAAAATATGAATTTAAAGAATTTGTTGATTGTATGGATGTAAACGTTCTTACATGGTTGTAGTCTAATCATTTTCTGTCGTGGCTTTCTATAAAAAAATAAACAGGTTATTTACAGGATTTGTATATATTTTATACATTTATAGGACATGTATAGTATTTAGCACCAAAGGTTCAAGAAGTATTTGTAATGTAGCCTTCTTAATCATTCAAATTTTGCAATCTTTGTCCCCATTCCTTATGTTTCTTTTCCTCCATATATTAAACAGGAGGTATATAAGGAGTGGTGTCTTGTAAACAGTATGGGGGCAATCTGAGACTATGCCTCAAAGGATGTTTGGGTTGAATGGACACATTACTGGCTGCGTAGAGTTGATTTCTAGTTTCTTACACCTGTCTGTCACCACTGTAAATTCACAATGACTGCTCAAGGAAGGCCTAATGGGTCTAACACGTTATTGCCCTTTACCTGGCACATCCACCTTAAATAACTGCTTAGGCTTCTCTGATACAGAAAGCAGATTCTGGGGTGGAGCATCAGCAAGAGCTGAGCTAGAGATGTTGGTCATGGCTGACTTTGGAGCCAACAAAGGAACCAATGGGCTGAGTCCTGGCATGTCTTCAGGTCCTGTGTGTGGAACTAACTGGGTAATGGAGAGACTTACCATTTTTCAAGACATGTAAGTTGCTCCAGGGATCTCTGAACAAAGAATGATTTATTCCTAGAGCCAGCCCGTTTACCACATGTCCGTAAGGGCAACTGTTATCTCAGTTAACACACACGGTATGTATGTGCCAGGCACCGTTCTGAACATGTTACATCACTTCATCCTCATGACTGCCCTCTGAGGTGAGTACTGTGAGGATCCTGAACTGACAGAGGTGGAAATGAAAGCAGAGTTTAAGTAACTTGCCGCAGTGAGTGACAAAACCAGGCCTTTGCACTGAGGCAGTCCAGGGTAAAATATATAGTTTCAAGCTTTGGTTAAGAATTGGTATCTGTGTTATCTGTGAGCAAGACACTTTCCAATACCAAACACAGCTTGGGTGAATATAACATTTTCCTGAAGCGTGAAAGACTTAATGGGGAAACCACATTGTTTGGAGGTGCTCAATGGAAAGAAAAGGAAATGAACAAGTTTGTTACAAGAAGAAAAAAATATATATATATGCGCATATTCCAGACCATGACAATACTGGAAATATCTTCTCCAGGGATACAAATGGACTGAAAGCCATAAAGGGAGGTTAGGTGCTAGAAGGCAGTGTGGGCGCAGGGTTTTGTGAGTGTGTGTTTAAAACAAATTTTTCATTTCAAGAGCTGCACTGGTGAAGCGAATGTGTAGACTGTACTGAACCATTCTAACTCCTGAAGAATTTAGGGAGAGTAAGGGGTGAGAACACAGGACAGCTCTGTCAGTGGCCAGAAACATCAGTTGTGCATCAGTGAGGGGAAATACAAGGCGAAGGTCCAGAGAAAAATGCACAAACAAAATCTGGTAGGACAAAAGGAGAGGGCTAAACAGACGAGTCAGAGGATTGGCTTCTACAACACAGATGTACCAACTTCATTTAAACATTGGGTTTACTTAGCAGAAGTTCATCCCCTTTCCCCAACCTTTTCCGTTCAGAACCAAATACATGGCAGACACAGAACTCAGGAACTGAGACCCGGTTCAAAGCCTGCTCTGGCCACTTTCTAGTTGTATGGCTTTTTGGCTTATTTAATCAACGCTCAGTTTCTCACATCTTTAGGATGAGGAGTATAACAATAACTATGCCTCAAAGTTGTTCTAATTAAATGAACTAATAATGCATGTTAAAAAAACCAAAATAAACCCAAGCAGCTCAATAAATAGCTGTCGAATAAGAGACTGAATGAGGGCCGGGCCCGTGTGCCTCCTTAGGCATGGTGTCTTTTTGAAGATTGCTCATCTCTGTCCTACCACGTGAAAATTTGATTAAGAGTTTATTAAAGCTTTTAGAAACTTACAGATAAAGTGAGTACATTTGCATACAATGGCCCCTCTGGGAAGTTTTTTAAAGGTGACAGTGGACCCTGGTGGGACAGAAACAGATAAAACAATTGTTCTAACTTTTCCATCAGCATGTTATAAGGCACAGGTACCCAGGCAAGCTTAAATCCCCTAATGAGGTAAGTTTAATTCAGAAATCACCTCTAATAACTCAGTCACAGTCACAACAATGTAATGGAGGGCTTTACTTGAAAGGTTGACAAAATGAAAAGAGATCTAAAACCTAACAAACCATTTAGTTAAAATGTTACTTTTTTGGAAACAGTACAGATAGTACCACCAAGTATAAAAAAATGCAAAAAACAGGTTATATGAACTTTTTCACTGTTGACAACGTCATTGTTAAGAATAGAACTAAATTAGTTTTGCGGTTTTTTTTATAATGTGGGTTGAGCATTTAAAAAAGAGTGGAAAAAAATACATACACATGTGACTTCAGTAATGACTCAACCTTTTCATATTCTGATAAATTAATTGACATTTGAAATAGCTACATTGTATTCATAAAATATCGAAGGTAAAGATTATGCTGGAGAAATAGTATTTAAAGTTCTAAAATAGCTGTTTAATAACAACATGCTTACAATGGCTCAAAGCTGCATATGGTCAAGGTACTTCTGGAAAATGTATTTAACATGGGCCTAGCTATATTTTTATAATTCTAAACTTACTTCTATATGAAAAATAAGCAATCTACTCTTAAGATTTCACTAATTCAGTTTTAAGGATACTAACAGAATTTTATAATAAAACACTTCCAATGTGACACCGTACATAAGAAAGATACAGAAAAAGAACTTTAATTCAAACCAAAACTTGCTATAAGTTTAAAAAAATTCACTTAAAAATTAGTTGAAAAAAATACACTTAAAGACTAGAGTACCGTTCTGAAGAAGAAACTTTTTATGACGTCAATGACGTTATTTTTAAGCAGCAGAAGTTTTAAATACCTTTATATGCTTCAAAATACTGTTGACAATTTGTTTTTCAATACTGTATTAGTTGCCATTAAAGAGATCCTCCTTCTTTGAATCAGCTTCCTTGTTACTGTGAGAAATACTGTAAGACAGGAATGTTAGAAGCTTGTAGGCAGATTACTGAAATACTGTGATTGTGAAATACTGTTGGCATCTGGAAGGATCTTCTGGCACATGGGATTACAGTTACACATCTGAAGAATCACTCCAATCAGTCACAGTTACTAAGCTGCTTTTCAATGTGCTTGATTCATCTTGAAGTCCTGTGGAGGGACAGAGAAAAGGAGGAAGAGGAGGCCCCAGTGATTAAACAAGCACATTGTCCAGCGTGTAAAAATCCATCACGTCATACTGTCACTTATCACTGGGTGTCTGAATCTGTTCACCAATCCCCACCCCCAGCAGTGTAGGAGGCTGCAGTACAATCTGGCCAGGAAATGGCCCCATCTCTAGGATACCCTCAGAGGCCCCTCGTATGGAAGCTCCCGCCCAGTATCTCTCCTTCCCTGCATTGGACACAGGGCCTGGATGTTGACAGTACTCAACTCGTTTTGTTGTTGTATTGACTCTGAGTGAATAGGTGGTAAAGAAAGGAGAATAAAATCAACAAGCCACATAGGGATTAAATGGTAAAAACAGATTTTCTAGGGTAGATGAGCTTAAATACCAAGTCAGTTAAAAAGTGCCTTGAGCCACTGAAACAGTGTAGTGCAGAGAATTCTACTTGAGTTTGACTCTAGACATATTTTCTTTGAGGGGCATGGGGCCATGGCACTGGGAGAAGAGAAAGGAAATGTATTCAGGGCATCCTCTCGGCCCTGTGCACATACAGAGTCACTATAACATAAACATGGTCTTTTCGGTTTTTCAACTATTAGAATTGATCTTTAGACAGCACAGATAACTTCATGACAGTTACAAAACAGAAGACAAATGTTCTCATCTGACAATGTGTAAGTAAAGGCATGGCTCACACGTTGGTGGAGAGAAAAGGTGAAGTGAAGGGCAGAGGCAGCCATGGCTCATCTTACAAAGAGGGGTGGCAAGAGATACTGCTGAAAATGGAAATGTCAGTAGAGACTGACATATATTGATTTAAAATTACAAATAGGGATACAAAAATACTGAAGAGGGGGCATGAGAGGTGTAGTGAGTAGAGAAAATGAGGCAAGTCCTCATCTGTCTTAGCAGGATGTCAACGGTTAATGTTTAAAGTTGATGAGTCTAGAAATAGTGGTCTAAGTGCCTTACTCATAGACACGCAGGTACCCATCAGAGGCACTAACTTGGAATTGATGGGAGGCACTGCAGGTGGCGAGAGGTGGCATCAAGGAGCCCTTCTGCGCGACTTTCACTGTGTGCAAGAATTACTTTGATAAAAAATATAAATTACATTTTCTAATTTTAAAAATGAAATGTATCGAGAGTTAAGTTACTGGACTTATCTGGACTCTAGGACTTATCCAGGAACAATTTCAACTAATGGTGTCATTTGCCATTCATCCCACTGGCTACTAAGCTACAAGAGAAATCTTCCTTCAAAGAAAATAAGGAAAAATATTTAATTTATAAACAGATTGATATAGAAGACGGCCAGAAAAATGGCCTCATTCAGGGGTGTGAGTAGAAATTTTAATTTCTATGGGGCACCTGCATGACGAGAATATCTGTATGGGCATTTTCAAAAATAATGTAAAAACATTTAAAGACTAAAGATTAGACTTAAATATATACAAATCAGTAAGTTGTACACTTTCAGTCCTTATTAAAATAACATCAAGAAAGCATCAAGATCTTTGTTATGCCAACAGACTGTTTTTGTCTGGTGACATATTAGCATAGTTTAATGAAATATTTATAAAGATGAAACACAAACAATTAGAAAATGGACTGAGCTATACTGAACGCTACAGCAGCAAACCTTCTCCTTTTGGCCCTCTGGGATTAGGTGCCCCCCAGGCACTTGGCACTTGAGTACAATTCAATTCATTCTTCATAGGTGGAGGTTCTTTTTGTTCTTTCCCAGTTTTTTTCCCTAAAGATTTTTCTTCCTCTAATGATGATATGTCCCAGTCGTCATCATCCACGTCTGCACACTAAAAGAAATACATGGAGAATAATGGATGTTTCTTAAAGAAATGGTGCACATTAGAGCCTCTCAATCATTTTGTGGGCTAGACTGAGCTGCTGGCACTGAATGTTGAGAAAAGAAGTTGGGAGCCTCACAGGATCCCCCATCTGGTCACTTCTGGAGAGCAATGAAATGGGTTTGGAAATCCATGTTTTGAAAGCAGAGGGAACCACCTCTTTTCTGTTTCTTGCCATGGAAATGTATATTTCCTACTCTACCAATCATGAATTTAGAAAATTCCAGAAACACTACATTGTAGAAGTCAAGTCAGGGTGCTCCCCAAGGAGAAGCTAGGCTGGCTCTGGGGCTTCTACTTCTGTGATAACATGACATTTAATCGTAGGACACATCACATGAGGGCCCCACAGAAACGGCCCCTAACCGAAAGGAGCACACCTTTCTACCGCACCCTGTCTAAGGAAGACACATCAGCTCTCCCTTGAATGACATGACTTTTTGTCATTTTTGGCCTGTGTAACACAAATAGCACTAATAAAAGTAGTTTTATTATGCTCTGGATTCCATACATGAACAGAAGAATAAAATCTAATTTAAGTGAAAAATTAAGAGAAGAGCAACTATTACTGGAAGACCCTGTCGACACAGACAAGTTGTGCCCAGAAATACAACGAGAGATCGCCATCTGCAGAAACACTTCCAGTGTCCTGGGTGTTTGAACTGCTTGGAATAGGTTTGGGCCTCTCCTCTAAGCAGGCAGAGGACCTCAGGCTCTGCCCTCAACTCAGTTCACGTATCTCTCTGAAGCACTTCTCCACGAACTCTGGCTCCCAAGTGGGGCTAAACCCTGAAAAGTCCCTATTTTACTTCCAGGTCATGCCATGGGAGCAGAAAAGTCCCTAGACTCAGATCTGGAGGCCGCAGATTCTATCCAGTCACAAGTTTCTGTGTACAAACCATCAATATCCACAAGCATCAAATCATATGTATGACAGGATTTTGAAAACCTGTAAAGCTTGACAAGCATATGATGTATTATTACCAGTTACTGTTCCAATATCTGATTCCCTATGGAATGGAAAGGAATGCAATATTGAAAACAAGATAAGGTAAAAATCTCAACCTCTACTCTACTAAATAATTATATTTGTTTTACATTTCACTATGAAAAATACAATTATTAAGGTATATTCATTAAAAGATGAATTTCTCTGTGTATGTTAGCAAGTAAGTGATTTCACCTTTAGTTCTTCTTTTAATTCTTTTTTGATGAACGCCTCAGCCACATTAATCCCACCAACTGGCTTATTCACATTTCTGTGATTTGAAACCGTCTTTTCAACTTTTTCAGTTAATGTTTTAATGGAGGTTCCTATATGACCAATAGAAAATAGTCAGGTAAAATTTTTTTTTAATTATATCTATCTTCAGTTCCAAAATAACCTTACAAGCAACTTTGAAAGAGTCTAAGCTTAGCAAATAACTATGTTTTATTAAAATAAAATCAATTGAGGTTTTTGGGGGTTGAAAAAAGTTACATTAAACACTTATTCCTTTAAAAAAAATCATAACCCTCTAGACTAGAAGGAATAAATTTTTCATTTTAAATCAAAGGATGGTCTTATTCAAGTATGTGGTCAGAAACTTTAATTTCAGTGAGGTAACCTGCATGAAAGGAATATTCATATGAGTATCTTCAAAAGCAATATTAATTATTTTTAAATGAATTAGTTATATTTTACATAATTATATAAATATATGGTATATACAAATTATATACAATATAATTAATTACATCTGACATGTTTGAAATATATAACTTAAAAGTTTCATTAAACAGAATTTCTTTTAGAAAACAATGACCCTTCGACCCACTTCTCTTCAGCAAATTAACAGCAGTCACAGACTTGGACTTTGTGTTCCTTTAGAATCGCCTCATCTCCAAAGAGCAGCAGAGTGTAGAGAAGAGCCACGGTCACCCTGTGTTATGTGTTGAATTGTGTCCCTTCAAATTCAAATGTTGAAGTCCTCACCTCCAACACCTCAGAATGTGACCTTGTTTGGCCTTTAAAGAGGTAATGAAGTTAAAGTGAGGTCATTAGGGTGACCCTAATCCAGTATGACTGGTGTTCTTACAAAAACGGTGTATTTGGACACAGAGACACGCATGGAGGGAAGTTGACGTGATGAAGGTGGGAAGAAGATGGCCATCTACAAGCCAAGGACAGAGGCATAGAACAGATTGTTCCCTACGGCCTCCAGAAAGAACCAACCTTGCCACCCTTGATTTTGACCTTCCAGCCTCCACAACTGTGAGACAATACATTTCTTTTGTTTAAGTCACCCAGTGTGTGGCACTTGTTACAGGAGCCCTAGGAAACTAATATGCCTGGGCATTCCCACTCCTTCCTCTCCTTCCACTTGCATGTCAATTAGTTGCTAAGCCCCATCCATTTTTCTCAGGCAGCAGTAGATTTTGAACTAGCCCTATCCTTTCCTCCAGCACTTTCCCAGCTCAGGCTCCCAGTGCTTGGTGCCCCCAGTTGAGAACCACTGACCTAAACAAAATTTCCTAAAGGATTTTCAATGATGAAAGCTCACCTGTGGGCTTGGGAGAAATATCGGAGTCCTCAATTTCACTTCCCTCGGTCCAGTCGGTGTCACTTTTGACAGTGTTCTTTCCAAAGCTACTCTTGTTTTTAGATGACTGCACAGGAAGTAAGTCTGGAGATATGTATGCCTGGATGAGGTCATCATCATCCAACTCTTCCTCTGAACTAAAGGGCGGGGTCCTAAATAAGTCAAAACCCAAACGAGGCGCTGTTTTCATAAGTTTCAGGATTCACACATGATATGCCTCTTAAAGTGGTGGGAACTTTCTCAGGTAATTCCCAGGGAACATAACAAACAAATGCCTGTGTGGCCACAGAACAAGAGGGCAGCGAGGCCCAGGACTTATGCAAAAGGCTGAAGAGTCATTTCAAATCCAGACCTGCCAACCTCATAGCATATCCACCAAAATGGACTGAAGTTATGACATTTCTCCTCTAAATCCAACCTTGTATATTCTTAATATTCTTTGTTTTTATATACCTAAGAAAAATATTTCTCAGTGGGAAAAAAATATTTTCTGCAATAAAACTACTCCATCTTTTAAAATAGTGTCATTACTTATAACTTACCTTTACAGTGCACCTTACTAAGTGCTGTTACATACACAATCTCATTTGTATCATCACATGAATTATCACCCCATTTTAAAGTGAAATAGAAATTTAGAGCAATATTCATTCATTTAAAAAATATTCACTGAGCACTTAAATTCTAGACAATGTTCAGTTATACTACATCCCATGAAATAAGCCTTTTCCCATGAGATTATGTACATGAAAAGTGCTTTTGAAGGGTAAATCATTATTTATGTTGCATAATATCATCTCTATTATACATATACACACACAGAATTTCTCAATGAAGAGATATTTACAGCATCAATATCTCCAGAATAAGCCAATGAAATTCAATTATGATAAAATTAGTTTTAATCATGATTAATGACAATAATATACCTATAATTTATTGCATATCCACAAATGCCAAGCACTGAGGCCAAGCCTTTGTCATATATTTTCATTTAATTCGTAGAACTATCATGTGCAACAGGCAGCATCATCCCATTACTACAGGTAAGAAAACTGAGGCTTAAAACAGGTAAGCAACTGAAATCAGTGGCACACAGTTAATGAGTGACTGAGGTAGGATTCTTAGTATCCTAAGAGAACCTAAGATAGATAACGGTCTAGGGCCATTATCAACTTCCACAAGAGGTGGAACACTAAAATATCATCTGACTACACTATCATGAATCCAGCCATTAAAAGTCAACATCATTCATTTAATTTATCATGCTTGTTGAAAATTACTGGACACTGAGGGGGATAATGGAAATGACCCAGGGTGGTCCCACTTCTTAATGGAGGCCACGGTGTGATAAGTGCTATTGACTTCCATAATATCTAATAAAGAAACAAAGACATGTCACAAATAACATCACCAAGGAATCACAAGTGACATGTAATAATCATGGCTTTAGTTAACCACATGAGCATACTAATTTACAATGAAATGAATGTTCAGTGAAAAGAATTTCTTAAATGATCTTCTATCTCAAGTACTCACGTAATAGTTGACTTTCTGGGAAAATGATCTTCTATATTTTTCTTAATTCTAAAAAACAACAGGAAAACATTTATAAACGGCATGAGTGAATAATGTAATTTAACATAAATTTCTATGGAATTGGTGAATTTTGCTTTTAACGTATATTAAAGAGAGATAACAACAACAAAGAGTCTCCTGGTACCAATGAGAGATGGGTAGGAATTGTGTGACTCTCTGTTGGGTCAGACATTGCTATGGGCTGAATGTTTGGGTTTCCCTAAAAACTCATATGCTGAAGCCCTAACCCCTAATGTGATGGTATCTGGAGATGGGGCCTTTGGGAGGTAATTAGTTTAGAGGAGGTCATGGTGGGAGGGTGTCCATGAGGGGATTAGTTTCCTTATAAGAAGAGGAAGAGTCCAGAGCTCTCTTTCTCTCTCCCCCGCCAAGTGGGGACACAGTGAGAAGGTGGCTCTCTACAAGCCCAAGAAGAGAACCCTCACCAAACCTGACTATGCTGCCACCCTGATCTTGGACTTCCAGCCTCCAGAAGTGTGAGAAAATAAATCTCTGTTCTTTAAGCCACCCCATCTATGGTATTTTGTTATGGCAGCCTGAGCTAACTAAGATGAACATTAATAAAAAAATTTTAGGGTTGAAAATACTCACTTTGGAACAGATGTCCTATCACTAAAAACAGGTCTTTGTCTAATCAATTGTCTGCTTTTGGGAGGAAGTTGTACTGCCTTGGGTATTTCTCCAGTTGAAAGGGTCTCCACTTGAGAAGCACCGTACTTATCTGGAATAGTAGTGTCATTCATGAGTCTCCACTGCGTGAAAAGCTGAAGAAAAGACTACAATACTGTCTACGCTGGCAGAAATGAGCAAGCCCCTCTCTAGGGTCAAGTCCATACTACAGGGGTTTTTTAATGTAAAAATAAAATCTAAGACCCAACATTTAATGGTTCAAAAAGTAACAAGAGTTGCCAATTAACTGCCAAAGTTTGTGAACCATTTAAAGTTATGATAAGGTTGTTTGATTTTGCTCCCATCTGCAGAAATGAGATGGCAGTCAGTAACAGGCTTACCTGAAGACAGTAATGTTCTCTCCTCAATTTTACAGCTGACCTGATGTTCAAGAAATTCTCGAATTTGCTGAATGTTCGGTATTTGTCTTTCTCGCTCATGTCTTGCTGATTCCACAGTTCTTAGCACTCTATTCAAATGATCACTTGGAATACCCCGTACATCCTGAAGGAATACAATGTTAATCAATTATTCTGGGATGTTTTTCATTTCATGGACATTTGTCAGCATTAACTGTGCCAAGCTTTCATCATTACTGCTGCATGTAAGGTGGGAGAATCCCCCAACATATAGCACTGTCCTGACCCCAAAAGGAGCTCACAGTGCAATGAGACACCTAAGGAGTGTGTATGATTGTATATGACTGGTCAGCAGTACAAGGCCATGAGTGCCAGGACAAAATGCACAGAAGGCATGTGTGTGACTATTTGTGACTGATTAACCAATAATGCGAGGTGTGTGATAAGGGCCGAATGAGTTCACGAGGGCTTGAGAAGTTCCACAGAGAGGGGCTATTGGAGGCTTAAGGGGGAGGCTGGACTGTGCCCTGAAAGATGGGTGGAGTCAAACGAGTAGAAACAAGGGAGTATTACAGATGGGTAGGGATGGGTGGGAGCACCTTGATGGGTGGGTGCAGAATCAGTTGGAGCAGAAACAGTCTAGAGGCTAATGCTACGAAGGACTAGGTGAGATCAGAAAAGGAGACTGAAAGCCAAAATGAAAAGCTTTAAGGTTATTTCACAGGTAAGAGAAAGAGTCATCAGAGGTTTTCAATTATGAAAATAGCATAATTAAAGAGGTAATTTGAGAAAATTCATCTGGATTTGATGAGTATCTAGACAAAAGAAAACTAGTTAAAGGGCTATTTATTCATTTATTCAATACCAGTGTCATACACACTCCCTCTGCCCTTCCCTCAGTCTTCCCTGTCCCGGGATGTGGCTCCACCACCCACCCAATTGCCCAGGACAGAAATCTCTGTCATCATATCAAGTGTCACCCCCAAGAAGACGTTTTCTCTGACCTCAGCTATTCAATCCTCTCTCCTTTTCATTCATTTAGATCATCATACATCTACCATCTGTCTGTCTGAGCAGTTGCTCAATGCCTGTCTTCTTATACCCTGTAGCTGGATGGGAAAACCTAATTCTGTACAAACGTTGGTCCTTCCTAATTAACATACAAAATTCAAGGCAATTCCAATCAAAATCCCCATAGGGGTTATTCGAGAACTGCAGAAGCTGTTTCTAAAGTTCACTGGAAAACAAAATATGGAAGAACTGCCAAGAAATTTTTGAAATAAGAAGACGAAAGAAGAAGGCATGGCCTACAGCAGATATCAAAATACAGGACAAAGCTACTAAAATTAAATCAGTGTGGTGTTGGTGAAGGGATACAATTGAAAGGGTAAAGCAGGGTAAAACAGTTGAAAGTCCAAAAACAAATCCAAATGTATAGGAATTTTCTATACGATGAAAGTACCATTTCAAATAAATGGGGAAAGGGTGGATTATTCAATAAACGATATCGGGACAACTGATTCAATTGAACATAAAGTTAGATCTCCAACTCATTGTTTCCAAAGTTAATTGTTAAAGCCCAGATTGACACCTCCCCTCCAAAAAAAACCTATCCAAGCATCAGGAAAAAAAGGAAATGCCCCAAATAAAATATATAACCTGAAAACCATACACAAACAACCAACATGAAAACTATGGTTTCAAGAAATAATTCACATAGGAACTGCCGACAGTCCATAAATATGTGTATTTCCACTGCCCTAAGGGCGGTCAAACCCAACTAACAAGAGTCTACGTGCCGACAACACTAGAAGTTGGTGAAAGATGTGGAGCAACTGGAACTCGCACACACTGACAGGGATACCGTACATGGTACAAACACTTTGGAAAACAATTTGGCTATACCCATTAAAGCTAAACACGTATACTCTCAGACTCAGCAATTTCATTCCTAGATGTATATGCTAGAGAAAGGAATGCCTATGCCCACCAAAAGACATGTACAACAACACAATAGCCAAAGAGAGCCCCAAACTAGAAATCCAAATGTCTAGCCACAGGAGAATAGAGAAAGTGTAGTATATTCAGACAATAGAATACTACACCACAAACTACTGCTAAATGAAACAATAGGTATGAACCTCATAGAAAAAATCATAAGCAAAAGAAGTCAGATACAAAATACTACATGAGCTATGATTCCGTTCATATGAGGTTCAAGAACAAGCAAAACTAAGTCAGAATAGCTTTTAACTCTGGTTGGGGAGTAGGGGCTGATATTGACTAAGGAAAGGCAAGAGAGAGTCTTCTAGGGTACTGGAGATAATCCCTTGATCTGGGTGGTAGTTACAGATCATACACACACACACGTGCATACAAATCCATATATACACAAACATACTACACACATAAACATATACATGCATGTACACAACAAATATACATGTACATGCACCTGTGCATGCATGCATATGTATGCACACACCTTTTTATACACATACATATATGCACACATCCATATGCAGACACACATACACATAGGTATATAAATTCAAGTTATTCACTTAAGATTTGTGTATTTTATGTATGTCAATAAAAAGTATAAAAAGCAAAGAGTATATACAACATGATGTACTGGAATTATTTAATCTGGCAACAACATGAAATACAAATTCATTCAACAAGTATTGCTTAAGTGCTGATTTTGTAATAGGGAATAATTTGGAGTTAATATCAGAATGTAAGCCGCATTGCAATTGCCTAGATACAAACCCTGCTCCTTCATTACTAGCCATGTGACCTGAAGCAAGTTACTGAACCCTTCTGTAAAATGAAACTAATAATGCCCCTTACCTCAGAGATTTGTTTCTATGCTTAAATGAGTTAATATTTGCAAAACTCTTAGAAAGGGGCCAGGCACACAATGAATGCCTTCTAAGTGTTTGATAAATCATGTTGTATTAGCTTCTGGTCTCCAAATGTGGACAGAACTGATGTGCCTTCTTCTCTTCCCTGATCCTTTCTTATTTAGAAAACAAAATAAAACAGAACCAGCAAATATTCCCAAAATGAATGAACTTACTGCATTAATCCCCAAGGTTTCCAGTTTCTCCACCAAATTCTGCTCCAAGACTATTCTTATTTCCTTAGTGAGGGAGGGATTATTTTTGAAAGCTTTCCTTAAATGTATCTTGTCGTTATTTAATTTCTGTTCATTTTCCCTTCCTGAAATAAGGTTTCAAAAATGTGTTAAATATATTAAACAAATACATTAAATCTCTAAGCAGAAAATGGCAAAACACAATTGTTAATAACCAAGCAAGCATTTGTAATGTTTTTATGTTTTTGAATATTTTAGTCATTCAGCACAATACATAATGCTTAAGTATCATAACCTTTAAAACTATCTTAAGTCTACTTCAAAACTTCAGTGTCTTTAAAGATTCTTTGTAGACCACTTAACTATATTATAGCTAGATAAATAATGCGAGAAAAATGTCTCTATAGAAGCACATGGTGGAAAAAAATTATTTAGAAGTTCAGTGTTTTATCCTAAAATTATTTTACTACTTCCTGAAGAATTCATCTCTCTAAAATTCACTTATAATTTAGGTATCATTTAATGAAGAAAAAGTCCTATTTATTTTAAATAATTAAGTTTTTATATAATAAATTTAGCAGAAGTTAAGTTCATATAAAATATCCTAACATGAAAATTATTATCCCTCTCAAAATATTCATCAAACTGAAAAAGAAATTAACAAAAGTCTTAGGAAAAGTATATTTTGTTTAAAACCTATAATTAAAAACAAAGAAAAAACACAGGCCAGATATTCCTAACTTTTCCTTCCCTATTCCTCTTTTATTTCACTAAAAAATGTCTAGTTCAAGAGAAGGGGGCATAATCACATGACCTTGAAGAACTGAGTCCTTATGTCAAAGGAAACTGAAGACTTGATGAAAGAGATGCAATGCTGGACAGTTCAGACTCTTAGAGAATGTCCAAAGGCAGATCTGGGAGAACGCAACAAAAGTACTATCCTTTTGGAGTTTATTCTCTGAACAGGGGCATTTCACTCAACAAGGGTGGCACCAAATGCCATCGCCTAGGTCTGGGGCTGCAGGTGGGCTCCCACAGACACTCCGTTCTTCCATGGCCTCATCCACCTCAGTAGATGGGATTTCTAGGTACCCACGGACCTCAGATTTGCAGAAGATCTTGAACAAAATGCCTTTTGGTTAAGATATTTTCTAAAAGTTCAATTCCAGGAGTAAAGAATATTTCTCTTCATTAATAAACAGTTTTGCTGAAAGCAAAATTAGTCACATTACTATTTGTGCATTAAATAGGAGGAAAAATCCTGCATGAAGATGTGTTTCTATACTCTACTACTGCAGCTTGCTAAATTGAAATTATGAAAATTTATATGATTACATATGAATAAAAGCTGGAAGTAATGTTAAATTTTATATTCTCAGCATTCGTGCTGCTGTTTTCCCACCAATGTTTCCCAGTATCTGAAACCACCTAAAAAGAGCACTGCTGTCCTAGGAACTGACAATCCATCAAAATCTAGAGGACTGAGCTGCAGCCATGGCTGTGTCATTGGCTTGGCTGCTAGTTGGCCATCAAGTCTGCCACATCTAGGGCTAAAAATAAAATGAGGTACCAAGAAAGAGCCTGGAAGTCATGGTGTTACCATGAAATAGATACACCTCCTGCCCCGATTATGCAAAGATAATTTTTTGGCCAGTTTCTGGGATATAAAAGGAATGACACAGAAGCGTGGCATGAAGAGAGGCTCCGAGCCCTGTCTGTTCTGAGACATGGGGCCATATGCAGGGGCCAAGTGATGCCAAGAATGGCTTGGCCACAGTTTAGAAGAGTCGTAAGGCCTTTGATAGCAATTGAATTCATTTGCTGATTGGTCCAGGTTCACCTCCCACCCTGATGACAAGTTCATTTTGATGACTGAGTTTCCCCAAATGACTGTACATTAAACATTTCCCTCTGTCCTAAAATTCACGTTATATGCTGGTGCTTGCTTTGGAAAGCCATTTATAAATAATTAGAAACCCTCGGTAGGAAGACTCTTACAAGGCTGGGGCTGGCCGATGGAAGCAAGAGAAAGAATGTAGAGTGGACAGGAAAAAAAAATAAAGTTTTTCTGTAAAGGTGGAATTAATCACTTGAAAGTCAACCACAGCTGAAGATTTTAGTTGAAGCATATATTGCTCACCAAGATCAACAAAACAAAACTTTCTAGAGATGAGCATTTCCTCTAATTAAAAATTTTACAGCACACCCAAACAGATGGCCAGAGCACAATAGGTCACATGTGATCAAGTATAGCAGACATACACCATACCGGTAAGCACATAATTGTAGCACAAAGCAAACAGTAAAAAACAAAACAGAAAAACAGAACAGAATTTTTGAGTTGGAAGAAACTTTACCATCTAGTAACCAATCTCATTTTTCACACAAGGACGCTAAAACCAGAAAGGTAAAGAGAATTCCCCAATGGCCACCCAGCTAGTCCTGGACCAGCTTGTCTTTCTCCATCACTTTGTTCTTTTCATTAAACTATGGAAAAGCAGAAAACCTGGACTTTGGTTCCAGCCCTGTCACTAATTAATCTCAACCACCTGAAGCAAGCTCCTGTGTTTCCGGTTTCTGAAAAAGAAAATGGCCTCTAAGACCCCTCCTGGCCTCACATTCTAACATCCTATAGAACAGCAAGATCAAGTATCCCTCTACACAGTTGTCAAAAAGTAGGGATGCAGAAATAGTCACGTATGAGTTACTTCTTGGTAACAGCCACGGTGTTTTGCAAACCACTGCCAAAATTTAGTTGCACAGGCATTATCTGCAAAACGTTAGCACAAGCTGAGGAATTTATTGATGGCAATTAATCTGCGGCCAGCATGCTGGCTCCACGGAGGCACTAGAAGGGTGCAGTCACTGGTTTCTGCAACAGTGCACTTGGACTCGGGCATTTTCAGTGGTCCTCAGCACTCTCCTATCTCCCACTAGAGCTGTGTCTAAGATTATTTTCTTTCCCAATCTGGTTCCCCAAATGTGGCAACAACCAATGATGGTGTTTGCTGTCAAGGATCCCAGACTCACACTTTACATTGTCTGGGTAGAAGAACTCTAAAAGAAACACAGGCAGAATATGCAGTGGGACTTGGAACCTGGAACCAAAGTGGTAATGGCGGACAAATCAGGATTCCTCTTGGAACCTAGCTGACTTTTTTTTTTTTGCTGAGGAAGATTGGCTCTGAGCTAACATCTATCGCCAATCTTCCTCTATTTCGTATGTAAGCCGCCACCACTGTGTGGCCACTGATGAGTCGTGTAGGTCCATGCAGGCCGGTGAAGCAGAGCACACCAAACTGAACCACTAGGCCACTGGGCTGGCCCTGACTCATTTTTTAAACAAGTGTGAACTATATGACCTGAGGCTCCAGTTTCAAAATTCTGGACCCTTTCTATGAACCTTCTGACACATTTCATAGATTCTTCAGACAATAAGATATTTTGTGTTCCAGACATCACTAAATGATATGTAGGAGAGAGAAAGCATGTTACTTGAAAGTAAAATGAACATACACATCATGTAGATATTATGGATATGCCTGAGTTAGTCACTTCTCAATTTGTAGCCTTGTTAAAAAAAAATTTGGAAAAAGTCTAGAGAACACAAAAGAAGTTATAACAAATATTAAAAATTTACATATTAGAATACATAATTTTACCTCTCTTCCTCACAAAAATGACAAAACCAGAGCCCATATAAATATTAACAATTTGCTTTCTCCTAAAGAAGTGATATATGGTAAAGCATTATTATTACCAAGGAGGAAATTATGATAAACCAATTCAAATATAATTGTTTTAGGATCTGCAAGTCCAGTATTAGAAAATATTTTTAATAATGTAAACATTTTCATAAGCTTCAAAAATTAATCAATAGAAAATAATTTTTTGAATTGCTAAATGAAATGAGTAAGCAGTAATAATTTTAATTATCTCCCCAAACCTGTAACAGCTCCCAAGTTCCACCATAAAGATATTATTCTGCACATAAACATTCCACATTCAGAACTTAAATATTATGCTTTCCTTGCCATTAAAAATAATTTTTGAAATGGGCACTTTACCCATTCATTTCAGAGATTCAGGGTGTGAGAAATAGCAACTGTGATATGAATATTTTTGTATCATCTGGCACAACACATGTGTGTCAACTTGTCATCTGATCAGAAAATATCTGTATTGACATAAAGACTTAAATTTTTTCAAGTTCCCAGACACAGGAAATTTCTTATTCAAATGCTATAAGAATACAGTAAAGCAGGGGAAAATATAACAGCATATTAGGGAAATACAATGGCAGAATACTACATGTAGATTGAAAATATAATCCAAACCTAAACGTCTTCCCTAATTTTGATTCAGTATGATAAAAACCACTGGATCGGATTTTTGAGGCTTGGGTTTTAGCATCCAAATATACTCTCTGCAGGTATAAACCCTGATCAAGCCCTTTGTTACCTTTTTCTTCCTCTGAAAGTTCTTCTATTGGTTCCAGTATGTGCGATGAGAATCCCTGTTCTATTAATGAGGAAAAAGAAGAACAGTACAAACAGGACAACAGCAAAGTAAAATTAGTTTCCTTTCAGACAATTTTGAAAGACATAGTTCCACAGTGTTTTAATCATGCCTAGAAGAGCGAGAATTTACTGGGGAAAAAATATTGAGGCAGTTAGTGAAAACCAGTCACTTTTTCATGGTATCTTCGCTTTCTATGTATTTTCCACTAATTCCACTCTCAGGAAATTATATTTTTAAATAATTAAGTTAAAGTTTCTCACTCATCAACTTAGTGTCTGATATGATTCTTTTAAGGCACAAGGACACAACTGCAAAAGATCTTCACTTCTCCCTAAAAATACTTTCCTTATAAAATATTTTGATCAGGTAGTTAAACAGAAAATTACTGAAAATATTTCAATTCCCCAAAATAAAAACATAAAAATTTCCCAGGGCCCTGGGATTCCTACTTCTCATTAGCCCCAGGGTCTTAAGTGGTGGGACCAGCATAGTGAAAGGGCAAGGACAGGTGCCCCTAGGGTCAGCAGCAGGACAGAGACCCATCTTTATACACCTCCCTTGTCCCTAAACTGCATTTCAAGACCTAGTTCTGCTCCCAGAGAGCCACCAGGGCAAGGCTGTGGACAGATGACAGATAAAGATGGGCTTTTCCCAATCTCACGCCAGAACAGCAACCAGGGAAGATGAGGCCTCTGGGTGACTTCCCAGGGACATGTTACTGTGCAGGCACAAGGAAACCCACAGGCAGCATGGATAAAGCCAAACCTCACCCCACCACAGAGGGCAAGTTCCTTCATGGGGAAGGTCAGGTTTTGGCTGAAGGTCTAACCACGGCAGTCAGGCATTAGACACGGAATGAAATGAAACCAGAAGTCTGGCTTAGCAGTGCCTGGTTCACTCATCTTCAGCTTGGAGACCAACACAGAGCGCATTGCCCAAAGAGCTCTCCACCTGC
This sequence comes from Tapirus indicus, assembly GCA_031878705.1. Lineage (NCBI taxonomy): Eukaryota > Metazoa > Chordata > Mammalia > Perissodactyla > Tapiridae > Tapirus > Tapirus indicus. The sequence continues at coordinate 14,992,153 of CM062930.1, read as the reverse complement.
ACCCACAGGGCAGGGGTCATATTCTACCACCAGACTCCAGGGTGGGCCACTGGCAATGGTCATAATGGCCAACAATTACTCAGTGCTCACCAGGTTGTCAGGCACAGATCTAAGTGCTTTGCACATAATATCTCAGATTCAATATCTCCTACTTTGAAGGCCTGGCTTTTAATTTATTACAGGGCATTGCTGGTACTCTATTTTAGGCATACACACATATATAGGTACATACAAATAAATATATATATATATTATATTTAGGTATATAGAAACAGGCTCTTATAGCTTGTTTAGCAACCTACTCAACATATCTAACATTGACTGTACAGGAGAAATGCATTTTATTTTATCTATTTCTTTTTTTGTGAGGAAGGCTAGCCCTGAGCTAACATCCATTGCCAAACCTCCTCATTTTTGCTGAGGAAGACTGGCCCTGGGCTAACATCCATGCCCATCTTTCTCCACTTTATATGGGACGCCACCACAGCATGGCTGACAAGCAGCGTGTCGGCAGGCGCCCGGATCCAAACCGGCGAACACCAGGCTGCCAAAGCGCGAACTAAACCACTGAGCCACTGGACCGGCCCGGAGAAATGCATTTTAAACTACTTCCAAATGAACTTTTGGACCATAGCCTATTAGTAAATAGGAGTCCACTTTAATTTTGAAACATGAGCATGGCCCTGCAAAGGAGCATTTAATTCCACGTACCACAACAGCTGAGCACCAAACATGTGCTTTCAAATTTGTTATTTGCCATCAAGATTTTAAAGTTATACAAATAAAGAAAAATATTTGTAACTATATGTGGTGATAGATGTTAACTAGACAAGTGGTAATCATTTCACAATATATACAAATATCAAATCATTATGTTGTACACCTAAAACTAATATAATGTTATATGTCAATTGTATCTCAATAAAAAAGTTATACAGGGGGCCGCACAGTGGCGCAGCGCTTTAGTCCGCGCTTGGCAGCCCGGGGTTCGCGAGTTCGGATCCCGAGCGCCCGCCGACGCACTGCCTGTCAGCCATGCTGTGGCGGCGTCCCATATAAAGTAGAGGAAGATGGGCACGATGTTAGCTCAGGGCCAGTCTTCCTCAGCAAAAAGGGGAGGATTGGCAACAGATGTTAGCTCAGGGCTTGTCTTCCCCACAAAAAAAAAAAAAAAAAAAAAAAAAAAGTTATACAAACTATTCTACATTTGACCTGCTGAAAGATTTCAGGAGGATAGCTAATTTCAGTTTTTTAAAAGTCACATGGTTTATATTTTATTTGTACTTTATGAAAATGGCAAAAATAAAGTTATGAGGAAAAGTTCTGTAAAATCTCACAAAATCATCATATGCATATTTATTATCATTATATTACAGGGATACTCCTATGACTTATTTCTCTTGAGTCAGGATGAACTGTCAAAATTCTGACGTTTCCTGCTGTGGTGCAGAGGGCAGGGTTCTGGGGGACAGTCAGATCCCTGAACCCAGGCTCCTACAATAAAGACTGAGGAAGTGAGGTCAATCAGACCCCAGATCCCCAGACAAGCAGGCCGATGTCCCAAGTGGGGAGGGAAGGGCCTGCCATTCTTATGCTTTATAAGCCACAGGTCCAGCCTCCAAATGTCCCAGTTCCTGTCCTGAGCTGAGATCTCAGGGTGAGAGCTGAAACAGAGGCTTGAGTCCCCCCTGTGAACTTGCTGGAGGCTTCCAGAAAAATCCTTATGTCACACTCCTACCATTACCTCCAGAAGAATAACTCACAGATCTCTACCCAGCTCTTTCTTCCACTGGCTGACTTTGTTGGGTTTCATCATGCCTACCTTAGAAGCTAACACTTAGCCAGTGCTTGCTCAGTGGCTCCTGCTCCAAAGGCCCTGTCTCATTTGATCCTTACCACAGCCCACTGAGGTAGTCGTTACTATTTTCCCCATTTGGCAGGCAAGGAAACCTAACGTTTCGTGAGTCAACTGTGAAACCAGACTGTCTGCTTCCAAAGTCCAGGCTCTAGATCACAAAGCCATGATGCCTCCCCCTACTGGTGCTAGTTGGGTTTGTCTTCCAGACTTCTCTAAATGGCGTCGTCATCCACCCAGTAACTGAGCTGATCATGTTCTGACCCTTATCTCGCCCTTGCACCCAATCACTTGCTCAGCCTTTCTACCAATTCCACTGAACAGCTCTTATGTCCACTTCTTCTTCCTAGGTAAAGAATCTCACACAGACTATTACTAACATCCCCAACTGGTCTCCCCAGCTCTGATGCTTTGACCACACTCTGGTCAAGCTAAGCTTCTTGAAGCCCAGCTCTTCAATCCTGCTGAACTCAGGCTGAAAAACATTCAGCAGCTACACAATGCCACAAGAACGGCCCTGAACAGACATAGTCTGGCACTCAATGGTGGCCATGAACATTCTCAACCAACCTTATTTCCCTCAAATCTCTTCTGCATACTCTATGTTCTGCCAAATAATTCATCTGCGCCATTAATTCATATCGAGTGCTTTCCTGCTACCTTTTGCTTCTACTTTTTGCTTTGTCTCAGCTGAAGGGAGCCTATACCCACCCCCAACCCCGGGGCAACCCACATCTGATAAGTAATCGCCTCAATCCAGGAAAATTCCAAAGTGCCCATCCCAGCTCTGGAGCTCCCAGTCAGATCTACTGAGACCTCCAGTGCAGATGCATTTGGATTCACCATCCCCTTCTGCCCAATCCTGCCTCTCTCACAGGTGTTGTCTGAGAGCACTGCTCAATAAACTTCCCATCTGCAAATTTCTGCCTCAGAGTCTGATTCACAGGGAACCCAACCTAAGACGGTAAGTAATCATGACATTTTTCCTGGTAGAGAACCTCATCAAGCTTTGAGATGGAACAAAAGGAAAGGTACAGAGGTAATTGAGCTAATTAATGTTATGCAATACATGACTAACCATCCCTGCCCCGCCGACAGTGGGGGATATTGCCATGGCTGGGGCAGGTCAGTGGGCCCTGGTCAAGTCTCCTCCTTGCTCTGCTCATTGAGATGCCCCCAAATCAGCTTTGATCCCAATCCAAGGGCTGCAGGCCCTGCGCCAGGTCTGGCTGGCATTTAAAACTAGCATTTCAATCCCAGCAGATGCCAGCAAGGGGGCATGGCTGATTCATGCAGCCCTGGTCCAATCAGGGCAGGGTCCATACAGAACACTGTGCTTTAGAACTGGCAGATTTGTCAGGACCCTTGAATTAACCCCAGATAGCTAGACATACCTACTCTATGAGTCCTTTATCGGGCACCAAAAATATAAAAGAAAGAAAATGTGCACCTTGTATAATGTCACACAGAAGGTAAGGATAACAAAGTAGAAAAAAAAGAAAAAAACCCCTAAAACACACTGTTGAAGTACAAGAGAAGTGGCCAGTGATGCCTTATAAAAATCAGCACTAAAAAGGGAGGCAACAGAGAGATTTTAGACCTCACATAAATAATATGAATAGAGAATAATTGCCAGAAATAATTTTTAAAATTAAAATTAAATTAAAAATAAAAAAATAATAATTTTTTTGTATATTCAATATTAAAGCAAATTTATATAGGTCCAACATACATTTTATCTCTGTTACTCGTCCAAAGGAAAAAAACTGCATGTTCTAAACATTGTAAATAATAATGTCCAATATGTGGAGAATTTATACATTTCATATTGTAAGCATATGCTCAAAGGAACTGATACACCTGAAATGATCTTAGGAAAAAAATAAGGGGCAATAAATATTTGACGAGTCAGTCAGTGAGTGAAAAGCATAATTACAAAAGGCCATGATCTACAGACCACAATATTTATGAAGACAAAAAGTCCAACTCAACTGACCATGGATTTAAGTCTAATTAAAAGGCTAAAAAGAAAATTGCAATGAAGTAATTATTAAATTCAAGAAGCATTTGTAGGTAAGACAGGAAACAGATGGTCGCCTCGCATCTTAATTCCCTTAATATACAGCAGACCGTGGGAAAACAACGTATTAAATAACATACTACAAAAACTGTAAGCACTTTAACAGTATAAACATAAAATATGGCTACAAAGATTCACCCTATCCAATGGTCACCCTGTGGCCTGCTCTGACAACTGAATCCTGGCAGTGATTTCACCCAGTGGTTCGTACTTTTTTTCTTTGGTTTCCATCACATGTCTTTTCTAGATTTTCCCAACCAGTCACTGAAACTGTTTGTTTAAAAAAGGTGACTTGCTGCCACATTGAAAGTTATAAAAACAATCACATATGCCCTGTGGCATGTGCTGGTTGGCTGGTCTAGTACAAAGTCTTACCCAATACCTACTACTTTCCACCAAAAATCATAAATAATCAAAGTGCTACTCAAAGTTAAAATCTCTACTTGTGAGCCTAGCAATGTACACATTTTTTACATTATGACTTTGGTAGGTATGTTAAGTTTATGATAATATTACATATGAAAATAGCAGTTTTATTAACTGTTTTGCATTCACTGAAATGTGTTCTGTTTTGCATAATTACTCCCACAGAAGCGCTTTCAGTTAATAAGTTATCTAACTCAGGATGGAAACTGCACATAAAACACTGAGACTTTGCTGAAACTTACCATGTGCCATGGTTAGACTTGATTTAGCATCCAAAGTCTGTGGGGCTGGGGCATTCACTGAAACAGCGTAAAAACAAAAAGCTCAGTGTTCTGTAAGTAAAGCATTAAGTATCTGAACATGATGATAACCAAATACTCTCAAACTACTCAAGATATATACAGACCGTAAGGGACCGATATTTCAAATGCTAAAGATATTAGCAACTAACCTAAATTAATTTTTTATAATAGTTTTATTGATATATATTAGCCATCTTAAAATATACAATTCAGCGGTTTTTAGTATATTCACAGAGTTGTGCAACCATAATCACTACCTAATTTTAGAACATTTTTGTCACACATACCCCTTCAAAAATACCTGTACCCATTAGCCCCATTCCTCCCTCCCCCTTCCCCCAGGCAACCACTGATCTACTTTGTCTTTATGGATTTGCCTATTCTGGACCTTTCATATAAATGGAATCATACAAGATGTGGTCCTTTGTAATTGGCTTCTTTCACTTGGCATCATGTTTTCAAAGTTCACCCATGTTGTAGCATGTGTCAGCATGAGCACATGTTTTTATGAGCAAATAACATTCCATTTTATGGATAGAGACCACATTTTATTTATCTGTTCATTAGCTGATGAACTTTTTTTGGCTATTATGAATAAAACTGCTATGAATATTCACGTACAATAAACCAATGAAAAAATATACCCCAGTCACTGGGCTGGAAGACACTGTGAGAAGGCAATAATTCAGCCATAGCCTTTAGAGAGGAGTATACCTGATTCAAGTAAGACTAAACGCTCTCTACTTCAAAATATCTTCAGAAAATTAGATTCCACAGCCTCCCTTCCAATATTTGACAATTCTTATCTGAGGTTCAGATTATTTGTCTATTAGTTTACTCTTTGCCTAGTTTATTAAGATAGATCTTTAATTGTAATCCTACTCTAAAACACAGGCCTAACCCTCAGCTACCTCCATAGGCATATACTTTTTGTCTTTACAATGGCCACTGGTGAAAGTGTACAATTCCTAACTATGGGTAAATTGCTAACAATCCTGGAAACAATGGCCTTCAAACCCCTTTGCAATTTGCATAATCTAGATGAATGTCTGGCAAACTATAGCCCATGGGACATATCAGCCCACCACCTGTTTCTGTAAATAAAGTTTTATTGGAACACAACATTGTTTCAATGTTATGCCAAGTAGCAATAATAATTTAGTGCCTTTTAACCTTTCCATCCTTCTCTGAAATGTGTTTTTTTCTTTATTTCATAAGATTTAAGTCCAGCTTCTACTCTCCCCTCAGCCCTACTCTTGACACTTAAACTCCCCTCTCCTCAGCACCTCTCAACCTCTTCAGCTTCCAGAAGCAACATCAAGAGTCCTCAAGAAGCATCTGAGAAGACTGAGCAGTTAAAACCATTAGCATTTTCCAGTCAATTGTGCCAAATTCCCAAACACACTCATCAATGTCCTTTCATCAGTACACAGTCCTGGGCCCATGTGAAAGGTGTTGCTCGGTGCCCAGCCTCAGTCCAGGCACTCTTCTAGTAGTCAGATCCCTATTCACTCGCACATCCTCTCTTGCCCACAGTCACCTGCTCCCTTACTTTCTCCTCCCACAGTTCTTTTCCTCTCCCTTACACTTTCCTGAATGGAAATAAATATGTTTCAACTATTTAACTCTTATTAAGAAAATATCTGTCTGTTTCTAAACTGTACAGAGTATGTCTTTTGGGTTACAGTCGATTCTGACAGCTCCAGGAGATGGCTGTGCTGAGCTAACCTCACATGAGTGACTGACAGAACATCATCTCAAAGCCTGCAGTGCTAAGAGTCTCACAGAGGCCAACCGTGGCGGCCACCACACACAGTCACACTGTCACACAGGGTATTGCCTTGGGAAACCCAAAAGTACAAACTGGAGTGATGCCAAAGAATTTTAAGTTGTCCCTTTATTAGGCAGACTGCAAAATAATAGGTATGGCTAACCAAAATCACCACAAAATCACAGGGATATTTACAATTTTGGGTTTCAGAACTAGGTGAAAGCCAGGAATCAAAAAGATCACCATGTAATCTCCAAACACATTGGTTTTCAAAGAAAAGTGTCTAAAAATAATAAGCAGAAGTGATCTATTGGTTTAGCACTTTAAAAATATCTTTAGAACCCTGAGCCTATCATAGAAACTTACTAGGTACAGCTGAGACTGTTGGCTTAGATTCGAAAGTTTGCCAGGTTAAAGGACTCCCTGAAATAACAAAAAAATAAATTAGTAACAAAAATCACAAGCTATGGATTATATTTTGGCAGTGCTTATTCTAATCTTTTTCTCCCAGAAAAGAATAAGTGAAATTTACCAACATATGGCAATTCACCCAATAAAGACATTTAACATCAATCCTTTTAAAGCTAACTTTTCCCTAAAATTACTTTTCAGTCAAATATTTAAGCTATCTAAGTAATTATACTGGTATTCCTCACTACCTGAACTTTCACTATTCAAAGAGACGTTACAGGGAACCACGGCCCTTCCCAAATCTTTATCTTAAAACAAGAGGAAAACAAGAGTATAGGTCAATGTATTTCCCATTGCCCCCAGAAACAAGAAGGAAACCCAGCTCACACACCCACAACCAATCCCCAGTTGGTGTCCCTCAAGTAGACAAAGATTCCTTAACCTGAGACGTGCAGGAATCAAGACTGGGATCACTCAGAAGGAGACTGGGCAAAAGGCAAGCTCTATGCTTTGTCACGAGACCCTGCACTCCTGGCTCCCACTCTCTCTTCTAGACTAGCTCTCGAGTGACCCAGAGACAGGTGGGTTTGCTATAGTCAGTAAGTTGTAAACACCCCACTGCGCTTAGAACAAATCCTTAACCCCAAACAACCACAACTGAGAACAACGCAGCAAGCCTCTACAGTACTTCAGAATAATTAAGAGTTTAATATCAGTAACAGCTAACACCAACAGGTGTTTAACAGGGGCACTTTTCAAACGTTCTCCCACATAATCCTCAATCCTCTTAACAAGCCTGTGATGCAGTTACTACTAATAGTCCAACTTTAGAGCTGAGGAAACTGAGGCAGAGACTCACAAGGCTACAAAGTGCTAGAGATGGGAGTTGAGTCCAGTCTGTCTCCAGATCCTGTGGCTTTTTTTTTTTTTGGTGAGGAAGATTGGCCCTGAGCTAACATCTGTTGCCAATCCTCCTCTTTTTGCTGAGGAAGATTAGCCCTGAGCTAACATCCGTGCCTATCGTCCTCTATTTTGTATGTGGGACGCTGCCACATGTGGCTTGATAAGCAGTGCGTAGGTCTGTGCCCAGGATTTGAAACTGCAAATCCCAGGCTACCAAAGCAGAGCATGTGAACTTAACCACTATGCCACCGTGCCGGCCCCCAGACCCTGTGCTTTTAATCACAGCCATCTTACCACATTTCAGTCCAGAGGTAAATTGTTACTGAGCATGTACTATGTGGGTACAGAATTCTGATAAAAAATATAGGAGACCATTCAATGATAGTTTAGGTACTTAAAGTTCTTCAGCTTTCCAGGTTGTGGTAACAGATCTCCCAAATTAAAATAACCAGAGGAATGCCATCTTAGCACTGTAAACCACTGGGGCCCCACATTCTTCTGATGTCCAGCCCACGGTTAGGGAGGCCCACGTTGCCTGCAGCACCGGGATCCTGGTCCACTTACCTTTGGGTTCACTGACACTGTTTAATGGTTTACTGGTAAACTCTTTAATCTGCAAAGAAAAACAGGCTTCTAGTGATTCACGTTTAAAACTAGACAGGGACATGCTGGATAACGGACAGAAACTGTACTTAGTAAATTAACCTTTATGCTACATCCTCCAAAGACACAGACTTTAAAGACAAGGAGGCAAAAGTTTTATAAAAGCAGCATTTCGTTGCTTCTGAAATAACTTACCGAAAGAAATTCTTATCTGCCTTCAAATTTATTCTGAATTCTAATTCAATAAATCTGTTTACTCAACAATATTTTTAAATGTTTTAAAAAATATATTTTCAGTGTTATAAACTAAGACATCAATAAAAAAAAAAATAAAAAAAAAATATATATTTTATTGGATTTACTTTTACAAATAATTACAGGGAAAAAATATTCCATCTTCTTTATCTTATTCAACTTACAAATGCTCTAAAATAAAAACATATCTTCTTAGATAAATTTTACTGCTTAAAGAAGCACAGTGCTAATATAAAACCAGACGTACCTGTTGTCTCTGAGTGATAATCAGCTCATTCTGTTCCTGGAGTCTCTGCCCTAGCTCTTCTATCCTTTTCTTGTAGAAAACATTACTTTTATTTAGATCATCTATCATTGAGGTTCGAAGTTTCTCTATATGTGACAGGAGCTGGGAAAAAATTAAGAAAGGCATCCGTCTGCAAACTGCACGTAAAACGTCTTCATTGCGCAGTTTGTATGTACACGCCCTGCCTTCTTTGCTGGCCTTATGTTATCTGTGCACATCAGACCATTGAATAAATCTTTGATCACTGTGTACCGAGGCCCTGGCTGAACAAGGGCTTCACCTCCGTTCCAAGGGAGCTCATGATGCAAGGCAGACAACACTGAGTGAACTAGAGCACGTTACATGAAATAACGCAGGGATGAGCAATGATCGAGTATCGAGGCTCCCATTCCATGCACTCCTGTCCCCAGACATTCACATGTGCCATTCCGGCTCAAGTGTGTCTCTCTGGGCCACAAAGCCCATCTTAATTATTTTTATATGTCTGGCAGCTAGCATAATCTCTGGCCCTTAGCAGGTTCTCAATAAATATTTACTGAGCAAAGGAAGGTGGAGGGGGGAGGGCAGAGGAAAAGAGGGAGGGAGGAGGAGAGGAAGGAATGGATGAAGGGAGGGAGAGACGCAGAGGACAGAGAGATCCAAAGATTCATAGAGAGATTCATCTTAGAGACTTAACGTCAGGGAAGATCATATACTAGACAAAAAGAATTCAAGAGTTTGTTTTCACTAATTTAGAGAAAGATTCTTAAAGCAATTTCAGCAGTTGCTTAAAAAGAGTGAAAAAACCATAGTAACTGGAGCCAAGGACACCGTAAGCCTATGGCCTGGAAATGGAGATAGGGATGTGCAGATCAAATAAAGGAGGGCGTAACTGTGTCTGGGAGGAGTACAAAGAGGGTCTGGAGCAACAATTCCTAACTTGCTTATTAATTTTTTTAACAAACACTCACCATGTGCTAGAGGCTGTGTTAAGCACTTCATCTTGCTGAATCCACACCACAACTGTAAGGAAACATGTTTTGACCCCATATTGTACAGATGGGGAAACTCAAGTCTAGAAGGGTAGAGTAGCTGGCCCAAACTCAGACAGCTGGAGAGGGAAGAGCCCAGACTTGAACTTTCACGTCTGGCTCCAAAGTCAACACTCTTAAATTTAGTGTCTATGTCATGAGAGATATTAATAAATAATACTTGCACACAATCAAACAGACTCCAGGACTTAAAGAAATAAATCACCAAATCAAAAAAGTAATAGCAATGTACCTATTAGAATGGCTAAAATCTGGAACACAGACAACACCAAATGCTGACCAGGATGTGGGGCAACAGGAACTCTCATACATTCCTGGTGGGCATGTAAAATGGTACAGCCACTTTGGAAGACAGTTTGGCAGTTTCTTACAAAACTAAATATACTCTCATCATTTGATCCAGCAGTCGCACTCCTTGGCATTTACCCAAATGAGTTGAAAACTTATGTCTACACAAAAACCCGCACATGGATGTTTATAACAGCTTTATTTATAATTGCCAAAACTTAGAAGCAGCCAAGATGCCCTTCAGTACGTGAGTGGATAAATAAACTGGCCCATCCAGACAATGGAATATCATTCAGCACTGAAAAGAAATGAGCTGTCAAGCTACAAAAATACATGGAGGAAGCTTCAATGTAAATTGCTAAATGAAAGAAATCGACCTGAAAGGCTACATCCTGTATGATTCCAACTATATGACATTCGGAAAAAGGCAGAACTATGGAGACAGTAAAAAGATTAGAGGTTAGGGGGGAGGGACAGATGAATAGGCAGAGCACAGAGGATTTTTAGGGCAGGGAAACTATTTTGTATGTGGATACATGTCATTATAGATTTGTCCAAACTTACAGAATGTACAACACCAAGAGCAAACCGTAAAGTAAACTCTGGACTTTGGGTGGTAATGTAAGGTCATCGACTGTAACAAATGTACCTCTCCGGTGGGGGATGTTGACAGTGGGGGAGGCTGTGCGAACAGGGGGAGTAGGGGGTATTTGGGAACTCTGTACTTTCTGCTCAGTGTTGCTGTGGAACCTAAAACTGCTCTAAAAAATAGTCTAATTACATTAAAAAACAAACAATAATTACCAGAACAAAAAGTTAATGCTCTCCATCAATACACTGCAGGGTCCCCCCTCCGAAGTGCTTTGTGCTCATATGAGGCTGGACAAACACTGGGTTGAAGCAAGTTAAGGTTTCCTGAGTGAAGACTAAAAAGAACCTTTCATATCCTAGTGGATGCTAAGACTCTCCCCCAGGGAGGACACTGTCAAGAACTTTCCCTATATTTTTTACAGACCACTGGGAGAGTGCCCCAAAAGCAGTTTGGGAAACGCTGAACCGGAAAACAGAAGGAAAAGCCAGTAAAGATGTCCAGGGTTCTGCGTGGAGGTTTAGGATCAACAATATGGGGAATCATTCTGGACCCCAAGAAGAAAGGGGATATAGGAAAAACTAAGGGATGGCATAATTTTGACATTGAAATTGAGAACTGACCAGAAAAGTACAGAAAAAGAGTTCACTGAGGGAGGAATGTGAGGGTCTAAGCAAGGGGTAGCCACAAATTATTTCAAAAAGTTTGTAGCCTTTGAGTGTATTTCTTACAACTTTCTACCATTTCAAGTTCTGTGCTTTTTTCTTGACCAGTCCACATCACCCTTCCTCCTTTCCTTTCATTACGTGACCATTCTACAACGTCCTAAACTCTAAAGAGTCTTCTATTGGGTCAAAAGGGCATGCCATCGTTTACTTGTGACTCCCTTTGAACTCCTACCAATGTTATTTAAAAAAAAAAAAGAAGACTGCCAAGAATCTAGGTAAAGCAATAAAAAGTTGGCAAACGCAGCTTCCCTTAAACAGAGAAATACAATATGTGCATTGTAGGAACAGTAGGCACCAATCATGTGGAATAATTAATAGTTAGGTCTCAGGCAGAGATTACTAAACCTGACTGAATTCGTCCCTCTGTTAGGGTTTAACAGAAATGCAGGAAGAAGTAAGCAGCTTCTGAACAAGCAAAACCAACAGACAAGGGAGCAGCATAGCCTAGCGGCAGGACAAACACTCCACACTCAGAACTGGGGGTGAGGCACTGCACTCAGAACAGGGAAGGCCTCTCCTCCTTCCTCCAAACCACCAACAGTCGGTGTTTCTATCACCACTTACAGTGTACAACTCTGCACCTTGCATTCTATTGCAGCCAGAAGGCCACTGAAATTCCCCTAAGTGCCTGGAATACAAGGGGCTTTAAAGGAGCAAGGATTAAAAATCACCCCCTATTAATAAGGAAGCCTGAATCTGTCCCTAAATACCAAGGCTATAAGATGCCTTGCACAATAAGAGTAGGAACTTCAAATTATCTAAGGGCAGTGACTCGAACTGTGGATCCAAAACAGCATTGTCTAGGTTTTTTGGTTTTTTTTTTTTCCCCAAAACATGCATGTCCCACACTTACCTACAGAATCAGAATCTCAGGCTGTAGAGCTGGGCATGTGTATTCTGGAAAAGAGCCTCAGGTTAATCTGAAGTGTGTCCCTGGTTAGGAACTACTCCCTTAGAGCATCTCAAAGGAAAGATAGAATGTTCTTCTAAAAGCAACCACTCTAGGTTGTCACTGCCTATTCTCCTCCTCACCTGGCTAAGGGCCTAAAGCCTGACAGGTGAGCGAGACAGCAAGTTAGAGAGCGTGGCCCTGAGGTTAAGAGGTCCTGGGTTCAAATGCCGTGCTCATACTGATGGACAGCTCTCTTAACCCTGCTCTTCTGAACCCTACAATCAGCATTTCTCCATCCACGAAAACAAGGCTGAATGATCCCCTTTCTTGGCCCTCTAGCAACCTTTCACATTCATTCAGTAAATACTTAATGAGTGCCAGCCATATTTTAGGCATATTATTGGATGTTGGGAGTACAATGGAGAACTAAAGAGATAGAGCTCCTTCCTCAAAGGGTTAGTGATCTGGTTGGAGAGACAGACAATAAACAAGTAAACAAATAAGCAGATAAACTATTTAAAATAGTGAAGTGATGAGAATAACAAAGGGAGGGGACTACCTACTTAGATGGAGTGGTCTCAGGTGACTTGTAAACCAAGGCCAGAGGAGGGTGTGTTAGGCAGAATTCTAAAATGGCCCTCAAGTTTGTACCCCCTAGAGTACATGCCCTGATAATCCCTCCCCCTTGGGGTTATGGACTAAATGTTTGTGTCCCCCCTCCGATTCACATGTTGGAGCCCTAACCCCTAATGTGATGCTATTAGGAGATGGGGCCCAAGGGAAGTGATTAGGTTTAGATGAAGTCAAGAAGGGAGGGTCCTCAAGATGTAATTGGTGCCCTTAAGAAGAGACCAGAACTTTCTCTCTCTCCCTGCCATGTGAGGACACAGCAAGAAGGTGGCTGCCTGCAAGAGGGCTCTCACCAGGAACTGAATTGGCCAGCACCCAGACTGTGGAACTTCCCAGCCTCCAGAACAGTGAGAAATAAATGTCTGTTGTTTAAGCCACCCAGTCTACGGTACTTTGTTATAGCAGCCCGAGCAGACTGAGACACAGGTTGGGTAGAATCTATGATGTGCTTCTAACCAACAGAATACTGCAAAGGTGAAGGGACTTTACAGACACAATTAAAGTCCCTAATCTGCTGACTTTGACTTAATGAAAAGGGAGATTACCCTGCATGGGTCTGTCTTATTCAGGTAAGCCCTTTAAAAGAAGTTCCAGGCCTTTCTTGAAGGAGAAGAAGGAAAGTAGGAGGGATGCTCTCTTGCCGGTCTTGAAGAAGTCAATGGCCAAGTTGTGACCTGCCTGTGGAAAGGGGTAGTAGCCTCGAGGAGCTGAGGGCCTCAACCCTACAGTTCTCCACAAGGAACTGCATACAGTCATGCGCCACATAACAGTGTTTCAGTCAATGATGGACGGCATATATGACGGTGGTCCCGTAAGATTAGTACCATAGAACCTAGAAGTGTAGTAGGCTATACCATCTAGGTCTGTGTAAGTGCACTCTATAATGTTCACACAATGATAAAATCGCTTAATGACACATTTCTTAGAATGTATCCCCATCGTTAAGTGATGCATGACTGTATTGCCAATAACCTAAATGAGCTTGGGAGGATCCTGAGACCCAGATGAGAGCACAGACCGGCTGACACCTTGAATGCAGCCAGTGAGACCCTGAACAGATGACCCGCCAAGCTGTGCCTGGATTCCTATCCCATGGAAACTGTGAGGTAATAAATTTGTGGTAATTCGCTAGACAGCAGAGAAAACTAAATCATACGGAAAGGAGCCAGCCATGTGAAAAGCAAGTGGAAGGACCTCCCAGCAGCTAAAACCCTGTGTAAAAACAGAAAAAGGCCACATGTCCTATAAATTACCAGAAGGCCATTGTAGCTAGAAAGAGTAGGTTCAGAGAGAGAGGATCAGGATGAGGCTGCAGTGGGGGCCAGCAGCCAGATTATTTTGTCTGCTCTGTAGACAGCAGATTAGGAAAGAGGAAGGTTGGAACTGAGAGACCAGTTATGGGGCCCTTTTAGAAATGGTGGGGGCTCGGGGGAGAGTAGAAGCAATGGAAATGTACAGAAGAACATGGATATGAGATACACAGCAGGACCAACTGACAGCTTGGAAATGGGGATTGAGGGAGAGAGAAGGGAACCAAGGTGTGCATCTCAGTGGACTAGGATGCCATTAACCAAGAGAAAAACACATCTGGGAACAAACCCAAGAACTTCATTTTAGACATGCTACATTTAGAAGCTGGTGGAGATGTCAAGTACAAAGCTGGCTCTCTCCTCTGGAGCTCAGAAGGGTGGTTTAGGCTGGAGAAATAACCATGGGCATTATAGCTACACAGAGCCAGTACTCCACTTGAGCAAACTCTCCCTGTCCAATCCCTGGAGCACCAGAACTATGAGAAATAAATTTCTGTTTTTCATAAGCCACCCACCGAGTCTACGGTATCTTGTTATAGCAGCTGGAACAGACTAAGACACAGGGGATACAAAGGGCTACAAAATACATACAATTTAAAGTGAAAAAATAAACAGAATTTTTCCTAAAGAAAAGGATCTTAAATAAATCTCCTTTAGATGTTTTGCATCAGTGTAAAATCATTTTAACACTTAAATTTCTGATGTACTCCTCAGCTGAAAGGGAATCAGTGTTATAATTAAATTTTGTTTTCATTAAAATGATTTTAATGTGAACAATCCTTGCCTTTATTTTTAAATTATTTAGATTGCTGCTCCACATGAAAAAATTAGAAATAGGCACTCAACAATGAAGAAATGATTACATGACTTATGAAACATCCATAAGATCATCGTGTGGCCATTAAAAATCATGAGTTTGAAGAATATTTTAACACATAGGAAAATGTATAGGATATATGAAGTGAAAAGTATATAAATTATAGATATAAAGCACAATTCAAAATCTGTAAGACTATACATATGGATTTCTAAACGTAGAGAAATGCAATATTTGCAGTATAGAAAAAAGACTGAAAGAAATTATAACAAAGTTGTAGCAGTGGTTATATTTGGTATTGGAATTGTAAGTAATTTTAATTTTTGTTACACATTTCTCCACACATCTTATTAAGTGGACAAATACTACCTTTATTATGAAGAAAAGCAAATATTCTTTTCAAAAATGACCCAGCAACAGACCACTGGTTTCTTATCTTACCCGACCCTTCTCTTTCTTGTGTTCTTGATGAAGAGCTTGAACCCGTGCTGTCCACTTGCTTTCCTATGAAACAGCAAAACAAGAGGAATTTATGTGCAACTGTAATAAAGAAATCTAAATCTACTCAAAATGGAAGCTTCTTTTTTATTGGGTACCTATGAAACCCAACTATCTATTTGGTAAAATTTTAGCAGGCATTTTTTAGAATATATACAGTCAAAAATGTTTAAACACATTTGTACTTGGTTTTAATCTTATACTCTAAGGTAGGGGTCAGCAAGCATTTTCTGTTAAGAGGCTGACAGTAAATATTTTAGGCTCTGGGGCCAGATGACTCAGTCACTACCACTAGTAGTAGGAGAACAGCCACGGATAATACCTAAATGAATGGGCATGGCTGTGTTCCAATAAAATGCTATTTTCAAAAATAGGTGCCAACTTGCCAACCTAAGAGGCTAAAAGGAAATACCAAGGTCTCTGAGTCCATGGGTTCTGAACTGACGACACAGCTCACAGGAAGAAAACAGAGGAAATTTAGGTGAGACCTTAGGATTTCATAAGTGGGTCCTTCAATTCATGAAAGACCAGCTTGCTGGGAGCAACCGTCAACAGTTCAGTTCAGGACACAATTCCTGGTCCCCTACCACATACCAGGCACTTTGCTGGGCAGCCCCTGGGCAGGCTAGAAGAGGAAAAAGAGACAAGCCCTGCCCTGTACAGGAGGAAAGTGGACATAACAAGAGAGAATTCCACATAATGTGTATGTGATCAGGTCCTGCTTGGGGGACTACAGAAATCCAAAACCCTGAGGTCCAGGAGAATTCTCTAGAAGAGGTGCCATCCCAGCTGAATGAGTAAGTGACAGGCTCTGAAAACTGGGAGATGCATGACAAAGAAGGTCACAAGAGCAAAAGCAGAAAACAGATGCCATGTTCTGGGAACCGTGAGCTGTGGATGCTGCTGGGGGTGTCGAGGTAAAGCAAAGAACAGCAGGAGACAACACAGGGTCCAGATCCTCAGGGACCTGGAATGCTGGTTAAGGGTTCTAGACTTTGTTCTGTGAAAAATGGGGAGCTGTTGAAGGATTTTAGACAGGACAGTGAGGTGGTCAGCCTGGCTGCAACGTGGAAGGTAGGTCGGGGAGGGAGGCAAGACACGAGCAGCAAAGCAAGAAGCAGTGGCAGTAGTCCGTGTTTCAAAACACATTTACTTTTTTTAATGACATATAATTGCTTTTTTTTAAAATCCTGAATTCCTAAGCTTTAATCTCTATTGGTTTCCTGGTAAGAAAAAAAAATGTTCTCCTACACCAGTGCAACTAAAACAGCCAGGATGAAGACTGAGCTGATTACAGAGGTTCACTCACAAATGATTCTAATTATGTTTGATAAATATAAAAGATCATCAGTTCACTAATATAGCTGTATATTTAAACCCTAAAAATAAAATTAGTGCTTCAATATGCCTTTCTATGACTGCTGAAAGTGGGACCTACATCTGAAATGTGAAAAATAAATACTAACATAATACTAACCAATCCGAATAGATATTATGTTAAGAATGAAACAATTTTGCCAACTGTTCTGTATCCACATCTATTAGTCAATCAACAAGCATCTAATGAACACCAATCATGAATTATACATGTATTAGGAGACAGGAAAAATAGAATTAGTCACCTTCATGGTCACTGAAAGAGACAAACACTTTTCCTGCAGATGAAGCTTGCTGTAAATTACTTCACTAAGAAAAATTAGGCCTCTGCTGCAGTTATCGCCCACTTTTACATACCTGACTATCAAGAAGTTGCATCACATTTTGGAAATCCTGAGGATACTGAGGGCGTTCTTCTTTAAACTCATGTGCATCTTTTAACGTGCCTATGTTGGACTTGATCTGCATATTGGACTTCTGGATTTCTGACAATTGCTATAAAATAAAATTCAAAATCAAGTACAAATGTTTATACTTTTATAAGACTGAAACAGAGAATAAAACTGGGGAGCATGTAGCCACGTTTTAAACCTGACGTGCTTCCCCTCCTTCTTTCCAGTGGTTTTCCTGTTTTGTTTCTTTCAAAAAAAGAACTGCAAAGAGTGAAAAAGGGAAAGAAAAGCTAACTTTCTAATCTTAGAGAACGGGTCTTAAGAATTTGATGGGCACATAATAGTTGCCAGAAACAGAGGAACTGGGAGCAGCTGGTTCTCAAGATAATTTAGTGACGAGGCCAGCATCATCCAGGGACTGCATTTGTGAATCCATTAGGGACACAACGTCTACATTTTACCCCTTGCTTGTATGTTAGTCCCAAAGTTACTAGCGGTAAACACTCTCAGAAAAGCCCAGAAGGTAATATGTTAACTTCAAACACAAAAGGGTGGGGAGCAGAGTTCCCCACTGCTTAATCTGGGCTGCTTTCCTTTCAGAGTACAGAATGGAATGGGGGGAAAAGAGAAAGCTGACAAACACTACCTCAGACCGGTGATCAAGGTCAACATCAACAGTCACAAACCATGTAGATGGCATGTACCCTTGATACAATCTGATGAAAACTGCACTTTATCTCTGAGGTCGTCCTTCCTCCCAAAGCCCATAAACCCAGTCTAACCTTGAGAAAAATATCAGATAAATTCCAACAGAGGGGCATCCTACAATATACCTGTCAAGTACTCAAAATCGTCAAGGTCATCAAAAACAAGTCTGAGAAACTGTCACAGACAAGACGAGCCTAAGAAGATATGACAACTAAATGTAGTGTGGCATCCTAACCTGGATAGGATCCCGGAGCAGAAAAAGTACATCAGGTAAAAGCTAAAGAAATTAGAATAAAGTATGGGTTTTAATTAATACTAATGTATCAGTACTGGTTCATTAATCGTAACAAATATACCATACTAATTTAAGATGTCAGTAATATGTAAAACTGTGAACAGGGTAAGAGAGGGGAGTTTATATGGAACTTTCCGTACTATTTGCTCCATTTTTCTGTAAACTTAAAACCATTTAAAAAAATAGTCTATTATCGATAATAATTTTTAAAAACCCTCTATAGCCAAAAAGGGCAAACAACGCAAATGTCCATCAACTAATGAATGGACAAATAAAATATGGCATATCCATACAATGGACTATCATTCAGCAACAAAAAAAGAATGAAATACTGATACATACTACAACAGGGATGAATCTTGAAAACATACTGAGAGAAGCCACTCATAAAAGATCACATATTGTATGACTCAATTTATACAAAATGTCCAAAACAGGAAGATCCATAGAGACAGAAAGTAGATCCATGGTTGTCAGGGCCTGGTGGGGAGGGAGGTGGGGAGTGAGTGCTAATGGGTACAAGGTTTCTTCATTTAGAACAATGAAACATTCTAAAATAATCGTGATGATGGTTGCATAACTCTGTGAACATACAAAAACCATTGAATTGTACACTTCAAGTGGATGAATTGTATGGTGTGTGAACTATATCTCAATAAAGCTGTTTAAAAAAAAAGTAGGTGAAAGACCTATACAATGAAAACTATAAGACACTATTGAAAGAAATTGAGGAAGACATAAAGAAATGGAAAAATATTCCATGCACATGGATTGGGAGAATAAATATAGTTAAAATGTCCATTCTACCTAAAGCAATCTACAGATTCAATGTAATCCCAATCAGAATCCCAATGTCATTCTTCACGGTAATAGAACAAAAAATACTGACATTCATATGGGGCAACAAAAGATCCCGAATAGCTAAAGCAATCCTGAAAAAAAAAGAACAAAGCTGGAGGCATCACAATCCCTAATTTCAAAATATACTATAGAGCTATAGTAATCAAAACAGCATGGTACTGGTACAAGAATAGACACACAGATCAATGGAATAGAATTGAAAGCCCAGCAATAAAACCACACACCTATGGACAGCTAATCTTCGACAAAGGAGCAAAGAACATACAATGGAGAGAGGGAAGTCTCTTCAATAAATGGTGCTGGGAAAATTGGACAGCAACATGCAAAAGAATGAAAGTAGACCATCTCCTATCGCCATATACAAAAATCAGTTCAAAATGGATTAGGGACCTGAAAGTGAGACCTGAAACTATAAAACTCCTGGAAGAAAATATAGGCAGTACACTAATTGACATTGGTCATAAAGGGATCCTTTCAGATTCCATGTCTACTTGGACAAGGGAAACAAACGAAAAAATAAACAAGTGGGACTTCATCAGACTACGGAGCTTCTACAAGGCAAGTGAAACCAGGATCAAAATGAATAGACAACCCACCAGCTGGGAGAAAATATTCGCAAATCGTTTATCTGACAAGGGATTAATCTCTGTAATATATAAAGAACTCATACAACCGAGCAACAAAAAACAAACAACCCGATCAAAAAATGGGCAGAGGATATGAACAAACATTTTTCCAAGGAAGAGATACAGATGGCCAATAGACACATGAAAAGATGTTCAACATCACTAATCATCAGGGAAATGCAAATCAAAACTATACTAAGATATCACCCGACACCTGTTAGAATGGCTATAATCACCAAGACCAAAAACAACAAATGCTGGAGAGGTTGTGGAGAAACGGGAACCCTCATTCACTGCTGGTGGGAATGCAAACTGGTGCAGCCTCTATGGAAAACAGTATGGAGAGTCCTCAAAAAATTAAAAATAGAAATACCTTATGATCCAGCAATCCCACTCTTGGGCATCTACCCAATGGACATGAAATCAACCATCGCAAGAGGCTTATGCACCCCTATGTTCATTGCAGCATTATTCACTATAGCCAAGAAGTGGAAGCAACCCAAGTGTCCCTTGACTGATGATTGGTTACAGAAGATATGGTATATACATACAATGGAATACCACTCAGCCATAAGAAAAGACACAATTGTCCCATTTGCAACAACATGGATGGACCTAGAGGGTATTATGTTGAGTGAAATAAGCCAGAGAGAGAAGGACAGACACTGCATGAATTCACTCATATATGGAATATAAGTGAACACACGGACAGAGAGAACTGATTGGTGGTTACCAAGGGGAAGGGGGGTGGGGGTGGGCACAAGGGGTGAAGGGATGCATCCACATGGTGACGCACAAACAATAATGTACAACTAAAACCCCACAATGTTATAAACTATTAAGACAGCAATTTAAAAAAAGGAAAAAAAAGAAGAAGAAGAAATAAAAAATATTAAAAAAAAAGTAGGAGTGGTAAAAAAATGTCCCATGTGAGGAGAAGCCCCATTCCACAATGATCCTGGGGGCAGAGGGCAGGGGGCAGGACCATGGAGGGAATCTCAGGCAAAAGAACTGTAATTGGCAGCTTATCACAAAGAAAAAAATGAGTGTGGCCTTGGTGGGGAAGATGTCAGAAGCCAGTCTTAAACTGGTTAGTATCAGAAACCACTACTATGGGTAACATGGCATCCCACTTTGAGAAGGTACCACAAATATGAGTTCAAGAGAGGCCCCTGGAGTAGAGGTGGGAACATAAATTGTGGATAGAAAAATTACTACTGCCTAAGGATTTTCTTGTGCTGTAAAACATTCTTTTGACTTTTTCCAACCATTCAGAAGTGCAAAAACCTTTCTTAGCTTGTGGGCCATACAAAAGCAGGTGGTACACCAGATTGGGTTCACAGGTCGTAGTTTGCCAACCCCTATGTGAGAGTTCAAGGCGTTTTAGAGAAGGATCTTAGCAGTATTCCAAAAATATCCCTGTATTTTAGTTTATAAAACTTGTTGGCCCCTAGAGGGAGCTCAAGGATCTTCCCTCACCTCCCTTGCTTCTTTTCCCCAAGGATGACTCAGGACGGAGCTGCCCAGCAAGCTCAGTTAATTCTTAGCTGGAGGACACTGACTGGCAGTTTTCTGAGGAAGGAGCTCACAGAGGTTGAGGTCTCAGCCCAGTGAGGTGCGTCTCTGTCTATCATCCATGCCTGTGACTGGTGAGTGTGGACTAAGGCTGCTCCCACAGGGAAGGGGGGCTTATTTGGCCACATCCTGCTCACTCACTCAAACCCCCTGTCCTCCTCACCAGCCAGGCCTGGATTTGAGGAAAGGGCCTGGCAAAGGTTCTCCCTCTGTCTTTCTGGGTCAGCTTTCTTCTCCTCCCACATTGGTAATCTGTGTCAGCCTTTCTGGAAAGTTCCAAAACTCAGAGAGGAGTTTATAGTTTAAGGCTATCTAAATCTAACCAGCTAAGGAAACAGGGACCCTCTTCTCTGATCCAGCCAAATGTGCCAAGTGTTCTGTGCTGGGGTTTGGGACCGAAGCTCTGACTCTCAATGAAATGACTTCTCACCTGGTCTGTCTTCCATATGCCTTGAGCTCCCAAGACTTTCAGGGGGAGGCGTGTTGGCCAGGGCATGACAAAGAACTCCTAGATCCGTGGGCCATAACGCCATTCTAAGCTACCTCTCAATGCAACAACCCTACCAACACTATAAGGACTGCAAGGTTTAATACTTACATATTCCAATGCTGAATTCTTAGAAGTTAATTCTTTAAACTCCTTCATAAACATTTCCTTGACTTTTTCCATTTCATCAACTAGTTTCTCCTTTTCTTCTTCTTTCCATCTATCAAATAACTTCAGAAATTCTTCCTCTTTTGTTTTTTGCATTTCATATTCCTGAAATTATTTTAATATGTGGCTTTAAAAGTTCTGATATGAAGCAAATATGTAAAATTTTAAATGAATGGATGTAGCTTTACCTCAAATGTGTCAGCTATCATTGCATATTTCAGTTAGGCTTGCAATAACACTTCGTATAATGGCAGCTCTGTGCACAATGATTTTTCCAAACCAAAGGCAGCACACAGCATCATTTTGCCCTTACCTCCCTTAAAATACAAACACAGAGCCCCAAAGTCTCAAGGGTTCTGTGATCTGTGAACCTGTATAGTAGATATGCAATATATATAAAATGCAAACATACTTGAAAAGAAAAAGCCTACTGAGCAGAATAACTTTTCTTCATACCAGATCAAATTGGGTAGAGAAGCCCCATCTCATCCCCCAAAGCCACAAATTTATATAAGCTAAATTCAAGGTCTAGTAGATCAACCTTTGATTTCTCAACGACCTTCAGTTTTTTGGGGTTTTTTTTACCTAACTGGGGACTTGAACAACACTATGAACAAACTTGACCTAACAAACATATACAGAACACTGCAACCAACAACAGCAGAATACACATTCTTGTTAAATGCACATGGAAGACTCACCAGGGAAGACCATATATTAGGCCATAGAATGATTCTCAATAAATTTAAAAAGATCGAAACATGCAAAATATCTTCTCCAACCACAATGGAATGAAGCCAGAAATCAATAACAGAAGGAAACTGGAAAATCCACAAACACATGAAAATTAAACAACACATTCTTAAACAACAAATAGGTCAAAGAAAAACTCATGAGGGAAATTAGAAAATACTTTGAGATGAATGAAAATGAAAACACAACATACCAAAAAAGGGAAGCACTAAATCAGTGTTTAGAGGGAAATTTATAACTATAAATGCCTACATTAAAAAAGAAAGATCTCAAGAGACAAAGAAGGTCAATATAATGATAAAGGGGGCAATTCATCAAGAAGATATAAGAATTGTAAATATTTATGTATCCAATCTTGGAGCACCTAAATCTATAAAGCAAATACTAACAGAACTAAAAAGAGAAATAAACAGCAATACATCCACACAGAAAAAAATTAGGAAAAGAGGATTTGAACAACACTATAGACCAAATGGACTGAACATGCATACACAGGAAATTCCATCCAACAGCAGCTGAATACACACTCTTTTCAAGCACACATGGAACATTCTCCAGGATAGATTATATGTTAGGTCACAAAACAAGTCTTTTTTTTTTTGAGGAAGATTGGCCCTGAGCTAACATCTGTTGCCAATGTTTCTCCTTTTTTCTCCCCAAAGCCCCACTAGACAGTTGTATGTCATAGTTGTTCATCATTCTAGTTGCTCTGTGTGGGATGCCACCTCAGGATGGCTTGATGAGTGGTGCATAGGTCCACGCCGAGGATCCAAACAGGTGAACCCTGGGCTGCTGAAACAGAGCACGCAAACTTAACCACTACACCACCAGGCCAGCCCCACAAGTCTTAATAAATTCAAGAAGATTGAAATTCTATCAAGTATCTTTTCTCACCGCAATGGTTTAACACTAGAAGTCAGTAACAGGAGGAAAATTCACAAATATGTGAAAATTAAACAATACATTCCTGAACAACCAATGGATCAAAGAAGAAATCAAAAAACATATTGATGGAAACACAACATACCAAAACTCAAGGGACACAGCAAAAGCAGTTCTAAGCAAAAAGCTTATACTTATAAATTCTTACATTAAGAAAAAAGAAAGATCTCAAATAAACAACCTAACATAACACATCAAAGAACCAGAAAACAAGAAGAACAAACTAAGCCCAAAGTCAGCAGAAGGGAGGAATAACAAAGATTAGACCAGAAATAAATGAAATAAATAAGAAAACATAGAAAAGATCAATGAAACTAAGAGCTGGTGTTTTGAAAAGATAAAAAAACTTGACAAACCTTTAGCTAGACTAACCAAGAAAAAAGAGAGAAGACTTAAATAAATTAAATTATAAATGAAAGAGAAGACATTAAAACTGATACCCAAGCATTACAAAGGATCATAAGAGACTACTATGAACAATTATGAGCCAACAAATTGGACAATCTAGAAGAATGGATAAATTCTTAGAAACTCATAACCTACCAAGACCGAATCATGAAGAAATAGAAAATCTGAACAGACCAATAACAAGAAGGGGATTGAATCAGTAATTAAAAACCTCTCAACAAAGAAAAGCCAGTAGCAGACGGCTTCACTGGTGAATTCTACCAAACATTTAAAAAGAAATAACACCAATTCTTCCCAACATACCATTGTTTCGGAATTTAGCATCGTACCTTTGAGAATCTGACCGCATGGGCATGCTGGGCAGCCTCTAGCTGAGACTTGGTGAGCTGCAGCTGCTCCTTCAACATGTCAATCTCATTCTGGAGCTTATCAGTCTGCGCCGTCTTCTTATACTCTGTTGCAACAGAAATATCTTGTTAAAATACTATCTCTTATGAAATCTACCTGAAAACTATGGGGTACAGTCCTATTGATAAAACAAAGGAAATAGCTCTTACTTGGGATATTATTACTTTTTTCATGCCACATGGGCCAATATTTGCTCTTTAGTGTTTACTTGCAGCCCTTTGTATCATTGGGTGCTGAATTATTTTTAGCAGATTCTTTCAGCCACTGTGTTGGATTATCCTACAGGGACTGTGTGGGAACCCATTCAGGGAGTGATAATGGTGACAAGGAATAATTTTGGCTGCTTTGACCCAATGGCACTCTGGGCTCTTCTTCAATGCCTGTCTCAATAAGAGAAGGGAAGCAAGAGCTTCCATTGTAGGTACCACCATATTGAAATCTCTATGGTCACCATCCTTCCAGCTCCCACCAAACTCTCCTGAGAACCCTATCAGTGCTAAGATAAGCAGAGGTTGGTATTCAAAATGCAAACTCGGGCCATAACCTGTCCACGGGGCAGAAACAAAGTACTGAAAAGTTGTAAAAGGAAGCAACAAGTGAAGGGAAGAATACTTATGTACATGTACTTACATGCAGATGTACACATGACTGAATGGATATACATGTGTCTGTGAGTGTAGACATGAAAGGTATGGAAACCAAAGTAGAAAGTCAGAATCTCAAAGATGACCTGAAGAAATAATACTCATTTCAGAGTCTGAAATACTCTCTGAAACGAGTATGAGATAGAATAAGATACTGAAACAGAAGAGAAAGAAGGTCAGTTTCACACTGAAGAATGGTAGATTAATTAAAATATTTACTCTTTCCAATTTCTCCAATATATTGCTAAATTGTATCAGTGGTCCATGGCTTATAAATGGAATTTTATGCTGTTCATATTATTTATACAAAGCTTAGCTATTTCCTAAATAAATCTATTTACCTGAATTAGGCAGGAATGAAAACAGACTGGCCCAAAAGGGAGGGGAAAGCAAGCACTGAGTAACAGGCTGGAAGTACACGTGTTTAGATACTGAAAACATTTACACTCTGCAGCAATCTGCAGAATGCTTTGATCTGCTCACAGAGAAATAGGCCTTGCATTCTTTGCTTGTGAGAACATTTAAACAGTAGGAAATCTGGTTCCTCGGTAAGCCACAGAACCCCTCCCCTCACTTGCTTCTTCAATTTCCCTCTCTATATATTGGTTAATTCACATCAGCACCCAAACACATCTCAGCATCTCCCACATCAAACAAAAAAATTTTCCCTTGGTCCCACATTTCCCTCCAGGTAATGCCTCATGTCTCTGCTTTCCTTCCCAGTAAATGTTACCGAAAAAAATGTCTGTAACTGACATGACCACTTCCTTGCCTGATTCTCAGCTCAGCTCATTCCAGTGGGGCTTTCATCCCCACCAATACAATGAAGCTGCCATGTCAAGGTCACCAACAGCCATAGTGACAAAATGGTCAATTCCCAGTCTTCGTCTTACTTTATGCCTCAGGAACATTTGATACAACTGATCATGTCCTCCTTCTTGAAACACTTACTTCCCTTGGTTTCTATGACAACACACTCCCCATGTTTCCCTCTTGTCTCCATAACTGCTGTTTCTCACTCTTCTCTGCTGCTCCTCCCGAGCTCCTAGTGTTGGGAAAGCCTCAGGCCTGGCTCTCAGCTGTCTTCTCTTCTCTGTCTAGGTGATCTCATGCAGCCCAGATCTGCTAACGACTCCCAGGTTTATATCTCCAGCCTGGGCCTCCACCTTGACCTCCAGACCTCCAGACTTGCATGGTGATTGTATGTGTGACTTACCCATAGCCAACACAATCTCTCCATTCTCCTTCCTCCCTGAACCTGCTTCCCGCACGTGGGTCCCCATCTTGGTAAACATCACTGCTATCCACCCAAATGTGTGGGACAAGCACTTAGGACCGTCTTTGCTTCATCTCTTCCTCTCACGCTGAGTCGTATCTCTATGGGCTCTGTGCCTGGAATATATCTTCTCCATCTTCACGTCTCGCATCTTCCCTGGTACCATCCTGATCTGGCTGCCATCTTCTCTCATCTGGGCTACTCTTGTAGCCTCCTCACTCTTCCACCTGTTTCCACCATTGCTCCTACAGTCTATTTTCCACCCACAGCGAAAGAGATCATTTTAAGGTACAAATAAGATCATATACTTCCCTACTTAAAACCATCCAGTGGCTTCCCATTATGCTTATAAAAACACCCACATTACTGCCAGGGCATTCAAGGCCCCATGGGAGCTGGCCCCTTCCTTTCTTTTCTTTCTTTTTTTTTTTTTTGTGAGGAAGACCAGCCCTGAGCTAACATCCGTCGCCAGTCCTCCTCTTTTTTGCTGAGGAAGACTGGCCCTGGGCTAACATCTGTGCCGGTCTTCCTCTACTTTGTATGGGACGCTGCCACAGCATGGCTGACAAGCAGTGCGTCGGCGGGCGCCCGGGATCCGAACCTGCGAACCCCGGGCTGCCAAGCGCGGACTAAACCACTGCGCCACCGGGTGGCCCCTGGCCCCTTCCTTTCTAACATCACCACATGCCACTGCCTTGCTCTCTCTACTGTACCAAACTTCTATCTGCCCCCCTCACACCCCTCACAGCCAGAGTTCTCCTTGCCTGGGATATTCACCTCCCAGATTTTCCCCAGGCTGGGACCTCTTCATCATTACGGTCTCTGATCAAATATCCTCCTTAGTGAGGCCTTCACTGACCACCTGGAGTCACTCTTCATCTCATTCTCCTGCGGAATTTTCTTCACTGCATTTGTCACCATTAGAAAAGAATCTCTTATTCATTTGTTTAAGCATGTCTCCTCCACCCCTCCCATTAGAATGTAAGACTAGAGAGAGCAGGACTTGGTCTGTTTCACTTATGGCCGCATCCCCAGCCCCTAATGTGGTGCATGGCACAGAGTGAGGGCTCAATATTTACTTAATGAGTGAATAAGGACTGCGACGCTTTCTTTTAAAAGGACTAAGAGATGCACTGGACCATGTCTCACTGAAAAAAGAAAAAGGTACCAGAAAGAAAACAGCTCTTTGAAGTTGAGCTCGTTACTTACCCAGGTGAGAATCTTCAGGGTGGCGACGCTGGATATGACTTTGTAGAAAAGCTTGGTTCATAAAGGCCTTGTCACAAAAATGGCACTGAAAAGGAGAGAGCAACAAATCCAAGTGTCTGTAACAACTGTCCTTCGAGCTAATTTCAATTAAAATTTGGGGACCTGAAGCAGTACCTCTTGGGGGTACTGGCCAATGTTACTGAAAGCATGACTAAATACAAAACCAGGGTATGCTTCCCAAACTGAGCACAACGCAGTAAAAAGCGTCTCTTGACAGTTAAAGTAGCCCTTCATGGTAGTTTCTGGAACCCCTGATGCTGCTCCAGTTAAACTGGTGGTTCCCAACCTGTCACCACCAACTTGTTCAGGACACTCCAGTCATGCTAGCCTTCTTTCTGTCCCTCAAGTAGGCCAACTTCAGAGCCCTGCTAGAATCTTCCCCAGATCTTCCAATGGCTGGCTCCTTCTTGACATTGATGTCGTTTATGGAGCATCTTCCATACTCGGGATGAGCAGCAAGTCCTCAACAAGATCTTCCTGGATGATCTTCCCACCAGTCACTGTCCCATCACATTGTCTTATTTCCATCATTGTATATCTCACAGTTAATATTTTCACATTTAATTACTTGTTTATCGTCTCCAGCCCAATCCCTCTAGGTTCCAGAACATCAACTTCCTGAGAGCATGGACTCCATCTTATTCACAGCTTCATTTCCAGAGCCCAGTATTACTAAATGCTTGAACAAATGCTTGGAAATATCTGGCCTACTAAAATGAATTTACTGAGGGAAAAAAATCAATTCCACCAATATCTCTTTTTTTCCACTTTAACACTGATTCAGACTTTAAGCAAAAATTCAACTTGTTTCATCTATATCCTCACCCCTGGATTATTCTAAAGTAAATCCTGGATTTATATATTTCATTGGTCCATATTTCAGAATCTATCTCTAAAAGATAAAGACACAATTATAATATAATTATTCCACCTTTAAAAATGTGAAAATTAAGGAATTAACCTTAATGTCAACAAATACCCGACCATTTATTTTTTTTCCCCAGTATTTTCCACATTGTCTTAGAAAAAATTTTTACAGTTTGTTTGTTTTCAATCAGGATCCAAATAAGGCCCATTATCTTAATTCTCTTCTTAGTTCTTAGGTTGCCCCTCCATCTCTCTTTTTTCCTTGCAATTATTTTGCTAAAGAAACCCAACAATTGTCCTGCAGAGCTTCTCTCAGTTTGGATTTTGCTGTTTCATCTCCATTGTGCCATTTACACGTTCTCCTTTTCCCTATATTGCCTTCTTCTTAATCAGTATAATTGCATCTGGACTCCAGGTTCTGGTTTCCTGGAAAACTATCTTTATGGTATATTTCTTGGCATTGCATTTCAGAGACTCTTTAAAGCATCTTTTCAGCCTTCTCTGCTCATGATGACAGCTCTAGTTCCCTCACAGGACTTTAGGGACTGCCCACACTCAGATGTAAGTGTAGGCTCTAGCACTATGCACAGCACTGGAGAAAGGAAAGGACGAAGACACCTGGAACACGTAACTTCCAATTTCTGAAGATGTAAAATATATATTTTAACTATTTGACTAATACAGAAGAGTCATGATCTCAGGGTAAGAAGGGGTTTCTACTCCAAAAAGAAAAGACTGACAATTTGACTATATCAAAAGGAAAAACTTCTGTATGACAAAAGATACCAAAACAAATCTAAGAGACTTCCAGTCTCCAAATCTGCCTGTAAGGAGCTTAGAAATTGCCACTTAATCCTAACAACAAGTGAAAAAGCTGAACAGACTGAAAAATCAACAACTCTTCTTGGATCTATAAGAGAGATGAGGACACAGAGCAAACCTCTGCCCCCAAGCTTGAGAGACAGGTGAATACAGGGAGTCATGGCTTACTGGAATAGAGACGCATCAGCAAAAACCTCTGTGGGAACCAGTGCCAGGGTAGGAAAACCTGAATCATAATTGACAAATTGCTGGAGGCTCAGAGTGGATGACAAGTCTGAGAGTTAAAAACTCCAGGGGAGAGGAGAACTTTCTCAACTTGGAAAAGACTATCTACAAAAACCTACAGCTAACATCATTCTTAACGGTGAGAAACTTGAAGTTTTCCCACTATGATCAGGTATAAGGTAGGTTGTCCCTTCTCACCACTGCTTTTTGACACTGTACTGGATGTCCTTGCTAATGCAATAAGGCAGGAAAAGGAAATATAAGGTATACAGACATGGAAGAAGGACACAGAACTGTCTTTGTTTGCAGACAACAGGATTGTCTATGTAGAAAATCCACAAAAATTGACAAAAAAAAACTCCTGGAACTAATAACCAGGTATAGCAAAGTTGCAGGATACAAGGTTAACATACAAAAGTCAACTTCTTTCCCATATACCAGCAATGAACAAGTAGAATTTGAAATTAAAAACACAATACCATTTACATTAGCACTCCCCAAAATGAAATACTTAGGTATAAATCTAACAAAATATGTACAAGATCTATAAGAGGAAAGCTACAAAATTCCAATGAACAAAATCAAAGAAAACCTAAATAAATGGATATTTATGTTAATGAATAGGAAGATTCAATATTACCAAGATGTCAGGTCTTCCCAATTTGATCTAGAGATTCAATGCAATCCCAATCAAAATCCCATAAAGTTGTTCTGTAAATATTGACAAACTGATTCAAACGTGTACATGGAAAGACAGAAGACCCAGAATAGCCAACACAATATTGAAGGAGAAGGACAAAGTTGGAAGACTGACGCTACCCAACTTTAAGACTTTCTACAAGATACAGTAATCAAGACAGTGTGGTATTGGCTAAAGAATAGACAAATAGATAAATGGAACAGAATAGAAAGCCCAGAAACAAACCCATATAATTATAGTCAACTAATTTTTGACAAAAAAGCAAAAAAATACAATGGAACAAAGACAGTCTCTTCAACAATGGTGCTGGAATAACTGGACATCCATGTGCAAAAAGAAAATCAATAGAGACATACCTATATCCTTCACAAAATCTAACTCAAATGGATCACAGACCTAAATGTAAAATGCAAAACTGTAAACTCCTAGAAAATAACATAGGAGAAAAACCTAGGTGACCTTGGGTATGGTGATGTCTTTTTAGATACAACACCAAAGACATGATCCATAAAAGAAATAATTGATAAGCAGGATTTCATTAAAATTAAGTACCTCTGCTCTTCAAGAGAATGAAAACACAAGCCACAATCTGGGAGAAAACATTTACAAATCACACAACTGATAAAGGGTTGTTTTCCAAAACATACAAAGAACTCTTGGGCTGGCCCCATGGCCTAGTGGTTAAGTTCGGTGCACTTGGCTTTGGTAGCCCGGGTTCAGTTCCCAAGTGCAGACCTATACCACTTGTCAGCACCCACGCTGTGCCAGCGACCCACATACAAAAAAATAGAGGAAGACTGACACAGATGTTAGCTCAGGGCAAATCTCCCTCAAACAAGAAGAGAAAGATTGGCAACAGATGTTAGCTCAGGGCCAATCTTCCTCAGGAGAAAAAAAAGAACACTTAAAACTTAACAAAAAGAAAACAAACAATGCAACTAAAAAATGGACTGAAGACCTTAACAGACATCTCACCAAAGAAGCTATACAGATGGCAAATAAGCATATGAAAAGATGCTCCACATAGTATGTCATCAGGGAAACGCAAATTACAACAATGAGATATGACTATGCACCTATCAGAATGGCCAAAATACAGAGCACTGATGACACCAAATGTTGATGAGGATATAGAGCAAAAGGAACTCTCATTCATGGCTGGTGGGAATGGAGAATGATACAGCCACTTTGTCATTTCTTATAAAACTAAACATACTCTTACCATATGATCCAGCCATCACACTCCTTGGCATTTACCCAAAGGAGTTAAAAACTTACGTCTATAAAAAAAACCTGCACACAGATATTTATAGCAGTTTTATTCATAACTGCCAAAGCTTGGAAGCAACCAAGATGTTCTTCAGTAGGTGAATGGATAAATAAACTGTGGTCCATCCACACAATGGAATATTATTCACCACTAAAAAGAAATGAGCTATCAAACCATGAAAAGACATGGAAGAATCTTAAATGCATATTACTAAGTGAAAGAAACTAATCTGAAAAGGCTACATCCTGTATGATTCCAACTATATGACTTTATGGAAAAGGCAAAACTAAGGAGAGATGGTAAAAAGAACAGTGGTTGCCAGGGGTTGGGGGAGGAAGCAATAAATAGGTGGAGCACAGAGGGTTTTTACGGCAGTGAAAATAGTCTGTATGATACCATAACAGTGGATACATGTCATTAAACATTTGTCCAAACCCACAGAATATACAACACCAAGAGTGAACCCTAATGTAAACTACGCACTTTAGGTAATTCTGATGTGTCGATGTAGGTTTATCCATTCTAATAAGTGCACTGCTCTGGGGGGGGGTGTTGATAACGGGGGAAGCTATGCATGTGTGGGGCCAGGGAGGTATACAAGAACTTTCTGTATCTTTCCCTTAATTTTGCTGTGAACTTAAAATTGCTCTAAAAAAATACCTTAAGCTCACACAAAAACCTGCACATGAAAGTTCATATCAGCATTATCTATAATGACCAAATACTAGAACCAGGCAAGATATCCTTCAAAGGTGAAAGGTTAACAAACTCCGATACATGCACACCATGGAATACTAGCCAGTTAAAAAAAAAATGAATGGGGGGCCAGCCTGGTGGCATAGTAGTTCCTGTGCTCCACTTTGGAGGCCCAGGGTTCGCAGGTTCGGATCCCGGGCGTGGACCTACACACTGCCTATCAAGCCATGCTGTGGCAGGCGTCCCACATATGGAGTAGAGGAAGATGGGCACAGATGTTAGCCCAGGGCCAATTTTCCTCAGCAAAAAGAGGAAGATTGGCAACAGATGTTAGCTCAGGGCTAATCTTCTTCACCAAAAAAAAAAAAAAGAAGAAGAAGAATGGATTATTGATACATGAACAACTTAGTCTGTCAGGCCCCAAAGCCAACACCATCTGATCTAGCATCACTGGGATTAAAAGGTACTTTATTAAAAGTTAGAAACCTAACAAAAGTCAGATCATTCTTTACAGCGAGCAGTACCCGTAGGTTCAGGAATCCTATTTATTGTGCAAAGACTCTGCCTTAAAAATAAGAAGGTTTCCTTTCAGGATAAGATGGCAGGAAGGAATTCTACATAACCTGGAATCAAATTTCCCCATTAATAAAATAATTATAAGACTTTTTAAAAATGCTTTGAAAAATGTATCCTCTAAAACCCTTTGCATTTTCTTAAAAAGATAGTTTTATATATATATGTATGATAAATATGTGTGTATATGAATTGGACATATAGATGAATGACATCAACTTCTATTTTGAAGGAGTATCTCTTAAAGCAATTTTTGAAAAGAAAAAAAGTGACATAATGAATTGAGAAAAGTTAGGTACTATTAACTATTCATAGAAAGGAAACTGATGTTCTTTTCACGACAAACTCAGGAATAGAGTATGTTGAATTATGTTCACTATACTTGGTTTAAGAATGTAGACTACAGGTAGATTATATGCTGTGTAAAACATGCAAATGTCTTAATACAACTTCCATTCAAAATCATTAAAAAAATGAAAAACATTTAGTATAATGGAATTAACACAAGAACTCTGTAAGGATTCCTTTACCAAAATGAAGTAGGATGGAGGTTCTGTATTCTTCCAGGTGTTTTTTTGAGACCTCTCAAAGATCATAGCAGAGAATAGTGGATAAAGACACCAACATTTCCACTGTGCCTACTCAGAGCTAAGCCCTGTTGCATCATTATCATATTTAATTTCCACGGCAACCATTTTATCCACGAAGAAATCAAAACTCAGAAAAGTTAATTCACAGCATTATCGGTTGCATATTTTAACCTATGTCTCTCTGACTGCAAAATGCCCGCTTTTTCTACTCCCCAACAGTCATCTCCAATTCGAAAAGGCTGAATAATTGGAACCAGGGACAGAAATTCACTGACATTCCAAAATCTGCCTGTGTTGCTGGAGCACGGAGAGGAATTTGAGTCTTCCAGCTACGAAAATGGAGGGTCTTCTTAGAGTGAGTCTACGTCCTGTTATGATCCACTGGCATTTTTTAATTTTTAAAAATAACTTGATAACCAGATCGTTGGTACACACTGGCCTTTACACATGGCCATTAGACTTCCCCAGCTGTTGGAGGTCTCTATCTAAACACAAATTCATGACCGCATGCAAAAGTCAAATACTTATTTAAACAAAATCAACTGTCTTCCCATAAATTTTACTATAGGCCAAATATCCCCAGTTTACGAACCTGGAGTTACAATGATTATAAATAACCCTGTGGAACCCAAGCTACCTTACATGCCAACTATTCTGAGCAGCTGTCTTTGACTACTTCTCCCAGAATCACTGATTCCTGCAGCATGAGCGCTGTGACCTCTGGCCTCCTTTTCTATACCCCCACTACTCAGTGAGCTCCTAAAAAGATCTGAGTAGGCACAAAGAGGTCACAGGTAGTCACAGCTCAATACCGCGAAGCCACTGCAGAAATCAACATCCACATGTCAGATGCTGTTTACTGAGCCTTCCTCGTGCTGTACACGCATTATCTCATGGGATTCTCAGAACAACCCTAAAAGGTAGCTACTACTAATGTTCTCATTTTCCAAATGAGGAAACTGAGGTTTAGAAGTTAAATGACTTGTACAGTGGAACAGCTGGGATTCAAACCTAGACAGTCCAACTCTGGAATTGTTACCCTAAAGCGCTCGAACTGCTCAGACTCCATACAGAGACAATGGCAAGTCATTTAAGAGAGGGCAGAGTGTACCTGCACTACACAAGTAGGATGAGGTGGTTGGTCACTCCTTCCTCTTCTCCAACACACCTGAGCAAACCATACAGCTAATGCTGTCATTCAGAGCCTACTGAGTGGCCAAGAGTTGGCAGCTATCACTCATTTGATAAAACTGAGCCATTACCTTTTTATCCTTATACATCGTTCACATTTTTAAATCTTTATTTTCTAACAGCTATTTCTATAATAACCAAAAGAATGAAAAAATGTTTATAAATACAAAATTTCTATATGTTACAGGTTTGAACATTTCACTGATTACTACCAAAGCTAGATAAACTTTTTTTAATGTTTAAATAGAACCCATTCTATTCACTTATGGTAAATATATTTATAAAGAGCCATCTCAGCACGACTTATAAATATTTAGTTTTTAAATGGCATTTATGAAACAATAGGCAATTAGCAACATCAAATATCATTTGAAGACGGTATCTCAGGCTTATGGGCTCACAGCTAAACCCTAAGCCTTTCCAACAATATTCTTTCCCAACCGTTCACCTATCTTAAATACACTTCTCTCAGGGCTCCTGTGGGGTCAGCCCTAGGAACTATTAACCATCATATTCTGCAGCCTACACCCAGTTCTCCACATTTGCTCATGCCACTATTACCTAAATCCACGGAGGCCTTTTAAGCCGTATTTACCCAAAATGACTAGAATGTAAGGGTGTGAAATCAACCTTGTCAGTCTGTTGCTTACTTCAATATTTTTATCAAACATTGTTGATACCTTTTGTGCTTCCTCCGTCTAATTGATCAAAAAAACACATTGATTTCTGTTGTATTAAAAAATCACGATATTTATCTTGGGGTCAAAGTCCAACTCATATTAGTTGGAGATTAAGACCAGAAAAACAAAATTTTTTAAATACTGTTGTTATATTAGTGAGTGTTCTTGTTCTTAGGAAATATACACATTGAAATATTTAGGAGTCTGCAACTCATGGTCAAGTGGCTCAGAAATGATAATATGTATATAGAGACGAAAAATAAAGCAAATGTGGCAAATGATAATAATGGGTGAATCTGGGTGAAGGGTATATGGAAGTTCTTTGCACTATTTTTGCAACTTTTCTGTAAGTTTGAAAATATTTTGAAATTAAAAAAACCCCACAAATTTAATCATTCCAGAGAGTTTGGGGGCCGACCTCATTAGTAATTTGTACATCAATTAGGAGGAAACAGCTTCTTAACCAACATTTAGATGACTTCGATAAAGCACTGCAGACAACATTACTTGTTTAATTATTAATCCTATGGTTCTCTACAGAAGGTAATGAACCATGTCACCTGTTGGTTAAAATTACTGTTTTGCTTAAATATGCCGTTTCTCTTGATTTATAGTACAAATCTTAAAAGAAAAAAAAGCAGTGATTGAGAAAAAAGAACTCTCAATACCCCGGCCAGTGGGAATTGAGGATTTTATCGCATTATGAATCGTAATCACAAAGCAGTTTCTCACCTGGTAATAGCTGGCTTTGGCCTCGATCATCAGCTGCTGGGTGGAGATCATCTTTTTCCTGCGTTTACACTCTTCCTTGAGTAACTTGATCTCCCCCGCCTGCTTGGTGAGGAGCTTCTTGCTCTGCTCGCAGTCGGCCAGGCTCAGGCGCAGCCGCTCCTCCAGGTGGTGCAGCTGCGAGGTAAGGAACTCCTGCGAGTGCAGCAGGTACTCGATGGTGAGCTGCGCCAGGCGGATGAGCTTCAGCAGCACCGGGTCCACCCCCGACTGGCAGTGCGGGCACTTCTCGTCCTCCAGCTTGCAGAAGGTGATGTTCATGATGTTCTCCTGCAGCGTGAGCACGTCCACGGCCCCTGCCACCTTGTCCACGTCGATGGCGCTCAGCCGCCGCCAGTCCACGCTCTCCAGCCGCGGCCGGAACTGGAAGAACGGCAGTGGGCCCGAAGCCGCGCTGGGGGGCGCACAGGCCATGGCGGCCGCGCCTCCCGCGGCGGCTGCGGGGGAGTCGGGACCCTCGAAGCCGTTGGCGAGCGGGTAGTAGACGTGCTTCTGGAAGGGCTGCGGGAAGGAGACAGCGCAGGGTGGTGGGGGAACTGGGAGTCCCGTGGAGCCCCCAGCCCGGCATCCCGCTTCTTACCATGCTTGGAAACAAATCCGCCGCCTCTGCTGGCATCGGAGGGAGCCGTCCCGTCTACCAGTCCCGGGCCACCTCCGGGGCCGCCGCCGCCCCACCCCTCGGGAGCGGGAGAAGGCCAGGTCCCCGGCGGCGGAGGCGGCGGCGGCCTAGGGTCTGGGCGTCCAGGCCGTTGCTATGGTAGCGCCCTGGGCCGGGACCTGGAGGCAAAGGGCGCGCCGGCCCCCGCGCGGTCAGCGTGCGCCTAGGGCCCTGCGGGAGGAGAGAAGACCTTGTCTATGAGCTCGGGCGGACGCACCCGTCCACCCGGAGAGGGCACGTCCTGAGCGCCAGCTCCCTCCGGGCACCACTCTCCCTGACCTTTGGGCTGGATAGTCCATGTCTCTAAAGCGTGAGGAGCCACATCCCCAGGGCCCTTCCGTCCTAGCTGCCAGCCTCTGGTTATTCACTCCAGTCATCGCCTTAGGTTTTGGGATCAGAAATATCAATTCATCCTCATCTTTTACGCACAACTTAGAAAACGTTAAGCCACAAAACTATGTAAAATTAAATGGGATGGAGAAGGACTGGCTGCAAAAGGGGATGAAGACACTTTGGGGATATAATACAAATGTTCTACATTTTGATTCTGCTGTTGATTACCCAGGCATACACATTTGTCAAAATCCATCTAATTGTACACTGAAAATTAAGGGTGCATTTTGTATATTATACCTCAATAAAGTTGTTTAAAAAATTAAATTTGTAGTATAATTAATTATATTTGCTGGCAGGCTTTCTAAATTGCTTACATCCAAGATACTTTTTAAAATGGAGTCTTTCTTCCTCTATGGGTTGGCTGCCTAAGTATAACATTCTGATAGAAGTACAAACCAAAGAACCCCCCCCAAATATGTAATATTTTACTTGTGTTTCCAAAAGGATACATTTTCAAAATGTGAAAGTAAAAACAATTATGTGGAGGGTAACTTTAACTGTCAGCTTCACCCTCAGGTTTTACAGGGTCCTAGTATTTACCTTACAAACTTGTGTCTCGACTGCATTCTGTTTTCTGGAGAGGCTAAAATACTTCTAGCAGCAACTTGTAGACCTCAGGCCTCTCATTCTTGGGGTCTTCTGGGGGCTGCCTGTGGTTACCACAGAAATCAATGAGCTGAGGAAAAGCCAGACATTCCTCAGTCCACCGGGGAGTCCCTGCTTGGACCAACCATCAGGAAAATTTTCATCTTTCCTAACAGCCAAAGAACAGAAGAAAGGAAAATACAATTCACAAGAACTGGAAGCAAAGTTGTAAAATCAAATATTTCTGGCACTTTCCAGGTATTGTGAACTAGACATAAGCCCTTATGAAAGCACCTAGGAAATAAAGCACACACTTCATGACTTCACAGAAACCATACATCCAAATAACTTCTAATGAGCCTTTGGAAAAAAAGAACTGTTAACGATTCATGCGGTCCAGCATAAAAGTCTTCAAGACCTTCAAAGTTCGTTTGATTCTTCCACTTACTTGCTGCCTGATTTAGAACAAGATATGTCAGCCCTAGGCCTCAGTTTCCCTATCTATTTAGAAGGTGTCAGGATACTGACCTGGCAGGTCTGTGGACTGGGGGCTCCATCCACTGGGCTGCAGGATCAGCGGGAACAAGGGCCGTCGTTTCTCTTGCTCACCGTTATGACCCCAGCACCTAGCATACGACAGGCATGGAGAGGCGTTAAGAATTTGCCCAGCCGACACGTGGATAAAGAATGATCGAATGAATTAGGTGCTTAGTTAAGTAAATGTCAGCTCCCAGCCTTTATTCCTCCTATTTTCCGGGCCTCTGGCCTGTTAGGCGGATTCATCCATGACCTGGGCCCAGGCCCTTGGATCTGAACGTGGGAGGCTGCCCGCGCGCCCCCACTGCAATCTGGGAAGGAGGTGTGCGTGGCCCGAGGCGCCCATCTCCGTTAGCTGCCACCACTCCGGCCCCGAGCGCCGCGCTGTTGGCCACCTTCGCCCCTTGGTTGAATCTTGGTCGCAAGATGGCCGGAACAGGAAAGAAGGGGGCCCGCTTTTCCGTTCTCTCCGTCTCCCACCCCCTCGGCAGGGCCGCCAACTGGGCGCGGCGCCTCCCTCCCAGGGCGCACGGCGGGGCCGGCCAGCCGAACCCACACAGACAAAGGCCGGGGAACGCGGACTCCAGTGGACCCTTGGCACCGCCCCTTAGAAGGCAAATGGGGAGTGGGGGCTGCGGCAGCCACGCTAGCGGGGTCTACAGCTCCTCGGCTCGCAGCCGCGGGAAGCGGGAGGAGGGCCCGGCTTCGCGAGCACCGAACTGCTCCGTCCGCCGCGGGCTTCCATGGGCGCCTGGTGCATCCCAGGCCTCGGCTCACCCCAGCTGCGCGCTCCTGGGCGGGTGCCGGGCGCTGCAGACGGACGGGGGCGACGCTGGGGACCCAGACCCCAGGGGCGCTGCTGGCGCAGGCAAGGTCCGCGGAGGCCAAGGAGCAGCCGAGCGGGGAGCGGCGGGTCGGCTTCTTCTTCCAGGGCGCAAGATGAAGCTTGTCTGGTCTGGGCAAGTTGTGGCAAGGCGGGCCTCCCGGCGCCGCTCCGGGCCCTCCCAGACTCCAGGCCGCTGGCGTCTCGGAATCCCCCACCCCCCTCCCGCCCCCCTCCCCTCCGCGATCTCCCTCCGGCCTCTTCTCTCCGCGTCCTAGCTCCTCTGGCAGCTGGGCGGGACTGTGCGCGTCTAGACCACAGCGCTAAAATGCGCTCCGCCAATCCGGCTGTTGGTGCAGACACGTGGTGCCCGGGCGCGCTCTGTTGCTGGCGCGGGATGCTCACCCCAGGAAGGCTTTTCAAAGAGAAACCAGATTCCCTCCAACCCTGCGGTTCGCCTGGCCCTCAGCTAGTTAATTTCCCATTGAGGCTTTATGTGAATTTGCTCCCAAGAAGAGATGCGTTTTAATCTCAGAAGTCTGCCGATGCAAGTAACCTCGAAGAGGCTATCTAATGCAGCCCTGCATTTGAGTGACGTGGAAAACGGGATTAAGGACTATGCACCAAGCACACAAGAATTTAAACCCATGTAGGTTTTCTCGTCTCTTTAGGTTATGCCCACTTTAGGACGAAAGTCATGGATCTTTGTTGGTAGAAAGTTTGGCGGGGGAGGGAGAGGGGATGTCTTGGGTAAAGGGTAGTGTAACTAATTTTTTAAGCTAAAATTGGAACATGTGGTCTGACAATGGGGCACAATTCAGTATTTTTAAGTAATGAGCAATCCAGAAAGTATGCACATATCATTTTAACAACCAGACTGAGAAATTTGAGTGCTTTTGCAGAATTTTAGTGTCTACTGTAGCAAAAATTGTTCTTCAGTTAGAAAAGAGTACAGAATTTTGGCTGGATGACAACATGTTACTGTAAAATGCCTTTCCTTGTGTTTCTCCCTGACTGGTTCAACTTTGTACCATACTTCATGTAACATAGTAATAGCTCAGTAAGTATTTATGTTGAATTCCTTACTTTAGGTTTTACTTGAAATCATAAGGCCTAGGACAGCCTTAGTGTAATTTTTAAATTTGTCTAATTTTAAAATGCATACATTTGAAAGAGAATCCAAGATCCCATAAAAATCCTCTAATGTAGTGTGGGTAGAGATTTCTAGGTAGAAATTTCAGGCTGTATAAGGTAGATAAAGCCATTGCTTTGCAAAATCTATACTCTGTAGCCCTTTGTGGGTATGTGTGTGTGTGTTGGATGAATACTTAATTAACGTTATTTAGTAATACACCATTTGAGTTACTGGTATTCGCCATTCCCCACTGTCAGGATATTAACCGACATATGCAGAATTGGAAGAAATAAGATGAGGCAGTTGACTTTGGCATGGCATAGCAGCAATCATACATTCTTGATCCTTTCAAACCTCTTATACCAATTATCACAGCCAAGTGGGAAGTGGCTGTGATAATTAGATAATTAAAAAATTTTTAATTATTTAGGTATCTGTCTCCTCCATCAGACTGTGAGAACCTCAAGTGTTCTAGCGCATTAAGCATGTAGTAAGTGCTCAAATAAATATTTGTTTTTCAAAGACAGAAATGATCCTAAAAATGGAAATAGAAATATTGGTGAATATTGATCATTTTGTATAGTAAGTAAATAAAAATGTTGCAGCTGAATTTATTTCAAATTTTTGTTTCTATTTCTCTTGTTTGAAAATAGCAAGTGTGAGAAAATGAAAATTACATTGAAGCAGGCAGTTGGGGGGGTGGTTAGCATGGTACCTATTTATTATTAAACATTACCATGTTTTATAGGAGTAAAACCAAGATTAGATATCCAAAGTGAGACTATGAAGCAAAATAATTAAAAGGTATTGAATCAGACAATACATCATTTCTGCCCTTCTTTTTTGATCACCCAGCTAATGTCTTTTAGTTATAATATCATATATATAGTATATAGAAGAGTCTATGAAATGTATATGTACAGTTTAAAGAATAACAGAATGAGTACTTATATACTCACCACCGAGGTTAAGAAATAAAACATTCCTGGCATTTTGGAAACCCCTCTCTGTGCACCTCCCTAATCATACCCCTCTCCATCTTCCTATTTAACAATTGTCCTAACTTTTGGGTTAAATGATTCCCTTTTCCTTATAGCTTACACATTGTGTGTATAGTTACACATAAACATTACATTATTTACTTTTTAAAAATTGAGTAGCAAGCACAAACTGTGCAAAGATGAGTCCAATGAATATCTGGGTCCGTATCACCTTTACATACAGGCAAGAGGGCTTGCGCCCCACTTGGCCCTTTAGAAAAGTCCAAGGGGCTAATGGACCAGGTCCTCCCATAGCCTGTGCTCTCCCGTTCTAGACCATGTTCCAGCTACATGGAAACCCAGAATTTCCTGCACAAACAGCCCATGCCAACTTCCAGAGGCTGTACAGGCTGCTTCCCCAAGTCCATCTTCTCAAAGGTGGACTGTGCTGCTTATGGTTAGGCACATGGGGTGGCCATGAGCAGCAGTACTATTTAGAAGTACTAAATTGTGCAGCCATAAGAGTTGGAGGGTATACACCCTTGCACACAAGGCCTCTCATTGTTCAGGATGGTCCCA
The DNA here is from genome assembly GCA_031878705.1 of Tapirus indicus. Lineage (NCBI taxonomy): Eukaryota > Metazoa > Chordata > Mammalia > Perissodactyla > Tapiridae > Tapirus > Tapirus indicus. The sequence continues at coordinate 14,950,193 of CM062930.1, read as the reverse complement.
GAGTGAGAAGAGAAGAGTTGCTGCCTGGGAGCTTGGCTGAGAGTCCAATAATTCTAAATTCAAACCTGGCTTTGCAGCCTCAGCTTCCTTTGAGTAACTTAAAATGTGATGCTGCTCGTGGGCACTTGTAAATGTATATTGCAAACCCTAGGGCAACCATTAAAAAAATTAAGAGAGAAGTATCATTAATATGCTAAGAGAGGAGATAAATGGAATGATATAAAATGCTCAGTTAAAACCAGAGAAGGCAAGAAAAGGGGGAGAAAAGAAAGAAACAAAGAACAAGCTCAATGAATAGAAACAGTTACAAACATGGAGGATATTAACCCAATTATATCACTAATCATTTTAAATGTAAATGGTCTAAGTCAATTAAAAGACAAAGATTGTCTGAGTGGGTTAGAAAAAAAACAAGACCCAATAATATATTATCTCAAGAAACTCACTTTAACTATAAAGAATCAGATAGGTTAAAAGTAAAGGGATGGAAAAAGATATGCTGTGCTAACACTAATAAATAGAAATCTGGAGCAGCTATGTTAGTTTCAGATAAAGCTGACTTCAGAACAAGGAAAATGACCAGGGATTAAGGGGAGTACTGCATAATGATGAAGGGGTCAGTGTTCCAAGAAGACAACAATTCTTAACGTGTATGTACATAAGAAAAGAGTGTCCAAATATATGAGACAAAAAAGAGATAGAACTGCGAAGAGAAATAGGCAAATCCACTGTTATAGTTGGAGACTTCAACATCCCTCCTTTAACAATTGATAGATTAGTAAGGACATAGTTGACTTGAATAACACTATCAAGCAACCTGATCTAATTGGCATTTATACAACACTCCATCCAACAGCAGAATATACAGTCTTCTCAAACTTGCATGGAACAATCATGAAGATAGACTACATTCTGGGCCATCAAACACACTTTAACAAAGGTAAAAGAATAGAAATCATACAAAATGTGTTCTCAGATCATAATGGAATTAAACTAGAAATCAATAATAGAAAGATAGTGGGAAAATCCCAAAACATTTGGAGAGTAAACAACACACTTCTATATAATACATGGATCAAAGAAGAAATCTCAAGAGAAATTTAAAAATATTTTAAATGAAAACACAACTTACCAAGGATGCAGTGAAAGTAAGGCTTAAAGGGAAATTTGCTCATTAGAAGATTCACCCACACCCAAGGAGGGGATTAGGTTTGCCTTTTGAAGGAAGAAAGCATCAAAGATTTTGAGGCCCTATTTTGAAACCACCATGGCAACCAATACCACAGCCTCCCTTTCTTTGATTGTGCCCTGCTGGCTGTCTAAACTTGCAATTCAATTGAACCATTAATGTGTTGCCTTGAACTGACTCAGGTCTGGAAGATAGGTTGAAAAAAACCCAAAAAACACACCAAACCTAACTCTCAAGAAAGGTGGCTCAGTACTAGCATTTGCTGTGGAGTGGAAGCAGTCATACAAAATCAGATAAGAACTTGTGGTTTGATGAAATGCCACACTTTAGAGCCTGTTGATTAATTCATCACAATTAGATATCCATGAAGGTCAGACTGTTTTTATTGCAACCTGATTGCCATGGCCATGTCCCGCCTGGTAGGATAACCAAGCTGAGTTTATCCCTGCGGGTTAACAGCTTCTACATGGACGCAGGCAAATCTTGAGCTCCTCCCATCCCCCCTTGAGATGTGGGGTCCATTTCAGTGGCAGCTGGAACCAAGCATTCTAGGTCTAGAGAGGGCTTTTTGTAAAGAGCAGTCACTTACCTTAGAAGGTAGATACAGAATTCATTCACTACCCCTTCACGCCTCCTTCCTTTAATGTATCTTCCTGCTCTGCAGAGGCTAGAAAGCTAAAAACCTTGCTTTCCAGACTTCTTTCCAGCTCGTATTCTGGAAGCAAATTGGTTTCTGCCAATTAGATATACTGTTGAATGATATGAAAGACAGAAGTAAGACAGAAGCTATTGTCCACTGAGGAAACATCACTGCAATTTAAACAACAGGTATTTATTTGGGCAATTAGAATTGCAATTCAGGAGACACAGATTTAGGCAGAAACCCAAAATATGCTCTGGAGAAGACAAAGAAGGCAAGGGCTTATAAAGACGAGAAGAGATACATCACACAGGTTGTTTTGCAAGACGCATGATTGGTACTGGCAACAACTGTTATTCCTTGGCTATGCGTGATTGATTGCTAAGGCCCTCTCTAAGGCAAAAGTTCTTATCTATGGGAGTAAGCATTTTTCTAGAAGAGTAAGCATTTTCTTTTTCTTAAAGGAAGGTCAAGATAACAACAGTTAGGCACAGTTCAAAAAGTCACATTCCATCTGGGCAGAGAAGTGGTGTACGCGCATAAGTCTCACTTCCTTAATGGCCTCCCAGCTCCACTTTAGAAGCCCTGACATATGCTACTCCATTTTGTTATCACTGTCCACATTTCCCCTTTTAATCAAGATCTTTCTGCAGAAAGCATCATAGATCAACTGTTTGATATACGTGTATAGGTATTGATATTTTCTTCGTTTCCAGGAAGGCTCATTCCTGGGAAGTTATGTCCCATGTAAGGGGGAAGGTGAGATGCTCAACCATCAGCAAGAGTAACGCAGTCAGAGGCTTTGGCCACATCTGAGCAATGAGGAGGCAGTCAGGAAATGAGTCTTGGACATAATCTTCGTCTGGAAAAAGAATCAAGTCCTTTGTTTGCTTGGAGTTGCAAGGTTGGTTGGTCATCTCAAGTTATTGATCAGTCATCACTCTAGCAGTCACACAACATCACGAAATGCAAATCATTAGCAATTTAAAGGTGGAAAAGATTGAACAAATCAGAACAATAATCATTAATAAGGCTTGGAACCCTGATCTCAAAATAGCACCTAGCCCAGAGGGTAACCAACCAAACAGGTCAAAGTGGTCTAGGAGGCCAGCAGTATGGCCTATGTTGTCGAGAAGATTGATATTACCTTTTATGATCTTTAGCTCTTGTTTTATGTGACCAGCCTCATTTACATAAAAGCAACACTCTTCTCCCAGAAGTGCACAAGTGCCCCCTTGTTGAGCAGTTATGATGTCAAAAGTCCTTTGATTTTGAAGGACAACTAACTTCTGCCAGATTGTCTATTTGACTCTGCTGATATTCAATAGCTTGTTGGGTGGCATTGAAGGCTGAAGCCATCATGAGGGAGAGGTTATGAATGGCCTTTTGAAGGTCATTTACCCCATAAGTGGGAAATAATGCTCTAGCAAAGGCATATCCCATTCCCGTTTTATCTACAATTGGATTGTATGTAGGAAGCCCCTGAAAGTCATAGTTTCTTTTGGCTCTCTTGAGTCAATGTGAAAATGAACTGAGATTTGGGATAGGAACAGTGGAAGGAAGGTTTTCTAATGGCAGCATCTAGCATGAGTGCTGCGATTCTGCATCATTCCTTCCAGGAAATGGTGAAACTGGAAAAAGTATTTGAGCCACATAGAAAAAAGTATCCAGTGTTTTTGAGAGATATGGCATAAGTAGGTCTGTGCACCTAGACTCTTTTGTTAGGTTTAAAAGAGGGAATCTCATGGTCAGAAGTGTAATCATTCTCGCAGAGGATATGGTAGTCAGAACTAATAGTGTTGTGGGAATGGTTATAGGAACAATGATGGTTTCTCTAAATTTGGACCAAAAGATGAGATTGATTTTGGCTGGTTGAATTTTGTTGAGGGTCAATTGGATCATTAAGGCTTTTATAGATTTTAATTTCCACCATTCTCCCGATTTTTTACTACACCCTAATGTGTAAGGGGAGTATATTAGCTCCCCAATTGCAAGTTCCATTATTTTGGGAGTCTTCCCACCATAGAGACACATCAAGGGATGTAACATAATAATGGTTTTCTGAACCGCAGTGAGGTGTGAACTCATGGTCAACGGAATCATAGAGAAGGGTGAAATTACAAATATTGAGTGGCAAATAACCCAGTTTTCCCAATGCCATTTATATTTTCAATACACAAGGAAAGATTATGGGAGAGTACTCAAATTCAGGTGAAAGAGACACCATGGTGAACTTGAGGTGCCCAGTGAAATGAGATAACATCTGGGGCCTATTTTCCAGATGGCAGCCAATAGGTGGTTTCAAAAATGCTATAGGAAAATCCTGTCTTTTCTGGTTAGACTCCTCCAACCTTCTAAGGATAGAGGCCACGCTACCAGTTCAGGAATATTGTGAATGTGGTTTGCCAGCAATTGGTAAGGTTGACACTCTTAGTGAGTTTCTGTAGAGTTGGGACAAAAGGGTGAGTTAAGGTGGTACAAAGTGGCCTGTAGCTTATCATAATAAGCACCAGTAAGGCAGTTCTCATCCAGATCCCATATATTTTGTTGCTAATTAATTGTGATTTAATTAAATGATTTTAGATTATTATGAAAGGATTATTAGACCTAAAACCTTTATGATTAAGTTTTAGCCTATTTTATATGAAATTTAGAGGAGGTGAAAAAAAGGATTAAAGTATTGGTGTAGTGCAGCTGAATTTCAGAGAAACCCACAGGAGACCACCTGGAATCTACTTTGAACAGGCTCTTGGTACCATGCAGGCCCATTGAGCTCCTACGGCTTCATGGCACTCTTCAGGTGCCCCTGATGAGTTTCTCCTGAAATCTGGACCTCCTTATTTCAGTTGTAGGTCCTGACTTACTCGAGCTATTTCAAGTCTTAAGACTAGGTGTCTTAATGGGATACCAGTACGTTTCCTAGGTAAGAGAAACCTAGGGGAAACTTTGGAGTGGACAGGGCAGACTGATCTTGTTAACTTGGCTTTAAACTGGAAAGAATTGTGTCTGTAAAGTCTGAACAAATTGTTTAATAGCAAAATGAGAGATTGAAAACATATTCAGATCCAAAGAGAAGGGACACCAGCTCCTCCCAACTGTATGGCATTCTCAAGTGACTAAGAACCTAGTGGGAGTATCTGAGGTTGAGCCTTCTGACATGCAGCTGTCCCATAGGGAATTCCATCGTGATTTGTCACTTTACGTAATTGATAGCTCATCTGGGGATGTGCACATGAGGGTTGGTCGTCCACATGCTCCAAGCCCCCATGGTAGACTGCTGGCAGGAGAAACCAAGACATGTAAGAGAGAGAACATGAAAGAGTTCACAACCTTTCTTAGGTAATGACACTTAAAGCAGCACACTTCTGACTTACTACACTGTCCTTAGAAATTGTTCAGATTTTAAAGTAAAAGGAAACTAAAAGAAAAACAGGAAATCACACTTCTAAAAGCTGACCGGTTCTTGAACAGGTGGCCTTCTCCTGGAACTTTGGTTAGCTTCATGTACAATATGTGTGGAGCAGACACTTGCAAGTGCTTGACAAGACAGGGATAACTGTAAATGGTTGGATCTTTGAATCAAGATAACCTGGGATAATTTAAAATTACAATGGCCACTTTGGGGGTTCCTTTGAGCCTCCAAAACTTGTACATTGGCCATTAGAAGGAACATTCCAATTAGACAAGATCATTTAAGAAGTACACTTATTAAGTCATGGCTTTACAGACACCCCCATAGACTACCTTTGAAGGTGGACCCAATATAAGCCCCTCACAGGGTTAATGAGACTCTGAAAGATTTTTTGGGAAACTGTTACCTTAAACAGTCAAGGGGAAACTAAAATTTAAAAATAATGGAGTTTAATTCTGCCAGGAATGGTTACTGTTTGTCCTGGCTGAAACCTGACAACATATTTGAAAGAATTTAATAACTTATGATCAGAAATTTGGCCCAATTGAGGGTCTGATATTTGTATAATTTTTTTATAATTGAGCTGATATTCAAAGCCTGATGGAAATTTTCTTAGATCTTCTTCCCTAAATCAAGATGAAACTAAGTACCCAGAGGGAAAGAAGCAAATTAAGGATAATATAATTGCGTGCGTGTGTCACTCTGATAAGTAACCTCCCAAGTTTATCTCAAAAACTTGTGACCTCTCCAGGAGCTATTATCTAGACCATCCCAGATTCCTAAGACTGAAAAAAAAAAAGCGGGGGGAGGAGAAGCTTTTGGAGATGCAAACTGCTATGAAAGCACCCTTGCCCAAAAATCTAAGGAAAGTTTTAAAGACAGAGGCTATAAAATCTTTGTTGCAACTGTCTGTGTGTTTATGTGTGTCTATATATATTATATATGTGAATTTTTCTACTGCCAGATGGTATAATTTTTTTTTTTTTTTTTTGTGGGGAAGACCAGCCCTGAGCTAACATCTGTTGCCAATCCTCCCCTTTTTGCTGAGGAAGACTGGCCGTGGGCTAACATCCGTGCCCATCTTCCTCCACTTTATATGGGACGCCACCACAGCATGGCTGACAAGCGGTGCGTCGGCGGGCGACCGGGATCCGAACTCGCGAACCCCGGGCTGCCAAGCGCGGACTAAACCGCTGCGCCACCAGGCGGCCCCCAGATGGTATAATTTTTAAAAGAGCTCTATTTAATTGGCTTAAAGTAAGTGCTTCTATAAATGTAATAGAAACTAACCCAAATGTCTTTAAGTTAATGTGATAAAATAATCTTTGGTAAACAAAAGCTTATTTAAGTTTGGTTTGAAATAAGCATGTCATCAAAGTTATCAGCACTGGATATGATGCAGACATGCAACCTTCATTCTACCTGAGGTTATTAATCAAATAAGCTGATGTTATCTCTGTTACAAAATTTGTTAGCAAAAATAATAACTTAGGGGCCATCCCCCGTGGCCTAGTGGTTAAGTTTGGTGTGCTCCACTTCAGTGGCCCGGGTTTGGTTCCTGGGTGCAGACCTACACCACTAGTCTGTCAGTGGCCATGCTGTGGTGGCAGCTCATATACAAAACAAGGAAGATTGGCAGCAGATGTTAGGTCTGGGCCAAGCTTCCTCAGCAAAAAATAAACAAAAGTTCCCCATCTTGGCCAATGAAGTTTTAAATCATCCTGGGTAACATGGGTCCAACAAAGTAAAAATTTACAAGAAGAGGGACCATATTCTTTAAATGTAAATATAGCTGGGGTTCCCGAGAGAGGTGATCATTTATGATTGTTCCCCATAATTTAGAGAAGGCTGTTAATGGGTGACCAAGGCAGAAGGGTATGTGTTTTGGGTTGGGTATGTGCTGCTTGTGAGGACCGCTTCCCAGAGTGTCACCAATGGGCTGTTGGTCTTTCTCTTATGTGTCTGGGAAAATCATGGACACCAGGCAGTGTCAGGTTGCTCAAGACACTAGGATGACCAGTCCTTTATGTGCACCTCCCAGATGAACTCATGGAGTTCATTCTGACCCAGGAACATCATACTTTCTTCGGTTGGGAGGCCCTATGAGACTGCTGCACTTCACGGACAGAGTCCTGACACTTCCCCTGGGTTTCTAGTCACCTAGAAACACCTGGAAAGGGCCTGGAAGGAGCAACGTCTCATCTTCGCAGTCAGAGGATCCTCATTTAGATTACAGGAGAGGCTAAGGGGTCTGTTGGTTATCAAGAACGACCGAATTTTGAATTGTAAGAGAATGTGGCCACTTTAATAAAGCAAAAAACTACTAGAGCTACCAGAAAGTCCTTAAACTCGAATCCCCCACCTAATTAAGAAGAGGACAGAATCTTCCCCTCCAAAAGAGTGGGGGCAGAAAAGAAATCCTTGAACCCAAATCCTCTGCCTAGTTAAGGCGAGGATGGAAGTCCTCCCCTCCAAAGGAGTGAGAACAGAACCGCTTAGTCTGCCCGAATAAAATCTGGTCTGAATCTCAACAATAAGAAAACAAGAGGTTCAGATTCGGGAGAACTTACTGCTGGAATTCCAAGGTTGGCTGGTGAAACTCTAGAGAACAAGGATCTCTTGGAGGTAACTTCTGCATGTCCATGGTGGTACAGGGGTTGGGGGCAGGGTCGGTTGCTCTGGATCCTGCCGACTATGCCAAGAAATGTGGACTGAGGAAAAATCACTGCAATTTAAACAACAGGTATTTATTTGGGCCATTAGAACTGCAATTCAGGAGACACAGATTTAGGCAAAAACCCAAAATGTGCTCCGGAGAAGACAAAAAGGCAAGGGCTTGTAAAGACAAAAAGATGAATCTTACGGGTTGTTTTGCAAGATGCATGATTGGTGCTGGCAACAACTGTTATTCCTTGGCTATGCGTGATTGGTTGCTAAGGCCCTTTCTAAGGCAAAAAGTTCTTATCTATGGGAGTAAGCATTTTTCTAGAGGAGTAAGCATTTTCTTTTTCTTAAGGGAAGGTCAAGATAACAACAGTTAGGCACAGTTCAAAAAGTCACATTCCATATGGGCAGAGAAGTGGTATATGTGCATAAGCCCTACTTCCTTAATGGCCTTCCAGCTCCATTTTAGAAGCCCTGACATGTTACTCCATTTTGTTATCACTGTCCAAACTGTTTTCCTGCTGCCATTTTTACTGGCAAGCAAGGTCATGTGGATCAGAGTGTCAGTGGGTAAATGCTGCAGCTGAACTTCATGTCTAGTCACAACTTCCAACATGTCATGTGGCCATTGAGATAGCAGTGGCTGCACTGGCTTTTTAATGAGAGGATCAAACTTCTGAACTTCACAGTTCCAGTGCTGCCCCACCTCATCCCACACTGCTTAGCTGTTTCAATGATTTTGTAAGCTTCTAATTGGATGCAATTACCTTACTGCTTAAACTACCTAGAGTGGCTTCAATTTCCTACACTAAAACCATACGGATACTCCTTATCAATCAATCAATCTATATTTTTTTTGGTGAGGAAGACCAGCCCTGAGCTAACAACTGTCGCCAATCCTCCTCTTGTTGCTGAGGAAGATTGGCCCTGGGCTAACATCCTTGCCCATCTTCCTCTATTTTATATGTGGGACGTCTTCCACAGCATGGCTTGATAAGCAGTGCGTAGGTCTGCGCCCAGGATCTGAATCTGCGAACTGTGGGCCGCCAAAGAGGAGCGTGTGAATTTAAGCACTATGCCACCAGGCTGGCCCCTCGATCTATATTTTTGATTACTAAAATAAAAGTTTGTATCAAAGATATGGTGAGGAGGTGCTTAGACTAGATGAGCATAATCTATCCAATCCTTTATTCCTTTTTCCTGAAGTCTTTGAATTCCTTCCTTTATACTTGTTAAGGGATTTCTGACTTTTGGAAGGTAATTTGTTGTGGGACAAAGTTCAGTGCACATTTACATTGAATAGGCTTTCTCCCAATTTGTTCTTACTGAACACACAATCTCTGGGAAGTGTCCATATCTGTACATTTGGTCTGATCCAAAATAGAGACCATGCTTCTTGACCTAGCAACTTCAAAATCTATTCCCACAAACATTCTCCCAATTTGGGAGGGGATATAAATTAGCAAATGTCTACAACTTCTTGTAGATTTCCAACTCTTCTGTACCAATATTTGGGATTGCCTCACCCGCCCCCAAACACCCCACTCAAGCCCATGTTAAATTTGTATTCTGGTTGCAACAGTGTGGCTTGGCTCCTGAGAGGGAAATTGTTAGTTCTCACATGCAAAGGTGGCAAAGCTTCCTCAGCTAAAGAGAGCAGAGTGAAGAGTTATCTCAGGAGTTATCAGTTACTTCAGATTCTCTATGGCAATTGCTCTCAAACTTTTACCAGAGTCCCCCTGGAAGATTTGTTAAACACCAATAGCTGTGCCCACCCCTAGAGTTTCTGATTTAAGTCTGGACTGGGGCCAGAAAATTTGCATTTCTAACAAGTTCTCAAGTGATGCTACTGGTCTGGGGACCCCATTTTGAGAACCACTGCATTCAGTCTTACAAATCCTCTTAAATGTTGCCATTTCCACTGTCAGGATCCACTGTCTTCTGATCAGTTCTCCAACCTTCATATGAAAGACTTAGAATGACTGTGAACTCAACTCACAAGATCAGTTTCTAGGTTTGGTTTTGTATGTCCTCAGTCTTACAGCTTTAGACAGAAATTGATTTTTTCATCAAAGTGACAGAAAGAACTGGAATATTGCCAAGGTGAAATTTTGAGATTTGATCTTATTCTCTTAAGTAATACATTAGGTGAAAAATGACCATTATGGGTAGTTGTCCAGCATTCTTCATCCCTTTAAATTGGTCAGTGGCAATAACTACTTAACTCCCAGGGCCCCATCCTTAATGGACCAGTTGTTCCAGTGAATGTTAGTGGGAAACGCAGATTCTTTTGCCTTGTATTAGACAAATAACTAATTCCAAACACCCCCTGTTTCCCCACGGGTTCCCATTCTCAGGCACCAATTTCCATATTAGTTATGATTCTTTGCTTGTCAAAACAGAAACTGATTCTGTTAACTTAAAGGGTTGAGATTACTGACAGGATATTGGAAAGCTCACAATATCAGAGAAAAACTTGAACAGTCAGTCCTCGTGAAAGACAGTAACCAGGCGAGCTCCAGAGTTCTCTGTAACTCAAGGACAATCTCACTGCCACAAAGATAATCCAGCCCCATCTACCTTCAACCCTTTGAAATTCTGCTCAAGATTCAAATTCCTGTGAGAAAGAATGTGATGGACCTAGGTCGGGCTGTGTTTCTGATGGGCTCCTATTGTGGTAGTGGTAGCAGAAGGGGCTGTGGTGGAGATACCCATCAATGGTACAGTACCCAACAAAACTGCATGGAGCAGGGAGTGGCAATTCCCAAAAGGAAGATATTCTGAGCAGAAGAGTAACAGATGTCTAATATGAACAGCATCAACTCTCCCCCTTCATCACCTACTCTATGATCTGGCCTTTAGGAAAGGTGTCCTGATGCTTTCTTCAAAATGTTCTCTCTCCCTGACCTGAATATTCAAGATTTGAAGATGCAGGCAAGGCAGAACAAAGGATAGCAGCTTTATATCTCTTGGAATAATCTGGATTTCCCTCTGTCAGGGAGATACTTTCCCCCTCACCAATAGCTTCTCCATCCAGATTCTGGGATCCTAGTTTCCTTCATCCAGATTCTAGGATCCTAAACAGCTCCACAAGACAGGACAGTTATTGTTTCTTAGAAAAGGATAGAAAAACAAACACTTTCATTGGAATTTCCCCATCTTTTTAGGTATATATGCCGTTGCTCAGGTTTCCTTCGCTCTTGGTCTCCTGCCTTCTAATTTCATCTTTACTTGGAATGATAAGAGGAGGCAGGTTCAAGACGTGGTTCTTATCCTTGGCCCTGATCTCTTTGAAAGACTCTCTCTCAAGCATATACATCAAGTCTTGATTTCAGATGGGCAAGATGGGTCTCAGGAACCAATATACAGTCTAGTAATGCTAGAGTGGCTGGCAAACAGAAATTGTATTAGCTGGCTTTCACCAGATTATGCTGAAGTAACAAACAATCCCCAGAATATATTCATGACAGAAAGGTTTATGTTTTGCATCAGTTGTGTGTTTGATGTGGCTTTGCTCCATGTGGTCTCCTCACAAGACCCAGACAAAAGCAGCAGCCTCTATCTGGGACATGCTTTTCTTTCAGCAGAAGAGCCAAATCATACATTGGTTCTTGAAATCTCTGTTGGGAAGTAGATCACTTCTACTCACATTCAACAGCCAAAGCAAATCACGTGATAAAACCCAACGTGAACAGGGCAGGGAAGTACACTCCCCTTAAAGCAAGTTACTGAAACTCACAGAGCTACAGATGTGAATGTAAAACTTTCCTTAGGGGGAGCAAATAATGGGAATAATAGTACAATTGACTATAGAACTATAAGGTAGTTCAGGGATGGGAAGAACTACTTGGGATCTACAAAGAAGATGAAGATTTGACATCTTGCATGGTGCCAACTTGAAACCACTTCAGGCTAAAACTTGGAGCAGCTTGATGTGGCAACTCACCCGGATGGCACTAAAGCAAAGAGAGGGGACCACAGCTGTTGATGGATAACTTCCATCATCCAAATCAATCTATGGCTAGATTTATGTAAGAATAAGGAGACTGTTCAAAATATTTCAGAATGTCTGGGTTTAGTATTTTCTTTCTTTTAGGGGCAAGTGTTTTGCTTTTCCCCTTAGCTTTCCAGGAAAGGGCCTTTATAACAAATTCAACATTTCTTTATTTGACCTAATTGGGTGAAGAATTTGTCCATATCTGAGCCAAGATGTATAGGCATATCAGGCTGACCTTTGAGATCAATCACAGAGATGACAGTAATAGATCCAATAGAACATCAGAGGAAGAGCTGATGAAAACAAAATGAAACACCCTGAGGAATGCCAAGGATAGCTTGAGGCAAGACATAATCACCTGAACTGCTGGTAGGACATGAAACAATGAGTTCACTAGGAAAGCATTCAGTACTTCTTGAACTGAAAGGATCTAGTAATTAAATGTATCCCAGTGTGTTAAAATATCCTTTTAAGTTCATTAAGAAAATGAAAATGTTCCTTTTCTATGGAAGATCAAGTACAAAAAAAAATTATAATATGCGATTTGCAAACTCAAACTGAGAGACATTCTACAAAATAAAACTGGCCAGTAATCATCAAAAGTGTCAAGGTCACAAAAGACAAGGAAAGATGAGGTATTGTTCCAAATTAAGGGAATTTAAGAGACATGACAACTGAATACAGCTCATGATCTGGGATTTCATTTTCTACCAAGGACATTATTGGGGCAAATGGCACAATTTTAATAAAATCTAATACAATTGAGTATTCAGTATTGTCCTCAATATTATATTCCCAATTTTGATATCTGTATTGTGGTTATGTAAGAGAATATTTTTGTTTTTAGGAAATACGCACTGAAGTATTTAGGGATACAGGGCATCATGCCTGCAACTTTCAAAGAGATCAGAAAGAGAGAGAGAAAATGATAAAGGAAATATAGTAAATTGGGGACTCTGGATGAAGTGTCTATGACGATATTTTACACCAGCTTTGTAGCTTTTAAAAATAGGATATAAATTTATTTGTCCCATTTAAAGGAAGACCAGAGGAGGCAGTATGGGTCTACATGGTGGCTCCATTAAGTTACCAGGCACCCCAGCTTTTTCTAGTTCTCTGTGACAACCTTGGATGTGTCCTACCTCCTTGTGGTAGCAGATGGCTCCCACAATCACATCCTCAACCCAGGCAACTGCATGGAGGAAGAAGAGAATATCCTTGTAACATTTATGTGTAAAATTATGTCAAAATAAAAAGAAAAACCAAGTGATACGTGTAAACGCATTTCTTTTTAAATGAAATTTCAATAATTATATCAGCTATCTAACATAATTGGGGCCCTCACAGTGATGAATCCAACCGGATCTGATGGAGGACTAGAAATTTTGGATTGTGACAAAGAGGGTGGAAAAGGATCCAATCATAGGAGAAACCCCATGAGACTGTTTTTCTTGGAGACAAATATAGTGATACATGAATCCAGAAAAAAATTTCAAGAATGACTCATAGGAAAAATATTCTGGTGTTCTTACATATCCCAAACTGCTGATTTGTAGCCTTTATTCTGTTTTGCTCAATTGTCTTATAGTATTGAATGTTTAGAAATGACTGACCATTCTAATTTACTTCCTCTTATAAATGACTTGAACTTTTTGTGTGGCTATCCATATTATTATTTCTTTTTCTTTAGAATTCAGAAAAAAATAATTTTAGCTGGCTGTGTCTCATGACTGACAGTTCTGAGACATTTTTTCCTGGTACATAGAGTGTTCTTTTAATGTACAGCTTCAAGTCCTCCTTTATTCTTATATTATATATTGATACATTTGTTCTCTTCTCTTATTTCCATTTCTCCTTTGGGAACTCTGAAATGTGTGTATAATTGGACGTTGTTTGCCTGTCTTTCACATCAATTCTTTTTCTGCCAATCCTTATTTTAAATAAACATTTTTATTGGAGTATAATATGCACATAGAAAGCCACACAAATACTAAATGTATAGCTCATTGAATTATCACAAAGGTAACAGAGCCATGCAGCCACCACTCACATTTTAATTATTTTTTAACATTTTATTTAATTTCATTTTGCTTACTTTTCTCATTCCTATGCCCCCTGTCTCCTACTAGGTTTTCAGCATGATTTTCCTTTCCAACTTGACCTTCATTGCTGTAATAGCTTGTTTTTTTCTTCCACATCTTTCCTGAGTTCTGACGGCTTTCGATTTACCTCATTTTTATTTCTCCATTTCTTTCCTAGGCTCTTTGGCTCTGCTTTGTTCTTTCGATATACTGCATATATATACAGGAAAGTGTTAGATACTAAGTATGCACATAAAATATCACATAAAATATATTTAACACATAAATATATAGTGATCTGTGATCCATTACTCAGATCAAAATACAGAACATTTCCAATATGAAGGCTGCCTTATTCCCTTCACAGATAATACCCCTACCCAGAGGTAACTTCTATTCTGACTTCTATCACTATAGATTAGTGTTGCTTCTTGAATTTCTTCATGCAAATGGAATTATACAGTACATAGTCTTTTTTATCATCATTTTTAATTGTGGTAAAACATATACATAAAAGTTTACCATTTTAACCATTTTTAAGTATACAGTTCAGTATTAAGTATATTCACATCATTGTTAAAGTACATAGTCTTTTGTGTTTGCATTTTAAAAATCATGGGAATCAATTTTTCACAGCTTTTTTTAAATCCATTCTCCTGTTGATGGAGAACGAGGCATTTTCAGTTTGTGTCTATTACAAGTAAAGCTGAGATGAGCATTATTGTACAAGGCTTTTTTTGGACGTATGTTTTCATTTCTCTAAGATCAATACCTAGGAATTGCTAGGTCATTGAGTAGATATAGGTTTAACTTTCTAACATGTTACCAGTTTTTTAAAGTAGTTGTACCATTTCCCACCAGCAATATGTGAGAATTCCAGTTGCTTCAAATGCTTGCAACACTTGGCATTGTCAACCGTTTTTCATTGTAAGCCATTCTGGTGGATGGGTAGTGGTATCTCATTACGGCTTTAATTTGCACTTCCCTGATTACAAATCGTGTTGAGCACTTTTTCATGTGCTTATTGGCCATTTGATTCTATCTTTTTTGATAACTTATTCTTGAATTAGGTGAATTTTTCCTAAAATTGCTTTTTCAGGAAATTTGTGTAGAGGAGGAGATTGGGCTGTGTTCCATGCTAGCCATAATTTTCCTTATGATCCAAGTTTTTGTATGAATTAGTCTAGCTTTTATTTCTCTTGTTCAAAGGGAGACAGGTAGCCATGATGCTGTTCATCATGTAAAGTTTCTCTTCTCTTAGCCTGCAATGGGGATATATTGCTTCCTGTAAATGATAATTAATAAATAAGCCTGTATCTTTTGCTTCTTGGAATCAAAGTTTGTCCTAAGTAGTTTCTATCACCAACAAGTGCATCTCATTCTTCTTGTCGCAAGCAAGGTTTTGGGGTTTTGTGCTGCAGGATACGCCTCTAACCTTGGAGAAGTATCTTTTTTTGAGATGTGCCTTAGCAGGCATCCTCCTATTCCTCTACTGTTTGGCATCCCTCCCACTTACTGTGGGAATTGGAGTCTCAACAGTCTCCTACAGTTTGTTGAGGTTGTAATTTGATTTTCAACCAAATTATTTATATTCGGTTTTTATTTGTTGTTGTTGTGTGGCTTTGGGTGATTTCCAAGAGGGAAAGAAGGAGATACTGATTTGACATTATCATCCTCAAAACAGAAGTTTTGATAAACACCAATTACCAAGTTAAAGCAGTTTGCTTCCATTTTTTGCTGAGATCGTTTTTCTTTTAAACAGAATGAGTGCTGTATTTTATCTAAGGATTTATTGAATCTGTAAAAATGATTTTTCATCCACCTGTTAATTTGAAGTATTTCATTAAAAGATGTTTTGATGTTGATCTATCCTTGTATCCTTTGATAATGTTTTCTTGGTTATCTTTTTTTTAACTGCTGAACATGATTTGGAAATATTCCATTTAAGATTGCTTTATTTAGCCTCACAATTTGGTTGGTGATTTTCTTTTCTTTCTAGTTTTAGCATCAAGCCCCTTAAAATGGGTTGGAGAGATTTTCCTCTTCTTTTAAAATACTCTAAAATACTTTTGTATAAGACAGGGATTATAAATCTGTGGGGGATAGTTGACTTTTTTGGGGTGAGATGCATAATTACAAATTTATTTTCTTTAATAACTATTGGCTTATTCAGGTATTCTATTTTTCTTTTTCATCTCCATTTTCAAATTTATTGGCAAAAGACATTCAATGTCTTATGTGTTATCTTATAAATTAAAACAACTATCATATGTGTAGTTGTGTGCCCCCTTTTAAATTCTAATATATATATGCCTTTTCTCTGTTTTTTTAAGCTTGTTCTATTTTTGTCTGTTTTATAACTTTTATCAACAACTAGCTTTTTGATTTAAATTCTTCATATTTTCTTCCCACGCCAATACAGTAATTTCTGCTCATATTTTTATTATTTCTTTCCTTCTGTTTCTTTATTCTTGCTCTGTAGTTGTTTCTAGCATCCTGAGCTTAATGCGCAATTCACTCGTTTTCCTTTTTTTTTTTTTTTGGTTTTTAACTGAAAGCATTTAAGGCTCTGAATTTCCCTCTAAATACTTGCTTTAGCAGCATTTCACAAATTATGATAATGTAGCATTTCATTATCATCTAGTTTTGCATAACCTGGAATTTTTGTGATGATTTTGTCTTTACCATGACTAATTTAGAGTAACATTTTTTGTTTCCAAACATGACTTGGAAAAATCTGTTTATTGTTGATTTTCAATTTAATTGCATTATGGTTAGAGAACATAAAATGTATGATAATCATTCCTGGGAAATTGTAAAACTTCCTCTGTCAGCTAGTATTTGGGAGATTTTTGTAAACATTCCATGAGTACTTGAAAAAAATTTCTATTTGCTAGGCAGATCATCATCATCTCTCTTTCCTTACATACAGAGCTGTTAATGTGTTAGATAAAGCTTATTAAATTTTTGCTCAAATTTTCTAAGCGTTTCCAATTCTTACTAAGATTTTTGTGTGTGCCTGGTCTAAGAGTTCCTGATAGTGATGTGTTTTAAAATGTCTTCTAGCGGTCAGTCCAGTGGTGTAGTGGTTAAGTTTGCATGTTCCGCTTCAGAGGCCTGGGGTTCGCTGGTTCAGATCCTGGGCACGGATGTACACACGGCTCATCAAGCCATGCTGAGGCGGTGTCCCATATAGAAGAACTACAAGAACCTACAACTAGGATATACAACTATGTACTGGCACTTTGGGGAGGAAAAAGAGGAAGGTTGGCAACAGATGTTAGCTCAGGGGCAATCTTCCTCAAAAAAAAAAAAAAAAGAATGTCATTCGTTTTAAAAAAAAAGTCTTCTAATTATTAATTCTGTTACTTTGTGTTGTAGAGCTTATTCCATCTGCTAAGTTTGTGTGTGCGCAATATATTAGGTTTTTTTTTTTTTTTAATTTCAGGGGCTAGTTTTTCTAATTTCCAAGAATATTTATTAATTACTGAGGTGGATTAAATAGTGCTTCTCATCCCAAAATTCATGTTCACACAGTCTTGGAATATGACTATTTGGAATTAAGGTCTTTGCAGATGTAAGTAGTTAAGAAAAGGAGAGGACACATAGAAGAATGCCAGGCAAAGATGGAGGCAGAGAGTAGAATGATGCAGCCACAAGCTAAGGAGTGCCAAAGATTGCTGGGAGCCACCAGAAATGAGAAAAAAGCAAGGAAATCTTTTTTTTTTGATTAGGAAGATTGGCCCTGAGCTAACATCTGTGCCATTCTTCCTCTACTTTGTATGTGGGACACCACCACAGCACAGCTTGATGAGCAGTGTGTAGGTCCACACCTGGGATCTGAACATGTGAACCCCAAGCCATTGAAGCGGAGCGCAGGAACTCAACCACACTGCTACCAGGCTGGCCCCAAGGAAGGATTCTTTTCTAGAGCCTTCAGAGAGAGTATGGTCCCATCAACACCTTGATTTTAGACTTCTAGTTTCCAGAACTATGACAATAAATTTCTGTTGTTTCAAACCACCCAGTTTGTGGTAACTTATTATGGCAGCCCTAGGAAATTAATACAATTATTTTTTACATCCACCTGTTCCCATTTATGTCAGTTTTTTTTTTTTTTTTTTTGTGAGGAAGACCAGCCCTGAGCTAACATCCATTGTTAATCCTCCTCTTTTTGCTGAGGAAGACTGGCCCTGGGCTAACATCCGTGCCCATCTTCCTCCACTTTATATGGGATGCTGCCACAGCATGGCTGAGAAGCAGTGCGTCCGACGGCGCCTGGGATCCGAATCCGTGAACCCCAGGCTGCCAAAGTGCGAACTAAACCATTGTGCCACCAGGCCGGCCCTTATGCCAGTTTTATTCCATACTTTCTTGTATTTATGAATGTGATTTTTAAAAATTTATGTCTACAAGCATTAGTCTATAAAATCAATTTCCTCTTAAGTGAGTGCAGGTTCAATGGTTGATTTGTTGCCTTTCTTGATATGTTTTGAAATTTTATTTTACAGTTCCATTTTGAGTGGAAAGGTAAGTTTTTGTTTATCTGCTTTCCTGTTTTTCCAATTTTCTTTCTCTCTATGCTCACTCTCTCATGTCTTATTATGGCAATTCCAGACTGATACTGCAGAGCCAGTCAGGAGCAGCTTAATTCCCCATTCCTAGGTTTCTTCAATTCCATGTAAACAAGCAGCTATAACATAGCTACCTCTGGTGGTGGTGTCAAGCAGCAAGGAGAACAAGGAGGCTGTCTCTGGATTACTCTTGGTCCCTTCCTAGATCTAAAACATAGGCTAGCATTCCCCTGGCTTCTGCTTACACATGATTTTGTGCTGGTTTTTTTCCTGTTTCTAGTCCATGGAAATATACATGTATATCCTAACCTGCAAACCCCAGGCCCCCGAAGCCAAGCATGCAAATTTAGCTACCAGGCTGGCCCTGGAAATATTTACCTTGGTTTAGACTCCAGCTAGGTCCTTTTGTTTGCTTGTTTGTTCTCATTTAGTTTCCATATTATTGCTACGAATTTGTAATAGAGGCTCAACAAGTGAACCTTTTGTGTTCCCTTGCCAGTTGGTCTTTCCAGAGTCTTAATAGCTATCAAAAATATTTTAGGCTATACTTTCTTACTGCAGTTAAGTAGAAAATAACTGAATGAAGAAAACCCGATTACTCGCTTGGTCCTACTCTCATCTATCCCATTTATTACCACCAAAATATGTGCCAAGAGAGGTCCTGAATATGCCTCACTTATTTTCCCCTATTGTTAAAATCTTACATAATCATGGCACATTGGTCAAAATAAGAATGTAACAATAGTATATTACTATTAAGTAAACTTGAGACTCTATTTGGATTTCAGTAATTTCCCAATAATGTCCATTTTCTATTTCAGGATCCAGTTTGAGACAGTACATTTCGTTCAGTCACCATGTCTCCTTAGTTTCCTCTTATCTGTTACAGTTTCTTTGCCTTTTCTTGTTTTTCATGATCTTGACTGTTTTGAGGAGTATTGATCAAGTATTTTATAGAATGTCCCTCAATTTTGGGTTATGTGATTTTTTTTTTCATGTTTAGACTGAGTTATAGACTTTTGGAAAGAATACCACAGAGGTGAAGTGCCTTTCTCATCACCTGATATTGGGGAGTATATGGGACCAACATAACTTATCATTGGTAATATTAACCTTGATCACCTGGCCAAGGTAGTATTTGCAAGTTTCTCATCTGTAAAGTTACTCCCCTCTCCATTACGCACACTCTATTCTTTGGAAGTTAGTAAGTCCAGGCCACACTCAAAGGGTAGGGGAACTAAGTTCTACCTCCTGAAGTGGGGGGGAGAGTACCGTATTAAGCTGAATAGTGTTCCCAGCAAGATATCTATGTTCTGATCCCTTCTCAATGTTATATTGTATGGCAAAAGGGATTCTGCAGATAAGATTAAACCGAGGGTCTTGAAGGGAGAGAATAGCCTGGATTATCCAGGTGGGCCCTAAATAATTGATTACAAAGATCCTTATAAGAGGAAGGCGAGGTCAAAAATGAGAGAAAGTGACAAAAGCAGCAGAAATTAGAGTGATGTGGCCAGAAGCCAAGAAACAACATAAAAGAGGGTAGACAAGCAGACAGAACACTGGACATGGTTTTAAAGCCAAATTTTACATGAGTGCACCAGTTTGAACAGAGTCCCCAAATCCCTGCAAACAACCAGTAAACTTGACATAGAACGGTAATTTTTTACTCATCAAATTGGCAAAAACTATGAAAATCAATTATATCTAGTGATGGTGGGTTTATGGGGACATAAATAGCTGGTAGGAATATAAATTACCCTGACTTCTAAGGAAAATAATCTGACATCTTAAAATTTTAAATGTGTGCATTTTGTCTAAGCAATCCTACTTTCAGAAATCCATTTTATAGAAATAAAAGCACAAGTTCATAAAGATAAATCCAGAAGGATGTATATTGCAGTATTCATTATATTAATTATAATGCTGCCTCTTGTTTTTAATTTGGTGCCAAAAGGTGTTTATAAGTATCGTACTTGCTGCTGAACATTTATTTCTCCCCGTAGCTAATCCATCAGCAAATCTTATCTGCCTTACCTCCAAAATGTGTTCTAGACCTGTCCACTACTCTCTACCAACATTATTTCTCCTGGTCAATAAACATAGATCAATATATAAGATTAGAAATTATATAATATTCCTAGTTTTGGATATACCACAATTCACGTATTTTACTATTGTTTTAAGTCGTTTGCTATTATAATAGGTACTATCAATTACAGTACAGTGTTTATGCTTAATTTTAAAAGGGATTGGAAAATAAATGCTGATAAACACAAACCGTATTTATAATAACTTTTCCTACAATCACTGGATTACTTTGATTTTATTGGCAAAAGTGGTCTGGTGAAAACTGTGCTCAGATGAACACTGGAGGAAACATTCCCAACATTTATACATATAAACATTATTTTAGTGTTGTATATTTACTGCTATCTAAGTAATGTTTCCTTCTTTGTTGCAAAATTCTCTCTTTCAAGAGATACTTTGTAAAGCTTAGTTAAGACTTTAGGATTCATAGTTATGTAATTTGATCAATGAATTTTTGAAATCACTCAACACTGAAGACCCTTGCTATTTTTATTTTCCATAACACAAAGTCTGTCATCTCAATCATTTTTAATTTTCATCCTTAGAACTTCTTTAACTCTGTTTTTTCCTTAAGGCTAGAACCACAGGCACCATTCTGGTGATAATTCAGAGTGTAGTAGTATTTGTTTACAAAACTCTTTCCTCACTACGGTCAGCATTTTGTTGGCTGCTTTGGCCATGGTACCTCATTTGGATGATATCTACATTAACTAATTGTGGACACTGAAATCATCTGCCATTTTCTTCCACTAACAGGGCCTTGTAATGTCAATAACGAAAAGGGCAAAAGCACCCTTCCCCCCGAAAAATCCCAAGGAGTTTCCGGAGAGGAGACTCTTCATTATTCAGCTTTTGTTAGAAGGATGAGTAACATCTGTATAACACTTTATAATTTACAAGAACGTTTACCCACTTCATTAAACCTCAGAACAAACTTTTGAAGTTATCAGGATCATATCCACTTTTCAGATGAAGATAACTTAGATAATAGCCATGCTGTGGAATTATATTTTTTGGATCTGAATCATTTCCTCTTCACATTTTATTATAGTGCTTTCCAACACAACTAGTCAAGGACTCAGTTTTCTTTTTTTCCCTGGAAACCATTTCCTTTGCCGTAGCTCCCTTTGGAATAGAGAAGCCTTTCCGCTTTTAGTCTCCTTGGAGTATCTTCAGGAAATCACAAATTCACCACGCTATTTATAATTCTTGAGTTCTTCTAAAGTGTGAAGTAGCACCAAAGTGGCAAATACACACTCACTGATAAAGTAATACGTTTGCACTTGACAATGCTAAACACAGAAGAGCATAACTTTTTCCGCAGGTAAAATGTCACCGGTGTCTAGGGTGCGGGCTGGGTTATGTTGGGGACACCAGAGGAAGGGGGCCATGAACCAACTTATCGCCAAATTGAGTGACCTGAACTTTCTCTTGTTAGGTTCATCTCTCTCTTGGTGAGTTTCCTCTGACGAGCACAAGACGCAAGCTCCAACAGGCCTCTCTTTTTCTCCTTATAGTTGAAGGTGGCTGCACTCTCAAAAGCTGCTGTGCCTCCCTGGTTTCTTCTTCACAGAATCTTTCAGAATTGTTTTCTTTTCTGGACACGCCGGTCCGCTGGACAGTCGAGGGGAGGGGGTCCCCAAGATTCCAAGCCACGCTCACTTACCTGCCTTATGTCACGGATGCTCTTCTCTCCGGTAGTCCCTGAAATGCTTCGGGCCCCATCAGCTCACCCTACTTGACTGAGCCCAGCTTCTCCTGACCGCTTCCCGCGCACTCTTCAGTTCAGTCTGTCTTTGTGCCCAGACGCTCAGCGGGAGGGAGCAGGCTCCGTGACTCGTCGTGTTCTCCGGTCCATTCCGAGACCTCCATTCTAGGCGCTTTAAGGCTCCCCTCAGCCTTCCCGGGATCAGGTTTGGCCTTCTCATTCGGGCGCGGGGTCTCCACTTTCGTCTCCAAACAGCACACCGGAACACCTCGGACTGCTGAAATCCTCCACCTGCCTGACCTAGCGCAACAGGACCGACCCAAAAAGGCTGCCGTGGCCTGCGCATGCGGACTCGGCGGCCGCCTCCCTCCGCCCGACCGCAGCATCTTAGAGCTCCCTGACAGCTCCACGACCGGCGGACGCAGCCTCGTTTCGTGCTTCCACGTTATCCTATCAGAGACGGGGCGGGGCCTCGGCCTCCGCAGCCTATCAGCGCGAACCACGACCCCGGAGAGCCCGGTAGGAGAGCGGCCAGGGAGAAGGCGATTGGACGGCGGCCGCGCTCGGGGAGTAGCGTCTCCCAGGCCCCGCCCTCCGCTGCCTTCCTCCGCTGGCCGCCAGCCGCCGCTTAGGCCTGAGCGAGAGCTGACGGCGAGCGGGCGCTGCTGCAGCTAGGGCGCCGGCGGGGGTGGTGGGCCCCGCTCTCTTGCTCCTCTTCACCGCCCGCGCCCTCGGACATGGTGGCCCCCGGCTGTGTGACCAGCCGGCTGGGCTCGGTGTTCCCTTTCTTACTGGTCCTGGTGGACCTGCAGTACGAAGGTGAGTCCTGTCCTGCCCTGGCCAGAGCCGGGCCCCCCGGCGCTTCCCATCCTGCGCCCGGGCGCGAGCTTCGGGGCGGCCCGGGCCGTGGGGCGGGAGCCGGGGACTCCGCGGCCCGGCTGGGCCTGAGCCCGCCCCTGGGCGGCGGCCGGCGCCGGGTTCCGGGTTTGTCTGGGGAAGAGGTGCCGGGAGCGGCGGGCCGCCGGGCCGGGACGGCGGGGTTGGAGT
Source organism: Tapirus indicus (assembly GCA_031878705.1). Classification (NCBI taxonomy): domain Eukaryota; kingdom Metazoa; phylum Chordata; class Mammalia; order Perissodactyla; family Tapiridae; genus Tapirus; species Tapirus indicus. The sequence goes on along the minus strand of CM062930.1, from coordinate 14,926,793 downwards.
GAGGAGCGGGACCGAAGGGGTCCCAGGATGCAGGGGCAGCCGGCAGCGACTTCTGGAGCGTCCTGGGACGCGGAGACTTGGGCAGCCATCGCGTCCCGGTCTCGCTCGGGACCCTCGCTTGGCGCCTGGGGAACACTTGGTCAGTGGTGCTGGGACGAGGCGGTTAAGGTGGCCAAAGGGGAGGCGTCTTTCGTTTTGGAGTTCCGGGGGATATGTCTGGCTGGGTGAAGTAGAGGGGACAGTGTCGCCTGTGAAAGGTGAGTAACATCCCAGTGCTAGACTCTGGGTCGTGTATGGAAGTTGTTAGGTTGGTGCGTTAAAGCTCCGGGAAGGCCAGGCACTTCAAGTTTGTGGTTTTACAACTCCCAGCGTGCTGTCATTCAGCTTAGGGTTGGCTTTCTTTTTCCGAGTTCCCTGAAAACAAGGTCCCCTTAAAAAAGTACGAACGCGTAAACTTCACTTTAGTCCTGCAGATTGGAATGTTGGCTCCCCCAACAGAATAGCAAGAACAGAGGGCTGTCCCATCTTAGGTGTCAGCTGGAGGAGTGAGAAGTAAAGCTGAAAATGCCAGTTGAACGAATGCTCCAAGCTTGGTTACTGTGCGAAATATTGGAGTATAATGACATATCGCGTGCACTGATCTATTTTCATCTCCATGAAAAGGGTAGGTAGTCAAGGAGATCAAATTAAACATTTTAATAGGAATCTTAATACTAGGCTTGGAGTGAGGAGCTCAGGTTGGGAATTGTTTCTTGTAAAATCCCCTCAAAATTCTCAACTTTTTTAAAAAAAGTAACTTTCTCTGGTTTTTAGTTCTTATGGCAGTGCTTTGTTTTTTCTTTTTTTGGTTTCCCTGGTGACCATATTTTTTTTGAGAAAATCAGAACATGTAGTGCGATAACAGCGGGACAAAGAAGTTGACAGTGAAGCTGCCCCAGAAAATCTAGGAATTGAAATTTGAATGCCTGGACCACTTTAATATGAGCCTTGTATTCCAGTTCTCTTGCATTTTCTAATGCTACCTACCTGCCAAGTGTAGCGTTTATGTCCAATTACCAGTAATGATTTATTTTGACCACTTAAGAGAAAGTTGCCTATGAAAATACCAGTTTTTTTTTTCTTATTAAGTTACAAAGGTGCACATTTTTGTCTAGTTTGCTTTTCCCACTAAATCATCTGTGTGTGGTTCTGTAGGGCTTTAACACTTCACGTCTCTCCTGTGGTATTTTTTATAAGAAAAACCTCATTAGAGCGCTTTTCTGTAGAGGAGACGTTTTTCTGTATAGGAGGCGTTTGTGACATTTCTCAGAGGAGTACCAGTGTTGTCTTCTTGGAGCATTGCCTGTGTAAAGTAGCAGGGGCTTGGTATAGGGGGTAGAGAAGAAAGGAAAAAGATCTTAAATTTATTGAAGGTCTCCTGTGTGCCAGGCACCTGTCGGTAAGCTGTCTTATTCGTGGAGGTATTTGGTATTATTTCTACTTTACAGATGGGGGAACTAAGGCTTCAAGAGTTTAACTAACTTGTCTAAGGTCACATAGCTGTTAACTCTAAGGGCCTAAGTTGAACTCAAGTTATTTGACTCTAAAGTTCATCTTGTGTGCAGGCTGGAGACACACGTGGTTGACAGCATCCTGTGGGCCCAAGCATTTATAAGCGGTAGCAGCTGAGAAAAATCAGTATTTTTTTTTTTTTTGCCACCAGCAGTAATGAAGAGGAAGCTGATTTCCTGGCGTGTTTAATATAGTGGTTCTCAAACTTTTTTTTTTTTTTTTGTGAGGAAGACCAGCCCTGAGCTAACATCCGTTGCCAATCCTCCTCTTTTTGCTGAGGAAGACTGGCCCTGGGCTAACATCCGTGCCCATCTTCCTCCACTTTATATGGGACGCCGCCATAGCGTGGCTGACAGGCAGTGCGTCGGCGGCCGCCTGGGATCCAAACTCGCGAACCCCGGGCTGTCAAAGCGTGAACTAAAATGCTGCGCCACCGGGCGGCCCTATTGGTTCTCAAACTTGAGTATGCACCAGAATCTCACCCTGGAGGGCTTTTAAAAACAGAGTGCTGGGCCCCACTCCCAGAGTTTCTGATTTGGTAGGTCTGGGTGGGACACGAAATTTTGCATTTCTAAAAAGAAACCTCTGGTGAGAATCACTGATGTAATAAGTTATATAGAGGAATTAAATTAGGTGTGTGCTATGTACTGGACATTAAATTTGGTGATGGGGATATAAAGATAAGAAAGAACCTCTGACTTGCGTTAGCAAACTGTTAGCTCCTATTTTCCCAAATAAATTCTGTATCTGGGTTCAATAACTTCACAGTCCTCCTGGAGGCATTCAGGTCTGCCAGATTTCACTCCTCCACCTGAGGCTTGGAGAGAGAAGAAAGAAAGGAGAATGGGTGTGAGAAGAGTGAACGTGACACAGAGTTGCATACGATGGAGAGTGTCACCAATAATTAGTTTAGTTTGCCTATTTTTTTCTGATTTAAAAATGTTCGTCTTTTTTTTCTAGACTTTTCTGATAATTGTAATCAAGAGAAAGAAACTGTGTAATAGGCTTCTGAATTGAAAAATTAAATCTTACAGCACCCTCTTTCAAAAAGGCCTTTGAAAGAGGGAAGTCCAAAGTACTAGCTTAGGAATAGAATTTTTGGATCAGAAAGAAAACTTTAGTAGTGTCTATTTTAGTATTCTCATGTTACAAATAAAGAAGCTGTTTTAATTCTTTGCTAATGGTTTGTTCTATTTGGTGTTTTGAGTAGGAACACAGGCTGGGAACCAAACCTTCTTTTATCTCTTTTTCTTCCTAACATGCTACCTGGACCCAGTTTTTCTTTATTTCACTGAACTGACCTGACTGAATCATATATTTGGCCATAGGGAAAAGAATAGTTGAAAATGTATAAGAATAAAAGATAGTGATAATTTTTATATGAACCTAACTTACTAAAAGTATGTCTTGTTTTCCCTAGGATTTTCTTGTCATTATTTAAATATAGAAAGAATAAAGTTGGGAAAAGGAGTGACTTTCAGTAATTTATATAAACTAAATATTCTAGCAGATGTTCAGATAGCTTCTGGAATTATTTTGAATTATTTTTAATGAGGTAGGCTATGGTTGGCAGTAGTGTCAAAATTCCAGTTCACTCACCTAGTTAGCATTTGCTGAGCGAGTGCCTGGAAATGCAGTAGTTTTGATTCTGTGGGACGGGCCAAGTTGTTCTGAGATGAGATGCCCTGTAGTAATTAGGCTTTATTTTCCCATTTGAAGTGAATTAATTATGGTTAAGTTTAATTTCTTTTGCCGTAGTTTTCCTTTGATTAGTGTCCAGCAATTAATCTTTGTTTGTATGGAAATACGGGAACCTAGTCACCTGCTTTTTAGAACTGAAACATTGCCATCATAGATTTATTTTTCTTTCAAGATCTTTAGAAAGCTGCTTTTTTTTTTTTTTAATCTGATGAGTTTGTGTCATTTGGAGTTCTGGAATATGGGGAAGACTCATTTAATCATTCAGCAGAGGCTTAAGCTGTAGTGCTTTTTGGTGAGGTGCACATAGTATAGAACTCATAGTTTTTGTCGTTAAGTTTACAGAGCACTTGGGGGTATAAGACATGCTTTGTGAATCATACATATCCTCTTCCCTTCTTTCTCAGTTTAGATTTGGTGGTCCATCTTGTAGTTACTCGATTGTAAACACCCTTTAATTTCCTTGCTCCTGTATTCTTTAGTTTTACTCAATTCACAAAATTTGACACTGATTAAATTCAACTTGGCCAACTTGTTTGTTACCTCAGAGTTGAACATGGATGGAGAAAAATGGAGATCACCTTGCCAACTGGTCTCATTTTAAGCATATAATCTCAATTTCAAATGCACACTCAATACTGCCAATGTTCCTATAATTCCCTAGTATGTCTGTTCTTGAAAATCAGTATTTCAAATCTTTTCCTCTTTCCTTAAAACTCCAACTTAACCCCCTTTCCTCTCTTCCTTTACCTCATTCTTTTAGACCTTATCTTTATTGAGAAAATGAAAGCTATCACAGAGCAGTTTCTTCTTTCTACCACTAAATTCACTAGCCTACCTGTATCTGTACCCACTCTACTACTTTTCCTATATTAAAATGGAAAAAGTATCTCTATTCCTGGCAAAATCCAATCCCTGTACTTATGCCCTGGATTCCATTTTCTTACATCTTCTGAAAATATTACTCCTACAGTTATCGTTTCTCTCCTGTGTTGTCACTTTCTTCCTCTCTGCTGGATCATTGACATCAGCACTCTAACATGCTGTAGTGTTTCCATCTTAAACTGTTCTTTGATGTTATGTGTCCCTTCAGCTATTGAACTGTATCTTTGCTTCTCTGGACAGCAGTATTTTTTTTTCCCCTTGAGGAAGATGTGCCCTGAGCTAACATCTGTGGCAAATCTTCCCCTATTTTGTATGTGGGCCGCCACCACAGCATGGCCACCCACCAGCGGTGTAGGTCCATGCCCGGGAACCGAACCTGGGCTGCTGAAGTGAGCACGCCGAACTTAACCACTAGGCCACTGGGGCTGGCCCTGGACAGCAAAATTTTAAAGAATTGTTGGTAGTCTCTGTTTCCTCATCTTCTGTTTTCTCCTCAACATATGACTCCACTAATATTGCAAAGCCTTATATATCTGACTCCTGTTTACTTATACCTTTTTTCATCTTAATCTTCTCTCCATCACTAGGCTCTTACCACATCAACTTCTTTTACTTCCAAATGCCAAGCTCATTTCTGACTAGGGGTCTTTATTCTTGCTGTTTCCACAGTGTGGAAAGGTCTTCTCTGAGATCTTCAGATGAGTATTCATGTTTCAGAGAGGCCTGCCCTGACACAATGTAAAAAGCACTCTTTCCTTCAGTTAATACTCTCCCTTTATCTTTTTGTATTTTCTTCATAAAACTTAACCCTGTCAGAATCATCTCACTTATTTTTCTTGTCTATCTGTTTCCTCTAGAATATAAGCTTTATGGAAAGAACTCTTGTCTCTATACCTAAAACATGTTGACATGAAGTAGATGTGCAATAAATACTTTTTAAATGGATGAGTGAAGTTGACTATTTGACTTGTTTTTTGCAAGGACTTTCCCAAACTTATTTTCCAAGTTGAAATTCCTTGAGCAAGGAATCCCATGGCAACATTTATGCCTTCACAGTTAATTGAAGCAAAGACAGTTAATGTCGATTGAAATTGAGCAAACCTGGTTATACAATAGATTTTATTTTTTTAGTTCACTCAGGAAGATTTTAGTGCAGGCATTGTTCAGATGTCATTGTTTAGAGTATACATAACTACTCAGCCTCTTCTTCCTTTCAGTTTGGCTGGGTAGACTAAACCACTTTTTAGGTCAGTGTGACCTATAAGAGGTCACTTTGGAAAGAGGTGCTTAGGGTTTCCAGCTCAGTGTATTTTTATTGAAACCGTTTTGTCGTTGGTCCTCACTTGATTATGGAATTGCCAAGATAATGAAGTTCCAGCTGTCTTTCTGTGGCTAGATTCCACTGTTTTCTGTTTCTGCCATGAGGTTTCTTTCAGACTCTGCCCCATCTTGCTTGGATCTGGGATTCAGATCGGATCATTTATAGACAGTACTTTGTCTTTTTTGCCTCATGTGCATTTGTGGAATGATCTTAGGGTTTTCCTCCTCGCTCACATTCTGAGTGCTCCAACCTGAATACTGGCTCTGTAATCTGGCCCTAGCTTGAACCTTAGTATCTTTGACCACCAATTCTTGCCTTTTTTAGTCTGGTTTTTCCAGTCTTGATTGTTACTCTCACTACCTCATCCTTTTAAACCCTCAACTTAAAGTTTCTTAAAATTTTTTATTTTTTGCTCTCCAAAATATTACAGATTCTAATTATAATGAAAGGCTTAGCTTCCTCACCTTTTTTCCTGCCCTTCCTGTATATTTTGTGGACCTGTGGTTGTGCTTGTCTAAGGAGAAACCTATTGAATGCTGATTAGGAAATGGCATGACATTTGGTTGCCTTATCTCTCAGAAAATAGGAGACAGCTCTCTGTGTCACTGCCTCCCAGGATGTGGCACAGGAATAAAAATTGCCCATGGCTCAAAATAGAGTTGAGATATTGCAAAAACAGCCACATTTATAAATAATTTTTTTACATATTATTGTCTTTATGAATCTTTGGTAATATCAGTTTGATTTGATAATTGTTATGTATCCTGGATTCTGTTATTCTAATGAATTATATATGTTTAAGTAAGAAGGAAAATAGTTACATTCATTCAATAAATTTTGAGTGCCCACTTTGTGCAGGGTACTCAGCCAGGTGATATAAAGAAGAAAAGACAGTTCCTTCTGTCACACTTGCTTCTGATCTGGGTTGGGGGGTCGGAGGTTATGAGAGACAGGCAAACTGTGAAGGTCAATATATTGAGACAGTGGTTTTGCAAAGTGAAGTCCTGTACTGAGTGTGGGGATGCCAGGTATAGTAGGAACATAGAAGGGGCTTTTCCCCACCCTCTCACAGAAGTAGTTAGAGAAGTAGTTTGAGGGCAGAATCCTGATGGAGGAGTAGACATATTCCAGGTGGGCAAGTGGAGAAGGCCTTTTCATGGAATAGCAAGTGTAAAGGGATGCGGCATAAGAACGTAGTATGTTCAGGGAAGTCCAGTGGGTTCATTATGTTATAGGAGTGTGCAGTAAGAGGTGGAGGAGTGACGGATGATGAGGCTGGTCCCACACCATGGGACCTGATCACGGAGGGTCTTGTTTGCCTTTATATCTGAAGGGATTTAGATTGAATCTAGCCAGCGATATGAAAATACTACAGAATTTTTATTAGGAGTGCATTTTGGAAGAATTGCTCTGGGTAGCAGCCTGGGCCCTGGATTTGGAGGAAGGTAAGGGAAGATCCCAGTTAGGAGGCATACTATCTCTTGCCAGGAGAAAGGGGACTACCCAACCAACCCTTACATTGTGGCAGGTTCTATTATGGAAATGTGACCAAGGTGTACCAAAGGAATTTTCACAGAGGAGGTGGTATTTACTTATCATATTATTAAGAAGAAAAATTATATTGGATGAAATTGTAACATAATAGAGATCCCAGTTTTATTCACAAGGAACAGAGAGATGCTGGATACCTCTTTTAATCCTAGAAGGCAAGAGAAATTTAGTTTGAAGAGTAACTCAACCTTTGGGGTGACAGTATGACATAACTTTTTTTGGGGGGGTAGTACCAAATTACTGTCTTTGAAGGAATGGAACAAATGAAAGAACTTAAATGGATGTTTTGGTACAGCTTATAGAAGAGGTAAAGGTAACCCCAGTATGCATGCCCTGCCTTGGTGACCAGGGAAGTCAACCCTGTGGCTATGGGAAGCCGGCCTAAGGCTTAGCTCTCTTTGTCACTGTCTTCCCAGGATGTGATTGTCAAAGAGATACTCGATCATGCCAGATTCTGGGGCCCCCATCTTGCACAGATATGTGGTCACCCAATTCTTTGATGGATTTCATCCACTCATTCAGGTAATGAGTCTCAAGGAAGTCACACAAGTGGGGGTTGTTTGTGTCATCGGCCAGTTGTGTAATAATGACTGACTTGTGCATTTTCCCAAGTGTAACACACACTTCATTGCATTCAGCTGGCTCTCCTAGTCATCTCACAGTTTGGTTGCATTCGGCTGGCTGTCCCAAGCATCACCGTTTGGTTTCTTGATATCCTGAAGAATTCGGGATTCGGCCACCTTGTTGGTTCTGCAGTTTCTTCATCAGTTTCTCAGCATGTTCCCTCTCCTCATGAAATCGGTGAAGAAAATATTTGGCAAAGTTCTTCAAAGCCACACCATAAGGGTCGAAGTAGTAAGACATGGACAGGTAGCCGTAGGAGGCATAGAGCTCCAGGATGATCTGGCGGTTGATGGTGGCCTCTGCGTCCTGGTGGTAGTTGTGGCGCACCTGCTAGTGGGATGCAGTAATTGTGGTGGGTGGCTGAGAAGGGGCCATTGGAGAGCGCTGTTATGAGATGGCGGAGAGCCAGCTAGGTAGGGGACAGGCTCTGAGTTCTGTCCAAGCACTGTGGAGCAGGAAACCACGAGGACTCTCGGTGAAGAATGTCTGGCCTGACATAACCTGACATAGCAGTTCAAAGAACTTTGCAGATGCATTCTTGCCTCCCACTGGACTTCAGGTTCCACCTGTGAGGTTGGAAACAATTGTGGCTAAAATGTTACATTAAATCATGGATTGAGTGAGTGAAGCATGCAAGGTTTAGTAACTGTGGAAAGCTTAGTCTGCTTTATGTTGGTAAAAGGATCATGTGCTGTCCTGAACAGAAAGCTGGGCTGTGGAACTGAATCTTGTTTTGACAGTTACTGAGTCTTCAGGCAGGATGGGTAACTACTTTGAGAGTCAGTTATAAAAGTATGAAAGATGTTTACTTTCTAGGGTTGTTGTGAAAATTAAGTGAAATAAAAACACTGAAAGTATCCAGCACATAGTAGGTTCTTAATGCCTTCTGTATAACATCTTTCCTGTTAAACATTTTTCATGGTTGGATGAGGAAAGCACTTTGACTAACGGTTTATCTTGTACCCAAATTTCTTTCCTCCTCAAGCAATCTGGAATCCTCTATTCAGTACATTGGTCTGATCTCCCCTTTGAGAAAATGTAATAGGGAAATGTTTGAAATCTTCATGCTATTTTGAAGACTACTTTCCACTCCCCACATTTTGAGAACACACAGATAACCCATCAACATGGTCCTGTAATTAATTGTACTTACTGTAATAGGCTGGATTGTTCCATAGCCCACATACAACACTTTCACCATTCTTATTTGATCTCTAGTTCATTTTCTAGTATAATTTTATCACAGTTTCTGTACACATGTTTCTCTCTCCAAGAGTGATGCACAGTCTTTTATGTTTTACACTAGGAACTATAAATGGTTATGGAAAAGTTTATATAAGAAATTATCTTTTTATATAAAGTTTTATGTGTCTTTATATATCCATTTATATAAAAGTTTATATAAGAAATTATCCTTAAAAAATCAAAATGTTTAACTGTTTTAATTTCCCCACCTCTAATCCCTAAAAGGGATTTAATATAAAACTTTACTATGGAAAATTTCATACACTTACAAAAGTGGGCAATGGTATAGTGAACCCCCCGTACCCATCTCTCAGGTTTAAGAATTACCAGCTCATGACTGATCTTATTTCATCCATACCCGTGGATTATTTTGAAACATATCACACATGCTGTCGTTTCATTCATAGATATTTTAGTATCTATAACACATAAGGACTGTTTTAAGTTTTAGATTTTGTATCACCTATATTCCCTGTAGTATCTGATATTATAATGCTGTATCTTTGACCTATAGTTTAACAAAAACATTTGAAGCAGGTTTATTTTGCTTTTCTTTTCTGACTTAATTGGCTGCTTCATAGTAAAATATGATATATGTATATGTTTACAAATATTCTTTGAGTTTTCAATTGCAAGTGATTATTTAATCAACAACATCTTTAACAAAATACGCTCCTCAGTCTAGTTTATTAAATTTTTATTATATATGTAGTACATGAATACATTTTTACTGGAAAAAGTTAAACAATACAGAAATACATGTTATATCTTCTTTTTAAAGCATACATGGAATCAGAATATATATACTGTAATGCAACCTGCTATCTTTAGTTCACACCACCACAGTTCTTTCCATTCTTGTCTGCTTCCAATCTGTTTTCCACACTGCATCCAAAGTGATCTTTTTAAAATGTAAATCAGGTAGTTCCTTGCTAAAACCCATTCTAATGACTTCCCTTTGCAGTTAGAATAAAATTTGAATTTCTTACCATGGCTTGTAAGGCCCAATGTGATCCATCTTGCCTACATCCCTTATCCTTTCTAACTTACTGGAGCTGCCTTTTGATTCTTTGTAGTTGAGTTTGGTCCCACCCCAGCCCTGTGCACTTGTTTTGTGCTCCTTTTCTGGTCATATTTTGGCATGCTGGAGGCTTCTTGTTATTCAGGATGCCCTCTCTTCCATTCATGTTTTAACTCAAACACTAATTTTCTTCCCTTAATTCTCATATTTGGTGTTAGTTTCTTAAGGATTGATTTTATGATCATCTTTGTATTTCAGAATTGCTCATTGCCAAGTTTTGAATGCTGATTGTGGGAGAAGGCTGATAGCTTGGCTGGAGGCTGGGAAATCCCAGGGCCCCTTCCTTTTCCTTGTATCAGGCTTTGGAGCACTCAGAGAACTGCAGCCACCTCACAGCACTTCCCCTGGGAGGGTGTTTGGATGTGATTTTGCCCACCAATCCAATCCTGTCCTTTTTATGTTTTAAGAATTTATCTAAAATTTCTGGTTTTTTGATGGCCCTCTTCTTTAATTTTTTTTCCCAGCAACGTTATGCATTTATCTCTTTAAATAACTTCTGTTATTTCTAGAATTTGACCATGTTGGGAGGTAGGCTCGTGTACTCACTTGCCTGTCTTGATCTAGTAGTCCCTGTGGTTTACTTTCTTCCAAATTTTTTTTTTAATGTAAGAGGTCATTTTTATCAGCCAGTTTTCTCTTCACTGAAGGGATTTAAATTTTTAAAAAACTTGATTTTGGGGGGGCCAGCCCAGTGGCATAGTAGTTGGGTTCACATGGCTCTGCTTCAGTGGCCTGGAGTTTGCAGGTTTGGATCCCGGGTGCGGTGCGGACATATGCCATGCGTATCAAGCCATGCTGTGGCAGCGTCCTATATAAAGTAGAGGAAGACGGGCACGGACGTTAGCCCAGGGCCAGTCTTCCTCAGCGAAAAAGAGGAGGATTGGCAACAGATGTTAGCTAAGGGCTAATATTCCTCACCCCCCCCCCAAAAAAATCCCACAAACCAAAAAAACCCCCTTGATTTTGGAAAATCTTAGAAATATACCAAAGTAGAGAGAATAGTATCATATTCCACTGTGTACTGTCACTCAGTTTCAAAAATTATCAACACATGCTAATCTTGTTTCATCTATACTTTCATCCTCTGCTGCAAGATTATTTTGAAGTCAGTCCCATTCTTTGTATTATATATTCTGTAAATACTCCAGTATGTGGCAGAGACTCCAGTGTAATACTAGGAAACGGCCTGTCTCTCAACAGTCAGTGATGAGAACCCTTCAGGCTAGGGCGTTCTCATAAGTGGCTGAAGCCTACAAGATCCTCGTTGCCTCTTTGGAAGAGACTACCCAGTTCACCTCTGTTATGGCCATAGTTTTACACATAATATATATTCAGTAACATTTGTTAAATGAAACAAATTAGTTTCCATAATCTTCATTACAAAAAGCAGGGTATATTTTTGGATATGGTATGGCATTGGATAGGACTCCAGGTGACCCTCACTATCTGAATATAAATGGTTTCCAAATCTATATTGCATAGTGAGTTTTCACAGAGCAGGAGCCTATATCTTCATTTTATTTTGTTTTATTTATTTATTTTGTGAGGAAGACCAGTCCTGAGCTAACATCCACTGCCCATCCTCCTCTTTTTGCTGAGGAAGATTGGCCCTGGGCTAACATCTGTGTCCGTCTTCCTCTACTTTATATAGGACGCTGCCACAGCATGGCTTGATAAGTGGTGCATAGGTCTGTGACTGGGATCCAAACATGCGAACCCCAGGCCGCTGCAGTGGAGCGTGTGAACCCAACCACTATGCCACCAGGCCGGCCCACTATATCCTCATTTTAAATGGGAAGAAATAAAGTGCTTTCCCAGCCCACTGAAAACTGCAAACTAATTTCTCCAAATGTTACCCACACATTCTTAAATAGGCTAGAGGTCTTCACATTGTTGGGCAAAACAAATAGGGCTCTGTAGGAACTTAAGTTTTTGAGACCACCAAGTTAATTGTTTCCTCTTCCCTCCATCCTTTGTTTCCCTTGCTTCCTTGTATGGAGGGGTCCAACAGACAGCCAAGGTAGTAAGACACTACACAGAAACCTCAGACTAGGAATATGAAAAGCTGAAAAGCTACTTTGTTTAGTAGGGTAAATAGCAAGATAAAGTGGATTTCATTCAGCTTTTTGCTATAGTAGATGAAATAAGGAATTTAGTTGCTTTTGAGGACTGAAATGGCAGGCAACTGCTTAAATAGTTGCTCTGGGTACCCTGCTGGACTCCTGCTTTTTCTTCACTTGACTGCCACATCCAGTCAACATAAGCCATGTGTAGTCTTCTTTCTCTCTTATTTTTCTCTATTTCCACTGCTACTCCTCCACATTCAAGTCACCATCATGTCTCCTGGATTGTTGTAACAGATACCTTATTGGTTTCCTTCCCTTCTGTCTGTTCACTAGAATCACCTAGCAGTAAAAGTAACGCACTTCAGAATAATTAAGTCATGATGGAGAGGAGAGCTGGCTGAAATACGGGACTTTAATTTCTCTGAAAGTCTTATTAATTCTCTGACTTCTGGACATTTAAATATGTTGCTTTGTGTTTAGATTGTTGGTTTCCCCTTTCAGCCTTTTCACATAGGTGGTATCCTCCCCATTTTTCCTGAGACCTCTGGGAAACTGCCCCCACCCTCCAACACTGTCCAGTAGAACTTTCTGTGATGATGGGAAATGTTCTGTATCATCCATGCTATTCCGTACACTAGCCGCTAGCTGTCTAGCACTTAAACTGTGACTAGAGTGACTGAGAAATTGAATTTGAAATTTTATTTAAACTGTAGGTGTTAGGTGCCTTAACTTGTTCCCTTAAAACAGCTTGTGTGTAGTCCTCCCATCATAACACTTATTATATTGTATGTTTTCTCAGCTATTCCAAAATGTTTATTGTTAAACATTTGCAAAGTTGAACATTTTTTTTTGGCGAGGAAGATTGGCCCTGAGCTAACATCTGTTGCCAATCTTCCTCTTTTGGCTGAGGAAGATTAGCCCTGAGCTAACATCTGCATCCATCTTCCTCTATTTTGCGTGTGGGACGCTGCCACAACATGGCGGTGAGTAGGTCTGCGCCTGGGATCTGAACCTGAGAACGCTGGGCTGCCGAAGGGGAGTGTGCAAACTTAACCACTATGCCACCGGGCTGGCCCCTGAAACAGTTTTATAGTGTACACTCTTATACCCATCACCTAGATTCTACCATTAGTGTAATTACTATACTTGTTTTTAACACATATCCACCTGAGCATTTCTCTATCCATCCATTAATTCTTTTTTTTTGAAATGCATTTGAAAATAATATCAGTATACATGCCGCTAAATACTTGAACATGCATATCATCAGCAGTTTTTTTTGGATGTAAAATTTATATACAATAAAATGTCCATGTTTTAAGTATATATTTGCTGAGTTTTGATAACTACATATTCCTACGTAACCCACACCTCTATCAAGATTAGAACATTATCAACACCCCAGAAAGTCCCTCCTGCTTCTTCCCAGTTCTTTTTCCCACACTGCCAAGTGATGACTGTTCTGATGTTTTTTCCTGCAATGTCCCTTTAACATCTTGAAAAGCTTAATATCATGTTCACTGTAAAAGAGAAATGCTTTGGCTACGTAGTTTCCATATGCATCCTTCTACACACGTTTGAACTCCATTACAACAAAACAACTCTGTTCTCTATCTAACAAGATATAGCTATTCTTCTTATAAATAGTGAAGAAATTCTCACCCGTTTTATTCCAATTGAGAAGACACAGTTCCAGCAGTCATTGTGTCCATTACGGGCTATATTAATTACTACTCTTATTCATCACTGTCCCACTCATTCAGTTATATAAAGACTAAATCGTTAATTCCAACAACTTGTGTATAAAATAAAAATGGGAATTAGAGAAAACAGGTTAGTACAGTTGATTCTCGTTATTCATGGTAGTTATGTTCCATAAAGTCATTGTGAACCTTGAATTAGCAAATATTGAACTATTGCTCCTAGGAGGAAATACAGGGTTAAGATCCTGCAAGACCTCAGGTCGCTATATTTTTGTCAACAGATTGAAACATAACCTTGTTTTATGTATGTTTTTGTTTAAAAATATCTTATTTAATATATTGTTGATTCATTAACATTGAACTCATGGCCAACAGCAGTATCATTCATGCCTGAATGAAGCTTATCTAACACATAGATTTTCTCTGAAAGGCACGTCACAGCCTCTTGCCCTTAGGAACACTAGACAGTACTACACTGGGGGGCCATTTTAAACAGTGAAATTACCAACAGAAAGCACAAAAATGTTAAAAACATGGCACTAAGTATACTGTGGAAAGAACACTTGTTTATGAGAGCTAAAACAAGAAGACAGAGCGTCACCTTGTTTGACTTCAGCTGGGAATGTGCACTTCGAGTGAGTCAAGTGTTTCGCCATTCTGCACTTGCCCATGTCTGCAAATGACTGCCAAGGCACCCTGAGAATTAATTTGAGGATTACAAATGAATTTTAGAGGGTTACAAATGAATTTTAGTGAGTGGGCAAGTTAACAAATACAGAATCTGTGAATTGTGAGGATTGACTATATATACAAATAAACACATGTCTATAATAAGCAAAGAGAAACTATGCAAGGCTACTGTAGTCCTTGTGTCTGTAATTGGTCATGAGGTCATAGTTGATATATATGACTTCCCTCTTCAGCTACCTATTCCATACTTCTCTTGACCTCAGCTACTCTCACTTCTTTACCTGATGGCGTGACCCAAACTTTCATTCCTGAAGGGTCTAAGTGCTTAATTGTTCTGTTTTTTGGTTGCTGTAGTTTTTCATTAACCTTTGGTATTGGGCATGGAGTTACTAAGACCTTAGAGAATCCTCTGGGTTCTAGATGTAGCCCTCTTTGCCACCATTGTATAGCAGCAACCCTGTTTTTCCTTAGTAATTGGGATCAGTTTCTCTAGCCAGTAGGTTAACCATTTTTTTTCTTTGGGCCTGTTGGTTTCAGTGGCATAAGGAGTACAAAATGGTGAGGTGGCAGTCTCATCTTTCAAATCACTGGAACCATTGTTGTGTCCTCTTGTAGAAGTATTTCCCCTTTGGGGACTAAGATCTCCAAACAATCAGAGCAGGACTGGAAGCAAACATTTTGCGAGTGGGTTATTAAGTGTAACAATGAGAGGAACCACTCCCACTTCTACTTCTTGCTTCCTGGACTCATGTATTCTGGCTGTGGGGGAGATAGCACCATAGGATAGTCTGTCATAACCTGCCCCCTGTAAAATAATTTTTCAGGTTTTTGTCTCCCAGCTAGTGCTGCCATTCCACTTTTCAAATGGGTCTCCTGCTTCTGGGTGATCGAGTATGTGGTAAGACTAGTTAGTTCCATGAGCATGAGCACAATGCGGTACTTCCTTTGCTGTGAAATGAGTTTCTTGATTAGGTACAAAGCTGTGTGGAATGCCATGATGGTGAATAATGCATTCTGTGAATCTGTGAATGGTGGTGCTGGCAGAAGCATTACAGGCAAATCCATATCCTGAATATGTGAAGGTGATCCATTATGGAAGAGAACCAGTATAATCAATCTGCCATCAGGTAGCTGGCTGGTACCCGCCCCCCCCATGGTGCCATATTGGGAACTCAAGGTTGGTCTCTGGTGTTGGCAGATTCGTCACTCAGCAGTAGCTTCGGCTAGATCAGCTTTGGTAAGGACTAGTGTGTGTTTTTGAGCTCATTCATAGCCTCCACTTTGTTCATGGGTCCTTGGCACAGGCACTGGTTTGGTGTGGAAGGAAGTTGACTGACATCCACAGAGCATGTCATTTTATCCACCTGATGATTAACAGTTTTGCAGTGGATGCCCTTTACAGCTGATGTGTCCACCTAGTCTGTGATGGTTAAGTGCTCCTACTTAAGCTTCTGCTACTCCAGGATCCCATCATCTCCATTGAAATCAGGAAGCCCATCTTAATGGTGACATCCCCCATAGTCATACCTGTTCTACATAGGGGAGTGACCACAGAGCTTTGAAAAGGTTGCAGGTAGTCCCTCACTAATATATTCCTCAACCCCTTAGTAAAGCGAGTGTCTTCTGGGCCCTCTCATGGAACATAGGTGGGAGGTTGGTGTGTAGGTCACACATGAGAAGTTCAACAACATTCCTATCTCTCTAAGCCTTTAGATAAGCCTTCTTATCTATGCTAGGGAAACTGTCTGGGATCTCAGCCTTATTAAATATAGGACATTGTTGAGTCCAAGTTTCAGTCAGCCAATCAAGTAAGTTGTTAGAGCCACCTCCAGCTGCATGAGCCAGTACATTAAATCTGGGATCTCTAGTATAGGAGTTGGCAAATCTTTTCTGTAAAGGGTCAGATAGTAAATGTTTTAGGTTTTGTGGGCCATTTAGTTTTTGTCAGAGCTACTCAACTTTGCCATTGTAGCGTGAAAGCAGCCATGGACAATATGTAGTGAATGGACATGGCTTTGTTGCAATAAAGTTTTATTTATAAAAACAGTTTTCTGACCTTTGCTCTGATAAGTGGCACATATCAATGAATTAGACCAGGTATAATGTTATAGTCCACTCTCCTTGGTCTAACACCTTTAGAATCCATTCCCACACAAGTTCCATGGTTTTCTGCTAGTTTATCAGCGAAGTCTTGCAATTCTTTGGTGTGTAAGCTATTTTGGGGGGTCATAGTGTATACCTGTGTAGTGACAATGGGAGTGGTTAGGGTGGCTCAGAATGACTTGGAGGTTTAAAGTTGGTCAGTTTCATCTGGGTCCAACCAGTTGTCTCCATTCTAAGTTTTAGGATCCTATTCCTTATTATTGTATACCCTAAATTTCACAGAAGAAACTTGGCAAGACTGTGACTTCAACTATTGTTTAATTCCACAACCCTCAAAATTAAATTTTGTGTTTATTTTTCAGCTAAATCAGCTTTGTAGCTACAAAAAATAAGAGGTGGTTTAGGGCTACCCTGGAAGCTCTCAGACTGTGGCTTGAGTGGAGAGACCTGAGCTTGTTATTTTTCTCTCTGTAAGTGCATAGTGCCTTCCAAAGAATCCACTCCACAGCACAGTCCTTATTTTCATCGTTACTGCCATTACAGTCAAGGGCAGCAGCCACTTGGATTTCCAAGGCATGTGCCTCAATTAGCACTTCATTACTGTCAACACAAGTTGTATCTTGATTAATTATGATTCCAATACCTGCTATGGATTACTAACATCTTATTTCTCATTGATAAGGAGCTCGGCACTGCACTCAGTCTCAAGGGCATGACCAATCAACCCTCACATCCTATCTTTGTGGGTCTGTCTCCTGGGACCACTCCCAATACTAATTGTGTATAAGTCAGAGTCCGTTAAAGAGACAGAAACTACCCAGTAATTTAAAAAGGAGAAGTTTAATATAAAGAATTGTTAAGTTATGATAAGAGAGTAACTATGAAGATATAAAGAGAACTCTAAAGGGAGTTCTAGGGCTGAGAGACAGTCTCCGAGGAAGGGCCAACTTGGAGGGGAGGACCCCTACCTCAGTGCCTGGGTTCAGACCTCGGTGGAGAAGGTATAGTTGCAGCCCAAGTTTGCTGGTAGAGAAGTTTGCTGAGTTGCCAGGGCCAGAGCTGTCCACAGTACCTTGGCAAGCAGAAAACAGCCCTCTTAGGTGGAGGTGAGCCCAGGCTGGTTGGCCTGTGTGTGGGGGGAGTTGGGGTGCTGTTGTGTATGTGAAGCCCGGAGTGCATGGTGTCTTCATTGGAAGGTGGTGTCTCATCAAGGCTGCCAGGTGGCTGAGGGCTTGGACCCCTGGGCATATGGCTGGGGCAGGGCATCACTGGATATCCTCCCCCCATACACCATGCAACAGAGGCTGTGTGGCAGCCCAGTCAATAGGAGCCAGAGAAAAGTAAAGGCAGCCATGGGAACCAGAAGGTGTCCTTCCTGCAGTGCTCTTTCAGTGCCCTTTACTGACAGACCGTAACATTGGGCTCAGTGTGAAGAAGAAACGCTTAGAAACTCCAGTCCATTTTTACAACCAAGTACTGAAGAATGAATTCAGGGTGGAGAGGCAACTCACTGATAACTGGCCTGGTCAGTCAGATCATTTTATTTCTACTCACAATTCCTCAGTAGTTCCCCATTTTACCCAGAGTAAAACCAAAACTGTACATGGTCAGAACCTCATCTTACACTGCTATCTTCCTTGTTGGCTCTATGGTAGCCACCCTGGCCTCCCTGCTGTTTCTGGAGCATGCCCAGCATTCTCTTGACTTAGGGCCCTCCCACTGGCTGGTCCTTCCTGGAAACCTCTTGTCCTAGATGTCTGCATGGTGAGTTCCTCATTTCCTTCTACTAAGTCTTCGCTCATATGTTAGCTTCTCAAAGAGACGTGCCCTTGCCCACCTTATTTCGTATTGAAATCCCCAGCACTCATGACTCCTCTCACACAGCTCTACTTTTTCTATAATACTTTACCTAAAATACTGTGTAATTTATTTATTTCTTATGTCTGTCTCCTCTCACCATAATGTCAGGCACCATGGGGGCAGAGGTTTTTGTCTGTTTTGTTTACTTATCCCAAATACCTAGAACAGTGCCAGGTGCATTGTATATGCTCAGGAAGTACTTGAATATTATAGTGCACTCTATAATACTAAAGTGAGATTCTAGTTTAACAAAGCAATTCTAATTTTGTTGTTCAACATATTTTTACTACTACTGTGTTGTGCAGTTTCCTTTATGTTTTGTAGACTGTTACATTCTTTTGGCTGATTAGGTTGATATGGGTGTATTTTTGAGTTGCTTACATTCTATAAAATGAAGCACTGTTGATTGTTACTTTCTGTAGGTCACTTTTCAGCTTCTGTGACTTCTCATTTGAGTAGATGACTGAGGCAGATAACTATTTTTAAAATTTTGTTGTTTAGAATTATCTTTGTTCTTGGAAAGTTAACTTATTTTTTTAATTTGTTTTCAGGTGCTGAATGTGGAGTAAATGCAGATGTTGAGAAACATCTTGAATTGGGCAAGAAATTACTTGCAGCTGGACAGCTAGCTGATGCTTTATCTCAGTTTCATGCTGCAGTAGGTTTGTATCTTGGAAGCAAAACACTCAGTGGCCATCTATTTTTGTGTGTGAGGAAGATTGGCTCTGAGCTAACATCTGTGCCAGTCTTCCTCTATTTTGTCTGTGGGACCCTGCCACAGCATGGCTTGATGAGCGATGTGTAGGTCCGTGTCCAGGATCTGAATCCATGAACCCCGGGCCGCCAAATCAGAGTGCGCAAACTTAGTCACTATGCCACTGGGCTGGCCCCATCAGTGGCCATCTAAGTGAATTCTAATTAATAGCTCTTTTTTTGGATAACATTTAAAATAAATACTATTTAATGTTTAAATATAACATTTAAAAATATTTACAGGATTCTGGGTGAAATAGATTAATAAAATAGATGTGTAACACTTGAATGCATATGTATCTAACATGAGAGAATTTTCCAGGTAGCTGAGACTTAATACTGTAAGAACCAAGAATAATTCAAAATAATTTTGACAGAAAACTTTTCTCAATGTGTTATATAGTTTTCTGCCTTAAACAGATTTCACTGAATACAGTTCAATATTCTTGATGACCTGAGATAATCAATATAGTGGTTACTTTACTTTGAGGCCCTTGGGGAATCCTGCAGTTCATTGCCTCTTCAGTGTTGGTCAAACTCCCACCACCTTAGGCTGTTACTTCTTACTGCTCACTTGTGTCTGTCTGTAGCATCAGCTCTCTTTGCAGCTTTTAACCTGTTGAGATTGTGAGACACAAGATGACTGGAATAAATTGGTTCTATGTGAGGGCTTAAAGGGTTTTCTTATGAGTCACTGAATACACTTTTGTGCTAGGACTTTTTGACATTGACATTCCCGAGGCCTGTTTTATTTACTTATACTTTCTCACCTTTATATGGCATGGTTAAGAGGGACAAGTCAACCTGCAGGGTAATGAGGTGGTGGATTTTTCATAAGATAGAATTCTGCTCACCAGAAGAATTATCCTATTGTTGTAATTTACATATAACTAAAATGTAGTTAGGTTTTGGTTTGGCAGCATTTTTTTCTTCACGCTTTTCTTTAAACTCAGGTTTTTATTACTGATGTTATTAGCTCTGTGGAATAATAGGAAACCTAGATTTTAATCTTGGTTTTGCCGCTTGATAATCCTGTGACATAGGTCAAGAACGTGTAAACTTAAAGAAATTACCTGCATATTCCCAGCAGTTTTCACTGTGCCACTCAAAAAAGGAATTTTTGTGAAGATTAGGTGAGAATAATGTGTATAGAAAGATTTCTTTGAAAATAGAATGCAATCACACATGTATATAGAAATAAATATGATTTTTGTGTCTGAAAATTAAGACTGTTCTAAAAATAGATTTGATATGTTATTAGGATTTTCTTAACTATGTGGAGTTTCTATTAGGAAGTTTTTTTCATTTCAATGATTAGCTCACCTTGGGAAGTAGTAGTTAATTGGGACAGCAATTTGCACAAGTTACTTTTCACTAGAGACTATGTACTATATGACCATGTCATTACTAGGTCTACATTTTTTTCTGGTGATTCAAACTGTCTTCAGTGCTGCTGTATGGTAATTAAAGATTTTTTTGGTTGTCTTAGATAAAGCATATCTTAAAAAATATATTGATTCTTCCCTACTACCACAAGAATATTTTCAGAAACTTACACCATCTACCTATTTTATACTTTATTATTTTCTTTCTTTAATCTCACATTTAGCAGAAACATTAAGGGCTATGGCATATTGTTAAAGTAGTTTAAAATGACTGCCTATTTTTCTTTAGCTTCACTGCCATACTAGAATTCTTAAGATGGCTATTTCCCAGAATATCCAGTAAAATATTATTGTCTTCACAGAAAGATGTAAATTAGTAAAGCCAAAACATGGTAATTTGTTTGTGAAATTCAGTAAAGGGAGAAAGTGAAACACTGCTAGTGCATTCAGAATCCAAATAACAATGTTTATCATAATTTGGTGAGTAGCAGTGATTCTCAAATGGTGCACATACCATAATTTGGTAGTTTGAGACATTCTTCATTTTAGTGATGTAAAACATAGATTGTTCATAACTAACTATAGAAAATAAAGTTTAAATTGTATATGATGGGAATATACAGTAGATAGTCATTGGGGTGATATGGTGTCATGGCCTATTGAATCTCCTATGAGATGTGTGTTTATCAGAAAAGAACTGTAGATCCTCTATTTCAATTGTCTCATTTACTAAACATCAGATCTTTAGTATGGCCATGTTTACTGCTTCAGGTAATCCAGTGAGTTAGTGAGAGATTCTCACTGACAGTGAATTAGTCCAGGTCTCCTGATTTCTAGACTAACAACTTATGCACTTACTACCGTAGGTCATAGAGCTGTACTATTGTAAAATGTACGCTCACTTTTGTGGTAAAATATCATCCATATTTTAATACATTGCTTTAAACTGACCATATAAAAAAAGTTCATTAAGTGTTTATTCATGTATTAAGATGTCTATGCTTCCCAACTTCTAAATTTTGTAATGTACTTTGTTTGTTTAACTTCTCCTGTGATTAGAAATTGATGTTAAAGTTTGTAATAGAATTTGGCTAGTAGCATTATGAGTATCAACGAATCATTTTTTATTATAGTGCTACAGCTGATGTTATTTACGGTTGTGACATCCTTTCTTCCATTTTTATTTTTGAAAAATTACTAGATGTATTTTCAAAATTACTTGGGTATGGTATGTTTTATGATTACATTTTTACACAATAAAAGGTTTATGTGGTTAAACTCAATAGC
The DNA here is from genome assembly GCA_031878705.1 of Tapirus indicus. Taxonomy (NCBI): domain Eukaryota; kingdom Metazoa; phylum Chordata; class Mammalia; order Perissodactyla; family Tapiridae; genus Tapirus; species Tapirus indicus. Next base: position 14,904,990 of record CM062930.1, on the reverse strand, counting down.
TCACAAATAATTATTTCTACGTTGTGGTACAGATCTGTCAGTGATTTGGTTTGAAATTGTTTTGTATCTGGCATATAAATATTTTTTGGCAGGAGTTTTAAGATTTGGAACTGATTGGGAAATATTATTGATCTGTTGGAAACAGTATGATTTAAGGAAGAGTGTTGGTTATCACTTTCCAAATAGTCTTCTGAAACAGTTGCATCTATTTTAGTGTTATGAAGTACTCAGACACAGTTTTGTTTAGAGATTTATCATTAGAGAAAACTGCAGTGCAGGTGTGAAGATGCCCTGCCTCTCATTCCTGCAGCATGGTCTTACGGGGATAATAAATCCTAGGGTCTGAAACTGTTTCGTTGATAGACCTTACAGAATGTCTTAGGTGTATCTGGCATGAATGAATGTCTGAAGTGGTGGATTAAATTGTGGACATGTCCGAAATGACAGGTTTCTCCATTTGCTTGGTAAGAAAACCAGTATCACACTTACATAGTTTTGCTAAATTGAAAAGCAAAATCCATGTTTACATTTATTTGTCACTTAAACATATCATGGTGCTTTCTCATCACATTTGAACCTCACTTGTGAAATGAGGATGGACATTACTGTTCACATTTAGACAGAAAGAAACCAAGAGGGCTCTAGTGACTTTCCAAAGATTACATTCCAGTTCGGAAGACTTCTTAAGGATAGGTACTATCTTCTTCTTATTATTTTAATCTCTAGTAGGTGCTCAGTAAAAGTTTGAATGAATGAATGGGTAGAGTTGGGTTAGCTGGGAGTAAGAATAAAAAATTTTTTGTATTTAGGCGGGGATGGTGGTCTTTATGCTTCCCGCTACCACTGTTTACAACATTGTTTGTAATTGGCTTTCTGATGTATTTTCTCCAGATAGTGGTTGTATTTTATTAGGGCTAATTTTCTCACATTTGAATCGTTTGATAGTTTTAGGATTGGACCTTAAGTCCATCTCCCATGTTCAAATTTCTAATAAACTAGTATAACAATTGGAATGACATGCTTTCAAATGAAATCTAGTATTTCTATATGTAGGCTTGCAAATAATTTAAATAATGAACTGTATTGTATATTGAAGGCCAGCCCTGGTGGTCTAGTGGTTCAGATTCAGCGCTCTCGCTGCCGTGGCCCAGGTTAGTTTCTCAGTCAGGAAGCTACACCACTTGTCTGTGGGTTGTCATACTGAGGTGGCTATGTGTTGCCGTGATGCTGAAAGCTATGCCACTGGGATTTCAAATACCAGTGGGATCGTCCATGGTAGACAGGCTTCAGCAGAGCTTCCAGACAAAGACAGACTAGGAAGAAGGACCTGGCCACCCACTTCTGAAAAAATTGGCCATGGAAACCCTGTGAATAGTAGTGGAGCGTTGTCTGATATAGCACTGGGAAGTGGGAGGATGGGGCAAAAAGACCAGGCAGGGTTCTGCTCTGCTGTACACAGGGTAGTTAGGAGTCAGAGTCTACGGCACTAACAACAATTGTATATTTAATGGATAATAGGAAAAGTGATTATTTTCAAGGTCATTAAATCTTATAAATCTTGTGTTGTGAGAAACTAAGCATGAATTTCTTAAAGCAGTCCTTGTTCATTTGCTACTTCATGCACAATGATATATGAATGGACACTAGTTTTGATTTCTCTCCCATTCAGGTGACCCTATACTGCTAAGTAAATAAGCAAATTGATTCTTGATTCATTTGTTGAGCCATTGTCATTTGATTTCTTATTTTTGTAGGGTGATTGTTATAAATTGGTGTTTTAATCCCATTTCATATCTTAAAAATACCTAAAAACTGAATAGTAAAATAAGAAAGTGAACACCTCAGATATTTTATATAGACTTTTTCGTATGTGTGTAATCAAATACTTAATATTATTTAATCTTCTTTGGAGGTTTTTTGGCATGGACTGAAATGGTCAGGTTTTTTTCCAAACAGAAGTCCAATGCAATTTTTGCTGAAGGTACTTTCTTGATAAAATACCCAAAGCTAGCAGTAAGCATTCTTCTTTTCTTGAAAGAACTTCATATAGAGTTCAAAATAAGCAACATCTGTTTTTGAAAATGCCATTGCTAATTTCCTGTGGGAGAATCATCTGAATATTCTGGTGAGGCAAGTCTAAGAGCCATATCTATGCTGACTTCTTTAGGTCCCTTGCTTGTCCCAGGCAGGTCTCAGTGTTGGCACTGGTGTGGGAGTGTCATTTGTTGCAGTTATCAAGGATTTGTTTCCATTTCCCTTCATTTGGGTACCTGCCGGCCAAGTGCTATGGAGAGATAAAAATGAATTCATTCAAGGAATTTATTTTCTCTAGACTGAGGTGTGTATGTAAATAATTGATATCAGGAGATAATGATAAGTGTTAGGTGCAGTAAGAGATACGTATTATAGAATGTTATGGAAATTGAAGTAATGGAAGGTTTATTTTCACATGGTAATCAAATCAAATAAGTCATTTGCAGTGTCAACTCCTGACCTTAAATCATGTTATTTTCAGTATTTCTTGTTCTCTGCTTAGTGTAGATAAATTCTGGAGAACTTAAGTTTTTTTTTTTTTTTTAATTAATGGATATAGAAGTGATCAATGTTCATTGTGAAACATTTTGGAATATATGGACAGTATAAAGAAGAAAATCCAGTCTCTCTGCCCAGATAACTACTGTTGATGTGTAGCAGATTTCCTTCTGCTTTTAGGGGCAGTCACTTAAGTTTCAGTAATCCTTAGGTAGCAAATCATTTTTATGGCCAGTTTTGCTGACCAGGCCCATGTATTTTTAACTTATTGCACATTCTAAATCAAATATAAACCGAACCTAAAAATGTTCTGTATCAAGTATGCTCTAAATATACTCTGTTTCTTACTCTTTCTTCAAGCTAATTATAATATTTTGTAGGATAAACCCTATATACAGGCTACAGACTTTGCTCTTCTTTCCTCGCTTTCCAAGGGAAATTTATTAGGAAAGAAATTTCAGTGATGCTTAGCTGGGATCATATATGGGTTTTGTTTTTTAGATTTAAGAAAAAAATAAAGTTTTTTATATTGTTAAAGTGCCCAGTTTTCATATTTTTTCAAAATAGTCCTTTTTTTCTGACTGCCTCATTCTTTGCTATTTTACTGTAGTAAAATATACATAACAAAATTTACCATTTTTACGTTTATAGTTCAGTGGCGTTAAGTGCATTCTTATTGTTGTGCAATCACCACCACCATCCACCTCCAGAACTTTTTTATCATCCCAAACTGAAATTCTGTATCCATTAAACAATTGTTTCCCATTTCTGATGCCCTTCCCTTCCCACCCCTGGCAACTACGATGCTAATTTCTGTCTATATAAATTTGAGTACTCTAGGTACCTCACAGAAGTGGAATCATACAATATTTGTCCTTTAGTTACTGGCTTATTTCACTTAGGATAATGTCTTCAGGGTTCATCCATGTTGTAGCATGTATCATAATTTCATTCCTTTTTAAGGCTGAATAATATTCCATTGTATGTATATACCACATTTTGTTTATCCATTCATCCATCAGTGGACAGTTGGGTTGTTTTCACCTTTGGGCTATTGTGAATAATGCTGCTATGAACATGGGTGTACAAATATCTGCTTGAACTCTGCTTTCAGTTCTTTTGGGTATGTACCCAGAAGTGGAATTGGTGGTTCATATGGTAATTCTTATGTTTAATTTTTGAGGAATCATCATACTGTTTTCCACAGCAGCTGTACCATTTTGCATTTCCTCCAGCAGTTCACAAGGGCTCCAGTTTCTCTACATCCTCATCAATACTTGTTATTTCCTTCCTCCCTCCCTCCCTGCCTTCCATCCATCCTAAGGGGTATGAAGTGGTATCTTAATGTGGTTTTGATCTGCATTTCCCTAATGATTAGTGATGTTGAGCATCTGTTCATGTACTTATTGGCCATTTGTATGTCTTCTTTCATCTGTGGTTTTATAGCCTATTCTCTCCTCCTGCCCCACCTTCCTCCAGCAGTACTTCAAGTAGTTTTCAGTGCCATTAACAACTGCTCAAAACTATAATTTTAAATGATTATATACTATCCTGCCATATAGATTTCCATATCATAATGTTTTTCAAATGGTAAGACCTTTGGGGGTAGAACTTTTAGGGTGTTTCAGTTGTAAATTTTAAAATGATGGACATCTGTGTATATAAATATATATTTTTTAAGATGGTTGGATTTGGTCAAGATGATTTTTAAGATTCTTGAGATATATATATATATACATACACACATATATTTTTTTCAAAATTGATTTCTAGAAGAATTGTTCAACAGTACAAGATGTGCTTCTAGTTGAATTCACTCCTCTGACTTTGTAGGTGCTGAGCAGGGTGGAATTAGCTCAAAATCCTAGCTCATCTGTCGGCTTTCCTTCTTTCAAATGTTAACTTCTCTAGTCTCACTCTTATTTCCATTTTCCCTCTTTTGTCCTGTGGTTTGTACCTTTATTTCTTCACTGCCATTTTAGTTGGAGTTTGTGAGGAAGCAGAGATTGCACATTCAATATATCCGTTTAATTGGAAGTCTGTAATTTTCTAAAATTCTGTGAAAGTCCACGTTCTCAATCAGTATTTCAATTAAGAAAATTTCAGCAAAGACAAAGATTGAATTGCATACTTATATAAGTTATGAGTTGAATATAGTTAATATTCTAGACCAGAGGTTGACAAACTTTTTCTCTAAAGGGCCAGATAATAGATAATTTAGGCTTTACAGCCAGTTTTTGTTGCATATTTTTTGGACACCTCTTTAAAAATGTAAAATAGATTCTTAACTTGAAGTCTGTGTGTTGGATTTGGCTCAAAGGCTACTGTTTGCTGATCCTTGTTCTGGATTTATTTGCAGTTATCTTGCTAGGCAACCTGACCCATTATTGAAGAAGAAATTCTTTTCTTAATGCCTTTCTTAATAGAATTGCAAACTCTGATAATGTTCAGGTGATTTGGTTTTTTGAGTAAATTACTGAGATCTAATATTTATTTTAATTTTCAGATGGTGACCCTGACAACTATATTGCTTACTATCGGAGAGCTACTGTGTTTTTAGCTATGGGCAAATCAAAAGCAGCACTTCCTGATTTAACTAAAGTGATTGAACTGAAGATGGATTTCACTGCAGTAAGTGCATCTGAACTTTTTTAAAGAAGAATTTAAGGGAACTTGGAAGAGGTAATTGGTTTCTTAAGGTGAGAACTGGCATGCTAGGCAAAGCTAGAGGATATAGAAAGCCATTATGATTTAGTGGCCTGGGCAAAAAGAGAAATTCAAAGCCCCTGGAATTAAAGGTCTGTGTGAAAGAGGAACAGTGGGTGCAATAGGTGATTTTTAGAAGCTTGGCAGTGATGTTAGCTTTGTGGTTTAGAAAGATGTCTTTGTGGATGATGGAGTGTAGGGCAAGATGTGAAGTTGAGAAAGTTGATTAAGAGAGTGTTGAATTAAGAGGCAATCAGGTGACTGGTGACAGTTTCAATGACCAGTCATGTGTAGCAGGAAGAATAAAGAGGGGATAGCTCAATTAAGCAGTGGTTTGTGGTGAAGATACAATGCTGAATTAGACAGAGTCCTCCCCTGAACCAACACCCAGGCTTCAGAGGAGGAGAAATTTACAGTCTAATGGGACATCCTGACGATTGGCAGGTCACTGTAATTGCTTAAAGTAATAGGACCAATGAGATGGTTTCGGAGTTAATTTGGTAACTCATTTATTGTTTATATCCTGCCAAATTCCAAAAAGAATTTGAGATAACTGATTAGATGTGGGTGAATGTTTGGTTTGAAATGTTACTATTATTTTAAGATGAAATTCCCAAGTGTCAAATTTTTCTTTAATCTGTTACTTTAACCAGCTAAGCACAACCTTTCACAAAGGTTACATAGCTCATTTTTCTTGTATTATAGTAGGTATTAGCTAGTTGAAGTGGCTTTACTCTTGCTTCTTAGCAGAGGATTAGGGAAATTGTATATACCATAAAAGTAGTATGTAAATTTTAGTGGACTATTGATGTGATTTCTGTTTTATGGTAGATGTTGGTCATCAGAGAATTGGTATTCTTGGAAGAGATGGGATTATGCACATTAGAAGAAGGGGAATATCAGAGATGATGGGGGAGAAAATGATGCTTCTTCCCTTTTAACATGCATCATTTTTGGAAGAAGCATTGTTATTCTGGTTATTGTGGAGTAAATATTTGCATTGAGAGTTAATAAAAAACCAAATAAAACTATTTCCAGAGCTTTGATTGGTAAAGCCCCAAATTACACAACTTGTATTGTAGTGGCAAAAGGTTATTATGATGGCAAAAGTATTTTTTTTTAATTCAGATATAATTCACATACCATCAAATTTACTCTTTTTTGAAGTATACAATTCAGTGATTTTTAGTATATTCACAAGATTGTCATCACTGCTATCTAGTTCCAGAACATTTTTATCACCCCCAAAAGAAACCCTGTACTCATTGTAGTCACTCCTCAGCCCTTGGCAACCACTTATATGTCTCTATGAGTTTGCCTATATGGGATATTTGGTGTAAATGAATTCACACAATATCTGGCTTCTTTCACTTAGCATAATGTTTTCAAGGTTCATCCATGTTGTAGCATGTATCAGAATTTCATTCCTTTTTATGGCTAAATAATATTCCATTGTATGGATATATCACATTTATTTATTGATTTATTAGTAGATGGAAATTTTTTTCTACTTTTTGGCTATTGCTATGAACATTCATGAACAAGTTTTTGTGTGGACACGTTTTGGATTTTTTGGAGTATAGCAGCAGGTGTTTTTAAGAAAGCATACTTTAACAAAAATTAAAAACATTGGTTCAAGAAATTATTCTCAGAGTGTCAAGTCAAATGGTCATTGGAAAAATAAATATTTCATTAATTATTAGCTTATTTAGTTTTATTCTTTGTGTTTAAAGAAAATTGAGAAATGCATAGTACTCAGGACATCTGTTCTTTTTTTTTTCCTAGGCAAGGTTACAGAGAGGTCACTTACTACTCAAACAAGGAAAACTCGATGAAGCAGAAGATGATTTTAAAAAAGTGGTATGTTATATTCAATTTGTATTTGGCTCTGTGAAGATGTTATTTTGAGTGAACACATTGGACTTATTTTTTTTATTAAGACATTTAATAATAATTTTATAGCTAAAAGGGAGAATTGTTTGATTTGTGTATATAAGAATCACGTTTTTTTGTGAGGAAGACTAGCCCTGAGCTAACATCTGTTGCTAATCTTCCTCTTTTTTGCTGAGGAAGACTGGCCCTGGGTTAACATCCATGCCCATCTTCCTCTACTTTATATGGGATGCTGCCACAGCATGGCTTGACAAGTGGTGTGTTGGTGCCCAGGATCTGAACCTGCGAACCCTGGGCCGCTGAGGCAGAGTGCGCGAACTTAACCGCTACACCACTGGGCCAGCCCCATCAAAGAATCACTTTAACAGATGGAAGATAAAGTGTGTGGAATAGAAATATAATCCTAACTCAGTTTATATAGGTCGCTTATTCTGCTTTGTTCTCCGTGAGAATCTAGAGATGTCAGCTGAAATATTACAAGAGTCCTCTAAGTGACTCGGGAAACCCTTTGTTTGGTTTGAAAGGAATAATAAAACAGATTCTTAAAAGGGAATTTTGCAGTCACCCATACGGGTACTTTACAAAGTGTAAAGTGTTTTGGATTTGTTGGAAGGAAGTTACAGATTCCATGTAGTTGAAGGGGGTATATCCTAAAAAATGATTTGGAGAGAGACAGCTAGCCAATGTCTACGCCGTCATTGGGCTTGTTTTAAAACCTGCATTTTTGTTCTACATCGGTTTGTTTCTGGAGTGGTCTAGAAAGGGCAAATATATAACCAATTGTTTATTATTTGCACTTTTTGTAGTTTATCAAAATGCTTAGTTACTGTGATGATAACCACTATGAAAATAAAACTAAAATTTCTGACATTTTCATAACCTTTGTCACAATACTTACTCATATGCAGACAAATCCAAAAAACATGAGACTTAATTGTATTGAATCAGAAGCTGTCTCATGGTCTTAATAAAATTGGATGTCTCCTTTCCTCTGCTTGTGGGGAAGATGCTTGAGAGCAGGCTGAACGGTAGGTTTGGGGAGGCAGTGGTGCTGGAGTACACTTTCCCTAGCCCAATCCTTTGTGCATTGCAAGGTTGTATAAAAATTTGTTGAATGAATGGTAAAATGTAAGAACGTTTCCTTCTTTTTACCAAATACTGGTATCTATTGCTTAGAATTTTTTTTTCTAATTACAACATTAGAGTAGCCTTTTAGAAATAACATGATTTAGAATAAAGCTTTAGCACAAATTAATCCTTACTGGGCAATTGATGTATCCTTTTGGAAAAGTGAGTTTTTGGAACTTTGGGTATCCTTGAGTTAATGTCTTTTCTGTAATGAATATTAAAACCTTTGGGAGTAAGAAGGGGGACTTTCATGAGACTTTCCACTTTAGATTGTTTTCTGACAGTCATGCTTCTGCTAGTGTGTTCTTAAAACTGCCCTTGCTATTATTGTTATAGGATTCTTCCATGAGAATGTGCATCTGTGTTGAATGGTTTTTTATTTTTAGTTGGAATTTTTATTGAGATAATTGTAGATTTCCATGCAATTGTAATTAATAATATAGAGAGATCCTGTGTACCCTTTACCCAATATCCAGTTTCCCCCAATGATAACATCTTGCAAAACAGTAGTACAATATTACAACCAAGATATTGACATTGATGCAATCTACTAGTCTGTTCAGATTTCCTCAGTTTTACTAGTATTCATTTCTGTACTTAATTCTCTACACTTTTTTGTGTGTCCGCCACCACAGTCAGGATGGTGAACAGCTCTGTTGCCACCAGAATCCCTCCTGTTGCCCTTTTATAACCATAGCCACTTTCTTCCCATACTGCTCTGGCCCCTCATCCATAACCCCTGGCAACCACTAATTTGTTATTGATTTCTTAAATTTTGACATTTCAAAAATGTTGCATACGTGGACCCTAATGTTATGTAACCTTTTGGAATTGACTTTTTTTACTTAGCATCATTCCCTGGAGATTCATCCAGATTGTTGCATATATAACTTGGCTTGTTCCTTTTAATTGCTGAGGATTCCGTGGTATGGGTATCACACATTTTATTTATCTCTTCATCAGTTTATGGACATTTGAGTTTTTTCCACTTTTTGGCTATTGCAAATAAAATTGCTATGAACATTCTCATACAGGATTTAGTGTGAACGTAAGGTTTCATTTCACTGGGATAAATGCCCAGGAGTGCAGTTACTGGGTTGTGTGGTAATTGCACATTTAGTTTTATAAGAAACCACCAATTGCTTTCCAGAGTGACTGTGCCATTTTACATTTGTTTGCATCCTTGTCAGCATTTGGTATTGTAACTATTTTTTATTTCAGCCATTCTGAGAGATGTGTAGTGATCGCTCATTGTTGTTTTAATTTACATTTCCTCAATGGCTAATGATCTTTTCATGTGCTTATTTGCCATCTGTAAATCCTTTTCAGTGAAATGTCTGTTTGTGTCTTCTGCCCATATTCTAACTGGATTGTTTGCTTTTTTACTCTTGTGTTTCGGGAGTTCTCTATATATTTTAGATAGTTTATCACGTATGTGGTTGCAAATATTTTTCCCCAGTCTGTAGCTTATCCTTTCGTCCTCTTCACAGGGTCTGTCACAGAGCAGAAGTTTTTAATTTTGATGAAGTCCAATTTATCAATTTTCTTTTTTCTTCTGTGGATTGTGCTTTTGGTGTCATCTCTAAGAACTATTCACCAAGCCCTAGGTTCCAAAGATTTTCTCCTATGTTATCGTCTAATAGTTTTATGTTTTACATTAAAGTCTGTGATATATTTTGAGTTAATTTTTGTATGATGTGTGAGGTATAGTTCAAGGCTCATTTGTTTTGCCTTTGGATGTCCCATCGTTCCAGCACCATATTTTGAAAAGGCTTTCCTTCATTCATTGAATTGCTTTCGCTCCTTTAAAAATAATCAATTGGCTGTACTTGTGTGGGTGTATTTCTGGGTTCTGTCTTCTATTCCATTGATCTATGTGTCTATCCCTCTTCCATTCCTACTTGATTATTATAGTTCTATAGCAAGCCTTAATGATTCCTCCCCACTTTATTCTTCTCGGTCAAGATTGTTTTAGTTATTCTCTGGCCTGTGCCTTTCCATATTAATTTAGAATAAACTTGTCTGTGTCTGCAGAAAGCCTTGCTGATATTTTGATAGGAATTGCAGTAAACCTATAGGTCAGGTTGGGGAAAATTGACATCTTTATTATGTTGAATGTTTCAGCCATGAAGATAGTATGCTCTCCTTTTGTTTAGGTCTTCTTTGTGGAGTGATTTTAAATGGTACTGTGTTTTTAATTTCAACTTTCTCATTAAATAATCTTTTTGTGATTATTTCATCTGGAAAGTACTCACCCTGTGCTTAATTCTATGAGAGAAATCTTAGTGGGCATTCAGATGGGAGACCAAGTTAAATTTTAACACTGCAGAAGCCATTTAAAAAATTTATGTAACAATTTTGTTGTGTGTAAGAATAATTATGATTAGATTGGATTTGATGTAGAGAAAAATGCAGGTACAGAATTCACGCATTTCAGAAGTATTTTATGTTGTTTTATTTGAAGTAAATTTAGGTTACCTGGAATACCTGGACTTAAAATTCAGATTAATAATTAAAGAATCTTATGTGCATATCCGTTGTCTGAACAGTAAATACAGTGTCTCCCAAATGTATATGGGCAGAGGGGGAGACAGGATCATGAAATGGGAATAATGAAAAGAACTTATCAGTTAACATATGTAAAATTGATTAAATTTGGAATGTAGATTCTACTGGACAAATGATAATGTTATCAGGTGGACAACACAAGAGATACAAATACAAAGCCAGTGTCTGCAGTGTTCAGTCTTTCTAAATGAAGAGATAAACACTAGAACTGTTCAGAGGGACCACTATCTTACATTTAGCAAAAATAAATAAATAATATAGAACCTCATATTGATGGAACTTCAAGGAAATTTTACCAGTCATACAATACCGTTGGCATTGCACATGTAAACAACTTTTGCAGAAAAATCTGGCAGTAAGTATTGTGAAAGAAAAACATTTTGCACAAAGATACTTACTGGAGCTCAATTTGTTTTGGAAACTATTAGAAATTTGGGTCAATATGATAGAATAATATTCATTAACAAGAATTGTTTATGCATGGTGGTGTTTTATAGACCTACACATACAAAATAAAGTCAATTAAAAGGCAAAATAAAAATTGTTTGTAAATGTTGTTTGTAATTACAGAAAACTTTTATGTGTGCTACACTGGTGTAAGTGGCAATTATTTAAAGTTTATAGCTGTTTTCCCTTTTGTAAAGTTGTATTCAATGCACTTTGAAGAAAAAGAAAAGGTTTGGAACAGAGACAGGAACCTTGGGTTTTAGAACTGACTTTGTACCTCAGCCATGGTTTACACAGCACTCAGGAGGTGCAGGGGCACGTTGCTAAGTGACTTGCATGGATTATTTCACTTAATCATTGTTCAGATGTGAGGCAGAAAGGGAAGAGGGAGGGGTGAGGCTTAAAAGATGTCAGCAATCAAATGGAGTCAGATTTATAATGACATAAGGGAAAGAGGAATTTAGGATGACCCCTAGGGTTTGGCTTAAATAATAAAGAAGAGCCATTTATTGAAGATGATGGGGGTGGTAGTTGTGGTGGCAGTGGGTGGGAGATGGGAAATGGAATTCTGTTCGCCTTGTTTTTGACATGCCATTTAGAGTGTCCCGTAGGAGACAGGTCAAATAGGCAGTTGCAGCCCGATGTCAGTGTACACATAAGAGGGAATGGTGAAGAATGTAGCCTCTGGAAATGACTTTGAGCCATGGTTTCCTCCTGTGTAAAACGGAGATCATCCGAAATGTCCTTTAGGGTTTTAGGTTTAGCTTAGAATAGCGCCTGGAGCATTAAAAGCCCTCAATAAAGCTCTCAAATAAATTGATCATCATCACCATCATCCAAAGCATGGGCTTTGGAGATAGAGACCTTAGTTTGAACTTAAGCAAGACTTCTGGCAAGTTATATAATCATTCGATTTCTTGATCTGTAAATTGGAGACAGTAAAACCTAGCTCATGGGTAATATTTTTAGTATTAAATGAAAAAGAAAAATAGGTATGCAAAGTAGGCATTAAGACTGTTCATTCTGCTCTTCAGCAGTTTACACTTGAGTTGGAAGAAATAAGCCCTAAATATGTGAAAAATTAACAGTACAGAGATGTTTGTAAGAAGTGAAGTGAGTTATCTAGATAACAAGATAGCTCATTAAGATTGAGAATGACACATGACGAGAAGTTGGCAGACCCACCTCACTTTGTCTCTTGATTAGCTGTGTGATGCTGGGCAAGTTACTTACCATTTGTGAGACTCAGTATTTTCATTTATAAAGTGAGAGTTGATTGGGCAAGATGATTTCTTAGCTTACTTCCATTGTTAAGAGTTTCTTAAGTGATTTAAACATTTAGAGAAAGGCTATTACTAGCGTAATATAGAACAGTTAGGGAAACTTGGAGGAGATGGGACTTGAGAAATGGGTTGGTTTGAGTAAAACTGCATGATGGAACAAGAGAGTCTTTTGGAATCTTGGAGATATTGTTTTTGTGTGTTACAATTAGGAGAAATTAGCTATATTCTCACATTTCCCTGCTTCATTTCTGGTAGCTTTAATTTATGAATTTAACAAATATTTGAGTTCATACTCTGCCAGGTTCAATGAACATTCTTGTTCATTTTCCTTGAATGCGCTGAATCTCTCTAGGGCAGCAGTTCTCAGGATTGGTCTCAGGATCCCACTTACCGTTAAATACCGTTTAAGAGCTTTTGTTTATCAATGTTTATGGTATTAGAAATTAATTTTAGAAATTTAAAAAATATTCATTAATTTAAAAGTAATAATAAACCCACTACATGTTAATATAAATAACTTTGTTTTTGCATGAAAAAACTATATTTTCAAAAACAGCAAAAAACTTAATGAGTGGTATTACCTTACATTTTTGCAAATCTCGTTTATATCTGGCTTACTTGAAGACAACTGGATTCCCAGATCTGATTTTTATTTTTGTTGAAGTATTATTAAAGAAAATGTGATCTCACATATATAAGCAGTTGGAAGAGGAAGACTATTTTAATAGTCTTTTTAGATAATTGTGGATATTCTTTGGTGTTACACCAAAACTTCACTAGTGGTTATAGGCTAGTTGCATTGTGGACTCTGAAATCTTATCAGTGAACTTTTAGTACTTTGTTATAATGAAATCCATTGGTTTATCTTGCACTTTGAATGGATTCTTTATATTTTATCCATATATGCTTTTGTCCCCACAGACCCCTGAAACGGTATTAAGGATTCCCAGGGATCCCTGGATCAGACTCTGAGAATCACTGCTATAGGGTATATACCTAAGAGGATAATTGCTGCTTTGAAAGTTATGGGCATTTTTAATCTGGCTGAGCAATTTGGCACTATCCCTTTAAGTGGTTATCCAAATTTATATTCCCACTAGCAGCATAGGAGAGTTCCGTGCGCTCTACATCTTCAACAACATTTGATATAAACAGTGTAGTTTTTGCCGGTTGGTGTAAGAAATGCAGGTTTACATCTTTTGTGTGTATTTCTGTTAGATTCTATTATGTAGCTATTTCTTTTCTGTCAGTCTACCCTTCTCTTCCCTCCCTCCTGTTCTTCTCCCCCCTCCCCCAATTCATTTGTTTTCCTTCCTTACTCTGTTCTTTCTATACTGTTCAAAATACTGCGTCTTTTTCTCTTAGTCATTACCTCAGGAATTTTAATATGCATGCTTAGTAAGATTTAAAGGTAATCAATATCTTTAGCTTCCTCCAGAAAAATGCAGGGACCTTAGAATGCATTAACTCAACCACCTACCCCCTGACTTGGATACTATTGTTTTTCAAAAATTGGGTCTTTCTTTTTTCTTTTTTTGCCACTTAAGTTAGTATTATTTTTTTGTATAGTTCCCTTAACAAAGATTGCAGAAAGAATTTGTGAAGGCAAATTCTAGAAGTCACTGGAGAATGTTGCAGTGTATCTCAAATATTACATATTTTTCTGTTATCAAATAATATCAAATGAAAAAATTTAAATTTGTGCTACTTACCTCCCCAAACCATAATTAAATATAATAGGATTAGAAAGATTAATTTCTTGAGACAAGCAGTTCAGTGAATGTATTTTATGCCAAAGTTTAATTTTGTTTTGACCCAAGAGGAGTCAAACTGAGGTTTTATTATTCTAGGACCTTAATTGCTGTAACATTAATAGAGGGTACCCAGTTTAAATTGGCTGATAGGTAATGCAATGGGAAATAAATTGAATGTCCCTTTAGAGTGTGTATTACATCTTTTAAATTCTGTCCTCATGTTGAATTTATATATTATAGAAAGGTCACAAAAGGAGGTTGGAATTTTTATTAACATTTTTTGGAGTACTTGCTATGTGTTACATGAAGTATCTTTTTTATTTCTCAATGACTAGTACTCAGAGTGTAGGTATTATTATCCTCTTTTTATTGGTGAAGAAAATGCAGATTACATGCAGATAATAAGAGATAAAGTCAGGATTTGGGCTTAGTTTTTTTTTTTTTTTTCCATTCAGACTTTATTTTACATGAATAATACAAAATCTGTGTGGAAATATTCACAACCTGGCCATTGAGAAATGCTAAAACTACTGTTTTAATTATCTATTGCTGCATAACGAATTACTTTAGCAGCTGAAAGCAACACACATTTATGATCTCAGTTCATAGGGTCAGGAGTCTGGACAGGCTTAGCTGGGTCCTTTGCTCCAGGGTCTCTCACTGGCTACAGTCAAGGTGTTGGATAGGGCTGCAGTATTATCTGAAGGCTCAGTTGGTGAAGGAACTGCTTCCAAACTTGCTTGGTTGTTGGCAGAATTTAGTTTCTCTTGAGCTGTTAACACTGAGGCCTCTGTTTTTTTCTGAGCTTTTAATCAGAGGCTTTCCTTGTTCTTTCTTATGTGGGCCTCTCCTTAAAGCATCTCACAGCATGGCAGCTTGTTTTATCAGAGTGAGCAGGTGAGAAGGCATGAGACTGCCAACGAGAGAGAGAGAGAGAGAGAGAGCGAGCGAGCGAGCGCATGCTAGCAAGATGGAAGTCACAGTGTTTTGTATCTAATTAAGGAAGTGACATCCTTTTACCTTTGTTATTCTGCTTGTTAAAAGGAGTTACCAGTTCCATCCCATACTCTAGGGGAGGGAATCACATAAAGTCATAAATTCCAGAAGGTGGGGATCACCTGGGGCCATCTTAGAAGTCTACCCACCTTAACTACTAATCCACTATTTTCATTTGAGGTCCCTAAAATAGGGGTGTATTTAGATTAGATTAGAGAGCAGCTCACCTCTTTCAACAAGCCCCTATCCCATAGCTATTATGGATTTTTGTCCAAAAGCTCAGTGACCATATAAATGGTAATAAATAAATAAAATATTGTCATAGGTAGAAGTTTGGCAGAAAGAGTTAGAAATATAAAACTCTAAAGAAGAGAAGGGGTGTCAAGAAACATGAAGAAAGGAAGGAGGGAAATATCAGCAGGAATCTCCACATGTAAATATCCTGGAACATGGGAGGGCAATTGGGAGGAGTCAGTAACCTTGTGGTAAGAGTGAAAATCTTCATCTCATTTAATCTTTGAAACTCTCCCAGGGTTATAAATAAGTCCTTAGTTTGTTCTCAAACTCTTTTCTTACCTCCATGGAAGAATCTCCTCCCTCTCCTTAGCCCTCCCTCCCCTCCTACCTCCCTCCTGGCCCCAAAGAGGCCCAGATGACCTGAGCTCACTCCCTCTTTCACATTCCTGTTGTCTGAGTCCTGAGTGAGGCTGAGCCCTCCATCCTCATCCTTCGGATTTAGGGCTTTCTCCCCACTTTCCAACAAGAAAAACTGTATGGAAGACACTAGAGTCTAAAGTTTGGAAGAGAAAAGAGAAAAAATGCAAATTCCATCCAGAAGAGGCAGTCTCTAATACATCCTATCCAAAAGGGAGCAATAGTGTACATATTGGGTACAAGTTATCAATAAACTACTTTTACCCAAAGTGACAGGGCACATACACTTATACTTTTCCAATGTGGTCTGTCAGAAGCCTTCAGTACCACCCTGAGGATGATAAAACAGACAAAGACAAGCATGCGAAGGCCCTAAAGCAACTCCTTTCGACTTGGATAATTCAATCATGCAGGGAAAATCCTCCCCCAGCCCAAGCTGAGGTTACCATTTCTTAGTTACCTGTGACTACCTGGAGTCCTGTCCATTCCTTCAAAAGCCAAGGGTTAAACAGACAAAGCAGAGTACCTAAAGTATCCTAAAAACCAAATGGCGAAATATAAAGCCTCTACCAAGGAATAATATTCTTAAGGTTTCTTGTTTGGAGTTCTCTCCTACCAGGTGGCTAGTGGGGGTGTTTTTAAAAAATGAATCAACTAACAGGGGAAGCAGTGTGATCAGTCAATTGAAGGAGAGATATTTCTAGAAATAACCTACCGTTGTTTGCACCTCACCCCAAATTGGAACCTATCAACTACAATTCCCATTGTGGTAAGAATATTAGATTTCAGAAATTATTATGTATAAACAGTAATCTTTACAAAGTTCCAAAAGAAATTTAGTAGTTTTTTAATGTAGACACCCAATTTTTCTGAGCCATTAAGCTTAAGGTTTTCCATCTGGAGGAAGAAATTGTTAAGAGCCACTGTGCATGAGGCTGGGCTGGGAGCAGGGATGAACTATAAGCAGACAGAAGGGATTTTATTGTGGTGACAGAAATGGTCTAAAACTGTGGTGATGGTTGCATACTTGGTAAATGTATTAAAAATCATAGAATTGTAAACTCAAAATGAGTTTTGAGTTTTTAATAAGATATTACTTTTAATAAGATATTACTCTCTTATTTTTCCCTGTAAATTCTTCCTTTCTTATTGACCTTAACCTCTTTGGTATAAAATCTTTTTCTATCATATAACCTCTAAAAAAAACCTGTTCTCTCCTTCAGTTTCCCTATGTTGTTCATTATTTTGATAAAATTATTTTATATGTAAAAATAAATACTTAGGAAGTATAACTAGAAGGCAAAATATATAAATCCCAAGTTATTCTGCAGAGCTATATGTAAGAAAGTGAGAAAGGTGCTTTCCTTTCTTTGTTCTTCTCTACCCTTTCACATTCCTAAATACATTTGCTTCCTGGTACATTTCGGGGGAACCCAGGTCTTTTGACCCTAGCTCCACTGCTAGCTCTTGTGCACCATATTGGTGGAAATAAAGATGCTTTTGCTGTTGCTTTCCACAGTGATCAGCACCAGGAGGCAAGTCAGTGGACAGCCAGTGTCTCTGTCCTTGTCCCCCAGTGCAGTTAAGTATTTGCAATGGTCAGACTGTTGTGTATATTATGGGTATTAGATTTAAGAGATTAAAAACCCAGTTTAATTTAATTTCTTATTATTGTTATAGCTCAAATCAAATCCGAGTGAAAACGAAGAAAAGGAAGCCCAGGCCCAACTTATAAAATCTGATGAAATGCAGCGTTTGCGTTCACAAGCACTTGATGCTTTTGAAAGCTCAGATTATATTGCTGCTATAACCTTCCTTGATAAGATTTTAGAGGTAAGTTTGTTAGATATAGTGGCTGACAAGCCTAACACTTACTGCTTTTTACTATAAGGCGTATTTATACACTTCGACATGTTATATACCACAAAAAACCTAGATGGGATAAAATCAGATTGGTCCTTGGGCTTTCAGCTCTTAATTGAAACATGGTGTCTCTATGTGTAGAACAAAATTTGGAACTGAAGTTTTCAGTAAATGTACTGAATGTGCTTTGGAATGGGAGTTACCTATTTTTTATACATTTAATAGCTTGCTTTGCTATTTTTGTTGGTGCAATTTTTGGGGAAGAAAACTCTAGAGGTTAGATAATGAAGTAAAAGATGAAAGAGTTGCTTGAAGAAAAAGGAAAAGTAATGTTTGGGAGGAAAGAGGAGTGTTTAGAGTGAGAAGCTTCTAGGGAACAATGCAGATGAAGAGTTGATAGGGTCCGGAGGGTTCTAGACAGGGAAACCTGAGTCTAGAGTTTCCTTGCCTCTGAAGGACTTAACAACAAATGGTTTCAGAAGGAAGTCTACTAAAATAATCAGGTGGAAGCAGTCATAATTCATATGTATCATTTTCACAGCACTTTGATGTACAGTTTCATTTAATCTTGGTAGTAAACTTGTGACGTATATAAAATGGACACTTTGATAATTTTATAGAGGAAATCATGTGATGTCCAGTAGAATTCACGTTTTACTAAATATTTTCTTAATGCTTTAATAAGGAAGTGTAAGTTTATAATTTTTACCTTCTATTCATTTTGACCTAGCTTATTGTCTATGATATTTAATTTATGTCCAATGTTGATTTTGATATCTTAATATATGTGAAAAGTTGACTTGACTTTAGAACAGCTCTAAGAAATATGTAAAGATACTGCCACAGGTCTTATTGGTGAGCTTTTGGGTTTATATTTTGAAGAATACTAGTGCGTTTACTGAACATTGTCAACTTTGATAAAATAGAAAAGGTGAAGCCTCAACCCTCTCACATTGTTTTTTCATTTCCTTTATTTATGTCATGTGAGGGTTTAATTTCAAGGAGGTGACATTTTTCAGAGGAGAATTTCATTGGTTATTAGTAGAATAAAAGTCTTTTGCGAATTTAGAGACTAGATTTTATTTTTTGATACTAGAAATTAAAATTAAGTACAAAAATCTGATTAGTTAATATTCTCTTCAAAATTAAATATGCTTCACTGGGAACTATCTTTTAATAGTAAATGCCATGTTTTCTTAGCTTCAAAGTTTTAGAGTTATATAATCGAAGTGGGTAGGAGAAGGGCCTTGTTAGTATATATATTCCTTACCCCATTAGAATTTAAGATATCCTTGGAGAAATTATTTTGTCACATCTAATTATTTTTGTCATATCTAAATTGTATCAGACTTTTAAATACTATTTACAATATAGAAGTCCTTACATTAATTGAGGATGTTTTATGTTGATAAATATGTAGATAAAATATGCAGGATGCAAGTATGAATGTGCATAATTTACTGTTTCTTTCTTAAAGTCTAGTTCCTTTGTTTCTCAAGGTTTGTGTTTGGGATGCAGAACTACGGGAACTTCGAGCTGAATGTTTTATAAAAGAAGGGGAACCTAGGAAAGCGATAAGTGACTTAAAAGCCGCATCAAAATTGAAAAATGATAATACTGAGGCTTTTTATAAAATCAGCACATTGTACTATCAACTAGGAGACCATGAACTCTCCCTCAGGTCAGTTCTAGTGACATACACATCTCATCATCTTTTTAATGTTAGCAGTAAGATAATCTCATTTTCTTTTTAATTTTAAATTAATAAAATTATGAGTGACTGTTTTTATATTTTATATCTATATATTTTGTGTTATCTCTAAGTTATTCTACTTCCACATAATTTATTTTCAGGAAGTGTGCTTATTAAAATAAATAGGGGGCTGTTATATTTGCAAAAGCAAAATGGAGTGTTTACTGTATAACTCTCCTTAAGTCATTTGAACTGAATTAATATGAATGTGCATGGTACAATGCTGTATATAAAAGTGTATGGTAAATTGTTGTCAGTTTTTGTTTAATTGTTACAAACAAAAAATACCTTTCATTGTGATTTCTATATTTGTTATGGAAGGCCACTTATTGATTATTTTGACTTGGAGTATTTTCCTCTTTTTAATACATGAGCAGTGAAGTTCGTGAATGTCTTAAACTTGACCAGGATCATAAAAGGTGTTTTGCACACTATAAACAAGTAAAGAAACTTAATAAGCTGATTGAGTCAGCTGAAGAACTCATCAGAGATGGCAGGTAAGAATATGCTTGTCTAGAGTATCCTGCCTTCCCTTATATGTCTTGTTGTGGGCACAAAAGAAAAATTGAACTGCTTGATCTTTTAATCCTTAGCCACTGAAGGTGGAGTATCTTAGATGGTACTGGGTCTTAGGAAAACTACCACAATTGTACATTTTTTGAATAAGGCAGAATGTAAATAATGCTAACTGCATGGTATTCTTAACAGTAGATTTATTTATATTTCACCAAATATTTACTGAGTTTCTCCTGTATCAGGTACTGACTATGTACCGGGTTGCAGAATTGCATATGACTGTAGTTTTTGTTCTAAGAGGCTTATAGTTTAGTGTGGGAGACAGGCATATAAATTGATTATTAGAAGATAATGTTATATCTAGAGTGATAGAGATGTATACAGAGTAGACAGATTTTCTTGCAGTATAGGATTCTGGGTTAACAGTTCTTTTATTAACAGCATGTGAAAAATATTGTGCCACTTCTTTCTGGCCTCCATGGTTTCTGATGAGAAATCTATTGTCATTCTAATTATTTTTCCCCCTAAAGATAAGAAGTCATTTTTCTCTGACTGCTTTCAAGATTTTTCCCTTGTCTTTCATTTTTAGAAGTTTAATTATGTTGTATCTCAGCATGGGTTTCTTTGTGTTTACCCTGTTTGGAGTTCAGTTAGTTTCTAGAATATGTAGGTTTATGTCTCATGTCAAATTTGGGAAGTTTCCAGCCATTATTTCTTGGAGTACTTTTTCAGCCCTGCCCTCTCTCTACTTTTCTTCTTAGGCTCCAATTAACATAAATGTTAAATGTTTTGTTATAGCCTCACAGGTGCTCGATGCTTTGTTCATTTTTTTCAACTTATTTTCTCTCTGTTGTTCAGATTTGGTAATTTCTATTGTTCCGATTCACTGACTCTTTTCTCTGTCTGCTGCATTCTACTGTTGAGCATATTCAATGAGCTTTTTGTTTTGGTTTTTATATTTTTCAGTTTTATATCTTCTGTTTCTTTGCTGAGGCATTCTGTTTTTTCATTTGCTTTAAGCGTGTTTCTCATTGCTCCTTTTTTTCATGGCTGCTTTAAAATCTTTTGTCAGATAGTTCTAACATCTCTCTCCTCTTGGTGTTGGAATTTATTGTCTTTTCTCATTCAGTTTGAGATCTTCCTGTTTCTTGGTATGATGAGTGGTTTTTAATTGAAACCTGGACATTTTCATTTTATAAAACTCTGTTTTTTATTTAAATCTTCTCTTTTGGCTGGCTTTTTCTGACACTGTTCCAGCAAAGTGAGGGTGGGCACCACTTTGTTGCTGCCAGGTGGAGGTAGAAGTTTCCCACTTGGCCTTCATTGCTACTCAAGGTGTGGGACTTCTCACTATGCTTGGTGCACGTGACAGTTTTGGGGACTCATTTCTGGCCATCAGTGAAAGTCCTGGCTCCCCACTTGGCCTTCCCTGACACCACCTTGGCAGGGGTATGGGCACACCTTGTTACAGTCTCACCAGGGATGAAGTCTTGGCTCTCCACTCGACCTGCTGGCATTGGTGGAGGTGGGGCCATAATTTCCTCTGTGGTGTTTGGCTAGAGTAGAGCTGTTATTGTCAAAAAGTTTTCTGTCTTTCTAGGCTGCTCTTTCTAGGTTCTTTGTCTTGGGAGAGCAGGCTCTTGCTGGTTTTCTGGTCTGTACCCATTGGCATTTCTGGGTTGCTGGCTTCTTCAGCTCCAAGTCTGAGGTATCTGAAGCAAAAAGAAACTTAGGGAACTTACCACACCAAGTTTTTCCTCAGGTCCTGAGGTCCCTACCTGGTCTTCCTTCTTCTCTTCCCTTGTCTGAGTCTTTTCATATTTTTAAAAATATATAATGTCTAGGGGTATTTAGAGTATCTAGCTGGAAGAATTGGGGAAAGTACGTCTATTCCACCTTCCCAGAAGCTAGCTTTTTTTTTTAAAAGTGAAGTGAAGTATTTTCTAATTGAACTTTTTATTTCAAGCTAATTGTTGTTTCACATGTAGTTGTGAGAAATAAAGCGAGGTCTCACATACTCTGCACAGTTTCCTACAGTTGTACCATCTTGGAAAACTATAGAACAATATCCCAACTAGGATTTTGACATTGATAGCTAGCTTTTGTTTTAAATGTTGTATTTAAACCTGTGTTTTAATACCTGAACATTTAAATGTGAAGATTGCAGCACTTTGGGAATAATGTGCCACAGTGGCATATATTTTGCCATTTGCCAAATGGCATATACTTTCCTCAGTATTTGCCATTACTGGGGAAAGTAACAGTGCATAACATGACTATTACTTTTCATCAGTTTAAAAAAAAATGCTGAAATAGTTTTTATTGTTCTTAGAAAGCTAGTAAAGTTGGGAATTTAAGCAGTTTTCCTTCTGTAAGGAACTACGTTATACTTAGTTGTGAATATTGACATTCATTATATAAAATAATGACTCCATTATTTCATGAAAGTATGTAGTGATGAAGAAATAAAACCTGATCTCTGTTTTGGTAAAAGTGCTCTGTGTAAGTCAGACTTTAATAAGGTGTTTTACTCAGTTTCAATATTCTGAGTGTTTTTCTGTAAAGAAATTCATCATTTGGTTTGACTGGTACTCACAGGTATGCTTTGATTTATCCATATACATTTTCTTGGTTATGTGTTTTATCTCTTAATTCTTAATTGCAGAGAGTACCTTCCTTGCTACTCTAGATAATAAGGTAAAAGCAGTGTTTGAAGACATGTGCTCATTCAGGTGAATTGATTAAGCAACATATAGTGAAGAGTAGAGGGTCCTTTCCTTAGCTCTGGAGATAGAATTTCATTGTTACTCATCATGATTTGCTCATTTAATAGATACACAGATGCGACCAGCAAATATGAATCTGTCATGAAAACAGAGCCAAGTGTTTCTGAATATACAATTCGTTCAAAAGAAAGAATTTGCCACTGCTTTTCTAAGGTAACAGTTGGCTTGTTCCCAGAAATGTAAAAACTTAACATATGGAATAACAACCATAAATCCTTTTCTCACATTTACTTTCAGGACGAGAAGCCTGTTGAAGCCATTCGAGTGTGTTCTGAAGTTTTACAGATGGAACCTGACAATGTGAATGCTCTGAAAGATCGAGCAGAGGCCTATTTAATAGAAGAAATGTATGATGAAGGTAAATCTTCAAGGAATTTGATTTGCAACATGTAAAAGTTGATGTGTATGAAATTAGCACATTTAACATCCTTTTGTTTAGAACAAGTTTACCAGAGTACCTGGAAATGTTGGCAAGTTTAGAAAAATGGCAGAGAACCTGAAAATTATTCTTCCTTAGTGAAACTTGAAAGGTTTACCTTATGAAGAAAGAGTTCTGCTGTTGAAACTAGTTCAGAGAATATAAAAATAAAAATTTTAACTTTGTTATAGAAAAGTTAGAAAAGATAAATAACAAAATAGAAAATTTAAATTATAGATCTTACATCATCTAGAGGTAATCACTGTTCATTTTGGATTTATATCTTTCAGACTTTTGTCTAAGTATATATACATATTAGTTTATATTTTATGCATATATATGTATATATACATATTCTATGCATATAGACAGTATATATATTATACACATAGTGTACATATATATGTCATATATGCCTAACTATAAAAGGGTCACCTGTGACCCCTAAGCTGCTTAGTAGTGTTAGCAATAGCTGATTACCCTACTTTGTTCAAGTTGAAGTAACAGAGTTTCCTGCTAGATGTTGTAAGGACCTTGAATAAAAGCAGTACCCTATTTTTGGAAGATAACTGAGGAATATACAGTAATATACATTTTTTGAAAAATGGAATCCTCTCATATATATTGTTTTGTGACTTTTTTCATGTGACATAATGCTATGAACATTTAAATGAGATGGTTTTTAAAAGAAGGGAATCTTATAGCCCTTACTGCAAAGTTTTCATTTCAAATCAGGTAAAACATTTAAAATTGAAAACAGTGAGAGTATTTTTCTGGTGAAACTTGGTTTGTGGTACTCTTTTCTTTTTAAATTAAGTGCTGATATTTATTTAATAAAAAAGTATGCAGCTATTAAAATAATATATATTAAATTTTAATGTCATGCAAAAGTAATCATATTATGATAAGTGGTAATGGTGGATAAAATTTTAAATGCAGTAAGGATGCATCTGCAACGATAAAACCTACACAAAGAAAGCGGTAACTACACTTAGAATTAAGAAGTTTGTGGTACTCTTTTTTAAGGCAGACTGATCATTCACTTTTTCCCTGCTTTTCCCAAGTTGCAAAGAATCTTGCTCCTAAGCAGTTCCCTGGGGGTGATGACAATTCTGGTTACCACTGTTTGTGGGACATTTTTAAAGTGTAGTCCTTGAGGTCTGATTGAGGCTTGAAATGTATGCAATCGAAATGATAAATTTTAATATTCATAAGAATGCTTCAATAAGGCAGGTAATCTACATAGAAGATCCTTTTAGCATACTTGTGCTTTTCACTTTTGAGATATTGTGTCTACTCAGTGAGGTGGCTGTAGTCTAGGATTTTGCATTCCAGTTAGTTTTTGGAACTCTTCATTAAAGGTACTTTGTCATCTGTATGTAAACCCTCAGCTCTCAATGTGAAATTAGAGATGCTGCAGAAGAATATGAAAAGCTTAGCTGTTTAAAAAAGGTTAAATCTTGTGGGCTGCTGAATGTAATTTGAAAGATGCTTTTGTAACTTGAATGTTAAACTGACTTATTTTTTAGGGAAATTTGACAGCTTAATTCTTAAAGGAAAAGACGCTTACTACTAATTTAATAGAATAGATCTGTCCTTGAAGCCTGTTTTTTCCTTTAAAATTTTATTTTTTATTGAAGTATAATTGACATACAATATCCTGTTAGTTTCAGGTGTACATCATAGTGATTTGGTATTTGTAAACATTTACAAAATGATCAGCACGATTAAGTCTAGTTACCATTTGTCACCATATAAAGTTATTACAATATTATTGACTGTATTCCCTATGCTATACATTACATCCCCATGACCTGTTTATTTTATAACTGGAGGTTTGTATCTCTTAATCTCCTTCACCTATTTTGCTCCAATCCCTCCCCTCTCTGGTAACCACCATTTTGTTTCTTGTATCTCTGAGTCTTTTTTTGTTTTGTTTGTTTGTTTTGTTTTTTAGATTGCATATGTAAGTCAAATCATATGGTATTTGTCTTTCTCCGACTTATTTCACTTGGCATAATATCCTCTAGGTCTGTGGTCCATGTTGTTGCAACTGGCAAGATTTCATTCTTTTTTATGGCTGGGTAATATTCTATTGTGTGTGTTTATGTGCGTTCTTTATCCATTTATCTATCAATGGACACTTAGGATGCTTCCATATCTTGGCTATTGTGAATAATGCTGCAATGAACATAGGAGTGCATATATCTCTTCGAATTAGTGTTTTTATTTTCTTTGGATAAATACTCAGAAGTGGAATTGCTGGATCATATGGTAGTTCTATTTTTAATTTTTTGAAGAACCTCCATACTGTTTTCCATAGTGGCTGCACCAATTTATATTCCCACCAACAGTGTACAAGGGTTCCCTTTTCTCCACATCCTCACCAACACTTATTTTTTGTCTTTTTGATAATAGCCATTCTGATAGGTGGAGGCAAAAATATACAATGGGGAAAAGACAGTCTCTTCAATAAGTGGTATTGGGAAACCTGGACAGCTACATGCAAAAAGAATGTAACTGGACCCCACTATCTTACACCATATACAAAAATAAATTAAAAATAGATTAAAGACTTGAATGTAAGCCCTGAAAACAGGTCTTAAAACTCCTAGAAGAAAACAGGCAGTCAGCTCTTTGACATTGCTCTTAGCAATATTTGGACCACTCTCCTCAGGCAAGGGCAACAAAAGCGAAAATAACAAATGGGACTGCATCCCTTTACATCAGAGTAAAAAGCTTTTGCACAGTGAAGGAAACCATCAACAAAATGGAAAGGTAACCTACTGAATTGGAGAAGATATTTGCAAATCATACATGTGATAAGGGATTACTATCCAAAATATATAAAGAACTTAACACAACTTAATATAAAAAGAAACAACCTGATTAAAAAGTGGGCAGAGAACTTGAGTAGATATTTTTCCAAAGAAGACATACAGATGGCCAACAGGCACATAAAAAAATGCTCAGTATCACTAATTATCAGGAAAATGCAAATCAAAAGCACAATGAAATAAAAATTTCCTTTAAGTAGGAGTTTATTCTTTATCTTTTTGGGGATTCAGATTATACACTGGGGAATCTTTCTGAATTATGGTTTTACAAGAGTAAAATGGTTGTTTGAGTCGTAAATATGGAAATTAAGCATGGAGAGAGAGAGAATGGGTTGCTAGGTCTCTAAATTTGGGGGAATGGGGAGCAAAGCCTGTACAGTTGAAACTGAAAGATATTACTTGTTTGGATTTGAATCAGAGGTTTACCAAATGATGTCAATGAGTAATAATCTTACTTAACTATGTTTAATAATAATATGTTGAAATTCTGAGTTAAAATATGAAGGATTTCCATATTCTGTTTACCGGTTTTACCTTTTTTAAAATCAGCAATTTAAAATGCTGGTAGGTATATAACGAAAAAAATAGGTTTAGGTTAGTGAATAATGGAATTTGGAAATTTGTTAATTTTGGGCTTGTGATAGAATTATCAGGAAAGATTAGGGGATTTCACTTACTAGAACATGAGTGTACATATTACTTCTTCCAGACCGTCCTTTCAAGTCTTCTGGGTGTATACCCAGAAGTGAAATTGCTGGATCATATGGTAATTCAATTTTTAATTTTTTGAGGAACCACCATACTGCTTTCCATAGTGGTTGCACCATTTGCATTCCCACCAGCCTATATTTGTGTTTGTCTACTCCAGTGATTTGAAATATAGTTGGTGATATTTCTTAACTCTTGATAGAGAAATTATAGTACAAAATTTTAGATTTTAGAATCTGATAGGAACTGGAATTCTCATTTTGTATTTTACTGTTAGCACTATTGTCTCTTTCCACTCTAGAAATTTCAACAAAGCACATGTATAGAGCACACTGATTTATCAGATTCAGTTAGAGTGCAGGCCACATTATGTCCTTGTGTACAGAATTAAACATAGTTTTTCTCTTCTCTGTTTAAATTAGCCTAAGATATAATGGTTAGGCTTGCCTTCAAAGTCCAGTGTTAGAATGTGCTCTACTGTAGGAAGTTTGACTTTAAATTGTTCAGCTCTCTTCCGTGTCAGAAATAGCTCACAGTTCTCTTACACTTCTGTGCTAATGGTGAGGCTGTATTATAAGAGTTCTTGGATAAAACTTTCCCTTTGTTGCCTAAGGATAAATATGTATAAAACATAGTGGTAGAAAATTATTTTCATTGTCTGTTATTCTGACAGTTTCATAGCAAGTAAACATTCCCCTCAACATTTTATTAGGAGGAATTTCAAATGTATGGAGAAGTTGAAAGAATTTTACAGTGAACACTCATGTCTTCACCATCTAGATTCTAAAATTAACATTTTATTATGTTTTATCACATTTATCTCTCTATCCTTCCATCCGTCAGTTCATCTTTTTTAGATGCATTTCAAAAAAAAAGTTGTAGATTTTGATTTACTTTTCCCCAAATACTTCAACTTGCATATCATTAACTAGAATTTGTTTACTGTCTTCCTTTTTTTCTTTTTTTGGGGGGGGGGGGATGTGATTTTAGACACAATGAAATGCACAAATCTTAGGGATACCTGCCCTGTGTTCTGATACCCATACAGCTTTTTAAAGAGAAAAATTATTCATGACACTTGTTAAAGACCTTAAGGAAGACTATTCAAGGCAGCACTATCATCACAGGTATAGGGATGCTGCAGCGGGGTCTTGCAGTGAGAGAGAGAACTGGGCTCAACTCTGACTCCAATGAAGACAAATGGGGTTTTATAACCAAGGAGTGGGATGGGGGTCAGTGGACTGTTACTAAGAGGAAACCTCAGGGAAAAGGGGCATTCTTGCTAGATGGACTCAATTGAATTCTTGCTGAAGGCAGGCCAGGGTCGGGGATGAGGCGTTTGATCAGATATCAAATTCAAATTTGGTCAGATACCAAGGGTGAGGGATTTTAGCTAAACTGACTTAGCAGGATTCTTGCTTAAATTGGATTCTATAGGGACAGAGAGGGAAGCCCAAGGCTGGGCCTTAGTCAGAAAGAGGACTCACTCAGAGGAGCCTGACTAAAGTTTTGGTCAAGAGAGAGTCTTTATCAAACCCCAACTCCCATCAAGATACAGAACATTACGTTACCCTCGTCTCTCACCAGTCAGTCCCCCTCCTACCCCGAGCAGGTGGTCATTGTTCTGATTTTCTCCATCATAGATTAGTTTTGCCAGTGTTACATCTTCATATCAGTAGAACCGTATAGTATGTCCCCCTTAGTATCAGGCTTTTTTCATTTAGCCTGTTTTTGAGATTTATTCATGTTGTTACATGCATCGGTAGTTCATTCCTTGTTATTGCTGAAGAGGAGAAACTGGCAAACTTTTCTGTAAAGGGCCAGAGAGTAAAAAGTATAGGCTCTGTGCGCCATGCAGTCTCTGTTGCACTGCTCATCTCTGCCGCTGCGGTGCAAGAGCGGCCATAGACAAAACACAACACACACGACTGTGCTCCCGTAAAACTTGATTTTAAAACAGATAGTGGGCTGGAAGCAGTTATTTCTTTTCTACTATAAAAGAAGGGAGAGCATTCAATATTTCACCATTAATCTTATCCTTGAAGAATATTCCATTTTATGACTATACCACACTTTGTTTATCCATGCTCGTATTAATGGACACCTGGGCGGCTTTTAGTTATCTTGAAAAAGGTTGCTATGAACATTATTCTGCAAGGCTTTTTTTAGACATATGTTTTCATTTATCTTTTGTAAATGTCTAGGAGTGGAATTGCTGAGTCATAGGATGAGGTATACGCTTAGTTTTAAAAGAAACTGCTAGACCCTTTTCTAAAAAGTAATTTACATTTTCCGCTCCCATCAGTACAGTATGAGTGTTCCAGTTGCTCTACATCCTTGCAAATGTGTGGCGTTGTAAGTTTTTTTAATTTTATACATTTTGGTGTGTGTTAGTAGTATCTCATTGTGGCTTTAATATGTTTCTTTGATGACTAAGGTTGTTGAATACTTTTTCATGTGCTGCTTGTATATTCAAATATCTTCCTTTGTGAAGTGTTCAAATATTTACCCATTTAACAAAATTTATTGTTTCTTTTTGTTATTGAGTTGTAAAAGTTATGTATATATGTGTGTTTTTCTCCTTTGTTCTGTTATTGTGATAAACTACATTGATATTTCTAAAGTCAAATCAACCTTGAATTATTGGGATAAACCATTCTTGGACATGATGTATGATCCTTTTTAGATATTGCTGGATTTGATTTGCTAATATTTTAAGAAGTGTGCATCTATATTCTTGAGGGCTATTGCTCTGTAACTTCTTTTTTGTAATTTATTTGTCAGATTTTAGTGTTAAGGTTGTGCTGGACTCAGTTAGAAATTGTTCCCTTTTCCTCTATTTTCTGAAAGAGATGTTTAAGATTGGTGTTATTTCTCCTTTAAAGTATGAGAAAATTTGCCAGTGAAACCATCTTGGTCCTGGAGTTTTCTTAGTAGGAAGGTTTTTGATGACAAATTCAGTTTCTTTAATCAATATAGGGCTAGTCATATTTTCTCTTTCATCCTGTGTTAGTTTTTGTAAGTTGTGTCTTTTCAAGGAATTTGTCCATTTCATCTACATTGCTGTATTTGTTGGTATGAAGTGTCTATATCTTATTATTATTCTTTTAATGTCTGTAATTTCTGAAGTGATGATTCCTTGTTCATTTCTTACAGTGATAATTTGTATTTTCTTTTTTTCCTCTTGATCAGTGCAGTTAGAGTTTGGTCATATTTGTTGGTCTTTTGAAGGAACCAACTTATGGATTTGTTAATGTTTTCTATGATTTTTGTTATTTCATTGATTTCTTCTCTTTATTGCCTTCCTTTGACTTAATTTGGGTTTATTTTGTGCTTTTCCAGCTTCTTAATGGTTGAATTATCATGGATTTTAAGCCTCTTCTTTTTTTAATATAAGTGTTTCAAGCTGCACTTCTCACATTGTTTTATGTTATCATTTGGTTTGAAATGTATTTTAGTTTCCCTTCTGATTTCTTTGATACATGGATTATTTAGATCTGTTTTGTTTAATTTTCAGATATTTGGTGGTTTCCTAGGTACCATATTATTGATTTCTAACTTAATTCCATTGTGCTCAGAGAAATACTCTGTGTAATTTCCTTCCTTACAAATTTATTTAGATTTATTTCCTTTTAAATTTATGTAAACCAAATGTTTTGTAGTGCAGCATGGGATCTACCTTGCTGCATGTTTTATGTGCACTTGAAAATAATGTGTATTCTGCACTTGTTGGGTGTAATGTTTCTGTTGGTCTCCCGTCAGTTGCTGAGAGGGGAGAGTTGTTAAGATTTTTAATTACCTATTGTGGAAATTGTAAACTTTCCTATCTTTCCCTTTAATATTGTCCATTTTTCCTTCATGCATTTTGAAGCTGTGCTATTAGTAGCCTACACATGTATGACTGTTAAATTCTCCTGATGAACTCCTTCTCCTTCTCCTCCTATCGATTCCGGAAGAGAGTATTGCAATATTCTCAAAAAATTCTGAGGAAGAATGATTTTCAACCCAGGCTTTTATATATAGCAAATGATTGATTAGGGTAGTCTTTTTGTAGTTATTTGGAAGTTTTCCTTTTTCAGTGTTGTGGAATCTCCATGGAAACCTTGCTGCTTTATTGGGAGGTGGCCTTTTGACACCTTTCTTTGTGAAAATTGTTGTTTAGATTTTCTGTCTTCTTTGGGCTCAATTTGAGTTACTCTCTTGAGTTTTCAAATTTATTTGTACAGAACTTAGCAAAGTAGTCTCATTATTTTAATTTCTTCTATCTTAATGATTATTTCTCACTTATTTCTTATTTTTTTGTATTTGAGCTTTCTTCTTACTCTTGATTAGGTTGGAGGTGTTCACTGATTTTTGCCAAGAAATAAGCTCAACTTATCAGTTCTATTCTTTTTCTGTTTCATTAATTTCTGTTTTTGTCCTACAATTCACCTTCAATTTTTTTTCTAACTTTGAATCACATGATTAATTCATTCATTTTTCTCCTTTAATTTTTATTGAACCATAAGGCTATGAATTACCCTCTTAGCACTGCTTGAACTATGACCTATAGGTTCTGAAAGGGAGTGTTTTTGTTATTATTATTTTCTAGGTCTCTTGCAATTTTTATTTTTATATTTCTTCTTTGTCTTAAGAGTTGTTGGAGAGTTCAAAAATTTCTAGGTGGGAAACTCCTTTTATTTTTTGATTTATTATTAATTTCTAGTGTTATAGCATTGTAATCAAAGAATGTTTTTACCACTTCCATTTTTTGGAATCTATTACTGTTTACTTTTTGACCTGAAATGGCTGACTTCATGAGTCACAGGGACTTGAAAGTAGGTGTACTTTCTTGTTTGGGGTAGAATTTGGCATATCAGTCAGATCTACCTTATTTTGTGGTCTTCCTTTTCTTGCCCTTTTTGTCTACAGAGAGGTGAAAGTTCCCCTCCACTAGTATGTTTAAGTGTCTTCTCGTATCTCTTGTAATTTCTGCTTTATAAATGTTGATGTTGTTTTATTTGATGCACAGATAGTCATCATGTGTCTTCATTATGATTTCTAGCCTTTAACATTATAAAGTCCCCCCCTTTCCCCCTCTGTTTAATGTTTTAGACCTAAATTCTAATTATCTGATGTCAAGATTGTGAACCAAACTATATGAATTTGCCTGGGGAAACTTTGACCGCACTTTTCAACTTTTTGGCATCACTTTGTTTCAGGTGTGTCTCTTGTGTAGAGTTGGGTTTTCTTTGTGATCCAATATGAAATTCTTGTAAATAGGTGAGTTAAGCACATTTACACTTATTGATAAGACAGTTTGGTCTGAGTTCTGTCATTCTATTTTGCTGAGAATTTTAATTTCGCCGGTATTATTTTGTGTACTATTTTGATATTTAAGAAGGTTTGTATTTTTTTTCTTGGTTGTTTTTAAGTTTTATTAACTTAGCCGTCTTTCTTTGGGCAATATCTATTAGTTTCCTACAGTGATGCACAATGTTAGCATGTGTCTTCCTCTTCTTCCCTTTTCCTCTACTACTTAATTGTTAATGAAATTCTGTCTAGTATTTACCTTTGACTTGTCAGTGGGTGATGTTTTCTGATTGCTTCAGCTGTAATTGGTAGGAATTAATGAACTTACTTTCTCATCTTCTCTCCTTGTTCTCCCATTTTTTGTTAGCTGTATCCATGCTGCATTGTCAGGGCATACATTTTACTCTGTCACAGTAATTCCCTGGTTTGTTTTAGTCTCGGTTCTACATTAAATATCATCAATGTGTGCCATCCCTTCTTTGGCTGCAGTTTCTCTAGCCTTCTCTTGGCAAGTTCATCCTATAGGAGTAGTTTCCTCAAGGGGCTCCTGGGAAATTTTTTTCTGATTTCTTCTATGTTCAAAGCTGTTTGTACCTTGTACACTTGAAGGATGGTTTGGCTAGATAATAAAATCCTTTGTTCATACTTTTTCTATATATCTTGTAGTTATTGTCCCATTCTCTTCTGCCACTGAATATTGCTATGGAAAATCTGGGGCCAGGTTTTTTGCCCAAAGAGCCCTTATCTTTCAAGTGTGCTAAGTATATTAGGCTATATCTTAATGCTGACCATTCTCATCCGGTTTGCCCTGGTCCCTAGTCTGCCCTTTCAATATATAGATTCACCTTTTATTTCAGGAAAGTTTTCTTAAATTTAATCAGAATTATTTTGTTCTGTTCTATTGGTTTGGCTTTCTGCTTCCAAGATCCAGTTACATAGAGGTTGTGTTCTCTTTGCTTGTCATCTATAGCTGTAATTTTTTTCTCTAGTTTTTTACTATTTCCATTTCGTTAGGTCCTTAATTTTTCCCATATGCTTCTTCCTTGTGCTTCTTCTCATTTTGCTTCTTCAGTTCTATGATAGTTTTGATTTGTTTTTAGTTTTCTTGAGTTCTGACTATTCACATTCTTATCTCTTCCATGTCTCATTGTCTCTTTGCTGAGTTCTTACTCTGCTTTGTGATTACTCTTAATAGGGGTGATTGGATTAAGTTTTAAAAATTCATACCATAATGTTTGCTCAGAATTTTCATGTATTCTTTGGCTATGCTGTTCTGATACATGTTCATCAGGTAAGTTTTGGTTCTCTTTTCATGTTTTTTTTTTTTTGTGAGGAAGACCAGCCCTGAGCTAACATCTGTTGCCTAATCCTCCTCTTTTTGCTGAGGAAGACTGGCCCTGGGCTAACATCCGTGCCCATCTTCCTCCACTTTATATGGGACGCCGCCACAGCATGGCTGACAGGCAGTGCGTCGGCGGGCGCTTGGGATCTGAACTTGCGAACCCCGGGCTGCCAAGTACAGACTAAACCGCTGCGCCACCGGGCGGCCCCTCTCTTTTCCTGTTTTAATTTAAAAATTAAATCTTTGAATTGATGCTGTGCTATTTTTTTAAAAATTCATTACTCATCGTAATGACTGGTATTACCCTGCCCTTGCTCTTTGTGGGAAAGTCCCTTGGGGTGTGTGTGTGTAAAGGGGCGCTGGGGACAGGGCAGCCTTCCATACTTAACACTTGCAATACTCTCTGCTTCACTGTTTCCACAGACACTCTGCTTCCTGCTAAAATGGCCTTTCTGTATAGCCCTGCCCTCTCTGCTTCTCTGAACCCAGCCGTATCCAGGAGGTCGTCTGCTGCCAGCCCTGCTGCCCCTCTGCCCACTTCCTTTGCTACACCAATGGGGTATATCTGTTACACTTCAGGGTGAGCCCCTCACCTTCAGAGCACACAGTTGCTTATGTTTCCTGAGACGTGCTGCCTGGGGCTATTGCTACTCTCACTCATCGTATTCTCCCCTTCTTCCCGCCTTCTCCCCAGTAAGGCCTCTGCTTTGTCTCCACTCTGTCTGCTCTAGATTTCATGGTTCTTCTGATATGTAAAGGATACAGATTGTCACATCAGGGTGAGCCCATACTCACAGAAAGTGTATTTTGCTGGCATCTCCTGTGATCTTTTGCCATTGGGCTTTCTCATTATTTGCTTCCCTCTCTCATCTTGGAATCATGGCTGATATTAGCTAATTTTAGTAGCCCTTGCATAGATTCCTTGAATTGTTTTGCTGAAAATGACCCCCCCCAGGCCATTTTCCTTGTTTTTTTGGTATAATATCCAGGAGGAGAAAGTTGGTGTTCCATGGGGCATATTTATAGTGGAGGTCTGGTATACTCTTTAAAAGGATCTCTAAGGTCCCTGTATTGAGAATAGACTTTTAGGGGAATAGTGGTGGAAGTTGGGAGCAGCTGTTATGAAGCTCTTACAGCTTTCAGGTGTATTAATGATGGACTGCATCACAGTGGTAACTGTGGGAATGGTGAGAAGTGTTTCAACTCTGGATGTATTCTGAAGGGAAGCCATTTGGGATTTGCTAATGGATTGGTCGAGGGTGAGAGAGGGGAGTCATTTGCAGCATGCATATCTGTCTTTCAAATGCTTCTCTGTACTGGGGAGCTCACAGCCGGCTTTAAGTGGGTAGGACCTATTCACAGGAAGACTTCCCCTATGGTGCTTGCTATCTTGCTTAGTTGTCAAAATGAGCAGGACTTGACTCATTTTATGTATGAGGTGGAGTCCTTTGGTGTATTTGAATTCTGGGTGGAACTGATTTTCCTTTGTTGCAGGTCTGTTGTAAAGGCCTTGAGTGCCCATGGGCTGGGGTCTGCTTCTCTTCCTGGTCCTAGCAGCCACATCAGGGGCCTTCCACATGCACATCTTCCATTCTGCTTAGAGGTGGTTCTTGGGCTCTGCTTGGGATTAATGTGCTGTAGTCAGCTGCTCCACATACAGGGGAGAACGTGCCCAGCCATTCCTTAGTCATCTCATGAACTATCCTGATGATTGCCTTAAAGCTACTCCTGCTTGCTAAACTAAGGATCCTTGGCCAAAAAGAATGGCTTCCAAATCTGCTGAGGGCTCTTTAAGTGTGTATTTGGATTGTGGTTCTCTCTACTTAGATTATTCATTGTTAATATGATCCCATTTGCTTGCTTTCTTCCAGAAATTTATCAAAATTTCTGGTCTGCTATTGTTTCAGTGCTGCCATGGTTATATTATTTTTTATTTGTCATTTCAGTGGGATAGTGTGATGGAGGGCAGGTGAACTCCTGTGCTTCTTGTCTGCCATCTTGATCTGGTTGTTTGTGTTGGTCCTTAGAGGAATATGGAAGAAAAAGAATTGGGGGAGGGTAAGATTTTTTTAGATTCAGATGTTAGAAAATGAATTGGCTAATATGTAGTATACTGTTCATTCAGGGCCTTAATATTTCTGGCTTATTCTGCTTTTCATGGCTGCTCAGTTATGGTATGATATAATTGAGTGTCATTTACATTTTTTGAAGAGTCCTCCTTACAGAGTCGAATCTGAGAAAACAGAATTAAAGATGATCTATCTAGTTTATGTCCATGGGAAGTCTTACATCATCCATATTTAGTTTCTAATTAGTTACCTACCTGTAATCATGTGATTTTAGGAAATAACCTATAATTTTATGTTTTTCCTATATTGGGAAAAATGTATCTACTTTAAGTTTTAATAAAAGATAGGATATAGAAGACTGCTTTGGGGAAGATACTCTGAACATTTAAGAATGAAAACATTTTAAATGTAGAGTTTGCATAAGTAGCAAAATTAAGTATATTGAAACATTTTCCCCTTGTATTCAATTCCTTCAAAGTACATTTCCTCACAAGGCTGTGATACCAAGTGCTATGGGTATTGACTGGACAGGTAAAACTGACTACTGTTCACAGTGGTTTTGTCTTTGTGTACTAAATTGGAAAGGTATTTTATGATGTCACTGTGGGTTGGGTGAGAGTAATATTTAATGTTTCATATTAATATTTAATATTAATGCATTGAGGCAGGAATTAGGATAAAAGCTTGAAGTGCCTCCTGCCCATGGGTCAAAGGTAGCGCCAGTTCATTTTTTTTACGTACTGCAGGCTAACTAAATTTGTCGATCTAATATCTTTCTCATTTTAATCTGCCCAAGGTGCCTTCCTAAACCCCTTCCAGGATTGGCTGTTGCCAGATGAATGCTCAGGCATGTTATCCAGAGAGATGTCTTTTCCCACAGTGAAATGCATTTCCATAAAAACTAGAATTTGAACCCAGCAATCGTTATTTGAGTTGTCTGTCCAGGGAGAACGTGGATAACAATTTGTGTTGGTCTGTCTCAGGACGACCCTCGGAGTTGGTGATTTGGTAGGAGGACGTGGGACTCAGCATATAGTTGTACTCAGGGCTAAGACTTGTTCTCGTGAAAGGATACAAAACAAGATCAGCACAGGGAAAAGGCACAGGGGCGAAATCTGGAGGAAAACAGCTGGAAGATTCCAAGAGTCTCTGTGATATCATCCAGGACAAGCTTGATTCCTCAACACGTGTGAAGTGTTGGCTACCAGGGAAGCTCATTAGAGACCCAGCGTGCAGGGTTTTTACTGGGGGCTGGTCAGGCAGGCACCTTCTGTCCAGCTCATACTAAAGTTCTCCCAGAAGGAAAGAAGATGTTTAGCATAAACCATGTTGTTTGTACAAACAGATTAGGTATGGTGAGCCATGCTTGTCAGAGAATGTTGGGAACACTCCTGAAACCCAACTTTCTAGACACCAGCCAGGGGCCAGCCTTGTAAGCAGGCCTTTCTAAGGATAACAGTCTCAGACCTGCTATTTTGACTCTTTTCTGCATGACATTAGATATCCAGATGCCTTTTATTTTCTGAATATTTAAAATAATCTAAAATAAAAGATGTAGATTGTCATCAGACTTTCCATACCAGGACTGTGTGTGTTTTCTGTTTTGGTTGACACTTAAAAAAAAAATCAGGTTTGTGACAGTTGGTGTTGAAACCTGTGGATGATGTAGTTATTTTGACGCCTGGGGTTCCTCTTGCTCCCTTTCTAAGCCTCTGATTCTTCTGAACTGTGGACCTGTAGCTGACCATGCAGATTTTCTTTGCCACTGTCTTATTTTCCTATGTACCAACCACGTCAATCTTAGTGATGGTAAGACTGCTTTGTAATAAAGTGCTGATATTAAAACCAAAGGTGTGGGAAGATAATGTGGGAGGGTGGTCAAGTAAACAAAGAGCAGTGAATTTTATTGAATGGGATTAATAAGATACCTACCTTCAGCCTTAATTATGCCTTTTATAAGTTTGTGAACAAAATTATTAAGGTGATATCACTTCTTGGGCTCTTAGCAGTAATGGCAAAAGAGTGAAGGGGCTGGGGAAGATGATTTTAGCATAAAATTTGCAGGATAAGTAAAGGTCATAAATTATAATTCCTCTTAACAGTATTTTCTTAAACATATTTTGACAGCTATTCAGGATTATGAAACTGCTCAGGAACACAATGAAAATGATCAGCAGATTCGGGAAGGTCTAGAGAAAGCACAAAGACTATTGAAACAGTCGCAGAAACGAGATTATTATAAAATCTTGGGAGTAAAAAGGTGAATTATAAATTCAAAATTTGCAGTTATTTTTAACCAACTCTGTTTTAAAGCTAATCATTGCTCTTTTTTTTCTGATTCATTTCTTTTTCTTTTGTAATTTCAGTCATAGATTAAACCTTAACAATCTTTAACATCATAAAGCTATTTTGAGTGTTACAGATAAACTTCTTTGCTAGAGATTAGTAATGCAGTGATGGAGAATTAGTAGTTGGTGACAAAGATATGACACTGGAGCATGAATAGGTGCTAGGCCTAGATTTTTTAAGAAGGGTGAAGAGGTAGGAGTGAGCTTTCTTTTGGTGGGGATAGAAGGGAGAGAGGGGATGAGGCAAAGAAATCCTCTTTAGGCCTAAAAATAAAGTGACACTTTTAGAATTAACTTGCAGGCACTGGGAGATATATAATTTACTCAATATGTGCTTTTATATAAGAGCCACCTTCCCTGAACAAGGGAACCATCAGTCTTTCAATCAAAAGTCTGAAACTTTGTTCTTATTAAGTAAGCTAATCCAGAAACAGAAAGGGGGGTTCAAAGACTCAAAGTATCTTTTTTAATGCTAAGAATTGAATCATGGTAGCTTGGAAATTCAAAAAGTTTAAAAATTAGTCTATGCGATTTTTTTAAGGGAAAATTGTAAAAATCAGGAGTACTTTAATTTATTCTCAGTGAGATTCCAATCTTAGTGAACATGTATCCAAGAGGCCTGACCAGCTTTAGTGATCATCCAGAACTGTATGTCAAACATTCAGCCTGTGACATCATTGGCACTATTAGGAAAACCAGGTTGCTAATTTGCCAGTGGGATCTTAACTGTCTCTTTTAGTTTTTTTGTGGCAGTGTGATGGACACTACTTAACTAATGGTAGTTAATTTTTACCACCCCTCAGAAATGCCAAAAAGCAAGAAATCATTAAAGCATACCGAAAATTAGCAATGCAGTGGCACCCAGATAACTTCCAGAATGAAGAAGAAAAGAAAAAAGCTGAGAAAAAGTTCATCGACATAGCAGCTGCTAAAGAAGTCCTCTCTGATCCAGGTATGCTCTGCCTTTGACGTTTCTCTTCTCTTGAGATGGGGAGTAGGTGATGGGCAACTTACTAGCTCTATTCCTTTGCCCACCTAAGAGGCAGTCTCAGAAGTGGGGGATGGAGAGTGCGGTGGGTGGGCTCACCTTGGGAGCTGGTGAGGTGGCTGGCCTTGCAGGTTCAGAAGTCCAGTTTTATGTCTGACCCCATCAGACTTGGGGACCCTCATATATGAGCACAGTGCAGGGGAAGGATCATCAAACGTGGAATCAGAAGGCCTGAGTTTGAATGTTATCTCTACTTGAACAAGTTACTAGAACTTTTGGGGTCTCCCTTTTTTTCACCTGTGATATGAAAGCACAGCAGTGAGCAGGATCTCTTAGGTTCCTTCTAACTTCCTGATCAGTGATGGATTCTTTATAGCAAACTTATAGGGCTTGATTGGGAAACAGGATGCCAGGCTGGAATGTCCAGTGGTGGGATAAGAGCATATACCTAGTCCAGGGGCTGCCTGCCTCTATGTGTGTGTACCCCAGGAATCTTGCCCTAAGTCAAATGATCATTAGACTTACTGGTTGCTATCAAGGTTTTTCTAGTATGCTAAAATGGCCTGGAAACTAAGAGGGAGACAGCTAAGAATTTAGATAATGTTGAACAATGCTTTGACATTTCCAGGGGGAGTTTAATGTTAAGCTAATACCTACTGCTTTTTTGAGGCTTTCCATGTCAGTGGGAACAGAAACTATGACTTGAGCTAGGCAAATTCAACAAAAATAGAAGGAAATCATTTTATGCCCATTTGACAAATCTTTTTTGAACACCTACTTATGCCATGGAATCGAAGTTAAATGATCCTTTGTTCTCAAGTAATTTATAATCCAGTAAGGAAGACAGAAATGTACTTAAACGAGTACAGGATACATCCTGTTTGTTCTTTTGTTCACATATCAAGTGCCTACAACATTCCTTGACTGCTTCTGTCCTCTTACCTTGTGGGGTGCACGGCGGGGCAGCTCCATCAGATGGGGAGTTACGAATCTTAGGGGAGGGCGCTCTGGAGCTGAGCTCTGAGGGTAGCAAGCGCTAACCCAGGGACTTGGGGCTGACAGTCACAAAGGCATGCATTGAGAAAAGAGCTGCCTTTTTAATTACTAAGAGTTCTTTTTTGTTCTGTTCCTTTTTCTTAACCCCTGTTCTTATTTTAAGGATTAAGTAGCTTTTTCTAATCTCTCTGAGGCTATTAGTTTGCTCTCTGCCGCCTGTGGTGTGCCTTCCTCCTGTTTGTCTGCATTGTTTTCTGTTTCATCAGGGAGTTTCCTCAGGACTGACAGGCACAGCAGTGGAGGTGGCCTCCTGGACTGTGCAATAGGAGACCTCGCTCCCCTCAGGTCTGAGGAACCCTAGTTCTGTTCAGATTTAAAAGCACTAGAGAGCTGATCAACTGCGCTGTGGGTTGATGAGGTTGTGCCTGACTGACTTCATTACTGGGGTTACGATGGTGACATGGCTGTTTGATCAGAAGAGTGTGACTTTTGGAGGTCTCTTTCTCTGCAATTATTCATTTTTTCCAGAGAAGAATTTCACTGAATAGCCACTTTCAACTCTGAATCTCACCCCTTCTCTGAGACTGGGGTTTCTCGAGTCTGTCTCTCCTGAGACCAAACCTGATCTGGGTGGGAATGTATCAGGCACAACTGCTCCCCTATACCTTAGTCAATAACTGGGTCTTAATTTGCTGGTTTCTTTTATAGAAATGAGGAAGAAGTTTGACGACGGAGAAGATCCCCTGGATGCAGAGAGCCAACAAGGAGGCGGGGGCAACCCTTTCCACAGAAGTTGGAACTCATGGCAAGGGTTCAACCCCTTCAGTTCAGGCGGACCTTTTAGGTTTAAATTCCACTTCAATTAAACCAGCCGTTTTTCTGCTCTTCTTCCTTAATTTTTTTTAAAGATTAAAAACAAAGAAACCTTGTTCCGGGATCCTAATGAAAAAAAAAATTCAAATCTTGCAGTTTGTCCATGACCAAAGAATTGTTTTAACAGGAAAAATTCTGTTCTCATCCATTTTTGACTTGAGGTTGATGGGTTTGTGAGGGCAGGGAGGTGAGGAGTGGTTCCGCGTCTGACAGAGCAGCCTGTGTCTGGTGGAATGTCTGGAAGAAGTGGTCTGGGGCAGGCTCACCTGTTCAAGTGCTCACATATTTTGCATTTTTCTACACTGGAGCATGTAGAAATTATTCTTTTCTTTACAGTCTTGCATAGTATGTCAGTGCCTACATGTGTAAGAAGGAGATGTAATCTTCATGAGAATGGGTTGTGTTTCAGGATTCTTAAAGAGAATATTAACATTTCAAGCTGAATGTTCTTAGGGACAACTTTGCTGAGATTTTGGTCAGTCTGGTCACTTGCAACTGTCTGTTAAATTTCAGAGCCTCCTTTAATCCACATGCGTTGCCATCTCTTCACTGGCCCGAACATGGCTGTCACTGAAGGAGGGGCAGAGCTCATCTTTTAGAAAACCTACCACCAAATGGTGGTCGATGTAACTAGGTTTAGACTTTGGATTGATGTTAAGCATATATTTTATGTTTTTTTTTTCAGTACCTGCAAGAGAATACTGAAAACTACTGAAACAGAATTAATTATAAAAATCTATGGGCCCTTTTGATTAATATGAAACACAAATTAACTAAAAATAAGTAATATGTAAAATAGGTTCAGATAATATAGCAGTGGTATTATTTAAAATATTGCTGAAGTGCAGAATGAAATACTTTAACAACTGAAGTTGTGAGTTAAACAGAATTTCCTGTAACAGAATTGGCTTAGAAATGTAAAGTTGCTCAGTCAACATAAATAAACAGAATGCCATGTTGCCCACTTTTAATAAATACAGCGGGCAGCTTCTCTTCCCTCCTGGCCGACCCTCTTGGACAGCAGTGACTCCCATGTGGGCCCTGTTTGAGGTGGGTGTGCACAGCAGCCCTGCCCCTTCACCAGACCTTGATGCCCCTGCATGTTCCTCCTACCTAGAAAAAAGTACAGGTTTACAATCTAGTTAGCACTGACTGTATTTCCACTCTCAAGAGGGCATCTCTTCTTGGGATACCTTCTTCTTACCTTTTAAGAATTGGATTATTCAGTCTTTGTATACTGGATAATTTTTTCCCTAAAAAAATGAGTGTTAATCAAGAACATTAAATATTTATGGAACTAATGATGCTGCATTTAAAATCTAAGAGAATTACTTTAGATAAGAATTATTACCTTTATTCTGGGAAGGTTTTTGTTTCTGCCTTAGAGCATTTTGAAGCATTTTAAGCAGGGTCTAATGATTGATATATACTTTTTATGAAATCAAACATTTTCATTTTAGTTGTGGGAAGCATCCTGACCACTAATGTCCACAACAGCCAAGCACAAATCGTTTTCTTCTACAGTCACCCTGAAACATACGTGGAAAAATTTTTTTAAACTGAGAGACAAAAATCACATAGTTGAGTAAAACACATAAGTGCTTTTCGCATCTATTTAGAAGTCTATTTCTTACCAATATACTTAACTGCATTTTGAAAACTAGTGAACAGCTTGCAGCTTTCATTTTATTTTCATGTCTCAAAATTCAAACTAGTGTGAAAATAATTTCCAAGGGAAATGCATTTTTATTCTTTAATCCCAGTAATCTCACTACTTCATTAGTTATATCAACAATATTTTTTTCAATCTGGTTCTTTCATATATGATGTCACTGTGACCTCTTTGAAATCTAGCAAGGGCCTCTACCTACCTTCAAAAGAATTTTCACACAGAATCAGAACAAAGAAAATATCAAATCACTTGCCCTTTCATTTGGAGGAGAGGACGAAAAGTTGCCAACAAGCAGCCAGACGGAGTCGGGATGGTTGAGGGCTGGGCCACACGGGAGATGTGTCCTGGCACCTGTTCCCTCGCTGCCTGCCAGCCTGCTGCCCAGAGGTTGTTTGCATTATTTTTTCTCTACTTGTAATGACCATAATTCCTGTTCCTAAAGTCTTGCTGTGGATTTAATTTAGTGGATTTAATTGTAACTGAAATGTGCAGAGTTAACTTGCCTGTTTTCAGTGAAGAGAGAGGAGAAGCTGTGGGGCCACCTGCCAGCGCCACTGAGAGAAATTAATTCCCTGGAATCTGCTGCTTTGCTGATTAATGAAGATGATGATCTTTAACTTCCAGCCTTGATGGGGGTCAGCAGGCTTCTGGTGTCCACCCCAGTGGGAAGGCAGTCATGCATGCTTTCCTTGACGGTGATTGAGAACTCGGGGTGTGTGGGGGGAAAGGCATTCCTCCTCCCAGCCTGATGGAGATTGTTATGCAATGAAAAGCGTGTGACTGAAAAAGCATTTGACTTGGTTTGGGGCTAATTCTACTTACCACTCTCCAGTTTCTGTTTTTGGGGACTGTGGCTCTTTCTGGAAAAGTAAAATCAGAGGGTTCCTAGCCTTAGCTGTATTATGTTCCCTTCGTAAACGCCTCCCTTCTTTTCTGGTGAGCTCCAGAAGTGAAGTATCGCTGGTCTGTACGTTGTGGACATTTCCCACAGCAGCAAGTATTACTCACATCAGCCTATACACGTGAACGAGTTCTAAAAAGAGAGAATAAATTTATTGCCCACTTCTGAAAGTTTATGCTTTCTTACCATGGATAAACGAAAACTTGAAAACAACTTCAATAGTTTACTAATGTGAATTGGCTATAACATAATACTAATTTTAAAGTGTCTTTCTCTTTAGTCAGTATTAAAAGTTCATTTTAAATATCAGTATGAAAACAGAACTTTTTGGGACTCTGATAATGGAATGTAAAAACCCACAATTTTTTTAAAGAGAAAACTACTACTGATAAGCAAGTAGACCAAAAAAAAAAAAAAAAAAAAAAACTAACAGAATCACAATTTGAAATTGGCACCATTTTCTATTCACGGTAGAAAAGGAAAGATTTCACCTTTAAAGGCATGAAATTGGTCAGAAGTTGTATGTGACATTTATCATGAAAAAAAAATACCCAAGATGCTTATGTTAAAAATGGCTCCTCAGTCAGGTCTGTGGTAGAGCCGACTGCCTTAAAAGGTATAGGGCACTGGTGATGGGCCTTGCAGAAAGTTTTCACTGAGGATGCATCAGTGGTAAAACCTAGAGAAATTCATGCAACTTTGTTGAAGGTAATTGACTCTTCCATATTTATAAAGGAAGGCAAATGCTAATTTGTCAACAAACAATATCCTTATTTTAAGGTCATTCCTTTTTTGTTAGAGTTTATTCTGTAATTGCAAATGACATTAACAGGTGGGGATAATTTTTTTATGGATGATCTCATTTGTTGAATGATTTAAGAGTAAAATTAGCCACCGAGTGGCTCTGTGTGTAGTACCAGGTTTTGTGCACTTGTCTTGGTTGAACCTCTTACCTGCAGTGGAAAGCAGAGCGTGGACGGGGTAAAAATCGGAGATGTTTGATGTTAAAATGTTACTCCTACCGTAAGGCTATAGTTGGTTTTGAATGAGACAAAACTGAGTAACTTAATCCATCTCAATTTAGTGTTTTAATAAAAAAGAAACTGAAAATTAATTGAAATGGGTCTCAGACATGTCTACAAATATGGGTACTATTTTTATGCCCGTGTATTTTCACATTT
Organism: Tapirus indicus; assembly: GCA_031878705.1. Taxonomy (NCBI): domain Eukaryota; kingdom Metazoa; phylum Chordata; class Mammalia; order Perissodactyla; family Tapiridae; genus Tapirus; species Tapirus indicus. The sequence goes on along the minus strand of CM062930.1, from coordinate 14,860,486 downwards.
AATAAAAATATTTATGGTCAAATCAGTACCTTGTTTTTGATTCATTTTTAGTCTTTTGGAAAAGGCTGTTTCTAATGTTGCTTTACACATAATCGGTGACTGAGGAGACAAAAGGGCTCCTCCTTTATGAGTTGAAGTCAGAGCACAAAAATCAGAAATGGCTTACATCTCTTAACCCCAAAAGTCCTAGGACAGCTAGGCCTTAAAGTGGACAGTTCTTCAATTTCAATACTATTAAAATCTAATACTTAAATTGGCTTTGTTTGGAGACTTTCCCCTTTATACCATATTTTCACGTTTCTGTTAAGGTCCTAAAAGCGGGGTGGGGGAGCAGGGGGATGGACACGGACACTGCTGCCTATATCTCATTCATTTTTCTCAATTATATATTCTGCATATCCTAAAAGGACAGTTAGAATACTTACATAGAACTTGCCCAGAAAGTGCAAAAAGTTTCTAAATCTTAGTAATCAATTCATGATATTTTACAATACAGGAGCAATTAAAGCCTTAGTCTAAAGACAATGGAAATACTTGCACAGGCTGCCAGGAGAACAGGTAAGATCGGACTCTCTTCCCAGATACCCAGGAGTTATGACTTGGCGAGTGCTAATCCTCTCTCCCTCTCCACCCCCATGCCTGAATCGTGTTTGATGATCTATAAATAAGAAATCCAATCATTTTAATCTTAAGGTGTATAGGTCATACCCCAGGGACCCTAAACTCTGCAAACCTTTATCTGCTGAATAAATCCTTGAGAATAGTCAACAGAAGCATAACATGCGAATTTATTTGTCACTGCCTCACACTAGGATTCAGCTCCTAACAAGGAGGCATCCAGGTGACAACTGCGAGGCTGCAGAGTCTTGTTTTGAATACATTTCCACTCTTCATTCACTAAGGGGTCAGTCTACTAGGAGAGGTCACTTCTGGTTTAGATAATCCCAGGGACTGAGCAGCTGGATTTGGAAGGGCCACTGAGAAAGTTAGTTCCAAGGTCTTTCTGAGGAAATCGCTAAAAAGCATGAAGGAGAAACCATTCCTGCAGCTTTTCTTAGTGGATTTAAATTGTTCTAAGTCTTTTTGGTATTTGCATATTTCCTTGTTATTACAGAAGATTTCTATAGGTATATGCTTGAGCACAGTTTGTCATTTGTATGTAAACTATGTAAAGGATTTTTTTCCTTACACTGGTTTTCCTAAATGGATGTGATTTTTCTCTCTGATGTGAAAGATGCTTTGAAGATAGCAAAGGATAACTCCTGTAATAATTACCATTTCACTATATTAGGTTTTTCTTAGGATTTTATTAATACTCCTTCATATATACCACCTGTTGCGATGTTCTGTTTCCTGCAACGTTTATGCCTTTGTTAACTTATTAAAACATCATGAAAGTGGAAAGACTTCATTCTACAATTGTACAATTCTAGTGCAAACAAAATCGCCTCTCTCCTCCTACTGTATGCTCTCTGCTGTGTTAACATGCAGGGAGGGCCCTGTAGAATATGGCTTTAGACCAGGGAATTTTCTTATGGATGCCTTGCAAAGAAGAAAAATGACATTATCAAATCCCATATAAGGCTATTTGTCCTTATCCAAGAGCTTTTACCTGATAGAGTAAGGAGTGATGTTATGAATAACTATAACTATTAGGAACAATGGAGGCATAAAAATATTCACTGAGCAATTTTGGATTAACATTAATGGACATTAGAGCCCGCCACTGCACTCTAGGATCAAATCACCAAAGCTCTTCATATGGTTTACAGACTCCCTGCACGACCTCGTGCACCCCAGCTCCAACCTCATCGCCTTCTCGTCCTCAAATGAACAAAACTACCTCCACGCTATGCTTTCTTTGCCTGCCTAGTGTTTACACCAACTTCAGGTTTTATCCTAAATGCCACTTCTTTAGGCCTTTTCAGACACTTCTCTTCACAGCATTTTCATTGGGATATTTATTTAATGCCATTTAAACTGGTTTAGTAACTTCAAAAGGACAGCCTGGCACATAGTAGGTACCTAAATACTTGTTGGATTTGTTCCGGTTAGGGAGACCTGTATTATTGGCCTTATTCAGATGGAACCTTTATCTGGTGAAAGGAGACATGAGTAAACAAAGGACAAGGCTACGTAGCAGTGGTGGGGTCACAGCTTTTGCGTGGACAGGAGTCTGAATGTGGTGGATGCTCTAGACTAGATACCCCACTGTATGATTAGTGATAGTTACTTCAAACTTCATCCTAGTCAACAAGGCTAGTGCCATAATTATTCCTTCTCTACCTTTCCCCCAAATTTTAAATTAAACATAAGGTTGATCTGGAGCCTTTGTCATTCAAACATTTTGGTTTTGAACAAGTCTTTAATAGTTTTTCTCCCCTCAATTCTAATCAAAACCTTTAAAGTGAAATCATATCAGGTAGGATACAAACCTTATATAGTTGGGCAGGTCCATATGATTGTAGTAAACTTAAATTCAAGTAATTATGAACTGTAGGGAACAAGATTATTTTCCAAATCTGAAATCTTTAAACAAAGATGTTATCAGTAGGTTCTAAGTCAAGTGGCTTCACTTTAGAATTTCTCAGAAAACAGAAGTTTATATTTGATAAGCTGGGCTAGTAAACCGCAAAGTGGGGAACAGCTGTCCCATTCACTTCACCATTTCAAGATTTACTGTTTAGAGCGGTTATAGGATGGCCTTCACACATGAACATGCACCTTTAAGTCACAAAGTTGCCTGTAAGTTGAACCTGGATCATCAAAAGTCTGGACCTTCGTGCCTCCCCTCCCTTACTTTGCCACCGAAGGTAAGATTTTAACAAATTGACTGGTTCTTTGGAAGTGAGTGGACCCCCTAAGTCTACCAAGTCAAGTAATAGAAGCAGGCAAGACAGGGGCTGGACAGTGACTTAGGCTTCATGGTACTGAGCCTGGATTCATTAGCACCTTTCATTTGTTCTCTGGACCCAGGGATCTGAGACATACGTCAGAGTCTTTCAATGAACAATCTTATTTGTTCTAGTGGGAAGTCAAATGTCACTAACTTGTTTGCTGCTGTATCTAAGAGGATAATATTCTCTTAGCCGTGCTTTAGTCACTGAAGGATATTCTGACTTGATGTATACCTACTGCCTCTAAAACTCTTCTGCTGGGTCTGTGGAGCCTCTTCTGGGCAGTGGCAACTTTGTGTCTGCTTGTTTCTCAGGTGCTGGGACCTGGCACACAGAGCAGCCATTTCTTTGGGTAGGCTCCCACTCGTGTCAAACTACATTTTTCATATTAAGGAAAAGCCTGATTTTTATCTGTACCTCCAGGCTGACATGGCCTGTGGTGCTTTCTGGAAGTATCCTACTCTATCCCTCTAGGAGTGACACTGTTCTCTGGACTTGAGGATAACTGGGGCCAAAGGATGGGCACTTCCAAAATCCAGCCTTTCGTATTTAAGCATCTGAGTGGTAGGAAGACTCTGGATTGCCTTCAGTCCATGTTCTGGGTTTACTCTATATCTAACACTTACCTGTCTTTACATGGTAAAAGCTTAAAATCTCCTAATTTTCACATAAACTCTGTTCTGACACTTTCCTCTAAGGAGGGGGAAAGAGAAGTGGATTATAACTTCTTACAGATGGAAAATATGGGGTTTTTTTCCTCCCAGGATTTGATTTTTGTTAAAATTTGATATACAACCTCTACTTGAAAACCAGAATTCAGGATCCAGAATGTATGTAAAAGCCTTCGGGCTACAGTCCAGCCTCTCCAGCTCAATGGGGCTGGTGGCTTTCTCCGCAAGTACTGCCACATGCTCAAGTTAGACGGGTAGTTCACTTCCCATAACATGTCCCTGAGGGGTAGGGTTTTTGTATGGCACAGCAGTTTATATGCACTTAAGAATTTCAAAATGAGTCATTTTATAAAAGAATCTCCCTGTAAAGAAGGTAGCACTTAAGATATAAGGCAGCCCTTAACTGGAAATGAGACATGTAAATTTAGCTATTCAAATCACAAGATGCAAACTGGGAGGGGAGCCACGAAGACTGTGTTTACATTATTCTGCAATTTTAGCTTATACTCCATGAAATACAGCATCTAGCATATTGGAGACGGCAGTCAGCAGCAAGCATGAGAATCAGGTGCCTTTGCCTGGCTGATCCTTCTTCCCACAAGATTCTTACAGAAGTGAAAACAGAGGCTGACAATAAAGGAAAACAAAGTACCATCTTACAGTCAGTTGGGGCTTCTGCCCAAAACACCACAGCAGACCTGTCAGCTGGGTTGGAACATCTGGCCTAAGGTAGAAGCTTACAGTCTCTTCCCTCTCATCACGCCCAGATGTTATGCGTGACCCCAAAGAGAAGGGAGCCGGAGAGCACTGTGGAGTTGGTCCCCCCAGGCTGAGTTCCCACTGCAGCCTTTGACAGCATCCCTTAGGATTCTTGGCACCCACGGGGATAACCTAGTTTCATCAGGGCAGGCATACCTGAAACACTCCATTTTATCACAGACAAACACGAACAAGTAACAAAGGGTGATCGGGAGAGGGAGAGGTCTTGTGATCTCTTATTAGGAATGGAGGAAGCTGCTGGGAGCAGAGTAGTTACTTTAAAACACTCTCCAGGCTGTGCTGTCAAAAAGAGTAGGATTAGACTTGTTGGGAAGAGCTCAGAGGAGCAAGAGTAGAGACTGCGGCGGACAGCTTCTGACTCACTGTGGACCTCTGTACAGAGCTGTCCAAAGATGGACCAGCCTGTCTCTCAAGGCACAGTTCCCTGCCTGGAGGTCTCCAAGATGGTCCGAGGCCCCACCTGACAGAGCCTCGTAAGGGACACTGGCACACTGGCTGTGGGCTAAACTCTACTGAATGTTCCCCAAACCTCACTTATCAACACATTCATCTGGAGAGCTTTCTAAACAATCATGATTTCCCATGCTCACCTCAGCCCTATTGAATCTTCAGGGGATGGGGTCCAAATGACATTGAGGTCTCTTCCAGTCCCAAGATCCTATGATTCTAGAATAGTTGGATAGTTTTTGAATATTTACTATTCCTATTTATCTATTATTAATACACAGCAGGAAAACAAATTGTTTATATTCTTAACTTAGTTTCTAAGTTAAAGCAGCCAGTTCTTTTTTAAAAAGAATACATACATACCCCATAAGCCCACAAGTATCATTTTATGAAATAAAAATTAGAGCATTAAAAGTTACAAATACAGCATAGGATTAAAACATATGGCTTAAGATAAATAAAATAAATGATTACAGTGAGACACTACTTCCATTTTAAGACAATAGTTAAGGTATAAATGGACTTAATTTGTTTTATTATTTAGAGATAAACATGAGTCCTTTTTCTTTCTCAGAAGAAAAAACACAAAATAGAATTCTCTAATTTTAAATGCATTTTGTGAAAAAGGAAATATGGACACACATAGAGTTGGAATACGCAAAGTAGATGGTTTGATAAAACCCCATGAGGACCAGCTAGTCAGATATGTTCTTCTATTGGGTTATCTGGTGAAATATCACTTTCACTGGTGAAAACCCAGTATTATAAGCAATAAAGAAAAAGGAACAATCTAGTTTTAAATACTCAATGGACATTTCTGGCATAACAAACTTATTCAATACATTAAGTAAACGTATTTTTAAATAATTTTTTTAAATTGAAGACTATGTCACTGATCATTAATGAAACTTCCAGAAGTCTTAGCAGTAGTTCCACACTTTCCCAGCAGGTGGCAGGTTTCTTGCCATACTTTCATCTTCTTTCTCATATAAGCCAGTGCTAGAGTTCATCATGTGTCAAAACTGTGGGAGAGGGAAGTTTATTCAGTTCTTGAAATTTTAAATATCAATTTAAATTTACATCAAATATTTAAGCTAATTAGCTTAAATCTCACTGAGGTAAGGGATATAGAAAAAGTATAGGTGCTGACTGAGGATCCTTTTATTTGTTAGTTTAGTACTTATTTGCTTCATTATATGACATGAGAAGAGCTCTTTGTACATTATGGTTTCTATTAAATTGTATCATAACTACTTGCCTTTTTACCCACCTAGAAGTGAGTTTCCATGAGTCTATGGGACAAGGCCATACCTTATTTATCTTTGTTATCTCTAGGGCCTAGCACCGTGCTGGGGAAATGGAGGCCTTGAAAAACACTAATACATTATTCACCATGCACAAAGTATCCTATCATTAATGTAATGAATCAACAAAGAGCAGAAGACATATAGGGTCCTCTTCTAAGGTGGCAGGACAGAGCATTCAAACACAGACATAAGTACTATACAAACGCAGGAATCAATACTAATGAAGACTTAGAGAACAAAACGGTTTCTTCTCCTTCTGCATCACTGAGCTGTCACATACTGATTTAAGAACACTGAGAATTCAAAATGATACTTTCAGGCAGAAATTAATTAAAATATGATTTAGATGCATCCTGTTCCATAATTCAAGATGGCAGACTATGATTCTCTCTTCATTAAATTCCACTTAAAAGATAATAAATATAAAAAGGAATAACAATAATGAGAATGGGGGAAGTGGTTATGGGACATTATTGGAGCAAAGCTATCAATGAATTTCTAAAAGAGGAAAACAGAATACATAGCTGAATACACAAATACACAGCTGAGAGGATGAGTTGATTTTCCTGACAGAGGAGCCTGGGAGGGCCTCCTAGCAGAAAACACTGGTGGGGGGCGAGTCAGACAGGGAAGCAATTAACTGAAGGACTGTCTGGAAAATCTCTGCCTGTCAGCTCTCCACTCTCACTCTTTCTTCTGCATCCCAGAAGAAACTGACAGCCTGGTGTTTATTCCAAGATAAAAAGTGGAAGACTATTTTGAAAAAAAAATGGAACAATTTATTGAGAGAGATTTTTGTATGGGTGCTGATGCTCTTGTGTAAAGTGCCTTCATTTTGGCTTTTGGCCTGGGTGGTGTATGGATGGGCTTTGATCTGTTCCATGCCCATACATCTGGAGAGAAGCCTGCCAGTTCCACATCATGCTTATGTACCCAGAGCTACCAATGAACCCTCCCATTCATGGAAGAAGCCTATTGCAGAAAAGAGACACATCTACACCATGGCCGAGGAAACCCATGCCAGCTATCTATATTGGTCAATCTAATCTATCATTCTCAAATATACACAAATGGTTCAGATCTCCAGGCATTTGAAGAAGACCAATAGCAAAGGAAAAAAACAACTAAGATGAACCCACAAAACAACTCACCCAATGGAAACAAAGATAACCAAGAGAACCAAAGAGATGCTTAAAATAATTCTAAGTAGTACTTTACAGAGCTATCTGAAAAGTCAATGAAGCCATAAAACAAGAACAAACTGAAAGTAAAAGGAAGCAAGGAGGAAAAGAAAGATCTGTTGGGAATTAAGATGTGACTGCCCCTCTTAAAAAAAGACTAATAGAAGGGTTGAAGATAAAGTAAAAAAATTTTCCCAGAACACAGTGGCAAGATTAGGAAATATAAAAATATATATACAACCACAGAAATACAAAGAATCATAAGAGACTACTATGAACAATTATACACCAACAAATTGAACAATCTAGAAGAAATGGATAAATTCCTAGAAACATACAACCTACCAAGACTAAATTATGAAGAAACAGAAAATCTGAACAGACCAATTACTAGTAAGGAGATTGAGTCAGTAATCAAAAACCTCCCAACAAACAAAAGCCCAGGACCAGATGGCTTCACTGGTGAATCATACCAAACATTTAAAGAAGAATCAATACCAATCCGTCTCAAACTCTTCCAAAAAACAGAAGAGGAGGGAACAAGTCCAAACTCATTTTACAAGGCCAGCATTACCCTGACACCAAAACCAGACAAGGGTGCTACAAGAAAAGAAAATTACAGGCCAATATCCTTGATGAACACAGATGCAAAAATCCTCAATAAAACATTAGCAAACCAATTCTACAATACATTAAAAGGATCATACACCGCGATCAAGTGAGATTTATTCCAGGGATGCAAGGATGGTTCAACATCCACAAATCAATCAATGTGATACACCACATTAACAAAACAAAGGATAAAAATAATATGATTATCTCAATAGATGCAGAAAAACCATTTGACAAAATTCAACATCCATTTATGATAAAAACTCTCAACAAAGTGGGTACAGAGGGAACGTACCTCAACTTAATAAAGGCCATATATGACAATCGCACAGCTAACATCATACTCAAAGGTGAAAAGCTGAAAACTTTTCCTCTAAGATCCGAGACAAGACAAGGATGCCCACTCTCACCACTTTTATTCAACATAGTATTGAAAGTCCTAGCCAGAGCAATTAGGCAAGAAAAAGAAATAAAAGGCAATCAAATCAGAAAGGAGGAAGTAAAACTGTCACTGTTAACAAATGACATGATATTATATATAGAAAACTCTAAAGACTCCACCAAAACACTGTTAGAACTAATAAGTGAATTAAGTTGCAGGATACAAAATCAATATACAAAAATATGTCGCATTTCTATACAGTAATAACAGCTATCAGAAAAAGAAATTGAGAAAACAATCCCACTTACAATTGCATTAAAAAAAACAGGAATAAATTTAACCAAGGAGGTGAAAGATCTCTACACTGAAAACCACAGGACACTGATGAAAGAAACTGAAGATAAAAATAAATGGAAAGATATTCCATGCTCCTGGATTACAAGAATTAATATTGTTAAATGTCCATACTATCCAAAGCAATCTACAGAGTCAATGCAATCCCTGTCAAAACTCCGATGGCATCTTTCACAGAAATAGAACAAACGATCCTAAGATTTGTATGGAACCACAAAAGACCCTGAATAGCCAAAGCTATTGAGAAAGAGGAGTAACGCTAGAGGCATCACATTCCCTGATTTCAAACTATGTTACAAAGCTGAGGTAATCAAAATACTATGGTATTAGCACAAAAACAGACACATAGATCAATGTAAAAGAACACAGACCCAGAAATAAACCCACGTATTTATGGTTAATTAATTTAAAACACAGGAGCCAAGAATATACAATGGGGAAAAGATAGTCTCTTCAATAAATGGTATTGGAAAAACTGGACAGCACTTTGTAAAAGAATGAAACTGGAACCCTATCTTACACTATACACAAAAATCAACTCAAAATGGATTAAAAACTTGAACATAAGACCCCAAACCATAAAACTCCTAGAAGAAAATACAGCTGGTAAGCTCCTTGACATTGGTCTTGGTGATAATTTTTCAGATTTGACACCAAAGGAAAAAATAAACAAGTAGAACTACATCAAACTAAAAACCATTTGCAAAGCAAAGGAAACCATCAACAAAATAAAAAGGCAATGTACGGAAGGGGAGAAAATATCTGCAAATCATACATCTGACATGGGGTTAATATCTAAAATATATAAAGAACTCATACAACTCAACAGCAAAAAAAAACCCCACAATCCTATTGAAAAGTAGACAGAGGATCTGAATAGACATTTTATCCAAAGAAGACATACAGATGGCCATCAGGTACATGAAAAGGTGCTCAACATCACTAATCATCAGGGGTCTGCAAATGAAAACCACAATGAGCTATCACCTCACACCTGTTAGAATGGCTATTATCAAAAAGACATGAAATAAGTGTTGGCGAGGATGCAGAGAAAAGAGAACCCTTGTGCACTGTTGGTGGGAACATAAATTGGTGCAGCCACTCTGGAAAACAGTACTGAGGTTCCTCAAAAAAATTTAAAAAAGAACTACTATATGATCCAGCAATTCCACTTCTGGGTATTTATCCAAAGGAAATAAAAACACTAACTCAAAAAGATGTATGTACTCCCATGTTCACTGCAACATTACTTGGAATAGCCAAGACATGGAAGCAATCTAAGTGTCCATCAATGGATGAATGGATAAAGAAAATGTGGCATATATATACAATGGGACATTATTGAGCCATAAAAAAAGATAGAAATCTTTCGTTTGCAGCAAAATGGATGAATCTTGAGGGCATTATGCTTAGTGAAATAAGTCAGACAGAGAAAGACAAATACTGTATGATGTCACTTATATGTGGATTTTAAAAACCAAAAAACCAAGCTCAAAGATACAGAGAACAGACTGGTGGTTGCCAGAGGTGAGGGTGGGGGGTGGGCAAAATGGGTGAAGGGGGTCAGAGGTACAAATTTCCAGTTATAAAATAAGTAAGTCATGAGGATGTAATATACAGCATCGTGACCATACAGTCACGTGTCACTTGATGATGGGGATATGTTCTAAGAAATGCATCATTAGGTGATTTCATCATTGAGCAAACATCATAGAGTATAATTACTCAAATGTAGATGGTATATCCTACTACACACCTGTTCTCTATGGTACTAATCTTATGGGACCACCATTGTATGTGCGGGTCATTGTTGACCAAAATATTATGTGGCGCATGACTGCAGTTAATAATACTGTATTGTATATTTGAAAGTTGCTAAGAGAGTAGATCTTAAAAGTTCTCATCACAAGAAAAAAATATAGTTTTGTAACTATGTATGATGATGAATGTTAATTAGACTTACTGTGGTGATTTCACAATATATACAAATATTAAATCATCATGTTGTACACCTAAAACTAATATTTGTCAATTATATCTCAATTAAAAAAAAGAAAAAGAATAATAAGTCACGACCAAGTAAAGTTTATTTTAGGAGTACAAGAATGCTTCAATATTAGGAATAATAATTCCACATTAGAAAAAATATTAATACAGTTTACCATATTAATAAATCCAAGTAATAAAAATCATATAGTCATCTCTATTTTTGTTGAAGAGGCAGTTGATAAAATGCAACCTATTCTTGATAAAAACACTTATTAAAACAGGAATCGACGGCTACTTCCTCAACATGATAAAATATTTTTTTTTAGTCCAAAGCTACTATCTTACTTAATGGGGAAACACAGAAGGTTGGCCAGGCAATGTGAGAAAAAGAAAGGAGGCCTACTACCACCACTGTTTTTAACATTGTATCAGATATATCAACCAAAGCAATTAGACACGAGAAAGCAGTGTGAGGTATGAGGATTAGAAAGAGGAAAAATCATTTTTGTTTGCAGACAAGATGTGTGTATTCCTGGGCAAACTCAAGTGAAACCTTAGTATAAACAGTATGAGAATTCAGTACGATCATAGGAAGTAAAAATTCCTGAACAGAATAGTCTTTCTATGTACAAGTAATCACCACCAAGAAGACATACTGGAAGAGAAAAATCCCATTTATAGTAGTAACAAAAAGATAAAATTCCTAGGAATAAGCTTAAAAAGACAGGTATAAAACCTATATGGTTAAAATGTTAAGACTCTTGACATACAAAACTGGACATGAACATAGAGAAAGACACAACGTGTTCTTAGACAGGAAGAACAGTTTTCATAAAGATGTCAATACTCCCTAAGCTAACTAAAAAATTTAGTGCAATCCTCCCTCTGCCTACCCTTACCACATCCTCCCTGCCAAGAAAAAAAACCCAGAAAAACATGGAGCTAGATAAGTTGATTCTAAGGCTTGCATGGAAAAATAAACAAACAAGGACACCCAGGAAAAGAACAACAAAGAAGAGCAATGAGGGGGCGATGAGCTCTACTCGATATTAAAACATGCTGTCATCTTGCATAATTAAAGTAGCATGTGATCGGCACACGCATAGACAGAGATGAATGGAGCAGAATAAAAAGTGCTAAGTGAGACATAAACAATATAGGAATTCAGTATATAATAAAGATGGCAACAAAAATCTGTGGAATAATGATTATTTTTTTCAGCGTTGAACAATTCTCTAGGAAAAAAGGGCAAAGGACAAGAACAGTTGAAAAACAGAAGAAATACAAATGGCCCTTAAACATACGACAAGATTCTCAACTTTATTCATGTTATGGGTTGAATTTTGTCCCCCTAAAATGCATATGTTGGAATCCTAACCCGCAGTACTTGGGAATGTGACCTTACGTGGACACAGGGTCTTTACAGAGGTAATCAAGTTAAAATGAGGTTATTAGGGTAGACCCTAATCCACATGACTGGTGTCTTTACAGGACGGGGAAATATGGACACAGATGTGTGCAGAGGGAAGATAATGTGAAGAGACATAGGAAGAACACAGCCATTTACACAAGGAGAGAGGCCCGGAGCAGATCTTTCCCTCCCAGCCCTCAGAAGGAACCAACACTGACAACACTTTGATCTTGAACTTCCAGCTTCCAGAACTGTGAGGCAAACAATTTTTTTGTTTAAGCCACCTAGTTTGTGGTACTGTGTTAAAGCAACCCCCGCAAATGAATACTACTTATTATAAGAGAAATGCACAAGTTATAAAAAAAAAAGATATGCCATAGCTTTAAAAATGGTTGCCTCTTTGGGTTTGGGTAAATAAAAGGGGATTTCCAATTTTATTCCATATACTTCCATGTTGTTTTAATGTTTATAATGAACATCTTACATCTGTAATTAAAAATTAAGTAAAAAAATCCAATAATCTCTTTTGTAAAACTTCTCTTATTTATACACATAACCATATCCAAACACATATACATGCAATTTTTCTTTAATTCAGATGGGGTCAATCATATTATAAATACTATTCTATAACCTATTGTTTAACAAAATACACTGTCAGCACAAATACATCTACCTCGGTTCTCTTGAAAGGCTACACTACATTTCACTGTATGCATCACTGTGCATGTAATCAATTCTCTATTGATGGGTAGATTTCTGTTTCATTATTGAGAACAATGCTATAATAAACACAGTATACATACATCATTTTTATTTTTTAAATGTAAATTTCTTGAAGTGAACTGCTAGGTCAAAGGGCATATATATTTTAAGTTTTACACATAGTGTAAATTTCCTTAATTTATACAGCTACCAGATGTATGTGTACACGAGACTGCTCACTTGTCAACACCTTCACTAACTCTTTCCAATTTGATAAGAGAAACATTTCATCTCAAAGTTTTGTGCATTTAAAAATTTTTGTGTGAGGTAATTATTAAGTTTTCCTTTCTTCTTCCTTTTTTGCTTTCTTTCCTTCTCATCCTCCTTCCTCTGTCTTCTTTAAAATAGTAAAGAACAATCAAGAGAGACTGGCACTGATGAGGAAAGGGAATTAAGAAGTTTATATTAGCTATAAAAGAACATTCAACACATATTTGTTGAAGGTTTATGTAGGGTGATGAAATGCCAAGGTAACCACAGTTTTTTTAATCTAAGAAATGGGAACAAGGAGGCCAGCTTGGTGGCAAAGCAGTTAAGTTTGCGCGCTCCGCTTCAGTGGGCCAGGGTTCTCAAGTTTGGATCCTGAGTGCGGACCTACTCACCGCTCATCTAGCCATGTTGAGGTGGCATCCCACATAGAAGAACTAGAAGGACCTACAACTAGGATATACAACTATGTACTGGGGCTTCGGGGAGAAAAAAGAGGAAGACTAGCAACAGATGTTAGCACAGGGCAATCTTCCTCAAAAAAAAAAAAAAATTGCATGTGGATAGCTATACTCAGCCTTAAAAAAAAAGGAAAAAAGGGAACAAATCAAATTCAAGTCACCCTCCAGCCCATAACTAAGGCTACTAGAACCAGGACCAGGTTTCCATAGGGAAACTTACATTATGTCTGAGATTAATTTAGGAGATGGGCGGTAATATTTTTAGTTAGATATGTAGGCTTTTATTAAACTTCAGGGCTTGGATCTTCACATTTAGGAGAGTCAGCCTGACCTTAAAGACAAGCGTTTCTTGCACTTTTATTTTCACCTCTATCTTGTGTCGGAGGCTAATGCTATTCTACCCATCTATTGGGTGATATAAATTGAAGCTATATCTGTGGCGGAATAGGTTCTCTATCCACGTTTTAAATTTGTGAGCATAAAAACGAAATTCTTAATCATATCCAGACTTTCCTAAAGAAATTATGACCTAATCATTTATCACTTCAGTAAGAAATGAGTTTGTAATCTATTCTAATTGCACGTAACGCAGCATACCGTTCCCACACCACTGGAGAATGATGACTCACTTGCATTTTTCTTGTTTTCCAGGTGATCTAACAGCTGTCGTATCTCAGCATCGTACTCCACCCATTCTGGGACAATCCTGGCAGCAGCTTTCAGTTTGGGTTCTTTTGTTTTGGGATTATTGCACTAAAAGTTTAAATAAAGTTTTGTTAACGAAAAACCATGCTCCAAGAAACATAAAGGAAATACTTGAGGACACTGCTGTGTCACTGAGCAAACAAAATGCATTTTATACAAAACAGAGCCCTGAGTACTAAGTACCTCTAATAGCGAAAGGATCAAGTGAAACGATAAATCATAGTTTATGTAAGCAATAAGTGTTTAATGCAAATATCTCAATCAGAAATTTAAGTAAAAATTGTTTAAAGACATTCTGATGGTTCATAAGAAGTTCATCAAACAATTCTGTAAAATGTTTTGACAGAAGATCTAATTACATGACCATTCTGTAAAAACACAGCAGACTATACTAATAAATATTTTCTTGCCTTTTCTTTGGACTAAAAATCTGTTTTATATACTTTATGTTTTCCACAGATAAAACTGTTTGTCAGCCTTTAGAAATGTCTTGAGTTTCTTCAGCAAAAGCATCCATTTCCTGTCATATACCTCTGTTCTAATTAGCAACTGTGATGATATTAAAAATCAGTTAACTGGAACTCATTTGTCAAAATACTGATAGTTATGAAATTCAGAGTAGTCCAGAAATCTCCATGCCTTAAAAATATGCAACTAGTCTGCTTAATAAGCACAGTGGAAAAACAATGGACGTGGGTGATCAGTCCTCACAGTTCCAACTCCACACTTCCTGGTAGGAAGATCTGTACACGTCACTTAACCGTGCGTGTATGGGGGAATCTTAGTTTCTTCATCTGCAAAGGAGGAAACTAAAACAAGATCATCTCCACAGGTTCCTGTAATATATAATCAATTTAAACTACTTAGTCAGCAACTGGTCCTACTATAGAGTTTCTTGGGAAATTAAATAAAGGTTAAATGGCAAAAAGTATAGAAGGTTGAGAAGGATCTGATTCTGGATGTATCTGAAGGTATGGCTGACAAGATCTACTCATGAGTTGGCTGAGTTGTGAGAAGAGAGGCATCAAGATGACCACAGGGTCTTTGGCTTGAGCAACATAAAGAGTGGAGAAGCCACCGACTGAGACCGATGGGAGAAGCATAAACCTCACAAAGTTACACTGTCATCCCATGTGCTCTCTACAAAGCATTAACAGAGAGCGCATCTTGAAGTTCACTTCTTCGTGACACTTTCTTGTGGTTGCCACAACTTGCCTTCCCCTTAATGCCTTGTGGGAAAGCTGTTAGTTATGAGCCAGGACCTTGTTGTCTTAATCCTTTCCTTACCAAATATTTTCAGTTCACTCCATTGTGGATTCTTTTTCTATGGTAATATATTCCTGAAGTAAGCAAAAAACAGGATTTTCTTTGCAGAAATTAACTTTATAGGCAATGTATTCTAGAAAGTGAAGATAATGGAACTATTTTCTCTCTTTTTAATTGTGTCAGGAACTATTAAAATAAAAACACTATATTTTCCATGCTACATTTTTTTTGTGTTTTTACAATCTATACAGTAGTGCTTAAATGGGGGGATCACTCCCCTCAGGGGAGCTTTGGCAAGGTCTGGAGACTTTTTTTTTCTGGTTGTCATGACTGGGGGGTGGTGGGGTGCTACTGCCATCTAGTGGGAGAGACCAGGGATGCTGCTACGCATCCTACAATGCACAAGACAGCTCTCCTACAACAAAGAATTGTGCGGTCCCAAATGTCAACAATGACCAGGCTGAGAAACCCTGATTGAAATAGAGAGTTAAGATAATATCATGACATTCATAAACACTCTATTCTCACCTTCAACACCATTACATATGCTTTTTCCTCTCCATTAGGCCATTTCCTTGGGATTTTTCTAAATCCTAAACTTTTTTCCCCAAGATGATGGCCAAAAATAGCATGTTCTTTCATTTTTAAGTGCTTCTGTGAGAAAAACAGTTAGGCTGTCCACCAAAATTTATGCCACTCATCCTTCTTCTGTGTAGACCATTGCTAGGAAGTAGCTACCCACCCAGAAATGACGTTTCTCAGCTGCTCTGACATCTAGATTCAGCCACACGATCATTTCCCACCAAGAGGGTCTCTGGGAGTCAGAATGCATTCCCCACACTCCTTTTTCCCTTCCCTCCAGATCAACACCATCCAACAGAAATATGATGGAAATCACGTAATTTTAAATTTTCTAGTAGCCACATATGAAAATGTAAAAGGAACAGGTGAAATAAATTTTAATATTATATTTTATTTAACCCAGTATATATCCAAAATGTTATCAGTCAATATGTAATCAGTATAAAAATTAGTAATAAGATATTTTTATATTCTTTTTATTGGGCCAAGTCTTCAAAATCTGGTGTGTATTTTACACCTCACAGCTCAATTCAGACTATCAATGTTTTAAGTGCTCAATGGCCACATATGGCAAGTGGCCATCATACTGGGCAGATTGGCTCCAGATGGATATAGACGATGACAGGACCCTAGAGGATGAAGAAGCTGTAGATGGATGGAGACTGGTCCCTGAGTCACAATGTACAGAGAAGCTGCTCACTGACAGGACACCCTCTTAGGGCTGCACTTGGGTGAGTGTGAAACCACTGAAATTTGCAGGTTTGTTAGAGTAATTCATGTTAACCTAAGTACTAAAGGTCCCAAGGAGACCTTATGTCACTAATGTGAGTCACAACCTTATATGTCACAACACAACCTTAACAACATCTTATGAGTTATGTTCAGTAATGTTCTTGACCTCTCTTTAGAAAATTCCCTTGCTTTCTTCTTAACAATGCCATCTTACTTGTTTCTGCTACATTCTGTCACTTACGATTGCATTCTAATGTGTTGCATGCTACTTTTTTTTCTATACATTTCTACACATATCTGGAAAAATATCCCTATGTTTTATTGTCCTGTCCTATTTTCTTCAAAACTGTAAGAATTCTAAAATTTTTAGTTTATTCTTTAGTGAAAATTATGTATACAACTATTTTATACTTAAATTAGCACAAAAAACAATATGGTCAGAAAAATAATAATATCTTATAACTATTAAAGACAATACAGTATTGGAATGTAAGTTCTAGACAGCTGGAAAATAAATTAGTCTGAAATATTTCATATCCAGGAGAGTTAACTGTGTAGCAGAGTCAAACTGCTTAAAATGAAAATCTAAGAAAAAAATTTCTCAAAAATAAGTAAGGAAGAAAAATAGACATGTATAGGATAACTGAAGTAGACACAGAATTATTTTGGTTGTCTTTATTTGGGAAAAATATTGGCAGGAGAACTAAACTGAAGATATATTAAGATGACAGCTAATCCATGAACATTTCTGCCAGCTCATGGCCTTTCTTTCAAAAGCCCTTGTGTAGAAAAGAGTTAACACAGCAGGCCTGAGACTGCTATTCTTAGAAAGACCTGCTTGCAAGGCAGGCCCCTGGCTGGCGTCTGGGAGCCTGGGTTTCAGGAGTGTTCCCACCATTGCCTGATGAGAATGGATCACTATGCCTACACTGTGCGAACAATAAGGTTTACGCTGAACACCTGCTTTCCTTCTGGATGCTGGGAATTTTGGGGTGTGCCAGGCAGAGGCGGTGCTTATGTGACCAGCCCCCAATAAGAATCCTGGGCTTTGGTTTCTAACAAGCTTCCCTGGTAGACAACATTTCACATGTATAGTGGAATTTCTCATAGCTTAAGGAATTAAGCTTCTCCTGAGTAACTGCATAGGGAGAGGACTCTTGGAAGCTTGTCCTTGGTTTCCTCTGGACATCACCTCATGTGCCTTTTCCCTTTGCTGACTTTGCTTTGTATCCTTTCACTGGAAAAAGTCATAGCCATGAGCATGACAATATTCTGAGTCCTGCGAGTCCTCTTAGTGAATCATCAAACCTGGGGTGGTCTTGAGGGAACTCTGACACAGTCCTATACTTGCCAACCTAAGTAAATAACAGACTAAGCAGCAGTGTGCGATATGTGTGCCATTCCATTTGTAAAACAGAAAGTATTTCTATTTGAACATTTTCATACCTGCTTATTTACAAATGAAAACACAGATACTCACCAGATCAATTGTTTTGGCTCTTTGTTTGGACTCATCATCACACCAGGTTTCACACCACAGCCAGTCTTGAGGAAGAGACTTAATGGCGACTTGGTAAATCATATTATTGGGAAGATCCTACAGAAAAAAATGATTTACACAAAGAGGCGTAGAAATTAGAATCAGAGTGAAAGAAGCTGAAGGAGTCATTTAGATTATAAACAGATCCTAGAAAAATATGCAAATCTGAGATATTGCTGTATTTTTAAGCTTTAAATACTTAATTGATCCAATCATCTTGTGCCATGAATGAACCCATGCACTGGGAACTGAGTCCATAGCATCAGGGATGAAGAGGGAAGCCCAGAAACTCACCACTCCACACTCCTCCAAATGGACAGCCTTACTACCTCTATCTGCCTTGAAACCCCAGGATTACTCCCTCACACTGTGCCTTCTGTTACTGTTTATGTCAGTCCCCACCACACCCTCCAGATTCTGAGGTGACCTTTCATTTCCCTGCTATATACCAGCAATGAACAATTAGAATTTGAAATTAAAAACATAATACCCTTTATATTAGCACCAAAAAAACAAAGAACAAAACCTGGGTATAAATCTAACAAAATATGTTCCTCCACATGGGGCAAAGTACAAAATTCTGATGAAAGAAATCTAGGAAGATCTAAATAAATGGAGAGATAGTCCATGTTCATGGATAGGAAGACTTAATATTGTTAAGATGTTAATTCTTCCCAACTCGACCTATAGATTCAACACAATCCCAATCAAAGTCCCAGCAAATTATTTTATGGATATCGACCAACCAGTACTAAAGTTTATATGGAAAGGCAAAAGACCCAGAATAGTCAGTCAACACAATATTGAAGAACAAAGTCAGAGAATGATACTACTGAACTTGAAGTCATACTATTAAAAGCTACAGTAATTAAGACAATGTGGTATTGGCAAAAGAACATACAAAAGACCAATGGAATGGAATAGAGACCCCCAAATATGGGAATTATTTGTACTTTCTGCTCAATTTTTTTCTGTAAACCTAACTGATCTAAAAAAAATAAAGTCTGTTAAAAAAAAAAGCTTAATTTTCCAACACCCTTATTCTTGGAATCCATTCCTTAAATAACTTGGTCTGTCATCTTATCTCAGCCACTTTCTCCCATGGTCATATCGCAGCCAAGTCTTACATAATTTCAATTTCATGATCCCACTCTCTGACTATCTCTTGATTTTTAGCTCACTCCATCAAGTACTCAGATATCACTACCCTGTGACCCTCCAATCAACTGATCCTTCTAGTATTTCACTGTCCCTCACTCCCTGATGTCTTTGCTCCCGTACTTACATAGCTTAATTTCCATGGTTAATCATTATAGTTAATCCCTTGAATATACTCTCCATTGTCTTACTCTTCTCTCACTTAGTTGTACTCGCTTGGCAAAATTGTAGTCTTGGTTAAATCCAAACCTCTGCACTTGCACTCACGCAACTAGACATGGCTGGTGAAACACACAGACACACACGGAACCCATGCAGACTGCTTTCATTTTAACCTCAGGAACATTAATCTTAAGGAGAGCCTTAATGCTGTCAGACAATATATACATATGTCTGTTCTGTTCTAACACTTTTTAGCTGATTATCTCACACATTCTCCTCTTATATTCTCCCATACCCCCTGTGTAACTAATAATCTACTTTTTCTCTCTATGGGTTTGTCTAGTCCGGATTTATCACATACATAAAATCATATAATACGAAGTCTTCCCTTATGTTTGGCTTCTTTCACTTAGCATAATGTTTTCAAGATCCAGCCCTGTTGTAACATGTATTAGTACTTCATTCCTTTTTGTGGCTTAATAATATTCCATTGTATGGATATACCACATTTTGTTTAACCATTCATCAATTTATGAACATTTGGGTTGTTTCTACTTTCCAGCTCTTATGACTAATGCTACTATAAACATTTGTGTACAAGTTTTTGTGTGGACCTATGTTTTCAATTCTCCTGGGTATATACCTAGGAGCAGAATTGTAGAATCATATGGTAACTCTATGTTTAACTTATTGAGAACCTGCCAAACTGTTTTCCAAATTGGTTACACTATTTTACATTCCCATCAGCAGTGTATGATGCTTCCAATTTCTCCATATCCTTGCCAATGCTTTTATTGTCCATCTTTTTTATTATAGCCATCCTAGTGGGTATGAAGTGGTATCTCACTGTAGTTTTGATTTGCAATTCCTAATGACCAATGATGCTGGAGCATCTTTTCAAGTGTTTACTGGCTATTTGTATATCTTCTTCGGAAAAATATCTATTTAAATCCTTTGGCCATTTTTTAAACTACTTATTTTTGTTATTGAGTTGTAAGAGTTCTTTATATGTTCTGGAAACCAGTCTCTTATCACATATATGACTTGCAAATATTTTCTCTTACTCTGTGGGTTGTCTTTTCACTTTCTTGTGTCCTTTAATGGACAAAAGTTTTTAATTTGTCCTATTCATCTATTTTTTTCTTTTGTTGCTTAAGAAACCATTGCCTAGTCCAAAGTCACAAAGATTTATGCCAATATTTTCTAAGAGTTTTATAGTTTTAGCTCTTGCATTCAGGCCTTCGATCCTTTTTGAGTTAATTTTTGTATATGGTATGAGGTAGGGATTCAACTTCACTCTTTACATGTGGATAGCCTGTTGTTCCAGTATCTTTGTTGAAAAAGCTGTTCTTTCCACATTAAATTATTCTGGCATGCTTCTCAAAGATCAAGTGACCATAGACGCATGGGTTCATTTCTGGACTCTCAATTCTATTCCATTGATGTATATGTCTAATCTTATGTCAGTCTACTCACTGTACATATTTAAAGGGTACGGTGTGGTAAGTTTTGCATATAAATACTCCTGTGACACCATGACCACAATCAAGATCACTGAATATATCCATCATCCTCAAGTTTCCTTGTGCCCTTTTGCAATCCTTTCCTCCTGTCCTTTCAACATTCACTCTACCCAGTTCCTGGGCATGCATGGAGTGCTGTTTGTCACTCTGGATTAGTCTGCATTTTCTAGAAATTTTATATAAATAGAATCATACAATATGTACACTTTTAGCTTGGCTTCAGATCAGCATAATTATTTTTAGATTCATCCATGTTGTTGTATGTATGAATAATTCATTTCTTTTTACTGTTAAGCAGTATTGCATTCTATGGATATATCACAATCTTTTTATCCAAACTCCTCTTGATAGATATTTGGGTTTGTGGTAGGCAGCGTCTGATATGGCTCCCAGTGATCCTTGCCTCCTGGTATCCATTCTCTTGTGCAATTCTTCCTCTTGGAGTGTGGCTGGACCTTGTGACTTCCTTCTAACAAACAGAATATGGCAAAAGTAATGGGATATCAGTTCTGTGATCAGATTACAAAAGACTGTGACTTCTGTTTTGCTGGCAGTCTTGTCTGACCCTTTTGGCATGTTTGCCCTAATGGAGAAGGCCATCTGGCAAGAAATCGATGATTGCCTGAAGTCAACAGCAAGCAAAGAAATAATGCCTTCAGTGAAATACTTCTTGAAAAAGTTAATCCTGCCCACAACCATGTGAGTGACCTTGCCCAGTCAAGTCTTCAGATTAGATGGCAGTCCCTGGGTCAACACAATGATTGTAGCCTTGTGCAAGACTGTGAAGCAGAACACCAAGTGAAGTCAGGCCCAGATTCCTGCCCACAAAAACTGTGTGTTATTTAAGTTGCTACATTTTGGGGTAAGTTGTTATGCAGAAATAGATAACTAACACAAGGTTGTTTCTAGGTTTTGGCTTTTACAAATAAAGCTACTATGACTATTCATGCGCAAGTCTTTGTGTAGATCTATGCTTTCATTTCTCTTGGGTAAAGACCTTGCAGTGGAATGACTGGTCATATAGTAGGTGTAAGTTTAAATTGATAAGAAATCACCAAACAGTTTCCCCAAATGGCTGTACCATTTTACATTCTCATCAGCAATGTATGAGAGTTCTAGCTGCTGCACATCCTTGTTAACACTTGGCATGGTCAGTCTTTAATGTTAACCATTCTAACAGGTGTGAAGAATTATTGTAGTTTTAATTTTCATTTCCCTAATGGCTAATGAGCTTTAACATCATTTCATGAGCTTACTGTCAGTTGATCATCATCTCTGGTGAAGGGTCTGTTAAAATATGATTAAAAAAAAAATCAAATTGTTGACTTTCTTATTAATGAATTTTGAAAGTTCTTTATATATTTATCAATTTCTTTTGTGAATTGTGCTTTTAACATCTAAAAAAAAAAAAAATCTCTGCATAATCCAAGGCCATAGAGATTTTCTCCTATCTTCTTCTAAAAGTTTTATAGTTCTACATTTTAGCTTAAGATCTATGATGTGTTTTGAGTCAACTTTTGTATATGGTGTGTGTTACAAATTGGAGGTTTTTGTTTTGCACATAGATGTCTAATTGTTCCAGCACCACTTGTTGAAAAGGCTATCTTTTCTCCACTGCACTGCCTGCGTACCTTTGTCAAAAGTCAACTGATCATATTTATGGGTCTAATTCTGAATTCTCTGTTCTGATTCATGGACTGAATTGTCTATCTTTACACCAAATCACACAGTTTTGATTACAGTAGCTTCATATTAAGTCTTGAAATCACACAGTATAAGACCTCAAACTCTGTTCTTTTTCAAGGTTGTTTCGGCTATTTTAGGTCTATTGCATTTCTGTATGAACTTTAGCATCAACTTTGTCAGTTTACACAAGAAAGGCTACAGGGAAAACAGCCTATATTTTTATTGGAATTGCATTAAATCTAGAGATCAATTGGGGAGAAATCACATCTTAACAGTATTAAATATTCTGACTCATGAACAGGTATACTTATTTAGATGATCTTTAATCTCTCAGCAGTGTTTCAAAGTTTTCAGTCTATAGGTCTTAAGTCTGATTGATCATTAAGTCACTAATTAAAAAAATGCTATTAGAAATAGTATCATCTTTTTAATTTTAATTTCCAATGGTTTGTTGCTAGTACACAGAAGTAGAATTGATTTTCATATATTGACCTTCTATCTTACACTTGCCAAACACATTTGTTAGTTCCTTATAGCTTTTTAATAGATTATATGGGTTTTTCTACATAGATGATCAAATTGTCTGAAAAAAAAAAAGACAGTTACTTATTCCTTGCCAATCTGGATGTCTTTTATTTCTTTCCCTGCCTTGCTGTGCCGTCTAGCACCTCTACTACAAGGTCGAACAGAAGTGGGGAGCGGATATCCTTGCTTTGCTCCTGATCTTTGGGGACGTATTCAGTCTCTCACCATTAAATATGATGTTAGCTACAGGTTTTTCAGAGCTGTCCTTTATGGGGTTGAGGAAGTTCCCTTCCTGTCCTAGTTCACTGAAAGTTTTTATTAGGAATGGATATAGGAGTACATCAAATGCTCTTTTGTATCTATTTAGCTGGTCATATGGTTTTTCTTCTCAGTCTATTAATACAGTGAATTACACGGACAGATATTTCATATTGAAGGAAACTTGCATTCCTGGGATAAAGTCCACTTAGTCATGATATCAGGTCTTTTTTATATATTGCTGGATTTGGTTTCTTGAAATGTTATTAAAGATTTTTACATCTGTTCATGAGGAATATTGGTTTATAATTTTCCTTTCTTAAATGTGTTCATCTGGTCTTGATGTCAAGGGAATGTTGGCTTCACAGAATGAGTTGAAAAGTATTCCCTCCTCTTCAATTTTCCGGAAGAGTTTGTGTAGAAGTGGTATTGTTTCTTTAATGTTTGGTAGAATTCACTAATGAAGCTATCGGGGCCTGGAGAGTTAAACTAAATTCAATTTCTTCAACTGATACAGGGCTATTTAGGTTATCTAGTTCATTTTGAGTGCATTTTGGTAGTTTGTATCTTTTAAGTAATTTGTCCATTTCATAGAAATTGTTGAATTTATTACCATAAGGTTGTTTATAATTGTCCCTCATTATTTTTTCAATATCTGTAGATACTGTGCTGTCATGTCTCTCATTTCTATATTAGTAATTTGTGTCTTTTGTCTTTCTTCCATTCAGTCTGGCTAGAGGTTTACAAGTTTTGTTAATTTTCTCAAAGAACCAATTTTGATTTCATAAGAAAATCTATGAAAACATACCATTTTCCTGTTTTTTCATTTCATTGATTTCCACTCTAATCTTAATTATTCCCCCTATTCCACTTACTTTGCTTTTAATTGGCTTTTCTTTCTAGTTTCTAGGTAGAAGCTGAGGTTACTTGAAACCTTTTTCTTTTCTAACAGAAGTACTTAGTGCTATGAATTTATCTCTAAGAATTGTTTTAACTGCTTTAGATGATGCACCTTATCATGTACTTTGCATGTAAAGAGAAGTAGCCTAAGGCTAAAATATATATAAATTCATGTGAAATGGTGAATGGCTTGGCTGATTGGTCAGGGAACCAGAAAGAGGAAGATTAAGGACAAGAAATTCTGGGGTAGAGGCTTATAAATGACCGACGGGGTGGCAAAAATTGTCAAGATCTTTGCATACTGCATGTTAAATATCCACCAGAAAGCATTCAACACAGAAGCAGCACTAAATGACCAGCCAGACAGAATGATGTGGCCTGTTGATGTAGGCCAGCTTTGGTCATCGGTCACTCCAATGGCACAATGAGTACATGAAGGGAGTAGTCATGACGGCAGAGATGGAGACTATGTATGGGGCCCAACAGCATGGGCTCCCACTTAACCAAGGCTGATCTGGCTCTTATAGCTGTCAATAGCAAAGACAAACACTGCTTCTGATGCAGCATTTATACTTTACAAAGACAAATCAACTGTTTGGTGGCAAGTTGACTACACTGGACTCTTCCTGCCCTGGAAAGGGCTTAGATTCTTCTGAACTAAGATATATACATACTCTGTGTATGGGTTTGTCTTTCCTGCTCTCAGAGACTTGGCCAGCACCATTATCCAAAGGCTTCAGAGTTAGCCACTGACACAGGATTCCATATAATATTGCATCAGACCAAGAGACCCACTTTACAGCAAGGAGGCATGGCAGAGGGCACATGACCAAGACATCCCATGGTCCTGTCACATACCGCACCACATAGAAGTTGCAGGCCTGACAGAGCAATGAAATGGTTTATTGAAGGCACAGAGAGATGATACCTTGGAGGCAACACCTTGCAAGGGTGAGGTGTCATCCTTCAAATGTGGCATTATATTCTCAGTCACCAACCATTACATGGTGCTGGGTTACCATCTGGAAGAACTACATGGGTCCAAGGGGCAAAGTAGAAGTGGGCCTGCTTATCATCATTCCCAGTGACCCTCTTGGGGAAGTTGTACTCTTTATCCCCATAACTCTGGGAGGTTCTGGGTCATATTACCAGGTTAGGTGAATCTAGAAATTAGCGGGACATGAAGAAAACAGTTGTTTGTTAGGAAAAACAAAATGTAAAGCAGTAACCAGGTGGGGCACAGGAGGACGGGAGTCTGTCTTAAAGATCAGAGAGAGAGACATGTTTAAATGATGATGGAAGCGAGTAAAATAGGGTAACTAAGTGAGATGGGGGAAGAAGAGGTTTAAGGATGGAAAAGTGAAGATAAAATACTATTAGTTTTGAAAATGTTGAGCTTGAAGTGAAAAAATTATATGTAAGTTGAGATATCCAATACAGAACTGCATAAAAGGGAGAAAGAGGCTGAAATGTAAGATTCTGTTTACAAGCAGGGGAGTTGGAGCAGTCTATATCCATGTACTAAAATTATACTATGGACATTTTACTTACCTGATCTAGGTTTGAAAGGCTGTTTGGATCTTGACTGAGAGCCTGGTACTGGCCCCGGAGCCTGTCACCCGCCGCAATTCTCCTGAACTTCTTGAGATCCACTACATATAAGGCACTGCAAAAAAAAGGAATACTCCTTGATAGCCTATGTGCTTTATGTATTTTACTTTCCCCCAGTGATTGTCTACAGCAATGGTATTAACTTTAAATATCCTTGGGTCTAATAATAATGAATCCTGTCATAAATTTGCTCCCAATGTCTAATACTTTTCCAAGGGGTTTGAAGTTGGTTATAATACTGTTAGGATCCATATTCTCTTAGGGTCACCTTGGGTTTTCACAAGATCTCACGAAACTCATGGCCCCAAAACAATAACAGCGTGAAAACAGTATCTTCATTCTGTTATTTGACAAACCCAGTTTAAACCATCTGCAGTAGTTAGGAGCACATACTTGAGCCATATTACTTGGGTTTAACTCCCGGCTCAGCTATGTTCTGACAGCGTACGACTCAGCAAGTTACATAAATGCTGTATGCCTTGGTTTCCAAATCTATAAAATGGGGATAACAGTATTTCAAAAGGTTATCATAGAGATTTTATGAGTTAATATATATGTAGTCTTATGAGAGTGACTTGCATGTAATAAGCACTATATAATTGGTTGCCATTTTTGTATAATTTCTAAGAAAACTGAGGATAGTGATTCAGTAAGTTATTTACTAAAAGGTAAGAGTATGAATTTTCTTACCTGATATGATATTTCCTTCTTAAAAGGTGTGATGCCCAGTATCCTGTTTTCCAGAAGCGATATCCATCCATCTCAGTGCGGCTATCACAAAATGGAGTATACCCGTAGGGAGCTCCATCCAGATCAAAATCTCGAAGTTCTTTCAGGTCATGTCTCACGATCTAAATAATTAAAATAGTTCCTCTGAGGAAGACTATGAAATAACACGAGGCTTTTCATGTGACTCTCAAATCATCACCTTACTGTGGAAATACCGAGAGCTGCACTCTCCTCACAGGTCTTTTGTGTGGCATGAGTTTATTAAGTTTCTGTTTTCTTCTCTTGTCCTCACAGATTAAGAGAAATCTAAAATTTATTATACCTAGTCTATGTGACAGTGGTCTTACTAATAAGAACAGTTTGTTACATCATTTTTAATCAAGATATTTTAAACAAAATGTATTTTGGGATGGAATTAAATATTACTTAAGTGCATAGCTCTTAGTTTCTCAAGGTATGAATTAATAATTCAAAACTATCTTTATAATAAGTCTCCATTATTATATATTGCCAAATATTAGTTTGAAACATAAAAATCTCCTGATTATCCTCAATGACTTTAATGAAATAATGTTAGTATGTTTAATTTTTTAATAGACTCTAACCTGCTGGAAAAATATTCCTGTAAACGTTGGGGGAAAGTAGGAGAAATAGATTTTACATTAGATGGTATATATACAAACGCTTACTTCGTCACCCACATTTGCCTGTTTTCTCAGTTTTTAATTATAATGATTCATATTTATCATTTGAAAAATACAAAAATAATGAAGTTTAGAAGTAAATTCTAATATAGGATTTAAAAATATACTTTTATCCTAAATATAAACTTGTGCATTAATATTTACACACTACTGTTCTTAGAAATTCTGTCTATTTTTCAAATATTTTTTCCCATTAATGATTACAAAGGTATGCAAGGAGGGAAGGGGAAAAGTCATAATAATTTTTGGATATAGAAATTCTGAAAGCTGAGTACCATAACGATTTTTTTGGCCAAATTTGGGACATATTTTTTCCTGAAGAGGTAGAATGATGAGGGCTTGGTTTTTGGCTAAATGACAAAGAATGCTGTTGAAGGTGGCAGAACCAGAGGAGAGCTCTGTGTAATTGCTAACTTTCCCAGCAAGAAAGTGAGTTTATTTTAAACAAATATCAGCTCATATTCATAGGAACTCACATAACTACTTATACTATGACTAATATATGTATTTGTTTTATTTTTAATTACCAAAATTAAAAAACTACTACTTCAGAGAGAAAACTGCCATGTCCTAAATAATAAATGGTACTTTTTGCAATACCTTTGATTTTCCCCCTGGAATTCTGATAGTTTTTTTAAAGAGATACTTTGCTTATATACCATAATCACGTCTACACGTTTGCATAGCATGTCAACAAAGATAACAATAAACACCAGCAATAAAAATTGAGTCCCTATACTCAGGTAGAAGTGTAAAAAAAGTTTAAGTACTATAAACAATAGTTAATCTTATTACCTGGTCAGCATCAACAAAAATGATTTTGTCCACTGCTAGAGGAAAAAGGACGTCAAGGAAAAGAATTTTGTAACCCCAAATAATCCTTTGTTTTTCAGTCTGTTGATGAAGCCAACGGGGCCACCTATATTGGACTAGTTCATACTGGAATCCATATTTCTTAGCCATGTGGGGAATCACCTCCTAAAAACAAATACATACACACAAAGAAAATGTTCAAGGAAGAGAAAGAAGTTTTTGTTTTAGAGAGAAAAATTAACATTTGAAAAGGTAGAGTTTAGTATAAATTGTTACAAACTAATGGTAAAATGTCTACTTGTACAATTATACCTCTTAATGAGAAATACGAAAATGATCACAAATATGAAAATACAAGAATACATAAAACTATATAATTTAATGACATTAGAAAATAGGTACACTAGACTAACTAGCAAGCTTATTAACTATGAAAAATGTTCCCCTACTTTTACTACTAATGTTTGACTTGAGGAAACTCGACTATTGAAGGAAAAGCCCCTGGATCTTGGAACACCTATGCATCAGTTTAGGTATTGGTCAACATGTCGGTTGGTCAGAGAGATACAAAGATGAAGAGGGTGTACAAAAAACACAAAATGAGTTACAAATTGATAAATTAGATTCTCTACATGAGTTTCATGTTTGAGATTTATGACTACCTAATTCAAGGATTAAAAATACAAGGTAGTTATTGTGGTCTGAATATTTGATATGTGACTCAGTGTCTTATAGGCTTAAGAGTATCTTATTCTGTTTAAACTAGAGCAGTTAATGAAATACACTGTTGGCTAGGTTGGGTTCAAGAGTCCCCAAATTGAGAGGGAGGATGGTAAAGGAGTGGGGAAAAATGGATTAGCAAATAGAGAATTTGCATTCATCTCCTTAATTATCATCTGTAGTTAGTTGCTGGTTATATGCTTAGTTTAATTTTCTCCATGCTTTTGTAAGAAAAATGTAGATTTAAATTGTGTTCCTTACTATAAACACCAGTTTTATCTGTGAATTGAAATGCTGAAATTATGGGCTAAAACAGTTGCTGGGAATCATTGCTTTGGTTTTAAAATTAAAAAAGAAAACCATCAGAAGAAATTAGAAAAGAACGTTTTTTTATTCAGCAAATATGTGTTAAAAACGTTTGCTGAGCATGCATTATGTGCATGCTAGGCCGTAGGGAAACAGTAGTGAATAAACAGATGCAAATCACGGCCCTCACGAGGCTTACATTTTAGAGGTGGGAGGTAAAAAATAAATGAAATTAGCAAATTATCTACAGAAGATAGAGTCATGGAGAAAAATAAAATGGGAAGGGAAAGAGAGTGAAAGATCAGAGGGGATTGTAATTTTACATAGTATGGCCAGGAAAGGACTATTCCCTAAGTAGGTACAATTCAACAAAGATTTGAAGGAAGAGAGGAGGTATGTTTTTTAAAATCGGAAAGGATCTAGGGTACTAGTAATTTCTGTTTCTGTATCTGGCTGCTGGTTACACAGGTGTTTTAAGTTTATAAAAATTCATCAAAGCTGCACAGTTATGACTTGTATACATTATATTTCACTGAACAGTTTGTAAAAGATAAAAATTTTGAGGGAAAGGACTATATTACAAAAAGAAGGGAAGTACTATTTCAGATATGGTATCACTTTTGGCCATGTAGTGGAGCAAGACTTTTATCCAAACATAGCACCATATTTCTAGTGAATAATATCATTTCCTGTTAAGAGACTCTCTAGATTGTATTATCTCGGTTTATGTAGAGTTTAATCCCCCTATGCAGTGTTTGCCTAGTTGGACATGTTAAAAATTTAGTGACAAACTACTTTGTTAATAAATACAGACTAGTTCTTGTCTGTATTTATGGGTTCTTTTCAGTTTTTTGTCTCCTGCCAGATGAACACAGCAAGCGGGACTCGTGGTGGTGGTGGGAGCAGAGCTGTTACATAAGGGTTAAGCACCTGGGCTTTGAGGTCAGAATGCTTAGGTTCAAATCTCAGCTATGTTCCCAATTAGCTGTTTGACTTCAGGCCTGTGCTAAAAAGCACAAATCTTGCTCAAAGAAAGGTTGAGCCCTTTGCCCTAGGCTCCTGGGAGGTAACCTCTACCACTGGACTGTCCTGCCTGATAAGAATGTTTTTATTTACCTGGGGACCTTGAGCCACATCAGATAGCCTATGCTAACAATGTGACATATGGCGGGGACCTTGAGCTACAAGGTATCAGCTCAACCTCTGGAGGGGCTGGAGGCTAAGGTCAGCCACAGTGGCTGTCAGGTGGGTCTCTGTGGCTACCCTCCAGTAAAAGCTCTGGACACCAAAGTTTGAGTGAGCTTCCCTAGCTGGCAAGACTCCATGTGTACTGTGATGCATTTTTGCTGGGAGAAATAAGCTCTGAGGAGAGGACAACTGGAAGCTCTGGGTCTGGCCTCCCCCGGACCCTGCTCTATGTGTCTTTTTGCTTTGCTGATTTTAATCTGTATTATCCTTTTGCTGTAGTAAACTCTTAATGGTGAGTATAATTGCTTTTCTGAGTCCTTTGAGTCCTTCTAGTGAGTTACTGAACCTACGGGTGGTGGTCTTGGATACCTCCCAACTGTGCAGGCCAATTATGTAATTTCTGAGTCTTGGTTTTTGGGGAATAAGACTTGATGAAGAACAACTGAATAATGTAGATAAAGTACGTAGCAATGTGCCTGACAATATTAAGGAATAAAAGCACAGATGGCTATTTTTATTTCTGCTTTTACCACTGGTTTTGGTCTAGAAATAGAAGACTCCTTTAAACTGGTCTTGAATAAGATCCTAACTTTCATGGACTCCCATTAATTGCTAATGAGAATAGGAAGAAACTGGGTACCCTTTGCAGCAGGAGTGTGGGGCTGAGTAAAGGGTAATTCAATGGGCCATCTGAAAACTTCTAAATATAAAATGCCTCAGACTTCCAAAAATAGTGCCCTAACTACCACAGCAATCACTGCACTGCGCAAAGATAAAAGAGCCTATTGTTCTCGGGACTATCAAACTATTTTCTATGGCAGTTTTCATATTTTCTGGATACTACTCTTCCAGCCTATCTTTGTCAAAATACGACAGAATCCAACTTTTTATTGACAAACTGTACATATTTTTCACTGCCAAATTTTAATTATATTCATTATTATGAAAAACCACTAATCCTTCTGATTTTGAGTTTACTTAAAAATAAACCATCTCCTGTCCTTTTAAACTTTTTTTTTTTGCTGAGGAAGATTTGCCCTGAATTAACATCTGTGCCCATCTTCCCCTATGTTTTTTTTAGTATGTGGGCTGCCAGCATAGCATGGCTGCTAACAGAGTGGTGTAGGTCTGTGTCTGGAAACCAACTCTGGGCCACCAAAGCAGAGCATGCTGAACTTAACCACTAGGCCACCGGGGCTGCCCCAACAATTCTTTAAATAAAAACAGCACAGAATTTTTCTTAAGTTAGATAAAAAATACTGAACACCAAAGTTTTAAAACTGATTCAAAATAGTAATTTGAGTAAAAATATACACTTCAAAAGATTCATTCTGAAAAGAGAAATGTTATATGAACTTACAATGATATAAAGAATTTACTATTCAAACATTAACTATTATATAATAAAAAGATTAATATACTTACTTTAAATGTTGGTGAGAGATAATTTTTTAGAAACCAGAATTTCACCGGTGTTTTGGTGTTACGTAAAACAGAAAGCATCATAATTCTGTATAAAAGAACATTAAACACAAAAAATTAACATTAACAGTAGTTCACCCTACTTTTCTTAAGGCTTTTAAATATTTAAAGGTACTAATTAGAAGCTTTCACTGTGAATTATGGAGAAATAGAGTGAAATACCTTCAAATATTGTGGCTGCTCATCAAGCATGTAATGTGTAAGGATCTATATATATATCTTGACACAGACTAAATTGATTGCTTTTTGTTTGTTCCAGCTGACAAAGAAAGAAGCTAGTCTGAAACACTCTTGTTCAGCTGAACTACAGTCTGATCTCAGCTCTCTTTACTGTGTCATTAACATCAGGTGTGTGAAACTTGAAGCGTTGACAAATTGACAGGTCACTTGTTTGCTATCCTAGACCTCTGACTGAAGAAGATACAGACGTTCCATCTTAAAATATCAACACATACTCAAACATTTTTGAGGCATTATCTGTGATCCTTCCATATAAACAGGTAAAAAATAGCCCTTTGTAGTTTGTAAATATGCTTTCCTCCTCTCAGCTCTCCTCCTTTTTATGAAACAAGGTATTTCTTCACCAGAAAAGGAAAATTTGCTATATATACTTTTACTCACATATCATCTTGTTACAAAATATGTTCATTTTTTAGCTAAGAACATTGATACTGCACATCAATCGAACTTATGAAATTTCATTGTATTTAAAAAACATGTTTCTCTTATAATTTTAGGTTAAAAAAAAACAAGGTGCAGAGCAGTATAAATTTTGTTACTATTTGGATAAAAGGAGTTAAAAAATATATATGTGTTTGCCTATACATATTTTTGGCAGGAAATTAAAGTAATAATATTGGTTTCCTGTGGGAAAGGGAACTGGGAATTAAGGAAACAGAGGTGGGAGATTTTTCTCACTGCACATTATTTTATTCTTTTGAATTTTTGAAATTCTTTTTGAACCATGTAAATGTATTACTTTTCAAAACATTAGATAAAAAATATACCTACCTTAAAAAGCGTTCATATAAATGGCCGGAAGCAACTGAAAAAATGTTTAGAACGTCTGTTTCCTTTTTGTCTTTTTCTTTATGCAACCTTCTTGTGAAACTTGGATAAAAAAGTAGCCATTGAGTTTCTTAATACACATCTGCAAACTTTATATAACTAAACAAAATACTAAATTTGATAAGCAATAAAAATAGGAATGCCTTTCAAAATGAATAATTATTACACTACAAACAAGTTCTTATACTAACAATTATGAATTATTAATATTAAAACGTGACAATTTAACAAAGTTCTATGATTTTTAAAAATTTATAGCATGGAATGCAATTATATTGTCTCTAGGTTAATGGGGTAACATTTTTGAATCTTGGTGAGTTACAAAAGTTTTGTTTTGAGAAGAAAGAATGAGTTACGGTATGCCATGGCCACATCTAATGTACTGAGACTTCATTAAAGAGGCCAATAATGAGGGGAGAAACAGAAGGTACAAGTGTGTAATACAGCACAGCAAGAATTTTCATAGGTGGCAACAGGGTAGGTCCTTGAGTGCTGCCCATGTGGCTCCCCCAGGATAAAACGTTACAAAAGGTGCCTACAATTTAGAGCTGGAGATCTCTGTACCATGGATGTGTCTCTGTGAGGAACAAGGGCGAACCAGGGAGCCGCATCCACTCGCTGGTTTACATCACGGTCGCTTCATCCGAGACCAGCTGTTATTTTCAACACTGTTTAGACCCATATCAGCTTTTATTTGATATGCCCCATCTCATATATAAAAGTGACTGAACCTTTTACTTGGGGTGTTCATAATGTATAATTTCTTCTTTTTCCTATTTAAAATTTTATTTAATTAAAAATCTCATTTTTATATGCACATTTAAAATGACTAAAATTTGGAAAACTAAACAATTTATAATCATCACAGAATATATTTTGCCAAATAGGAATTGTTGTGACAGAAGCATTTTTCAAATCTTTTCTTATAATAATGCCCCAAATAAAAAAACACATACAGATGATTCAGTGGGGAAAAAAGTCACTCTAAATTAGGATTAAAACTAAGATATTATAATATACACAATACTTATATATCTGGAGGAGTTACCACCCCCAAAACTTACCTCCTCTCTTTCTAACACAAAGCACTATTTTGGTTTTGGTATCCTTTTTGTATAGCAAGTGGCTATGCCATAGTTTAACAGTTAGCTTCATTCATTCTTGTCTCTACCTTCAATTTTAATGGAAGGTCATAGACAGATACTCTCTAAAATGTCCAGATTCTGTTTCATTCTCCTCTGTCAAACAAATCTACTTCCTAAATCATTTCAAACTGAGCAGGCTTGAGCCTTTCTCTATCAGTAACTAGCTCAATACACACACTGGGACAGTAACATGATTCTTCTTATCAAACAAGGAGTCAACCAGAGAAAAAGAGGCCTAAACTGGGCGAAATCCAAAATCATGGGAGTGCTTCTGATTGGTATAACAAAATCTGCTTAGGTTGTTAAACCTATTTGGCCTAAAATTTCTATTTCTTATCCTTGATAAAAATGATCAATGGTTCTTCACCACAATTCAAATTGAGTTCAAATCTCTAAAACAGACTTTTGAAATTCTCTACAATGTGAATTTACAGGAGACAGCTTTTGGTTTTGCCTAATGTCCTTTACACCTCTAGTAACAATAACCTGGTATTTTGGGCCGGTGCGGTGGAGGAGGTGGGGGAGTGGGGGTGACCATTCCTCCTTCAGTTTCATTCTATGAGCTTTAGGTGGGACAGGCCTTCTCACTGGCTCTGGAGGTAGGCATATGAACCAAGCTTGGTCTATCAGAGTCGTAAGGATAAGTTCAGTTTGAGACACAGCTACAGCTGGACCAATGAGTCAGCCTTAAGACCTTTGCTGGTACTATTTGGAAAGAGGCAACTTCTTCCCACTGGAGATGGCCAACTTTTCCTTGTAAAAGTTTATCTGAAAATGAAGGAGGCACAGATAATCGAACTAGGAGACAGAAAGTTTCTAGACCACATAATGTGAATGCCCCCAAGAGTCATCGTGGACTCTTTAGATATGTGAGCCAATATATTCCTTTTTTGATTAACTAATATAGGCTCCAACCTAACTTATAGATTATTATAGTCCATGTCCCAGCTGACCTGGGCTACTTTCTGTTCCTTGAGGAACATACCCAATGTTTTGACTTCACGTAACCAAGTATCTTCACTCTATCTTCAACTTTTGAAATCCTGTCCATCCTTTAGAACACATCTTGGCCACACACTTCTCCAAGGAGTATTTTCTGAGGTTCCTCCTAACTGGACATAGTCTTTTTCTCCCTTGGTTTGTGGAGCACTTTATTTTCAGCTGTCTTACAGCTCCAGTTTCCTATCTTGTACTATTAACATTCATGCATCTATCTTATCCTTCCTAGAGGAGAGGACCTGTGCTTTACTTAAATGTTCACCATCTGCAGGGCTTCCGCATACTAGACTCCTGATAGATCTACAGTTATTTATTTGCAATTACCTTTTAATGGAATCCCACATTCCTTTTTTTTCATCTTTATCAGTAAGGACATCTTCCTTAATTTTGTCTGGCTTTTTCTGCACCTAGATAGCATGGTAAAGAAAAAGTTTAGAATTTTGCAGCTTTAAATAATATGCTGCATGGTTAGAAAGTGAAATATATTGGGCAAGGTCACCCCTATAAATTTAAGGTAGTTGCAGTAAATGAAGCCAGGGAAGATCTTAGTACAACATTATAGACACAATCTGGTTCCAACTATCAGTTCAACCTCTTGTTTTCAGTTCTTTTGGTAGTTACCTCCATACTGCGAAATAACGTGCTTATACTTGTATTTACTGATTTATCAAATTTAGACATGATCTACTCTTATATCTGGATTCAGAGAGTTTGGACATTATTCATTCTTTGTGACAATAGATGATTAGCTCACTTACTTCACCCTTCCCTTCCCCTTTTTGTCTGGAAGTTTTGGTAGTAATATCTTTATCATTAGTTCTTCTACTGGATATTTTTGTAACTTTAAATAATATTTAAACCTCTATTTTTTATTCTAACAACTTCAACAGTTCCTCGTGCATACCCTGTTTATAAGATAAGGGCACTAATATCTTTACCTTTTCCCTCCACCTCCCAACTGACATTAGCTACACCTTCACTTTAGCACTGTATATATATTTACATTTATTTCAGTAAACATAACGATATCTTTAGCATTTTCCTATGTTTATTCTACAACTTGAAGATCAGTACAAAGTGCTTATTGTGACAATGTCAATACTCTTCACTGAAGAGTCTGAAAGGCTACTACAATTATATTTCCTCTGTACAGTTACAATGATGTGTCCCACTGTGCCACTCATAGAAAACTCTTGCTAGTTCAAATGGATTCTGCTTTCTTACTTTCCACCAATAGGGAAGTATTTTTTTCTTGAAATTTTATTGTCTTTATTTTTTCTTGTGGTGAGATATACTTCTCCTTTACCACATACCTAATATTTTCCAGTTTATTACTCATGTTACTTAATTATCTGGAATTCCCGTTTTCTTGAAGACATATTTCTTGGAGCTCAATAATTAACTGCCTGTTTCTTTCTAGACCTTCTTTGCATGGGTTTTCAGATTAATTTCACCATTTCTTGAACTACCTATCTTCCTCTTTCTTGGACTTCATATTCATTTTGCTGGCAAACACCTTCAAGAAGGAGTGTGAAAAATAATTGTTCTAAATCTTCACACTTCAGAAAATAACTTTTGCCTTCACATTTGGTTAAGAATTTGGCTCAAGAATCCTAGGTTCAAAATAATTTTCCTCAAAACATTAAAGGCATTGTTTTGCTATTAACATCCATTTTGAAAATGAAAAGTCTGATGCCAGTGTTAGTGTCACTGTATTGCAGCAACCTGCCTTTTCTCCTTGGTAGTTATGAGGATCTTATGTGGGCCATTTTTCACTCATCCTAATCTGTGGACCCTTTTCACATGAACAGTTTTCTCTCTCTTTATTTGTGGAATACTTTCCCTCCTCCATCTTCTTTGTTCCTTCTTTCTGGAATTCCTATTAGTGGGGTACCAGAGTTCATGAGCTGATCCTCCGTTTTGCTTACATTTTCTCCTCCCTTTTTTCTTTTTGTGTAATTCTGAGAGATGGATTGTGAGGAGATAAAACAGTGTTACTAAAAAACAATGGGAAGACCTAGGTAGTTAGGCTGTAGAATGTTTGATTCAAGTAGGGCATGATTATTACCTTCAAAGATTTGATGGATAAAAGACTTAGATCTGCTCTATCCTACAAACCAACAGGTCAAATTAGAACCAATACATAGAGTACAAAAATTCACCTCAAGAAAACTTTATTTTTCAATGGTCAAAATGGTCAAAGATGGAATTGCTGCCCCCCCACTCCCCCCAGTTTTTCTCTCCCGTTTGCAGGGCTAGGACAAAACTAGCTGGAATGCTGGGTGTAAAGGCTTGAGCTGAGTTAGTATCTTAAGCAGCTGGTCCGGGGTTTGTGAGGTTTTTCATCTAGAATGACCAGAAGGAAATATATTCAAGGAGAGTGTAAGTCATTATTGAGAAAGGAAGCCAAGATCAATACAGGAGAAAGAGTACCAAAGATGAGTGTGAGCAACATATATGACTGATCACAGGATAAAGAGCAGAGGTGATTAGGAACAGGTTACGATGTGGGATGCAAGGTATCATTTGGTGATATGGTTTAGGATCCAGGCAATATGTAAGATGAGAGCTTTGGAAGCCTACTGTTATTGGATCTTAGAGATTCCAACCACATGGGTATTTCCTAGTTATCTTTGGATATTAATTTCTACTCTATATAGACAGTATACTCTGTATGATTTCATTCTTCTGAAATTTGTTGAAACTTGCTTTTCAACTAAATGTAAAGCTTATTTTTATCAACGTTTTCTGTGTGTTTGAAAGACTGTTCATTTGGTGTTATTGGGTGCTGTGTTTTATATGTCTATTAGGTCAAGATTTACAATCACACTGTTCAAATTTTCTATAGCTCTATTTTTTGGTCTGCTTGTTGTATAAGGTACTGAGATGTGTGTTAAAAATACCCCAATCATATACAATTCTCAATTTCTCTTTTAAATTTTATTTCTGCCATACATATAAAATGATCATCTTTTAGTGATGTTATTTATCTTAATGTCTAATATCTCTGATATTAGTATAGCTATACAAGCTTTGTTTAGGTTAGTATTTGCTTATTATACTTTTGCCACACTTGTACTTTATTTTCATTCTCACCGTGAAGCCGTTTTCTTATGTATTAGGTAAGTTTTCTGCAAACAACATAGAATCTGAATTTAAAAAAATATTCAGCATAACAGTCTTTGTCTTTTAATTGGAACATTTAGTCCACTTACATTTAATGTAATTGGGTTAAATTCTAACTTACTATTTTGTGCTTCCTCTATGTCCCATATGTTCTGCTTTATTTCTTCTCCTTAGTCTTTTTATATTGATTAATTTATTTCATTCCATTTTCCCTCTTTACTATGACAATATGTCTTGTCTCTATTCTTTTAGTGGTTATCTTAGAAATTAAAAATTCATATTTGCTCTAACGTCTAAATAATCATTACCCTTGCCCTGGTCAGTGTAAGAACTTTGTGTGTTATTGCAAACAACCCTATTTATCTTACTGCTTAAATGCTATTGTTACATTTTTCAATTCTATATATTTTTAAAATTCTCATAAGACATTACTTTTGTTTTATATATTCATTGTTCATAGATTCATCCACATATTTACCATTTTCTTTTCTCTTCATTCTTTTTTCAAACTCAGAC
This sequence comes from Tapirus indicus, assembly GCA_031878705.1. NCBI lineage: Eukaryota > Metazoa > Chordata > Mammalia > Perissodactyla > Tapiridae > Tapirus > Tapirus indicus. Next base: position 14,821,578 of record CM062930.1, on the reverse strand, counting down.
TTTCATCTGAGATAATTTTTTTTCTGCCTGAAGTACATCTTTCAGAATTTCCTTTAGTGTGAGTGTGCTGGGGCAAATTCAGTTTTTCAATTTGTCTGAAAATACCTTGTTTTATGCATCCTCTTGAAAGATATCTTTTCAGGGTAAATTATTCTAGGTTGGCATTCCTTTTGTCATTTAGTGCTTTTCAATATCATTCCAGTGTCTTCTGGCTTTCATTGTTACTGCTGAAAAATCAACTGTCAGACTAACTATAGCTTTTTGAAGGTAATATTTTTCTTTTTTCCTTGATAAGACAGAAAGGGTTAAGTAATCTGTCTAAGGTCACATAGGTAGTGAGTGGTGGAGCCAGATTTAAATGCAATCCTGGTATCTTAGATTTTCCACTCTATTCTCTATGCCTTTTATGCTCTCTGCTGTATTTTCCTTTTTCTTTAACATCCCTGTTGCATTTGGGATACTTTCTCTGGTCTATCCTTCAGCTCACTAATTCTCTCTTCAGGCATGTTAAAGTCATCTAGTGAATTCTTAATTTTGGTTATTGTATTGATCAGTTTTAGAAGTTCTATTTTTAAAAAAAATTGGATATGTATTTTTTATAGTTTCCTGTTCCCTGCAATTGTTTTCAAGCTTGACTTTTATTTCTTTAAACACTGTAAGCATAGTTTTTTCAAAGTCTGTGTCAATAATACTAATACATGTAGTGTTGGTGTATCTGCTTTCTGTTGCTTGTTGTATCTGCCAGTTTTCTTTGTGTGTCTGGATATAGTAGACTTATTCAAGAGATATATAGATGTTTTTACCAGAAGCATGTACAACCTTATCAATTAGGGATTATTTTAAGTGCAAATTTAAGGCTCAGTGTTCCATGGACTACTTAGGTGATAAAAATTTGGGCTAAAAGACTGTGTGGGATAATTTACTATGTTTCGTCCTTATCCTGAAGCTATAGCCAGCTTATTGTAGAGAGGGTCTTCTAATAGATTACCCACTTTATGTGGGTCCAGGGTTTTACTTTCTGTCCCCATTACCCTGCAAATTAAATCAAAATGATAGTTCAAGTGTACCAGCACAGACAAATGTTCTCAGGGCAATAGCAGCTTTCTTGGGACAAGAGAAGCTTCTGTGCTTGCTTACTTCACTAGGTTCTTATTCTCCCTTTAATTTTCATTGTGTATTTCCTTATTATTTTGTTACTGTCAGTTCCTCATTACTTTTAAGACTTTTAAAAAACATTTTATGCAACATTTTTACTAGTTTTAAGTAGGCAGTTGGTCCAAAAGAACTAAACCTTCCATCATTAAAAACTCCTTTTCTCTTTTTATTTTGTTTTTTGCAAAGAAAAGAAACATCACTTTTTCTTTTCAGGGCTAACCTTTCAACCTGTGTTCTTGATCTCATCTCTAGATAATCTGTAATATTATTTGGCTACAGATACAGTAGACATAGTAGCCACATCATAACTTAAAAAAAATTCCCTTTCTTCTATCTTTACGCTCTCTGGTTTCCCTTCATGAACTTAATCCTCCTCTTCCTTTTATTACCAGAGTTCCAATATGACATTTTAGGTAGTAAAATTAGTTGTAAAATAAAAATTAATCAATTAATGAAGGGCAAAAAAAATAATTCTTAACATTAACAACAAAGCCTATAAAAAGCTTCTGCCTCACACACTTGTACTTCCAGTATTTTGCTTTTGAAGCTGTTTAACACAACAATGACATCTCCTTGGTCTGGTTGACAGTCAGTTCCTTCATGCCTAAAAGTAGAAAAACATGCAAATGTCTATAATCAACTTAAGAAAAGACATACTATTATTATGGCATAAATAGAATAAATTCATTCTGCAATAAACATAAGTATATCACTTGTGTATTTATCCTATTTGCTGTTTCCATAGTTAATTAAGATATGCTGTAATACAATATCATTTTCAAAGTTATGCAATCAATTTTAACAATACAAATTAAAATTGTACAAAAGTAACTCATTAAATTTGATATTGCCTAATCACTCAGAAAGCTTAAATTATTGCTTATCTTTGCTGTTGCATACCAAGATTATCACAAAAGTAAAATCTTTCATATCTCCTTGATACATTGCAATGATAATTAAAATATGGAACATTTTCTAGACTTTAAGATAAGTTGTTTATACATGATAATCAAAGGAATTCTACCCTGTCCAACAACTTTTCAATATCCAATTTCAAATACCAAAATTTGAAGTGTACTGTTAAATTCATAAGACTGAAAATGTATCTATGATGTCCATCTGCATCACTTGAATGTTTCTATTTTATATTACACATAATGTATTTGTCTAATTTTCAAAATTGCATAAGTCAAATATGACAGCTTTGACCAATAATTATTTTTTACACTATTCTCACTATGTACTAAAAAATGCTACCGTAAAAAACATTTACGTTAACAGAGGGAAAGCAATCAGACATCAAATGAGTAGACACTTTGAGTTCAGTCAGATTTATAACATACACCTGAATGTTTTTCTAAAATGAAAATCTGGGGATTCTAGTGCTATGCTAATACACGCCTTTGATCCCTCTTATTCCCAATTCCTCAGCTGAGGTGGCTAAACCAAAGTAGAAGGCACTGCCCTCTCCAACAATTATCATTAGAAAATAGAAAGGGTTCCAAATTATGTAGCAGAAATTGGAAATTTTGTAAAAACTTTCAAGAACTTCCAGTCCCAAACACTGCTCAAGGGCATCAGAAAATTCAGCTGTCCAGTCCACTGTCCACTGAGACCAAGGTAAAGCCAGGTAGCACACTGCAGCCAGAACTGTACACGATCTACAGCAACCTCCCTCCAGTCCCACGAGGTGTGGGAGGGAGAAGTGATGAAGACTCGATCTAATTCAGGTACTATTTCAAGCATGTTATACATGTTAACTCATTTAATCCATACAACCCTCCTTTGAGGAGGGTACAATTATTATCCTAAATCCAAACCGAGCCCAGGTAGTCTGGCTCTTCACCACTGCACCATTAGGCCTTTATAAGCAACACTAAGCAACTAAAAATCACTGGATACGTGGGGAGTCAGCAGCTTAAGTGAAGAAAACAAGCTAAGCAGTCAGAGGACATGGACTGCACTGGTCAGGAATTAATGCAGGAAAAAAAGGGGAGCATTCAAATAATTTATATTCCCAATGAGGTTTGAGAGAATATTGTATCTCAATAAAAGCCACTGACTTCAAAATGAAAGGATTCACCACATGTCAGGAAGCATTATTTTAAAAAAAGAGGGGCCGGCCTGGTGGCATAGTCGTTAATTTCGCACACTCTGTTTCAGTGGCCTGGGGTTCATGGTTTTGGATCTGGGGTGCGGATCTACACACTGCTCATCAAGCCATGCTGTGGTGGCGTTCCATATACAAAATAGAGGAAGATTGGCACAGATGTCAGCTCAGGGACAATCTTCTCAAGCAAAAAGAGGAAGATTGGCAACAGATGTTAGCTCGGGGCCAATCTTCCTCACCAAAAAAAATAGATAAAATAAAATTAAAAAAAAAATACTTAAAAAACAAAAAGACACTTTTTCCTGGAATTCTAAATATAAATATCATTTAAATCTTTGTAAAGGAAAAGTAAATCACACTGCCTCTCATTTCTTACCCAAAATACATGATGGTAGAAGACAACGATGAAGCCTTGTTTCAAGCATTCTGAGGAAAATTATCAACACTTATGAAAAGTAAGCAAAAAAATTTTCAGGCCTTTAGGATCAAGAGTATACCACTAATGTTTCTGAAAAAAAATATTCATAGAAATTTGGTGCATATTATGATATAGCAGGCAACATCCATTCCATCTTTTAGCATATATTGCAGAAGTTAGAAAGCTAAAAACTCTTTTTTGTTGTTGTTGTTGTTCCTAGATTCTTTTGCAGCTATGGTTCTGGTTGATAATTAGATTCTGCTAAACAGAGAGATACATTTGCAGGTGATTTTGGAATTTAGAAGTGAGGTAGGGGCAACATGGTGATGCTTGGCTAGTTTCTTTTGGCAAGCAAAGTCATGGAGACATAGAGGTTTTCTACACTAGTGTTCCAGTGTGCAATCTCTTAGCTTTTGGGGGACTGAGAGCCAGTTGACATGCTGGTAGTAGCAGCTTTGTGCTTTCTCACTTTTTTGATAATGGAAGAGGTACTGGCTCTTTCTGGTTGGTCAGTTCCTTGGCTTTGTTCTCCGAGCCATTTCAGGAGGCTAGCACTCCTAGAGAGCTTGCTCCTCAATCCTTCCTAACACATCAAAAATCCATTTCCCTGTGTTAAATTCTTCTTTGATATGAGAAGCCAGCCACCCAAACAAAAAATGAATGTGAAAGATAAAGACATATACAAAAACTATGATCAATAGTGAATTTGGTCAAACTTACATTTAACTAATGGTAATATGATGGTAAAGAACTAAAGAGAAGATTCTTTGGGAGAGGTAGTAAAAGGATGCTAGAACGCTTCAACCGAGGCATCAGTAAGATAGCTTTCAGGGAAGGGACTGTGTGAGATGAAGGTCAGGAGTGTCTCCAGAGAGAGCTATTGCCAGGCTGTGAGTCTCTGCCACTACAGCCTCTGGAGGAAAGCTGGGGAGGAGTATTACCTTCTAGTCCTGAACTCAGTAAGGTAGAGGCTTTAAAGGGAAAACACTTTGGAATGTATTTTCTGAAGTTGGAAGACATGGAGGACTACGTCCGGCTCATATTTGGGAAACTTAAAGTGGACCATGGACTAGGACACGATATTTAAGGACTGACTTATTATTGCTTTAATCTAGAAGAGTACTACTGCCACTGAGACTGGCCTGAACTCCTAGAGTTTTCCAGGCAAGTGATGTGTAAGTATTTCCCATGGATCAGAAGTGGCCAAGCAGGAAAGAGATTTGGTTTTGTTATTACCATGAAGTAGGCATACCTCCTGCCAATATGGCAACTCAGAGATATGAGGAGACCTCAGCAAAAACAGGCTGCAGGTATAACACACGATGCCCAGAGACTGAGGAAGTTGTTAGAGAAGCCAACTGGAATCAGGGAATCAAAAGAGAGTGAGGTGCTGCAACAGAGGCCTTCTAAGAGTCCACAGACGTGCTCCACAAAGAGGGAGGTTTAACTACTGCCAGGGCCAGAGAGTGCAAAGCTAGCTTACAAAGGGTCCAGCTCCAGAAACCTAGGAGAAAAGACGGAAAGCCTTGTTTGAAATCTTTCCTGCCTCCTGTATACAGGAGGAGAAGCAGTTTAGTCTCAAAGGTACCAAACTAAAGTTATATACAAATACCAATTTGGCAATGTTTTTCTGAACATTTCAAGTGAAAAGGCTAGCATATAATTTACCATATTGAAGGCATATATATATATATGTGTATATATATATATATACATATATACATATGTATACTTTGCATATATATATATGCAAAGTATCCAATTCTCTACAATTTAATTAGGAAAATCTGAGAAGAAGTATTTGCCTAATTTTAGTAGAACTACAAAGATTTTCTTTTCTAGGAGAGAATAATTTTACTGAGTATTTTTGTATTCAAAGTAAATAGCAGTCAATATTGAGTGTGGGCAGATGATCCACAGTTGAAGACTATAAAAAGATGGAGAGACAGAAAAAGTACACATGCGAGGATTATGCCTAATAAACAAAAAGCCCAATTTTAAAATATCAAATTATTTAGTCATGGTTTTAAAATCTGGACTTAGAAACTCATGTCAATATTATTTTAGCTTAGCTTTTCAGCATATTTCAAGAATATTTTTCCTAAATATAAATGTAGTATCAATTAGAATTAAATCATCAATTGGGATAAACAGAATTTCCATTTTTTTCATATTGAGCTATTTTCCATTACTGATACCTTAATTTCAAGGAAATTTTATTACAGAGTAGCATCATTTATGTTTTCTCCATCCTGGATATCTATTGACATATTAATTATGTTTGGAGTTAATTATGATTGAGAGAAGCTTATGATTTTAGTGTTTATAAGTAATACAAATAAATTTGAAATTTTTTCTATTACCAAAAGTTGTCTAATTGTGATTAAGAAAAATTAGTTTTCCACTAATAATGTTAGTGGTACATAAAATATAATGATCATCAGGGGCTATTTTCTCACTAAACCATCCACTATTTATGATAGCAAATAATGGTAAAGAAGATAAAATCTAGTATAATGTATAGTTTTACACAATACAAATTATACACATTATATAAGATACATACTGTACACACATTACATAATATACAGAATGTAATTTGTAAAGGAGTAAGTGGGGAGGAATTGGACATTGACTCAATACGTGAGACATGGCATCCAGTGATGATGATCTTATTTAGCCCTCACCAAGACCCCACAAGGTAAACAGGATCACCTCCTCTCGTTACGAGGAAATAAAGACTCCAGGCGGTCAAGAAATGCATGCAAGGTCAACCAGATAGCTCGTGGCAGAGAGGGATTTGAATCACAGTTTATCTAATTCCAAAGGGCTTTCCCTTTGCAAAATACAATGGTGAAACAGTAGTGGCAGATTTAGGAATACTGAGTACCTGGCATACAATTCTCACAAGATTAAAGAAGCTGAAGCAAACCAGAATGGTTCTTGAAATTGTACCTTGAAACTGTGGTTTTTATAAGAAAGGTCAACAGAAACGTTACAGTGTATTTTGCTTACTTTCTGTACCACCATAACACTCTTTTATAGCACTTATAATGTATTAATAGCCACTCATTTTCTCAATTGTCTCTCCTAATGAAATGAGTTGTGGAAGGGCAGGAAACTGTGTTTTGTTCACCTGTTTATTTTCAATATTTCCCTCTGCTTTCACTTGACCACCCACCTCCCATCCCCAAGCAACCAGTGATCTGATTTCTGTCACTATAGTTTGCATCACCTAGTGTTTTACAACTTATAAAAGGAATCATACAGTACGTATTTTCTTTCTTTCTTTTTTTTTTGCCTCACTTCTTTTACTCAGCATAATTATTTTGAGATTCACCTATGTCACTGTGTGTATCAACGGTTTGTCCTTGTATAGTGCTGGGTAGGATTCCACCATACGGATATACCGCATTTTGATTATTCCTTCACTTGTTAACATTTGGGTTGTTTCCAGGGCCTGGCAATTACACATAAAGCTGCTGTGAACACTAATGTACAAGTGTTTGTATGAACATATATTTCCTTTTATCCTGGGTAAATACCTATGAGTAAAATCCCTGTATCATATGGTAAGTGAGTATTTAAAATTTTAAGGACCTGCCAAACTGTTCCAAAAAGGTTGTACTAGTCTACCTTCCCACCAGTAGTGTATGACAGTTCCTGTTGCTTCATATCCTCACCAACACTTGATAGTGTCAGTCTTTTTAATGTTAGATATTCTAATCGATATGCGGCAGTATCTCATTGTGATTTAAATGTGCATTTTCCTAATAACTAACGATGTTGAGCACCTTTTTTATGTGCTTATTTGCCATCCATTTTTTCTTCCTAGGTGAAGGGTCTGTTCAAGTCTTTAGTAAATTTTTTATCAGGTTGTTTTCTTATTTTTGAATTTTGATAGTTCTTTATATATTCTACACATAAATTCTTTGTTGGATATATGCTTTGTAAAGATTTTTCTCCCAGTCTGTGACTTGTCTTTTTGTTTTCTTTTACAGTCATTACATATTCTTTTAGTGTGAATATTTACATGTTTTGCAATAGAAATGATGATGTTTGTTTAATGAAATGCTTTCTTAGATCCTGCTCAATGTGTCATAATATATGATGTATATACTTATTAACTTTCTAAAATCTGAAAAATTCTAATTTCTGAAAGGCATGGCCCTTAGAATTTTAGATGAGATATTTGTACTTCCACTCTCTTCCTGGAATGTTTTGCTTATGGTATGACTAGCAGTAAGTTGCTATAATTCTTCAAAACTCTCTTGAGGTACTATCTTATTTCTAATGTCAACACACTTCCCCCATCCTCCTCCTCATCACAGAATTAAGCATTCCCAGCTTTGTGTGCATTAATTATTAAGCATATTTGTTAACTGGCACTATGTGCTAGCCACAGTATAAGGAAAAGGGGAAAGGGTAGCAAAAAAAAAAAAAAGGTACAATAATCCCTACCCCTATATTGTTTTTGTTGAGCACAGTGCTTGGTATAATAATAGGTGCTCAATATTTATTGAAATAAATGAAAACTATAGATATTTATTAAGGGGTATAAAAAAGACTTTATTAGGGGTTGGCAAACTATGGCTGGCAAGCGAAATCAGGCTGGTGGCCATTTTTTATATGGCCCCTGACCTAAAAATGATTTTTACATTTTAAAATGGTTGCTAAAAACAAAAGAATATTGACAAAAATCATATGTGCCCTCAAACATTAACTATTTAGTACTGGCTCCTATAGATAAAGTTTGATGTCTGCTTTATACTGTGCTCACTGATGAGCAGGGAAGTTACTGTGAAAGAAATCAATTCTTACTTATAAAAATGAAAAATTGAACATAACCCATGGATAATGGCTTTGTTATATAAGATCTAATACATATTATATTATTATTAAAAGATAAATGTGTTAATTATGCTAATACATGGGAAAGTCTATAGGAAATAGTAAGTAAAGGAGATAAAGAAGAAGATAATGCTTTAGGCTTATCTTTTATATTTTTGAAATAAAACAATGAAAGGAACAAATAGTTTTGTAAGTAGTTTTTGTTTTATAGTGATGGTATTTGTGAACATTTTAGTTGTTTTGATGACCTTGGTTATATCACAGAAAAAACTTATTTACACGTAAAAATTTGAAAGGGGTTTATATAACTCACCCAACAATTTCATAAATATCTTCAGATTTTCCTTGGCGTAACTTCAGGATCCAAGCACCTGGGTTTGCTTTTAATTGAAAATATCCCTTTTAAGATGAGAAAAATATGATTATAGTTATACGACTAAAAACATATCCAACTGTTCAAAAAAGATTATACATGAATCATCTAAGAAAGTGTTTACTAACTGTAGAATGAATTCTCTAAATGAACTCCAAGGAAGAAGATTTTGCAATAACCTATAAAAGCACATTCTGAGAGTATCATTCCCTTCATTTTTGCTTTATTTAATTACCTTATTTAAGAATTCAATTTTCTTTTCTGGGAGCTGTTCAGCAATAGCAGGATAAAAATTATTTCACACTATTAGGAAAACTTAGAGGATTTCACCAAAACATCTTATTAAATACCATCAATTAAGTACTTATAATACTTACAAGATTGGCCATCACTATTGTATCAACCATGACAGGTTTATTTTTTGTGCCTAGTGTAAACTGCAGACCTCGAGGAGGTTGTTCTGTTGTTAAATCAAAGCAGTGTCCTTCAAGTAGGAGATGTTCTAGTTCATATTCTGCTGTAACAGTTCTCTCAATCTATGGAGAAAATATGTCATTGTTTTTGGTATCAGTAATTCACATTATACAAATTTTATAGTAAATAAGTGTGATTATTTTAATATGAATCAATGCATTTTGGGGGGTAACTTCAAGTCTTTCTTTTACATGAGTGAACTTAGCAGTTGAATCAATTTCATGAAGACCAAAGTTCATGATGAGTATTTTTTTCCTTTCGCATGACATCAGCTCTACTCCCACCTCATGATATATGCACCAATATCACAAGCAGGAAAGATGTGAGCATGGATAGGTGCTCTGTGAGTTGTAGTATTCAAAGACCGCAGAGTTAGATAGGAAACTCCTCACAGAATCTGCTTCATTTGCTGTTGCCCTAGAGCTCACACTTCAGACCTGGCAAGAAAGCCAACTTACCATCATCCATCGCCTTCCTTGTAATTTTTAAAAATTGATGTTTAATTGTTTTGCACTCAAACTAACATATGCTCATTAAAGAAAATTTAACAAATATAAGAAAGCAGAAAAGAGAAAAAATAGAAATCACCTACAGACTAAATATTCATATACACAGCAACTCATTGATTTCTATTTCTTTTCTTTTTTTTTTTTGTGAGGAAGACCAGCCCTGAGCTAACATCTGTCACCTATCCTCCTCTTTTTTGCTGAGGAAGACTGGCCCTGGGCTAATATCTGTGCCCATCTTCCTCTACTTTATATGGGACGTCGCCACGGCGTGGCTGACAAGCAGTGCGTCAGCGGGCGCCTGGGATCCAAACCTGCGAACCCCGGGCTGCCAAGTGCGGACTAAACCCCTGCGCCACTGGGCGGCCCTCGATTTCTATTTCTTTTCATAAATTTTTTTTTCTAAGGAAGTGTAACCTGCTTTTCATTAAATGTAGTTTTCTAAGACATGTTCCTATCTCTGTAAACATCCTTTTAAATAGCTGGATATCCCAATTGTTTCTAGATTTTCCTCTAGCAAATTTTATAATAAATATTTTAGGGATAAAGCTTTTTCTCTACTTCATATGAAAAACATAACCAAACATGAAAATAAATCAAATGGTTAAGTTATTTTTACATAGTTTGGCAATTTTGTTGAGGAGATAAGACAGTGATGCTATCTATATCTGATTTTATTTCACTATGTGAGGTTTTTGACACTATTGTCTAGTATTTTTAGGATACAGAATACTTGAAAATGTTCTCTATTATGTAGAACTCTATTATATACTATATATATTATATATATATATAGTAATTCTGTAATTACCACAGAAATAATTACAGTACTTATGTACAGCATTTTTTTCTTGAGCCTAGTTTTCATAATTTTATTGTTTTTAAGAACAAGAAATAAGTAACTCCTTTGAAAACGGTATTCATTTCAACATTAGTTGGGTTCTGGATTTGTTGTTGAATTATTACTGTTCCAGTGATGAACTTCATATACTTCACTAACCTGTGTCCACAGTCCTTATAGTACTTTGGATGGAAAGATTTACATGGGATACTCTCAGAATAGGAGAATATTAAAAGTTAGAAAGAAATCAGAGATAACCTAGTTCAATTCCTTCATTTTACAGACAACAAAATTGTATCCCAAAGTGATTATGAAGTGAAGCTTAACTATTTTTTATTATGAATTAGATTAGAATTATGAATTAGGGCAGAATCCAGATACATTCAATGAGTTTTTGACTAAAAAAATCTTCATTTTATAATATATTAATGTGAAAATTTCTCTTGTCCCTATATATTTGTATGACAGACATCAATTCTTTTGACTTATTCAAACCACAACACCAAAAACAGCCAACTCATTTTTTTTTTTAAGGAAGATTAGCCCTTAGGTAACAGCCACTGCCAATCCCCCCCACCCTTTGTGCTGAGGAAGACTGGCCCTGAGCTAACATCTGTGCCCATCTTCCTCTACCTTATGTGGGACAGCATGGCTTGATAAGCGGTGCACAGGTCTGCACCGGGATCCGAACCTGCGAACCCAGGGCCGCTGCAGCGGAGTGTGCGCATGTAACCACCATGCCAATTCATTTTTTTAAAGAGCTCGTTCTAGTGAACATTTTAAGTTTTATAATAATTTCATAAAGGTGCTTCAAGTTAAATTAGTTCCTATTATTAAGGTTATTTTCAGCAAGAATATAAAAGCTAGTGATCTATTATTGATGTTTACATCACCTTTATATTTTAATTTATCTGTTCTAAATATTAACTGTTGACATGAGACATGAATTTAATACCCTTCAAACATAACTTTGGGTACATATTAATATCACTAAATAGAAGTGTTTGTTGTATTGTTCTGTGGCTGAATTAGTTAAGTTAGCTTCTTCCTTTAGAAAAAGTATAAGTTTAATTATAGAGATTAACATTTGGGTTTATTAAAATCATCTATGGTAGTCTAATAGGAATTCTTTGACAATTACATTGGTAATGAATGCCTCATCAATAAAACCGATGTCTAAATTATTTATACTTCAGAAGGGGAGAATACATTTTTTCTGTGAATTCCTTTTAACATAGGCACATCCTATCTTCCTTTAGCAATCTTTATTTACTCAATTCCTCTTTACTGGGTAAACAACTACTATTGTTTCAGGTATTTTGATATCTTTCAGATATAGGCTGCAATTAAATAGAATTGGAGAGTCTTTGGATACAGTTCTAACAAGCTCTGAGAACAATCCCTGAACTCTAGGTAAAAGTAACTCTCACTTTAAGTTTTCTTGTAACCCATCTTTGTCACCTTTAATTACGGCATTAACGATGGTTGTGCGATGAACAAACTCGCGATAAGGGAGAATTTTTCTAGATCAAGCTTTTCTCAAGTGTTTATATAATCTTCAGGAATTAGATGCAGCAAGGAGTACTTTCGCCAAGCTAGTGTGTAGTGACAAATCTCTCATTATTAGTCTCATTTTTGCCAGGGTGCACTTTTTTCCTTTACCTACTACTCCTCCTTTCTATCCCAGCAAGTGTCTTTGTTACTTCATATTCTTCTAGGATAGCTGCAGGTAATGTTCTAAGTATCACAGCACACAGTGGAAGATTTTATTTTAGTCTTCTAAAACAAATAGAGCTACTATTCATTTACATAGCTTCTAAAAAGACATTGCCATATTTGCCACTCACAACAAAAAATGTTTAATCTCCATTAATTGTTTAATAGTTTCCGAAATTTTTCACCAGCAGACTCAATTCAAAATCTTTTCTAAGCTGCATTAATTGTCCCACCACAAACTTTTTACCCTTTTGGTTAGAATCTTTAAAGTTTTCCTATTCATATATATTGCTGACCTCTCTTAATGAAGAATCCAATAGACTCATTTAAGAGATCCAACAGATCTTGAAGAAAACAGGATTTTTTTTTTCACTTCTTGCCAAATTCATTTCTGAATTTTCCTTCGTGGCTTTTATTATTTTGCTGTCTTTCTCTTTTTCCCCTATATCTGAAGGACCCATTTCAGAAGACTGCTATGACTGAGTTTTAGGTTCTTCCCTGGGTGGGTAAAGTTGGGGATATCAGTGAGTATGTTCCAGGGAAGTGAGTTAGGGACCCACAGAATCTACTCATGAGTGGATCAGAAGAAACCTGCCTAGAAGGAAAATCTTTAGACAAAAGATAACACATGAGAAGCATGAGAAACAAATCTGATGAACAATCTTAACCAAATTATTAGAGGTACAATGTTTATGCCTAGGTCAAGGCAATGGCTACATTCTGAAGGAGGTTGTCAAACAGAGTTGGAAATTGGTCAGATGCTGTGCAGAACCAGGCAAGAGGGACAGCGAGAAGGACGAATTTTCTCTCCAGTTTCTGGATACTTGTTCTCTAGGTAAACTCCCCTAAAATTCTTCTGTTTTTTTGTGGTTTCTGAATCTCTTTCCCATTTTGAATGGAATGTTTTGAAAGACTCGCATATTTTAAAATAGTCTCCTCCCATTTTTGTGCTGAAGGCTGAATGACAACAGGTGGGGAAAAGAAGTCTGCTCCTTTACTGGACAAGGGTCACGCCAGAGGCAATGGGAAGGAATGCACCCAGCCTACAGTATATGAGCAAGCTCTCTTTCCTGCTTTCTACCCCAATCTCATTAGGACTGCTTTCTCTGGTTATGAGCTATGGGGCAAAAAAAGTTTCAGATGGGACTGCTCCTTTCTGAGTTAGAAACAAAACCTGAAGGGCAAAATAGGTACTTAATGGTGTTGTCCTAAGCTGCCATGCACCCATCTCCACATGTTCCACACTGTTCATCTGAGAGGAGCATCTGCGAACCAGAGGTCTGAAGCCACAAAGAAGACAGGGCATCTGGGAACCCGGAAAACCAGAGAAGTTAAAGTTGGAAGTTAGGGAAACTCAAAAATCAAAGGAAAGACTAGATCAGGACCCAGAATCATAAAGAAGAAAATTCTGGTGAGCAGTCACAGTACCACCACTCACTTGCTACAGTTATTGTAGCCGATAAGAATTTATCCTATTCGTCTTTTTTTATATAACTTTATGTGATAACTTACATCCTTTAAGTGAATATTATCAAGGTCACAGTTGCTGTGTACTGTTTCCACCAACCAGCCTTCAGGAGTAATCATGTTGAGGGTTAGAAGGGGTGATTCCGGGATATCCAAGAATTTTGCCACTGGTCCAATATTGTCATTAGCCATTAACATCAGTTCTGGTTCCAAAACAAAACGGTAAAAGCTGTTGATAGAATATAAATGAAAATACATGCTGTGATCAAAATTGAGATTTCTTCTGTTTAAAATATTTTAAAACTGAAAATGGCTTAAAAACATGACCAAAAAGTCTTAAATTAAAAAGATTAAAAATACACTCTACTGTAGAAGAGTTAATGCTTGTAAATGGTAGACAATTATTATTTTGTTTACACTATTATCTATTATAAGACTGTGTATATTATATACCCTTGTTAATTATTTCTTAATTAACACGATTAAAATCCATTTAAGACATACTGGCTTATGCAGGTTCCAGTAGTTTATGATCTGTATTCGCTCACTGATCCTCCTTTAAATTTGACCATGGCCTATTTTTCAGCCATTATATTAGCTCTTAGCACCACTAATAATATGAAGAGAAATGATAACCAAAAAGTAAGATTTAAGCTAAATTCTGGTACCAATTTTAGAAGTTCAATTAAAAACAAACAGGATTGAGTTGAAAGCAGCTGCTTATTAACAGAGCTTTTAGAAGTACCTGAGGTTTTAATGTATCTTAGCCTTATCCCCCAATATCATGCATAATAAGAATTAGTTATATTATTAAGAATAGTGACTGTCACTATTTTGAGACTGCAATCAAGATGTCAGCTGTGTTGTAGTTAGCTCAAGGCTGGAGCGGGGAAGGATCTACTTCCAGGCTCATGCAGTTCCTCAAGGGCCACTGGAATAAAGGCTGCAGTTCCTCACTGGGCATTGGCAGGAGACCACCCACAGTTCCTTGCTACAAGGGCACCTCCAGCAAGCTTCATCAGACGAGCACTCAAGAGCAAGAGAGATTGCCAGCAAGACAAAAGTCACAGTCTTTTATAACCTAATTGCAGAAGAGACATTCCAGCACTTTCCCTATATTCTGTTTATTAGAAGCAAATCACTAGATGCAGCCCAAGCTCATGAATAATCTACACAAAGTGTGCATCCCAGGAGATGGTGATCAATGCAGCCATGTCCGAAGCTGCCTACAGCAGGCAGGCAGAGTAAAAAAGGAAGAGGGGCACAAGGGGACATCGGAGAGAACAATCATAAAGTAAAGGTACAAAGCAAGCACTTGGTTTGTCAAATGCAGCGGAAATGTTGCCAGGTAAGAAGTATCCCATGGATGTTGCAAATAGCAATTTCTTCGTGATTTAGTAAAAACAATTCAGTGGCAAAGAGGAAGTTCAAGTCAAACTGCAGTGGGAGGTACCGTGGACGAGAGACAGGGGCGTATGACCAGTCTTTGAGGAAGCTGAGATGAGAAATAGTGGAGAAGAGGATCAGGGTTCTAGAGGAGAGGAAGTTAAGGGAACAATTTGTTTCTTTTTTTAAATTGAGTAACTCTTAGGACTGAAAGAAAGAGCCTAGTAGAGAGGTTAAAGACACGGAACAAAGGGACTCTGTGACAAAGCAGGGATCCAGAACAAATAGAAAAGCATGGGATCAAAACAGAGAGGGAGTATCCGCCTTAACCAAGAGGAGGGAGAGCACACTCTCCCCCTACCACACTGGAAGGCTAGGGAGGCACAGGAGACAGAGGAGGAAGTAAGGGAACTCCCACCCATAACCTTTGTCCTCTCTGAGAGAGACAGGATTCCAAAAGTAAAGGGCTGGGAATTAATATGTCAAATAGTTTGCTTGATACATGCTACTGAGCAAATAAGATTCCACTGAACTCACAGTTTAAAAACAGTTTAACAGTTTTTGTCTTGTGCAGTATTACCAACCACTCAAAGCATCCATCTGGTACTTTAAGTATTATTTCACCTTCAAGAAGCCAAGTTCTTTCCCTCTTAACAGATTATACTTGCTTATATTCAATATTCCTACACTTTATTATATATCCCAAAGCTTTACAGAGATACTACAGAGAGGATGTCTACTCATGTGAATAAAAATTCTGTACTCATGGAGCTAACAGACCTCTTGACTAGTGGCTAAAATAAGATGAAAGCTTTTGTTCAGATTTAGACAGACATGTGATAACATTTGAAATGCAAAAGATGAATGAGAAGTATGAAAATTAAGTGAGATACGAGGACAAGAGTCTCAGGAAAAGAATGAATGTACCCTAAACTTTCACTTAAATTTTCTACATTTCCCATTTTATTGCTTTCCAAATATTAAAAAATACTTAACATGTTTAAAATATCTGCTCAAGGCAATAATCTATAATATAATTATCAATTATAACAAATACAATTCAACAAGTAAACAAGGGATTAACTGTACGCAACTTTTCCATCTTATGTGTGTATGCATATATTTTTTGTTTAAAGTTACATAATCAAGTTATACAGAGAAAAGCATATTAACAGGCCTTTTTTTTTGCCCCATGACACCTGAAAGATACTGTATATTCTTACCAATAAGAGTGGCTCAAAATGACAGCAATTCTGATTCAGAAAGAAGAGAAAGTGTATATTTTTGTCCCCACTTGAGAGACAATATTATTTCAACAGAACAGTATTAATGAGGAATATTTGCATGTAACAGTAAACATTTTCTATATCATTGAAAGATTATTCTATATCTTTAGATATCTCAATATCCCCAAATAATAAACGTGATGATATAGTAAGTACCATTTTCATAATTTAGCTCTGAAGTTTTGAAAGCATAGCTAAACCAAAAATGGTTTAATTCAACCTTATTTCCCCTTTATATATTTCTAAATAGGTATTCCTGGATCACATTTTCAAAAATACTCACGGATACACATAAATCCACGTAAATTCTGCAATTAGATTGGGTCAATTTTACTGGTTAGCTTATTTTAATTTTATATCAATTAAAGTTAATAAATTATTTAAAATTTTAAAAATTAAAAAAAAAAGATCTGACCTTCTGATCTATTTCAGTTAAGCATCTTATAAAGAAAAAATAAAAACAGGTCCAGTAATTATGGTCCTTTTTTCATCTTAGCATATGCAAATCTTTCAAAATGAAATTATGTTCACTTAGACTCACCTCTTTAAAGGGGCTTCTGAAAGCTTACCCCTGCAGTTCATGAACAACTTCACCTTCATGTTGATAATCTTGCCAAGCACCTATCAGAAAAAAAATTCCCATATTTGATATTGTCATATTAATAGCTAATATTTATCGAGCATTTCTTATGTACCAGGTGTACTAAAAAAAGCAATGAGTAATTTCAAATAGGATACCCCAAAATTTTGAACATTGCTAGAAAAAATATATAGCCTTCCAATGTAACTTGCTTATTAAAATTTAACTACTGAAAGCTACATCACAACTGGAACCTTTAAAATTTTCAGTACAATGATAAGCCACATAATGTCCTCTCAGAGTCTGCTAGCTGTCTTCTAATATTCATTCTCCCCCACTTTCTTAATGAAAGAATTTCCAGGTTCATGCATAGTTTCCACCATCCCTTGTGGTTAGGTGTAGCCAGATGACTGGCTATATTCTGGTCAGTGAGGTGTGACTGGGTGGAACATGTCCAACTTCAGGGCTGTGCCCTTGTTCTTCCCTTCCTGTTGGCAGGAATACAGAGACGATGTCGGCCCCTTGACTAGTTATCTTAAACCACTAGACAGAAGCTGCTTCATGAGAATAGCTAAACAACAGGATGGAAGGTGGCTGAGTCCCCTCACACTGTGGAGTTGCCTTAGCAACTCCAGGCAGTTACACTTGGACTGTGACAGGAGAGAAATAAACTTCAGTCTTGAAGGTACTGTTGCTGTGGCCAAACCTATCGACTACAACATTCATGTCCCCTCTTTCCTTAGTTTCAACTGTTTGGCTAATGTTAATCATTACACTTTAAGTTTTAATTAATTAACCTTAGGCATCAGCTTCTCCAGAAGGCATCCTCCACACCTGGGGAAAAATGAAGACAAAAAGACACCTGTACTAGTCTGCGCAGGCTGCTGTAAGAAAATACCAGACTGGGTGGCCTAAACAACAGAAATTTATTTATTTTAGATCAAGGTGCTGGTGGATTCAGTTTCTGGTGAGGGCTTTCTTCCTTTCCTGTAGGCGGCAGCCATGTCGCAGTGTGCTCACATGACCTCTTCTTTGTGTGTGTGAAGACAGAAAGAGATCTCTCTCCTCCTCTTCTTATAAGGCTATCAATCCCACTGGATTAGGGCCCAACCTGTAAGATCTCACTTAATTACCTCCTAAAGGCCCTTGTTCGAAATACAGTCACACTGGAGGTCAGGGCTCTAACATATGAATTGTAGGGGAGAGGGGAACAACAATTAAGTCCATAGCAACAGTTAAACTTGGTACTGCCATAACACCCTGTGCACAGCTCTATCATTCGTTTTCTACATTGAAATCTGACAAATTATTTAAAATGTTGCATGGAACAAAGAATCAAGTTAACAAATATTTGATTAGACTTGAAAAGACTTGAAAAAATTATAAATTTGAAAATATAAGTAGTATATAATAATATGTAAATATATAAAAAATATTATCTTACGATCAATAACTGTGACATTTTCTGTGCTTCTCTTGTCAATGGATCAACAATAGCAATGACATCAAAGAACATATCATTCTCTGGAGGATTTATCTTTATAATGCTAGGAAAACAGAAAATAAGATGAAAGATGATCAGGTAAATTAATTCAATTGCCTAATTAATCTTAATCTTAGCTATACAGATTCTTACAAATTGCTTTCTTTCTCACTGGATTAAAAAAATTCTGGTTAATTCAAAGAAGAAAATGCAAATTTGAAAGTCTAATGTTCGTGTTCAATAAGTTAGAAAACTAGAAAGAATTGGAGAAAATGAAAGTAAGATTTTAAGAACAAGTCATTTTAGAAAACTCTTCATAGAACAATACTAATATAGTGAAAATTCTAATAATTTTAAGCCCCCCAAATTCTCATGGATCATACAATATACAAAATAAAATGAAGATGTTTTTGTGTTAGTTGAATATATTTTCTCAGATATGAGAATGATAAAATTAACTATTCAGTACTTTTATTAAATTTAATATTTAAAAAACCCCAAAGTGCTATAACAGGAAAGTTCAGGAAAAAAACACTCAAATTTATCATACTTTATTTTAACCCCAGTCATCCTCTCCTTACCTCCTCCCCTCTGTCCTTTCCACTTTGTCTGTCATTGATCTAAGTTCTAAGTTAGAAGATAGATTAATCTTTAAAGGAAAATGTTGAGAAAATCATTAAAAGCACCAAAAAGGCCAGTAGGAGATAATCAATTCTATCTTTAATATAATTAAAAGTCTATATTTAATTAAAAGTACAGAATATTCCAATTGAATAACTTTTAACACCATAATAATATAGGAAGTCAGTTTTTTTTGAGATGTATGAATTAAATATTTTACATATTACAAAGGGAAAAAGATTATCAATCAAAATGTACACCTGTAAAATTACAGGGATATTAGCCTTCTTTGGTACACAGACTATAAATATCTAGACTTTTTGCAGTGAGAGGATTAATTTCTCAACAATTAAATAAAAGCTAATGTAAAACTCACTTCAAAAATGGGTCCTCTGATATAAAGAAATGAAAGACAATTTATTTTATATGCAGTTGATATGATTTGATTATGTTAAAACAGGGGTGGCAGAATCAGACAACAGATCCTGCTGGATAACTATTGTTAGAAATAAGGGATACAAATCAAATGTTTTAAGTTAAAGAGACTATTTACAATGATTAATTCCTTTAGTTATCTTGGTGAAAATTTTACAGATTACTGCCATACTTGTAGCACTACTCAAAACAAGTCAGTTTCTGTATGCTTTCTGAGATGTTGTTATGGTGAAAGTAGGCATCTGTTTACTGCAACTTGAAGGGGTTTTTTCCCCCTAGACTATTGCTATTTATGTGAGGTTGTATGAATCAGAATTCCACAGTTCCCATCATCTATTTATACATGTGTTGGTGTAGATTCAGGACAATTTTCTGAGCAGAATCCTGAGCCTATTACTAGGTATCACACTGACTCATTTAAGAATGGAAATGGAGCATCCCTTTTCTCATGCAACACTAACAAAAAGATGCTAACTCTACCTACATCACCTTTTTAAGGTAATGGATTTCTACTCAATTGCCAAGAAACTATTGCTATACTTCACGCCATTAGTCAGGAATAACAATGTCAAGCACACTGACAGTCAATAAAAAGCTTAAGTCAGAGAAAAAAGTCAAGAACAGCTTGAGGTATACGAAGTTCATCAACTCTTACAGATATACAGCCATACGTTGCTTAACGATGGGTCTATGTTCTGAGAAACATGTCATTAGCCAATTTCATGTGTGAAAGAAGACATGAGAAAGATATTAGCCAGTGTCTCTGTGTGAACATCATAGAGTGTACTTACACAAAGCTAGATGATATGCCTATTACACTCCTAGGGTATACAATACTAATCTTATGGTACCGCTGTCATATATGGGGTCCATTGACCAAAATGTCGTTATGTGACACATGATTGCACTAAACACATTTCAAACAGGTCAACGCAGTAGAAAGCTGGTTACTTAGCCAATATTGTATTTATTCTGTGCAGAACTGTTTTACTGAATTAACTTTGTTACAGTGCTATCAGTTTATGTATACAACAGGTAAAATCATCTATTTTAAGGATATTGTTGCAGACACTGATTGTTATACAGTATTCTCTTTATGAAGATTCCTAAAAGAAATTTCTGTCCCCCGTCTTCTAAGAATAGTTACATTTCACCTGAACAACTCATTTGTTTCATTCGTGAACTTTGTGAACCGTGTAAACTGGAAAACTGAGAGTTAAATTTGTGGGGTGCTCAAGGCAGGCAGGCTGGCCAGCCATTGCTCCAGTGGTCTGCAAGGCCTTCTTCAAGACCTTTAGCATCATACCACTTGAATCTGTAACTGCAAGTTCCAGGATGATGGGGTGACAGGTTACGGTTGCTATTTTTGCTTTAGGCAAACATGTTGGAAGAATATCAAATCCACACAGTCTGGAGAGAAAGCCATAGGGTAATATAGAAATTTAACACAGATCCTTCAGGGCTGAGAAAAATGTAATTGTGCTTTTCATTTTTCACTTTTTTCCAGATTTCAATTTACCCCTACCCTTTTCTTTCTCCTCTTGCAAACAATCTATGTTACCTTGTTAAATTTAAATATTCTCATAAAAAGAGTAGGGATCATCATCTACATTTTATTGACTAAAAAACTGAGGCTAAGAGAGATCACATAGCTAGATAAGTGGTAGATTAGGATTCAAATACTGGGTTTTTTTGACAAGAAAGCTCATGCCACACAACCAAAGTCAATCTAGATAAATATATCATACCAACACATGTAAACACATAGAAAACAAAAGTTAAATGCTTAAATTATACCCATGAACTCAGAAAACAGTGGATTACTGACTTTGCATGTTAAAAAGAGGCAGGCATTAGATGAGTATGTATTATTGCATAAACACAGATGCACACCAATACATGCATACTACATATCCATTTAAAATATTTATAATAATGTCCCAGAG
Source organism: Tapirus indicus (assembly GCA_031878705.1). Lineage (NCBI taxonomy): Eukaryota > Metazoa > Chordata > Mammalia > Perissodactyla > Tapiridae > Tapirus > Tapirus indicus. Next base: position 14,799,930 of record CM062930.1, on the reverse strand, counting down.
ATAAACAGAAAAAAATTGGAGAATTGCAAACCACTGTCACAAAGTCACATCACATCCCTCCCTCTATACAAAATAAGGCAGTAGGCTTAAAAGCAGCAGGACACATTGATAGATGTGAAAGTTAGAGAAAGAAAGCAGAGACTACAACAACAAGGAACTATAAAAGGTCAAATGTTTCAGACATTTAATGTGGGAGTAAATAGTTCCAAACACATTAAAATTCCCAAGTATAACTTAATGGAACAGTATGGCGACTAATGTTTACAATGATAGTTTTGAAAAATTTGTGTTAAATTACTTCAGTATGTGGTATTTATGAAATCAAAGACGTTTGTAAAAAGAATTCCATTAAATGTGTTTAAAATACTTAAAAGTATTGAATCTCAGTTATCTGAAAAAAAAAATGAAGACTTCATTCCCAACACTGCTAGATAATTTCTCCTTAGAAAGCAATTTTCCCCAAGAATGATTACACTATATATGTTGAAGACATCTCAAAAGATAGACTTTCTAAAGCTAAAGCATGTGGTTATCTTCTAATAGTAAACATAAGCGACATAAGATTGCATCTACCACAAAACCAGAAAACTTACAAGGAGGTGTCAGCCATTTTAAGTTTGTGTTAATTTGTCTCAATTTAGTTTTATGGGAGAAGTGACTGGAAAAAGATCATATAATAAAACATGTCTATTGTTTCATTACCTAATGTCTAATTGATTTTTTTCCCCAATTTTAAGTGGTCCTTAATCCAAATCAAAACAAAGGTTCCCTTCTGGAGACACAGATAATTGTGTGCATGAAGATAGAGCTTGATGAATTTTATTTCAAATAGCTTAGAGGAATTGTATTATAGAGAGAAATTATAAACTAGTTTATTATTCTAAAACAGTATTTCTCTGATGGCTGTCTTCAGAAACCTAATTTTTATGAAATAATAAACTTTTAACAAAAAAAGTGTTCCATAGATAAATAAGTTGCCCAACTACTGAATTAACCAAAAATAAACTTTTCTTTTGTTTTCTTTTAACTACCCCAAATCTCATAAACTATTAATATGTTGATGCACACCGAAAATCTCCCCCCTCCCCTGGCCCAAGGACGCAGTGTTCTCTAAACTTAGTTGATAAGAGAACAGTTTTTTCCTCAGAATATATCTGTCAACATCTCAGAGTAGTGTTCCAAAGAAGACACTTTGGGACATGCTACATTTGGGACATGTCTACATTTTATTAATCAGAATTCTTTAGTAACTGAGTTTTTCATACACAGAGAATATAAAGATATTATCATTTATAATGATTATTCCAAGATAGTGTAAAAATATCCAAATGATCTTGAGCATGAAAGAAAGATATGAAAAAGACAAATCATACTAGGTATAACTTACTTGAAACTTCATATCCTATATATATCACCCTTTATTTACTAGAATATCTATTTAACTGGAATTTCTTTTCCTAATCTTGTCAAATACTTTATTCACAGAATTTTTAAGTCTACTTTAAATTTTGCTATATTATGAATACAAGTGGAAACAATAATTTGCTATATTGTGAGTACAGTATGCAGTGACAGAAAACACAGCACTATTACATTCTTACCTGTGATTCTCTTTCAGAAATGTGACATCATACCGAGATGTGCGTTTAGGCAAAGAGGAAACAAGGGCGTCAACTTTCATAATGAGGTCACTCATGCTACATAAACAAGATAAACAATGTATGAGTGTTTCGGGAAGAGAAAGGTCCATATTTTATGTCACAATTAGTGCCTTGAGAAAGGGGACTTGAATTTAAAATATCTCCAACAGACAAACTTTACATAAATGATTTTTCTTCCAAACTTGTCAGTAAGTAGAATTTATCAGGTCAAAGCAAGACGACTATTGCTTTTAAAATCATCCTACTTTCTCTTGTCATTGATATGATCTTTAAACACCTATAAGTAGTGTTCTCAACAGTGTCTATAAGAATATGGTGAATCATTCCATTTAAGTCAACACTTGCTGACTGCTGGTTATGTGTCCAAGCATTGGGGCCCATGTAGGAAAGAAAGAAGGGCAGGCAGAACAAAAAGTAAATAATAGGATACCTACTTTCAAAGAATTTTTAACATAGTTAAGAAGCCCAGACTTCTATGGTTTTAAGTTAGTTTGAAAACTAATTAAGATTACACAAAATAAATAGCTAGATTAAATATAACCAAATTCAATAATCCACGATAGACAAAATGTATTATATGTTCAATGATACATTGGGACAGAAAATGTTGGCTGAACTTTAAGGAAGGCTTCCTTGAAAAAAAAAAGAAAGAAAGAAAGAGAAAAGATAGGCACCTCCATTTTACAAATAAATTTAGATTCAGAGTGGCTGAGAATCTTGTATCTTTCTAGTACATCATCTTTCACTGAACTATAAAGTCCTGAAATGTCGGACTTTATATTATTTCTATTTGTAATATCTACCATACCTTTCACAGAGCATTGCATTTAATGGCCACTTAATAAACAGATCAAATGAATTAATCAAAACCATAATCTCTCTTCACAAACTCTTTCAAATGTATTTTCTTATTAGCCACATAATCTCTAATATGTAAAATTGGAGGAAATATTTATGGTCAACATGCTCTCCAGGCTTCTTAAACTGGCTGACTGCTTAGAGTAGTACATACGTACTGACAGGAGAGGAAGATGAGAAAAAGAAAATCTTTCAGGCCCAAACAAGGTTTTCGTAGATTCTCTGCTGAATTTTCAGCTATCCAGGTCAGTTTTTCTCTTTTTGAAAAGAACTAAAGAGGGAAAAGGGCACTAGAAGCTCAGCACACACTGCCTGAGAACTGGAGACATCTCTCAGAGCAGAACACGTGGTAGTCACCTCACTAGAGAAACAGAGTTTATGCGCTTGCTCCCTGGGATGATGGTTCCAAGGATTCCGTTTTTGGCATTCAGAGTTCTGCCTTCATAGTTAACTAACTCTTGAAAAACATGGTAATAATAATCCATACTTTTAACATATGTTCAGACTTAAGTGAATATTACTTTATTCTAATTACAACATAACTTACTTAGCATTATTTGTGTGCATGCAACAAGTTAAGACAATTAGAGGGGACAGTTATGGTTTAATGTTATTAGTTTTTGTTATTTTCGTGGTGGTTTGGTTTGAAATGCAGCTTTTAAAGGGGCTAAAATAGCTTCCTGAATCTACTTCAAACTATAATTATATTTTTTACCAAAGTTAAAAAAATTAGCTCTGAAACATTAGCATATTTACAAAATCAACAAATAATTACTGAATTATATGCTTTTCAACATATATTAGACCTAAATTATTTAATTATAAAATTCTAACTTTTTTTGGCTTTTTAAAGTTTTCTTTAGTTTTATTCCATTTGAAAAATAACTGGATATTATCTCTTCACTGCAGAAAAGCTCTCACTTTACTACTTTACAAACATTTATAATCTTCTATTAACACAGTTTCCTAAATGATGAATTTTTAAGAAATATCATTTCCTAAATCATAGATTACATAAGACATCTGTTTCATCTGGATCAGAATTCTGTATTCAAGTCTAAGAATCAGAACTTGTAGTTCTGGCAGGAGAACCACACCCAAAGCGCAGCTGTCTGCCGTGAGATGCATGAACACACTGAAAGTAAAGGACAGAAAAATACCAACCAAAGAGAATGCTGATGTGGCTTAAATATCAGACCCCATACACTTTAAGATAAAATCATTATTAGGAAAAGAGTAATTTACATAATCATGAAATGAATAATTCACTAGAAAGATAATTCTGAAACAGGGTATATATAACAACATATAGCTCAAAATACTTAAAACAAAAATTGAAAACACTACAATTAAATGATCAACCCAGAATCCTAGTGGTGTTTAACAAACTTCTCTTAGTAACTGACAGATAAAACAAAGAAAACTTCAGTATTCTGATGATCTGAAAAAAAAAAACCATGTTCAATCTAACAGACATATGTAAAATCTTCCACACAATTAGAGAATATGCCTTTAAAAAAATCAAGTATGAAACAATGATAAAAATTAACCTGGCTCACAAAATTAGGAGAAATAAATACCAAATAATCTACCCATGTTCTCTAGTCACAGTTCAAAATAAACTGGAAATCACTTATACACTGTGCCATTTAAAATTTTTAAAAGACACTTTATTCAATAAATATTTACTGAGTGCCTAATGAGATCTAGAGACAATCCCATGTCCAGGTGTCAAAAAACCCCAAAAAATAGACAAATAACTTGCTTTCATGAAGCCAACATTCTACATATTTCAAAATATTTTAAAAATCAAAACAGAAATTTGAAAATATTTAGCACTGAATCATAATGAAATAATTATATTTCAAACCTTCTGTGATACAGCTTAATAAGCTAACAACCCAACTTGAGAAGTTTATAAAAAAGAACAGATTAAAAAGAAATAAGTAACTGAAATTGATAAAAACAAACAAAAAACAATTAAGAGCCTGTCATATCCTAAATCTACATATATGAAAAGACTAGTAAAACAGATATAACCCTCACTAAATTGAGCAAACTAAAACAAGACAAAGGCTAACATAGATGAGATATTTAAAAACTGGAAGTGAAGGAACAAAGCTGTTATAATTCACAAATGACATGAGTGTCTTATATTAGACAAAATGTTACCAAAAATAAGAGAGTCCAGCAAGGGAGATCAACACAGAAACTTAATATTGTTCCTGCAATTTATCAATAAACTATTTGAAAATGTAATTTAAAATACATCATTTACAATATGAGCTAAAAGTATAAAGTACTAGGGAATAAATCTAAAAACACCTGTGCAAGACTTCAAGGAAAAAAATGGAAACTTCACTGAAAGATCGAAAAGGAGCACTAAATAAGTGCTTCTGTTTGTCTAACTACCCATCTACCTACCTACATATTCTTATATATATTTCAATATAAATTATACACTATACATGTTATGTACATATATATTATTTATATATTTTAAATATATGTATTATATATACATTTATATAGCTACATATAAACAGTATATGTATACATTTAATGGATGGGATAATTTAATATTATATAAAGGTGGCAATTCTCCTTAAACTCATCTATAGATTCAAAGGAATTCCCATAAAAATTCCAGGAGAGTTTTCTGTAGAACTTGTTATACTGGTCCTAATCGTATTTATATGGAAAAGCAAGTAGCAAAAAACAGTCAAGACAATTTTGAAGAAGAGGAAATAGGAGGAAGTTTTACTATCTGATATCAAAATTGATTATAAAGCTGTGATAACTGCAGTGTGGGATTGGTATGAGGTAATACACCAGTGGAACAGTATAAAGGTCCAAGAATTAAAGATATAAATCAGAAAAAAGCAGAATTGTAAAACTTCTGGAAGAAAATAAAGGAGAATATCTTTATGAACTCAGACTAAGGAAATTTTTTTTTTTTTTGCTGAGGAAGATTCACCCTGAGCTAACAACTGGTGCCAATCTTTGTCTTTTTGCTTGAGGAAGAGTCGCCCTGAGCTAACATCTGTGCCAATCTTCCTCTATTTCGTATGTGGGCCACTGCCACAGCATGGCTGCCGACAAGTGGTGTAGGTCTGTGCCTGGGAACTGAACCTGGGCCACCGAGGCAGAGCAAGCCAAACTTAACAACTAGGCCATGGGGCCAGCTCCAGGAAAATTCTTATACATCACACATGCGCACACACACACACAAACTCCATCATTTACATAGTCATAGACAAACTATGAAGGAAAAAGTCTGATAATATTTTGACAGTAAAATTAAAAACTTCTATGAATGTGGTAAAATGACAATGAAAAGTAAATAGCCAAGTTACAAACTGGAATGTTATATTTGTAGCACATATAATTGATAAAGATTAGTACACAGAATCATAGAGAATATATTTACAAATCACTAAAAGAAGATAACCCAACAGATAACTAAGCAAAAGATATGAACAGGTATTTTACAGAAGAGCAAATATGAATGAAAAATAATCATATGAAAATCAACTTAACTAGACATCAAGGAAATGCAAATAAAATAAGATACCATCTCACATCCATCAGACAGGAAAAATTAATAAGGCAGACAACACCAAGTATTGGTGAGGATTTGGGGAAACAGGAACTCTTATACATTTCTGGTGGGAGTGTTAATTGTTGCTACTACTTTAAAAGGACAGAATTTAGCAGTATCTGGTAGAACTGAAGATACACATACCCCACAACCCAATAACAACACTCCTCTACTCAAAAGGAGACCTTTAAAGCAGGTTCACTATAGCATTTCTGTAACAGTAAAAAACTAAAGCCAAGTTAACTGTACCTCAGTAATGGATGTATAAAAGAACTGCAGTATACTCATAAAATGAAATACTAGAGAGGAATTAAAATGAATAAGCTAGCTCTCTATATATGAACATGGATAAAGCTCCAAAAGGAGCCTACACTGTAACAGCATTTCTCTAAAAACGTCAAGGCTTTCAACACAATAAACATTAATAATAGATATTTACACATGAAGCAAAAGTATGAACACAATATGGGAATCATGAACACAACATTTAGGAAAATGGTTACCTCTTGGGGAGGGAAGAGAATGGGATGGGTGGGTAAGAAACTAAGAGACAGTCAGATCCAAGGCAAATAAAACAAATATTAACATCTACAGTTTGGTGGTGGTGAGTAAATGGATATCTTTTATTATTTCTTTATATTCTCTCTACATCTTTTATTATATCTTTACTTGTTTATGTATTTGAAACATTTTCTAATCTTAAAAAGAAAAAATAAGATGCAGAATACCAAACTCCAAAATGAATTACTCTTATGATTTTAAATACTTACCTCTTTGAGTTGACTTCCATATTCTCAACAATGCCTTTAATTTTCTCTACTAAATTAGTAAATGTTATCTTTTCCAACAAATGAAAATCTTCTGCATAGAAATTTTCATCTATAGGTCCTAAGAACTTAAAATAAAAGCAGTTATATTATTATATATCTTCCAGAAGATACCAGTTTGAGGAAAATATTTTCTCATCAAATATATATTTCTTTAAGCAAAAATTGATCAGAGATTAAACAGATAGTGACTATTAATCCCACCATTTACTAAATCCACTAGGAGCCAAAGAAGAGAAAAATATTTCCTCACTTTGATATTACAAATAACATTTACATAAATACCAAAATTAAACTGACAAAACTAAAAAGTAGCAAATTATTTCCATTTGCAAGTTTTACTTTGAAACATAATGCTTCAAAAAAACCTAAGGCTTTTCATTCTAAAGTAAATTATGAAAGCAATTGTCTATACTTCATAAATCTTTTAATTTCAATTATCTATTCATCTGTAAGTGTAGTCTACACTATATAGATGGGAATTAATACATAAGCAAGGCATAGAAGAGCAAAAACCAAAAGACAAATCACATAATTACTTAATAATGCCAACCAATCTTCATCTAAGTGATGTTGTTGAACCGTTTGGAGCACAGCAAGGTCACACAGGTTAGCTTTAATCCAGTAACTACAGAGTGGGAGGTTGTCAGTGTCCATACCTAATTTCTCAGGATGGCCATCCCATCACAACCACCACCAACTCCACTACTATTAGCACTTTCTCAGGAAGCTCATACATGCAATCATCATACTCTCATGAAACAAGCCCTGATGTAGAAAGTGAGCCTGACACAGTCTTACATATAAAACAACTATACTTAATGACAAACAATTAGAAAACACGTCAACTAGAATATTTTTTTTCTTGGTAAAAAGACCAGAGTGAAATGGTTGGAGCAGATTTTCTCACTTCCCCTTTATCTGCTTCTGCAATTAATATTTTCTAAAAATTAATGAAGTATAGTTCTTACATCTTTCTCATTTGCTCATATCATAGGGGATATTAGCTAGGACGTTGGCATTACAGCTAAACAAACACCATGTTTAACCTTAAACATAAAACATGGGTTCTTAAAAATGCAAAACTAGGCATGATAAAACTAAAAGTACACATATAAATATTTCATTGCCTTAAGATTTGATATCATTTGTAAGTAACTTCTGTTTTGGGTTGGCATTTGTGTTTTCAGTTTTTAAGGTAACTTCGAAAGCACTTTCAATGTTATACTTTTTGGACTATAGGAGAGGCCTGGAAAAGAGTTGAATTTAACTATATCACCTCTAGTGACTTGAGCAGTTTTGTTAATAATTCAGAACAAGGAAATACGGAAATCTTAAATTATTTTCCTAAGGGATTAACAGGACTGGCTATCGTTACTGATTAAATTCACCAGAGAACCAGCTCTATTTCACCTCTGTAAGCATAGCCTCAAATAGGAGAAACTTGATTCTTTTGTGTCTTAGTTCTACTTAAAGTTGAATATAATATTTGTAATAAAGTAATTTAAATAGTATAAAATCACATAATGTCCGAGTTGGGAAAAGGAACATTAAACTTGGAAATCATGTAATAGTACAATAAAATGTATCTGGTGCTTAAATCTTCTTTACAACATTTTGGAAATGTGATATTTCAGTTATACAGAATAACTGCTGTAATAGAAATGCACTACCTCCTTTGACAGCTCATTAAAATTTTAGAAACCTCTTAGAGTGTTCATCCACAACCTGAGTTAAAAATCTCCACTCACGGAAGTTTGATCAACTGGCCTTGATTCTTTACTGACTCCCATCAAGTGTAACACAAATGTGCCCTCTATTTCCCATGACAGCCTTCAAATATTTAAAGAGAAAACAGGAGTTAAATATATGTAATCTCTCTGACAACTGCGTGAAACAGACTATTACTATTCCCATTGTTCAAGTGAGGAAATTAAATCTCACAGAGGTCACATAATTAATGATGCAACTGGAATTTGAATCCACATTCGTCTGGCTGAAAAAAAGGCCTTGCTTGTTTCCCTACTCTCTGCTACCCCATGTCTTTCAGCAACTGGTAAATAGGTAGTGTGATAAAAATAAATTTATTATAATTATAGCAACAGCATTATTTAGGGTTTTGTTTAATATTAAAATACATAAATTTTTAATTCTTCAGCATATCAGTAACAAAGTATGAGATAATCATTAGCACCCCAGTTTTGATCATTTATAAACAATTTTAACTTTGAATATGTTCCAATTCTAACATAAATGTTTGGACAGGTTCAGAATGAAGATCGATTCTAAAATGTCAGAATTATTTCAAGCCAATTATTCTAATTGGTTCAGATGATAACTATCTGCTACAATTGCTGTGATTATTGTGCTTTATAGTATTAAACAATGAGACAGAGTAATAAGCTAAGTATTACATTACAGCTCATAAACCATAGTACTTATTTTTGTATTTTGTACTTTCCTATTCAAACCACAGTTCTACAAATAAAAGGATAATCAAAAATACAATTTTCTAGTGATTAACACAAAAAGTCAACATAATTTGACTTAATACTATCTCTAGCCCCAACCTCTCCCTTGAAGTCAACTCCTACGTTCAATTGCTGACTCATCAAGTCTGCTTGGAGGTCCAGAGCTGAACACTGAACTCTTAATATACCCAGAACTGAATTCTCTCTTTCCCTTTCCACTCCTCCTGAACAACCCCACTCTTCCTGCAGTCTTCCTCACCTTACTACATGGCAACTCCATTCTGCTCGTTATGTAGTTCTCTCACATCCCACATCAAGTCTGTCAGCAATTCCTGTTCACTCTTCCTCCAAAATATATCCCACATCCACTTCTCACTACTTCCACCAGAGGCATTCTGGTCCAAGCCACCACTATCTCTCACTTGGACTATTACACTATCTCCTAACTAGTTTCCTGACCCCCTACAGGCTATTCAGCCTATAACAGCCACTAGTGATCCAAATGAAACATA